>OY770262.1:87755477-89033763 GCA_963669355.1 Chorisops tibialis | reverse complement strand
GGAGGGGGTAGAAGCAGTGAAGCTAATCAAATATTTTTTTCTGATCTTAGTGATAATACTAATTAAGTGTTTATTACAAAATATGAGTTCAATAAATGTTATATGTTCTGAGAAAATCGTCTTAGAGCATTTCATGAAAAAGTGTAGTTTGTATGGGAGAGGGTGGAAGGAGAAAGAGGACGCAAATAATTTTTCCACTGTAGATATAAATTATTATGAAAGTAATATATCCCAAAATTCAGATTAATAGCTTTTATACTTTTCAAGTAAATCCATTTAATATCAAATTTTGTCATTTTGTATGGGAGGGGGTAGAAAGGTTGAAGCTAATCGCCTTATTTTTTTGGCCTTACTAACAATTTTAAATAAATATTTGGTGCACAATTTCAGCCCGCTAAATTTTATACGCACTGAGTAAATTGGCTTAGAGTAATTCATGAAAAGTACAGATTGTATGGGAGGTGATAGAAGGAGGGTGAGGACACGCATAATTTTTATACGGTACATTGATATTACCATAAAAGTAAAATATTATAAATTTCAGGCCAATAGCTTTTATACTTTTTGAGCAAATCCGTTTATTGTCAAATTGCGCGATTGTGTCATTTTGTATGGGAGGGGGTAGAAGGGGTGAAGGTAATCATCTAATTTTTTTTGTCCTTACTAGCAATTTTAAATAAATATTTGGTGCTCAATTTCAGCCCGGTAAATTTTATACGCACTGAGTAAATTGGCTTAGAGTAATTCATGACAAGTACAGTTTGTATGGGAGGTGGTAGAAGGAGGGGGAGGACACGCACAAATTTTTTACGGTACATTGATATTATCATAGAAATAACATATTCCAAATTTCAGCCCAATAGCTTTTATACTTTTTGACAAATCCGTTTATTGTCAAATTGCGCAAGTGTGTTATTTTGTATGGGAGAGGGTAGAAGGGGTAGAGCGATTTGGCCCGTTCACGAACTTGACCTTACTTTTTTGTCAAAAACGACGTATACAAAATTTGAGCCTTCTAGCTCAACGCGTTCTCAAGCGATGTGCGAAAGAGGCGAAATTCTATCAGAGCACCGAACTTAGGTGGCCGTCCAAAGTTACTTACGACCGCAGAGGCACGCCTAATGCAAAAGGGAAATGCAAAAGGACCCTAGAAAAACATCAAAGAAGGCTTTGGAAGGACTAAACAAGGTGGCCAGTGAATGGACTGCGCGTAGAGCCTTAAAGAGAATCGGGTTTGAATCAGCAATAAAAAAGAAAAAACCGGCTTTGTCCGCCAAAAATATAAAAGCTCGGCTAAAACTCTGCCAAAACCACAAAAATTGGACTCTTGATGACTGGAAGCGTGTGATTTGGTCAGACGAGGTCAAAATAAACCATTTCCAGTCCGATGGAAAGTTGTATTACTGGCGACGACGTTACGACTCAATTCAAAAACACCATGTGCAGCAAACTGTTAAGCATGGTGGGGCAGTTTGATGACGTGGGGTTGTTTTGCATGGTGGTACCTTGGGCCACTCCATAAAATCGACGGTATTATAAGGAAAGAGGACTATCTACACATACTGCAGACAAACTTGGCCGATTTCGTAGATAAAAGGGTTTACCCTGAAGAGGAAGTAGTGTTTCAGCACGACCCAAAACACACTGCAAAAACACAATATACTCTCAGATTTCATCTAGAGTATAAATAGTGAAAGAATGGTTGGCCAATCAAAAATTTTTGAGAATGGAGTGGCCTGCTCAAAGCCCTGATCTCAACCCAATCGAAAACTTATGGACAATAATGAAAAGACGATTGCGAAACTACAAAAAGTCACCCACAAACTTGAACGAGCAGTGGCAACGCGCTCAAGATGAATGGAAAAAAATTCCAAGTGAAATTATTGAAAAGCTTGTCGAAAGTATGCCCAAACGCATAAATAGCGTTATTAAAAATAAAGGACTTTGGACGAAATACTAGAATATACGAGTAATTGTCAAATTTTTGGACTAATTTGGCCGGCAACTTGTTCTTAGCCCCCCACCCTTTTCGGACGCCAATGGATAAAAAATTAAATTATTTTAAGAGTTTGTCCCGGAACCCTCTTTATATCTATTTTTTTTTTTAAGGAACCGAACACAACTAAGGGGGTCACCCTATAATGCTATGCACAGCTGTGTCGGTATAGGAATTGGAGAAAAAACTCAAGTTAGATTAGTTTAATTTAGGTGGAGAAAGACGAAAGTGACGGTGTACATTACCTTTGAAGCACTGGATGTTGAACTCGTTGGGAAAGACTTTGGATGGTAATGTGTTCCAAAGTCTTGATGTTCGGGAAATGAATGAGTGCCTATATTTCACTGTACGAGAAGGCAAGGGTTTAACGGTGTACTCGTGTGAGCGTTCAGCTTGACGAGTATCTCGGGGAAAATTATAGAGTGAAGGAATGAGTGTGCTTAGTTCAACACTGCATTTACCATGGAAGTAGCGATAGTAAATGCTGAGTACTCCGACATTTCTGCGATGCTCGAGAGAATCGATAGAAGACGTGATGGTCTCGTCTCCAATCAGTCAGAATGCATGTTTATACTCTAGATGAAATCTGAGAGTATATTGTGTTTGCCTTACCGTTTGTAACGCTAAGAAATAATGCTCGCACAGAGCCGCCAAGGGTACAGAAATATTTGTTGTCGCTCAAAAACTTCGATTCCGAGTTGCTGTCTGTCCGTCTGTCTGTCTGTCCGTCTGTCTACAGCATAACTCTCGAACGTTTAGAGCTATCGTGCTGAAATTTGTTGTGTATCATTTTTAGCAAAAAAGAAACTTTAAGTTCGTGAACGGACCACATCCCCCCACTCCTTCTACCCCCTCCCATACAAATTTCACGAAATTCCAAAATTTTCAGAAATTGATTTTTCTTTGAAACTATTTAAGCTATCGATTTGAAATTTGGATCAAAGTATTATGATATAGATGTCATTAATATGACGGAATATTGATCCGATCCTGTCACTCCTTCTACCCCCTCCCATACAAATGCATAATTTTGAAAAATGCATTTTTTCGATTTTTATTGAAACTAACAAAGTTATAAAAACGAATTTTTGGCAGAATTAATTTTATTATAATTTTAATCAGTATTGAAAAAATTATCAACTTCACCTCACTCCTTCTACCCCCTCCCATACAAATTTCACGAAATTTTGAAATTTAAATTAAATTATTTTTCTTCGAAACTGTTAAAGCTATCAACTTGATATTTTGCATAAAGTATAAAAATGGAAATATCAATAACAAAAAAAAAATGTGTTTTGATCCGTAAACTCCTTCTACCCCCTCCCATACAAATGTACAATTTTTGTTAGGTGCATTATTTCGATTTCCATTAAAACTAGAAAAAGTATAAACTTGAAATTTTTGCCAGAATTTGTTTTTTTAATAATTGCAATAAATGGTAAAAAAAATTATCAGCTCCTCTTCACTCCTTCTACCCCCTCCCATACAAATATCTGTATTATAAATTCAAGAAAAGCATTTCTCCTTCGAATATATTAGAACTATCGAATTTGAAATTGAATCAAGGCGTGGTGATAAGGATGATGATAAGCAGTTTCAAAATCATCTTAAACGCTCCACTTCCTCTGCCACCTTCCATACAAATGCCTCAATTTCAGGAAAACTATGTCCAATTGAAAATAATGAAAGCTACAAACCTTAAATTCAGCACGAAATATTTTGCATACCACATTAGGTGTCATATCCAAAAATTACAAACCTTCCTCCTCTCCTTCTACCACCTCCCATACAAAAGTCACTATTAATTATTTAAAAGAATTGGAGGTGACATATTTCCCGGTTCATTGAACTCTTTCTCATTTCATCTAGAGTATCATATGATTGGGCTTTACGCACAATCATAATTCTTTTATGTTTATACTCTAGATGAAATCTGAGAGTATTATAAGTTTGCTCTAAAGTTTGTAACGCCAAGAAATAAGGCTCGGAGAAAAAAATGATGAATACAGAAATTAATATTATCACTCAAAAATCTCAAAACCGGATGTCCGTCCGTCCGTCCGTCCGTCTGTGCGCGCTCTAGCTTGAGAACGCGTTGAGCTAGATAGTTCAAATTTTGTACACGTCGTTTTTGACAAAAAAGTAAGGTCAAGTTCGTGAACGGGCCAAATCGCTCCACCCCTTCTACCCCCTCCCATACAAAATGACACAATTGCGCAATTTGACAATAAACGGATTTGCACGAAAAGTATAAAAGCTATTGGCCTGAAATTTGAAATATATTACTTTTATGATAATATCAATCTACCGTACGAAAATTATGCGTATCCTCCCCCTCCTTCTACCACCTCCCATACAAACTGTACTTGTCATGAATTACTCTAAGCCAATTTACTCAGTGCGTATACAATTTAGAGAGCTGAAATTGTGCAACAAATATTTATTTGAAATTGTTAGTAAGCCCAAAAAAATTTAGACTATTAGCTTCACCCCTTCTACCCCCTCCCATACAAAATGACACAATTTCGTAATTTGACAATAAACGGATTTACTCGAAAAGTATAAAAGCTATTAGTCTGAATTTTCGGATATGTTATTTTCATAGTAATTTTAGTCTACAGTAGAAAAATTATTTGCTTCCTCCCTCTCCTTCCACCCCCTCCCATACAAACTACACTTTTTCATGAAATGCTCTAAGACGATTTTCTCAGAACATATAACATTTATTGAGCTCATATTTTGTAATAAATACTTAATTAGTATTAGCACTAAGATCAGAAAAAAATATTTGATTAGCTTCACTGCTTCTACCCCCTCCCATACAATATGACACAGTTTCACAACTTCACAAAAAATCGATTTTCTTGAAAAGTATAAATGGCACTAGTCTGAAATTTCAGGGATGTCAATTTTACAATATTCCTAGTTATTTCTGAAAAAAATCACTCTAAGCGCCCCACTCTTTCTACCACCTCCCATACAAACTGCACATTTTCAATAAATCTAACTCACTAATTTTTTCAGTTGCCATTCAATTTTTGGAGTAAGCATTTTGTACAAAACATTTTTATAGCTACTTTAGCATGATGGGGAAAAATTAGTTCAATGCTGTCATCCCTTCTAATACTTCCCATGCGAAATTTCTTGGGATCACAAAAAATTCTATTTCATCTAGAGTATCGTAAGATTGCGCTTTACGCGCAATCGTAGCCATGTTATGTTTTTGAATACGGTCGAGCAACGCGAGGTGTGATTTGGGTGCCCCAGCCCAAACATGCGAATTGTACTCTAAACGTGGTCTAATGTAAGCCTTATAGATGGTTGCGAGGTCGTTCGGCGTGAAATATTTTTTGCACTTTCGGAGCACACCCAGACGTTTAGAGGCGTCGAGAGCAACATCAAAGATGTGCTGGGCCCAATTCAGGTGGTCATTAATTTTAACGCCAAGAAGTGTGAAGTTATCCGAGGTTCAAAGTTGTGTGCCACCTAAGGTCACATTTTGAGATAATTCTGGAGCATCACGTTTGAGAGATAGATGACAGGCCTGTGTTTTAGAAGCGTTGAACTCTACTCTATTTTTCCTGCCCCATTCCAGGATTAAGCTGAGGTCTGAGTTCAGCGAACGGAATAACTCCATGCGATTGGAAGCAATAGAATACTTGTGTGATTCCGCAGCAGAGCTAAATTCATAGGTGCTATCTAAAGTACTGTCATCCGCGAAACTATGGATTGGATTGAGAGTGGACGACAGAAGGTCGTTGATGAAAATTAAAAACAGAGTTGGAGATAAAATAGAGCCTTGAGGGACGCCGGAATCTATTGGGAAAGAGGAAGAAGTAACGCCATCTAGTACTACTCGTATACTGCGTTCAGAAAGAAAACTCTCAATCCATTGAACATGGGTAGCATTAAGACCAATGGCCCTAAGATTTGCTATGAGACAGTCATGCCAAACTTTGTCAAAAGCTTTTGCAATGTCAAGTGCAAGAACTTGACCTTCGCCGTGTTTATGTATGCATGAGTTCCAACGTTCTGTCAAGTAGACCAGAATGTCTCCCGTCGACCTTCCAGAACGGAACCCATACTGTCGATCATGGATTAGCTGGTTATCCTCGAGATATTCAACGATTTTACGATTGACAGCAGTTTCCATTACTTTCGAGAGCACTGAAGTAATGGCTATAGGGCGGTAGTTGCTGGTTTTGAATAACTGCATTCGTAGTGGAGATATTACCAAGTGCAGTTTTTGTGTCTTCCCCTCCCCCCGCCTCCCCCTTCCATCTGACACTCCAAAAAATTTAGATAATGGAGCTCACTTACCCAGTTAACAATCCATCCTGAAACGAATTTTCTACCATTAATGGTCATTAATATGAACGACGTACGTAGGTTTTTTTTTGCATTTTCAGGCGAATATAGTCATCAAAAAAACGAAATTTCAGGGTAGCAAATTTTTTTTTCTGTGTCGATCACAATACTTTATTATTAAACTAATAAAGTAGTGTTGCTCTTGTTTTCCGCACTAACTTTTCCCATTTTTTCTCACAAATCGAATTTTTTTGCTTCTTCGAACAACTGAATGGATTTTTTTTTAGACTTTTCTCTGCATGATACACATAATTTGTAACTACCTGAGGGTAATAAAACCATGGGACTATAGTTACTTCCGAGAATTTTAGTAACAAACAGATTAAAATGGATTGAGAAATATTTTTTTCCAGCACTGTACATATATTGTTTTCCGCAGCTGATTTGTTTCACGTTGTTTTCCACGATACATTTATTTTTTGTCATGAGAGGACGAGGTGCTTCAAAAGGCTGAAAGGACTCTTGTATAGGGAGAACCCTCCGAGGTCAAAAAGTATGACTAAGCGTTTATTTTTACTTTTAAGAAATTTAATTTTTGTAAACTAGTGTTCTACTGTTTTTAATTTCATATATTTTTTAGGTTAAAGGAAGAAATCGGGTTACTTAATTACAACTTGGGCCTAAACTTGGCCTGAATTGTTAATCGGAGAGTGTCGTTGCTATAAACTTTGCAGACTGTGTGTATGACGTTATATTGAATAAGGATCTATAGATGGAATTAGGTAAAAACATGGACGAACAATTTAAATTACACAACACAAGAGCCGCGTATTCCCTTGTCAAAAGGATGAAAGAAGGTTACAAACCGAAAACGACTCTATGCAAGGATGCGGAAGGGAACATTATAAGTAACGCGGAAGATATAAAACTAAGATGGGCACAATATTTTGAACACCTTCTTAACCCGAGCCCATCATCTACACGAACAGCAGCAGCAGATACAATAGCAGGTATAACTGATGTAACAGCTGATGAAGGATCCGCTTTGAGTCCTCCCACACTCGAAGAAGTAAAAACAGCCCTAAGGAACCACCCAAACAACAAAGCGCCGGG
Source organism: Chorisops tibialis (assembly GCA_963669355.1). Taxonomy (NCBI): domain Eukaryota; kingdom Metazoa; phylum Arthropoda; class Insecta; order Diptera; family Stratiomyidae; genus Chorisops; species Chorisops tibialis. The sequence goes on along the minus strand of OY770262.1, from coordinate 89,026,346 downwards.
CACTGATCAAATCCCAGCTGAACTTCTGAAAGCCGGCGACACCTGCATAGCGCATCTCCTACATAGATTAGTCGCGGACATATGGACGCAGGAAATACTTCCTGAAGATTGGCGCAAGAGCATCATATGTCCAATTTATAAAAAAAGGTGACAAACTCTGCTGCGAAAACTACCGAGGAATATCTCTGTTGTGTACGTCTTATAAGATTTTGACGAAAATTCTAGAAAAGAGAATTAAGCCCTATGCTGATAAAGTAATTGGTGAATACCAAGGCGGATTTAGAGCTGGACGCTCAACCACGGACCAGATATTCTCAGTTAAACAGGTGCTGGAAAAGTGCTGGGAATATAATATTGATGTGCACCAGATATTTGTTGACTTCAAACAAGCATACGACAGTATCGACAGGCGCGTACTGTATAAAATCATGTTGGAGTTTGGAGTCCCACCGAAACTGGTTCGACTGACAAGAATGACAATGACTGAGTCTTTGTCACAAGTCAGAGTAGAAAACGATCTGACTTCCAGTTTTAAAACAGACAACGGCCTTAAACAAGGTGACGGCCTCGCACCAATGCTTTTCAACTTAACACTTGAATATGTTGTTCGGAAACTTCCCGTTGACACCAAGGGAACACTATGCTTCAAATCCACACAACTCGTAGCATATGCCGGCGACATAGATATCCTTGCAAGATCTCTGGAGAGTGCTAAGGAAGTATTTGTAAACCTTGACTCGGTAGCAAGGGAAGTTGGACTACGCATTAATGAAAACAAAACAAAAATTATGACGCAAACTAGGAAAAAGACGCCAATCAGACAAAATATTACAGTAGGAGACTATAACCTAGAAAACGTAGACAACTTCATATATCTAGGGGCAAATCTATCGAAGGATGGAAGCGAACCCATCGAAATTAAAAGAAGGATAATGATGGCAAACAAGACTTATTATTCGGTACTTCCAATAATCAAAAACAAGAACGTGCACAGGAAAACAAAACTTAAGCTATACAAAACAATCATAAGACCTGTGCTATGCTATGGCAGCGAAACGTGGACATTAACTCAGGCGTCCGAAAAACGACTTAACGCCTTTGAAAGGAAGGTCCTCAGAAGAATCCTCGGACCTGTGAGGGAAGACTCGATCTGGAGAATACGATACAATAGAGAATTGTATGCCATCTTCGACAATCCAGAAGTGTCAACCCTCATAAAATTTAAAAAATTACAATGGGCTGGTCATGTGGAGCGGATGGATGACGGAAGAATTCCCAAACGCACACTAAAAGGGAAAGTCAACGGACAAAGACCGGTCGGAAAACCACGAAAGCGCTGGGAGGATTCGATTGACGCAGACAGCAAATCACTGCTAAGATTTTCAAACTGGAGGACGCGGTCACTGAACCGAGATGGATGGAGGCAAAGCATTCAGGAGGCCAAAGTCCGATTGGGGCTGTAGCGCCATCGTAAGTAAGTAGATGGAATTAGGTTGGAACCCAATTTCTTGGAATAAAAAAAAAGGTTAATTGGCCATTTGTCGAATACTACAAAACTCCACAAATAATTACCCGTTTTAGGCTCTCTTAATCCAAGGTCGTAACGCTTCGATCCAAGGATCAACATGCTTCTCAATGACGTGTTATAATCCAGTTTTGTCAGAGCCAACCTGGACGTTCATTCTGAAATGATAAGAATATCACCTCTTGGAACTCGGTTGAAGGTGGCACTCATTTCGCCATAAAACTCCTCTTTGTCACCAGGTGTTGCGGCATTAGTTGGTGCGTAGCATTGCAGAATTGCGACGTTTCTGACCCAGATCCTGACTGCCGACGATAAACTTATCTGAAATGGATTTTGGTATGACAGATTGAATCTATGAACTTTATGAATTTTTACAAAAGCGTGAAAGTTAATATTTAAAAGCTTCGAGATTTAAAATAGGATGAACGACGAATTCAATTTTAGTCAAAAGTTTTTGAGAGTTGTAGAAAACCATTACTAATTTCATTTAGGAACATATTTGAAATACACATTAAATAAACTAAGCATATAAAATTTAAAGAAATACTTCTTAACTATACATATATAAGTTAAATTATCTTTCAACAATCGTATAGATTCCGCTCGTATATTATAGAGCAAATGATTGCAAACTGCAATCACCAAATGGATTAAACCAACTGGGACGAAATGCATTAAACTTAACTTTATCTTAGTCGAATTTACTCTCCATTTTCTTTTTCGTTCCACGACATACTTCCCGATGAGAATCTCTTTTCTGATCCGGAAAATTTATCGAAGTAAAGGTGGTTAAAGTTGAACTCTCAACCACAAGCATTAAAATTTAACGGCTTAAACTTACCTTGGCAAAATTATAGCATCTTACCTTTTTGTTTGTATGAATAGTTCCACAGGGATATATCATGAAAATAAGAAAGTATTGAATTCTTGATTTATGATATCCATGACGATAGAGAGTCAGTTCCTTTATGGGGTTGGGTCTGAAATCGAAACGACTGAATCCTTCGGTCCTTTCAGTTTTAGATGCATAAATTTTGAAACGGTTCGTTATTATAATAAATAAAGTCCTTTTGCTTATTCTCCGGACAATCGTTTATATTCATAAATACATACATAACATAATGTTATTACATATGAACGCTACTCGATATATTTAGGTCGACGCACAAGCTTATTGACGTCTGCTTATGCAAATGAATGTGAATTGACTGTAATTTAGCAATAAACTAGTTGAAGCAAAAGCAATGTGATGTTTTGATTGCGATGGCGAAACTTAATTTTATTATCTTTATCGAGATTTGCATATATTCCGAAATTAACCCACTTAGGAATTAACTAAAATGTATTATTAAAAATTATTTTGAAACCATATGTAATAGTTAAAGTGAATACTAGCACTTATTCTAAACTTCAATAATATAAGATATTATTGATATGGCAGTCTTTAAAGTTTATTATGAAGCTACCTCGTTTTAAAATTAAAAGAAAAGATTTCCGGATTCTACACTGTTACGCTTTATTATTCGTGACGTTTCGGTCTCTGCTGAGACCTTTATCAAACTGATACTGAAACTTATTTGATTAAGGTCTCAGCAGAGACCGAAACGTCACGAATAATAAAGCGTAACAGTGTAGAATCCGGAAATCTTTTCTTTTAATTCAAAATGCACTGTGAAAACATTCACCTACCTCGTTTGTTTGTGGGATCAGGATTACATTAGCATAGGAGATGGTAGAAGAGCGAATAAATACATACATCTGAGAATATTATAAGTTGGCTCTAAAGTTTATAACGCCAAGAAATAATGATCGCACAGAGTCGGCAAGGGTATAAAAATATTTACTGTCACTCAAAAATTTCCAAACCGGGTGTCCGTCCGTCTGGCCGTCCGTCTTACAGTATGACATTTTCGCAATCTAGCGGGATTTAATTCGAAAATTTCAAGTCAAATATTACCCTAGTTGACTATACGGTGGTAAGTCATTTTGAAATTTTGTTAGGATCCGCAAAAATTGGCTGCGTACAGCTGCGCCACCCATACAATTCGTTCCAAAATTCAGGTTGGATTCCAATTTTCGAAGAAGAGATAGTTTCGACATATGGGTTCAGTGGTAAATGGTTTCTAGCGGTTTTCGCATTCGTGTTTCAAGAATTTAGAGAGACTCAATATCCAGAAAAAATTATGTAATTCATAAAAATAACATTAAGGACACTACACGAAAATAGAAAAGCGGTAGGCATCTAAACAGTTTCCTGTGAAACAATGAGTAATGGCTCGAAGAAATGGTAGCATTTTCTCAATGATTCTTGAGATTCTATCAACATCAGTTGTAACCAGACTAGAAAGACCTGAAAAATCCTTCAGAGAATGTTGCGTCAGGACTAAACAACAAAAGGTAAAAAGGGTTCTACAATGGCGCTACAGCCCAAATCGGACCTTGGCCTCCTGACATTCAGATTCCTTAACATATTTCATTACTTATTGTGAAATGGTTGTTAACCCTTCGCACAACCCTCTTTCTAAGATTTTTTTTTTAATTTTCGTAGATTGAGGTGACCAAGGTATATCCAAGTAGGCAATGTGCTGGAATTATATATTGCACCGACCGGGATTTGAACTCACGACCTTCACATTACAAGACCAACACGCTACCTACTAGGCTACACCCTAGCTAAAATGTAAAAGGGCTTGTAGAATCGAATACGGCCGAGGACATTTCTATTATAGCTGAATGGAAATTACGACAGATGAAAAAGAAAGATTTGGCGATGATTCTGAAGGAGCACTCATCTGCATCACCTACTCCCGGTACCACCATTAATAATCATGGATGGGTTCTCGCGGAGACGAAAACGTTGTCTGGTGTTCCAGCACTCTCTTTAATGCTCGATGCTGACCTTTCTACACATCAGTACAATGTTATATGCGACCAAGTAAAAAATATTCACCCGCATTTCAATCAATCAATCAAATTCTTGTTAAGACCCCCTACTGGGGCAACTCTCTTCCACAAGGCGCGATCCTGCTCACCGGGGTTTAGATGTTGCCAGGACTTGTTTATTCCTCTGGCCGCCTGCTCAACTGCTTGTTTCCAACCAACCCGACGTTTTCCTTGAGGATTATAATCCAGAGCCTGTTTGGCGATGTTTCCCTCTGGTTTCCTCAAAGCATGACCGATCCACTGCCACTTTCGCCTTCGAATCTCAATGCCTATTTTAGTCTGTCCAGTTGTACTCCAAAGTTAATCGTTGGAGATCACTTCTGGCCAGAATATTCCTAAAATGCGTCGGAAGCATTGGTTCACGAAAGTGTGCAGTTTCTTCATAAGTGGAACGGTCACTTTCTACTTAGTACAGCCATATCCAACCAAAAACTCACAGCTTCGTGCGAAGGGAGATCTCTCTTAGCCCTCGGAAAGGGGAATGGATACCGAAGGCCTGATGAGGTTTACTTATACGAGTCTCAATATCCTCTTCGGCGCCGCCGTCTATGCTGACAATGCTTTCGAAATAACAAAAATCTTGCACCTATGTATTCCACATCTCGCCCATTGTGCTTGCATTCGAACCCATGTGCATGTACTTGGCTTTACGCAGATTTATTTTCAGTTCGCATTTAGAATGCAACGAGCGAACATTTGACTTTAAGTCCAAATAGTTATGTCAAGGTCACCATGCTACCCATGACGTGCTCTAGTCTAGTATTGTCAGAGCCAACCTGGGCGAGATGATAATAATATCACCTCTTGGAACACGATCGAAGGTGGCATTCAGTTGGCTATAAAACTCGTCTTTGTCAGCATTAGTTAATAGCACTCCAGAATTGTGACGTTCCTGATACAGATCTTCAACCAGACGACGATAATCCTATCCGAGTTTGGCTCCCGGTTGATGAGACTGTTTCTCGCTCTCGGTGTTCTTCTCCTGATCTTGTCCACGTGGCCTCGCTTCAGCCCAAGATTTGGATGTTATAATACTCCATTTCAAGGTCGATCACTGATTGCCGGTGCAAGGACCGCGTGAACCCAGCCCTTCCCCCGTTATTCAATGTTCGAACGTTTCAGAAGCTAATCATAGTCCGTTTTCGAATGTCAAAAGTCGTTATCGTGGAATCCGTCCGTATCCGAGGCGCTGTATGCGCTTCTCGTATCAGTTAGGTCTTAAGATCACGAGTGATAAGAACATGATCCAGTGAGTGTCCATTTGCCATTTTAAGAGCAAGCAGGACTGGCTGTGGGTGAATTCTACTGCCCCCATCCCATATGGGGATGGTTAGCTTAGGTCCGTGGAGTCGCTATTCTCGAAAGATAGTTGCATGAATTGGTAAAACCTCATCGTACAGCTTCCCCCCTGCTGGTAAGAGTTTAAATATTACAAGATATGAAGTTGAATCTTAAAAGATATACATATTAAACTATGCTGACGATATATGAGAAAAGATTTGTAAATAACTGTAGTGGGTGGAAATGAGGGGGATTTAAGAATTTCGTACTTTTCATAAATATCTGCGAAGAAGCAACTTTATTATTTTTGGAAGATGGGCGGGAATTCAATGTGCAGATGAGGGTGGTAGCAGATAATTTAACACTTAATTACGAGTACGATTAAGATCAATAGCTCCAGTACATAGAATTAATATTTCATCCGTTTTTTATGCTGCAGGATTTGAATGGGTGGAGTGGCGATAGCGAAATTGGCTGCATGCTAATAATTGTTCGATCTCTTGAATAATGTTCAAAATTATCTATATTACATAGAATGTTAGTTTCACAGACCAATTAAATTCTATGCACTTTATATTCATGAAACCATGGTAGGGAGTAGAAGATTGATGCAATTTCTTTCGTTTGTTCAATTTGCTGGTTATAGCTTAACACTCTTTCACCAAGAGGCTACGGAAATTTTTTTTTGGAATGGCATATATGAGACAGGGCATTGAAATCCAACCCGCTTCACGTCAATTGATATGTCTATGAACCAGGAAAGTCCACCGCCTACGCACTACGAAACTTGGTTACAAAAATCAAGAAGACAGAATTATATAATAAATCAATAGATACAGTTTTATCTGTCACCGCCACTAAATGATACCCAAAGGGTGGGGCACCTTTATCCATTTAGTGATATGTGGTAGTGTTCTGAACTGAACTTACAACTCTGGATTGGAAGTACTGAAATTTGCAAATGACAAGGCTATCCCAATCAGGAGCTACTTTGAAGAAACTATGCTCAAAGCCAGGTACCAATCTGGTACATAAAACTAAGATTGGGTATTAGTCCGGAAAAAAACACAATTTTAGCTTTTACCAAAAAGAGAATTAATACCAAATTGAAAAAGCTCAAACTTTTTGGTGAAACACTGGAATATTTAAGTGAAGTAAAATTTTCAGGAGTAATTCTAGATAAGAACGTGGAATAGTCATCTTAACAATGTTCTAGAAAAAGGCCAGAATATCCATCTGAACTTGCCTTCTCGAAAAAACATAAAGGCTCAATCAAAAATTTCCATACTGGATGTTATTTATTTATTTAGCATAACAAGTTAATTACTTATATAATAATTGCTTAGTTTAATTTAATTTAATATAACTTAATATAGTTAAATTTATCTTAATTAATTTAAGCCCATTTGATATAAGTATGATAGGCACTGGTGGAAGGTTCAAACGGGGTGTGGGGACCTTATAAATATGGTTAGTTTATATGTCAGCTTACTTATTGGAAGTGTATAGTGTCGGCTGAATTTGTTAAATACTCTATAGAATCTGTAAATAGGTTCATTTTGTCCGTAATTTGTACGAAGTGGATACTCCTTGAGTGGTCTTGAATGTCTCGTCAGTCTGACATTGTCATTGAGTCTGAATTTATTTGAGATATGGTCAACGTTAATTTCGCCATTCAAAATATCTTAGGTAAAACAGGATGTGAGCATAGTTCTTCTAGATTTAATAATTGGAGCCTAATTGTGCCTAGGGTGATCATACAAGTCCCTAAGATCAAAAAGAAGAAATTGCTTTTGGATTGACTCTATTCTATTGCTGTATAACTGGAAGAAGGGGTCCCAAATGGAACATACATATTCCAGAATAGGGCGGACAAGAGAACAGAATAAAGATTTGGTGACGCATACATTCTTAAACTCTTTGGCCCTTCTCTTAATGAACCCAAGAAGTTTATTGGCTTTTGAAATTATTCGATTATAGTAAGATTTGAAGCGAAGTTTATTGTCCACTAGTAAACCGAGGTCCTCAATTTGATTAACATGGTGTAGTTGAATTCCACTTAAGATATATTCATGGTGATATGAGGATGATGAAAGCTAGGGTGTAGCCTAGTAGGTAGCGTGTTGGTCTTGTAATGCGAAGGTCGTGAGTTCAAATCCCGGTCGACGCAATCTATATATAATTCCAGCACATTGCCTGCTTGAATATACCTTGGTCTCCTCAATCTACGAAAATGAAAAATTCGTTGAAAGAGGGTCGTGCGAAGGGCTAACAACCCTTCCACAATAAGTAATATAAAATGTTAAGGAATCTGAATATCAGGAGGCCAAGGTCCTATTTGGGCTATAGCGCCATTGTAGAAGAAGAAGATATGAGGATGATTTTTGCTGGATGTGTTAATATTTTTATTATAAACTTTTAATTCAGCAAATATTTTATTATGATAATTTATTATTTTTATTTATCACATATAATTAATTAAACAACACAATATTTGATATTTTAATTGAACACTGCAATATATATTTTTGTTACACATTTATTATTAATAATTACTTATTTTTCTTTTTGTATATTTTATTTATGAATATTTAAAATTAATAGCAACGTTTTATTTTTAATGTCTAACTAGCAATCAATTCATTTTTCATCCAATTTTCTATTTTCGACTGATTTCATATCTATAAGATTTTTAATTTTCGAAAACAAAAGTTACTAATTCGAAAATTTCTCGATAATAAAAATCAAAGTGATTTTTATCAACAAGTGAATTTATAAATGTGTTGGAGCACCACATACCCCCCTCCTAGAGAAGGTTATGAACCTTCTTGGTACATCTATTAATTAAACAAGTTTTGTCCGTGGAGCGAAATGTTTGAATTTCCGATTTACCGAAAGTTATTTTCTTGTGAATCATCGCTAGATTGATTTGTTCAGAAGAGCTTTTGTAACATGGTTTAAGCCTATCAATTGACACTGTTGTTGGTTTCTCTTTAACTTTGACTACAAAATATTTTTTGTGTCTTTGAAGAACTTCAAAGGGTCCTTCATAAGGAGTTTGTAAACCAGTTCGAACTGTATCGGTTCTAATAAAAACATGGCTGCAAGTTTGGAGGTCTTTAAAAATGAAAGGGGTTTCATGATTATGTCTTGAAGGAGGCTGAGGCTTGATGTTATTAATGCGATCTCGAAGAATTTCGACAAATTCGCTTGCGGATGCATTTTGATTTTGAACGGTTTGATTAACAAAATCATAAGGAAGTCTGATATTTTGACCATAAAGTAATTCGGCTGGAGTCGCGTTAGCATCATCGCGAACTATCGTACGCAAACCAAGAAGGATTAAAGGAAGTCTGTCCGACCAACTATCATTTGGTTTGCATAATATTGCTTCCTTAAAAACCCTATGCCATCTCTCAAGCATTCCATTAGCTTTTGGGTTGTAAGCTGTCGTTCTACAACGTTTGAAACCAATCATTTTTCCTAATTCAGTAAACAATCGTGACTCGAATTGAGCGCCTTGATCTGTAATGATTGAAACTGGAGCTCCATAACGTGGTATGTACTCTTTGAAAATAGTATTAGCGACTGTTTTTGCATGAATATCATGAATTGGATATGCTTCTGGCCATCTAGTGAAGCGATCAATGACTGTTAGACAGTATCTATAGTCGTTTGAAATTGGAAGAGGACCAACCAGATCGATATGAATAGTATTGAATTTTTCTGAAATTGGTTCAAAGTGGCCAAGCGGACTTTTGACATGTCGTGAAACTTTAGCTTTTTGACAAGCAATGCATTCTCTAGTCCAGTTACGGCTGTCTTTATTGATTGAGGGCCAAATAAATTTACTCCTCATTAGTTTTACAGTAGCCTTAATTCCTGGATGAGACAAATCGTGAACTTTACGAAAGACATTGAAGCGTAAATTTGTAGGAATATACGGCCTTAATTGTTGTCTAGATGAGTCGCACCAAAGGGGATTAGTTGTGTTTTCAATTGAAACAGGAATGAAGTTAAGGCTGGGTATAGTTTTGGCTTTGGTTAATTCAAAATCTATTGCTTGAGCATTAGCAATTTCTGCATAATCTATGGTTGTAGGAAGATTAAGTATCTCGATTCTTGATAACGTATCAGCAACTATGTTGTCTTTTCCAGAAACATGTCGAATATCCGATGTAAATTGGCTGATAAAATCAAGATGTCTTAGTTGTCGAGGTGAAGCTTTTTCCGGATTTTGTTTTAACGCGAAAATTAACGGCTTATGGTCAGTAAACAAGATAAAGTTTCTGCCTTCAAGCAAGTTTTTAAAATGTTTTATTGATACATAGGCCGCTAATAACTCTCTGTCGTAAGCACTATATTTCCTTTGAGGGGAGGATAGTTTTTTAGAGAAAAAGGCTAAAGGTTTCCAGTCTTCAGAATGTCGCTGTTGAAGTACAGCTCCTATAGCAGTGTCCGATGCATCTACTGCTAAAGATAATGTTGAAAATGACGATGGAAAAACTAGTGTAGTGGCATGAGCCAGTTGTTCTTTGCAATTGTTGAAGGCTTCGATAGAAGTTTTCGACCACTGAAGTTCTGTCTTGTCATTTTTCTTTTTACTGCCATTAGTGAAGCTGTCCAATGTGGATTGTGCTTCAGCAGCGTGTGGAATGAAACGTCGATAAAAGTTGAGCATCCCAAGGAAACGTCTAATATCTTTAACTGTAGTTGGTCGAGGATAATTTAAAATAGCTTCAACTCGAGAAGCGATTGGTTTGAATCCAAATTCGTCAATCGTATGACCAAGGAAATCAACCGATGATTTAAGGAATGAGCATTTATTTTGATTAATTATCAAGTTATGTGAGTTTAGTCGCTCGAATAACATATCTAAATGTTTTAGATGTTCACTTTCTGACTTTGAAGCGATTAGGATGTCGTCAATATAGACGAAACAGAAATCAAAATCCTTCAAAATGGAAAAGATAAAGCGTTGGAAAGTTTGCGCTGCATTACGCAATCCAAAAGTCATTCTCATAAATTCGTATAACCCAAAAGGTGTTGTAATCGCTGTTTTTGGGATGTCTTCGTCTCGGATGGGTATCTGGTGATACGCTTTTTCAAGATCAATAGTTGAAAAAACTTTACATCCTTCTAATTGTTGGCTAAAGTCTTGAATGTGAGGGATTGGATAGGTATCAGGTGTGGTTATCGCATTAAGAGCTCGATAATCTCCACAAGGTCTCCAAGCACCATCACTTTTCTTAACCATATGCAGAGGTGATGCCCATGGGCTATCAGAAGGTCTGCAAATACCGCGTTCAATCATTCGATCAAACTCGGCTCGAGCAATTTTTAACTTAATTGGATCTAGACGACGTGGTCTAGCAAAAACGGGCGATCTTCAGTAACGATAAAATGTTGTACTGTGCTCAATTTTAAGTCACTGTAGTTTAAAGATCGACGAACGTTTTCATATTTTGATAAAATTTGCTCAACTTTAGTATTTAAAATTGAGGTCGATAAAACAGCTAGGGAAGAAGATGGTCCCTTGACTAAAGTGCCGGTTGTAGAGATAATTCGCGAAAGTGGGTCAATGAGACATTTTTGACGAATATCTACAATTAAACCATGAAATTTAAGAAAGTCCGCACCAAGGATAGGTTTTTCTACGTCAGCTACAATGAATTTCCATCTAAAAACTCTTCGTAACTGAAGGGAAATTTCAATTTCTTTGAACCCATAAGTTTTAATGTTGGTTGAATTAGCCGCTGCTAATACTAATGAGTTGTCACAAGTTAAATCAGCAAACGCTGTGACTGGAAGGGCTGAAATGTCAGCACCGGTATCGATGAGAAAACTAAAATTCGATAATTTGTCAAAAATAAATAGACGACTTGAAGTAGTTAAATTGTCGGTTGTCGTCATTACCGACAATTTACTTAGTTTTTTGTTGACTTAAAGGAACATGGTTGTCGACATTTAGTCGCTTTAACACCAAACTTTTGATGATAATAACATAAATCGGTATTATCACGAGATTTACTTCGTGATCGCGAACGATTCCTAAAATATGAACGACTTTGTCTGGCAAAATGGTTTTGCCTTTCAAACAAAGTTTCAATTTGTTTAGTCAATAATGACATTTGATGAAGGATTGTGTTCTCGAATGCTAAACGATCAGTTCCTCTATTGTTGTCATTAGAATGTGATACGCCTGAAACATTGAAAGAGAAACCAAGGGAACTTTCAAAAACACGATCTGCCAGAATACTTAATTCATTCAATGGCACATTTGCAACGGCTAAAATTGATTGTACACTTTGAGGAAGTTTAGTCAACCAAAGTTTCTTTAAAAGAGAATCACCAACTGAATTTCCAGCTAGTGATTTCATTTTAGCTAATAAAGTAGATGGTTTATCATCACCAATATCAAGGCCATTTAATAATTTATGAAGTTTACGATCTTCAGATTCACCAAATCTAGCGATGATCGTTGCCTTTAAATCGGAATAAGGTGTTTCTGAAGAAGTATTTGCGATGATATCTAAAACCTTATCACATTCATCCTGGGTCAACATGCTTATCGTGTGAGTAAATTTCGTAGTTTTGGACGATATGCCTGCTGACCTGAACTGAATTTCCAAGGCATTGAACCATGCCACTGAATTTCTTTTCCAAAAAGATAATTTTTGTACAGCAACAGATGATATATTAAAATCACCTAATCCCTGAAATGGATTAGGTGCGTCCAAATTAGGAAAAGTTGGAGTATGTGGCGCAATTCCATTATTGTTTTCCATATTGAAATGAAAAAATATTTGAAAATTTTGACGAAGAATGAAAACTTTCGAAAAATCGAATTGATGAGACAGAACAATTTGAGTATTAATAAGAAAAATATCTAAAATAACTTAATAACTTATAATAAATACTACGTTTCTGCAATCTTGTCTTCTATTATTTTTGAGTTGACTCTTGTATCGGTTCCTTGTATTTCATGCTTTGCTGTTGCCGCTATTGCTGTTGCTGATGCTGTTATTGCTGTTGTCGCTATTGCTGTTGCTGATGCCGCTGTTGCTGATGCTGCTATTGCTGTTGTCGCTATTGCTACTGCTGTTGCCGCTGTTGCAGTTGCCGTTGTTGTTGTTGCTATTGCTGTTGCTGCTGCTGCTAGTGTTACTATTGCCACAGTTGCTGTTGCCGTTGTTGCTGTTTATGATTCTTCTTAATTACAAAGAGCATCAAAAAGTTCCTTCAAAAAATTTGGATCTCGGCCGATGTTTTAGATAATTATGCCTGGGCTTCTCTATTTTCTTGTTATTATTATGGTGAAATACGACGATGTTGATGCGAATCTGTATATTTCGACTATCGATCCAATGTTTATGTGCAATCGAATAAACTTATGCTCTTTATATTTATCAGGCGTGTCGCCTGTCGGGGTCACCAATTATTTGCTGGATGTGTTAATATTTTTATTATAAACTTTTAATTCAGCAAATATTTTATTATGATAATTTATTATTTTTATTTATCACATATAATTAATTAAACAACACAATATTTGATATTTTAATTGAACACTGCAATATATATTTTTGTTACACATTTATTATTAATAATTACTTATTTTTCTTTTTGTATATTTTATTTTATATATATAATATTTAAATATTTAAAATTAATAGCAACGTTTTATTTTTAATGTCTAACTAGCAATCAATTTATTTTTCATCCAATTTTCTATTTTCGACTGATTTCATATCAAGGAGGATATATAAAAGGAGTACCTGATAGTCTGTCTCATGTGGGAATATTTTTTGATTCGGAAATTTTCGAAAATTGTGTCCAAGCTTAACTTGGCTTCAAACTTTTACAAAAAAAATACAATAATTTGTATTCTTTCTTGGTTGCTAATATTCAGTCAGCAATAAAGTAATTTTCAATACAATGGTGTTTGCTGTTTCATTTCAGAAATTTTTATTTTTTCAATTTTTATTAGTTTTGGTTTGTGTTTAAGCTAAGTACTTTAGCAACGGACAATTTAACGCGGTACAGAGATAGTTACTTTGGGTTTAAGTATGTCAAACAAGGATAGCGAAACAATTTTTTTCGAAAATTTGACAACTATTTCGAACAATTTATCGTGGAAAAGAGTTAGTTGCAATATTTTTAAGTGTGGCAGACAAAGATAGCGAAACGATTTTTTTCGAAAAATTTCGAGCATTTCGGTAGTAAGGGAGGGAAATACATTCATTCCCATTGCGCTTACAAGGCAAAGCATGCTCATAGTCACTCCTTTTTATATATCCTCCTTGTTTCATATCTATAAAATTTTTAATTTTCGAAAACAAAAGTTACTAATTCGAAAATTTCTCGATAATAAAAATCAAAGTGATTTTTATCAACAAGTGAATTTATAAATGTGTTGGAGCACCACAGATTTACGTGAGAAGCCTATCACGCGGCATTTATTGACATTAAGATCTAATTTGTTCTGACTGTACCAATGATTTAGCGCAAAAAGCTTGAATTGCAGGAATTCGGCATCTGCGGGCATGATATATTTTCAGATCATCAGCGTACATCAGATGTGAAACATTTTCCAATACTTCTGATAGGTCTGAGATGAAAACATTAAATAAGAGAGGTCGCAAGTGACTTCCAGCTAATATCTTTTCCGTGCTTTTTTAGGATATATTCTGTACTAAATTCGGACAGTTTATAGAAATTTGCCTGTTAAAGCTAAAAATTTTGCTTTTTACGCCGCTAAGTTTATGGAGGAGCATTTTTTTTCACATATGTACCTAAATAACAAAGTCGTAAGTATTAAATGAAATGTCCTAAGATGCCTAATTATTTTCTCGTATTTACCGTAAATTATAGCCATCCCAAAATCTATCAAAAAATTTACAACGCATCCCCGAAAATGGGCAATATTTTCTACAAATTCTTTCGTGTACTGTGTGACGTGATCCGCCATTGTCGATCATCGCCATCTATTGAGAAACGGCGAGTTTCAATTTGTACTCCCGATGTTTTATTTCATTTATTATATTATTTAAAAATAAACAACAAGAGAAAATAATAATTATCTATTATTAATAATTATCTATTTTCAATTTTTATTTTATTATTTTTGTCAGTTATTGTCTGCAGTCCTTTTCTCATCATCACGCGGCAACTAGATTTAATTTTTTTTAAATGAAAAGGAATTCTGGGGGACATCACAATATACCTATCAGTTTTTTTTTTATAGTACCGAACATAACTTAGGGGGTCACCCCTTAATGCTTTGCACAGTTATGTCAGTGTAGGTATTGGAACAAAAAGAAGAAAAACAATTGAAAAGTTATTAAAAACAGGCTAACAAAAATGGAGAGAGACGAAAGTGACGGTGGACATTGCCCTTGAAGCACTGGAGGCTATACCTGCTAGGAAACACTTTGGCTGGTAATGTGTTCCAAAGTCTTGACGTTCGAGAAATGAATGACTGCCTAAATTTCACTGTACTCGTGCGCGCGTTCAGCTTGACGAGTATCCCGGGGAAAAGTATGGAGTGGAGGGATGAGTGTGCTTAGTTCCGCACTGCATTTACCTTGGAAGTAGCGATAGTAAATGCTGAGTACTCCGACATTTCTGCGATGCTCGAGAGAATCGATAGAAGACGTGAAGGTCTCGTCTCCAATCAGTCGGAACGCATGTTTTTGAATACGATCGAGCAACGCGAGGTGTGTTTTGGGTGCCCCAGGCCAAACATGCAAGTTATACTCTAAGCGTGGTCTAATGTATGCCTTATAGATGGTTGTAAGGTCGGTCGGCGTGAAATATTTTTTGCACTTTCGAAGAACACCTAGACGTTTAGAGGCATCGAGAGCAACATCAAAAATATGCTGTGCCCAATTCAGGTGGTTATTAATTTTAACGCCTAGAAGAGTGAAATATCTGAAGTGCAGAGTTGTGTGCCACCAAAAGCCACATTGTTAGATAGTACTGGAACATCATGCTTAAGGGATAGATAACAGGCCTGTGTTTTGGAAGCGTTGAACTCTACTCTATTTCTTCTGCCCCATTCCAGGATTAAGTTGAGATTTGAGTTAAGCGAACCAAATAACTCCTTGCGATTGGAAGCAATAGAATGCTTGTTTGATTCCGCAGAAGAGTTAAATTCATAGGTGTTATCTAAAGTACTGTCATCTGCAAAACTATGGATTGGATTAAGAGTAGATGACAGAAGGTCATTGATGAAAACTAAGAAAAGAGTTGGAGATAAAACAGAGCCTTGAGGTTACGCCATCTAGTACTACTCGTTTAGTGCGTTCAGACAGAAAACTCTCAATCCATTGAACAAGGGTAGCATTAAGACCTATGGCCCTAAGCTTAACTATGAGACATTCGTCCCAAACTTTGTCAAAAGCTTTTGCAATGTTAAGTGCAAGAGCTTGACCTTCGCCGTGCTTATGTATGCACGAGTTTCAACGTTCTGTCAAGTAGACCAAAAGATTTCCCGTCGACCTTCCAGAATGGAACCCGTACTGACGATCATGGATTAGATGGTTATCCTCACGATATTGTACGATTTTGTGATTGACAGCAGTTTCCATTACTTTCGAAAGCACTGAAGTAATGGCTGTAGGGCGGTAGTTGGCAGGGTTCGCTTTGCTTCCTTTCTTGGGAGTTGGCTGAACATTCGCAACTTTCCACATACGGGGAAAACACCCACAAGAATAGGAAAGGTAGAAAAGATTGCGAAGCGGTTTAGCTAAAGAAGAGGAACTCTTTTTAAGGGTAATGGGGGGAATACCGTCTGGACCAGCAGATTTGTGGATATTAAGCTCTTGACGGATCCTAGAAATAAGTCTCGTGCGAAAATGTAGTCTGGGTAGCGAGAAACCAGAATCACAGTAATAGAGGAAACTAAAACTTCCACGCCATGTAATCTAATCTAATCAGGCACGGGTATCATATAGAATAAATTATTAAATATAAACTACAATAAATTAACAAATTTTATACAGGGTGTTTGGTACTCCGTGCATAACCTTGTAAGGGGTTATTCCTGGATATATTTTGAGCAAAAAATTGTTCTACGGAGATGGTCCATTTTCAATATCCGCGGAGATACAGGGTGACCAAGAAAAGTGTTTCGGACCTGTACCCTCACTCACTCAAAACGCTATATCTTGAAAACTAATAATTGCATTTCAAAGTATTATAGCTTGTTTTTTAGGGAATCAAATTACCTTTCATTTGGTGTAATAGTCCGTATTGTACCTGTACCCAATCCTGAGGTATTTGCTTCAGACCACAAATTTTTGATAATTTGACCCTCAAAATTCTGTGATCAATGTAGTTTTTCTCAAAAAAACGCATTATAAAAATGTCATTTTAATGTTGTTGTTTTATGTGCCATATTATTGCATACAAAAGATGCATACATACTTATGACTTAGGTTTTCCCGTTTTCCAGGTAATAAGCGAAAATACATATGGCTTAAAAATAAAATATGCCATAAACCAACCCTCGTTCTAAAAAAATTACCTGAAATGTTGTTAAACTGAAATATTCTTTGTGTCCTTTAATTACTATTTAAAATATCGATGAATGTCCTTTAAGTAGTATTTAAATTATCGAGGAAATGAATTAAATTAAAATGAGTTTCAACACAACGACGCTGTCCGACGATTGGCATTGCAGTTAAACGTCTCTACGTGGAAAGTTTGGAGTGTCCTCAAAGCAAAGCGGTTGCATTCCTACCACCACACACCAGTGCAGGAGCTGGTACCCATTGATTTGCCCAAAAGGATGGAGTTTTGCAATTGGCTCCTTGAACGACAACTAAGTGACGAGAATTTTATGAACAACATTCTTTGGACGGATGAGTCCCAATTCACCAGGGACGGTATCACAAACTTCCACAACTTACACACATGGGCTGAGAGCAATCCACATACAAGAAGAGAGGCATCATTTCAGCACAGATTCAGTGTCAATTTATGGGCAGGTGTGATTGGCAACGATTTTATTGGTCCTATTAGGCTTCCGCCTACCCTAAATAGTTCCAATTACTTGAAGTTTTTGACAAATGATCTACAAGAGTTATTGGATGATGTGTCACTGCAACGATTGGCTTCCATGTTTTACCAACACGATGGTGCTCCAGCTCATTACGGCCGACAAATCAGAGATTGGTTAAATTCCAATTATAGCAATCGCTGGATCGGTAGAAATGGACCGATACACTGGCCTGCAAGATCTCCTGATTTAACTATTATGGATTTCTTTGTATGGGGACGGATGAAGGACCTTGTCTACGCAACGGAAGTAGTAACGTTGCAGGATCTAAACACCAGAATCGATGCGGCAGCAACAGAAGTAAGGCAGCAGTTGAGGAGTATGAACACAAAGAGAACACTGGCAAAACGAGCTTTAGCGTGCATTCAAAATGAAGGTGGCCATTTTGAACATTTGTTGTAATTAAGGAAATTTGAAATAAACTATAAAAACCATTCTTAAGTTCTTTTAGTTCAAGCGGAGAGTGTTGATCAACCTATTCTTGCTTTTTTGACAAAAGTGCTACATTATTGGAATGATAATTTCTTCTAAACTATAAAACTTATGCAATGCAAGTGTATGCATCTTTTGTAGGCAATAATATGGCACATAAGAAAACAACATTAAAATGACATTTTTATAATGGGTTTTTTAGAGAAAAACTACATTGATCCTAGAATTTTGAGGGTCAAAGTGTCAAAAATTTGTGTTCTGAAGCAAATATCTCAGAATTGGATACAGTTACAATACGGACTATTACAGCAAATGAAAGGTAATTTGATTCCCTAAAAAACAAGCTATAACACTTTGATTGTGATTATTAGTTTTCAAGATATAGCGTTTTGAGTGAGTGAGGGTACAGGTCCGAAGGACTTTTCTTGATCACCCTGTATCTCCGTGGATATTGAAAATTGACCATCTCCGTAGAACAATTTTTTGCTCAAAATATATCCAGGAATAACCCCTTACAAGGTTATGCACGGAGTACCAAACACCCTGTATATTAATACGTGAGCATCTAAAATCGCGGATGCCTTTTTTATTTTTATTTTCAAATGAGAGGCATGAGACTTACATATATCATTAAAAAGGTACTGTGCCATAGATGTGCACAAACAAAAATGATGTTTGTATGTTGCCGTTAAGGCAGGTAAAATAAAGTGGGAACATTCAAGCGGGATCCCATTTCAGTACTGCACGTGTCTAATGCTGCTTGACTTCGGTGATCGGATGAAAATCGTTGGTGCAGCATGCAAGTTTGAGCTTGAGATCCAGGGCACTGCATTGAGCTTACGCAAGCTCTTTTAGACAGTTAATATATGGAAACGTGTATAATTAAAGAATTCCTGAAAATATTCATCGAAGGCAAAAATCATCAATAATATAATTGGCGTCCATTGCTAATTGTCACAACTTGAAAATCAAAAATGTTGTCAATTTTTTTAGTATTTAAAGGAGGGGAATACAACTTATATGTAAAAATTAAGAATTTGTGTACAACTAAATTCCAATTAATTATTCCAACAACAAGATTAATTTCATTACTTTACAAACCACCTTAGGTCAAAGCCATTATTCTTATAGAGGAATTAAACTATTTAATAATTTGCCAGATTTCACTAGAACCTCGGATAGTCTTATGAATTTTAAATTATATATAAAGCGCTACTATTATACAGAAATTATAAATTAGGATAACAGTAGCACAGAATTTTGAACACATCTTTAATTGTACACATATGAATATGATATATGAATATGAATTTTTGTTTCATTGTTTATAGTTTTTTCTTTTTTTCATTTTTGTTTTAGTATATTTTAGATAGGATCGTAATGATTTATACTTGAATTCCTAAGTACGAAAACTGTTTTTTGCTTGTTTGAATTGATTTAAATTGGATTTTTGTTCATTTTTGTTCATTATTATTATCTCAAGTAGGTTTTAGTCTTTAAGTAACATATTACATGTAAACAACTGAAAATTGTAAATTCTTGATGTAAAAATATTTTAAAAAAGAAATCAGCAAAAAACTCCTCACTCCTAATACAAGGTATTCTCTGAATACATTTCTCAGCTTGAGGAGTCTCTGTCACGTAGTGATACCAAACCATTCTGGTCACACGTTAGAAAGCGTAGCAAAAAGCATTATTTTCCTTCCCAACTTAAGTTTGGGGATATTACAACTTCCACTCCGCATGAAATGTGTGAGCTTTTTGTCAAATACTTTTCCTCTGTGTTTACGTTTTCCAACAAAGACCTGTCATATGACTTTTTTATCCCACCACAGAACTACATAAGTGAGTTGTCCTTTAGCGAGAGTGATGTTATCTCTATTATCAACTCCCTAAATCCAAAGACTAGTGGCGGTCCTGATGGGATTCCTAATCTCTTTGTAAAATTTGCCTCTTCGGAGCTCTCGGTGCCGCTTTCTCTTTTGTTCAATAAATCACTTGAGGAAGGCTGTTTTCCTGCTTGCTGGAAGTTAGCTAATGTTGTTCCCATTTTAAAGAAAGGAGACACCGAAAATGTTGCCAACTATCGCCCAATTTCTACCTTAAACTGCTTCGGTAAACTTTTTGAAAGATTAGTCCACAATGCGGTCTGGGAGAAACTTAATCATTTAATATCACACGTCCAGCATGGATTCGTTAAAGGAAGGTCAACTACCACGAATTTATGTGAATTCACTGACTTTGTAGCACAATCCTTAGATCAACACAACACTGTTCATGCCATATACACTGATTTTTCGAAAGCCTTTGATACTGTCAATAGAAAAATTCTTATTGCAAAACTTGATAGGTACGGTGTCACTGGCTCTCTCCTGAATTGGTTTGATTCTTACCTCACTGATCGTCGTCTGCGAATAACGTTCAATGGACATTCTTCAGCTGAGTTTCTCTCTAACTCTGGTGTTCCACAGGGATCTATTCTTGGTCCACTGCTATTTACGCTCTTCATTAACGATCTGCCCCAATTCCTATTATCAAATTGTCTCTTATACGCAGACGACCTCAAAATGTTCGGTGAAATTTCTTCTTATTCTGACTGCTTGGACCTCCAGACTGACTTGTCGACTTTGTCCAGTTGGTGTTATAACAATTATATTTGTCTGAACATTGAGAAGTGTTTTGCTATGGAGTTTTCGTATAAGACTACCTCTCCTGTCCTCACTTACTCTATTAACGGAACCACCCTTGTAGCAGTATCTACAATAAAGGATCTAGGAGTGACTTTCGATCGCAAGCTTAAATTCGTTAATCATTATTCTGAGATTACAAAGAAGGCATACAGACTTGCTGGGTTCGTCCTCCGTACGACAGTCCAGTTTAACCGTCCAATAGCAGCAGCCTTGCTATTTTCCACTCTCGTCCGTGGTGTCTTAGAATACTGCTCTTTTGTATGGAACCCTCACCATGCTTGCCATGTTACGGCCGTCGAATCCGTCCAGCGTAAATTTACTCGCACCCTTTTCTACAGACTAAAAAAGCCTCATATCAGCTACAATTTATGTATAATTGAAAATGTTATCTTTTTGTTCAAAGCGATTAATAAATAAATAAATATAAGGAGGAGTAGTGCATAAAGATTGTGTATATTTAAGAACTATTATAGTATATTGTATTGCATTAATTAATAAAAAAAAAACACAACTGGTCGAATTTCGCTGACAGGCGATATTAGTTATTCGAATTTGACGAATAAAATCCCATATTTTAGTTTGTAATTTGCATTATTCCATCGGAGAACAAAAGGAAGCATTCGAGTTTTTTTCCTATAATTAAGACAATTTTAAATTAATCATATATTCTTGGTTGAAGACGTTCCGCTTTAGATATAAATGAGTAACAACAAAATTTCGCAATGCAATTGCTAACCAATAATTAAAAAAATTCTCAGAACAGAACATTTACTTTTCTGGAAGCCATGTTCACTCATTTCGATTTTTCGAGCCATAGCCAAATGTTGTGAAATTAACATAAGTTATGTTCATCTACAGTGGGTTTATTATTTAAATATTTCTTCGTATCATGAAGAAATGTTTCATCCCATCCAATAGGGCTTAAGATAAGTGGGCGAACTGTAATAAGATTAAAGTTCAAAATTGAAAATAAACTTGTATCAATCTATCAAAATAATGAATTAATTTTCGTTTTTCCAATATCATCCGTATATCAAGTGGAACATATATGTTACAATAATGTCGTCGTCATCGAGATCACAACAATAATTTTCTCTTGTTTTTTTTCAGACGATACATGTTATCTATTGCTTACTTCCGATTTATGAAAATCATTTTCATTAGATAAAAAGCTGTTTTTCAGAATGTACATATCTTATATAAATTTTTATGTCATTTTAGTGTGTTCCCAATTTTTTTTTTCTCCAGCAAAAATCTCGATTAATGACTTAAGAGAAATATATCCTACGCATGACTTCACAATTCCGGAAAGGAAATTATTGCTAGACTGAAAATCTTTGAGGCATGTTTTATGGTTGCATCGTACCATAAACATATTCGTTTTAGAAAGCTTCTTCTACCTCATTGTTGTTATGTTTATGTGGCAGCTTGTATGGATAGAATACGGTGTGTGCCTAGCATATGTATGCTTGTGAAAGTGCAAGTCATGGAACGAAGCACATCGTCCTTGTACGAGGGGTTTTCAATTTAAAAATTCCTTAAAGGTTATATCATATTGTGCGCTTGAATAGGTATATTGGATTCAATTCATCAATTATTCATATGCTAAAGTTCTGTTGTTGTTGAATTCATAAATATTTAATGGTATGGGACAGCATTAGATATCAAAAAAGATGTTTGATTATATAACAAGTATTGCTGGCTTTACTTTATTATTCTAATAAAAAATATTGTGATCAACACAAAAAAAAAATGAATTTGTTACCCTGAAAATCGTGTTTCATGTCTACAAATGCAAAAAAATAAATAAATAAAAAAACATAACAAGCCTACGATTGCGCGTAAAGCGCAATCTTACGATACTCTAGATGAAATAGAATTTTTTGTGATCCCAAGAAATTTTGTATGGGGAGTGTTAGAAGGGGTGATAGCATTGAACTAATTTTTTTCCTATCATGCTAAAGTAGCTATAAAAATGTGTTATAAAAAATGCTTACTCCAAAAATTGAATAAGAGCTGAGAAAATTAGTTCGTTAGATTTAGTCAAAATGTGCAGTTTTTATGGGAGGTGGTAGAAAGAGTGAGGGGATTTTAGTGATTTTTTTCTGAAATAACTAAGAAAATCATAAAATTGATATCTCTTAAATTTTAGACTAGTAGCATTCATACTTTTCAAGAAAATAAATTTTTTGTGAAGTTGTGAAACAGTATCATAGTGTATGGCAGGGGGTAGAAGCAGTGAAGGTAATAAAATATTTTTTTCTGATCTAAGTGATAATACTAAATAAGTATTTATTACAAAATGTGAGCTCGATAAATGTTATATGTTCTGAGAAAATCGGCTTAGAGCATTTCATGAAAGAGTGTAGTTTGTATGGGAGGGGGTGGAAGGAGAGGGAGGACGCAAATATTTTTTATACCGTATATTGAAATCATTATGAAAGTAATATATCCCGAAATTCAGACTAATATCTTTTATGCTTTTCGAGCAAATCCTTTTAATGTTGAATTGCGAAATAGTGTCATTTTGTATGGCAGGGGGTAGAAGGGTTAAAGTTAATCGTCTAATTTTTTTTGACCTTACTAACAATTTTAAATAAATATTTGGTGCACAATTTCAGCTCGCTAAATTTTATACCCACTGAGTAAATAGGCTTAGAATAATTCATGACAAGTACAGTTTGCATGGGAGGTGGTAGAAGGAGGGGGAGGACACGCATAATTTTTATACGGTAGATTGACATTATTATAAAACTAATATATTCCGAATTTCAGGCCAATAGCTTTTATACTTTTCGAGCAAATCCGTTTATTGTCAAATTGCGCATTTGTGTCATTTTGTGTGGGAGGGGGTAGAAGCGGTAGAGCGATTTGGCCCGTTCACGAACTTGACCTTACTTTTTTGTCAAAAACGACGTGTACAAAATTTGAACTTTCTAGCTCAACGCGTTCTCAAGCTAGAGAGCGAACAGACGGACGGACGGACGGACAGACGGACAGACGGTTTTTAGATTTCTGAGTGATAATATTAACTTCTGTATCATTCATTTTTTTCTCCAAGCCTTATTTTTTGGCGTTACAAACCTTAGAGCAAACTTATAATACTCTCAGATTTCATCTAGAGTATAAAAAGTATTGTGATCGACACAAAAAAAAAAACATAACAGGGCTACGATTGCGCATAAAGCGCAATCTTACGATATTCTAGATGTCATCCCAAGAAATTTTGGATGGGGAGTGTTAGAAGGGGTGATAGCATTGAAATAATTTTTTCCCCATCATGCTAAATCTATATAAATAAAAATGTAAATGGTTGGTTTGTGATTAATGAAAGATCTCCAAAAGTTCTTTTTCGATTGCTTTGAAATTTTGATACACCATTGCATTCGACTCCAGGTAGGTTTTTTTATACTTATTAAAAGGATTTAACACCTGAGACGGGTAAAAAAGGATAAAAACTAATCGCCATCTGTTGGCCGGAATACGCACTATACACTTTATCGTGCGGGAATTTCGTAATTGGAAAAGTTGGCTGGAGCTTTTAATACAATTTGAAAATGACATTTCAATGAATACATAGATGGAAAAGGCGTTGGTAGCAGAGTGGATAGCATGCTGCTCTTCGTTTTAAAGGTCGTGAACGTTTATATTGCTGCAAAAGATTTTAAAGTAAAAAAAAAAACAATCAAAGTTCCCTTCGTGTCTTCTCAAAAAAAGTTATTTTATATTTTGTTTTTAACTTTCTTGCCTCATTTCAAACGATTTTTCTTAGTTTATCGAAATAATGCCTCGCAGGAAATCAAACACAGGTCGTAGTACTCGCGGATCGAAAGCGGTGCAACGAGTAATAGCTAATCAAACTGATGTAGAACGAGCATCAGCAACCGAGCGACACAGACAAAGAATGGATCAAATACGTGTCGAAGAAACAGCGGAACGACGTGCAGCCAGACTTGAAGATGCACGTTTGCGAGCACGACGATCGCGTTATGCAGCTTCAGATCAGAGTCGATTTGACCGGAATGAACGCGAAAGGCTGAGTTTGGCTGAAAGACGTCAATAAGCAGCAGATCAGCGTCAAATATGACAACGTGCTCAGCAATCACGCGATAACAATCGCCTTGCGTTCCGGTACAATCCAGCTATTGATTGTAGTTTGAGCCAGCATGTTCTCATCGGCACTATGACGAAAGTGTGTCCTCATTGCAAGGCTCTGAAATTTAATGGAGAAACGAAAGGAATGTGTTGCGCCGGCGGAAAAATTAAACTTCCTCAACTTGGAGAACCACCAGAGCCATTGAAAACTTTTCTTGCTGGATATACATTTCCTATCGAACATCAGAAAATATAATTCATGCTTCCAAATGACATCGTTCGGTGCAGAAACTGTAACCGCTCAATTCATGCCAACTTTCAAAGTGAAAGGACAAATTTATCATAGGGCCGGCTCCCTGCTTCCGTTCTCAGATGATGAACATAAATTCCTGCAAATGTATTTTATCGGTGATGCCAATATTGAATTGAATGCACGCTGCGGAATTACTACCGGCATAAAAAAGTCCATTGTTTCCCAACTGCAAGAGCTTCTTCACGAAAAAAATAATTTAGTGCGTTTGTTTAAAACATCAATTGACATGATGCCATCTGATACACACAAGATTGTTATTCATGCTGACAAAACGCCTTCAATGCTCCAACTATAGACGAAGTGGCAATTGTTATAGTTGGAGATCAATTTCAACCTAGAGATATTGTTTTTCATCGCAGAAATAACCAATTAACAAAAGTTGCAGAAACTCATCGATGTTACGATGCACTGCAATATCCAATCATTTTTTGGGATGGTGCCGATGGATATCACTTCAACGTTAAGATGATAAAACCAGTCAGTGGCGAAGAAACAAATAAGAAATGTAGCGCAATGAACTATTATTCATATCGATTAATGATTCTTGAGAATGAAGAAAATCACATTTTGAAATGTCGTCAATTGTTTCACCAATACATCGTAGATATGTATGCAAAAATCGAAACAGAGCGATTGTTATTCATCCGTTTGAATCACACGAAGCTTCGTTCTGAAGAATACGTTCATTTGCGAGATGCAGTTGTAAATGACGGTAATACAACTAATGTTGGAAGACAGATGATTTTGCCATCTTCATATACAGGAAGTCCGCGTCATATGCATGAGTATGCTCAAGATGCAATTGCGTATGTTCGTCACTACGGGCGTCCGGACTTATTTATCACATTTACATGTAATCCAGCTTGGAACGATATACAAAAGCTCTTACTTCCTGGGCAATCATCGGTGGATATGCATGACATCACAGCACGTGTTTTCAGACAGAAGCTGAAATCGCTGATGGATTTCATGATAAAAAATGAACTATTTGGGTCCGTTCGCTGTTGGATGTACTCAGTGGAATGGCAAAAGAGAGGATTGCCTCATGCGCATATATTAATCTGGCTAAATACCAAAATCACTTCAAACGAAATCGACGATGTAATATGTGCTGAAATACCAGATTTCAACATCGATAAGGATTTGTACGAAGTTGTGACGAAAAATATGATACATGGACCTTGCGGTACAATGAATCTAAACTCACCGTGCATGATTGACGGAAAATGCTCTAAGAGATATCCTCGAGCATTATTATCTCACACAGTTACAGGAAACGATGGATATCCCTCATACAGAAGAAGATCAGTAGAAGATGGCGGTAAATTAGTAACCATGCAAATGCGAAATGGTCCCATCGAAGTAGACAACCGGTGGTTTGTTCCATATTCGCCTTTGCTATCAAAAATATACAAAGCGCACATAAACGTGGAATACTGTAACTCCGTTAAATCAATCAAATACATCTGTAAGTATGTCAATAAAGGAAGTGACAAGGCAGTTTTTGGCGTACAACCTGAAAGAAGTAATACGAACGCGGTCGTATATATCGATGAAATCGCACAGTATCAGGCTGGAAGATACATAAGTAGCAATGAAGCTGTATGGCGAATTCTTTCATTTCCCATACATGAGATAAGTCCAGCTGTTGTTCACTTAGCAGTACATCTAGAAAATGGACAACGCGTTTATTTCACAGCTGCAAATGTGCAACAAATTGCCCTGAATCGGCTACAACGTTAACTGCTTTCTTCACATTATGTCAAAATGACGCATTTGCGAAAACACTGCTGTATTCGGAAGTGCCTACGTATTACACATGGAATGCAAGTACAAAATCATTTCAACGACGCAAACGAGGGGAGCGAGTCGCCGAATACGCGAAGAAAATTCAAATATGAATATGGATTTCACAGCAGAAATCTATAACGAAGCGTTGATAATGATTGAAGATTTGAGCTTACAAATCGCGAACAAAGTTCTCAATCAATTGGGAATGAACTCACCGAATCGATCTGCTACTGCTTCGTTCGATATAGAATTGCGTCGTGAATAAAATTACAACACGGGTGATCTTCGGTCGTATGTGCAATCAAATATTCCTAGCTAACGCTTCAGCAAAAAGGCATTTACGATCAAATAATGCAAACTGCCAATAATGGGGTTGGAGAAATTCTCTTCTTAGATGCGCCTGGAGGAACAGGTAAAACGTTCCTAATTAAATTGATTCTGGCAACAATTCGATCCCAAAATGACGTAGCCTTAGCTCTTGCGTCGTCCGGAATAGCTGCAACATTGCTACCAGATGGCAGAACTGCTCATTCCGCTTTGAAATTACCGTTGAACATGCAATTCATTGAAAACCCTACGTGCGACATTTCAAAAGCATCCGGCATGGCAAAAGTATTGCAGAAATGCAAACTTATTGTTTGGGATGAATGCACAATGGCACATAGAAAATCTCTCGAGGCTCTTAATCGATTGTTGCAAGATTTTCGTGGAAACATTAGACAATTTGGGAACGCAATAATATTGCTTGCAGGAGATTTCAGGCAAACATTACCTGTAATTCCACGATCGACACCAGCGGACGAAATAAATGCTTGCCTCAAATACTCTACTTTGTGGCGACACGTAAAGACGTTAAAATTAACTACAAATATGCGTGTCCACTTGCAAAACGATCGATCAGCTGAGATATTCTCACATCAATGGAAATTGAGAACGGAAAGATGCCGGTTGATCTAACCTCCGGACGAATTTCAATGCCTTATAACTTCTGCAATTTAGTGATGTCAAAAGAAGAATTGGTTGAAAAAGTATTTCCAAATATTCAAACCAATTATAAAAACCACGATTGGCTGAGTGAACGAGCTATTCTTGCCGCCAAGAACAAAGACGTGAACGAAATCAACAATATTACTCAGTTTAACAAGGTGAGGTAGTAACATACAAGTCAGTCGACACTGTTGTGGAAGCAGATGAAGCGGTTAATTATCCAACTGAATTTTTGAATTCGTTCGATCTGCCAGGAAATCCACCGCAAGTACTGCAATTGGAAATTGCCGTGCCAATTATCATGTTGCGAAACATCAATCAACCAAAGCTTTGCAACGGTACGCGGCTTGCAGTAAAAAAAGTAATGACCAACATAGAAGAAGCAACAATTTTGACAGGACGATTCAAAGGTGAAGATGTCCTCATCCCTCGCATTCCTATGATTCCAACGGATATGTCATTTCTATTTAAAAGGTTGCAATTCCCAATTCGATTGGCGTTTGCAATCACCATCAATAAAGCTCAGGGTCAATCTTTTGAATTATCCGGTTTAGATCTACGCACGGATTGCTTCTCACATGGACAATTGTATGTTGCGTGTTCTAGAGTCGTCAAACCAGATAATCTGTATATATGTACAAATAATGGGACTGTAAAAAATATTGTTTACCCACAAGCACTGTCAAATTAAACATATGTATATTTTAAACGTGTGCTTTCTGTTTTCTTTCTTTTAATTTTAACTAGATTGAGCCACAGCAACGCGTGGCCGGGTACAGCTAGTTAGCTATAAAAATGTTTTATACAAAATGCTTACTCCAAAATTGAATGGGGACTGAGAAAATTAGTGAGTTAGATTTAGTGAAAATATGCAGTTTGTATGGGAGGTGGTAGAAAGAGTGAGGGGATTTTAGTGATTTTTTCAGAAATAACTAGGAATATTATAAAATTGACAACCCTTAAATTTCAGATTAGTAGCATTCATACTTTTCAAGAAAATCGATTTTTTGTGAAGTTGTGAAACTGTGTCAAATTGTATGGGAGGGGGTAGAAGCAGTGAAGCTAATCAAATATATTTTTCTGATCTTAGTGATAATACTAATTAAGTATTTATTACAAAATGTGAGCTCTATAAATGTTATATGTTCTGATAAAATCGTCTTAGAGCATTTCATGAAAAAGTGTAGTTTGTATGGGAGGGGGTGGAAGGAGAAGGAGGACGCAAATAAGTTTTCTACTGTAGATTTAAATCATTATGAAAGTAATATACCCCAAAACTCAGACCAATAGCTTTTACACTTTTCGAGTAAATTAATTTATTGTTAAATTGCGAATTTGCGCCATTTTGTATGGGAGGGGGTAGAAGGGGTGAAGCTAATCGTCTAATTTTTTTTCGCCTTACTAAAAATTTTAAATAAATATTTGGTGCACAATTTGAGCCTGCTAAATTTTATACGCACTGAGTAAATTGGCTTAGAGTAATTCATGACAAGTACAGTTTGTATGGGAGGTGGTAGAACGAGGGGGAGGACACGCATAATTTATATACGGTAGATTGATATTATCATAAAAGTAATATATTCTAAATTTCAGGCCAATAGCTTTTATACTTTTTGAGCAAATCCTTTAATTGTCAAATTGCGCAATTGTGTAATTTTGTATGGGAGGGGGTAGAAGGGGTGGAGTGATTTGGCTCGTTCACGAACTTGACCTTACTTTTTTGTCAAAAACGACGTGTAAAAAATTTGAACAATCTTGCTCAACGCGTTCTCAAGCTAGAGAGCGAACAGACGGACAGACGGACAGACGGACAGACGGACAGACGGACGGACGGACAGACGGACAGACGGACATCCAGTTTTGAGATTTTTGAGTGATAATATTAACTTCTGTATCATTCATTTTTTTCTCGGAGCCTTATTTCTCAGCGTTACAAACCTTAGAGCAAACTTATAATACTCTCAGATTTCATCTAGAGTATAAAAATGAATTCGCTACCCTGAAATTCGTGTTTCATGTCTAAAAATGCAAAAAAAAAGAATCTGCCTCTCTGTATGCCATCCGCCATACTTTGTACATATGGACTTATGTAACCGAGATCGTTAGAGATAAGGAGTTAATTTTTGGGTGGAATTCAAATTGGGTAAGTGAATTCTACTAACTAAATTTCGGGAGTATCAGGTGTACACTGGCTGATATCTCCAGTACGAATGGTCCAATACAAATGCCGATATAAAGCTGAAATAAGAGATTATATCGGTTTATGGGGAAAAAAGCAAAAATACGATAAATTAATTTTTGTTTTCAGTGGGGTCCGGAAAGGAGGCATGAAACTAATTCTCGGCCATTTTACTTTATTATTCTATTGTGATCGACACAGAAAAAAAAAATTTGCAACCCTGAAATTTTTTTTTTTCGCGTTTCATGACTAAATTAGCCTAGAAATGCAAAAAAAAAAACATAACAGAATTATGATTGGGCGTAAAGCCCAATCATATGATACTCTAGATGAAATACTTACTTACCTTTTGATTGGGAGGTGGTAAAAGCAGAGGGGGAGGTTTGTAATTTTTGGATGTAACACTGAACGTAGTATATAAAATATTTCATGCTTAATTTAAAGTTTCTTGCTTTCATAATTTTCGAGGAAATTGAACAATTTTTGTCTGAATTTATGGTATTTGTATAGGAAGTAGCATAGAAAGTGGGAAATTTTGGATGATTATGAATCTGCTTATTAACACCCTAATCATATTGCTTTGTTACAATTTTAAAGTCGATTGCTCTCATATGTTCGAAGTTGAAAAACTTTTCTTGAACTTCTAATACAAAAATTTCTATGGGACATTGTAGAAGGAGTGAGGTGAAGGCGATATTTTCTTAGCATTTATTACAATTATTAAGGTACAAATTCTGGTAATATATATACTTCTCCTAGTTTCTATGAAAAGCGGGTAAATGCATTTACCAAAATTCTGCATTCGTGTGGGAGGGGGTAGAAGGAATATCCGAAACCAATGACATCAATTATGTTTAAAATAGTATACTTTTCTCAAATTTTAAAGTTGATAGCTTTGACGGTTTTGAAGAAAACTAATTTAATTGAGATTCCGAAATTTTGTAGAATTTGTATGGGAGGGGGTGGAAGGAGTGAGGTAAAGTTAATAATTTTTCCATAATTTTTCAATTATAATAAAATTAATTATGACAAAAATTGGTTAGCTTTGCTGGTTGCAATGCAAACCGAATAAATGCATTTTTGAAAACTGTGCATTTGTATGGGAGGTGGTAGAAGGAGTAAGGAGATCAGATCAATATTTCTTGAGGTTAATGATATTTATATCATTATATCATTACTTAATTCACATCAATAGTCACACCGAGATCCTTCATAATCGTTACTTCCGAAAGTCTAGTGCCATCGATTAAATAAAGTAACTCGGGAGGATCAGTTTTAAGTGAATCTGACATTGAGAAGGATTTTTTAATGTTTAAGTCTAGGTCATTCGACAAACACCACTGATATAGTCGATCAAGGTTCAATTTTAAAATATCACGATCACAGGGAGAATTAATCACTCGAAAGATTTTAAGGTCATCCGCATACAGGAGACAAGAAGAAGATAAAAACTGGGGTAGGTCATTTATAAAAAATAGGAATAATAGTGGACCAAGAATAGACCTCTGTGGAACACCAGACCACATAGGAAATACATAAGACTCATGTCCCTTAAAAGTTACACGCATACTACGAGTAGATAAATAGGAAGAAATCCAGTCAAGTAAATTTCCAGAGACGCCATATATTTTAAGTTTCACAATTAGAATCTTGGAATTGAACGTGTCGAATGCCTTTGCAAAATCTGTGTAAGCAGTGTGAACAGACTGAGGGAGCTCGAATGATTTGGCTATAAAGTTTGTAAGCTCGCACAAATTGGTAGTTCTAGATTTTCCTCTAACGAAACCATGTTGACAGAGCGAAATCAAATGGCCAAGTTTGTCACACATTACATTGTGAACGAGACGTTCAAAAATTTTGCTAAAGCAAGTAAGAATGGAAGCAGGGCGATAATTCAAGATTTCTTCGGGGTCACCTTTCTTGAAAATAGGGATAACATCAGCCAGTTTCCAGACTTCTGGAAAAGTACCTTCGGAATGTGATTTATTAAAAATAATCGAACGGGGAAAAGCGAGAACTTCCGGTAGTGCTGTAACAAAAAAGTTAGGAATGCCATCGCAGCCACAGTTAATTTTGGGATCAAGTGAGTTAATAACCTTTAGAACATCAAAAGAGGAAACATAAATAGAACTAATGGATTCGTGATTAGAAACATTAAAAACATATTGAAAGAAAAGATTTCCGGATTCTACACTGTTACGCTTTATTATTCGTAACGTTTCGGTCTCTGCTGAGACCTTCATGAACACCAAACGATTAAAAACATAGTTTAGTTCCTTGTCTGGAATTTCAAAAACGGAAGAAAATTATTCAGCAAAAAGATTACACATAGCTTGGG
Organism: Chorisops tibialis; assembly: GCA_963669355.1. Lineage (NCBI taxonomy): Eukaryota > Metazoa > Arthropoda > Insecta > Diptera > Stratiomyidae > Chorisops > Chorisops tibialis. The sequence goes on along the minus strand of OY770262.1, from coordinate 88,993,708 downwards.
TATCAGAGGTATTAGTATTTTGATACCTCAGAGCAGACTGAGCGTGCAGAGTCCTTTTGCAATTTTTAACGTGCGACCAGAAAGGTTTGGTATCATTACGAGCTAAACTCGTTTCAAGCGAGGAAACATAAGAACGAAAGGCAGTCTTGATTACGTTGGACAGTAAAATTTACATAGTCAGAATGAAGTTTTGAACGTTTATATTTCTTATGCAAGCAGTTTTTTATATTATAATATATTATAATGTAGAAATCGATGTATTCACAGGGAGTCCTGAAAAGCCTCAACCCAATTAATTTCATCTAACTTGCGACTGATCTCATAGTAATTTCCTTTTAGAAAATTTAGCTTAGATAATGGTGACGGTGTATTAATAGTAAACTGAAGTCACCACAGATCAAAAAGTATGAACCCAGGTCTGTTGATTATAAAACTACGGCCAAACGGTTTTGAGATTTTCGAGCGAAACCAAATATTTCTGTACACGCGACTATATGCGAGCATGATCTGTCGTTTGATTTAGATGATCACCTACCACAAGGGCTTAATCTCACCGTTGTCTTTAGCAACACGGATTGTTTTAGACGACAATCATTAATGCCCCCGAAGGTAGCAGTTTATACCATCTGCAAGGTCGGCATTCATACTGCTTGATGCCAGACCTATCTAAATATCTGCCAATCTTTCGTTCATGGCAATAGATTGTAATCACGCAACCTTACGCCGAGCTATTGCTCTGCCCACGATATGGGCACCACAGCTACCTCGTGTACGTCAAGAGACGACATCAACCAGCACTGGGGGTGGAAGCAACCTTCCATGGGATCCGCAGCTCCCGAGGCACCAGATAACCTTTGGTAGGCTACACAACTGAATCAAAGCTCCCTTGCACTTTGATCAGTCGCACCCCTCGGGTACGTGGGGACGGTCGGCCCCAAAAGTAGTTACTGGAATCACCGAAGCTTTCTAGACAAGCACTTTCTTCCCTGCGTATTGATGGGTTGCGGCGTTGACAGACCGTTCAACTTTATCCCCCCTACCTAAATGGGTTACGGAGCTAATGGTCTGTTTAACTTTATCCCCCCATCATTGTAGGGTTCGGAACCGATGCCAGTAATATGATTAAATTGAATAAATCAATTTAATATACAAGGTAATCGACTTAGTCCGCCAGACTTGCTTGTCGGGTTTCGGAGCCAACGAATATAGTGTAATAAACCTTCTTTAAAGTTGTGCGAAGGGCTAACAACCCTTCCACAATAAGTAATGAAAAATGTTAAGGAACCTGAATATCAGGAGGCCAAGGTCCGATTTGGGCTGTAGCGCCATTGTAGAAGTGTAGAACCTTCTTTAAAAGAAAGTTCGATACACCAATCGTTGATTTGTTCCCCCCGTTTGGGTAGATTTCGGAGCCGACAGCAAGCTGCCGACTTGGTCCCCCCTATCCATTGTACTTCAATAGTTATCAGTGTATCAACGTTATCAACATTAGTTATTATTTGCTACTTTACCATCTGTGTTTCGCACACAATTATCATCCATTGCATCAGTTCTTTCATTAACATTTCAACCTCGATTTCTTTGAAAATTATGAAAGCTACAAACTTAAAATTCAGCACGCTACATTTTGCATAATTTACCCACCAATCCTCTCTACACATGGGTTCGAACGCAAGCACACCGATTGTTCTTAACGGACAGGATGTGCAAGAAGTGCAAGATTTTTGCTATCTCGGAAGCATTGTCAGCATGGACGGCGGAGCCGAAAAGGATGTTGAGGCTCGGCTAAATAAAGCTTGTCAGGCCTTCGGTATTTTTACCCCTTTCTGGAGGTTAAGAGAGATCTCCCTTCGCACGAAGCTGCGAGTTTTTGACGCATGCGTCAAATCCGTGTTGTTGTATGGTTGTACTACGTGGAAAGTGATCGTTCGACTACCAAGAAACTACAGACTTTCGTAAACCAATGCCTCCGACGCATTTTAGGAATATTCTGGCCAGAAGTGATCTCCAACGACGAACTTTGGAGTACAATTGGCCAGACTAAAATAGGCATTGAGATTCAAAGGCGGAAGTGGCAGTGTATCATACTTTGAGGAAATCAGAGCGAAACATCGCCAAACAGGCTCTGGATTATAATCCCCAAGTAAGATGTCGGGTTGGTCGACCATGTAACACATGGAAGCGAGCAGTTGAGCAGGAGGCCAGAGGAATTAACAAGTCCTGGCAACAGCTTAAGGCCGATGCTCAGGATCGCGTCTTGTGGAAGAGAGTTGTTTCTGTCCTATGCCCCTATAGGGGATCTTAATAGGAATTTGATTTGATTTGATCCTCTCTAATTCTACCACCTTCCATACAAAAGCTACCATTCGCTACTCGAAAGAATTTGAGATGACGTACTTTCCGGTATATTAAGCTCTTTCTCATTTCATTTTAAGTATCGCATCAATGGACTTTACGCCCAAATACAATTCTGTTATGTTTATTTTATAAAATATCTATGAATGAAGATAGTTACTTTGCAACAAGGCTTTATTATCTGAATCGCCTAAATCCGAAAACGATCCTAGCTGATACCCGAAGTTAGTAATATTATAGCAATTAAAATGATTGCGGATATTGGTGGTGTTTAATAATTTATTTTGGTATTAATTCACAGAATTACTCACTAGCTGTGGAGCAGAACATAATTAAAATCATTCCATCATATTTTTTCCACGCTTTTGGACTTCGAACCCATTAATACAAAATACTACGATCTACTAAATAATTGGTGAATTAATCCCGCTAAACTTATTCAACCCCATTCACCCATATAGTTTTGCGCATACCTACAAAATATTGAAATAAAAACTCTTGAGTTGATTAAACGTTATAATATTTATTGAATTAATGTGCTTGGGTCGACGATTGATACAGAAAAATACCAATTACATGCCCGCTAGATTTTAAATTTGTTCGAACACTATGTGGAGAGAAAAAAAAAATAAAGTGTAACTCAATCGAATAATTATTTCGACCATAAAATGTAATTGGATTTTGTTTTCTCCTTTTCGATTTTGTTTCCGAGTTTATGCAAAAACCTCAATCCGCCATCTGTTGGATCATTAAAACAACAGTTCAAAGTTGCGAAATTTGTATTGCTCTCTCTGCATTTAAGAGAAATGCCTAAAACTAATAGCGCTACTTAACTTATTAAGCACTGTATATTATACATGTTTCCATTTACTATGGAAAACAATATTCTCAGTAGACTTTGCTAATTTTTCGTTATGAAACGAACTTTGCTAAAGTTTTCCTGTCAATATTATCGAATAAAGTGTCACAAAGTCCAACTCATGAAATAAAGTTTCAGTGTTATGACGTACATAGTTATACGAATCTGTTAATTGGGAGGACACAATGAAGGTTCAAGGTTCATAAAAAACTTGGACTGTTTGTGCTGACTAATGGTTCAATAGCACGTGTTTTTGCCTTTTATTTACCAAGTAGTAGGGGAACTTTTCTTTGCTTCGGAAAACATGTAGCAGTTAATATAGTCATAACAGAAGTCCAGAAACATTGTATACATGTTTGCATTGTTGCGAGAGCTCCGGAGGCTGAATAATGACCAGACACTTTTCAAGTTTAATGAGTGGAACATGGAAGGAATATGGCCGAAATGTATGAATATTCACCATGTGCTATTTATACTCTAGACGAAATCTGAGAGTATTAAAGTTTGCTCTAAAGCTTGTAAAGCTAAGGAATTAAGCTGGGAGTAGAAATGAATGACACATGATTTAAAAGCCCAAATCGGGCCTTGGCCTCCTGACCTTCAGGTACCTTAAAACTTTTCATTGTTTATTGTCGAAGGGTTGTTAAGCCTTCGCACAACCCTCTATCTTCGAATTTTTCATTTTCGTAGATTGAGGTGCCGAAAGTAGCAGTGTTATGGAATTATGCATCGATCGGGATTTGAACATACGACCTTCGCATTGTAGACCAACACGCTACCTACTAGGCTACACCCTACCTAAGTTAACATTACCACTAAATCTCAAAACTAAATGTCCGTCCGTTATGTACCTTGATAATGCGTTCTGATAAAAAGGCAAAAAATGTCGTTTTAGCCGAAATAAGGCCAAGTTCGTGAACGGATTAAATCACTCTCATACAAAATTACTACATTTCCAAAATGTTTAATAATCCAATTTTCTTGGAACTTATAAAAATTACGAAATTGTGTAATTTTGTATGGGAGGGGGTAGAAGGGGTGAAGCGATTTGGTCCGTTCACGAACTTGACCTTACTTTTTTTTTGTAAAAAACGACGTGTACAAAATTTGAACTATCTAGCTCAGACGGACGGACAGATAGACAGGCCGACGGACAGACGGACGGACGGACATGCTTGTAAGAGTGGGTGGATGTTAATAGTTTTTTAATTGATTGCTTGAATGACGTCTAATATTCTTTGTATGGAATGTCAGTTTCATAGACTAAGTTGCATGGAATTTTCATAAAATTCGATGAATTTTACATTCGTGCAACGAAACATTTGTATGGGATGGGGTAAAATTTGCAATGCAGTTTTATTTTGATTCTCTTTTAAGGTGCATGTACAAAATTTCAAGTTCATAGCTCTTGGTAATTAGTTGATTTATTGAAAATGGTCGAAATCATACTTTTGTATGGGAGGGGGTAGAAGGGCAAGCGCGATCTCTAAATTATCGACGCAATTTCGTTTCAACTATTTTTAAAAGCTTTTGTGTATAATTTCAAATTAGTTACTTACTTACTTACGATGGCGCTACAGCCCAAATTGGACTTTGGCCTCCTGAATACTTTGCCACCATCCATCTCGGTTCAGTGACCGCGTCCTCCAGTTAGAAAATCTTAGCAAAGATTTGCTGCCTGCGTCAATCGAATCCTCTCAACACTTCCGTGGCGTTTCGACCGGTCTTTGTCCGTTTACTTTCCCTTTTAGTGTGCGTTTGGGAACTCTCCCGTCATTCATACGTTCCACATGTCCAGCCCATTGCAACTTCTTAAGTTTTATGAGGGTTGACACTTCTGGATTGTCGAAGATGTCATACAATTCTCTAATGTATCGTATTCTCCAAATCGAGTCTTCCCTCACAGGTCCGAGGATTCTTTTGAAGACCTTTCTTTCAAAGGCGTTAAGTAGTTTTCAGACGCAGGTCTTATAATGGTTTTGCATAGCTTAAGTTTTGTTTTCCTGTGCACATTCTTGTTTTTGATTATTGCAAGTACCGAATAATAAGTCTTGTTTGCCATCATTATCCTTCTTTTGGTTTCGATGGGTTCGCTTCCATCCTTTGCTAGGTTCGCCCCTAAGTTTATGAAGCTGTCTACGTTTTCTAGGTTATAATCTCTTACCGTAATATTTTGTCTGATTGGCATCTTTTTCCTAGTTTGCGTCATAATTTTTGTTTTGTTTTCATTTATACGTAGTCCAAGTTCCCTTGCTACCGAGCCAAGGTTTGCAAATACCTTCTTAGAACTCTCCTGAGATCTTGCATGGATATCTATATCGTCGGCATATGCTACGAGTTGTGTGGATTTGAAGCATTGTGTTTGCTTGGTATCAACGGGAAGTTTCCGAACAACATATTCGAGTGTCAAATTGAACAACATTGGTGCGAGGCCGTCACCTTGCTTAAGGCCGTTGTATGTTTTAAAACTGGAAGTCAGATCGTTTCCTACAAAGACTCGGTCATTGTCATTCTTGTAAGCCGAACCAGTTTTGGTGGGACTCCAAACTCTAACATGATTTTATACAGTACGCGCCTGTCGATACTGTCGTATGTTTGTTTGAAGTCAACAAATATCTGGTGCGCATCAATATCATATTCCCAGCACTTTTCCAGCACCTGTTGAACTGAGAATATCTGGTCCGTGGTCGATCGTCCAGAACTAAATCCACCTTGGTATTCACCTATTACTTTGTCAGCATAGGGCTTAACTCTCTTTTCCAGAATTTTCGTCAAGATTTTATAGGACGTACACAACAGAGATATTGGTTTGGTGAATGTTTTCACAGTGCATTTCGAATTGAAAGAAAAGATTTCCGGATTCTACACTGTTACGCTTTATTATTCGTGACGTTTCGGTCTCTGTGTAACAAGGCGTGGAAACCGAAGCATCCAAGGACAACAGAACGAGAAGACACGGAAGAAGGAAATGTAGACAAACGATGGATAAGACTACCTTACATCCAGGGCACGACGGATAAGATAGGAAAAATCCTTCGAAAATCCAATATCAAGACAACATTCACTACCCCGACTACTATCCGAGGAATTTTAGGAAACCAGAAGGACAAAAAACCATTGGTGACTGAAGGACTATACAAAGTACCGTGTGGCTCATGCGATAAAGTATACATAGGAGAAACGGGACGCACAGTCCAAACAAGGATCAACGAGCACCAACGATGCACACGGAAAAACCAGACATAGTCATCAGCGATCGCGGAACATGCAACGACAGAGGACCATAGAATCGATTTCGACAATGTGCAAATTCTGGCCAGGACAAATCAATATTATCAACGAATAGTACGAGAAGCAATAGAAATTTCAAAACATCCACAGAACTTCAACCGAGACACCGGATACAAGTTATCAGCAGTTTGGCTACCTGCCTTAAAATTTGATAAGAACAAAATCCGTACCCAGAAATCCTTAACTAATTTAACTACCTGATACTAATTAATTGACCTTAATTAACTAATTTAACCTTAATTACCTTCTATATAATAATTGTGTTTTGTAATTGTCGATCAGTTTGATAAAGGTCTCAGCAGAGTCCGAAACGTCACGAATAATAAAGCGTAACACTGTAGAATCCGGAAATCTTTTCTTTCAACAGAGATGAGTATTCCTCGGTAGTTTCCGCAGCAGAGTTTGTCAACTTTTTATAAATTGGACATGCTCTTGCGCCAATCTTCAGGAAGTGTTTCCTGCGTCCATATGTCCGTAACTAATTTATGTAGGAGATGCGCTATGCAGGTGTCGCCGGTTTTCATCTTCCGCATTACTCAGAATGTTCTCTTCTGCATTTTTGCAGAGGGTCGTTTTTGGTTGGTATCCCCCTTTCATTCTTTTGACAAGGGAGTACGCGGCCGTTCTGTTAATATTTTGCAAGCCTGGTGTTTTCGGTCTAAGGCATCTTGGCATTCGTTGTCGAACCAGTGGCTGCCTGTTCCAGAAGCGTTGTCACTGCTCCTGCTCTGTACAGGGATCGCACGTTCCAAGATTCGAAGGAATTGTCCATTTTTCGTTTGCGTGGTCGTTGCCGTTGAATCAACCCAGTCCGAAGCGTTGCTTCATGTTTCGAAACGGGTGTGGGTTTTCGGAGGATGAGTTGTTTTTTTTTTTTACAGAATGACCTGTGTTATCGGCATTTTCGGCCTTTCTGTGCAATGCACAAACACAGTCATTGAGGGAAGGAATGGGATTAGAAAGGTAAAGGAAGAGAAGTGAGAATGACCGTAACGAGTGGAGAAGCTGGTATATTTTTCAGTTGTACTGGCGCTATCGACAAAAATTTGCAGATGTTATGGGGGACTGAATGATAGAAAGCGAACAGAAACCATCTACTGAGTATCTAGGCCTTCTTGAAGTGGAACTGTTTCACTTTTACAGCGTTTGCCATTTTATTTCGAATAATTTTTGATCGCCAGTAGTAACTGAAAAACTTGTGCTTAAAAAAACCCCATCTGGAGTGGGAATCGAACCCACAACCTATTGGCTAAGAAGCAAGCACGCTGCCCACTACGCCAAGGAAGCTAACACATCGCCCAACCCCCAACTTGGAGGGTCATATTATTATAGTGCTAGAATTTTTCTGTTTCATTAGCACTCGCGCCTATCAGTTCAGCAAGTGAAGTCCAGATGGACAAGACCAGTACCCGGTGGCTGCCACGTGGAGGTATGATGAGCACAATTGATGTATATACGATAGTTATAACATTGGGTGTCACTTTATGACGCCGATGAAATGCCTACCCTATCTATTCCCACCCAGCCACCATAATTTCAAATTGATAGCTTTTAATACTTAGGCGATAATTGATTTCTTAAAAATGATCGAAAAAAAAATTTTGTATTGTAGGGGGTGGAAGTTTTAAAATATTTGACCAGTGAGTATTCAATACTTTTGGGAATTTTTTTTAAATGTATCTTGAAAAATTTTCAAGTTTCTGGCTAAAAATTTCATACAAAAATTTCGAGCTTTTTTGTTTTTTTCATGGCAGTTGAAACACCTTGTGCACGTTAGACCCTCCCTTTGGTGCATAACATTTGTTTAATAAATTATTATTTTTTCTCCATGTATGCATATCAAATAGATGTATCCACATTGACAATTCAAATTTCGTAACTTTCACCAGAGCCCTAAAAAAATCACTCAAAATTTGCGATATTTTTGCTTACCACCTTCCTCCCCTTACAGCCCTTCTCTTAAAATTTTTACCAAAATTAAAAACAATGTAGTTCTGCACTCCGACAAAATTTCAATTTAATATCTGTTTTGATATATAACGGAAAGTGCATCATTTTTGAAATACTCTCCATTTTCCCCCACTACTATTATGTCCAAATGTTATATTTTTATCTTATTTTGCTAGTATAGCTCAATATGTGTACCAAGGTTCAATCACATAGCTTAAGAGATAGTCGAGATCAATAACAATGGCAGAATTTTTTATTATTTTTCCTGTATGTATAACAAATAGATGTATCCATATGGGATATTTAAACTTTGTTTCTCTTACCAGAGCCCTAAAAAAGTCACTCAAAATTTTCGACATTTTTGCTTATTACCTCCCTCCCCTTACATCTCCCTACGTAAAACTTTTACCAAAATTAAAAACTTTGTAGTTTTATAATTTGACAAAATTTTAATTTGATATCTGCACTCAGTTTTGAGATATAATGATTTGAAATTTTGGAAAGTGCAATGCTTCCTATTTTCCCCCACTACTATTTGGTCGAAATGTTATATTTTTCTCGTATTTCTCTAGTATAGCTTAATATAAGTACGAAGTTTCAATTATATAGCTCAACAAATAGCCGAGATATTGATTTTTAAGTGATTTTCCTTGCACCCTCCTGACCCTCCCCCTTACAGTAATCAGGCTCTATGCAAGCTGATTCCAGTGGATCTATATGCCACCTTGATGGTCTAAAAATATAAATTGTTTATGGTAAGTGATTTCGAAGATATAATCATTTGAAAAAAAAATTCGGCCGACAATTGGTTTTTAGCCCCTGTTTTTGCACCCCAATGGATAAAAAAATTAAATTTATTTTAAAAGTTGTACCACAATCCCCTCTCTACGTATGTTGATTTTTAGCCTCCTAGCTAGCTAGCTCCTCCCGCTTCCCCCTGAACCCAAAATGAGTGTCCGCCTGAGATCCGCAATCCCTCCAAAAATGAACCATCTATCTTGAAGGGTTTGGGAGTTAATGTGCGCTGAGCGTACACACCGGCGTACAGCGGACGGCGTACGGCGTACAGAGAGACGGACTTCTTTTTTGCATTTTTGGGCTATTTTAGTCATGAAACGCGAAAAAATAAAATATCAGGGTAGCAAAATGTTTTTTCAAGTCGATCACAATACTTTATTATTAAAATAATAAAGTAAAATGTAGCAGCCTGATACAAAAATGAAAAATGACAGAATTAATCGTTTCAGAATTAAAAATATTTTGATAAATAAAACAATTGAAATTACTTCAGGTATGAAAATGAAACGTATTAAAAACTGGAATTTGAAATGAAATTCTTCAACAAAAGGAAGACAGGGAAAGGAAAAACTTGAATAATTCTCACAAAATCACGCTACTTAGGACGAAGAATGATGCTCGCCACAATTACCCTTTTCTGTGGCGTTCGCGTACATGTACGGCACGTTTTGTATGTTTGGATGAGTGTCATAAATTTCTTTGGGCAACTCTGAATTATTAACATTCCGAAATATTTTATGTGTAAGCCTAGCCCGTAAATCTTCGACAAGGAACATAAATTACTTTTTTTTTGTGTTGGTGGTGTAGTTTGGCTCTGTATAGTTGGTGTTGGAGACTCTGCAGGAGCTCTGATTTACTTGAAATAATGTGCAGAAATCGGAGACAGTCGTCTCATAGAAAAGTTAATGGGACGAACAAATCACTATTTTCCTTTGGATGGATATTTTCTTTCAGAATCGATTAATAATTTAGTAGGCACCTATCTGTTATTGTGAAAAGGATATGCTTACTTTCGCTTATTTAATGCAATAACGCTTTAACTTAAAATATGAATTTTTTTAACGAAATCTATGGAAACATTGCTCTAGCGTGTGCACTGCTAAGAAATAAAGCTTTTATGGAGTGGCCACGGATACAAAAATTGTCTTGTTCATCAAAAGTCTTGAATTTGCGTGACCATCTGTCTGTCTATTAAAGTACTCTCTAACGCTTTTAGCTATAGCCTTTAAATTTTGACATAAATATGCCTAATGGCTCGACTCAACCAAAAATTTTGTGAATCGCAAAATTTGTTACCGTGGGTCTCTCTCTCTCTAACAGGCGCCAATAATCTTAACTAAGCAATAGGTTCAAAAATTTCGGTCAACTTAAAATGTCCGTTTGAAAAAAATCCGGCTGCTAAGTTACGAGTGCCTGGTATTTAAGGTCAGATTTGTATGGGAAATCGTAAAATTTTGCAATGCTTCAATCACGATCTGGTGAAATTTGATGAATGGAAGATGAACATAAACAGGAAAGCGACAGCTCACGTCGGTGTCGGCGACATTTGCTCGAGACGACAATACAAACGTATCCTACACGTCTCCGTCTACATTTCGTCAAACACTTCGATTAAACAATTACGTTAGTTGTATGTATATACATTATGACCGTAATGTAAGGGAACTTTGTAAATAAAATGACTCTGGGGAATGATATTTCAAAATTTTTTTTTGTAAGCAGGTAGGACTGTCCTTAATTATTATCCCAAAAATTAGCGCGCTCTGTTAATCGGTTTGTTAACAGCAGCCGGTTGAATGGGTACACTTCAGTAGTCCACGACGATCTATGTTTTATGTCCTCGATCGACTGAAAACGGGTTCCACGGAGCGGTAATTTCAATTTCGAGGATAGGAAAAATTCACAAAAGACCAAATCTGATGAATACGGTTGATTGAAGCAATGTGTTGCTTTTTTGGCCTTAAATTTGTTCACTCAATGCGATAGTGCATTTTCATCGCGGACGGGCAGGTCGTTGGTAGTCAGTGTTCGCCACACGTGGCGTTCAATTAAGGACAATAAGATTGGGTAAAACACGCGTAAAAGTGAAGTTCCCGATGGAACTGATTCTTGAAAATTAACGAGATATTTTTTTTGGCGGTGAAATAACGGTGCGCCGCGAATAAGTAAGAGCGAAAAGGAGGCATCCATTTTTTAACCGCTTCCTGTGGCCTCCAACAAACAACAACCTGTTCACAATACTTTTTTAAACGAAAATTCAGCTTTATGGGACGCGTTTCATGGCCAGAGTATCCACTAAAATCGAACGATCGAACTCGCGGAAGAAGTCGAGCTCTCCTGCTTTCTCCGTATCGCTGGCATGATGATTTTCGATCACCATTTTTTTCACTTATTGAATGTGTTCGTCAGTTGAAGAGGTCGGCGGTTGTCCAGGACGAGGTTTGTCTTCAACGATCTTTCGACTGTCCCTAAAGGCATTGTACCATTTGTAGGCTCTTCCTTGTGATATTACTGAATCACTGTAATCCTTTTCAAACAATCGCAACGATTCCGTACACGAATTTGGTTACAAACACAAAATTTGAGAAAAATTCTTTGTTTCATATTCTTATCCATTGTAAAAATCGCCGTCGACTACTGAGTTGTACCAATTCAACCAGCTGCTGTAAACAAACTGATGAACAGACCGCGCTAATTTTTGGGATAATAATTAAGGAGAGTCTTACCTGGTTACAAAAATAAATTTTCAAATATCATTCCCCTGAGTAATTTTATTTACAAAGTGCCCTTACTTTATTGTCACAATGTATATGGTCGGCCTCTGGGAAAAAAGGGAATAAGTCAATTTTTAAACTCTAGATGATATCTGAGAGTATATTGTGTTTGCCTTACCGTTTGTAACGCTAAGAAATAATGCTCGCACAGAGCCGCCAAGGGTACAAAAATATTTTTTGTCTCTCAAAAACCTTGATTCCGAGTTGCTGTCTGTCCGTCTGTCTACAACATAACTCTCGAACTCTTTGAGCTTTTTTGCTGAAATATGTTGTGTATCATTTTCAGCAAAAAAGTAACTTTAAGTTCGTGAACGGGCCACATCCCTCAACTCCTTTTACCCCCTCCCATACAAATTTCATGAAATTTCGAAATTTAAAGAAATTGATTTTTCTCCAAAACAATTTCAGGTATTGACTTGAAAATAAGGTCATAGTATAATGATATAAATACCATTAACCTAAAGAAATATTGATCTGATCTCCTTACTACTTCTACCTCCCATGCAAATGCACAATTTTCAAAAATGCATTTATTCGGTTTTCCTTGCAACTAACAAAGCGAAATGAACCAATTTTTGTCATAATTAATTTTATTATCAATCAATCAAATCAATCAATTCCTGTTCAGACCCCCTATAGGGGCATAGGACAAAAACAACTCTCTTCTACAAGGCGCGATCCTGAGCATCGGCCTTAAGCTGTTGCCAGGACTTATTCCTCTGGCCTCCTGCTCAACTGCTCGCTTCCATGTGTTACATGTTCGACCAACCCGACGTCTTCCTTGAGGGTTATAATCCAGAGCCTGTTTTGCGATATTTTGCTCTGGTTTCCTCAAAGTATGACCGATCTACTGCCACTTCCGCCGTTAAATCTCAATACCTATTTTAGTCTGGCCAGTTGTACTCCAAAGTTCGTCGTTGGAGATCACTTCTGGCCAGAATATTCCTAAAATGCGCCGGAGGCATTGGTTTAATTTTACTTTATTATTTTAATAATAAAGTATTGTGATCGACTTGGGAAAAAAAAAAAATTTGCTACCCTGAAATTTTTTTTTTCGCGTTTCATGACTAAAATAGCCTAAAAATGCGGATCTCAGGCGGATACCAATTTTGGGGGGTGTACTAGTTCAGGGGGAGGCGGGGGGAGCGCTTAAACCGAAAAATACGAATTCAAATATCTCAACCATGGTTACAGCTAGGAAGCTAAAAATCAATATACGTATACAAGAGTTTGTGGGACAACTTTTAAAAATAACTTAATTTTTTTATCCATTGGCGTGCGAAAAGGGGGGGCTAAGAACCAATTGTCGGCCGAATTTTTTTTTCAAATGATTATATCTTCGAAATTACTTCCTATAAAAAATTGATATTTTGAGACCATCAAGATAGTATATAGATCTACTGGAAGCAGTTTAGATAGAAGCTAATTAGTGAAAGGGGGAGGGTCAGGGGGGGTGCAAAGAAAAACACTTAAAAATTAATATCTCAACTGTCTCTTATGCTATGTAATTGAAACTTAAAATGTATACTAAACTTTACTAGCGACATGTGAAAAAAATATAATATGTGGGCATTATAGTAGTGGGGGGAAATGGAGAGCATTTCAAAAATGGCGCACTTTCCAAAACTACAAGTCATCAAATCTCAAAATTGAGTACAGATATCAAATCAAAAATTTGTCACATTGTAGAGCTACATAATCTTTAATTTTGATAAGAAATTTGAGTTGGGGGGTGTAAGGGGAGGGAGGTGGAAAGCGAAAATGTTGAAAATTTTGAGTGATTTTTTTATGGCTCTGGTAAAAGATACAAAGTTTAAATTTTGCATGTCGACACATCTATTTGATATAGATAGAAAAAAAATAGTAATTTGTTCCAAAAATGTTATGCTCCGAAGTAGGGGTCTAACGTGCACAAGGTGTTTCATGTGGAATGAAAAAAACACATAAACTGAAAATTTTTGAATGAAATTTTTAGGTAGAAACTTGAATATTTGGGAAATGCATTTAAAAAACATTTCTAAAAATTTGAAATATTAACTGGTCGAATATTTTTAAAACTTCTACTCCCTCCCATACAAAATTATTTTTTCGACCAATTTTAAGAAATCAATTATCACCTAACTATCAAAAGCTATCAATTTGAAACTTTGCACAAAAACTTAGAAAAATAGTTAAAATGAAATTACGGTAAAAGTTTTGAAATCATGCTTGCCCTTCTACCCCCTCCCATACAAAAGCATGATTTCGACCAATTTCATTAAATCAACTAATAAGCAATAAATTAAAAGCTACGAACTTGAAATTTTGTACGAGCACCTTACAACAGAAAAGAAAGAAAATTTTATCACAAATTTTACGATTCCCCTACCTCCTCTACCCCCTCCCATACAAAATTATTTTTTCGAGCATTTTTAAGAAATCAGTTATCAGCTATCTCTTAAAAGCTATCAATTTCAAATTTTGCATGAAAACTTATAAAAGTAATTCAAATGAAGTTGCTTTAAAAGTTTTGAAATTGCGCTTACCGTTCTACCCCCTCCCATACAAAACTATGATTTCGACCAATTTCATTAAATCAACTAATAACTAACAAACTAAAAGCTACGAACTTGAAATTTTATACAAGCACCTTACAAGAGAAGCGAAATAAAACTGCGTATCAAATTTTACGATTCCCCTACCTTCTCTAACCCCTCCCATACAAATTTTCGGTTTCGTGAAAATAAAATACACCGAATTTTATGAAAATTTTATGCAATTTCGTCTATGAAACACATTCTATACAGAGAATATTGGACGTGATTCAAGCAATTATTAAAAAGCTGTTAACATCCACCCACCCTTGCTATTACCCCTCCTCCTCCCCTCATAAAAACCCGAACTTGCAGAAACGAATGAAATATTGTTAAATTGACAACAGCCCTGCCCAAGAAATCCCTTTGCACTTAGCTTTCCCTAACCACTTTAACCTGCATATTGACTTTCCACTCATCCGCAACTTGTCCCAAGAATAATAAAGTTTCGCCCGACTTGTTGGCAGTTTATTTAATTTTATTATAATTGTAACTAATTTTGGAAAAACTGTCAACTTTACCTCATTGCTTCTACCCCCTCCCATACAAATTTTACGAAATTTTGGAATTTCAATTAAATTAGTTTTCTTCAAAACCGTTAAAGCTATCAACTTTGAAATTTGAGAAAAGTATAATATTTTAAATATAACTGTTAAAAAATTTGGTTTTGATTCGGATATTCCTTCTACCCCCTCCCATACAAATGCAGAATTTTTGTAAATGCATTTAACCGATTTTCATAGAAACTAGAAGAAGTAGAAACTTGAAATTTTGCCAGAATTTGTCCCTTAATAATTATAATAAATGCTAAAAAAATATCGCCTTCATATCAATTTTTTTATTGGAAGTTCAAGAAACGTTTTTCTCCTTCGAACATATGAGAGCTATCAACATTAAAATTGTAACAAAGCAATGTGATTAGGATGTTGATAAGCAGATTCAAAATTATCCAAAATCTCCCACTTTCTCTGCCACCTCCCATACAAATACCATAAATTCAGGCAAAATTGTTCAATTTCCTCGAAAATTATGAAAGCAAGAAATTTTAAATTCAGCATGAAATATTTTATATACTATGTTCAATGTTACACACAAAAGTTACAAACCTCTCCCTCTGCTTTTACTACCTTCCAAACAAAAGGTTAGTAAGTATTACATCTAGAGTATCATATGATTGTGCTTTACGCCCAATCATAATTCTGTTATGTGTTTTAAATTGCTGACGAATTTGCCGAACGAGTCGCTATTCACACCCTGGTCGTTGAGAAGGGCTTCCATGCTCGTTTAATTGAAATTTAACTTACCGATGGGGCTGTTAGCTGTCAGCTGTTATTTCCTAGGATTCTCTTAAATCTGAACCAGCAGATGTTTGTGATTTTACTAAAAATAGCAAACCTTTTTTTATAAATCATAATCATAATCATACAAACCTTCAGTATAAGGATTGAATGCAACAAAAATGGTAGAGAAAATTTCATGAAAATAAGTCTTTCTTGTTCGACGTTCAAAAATCAAGTGGAAATCTTTTTTTATTTTCGCCAATAAATTTTTTTGTTTTTGATATTTACACCAATCAGATAACATGTAAATTTTCCATAAGGAAGTGAGTTGTACCGTTGGCCATCTTAGTTACTGAACATCTTCCAAAAAAATAACCACTAGCTACTATTTCACTCACGAAATATAGGGTTATTCTATAAGAGGTGTTATTTTGAAGCTGTCATTTTTTGACATTTGACATTAATAAAAATGGAACGATACACGCTTCAACAACGCATTGAAATTATTAAAATTCACTATAAAAATGGTGAAAATTTGGCAGAGACGGTTCGTAGGGTTATCCAATAAGAGGTGTTATTTTGATATTCAAAGAAAAATTGCATTTTTTTAGGATAAATGATCGGATGTTTATTTCATTGTAAAGAGGAAGGTATACCGTTAATAATGGAAAACAACATCAGCCAAATGGTCCGGCGGGGTTATTGGACCTTACTTTTTCGAAAATGAGGCTGGAGCAACGGTTACGGTGAATGGATTGCGCTATCGAGAGATGATTAATGATTTTTTATTGCCGGAATTGGATGATATTGATCTGGACAACTTTTACTTTCAACAAGACGGCGCTGCGTGCCACACAAGCACCGAAACCATTGATCTTTTACGGGAAAAGTTTCCGGACCGCGTTATCTCTCGAAGAGGTGATCTCAATTGGCCACCGAGATCTTGTGATTTAATACCTTGCGACTTCTTCCTTTGGGGCTACGTGAAAGATAAGGTCTACGCCAACAGCCCAGCGCATAGGGCAGCCACTTTGCGATTTGGTTATGAAAAATTTCATGGATAGGATACGGTCCTTTAAGTCGGGATGGCCATTTGGCTGATGTTGTTTTTCATTATTAACGGCATACCTTCCTCTTTACAATGAAATAAACATCCGATTATTTATCTCAAAAAATGCAATTTTTCTTTGAATATCAAATAACACCTCTTATAGAATAACCATATACAATAAACCATTTGCTTAGAATGTTTTGTATTATATTAAGTTTATCGAGCTTCCCTTGGAAGTACGTTAAAAATTTGCGAATCGCAAATTTAAAACAATAATTATTATAGTTGTGTCTGTAAAAATCCTCCAACTCTTTCTATTATATCTAATCTATCTATCGTTACCCTATTATGTTAATATAATTTTTTTTTCAGTTCGGTTACAACCTAAATAGAGCTTAGGCATCCTGTTGGACAACGATGGGGCCAATTATTGCAGGCTTCTAGAAAAGAGTAAAGAAACTGAGTAAAAAAACATGTTTCATTAAACAATTATTTTTCAATTCCTTTTTTCAGGATAACTGCGAAATCATGCATTTCAGTAAGTTTATGTATATTTCCAATTAGTCTATTTTGTATTAATTATATATAATCTCGTCGAAATTAAGATTGGCTTCGCTTTGTTATTGAAAAGTTATTTCGTAGATAATTTTCTAATGCGAAGAGGGGTAAGAGAGATGGAGAGAGGGAGGGTTCCACTGCTCATTGTTACTTGAAATCAACATTGCGTGTATCTACAGCAAAAGTACAAAAGTAGGAAGTGGTAGCGGGTATTCAATTCGGAGTTCTGGGTGTTATACCTATTCGGATGGTAGCTAGCGTGATTCTTATTTGTGGAAAATGGTATACGAGCGTATCACGAATTTTACTGTGTTTCCAACAACTCTCAGGTATCGCCTAAAACTGTTTGTCTTATGGTCCAAACTTAGCTCTAAGAACTTTTAATTTTGTATAAAACTTTTAACTTTGTAAAAGATTTCATTTCTAAAGTAGCTATGTAGCAATACAACGAATAACAAAGGAATTCTGTTGCAATGATTCGAAAGCAAATTCTCACCAAAACAAATTTCGTTCTTCTCAGAGATTTTTTGTTTCCTAATTGAAACTTTCGAGGTACTAAAAATAAGAAATTATTTGATAAAATATTCAGACGAGTGTCGATTTGCCACAACATATATGCACATAGCTCTCTCTTCAATCATTAAAGTTGTATCTGAAGTCAAAAGTTTATGCTAAAGTTTGACTAGATTTCCTCGCTTTGAGCGATAATATAACGCGATTCGACATTGATCGATTTGCGATACATACATAAACTATAATAGGACACAGTTTGATACTATCATTTATGGCCATGCTATGCTTATTTCCTTATTGCCAAGATTTCTACTTAATGAGGTTTCTGTTTATCAAACTCAATTTAACTTGCAAGCAAGTAAAATCGATACTCAATCAGATCTCAGGACGATATTGGTATTTTCATTAGGCTCGGTTTCGAAGAAGGATAAAAGTGTTTGTGGGTATTGTGTGCTCGTAGTCATCATCAGTTGTGAATGTT
Source organism: Chorisops tibialis (assembly GCA_963669355.1). Classification (NCBI taxonomy): domain Eukaryota; kingdom Metazoa; phylum Arthropoda; class Insecta; order Diptera; family Stratiomyidae; genus Chorisops; species Chorisops tibialis. Next base: position 88,975,225 of record OY770262.1, on the reverse strand, counting down.
CCCTTGCAAATTATCTGTCGTGATAGAACGTGGAGAATGTGTTATGATGATGCTAAAGGCTCACCACAAAATCCGTTGGCTCTAATGGTAATTCATGCTGAGTGCGATAGCAAATATTTGAAAACTTTTCAGGTTTCAGTGGTGGAAATGCACATTTAGATACTTTATTTCAATGAGTGCTCTCACATGGTATTATGTATCCAATATTATATCGCCTACAATCCGTCACCAGTTTCATAGAAACTAGATTTGAAGTGATATCACTCTCGACGATTCAAATAACAAGGGTATAGTTCGTTTTAGGAGATTATACTACTTTCGATGAAATACAATCGCAAGCATGGTACATCTGGGTAATTCAATATCAAAGTTGAGATTAAACCCAGTGTAATAGATATCAGCACGAAAAGTAAAGGACATTTATCAAAGTAACTCTTCTGGTACACATAAATTTCTTTAAATTAACCCAGTAGGGTAAATCAATAACTCTTTTTCTCGGTTTTTGCTTTATCTTTGTGAAAAGAATTGGTTAGATAGAATATATATAATAAAAAAAAATAACTATTTGGTGAGAAAAGAACGATTTTGTGGAACAGTTCATGATTTTCTTCACCTTTCTAGCTATGGAATTTGTATGGAAGGAGTTTGCTCTGGCGTTGAAGAAAAAGCATGTGTAGCACTCGATAGAATAATAGTATTCATAGATTTTTGGCTTCCATCAATGGCGCAACAATTCGTGAAAGTTTGCGAGAATGTCATTGGAAAACCCGATCTATATTTATGTTGCTGATGCAAATTATTATAGCTTTAAATTTAAAAACTGTTTCTTTTTTTTTTAATCATGCGCAAGTATAATATTATTTTATTACACTATCGATATTCTAATTAAATAGATTCATTAGTTCTCGTCAGCCTTCTAGTTCCATACCACGGTGAAATCAACCTGATAGCGAAAAGTCCATCAAAATTCCTATTTTGTACGTGACAAGGAAACAAACAAACTAATATGGTTATTCTGTTCTTCTGCTCTTTTATGAAAATACCACATAAATTGGTCTCACCGCAGACCATCAGTATATTAAAGTTCTAAGTGGGCGGCAGCAATACTGAAGTTATATACATTATTACGATGTTCAGTTGAATTCTGTGGCATTTATGAAAAACACATTGAAATGTCAATGACCATCAAGTATGGTACGATATGTATGGTATGGTATTTATAGAATTGGGCTGAAAAAACAAACTCAAAAAAACTTCAGTGATAATATTTATTCTTCCATATTCGTTGGCGGATAATTACATACTACCAATTATCTTTTACTTATCATCTAAATAAACCTACTCCCGCCTTTTTCAACACTTTCTCTTTTCTCTTCACAGAGAAGATCAGTATTGCCAACATCCTCCACAAATACCTACATATACATATTCTCTAAACAATGTCCCTAGAGCTGCAGCGCAACTAAATCGGGATTTGAATATAGTATAATGAGTAGCCTAATACCTAGGACACTCTACAAAATATTGGTTTAATAGATCTCAGTTAAATCTTTGATTTGAAATAAATATAAAAACATAACAGAATTATGATATGATATGATACTCTAGATGAGATGGAAATGACTTTAATATACCGGAAAATATGTCATCTCAAATTCTTTCGAATAGTGAATAGAGACTTTTGCATAGGAGGTGGTAGAAGTAGAGGGGAAGGTTTGTGTTTTTCATATATGCCACCGAACATGGCATGCATAATGTTTTTTGCTGAATTTAAAGTTTTTAGTTTTCATTATTTTTAAAGAAATTGGTCATAGTTTTCCTGAAATTGCGGCATTTGTATGGGAGGTGGCAGGGGAAGTGGGGCAAGATGATTTTGAAACTGCTTATTATCATCCTTATCACCATGCTTTTCAAAGTCGATAGCTCTCATGTACTTGAAGAAGAAATGCTTTTCTTGAATTTATAATAGATATTTGTATGGGAGGGAGTAGAAGGAGTGAAGCTGAGCTGATAATTTTTTCAAACACTTATTTTAATTATTAAGAAACAAATTCTGGCAAAATTTGAAGTTTGTACTATTTCTAGTTTGAATGGAAACCGATAAAATGCATTTAACAAAAATTATGCATTTGTATGGGAGGGGGTAAAAGGAGTGTACGGATCAAAACAATTTTTTTTCGCATTATTAATATATCTATTTATATACATTGTACAAAATATCAAGTTCATAGCTTTAACAATTTCGAAGAAAAATAATTTAATTTAAATTTCAAAATTTCGAGAAATTTGTATGGGAGGGGGTAGAAGGAGTAGGATGAAGTTGATAGTTATTTTTAAAATAAATTGCAATTTTAGTAAAATTAATTCTGACCAAATTTTGTGTTTTCAGCTTTACTAGTTTCAATGAAAATCGAAAATATGTATTTTTCAAAGTTGTCCATTTGTATGGAAGGGGGTAGAAGGAGTAAAGGGATCGGGTCAATATTTCGTGATATTAATGACATCTATGTATAATACTTTGACGTAAATTTCAAGTTTACAGCTTAAACAGTTTCAAAGAAAAATCAATTTCTTATTATTTCGAAATTTCATGAAATTCGTATGGGAGGGGGAAGAAGGAGCGGGGGGATGTAGCCCATTCACGAACTTAAAGTTATTTTTTTTGGTAAAAATGACACAAACATTTTTAGCACTATAGCTCAAAGCTTTCGAGAGTTATGCTGTAGACAGACGCACAGACGGACAGACAGACAGACAGACAGACAATTAGACAGACAGACAGACGGACAAACGGTGACTCGGAATCGAGGTTTTTGAGCGACAACAAATATTTCTGTACCCTTGGCGGCTCTGTGCGAACGTTATTTCTTAACGTTACAAACGGTAAGGCCAACACAATATACTCTCAGATTTCATCTAGAGTATAATCATCTAAACAACATCGTTTCCTAGCGAATTTCAGTTTATTATAAGTATTCTAAAAATGAATAATTGTGATCCAAACCAAACAAAAATAAACTGCCAATCAGTCGGGCACTACTTTGTTATCCTTGGGACAAGTTGAGGATGCGTAAAAAGTCAATATGCAGGTTTGAGTAGTTGGGGTATACTAAGTGAATATTTAATTTATTTATATTAATAATAGAATAATTTTCTAATTGAGTTGACGAAGTTGCATAGAATTTTCAGCGGCTTAGACGTAGTTTTTTTGGGTTTCGGCTCATTTTTTCCTCCATTTGATGATTGTTGACTGGTTTGCATGTCAAACTCATTGGCCCATATCTCATCACTAGTTATGATGCGCTCCATGAATGTGGGATCAGAATTCGCACGATCAATGATGTCCAAAGACACCTCTTCACCCTTTTTTTGAAGAAAATTTAGATTTATCGGAACGAAACGAATAAGGACGCGTTTCATGGGCAAAGTATCCTTCAAAATCAAGTCAACGGACTCGCAAGAGATGTCGAGCTTTCCTGCTATCTATCTAATACAGGTACGACGATTTTCGAGCACCATTTCCTTCACTTTTTGTATGTTTTCGTCAGTTGAAGAAGTTGAAGGTAATCCAGAACGAGGCATGTCTTCAAGGGACTCTCGTCCGTTTTTGAAGGTATTGTAAGACTCTTATGCTCATGCTTTTAATATTACTGAATCACTGTAAGTTTTTTTGAACATTCGCAACGATTTCGCACACAAAATGTGGTTGGAAACACAAAATTTTGGGACAAATTCTTTTTTTCATATTTTTATCTATTGTAAAATTCGCCGTGGACTACTGAAGTATACCGATTCAATTGTAAACAATTGATTAACAGACCGCGCGAGTTTTTGGGATGATAATTAAAGAGAGTCCTACCTGCTTACAAGAAAAAAATTTTTTTTATATATTATTTCCCAGGGTAATTTTAATTACAAATTCTCAAAACTTTATGGTCACAACGTATTGGTTTTCAAGTTAAGAAACTTTGGTCAGAAGTATATATCTAAATCTGTTTATGTTTCAAGCGAAAAGAACTCCGTAATAAAACAATAATGTTAAGAAAAGAAGAAAAAAATTTTTTTATTAACTTTATGAAACTTATAATTCTGGATATACATATAATAGTGTTGTTTTTATTAAAAGAATCGTATCTTAAACGATAAACGATAAACATTAATAATCACAAAGTACAAATGAAAGTCAAGGTGGTAGTTATTATTCTTGCACTGAAGATTTTATTCTTTTGGAAAATTTTATTTCACAATAATTTTCATAGTAATTGCTCTGCAATTATAAATGTCTGGTTGACTTATTGTGCAATTTCAATATAACTACGTTTTTCGTTTCAATAATAGTAGAGCAGTTCATAAGTAATGACTTTTACTATCCTTTCGAAAAAGATATCAATAATCATTTTACATTACTGGGAGTTTTAAAGCGAACTAAAGCATTCCTGCTAGGATCGCCATTAGTCTATGAAATCGTTCTTCTAATGGAGAAAAATTGATTTTTGATGAGATTATAAAGTGGTGATATTCCGAATATCTGTCAACTAAAAAGCTCTTCGATTAAGAACATTTTTCAAAGTAGGTTATGGGATCGGGATAAATTCAAAATCATCTAATGTTCACCGAACCACACTTTCAATTATCCTCTTAACTAACCTAATTGAAAAAAAAGAGTGATAACATCTTTTAACACATATGATAATGTTAATCTCTAAGATCCCTATTAGCTGAATGAAAGTTCCTAGCCTCATTTTCATAGTCATCGCAAACGGAAATTCGCGTTCATAAAAGACTCGTATCCTTCATGTTTCATGGTCCGCATCATTCGCGCTATGTCGACAACATCTTCGCAACTAGACGTAGCTAGTATTGAACTAGCAGATTAAGGACTCCGCATCGTTTTGCTCGTAAAATCACGCATGCTTTTTAGGAGTCGTTTTTTCTTACCCCTGGCTATAAGGGCTCGAGAATTATATCTACAGCCACGTTACGGATAAAAGCTCGTCAAGAAACTTGAAAGCTATTCGCACTCACGTGATAGTACTAGTATAGTGTTAAGCCTTCCGCTGGCCAAGTTGTTCGAACTAGATGAACCAAGCCAAGGACAAATAACGAATATACTACGACGTAAATTTCTTTTCTGATAGTGTCGTATATCTAAGCAGCGACACAAAAACTTGAAACCAAACTTGAAAACAAGAGGCGGATCAGCGTCGCCACTTAGTATATCATTTTCATGACCGTCCTGGCGTTTTCTGCGGAAATGTTCAAAGTATTTTGAGTAACCTCGAGTATTTGCCCAAGGATGGTTCTTTGACATTTGTTTTGAGTGATAACCTTTTCTTTCTGGTTAATTACTTCTTTCAGGAAATACACACGAGTCTCTTTCGGCTTAGTATTAAATGAAATTGTTTTTTGGGTCAACCGAAGGAGATGATATTTTATATTTAGTAACATGTGGTTGGTGATGTCCTCCATAAAGCGCTTGTAATACCATAATTTGGAGATAATATAGAAGTACCTTCTGAGCACTACGACTTAATGGCTATTGAGTAGATGGTTCTTAAGAGGAGTTTTCCGCCCACTTCGCTTGAAAAGCGTAAAAGAAAAGTAAAAACGGATATTCAGCTAAGATCATCACACAAAAGAATTAGAGAAAATTTTTCTAGACAACTTTTGTTGATGAACTATTGAGAGAAAGAAGCGAGACTTCTTAGCATGATTTTTTTGCTGTGTTGCTAATGCCAACCGTTACTTCACGCTGGTGTTATGCCTACCTGAATTGGATATACTCATATAAATATCTATAGAAATTTTGCTCCTTAGAAAACCACAGAATTATAAATGAAAATAGAACGAGTCTCGAAAGGGGTGAAATTATACGAACAACTCTACAAAAGATAAAGTTGAATTTAGAAGGATTTCGCGTCTGTGCATAATTATAGCAATGGAGATGCGTAGCTTGAAACTGAAAATTAGCACTTGTTATTATTGAAGCGGTTTTATTATTAAGCTCTTTAATATACCTCTGAATGAAATTATAAGTCCTAATCAGTGCCTTTTGGAATATTTAACGGGATTATTATTTTCTTGGCCGAGAAATTGCATAATTTAAATTCGAAAATAATTTTGCGTGAACAAGAAAAACGCGAAAAGTGGCAATTTAAAAAAAAATTATTTTATGACTGCTGCGTGAAAAAAATTTGGGAAATGAATTAGTGACACTGGAAAGTAATTTTTCATAAATTAGGGAATATTTGCTCATAGTATTTAGGTATTGAATTTCCTGTCCAATTGAATTTATAAAACGACAAATTTCTTAATCATTGAATTGCTAGAAAATTTGTTAAGTGCACTGAGAGAGAAACAGAGTAATATTAATACAAGCCCACTAGATCTAAGAATTTACGGCTATGATTTTCTCGTTATCATGGAATTACTAGATTCAATCAGTTTATGAGTTAAATATTCAATAAGTACTAAAATGCTTAATTTAGCATAAGCGTTATGCTCTCGACACACGATAGAGATAAAATCGTATCAACTCACTTCTCGATATTAACACGCGTTAATATAAATTAACTTCGATATTAAGTCCCGAGTTAATATCGTTCTGTAATCTATATTAACTCGACTAGCAAATACTCGATCCAAAAGAAACTTTCAACCGGGGAATTCCCAATACGAAATAGAAGAAAATTTCGAGGAATTTACGTTACAATGACGTTTTATTTCGTTAAAACTACAAAAAAGAGGCAAAAAACTTCACAGAAAGACAATTTAAAGAATTTAACGTTCATGATTTATTTGCGATATAGAATTTATCAGGATTTTACAAGGCGTAATACAAAAAAATTTCAAAATTTAAGTTTAACGTTTAAATTTGAAGCTTCACTCTGACGTAATGCCTAGAGCTTTCTTAGATGGATTTAATACGGTATTAAAATTAACTGTCGTGTGTCGCATACAAATGATGTAGTGGATATTTTCAATTTAATACGATATTATCTCTGTCGTGTGATTATAGAATAAAACAAATTTTCTTAATATTGCTATATATTTTATTTTATTAAATTAAAAATATGGAACATACAAATATTTCTTATATAATACAAATTAGAAATACTTTAGACATTAATAGATATTATACATATATGTACTTGATGTGGAAAAATTGGTGATGTCATACAGCCCGTTATCCACTAATGTGTTAATACCTCCTGTTTCATTAACTACACTAACATTAATTGATACAGTCGGAGCAAAATTATTGTTTATGTAGTATGTAAATAGTATGGAAAGTTTGCAAATGTGAACGAAAACGAGTAAAATCATTCGGTGTAGTGTAATAAACAATGTTTATTTTATTAAATGGTAATTTTTCAAATGCTGGATTAAACGCAAAATACAAAAAAATTCAAATGTGCCTTTGAAATATTTGTACACGTTAACTAAAATAAAACATATTCGAATTGGATTAATCCGTCACCAAAAAACATTTTAAGGAGCATTTAAAATCTGAGTTATTGTCTTTTCATAGACGTACGTTTTTATAAATATCCAAGGACATTGAGAGGCCGTAGGATTTTTTAAATTTAAGCAGATATACATTTTGATTGTTTGGTCTAGCGCTTCGAGAAACAATTTACATTTATAAAGAGTTTTGTTTAAATATACGAACAATTTGTTTAAGCTTCCTTCATGAATTCCAAAAACATATATGAAGGGTTGGATCGTCTCCTTACTATAATAATATTTATTTACCAACTTTCTGTTCTAAATTACAAATCGTGTGTGAATGTAAGTTTGCTAGGTATCAGGGATGGTGTCCTTTTTAAATGATTGACTCGAAGTAGTACGAAGTCTTGCTGCAAGCCAAATAACGCAGCATAAAATTATAGCTAAAAAGTAAGCAACTGAGTCTGAAATCAGAAGCATTAAAGTATTATTTTATTAATTTTATTAACAGCAGGCAGTTATACCTATATTTGCAGCTCGTTTCGATGCGACAAATTAAGCACAGCATTTCTTATTTAACGACTCACTTTCTTAAGTTTGGCTTTAATTATACTCTAGATGAAATCTGAGAGTATTATAAGTTTGCCACAAAGTTTGTAACGCCAAGAAATAAGGCTCGGAGAAAAAAATGAATGATACAGAAGTTCATATAATCACTCAAAAATCTCAAAACCGGATGTCCGTCCATCCGTCCGTCCGTCTGTCCGTCTGTCCGTCTGTCTGTCCGTCTGTCCGTCTGTCTGTCCGTCCGTGTCCTCTCTAGCTTGAGAACGCGTTGAGCTAGAAAGTTCAAATTTAGTATACGTCGTTTTTAACAAAAAAGTAAGGTCAAGTTCGTGAACGGGCCAAATCGCTCCACCCCTTCTACCCCCTCCCATACAAAATGACACAAATGCGCAATTTGACAATAAACGGATTTGCTCAAAAAGTATAAAAGCTATTGGTCTGAAATTTGGAATATATTAGTTTCATGATAATATCAATCTACCGTAAAAAAATTATGCGTGTCCTCCTCCTCCTTCTACCACCTCCCATATAAACTGTACTTGTCATGCATTACTCTAAGTCAATTTACTCAGTGCGTATAAAATTTAGCGAGCTGAAATTGTGTGTTAAATAATTATTTAAAATTGTTAGTAAGGTAAAAAACAAATTAGACGATTAGCTTCACCCCTTCTACCCCCTCCCATACAAAATGACACAATTTCCCAATTCGACTCTAAATGGATTTGCTCGAAAAGTATAAAAGCTATTAGTCTGAATTTCGGGATATATTACTTTCATAATGATTTCAATATACAGTACCAAAAATATTTGCGTCCTCTCTCTCCTTCCAACCCCTCCCATATAAACTACACTTTTTCATGAAATGCTCTAAGCCGATTTTCTCAGAACATATAACATTTATCGAGCTCACATTTTGTAATAAATACTTATTTAGCATTATCACTAAGATCAGAAAAAATTATTTGATTAGCTTTGCTGCTTCTACCCCCTCCCATACAATATGACCCAGTTTCACAACTTCACAAAAAATCTATTTTCTTGAAAAGTATGAATGTTACTTTTCTAAAATTTAAGAGATGTCAATTTTATAATATTCTTAGTTATTTCTGAAAAAATCACTAAAATTCCCCCACTCTTTTTACCACCCCCCATACAAACTGCACATTTTCACTGAATCTAACACACTAATTTTCTCAGTTCCCATTCAATTTTTGGAATAAGCATTTTGTATAAAACATTTGTATAGCTACTTTAGCATGATGGGGAAAAAATTAGTTCAATGCTATCACCCCTTCTAACACTCCCCATACAAAATTTCTTGGGATCACAAAAAAATCTTTTTCATCTAGAGTATCGTAAGATTGCGCTTTACGCGCAATCGTAGCCCTGTTATGTTTTTATCCTACTTTCGGCACGAAATATTTTCTTTGGTTGGAGGAGGATATTCAAATCTATGTTAACCTAATTTTTTGAAATATTTGATTAGAATTGATTTCAAACGTAGGCACTGATATGTAAACTTTCCAATTCAAGGCCTTTGGCATTAAGTAGTTTTGGCCAGGAGTCTAGAAATTCAGTGTTCTTCACAGAAAGAAATTAAAGTTTTCACTTTCGCGTGATCACACGAAATGGAAAAGTTCTACTTGTGCAGATAACGCTTTGTCAAATTCTATTCTGAACAATTTTAGTTTAATACGATTTAAGTACGAAAAGAATTGTTGTACACAATCAACTTTTATACTCTGGATGAAATGTGAGAGTATTATAAGTTTGCTCTAAAGATTGCAACGCTAAGAAATAAGGTTCGGAGTGAAAATGAATGATACAGAAGGTTTATGTTTAAGTTGTAGAAGGGTGGTTCCACGGAAACCACAAGCACTGAGGCCATCTAGTTGGGCCCATTGTACTCCCCCTATTGTTATAAGATGGAACTCACTCCTCTTGCTCTAACCACTTGGTTCGGTTTGCGAATCTTAGCAGGCTCGAATGTTGGACGCCTCTGAGGTCGTCTAGTTCTGAGAAGAATCTACAACCTAAACATAAGAGACGACTGTTGGAGATTTGCGGACAGTGACAAAGATAATATTCGATAGATTCTTCGTCTTCCTCGCAACCTCTGCACAAGCTATCGCTCGCGATCCGCATTCTAAATGCGTGCAGCCTTAGTAAGCAATGGCCTGTGGTCAGGCCGACAATAGTTCGGATACTATAGCGACTACGTTGTAACAGCTAAGCTGTAATATTTTTGTTCGGTTCTTCCCAAAAGGATTTGGCCGTTTTACAGCTTTCCAGCTGCCGCCACCCCGCCAAGAAAGAGTCCAAAATAGTCTGTTTGAAGCTAGTCTTCAGCACTGTTGGTGCTTCATCGACTGACTTCCTAGTGGAATTGATGTTTGCAGATCCTTGCCATGCAAGCGTGTCTGCCGCCTCGTTACCTAGCATGACCCGGTATCCAAATTAGAAAAATTTCCGATATGGCCGCTAGGCGATTTAAATTCTGTCTACAAATGGACACTAGTTTGGACGTAGTCCTGTAGGATTGGAGTGCCTAAAGTGCAGCCCTGCTGTCCGAGAAAATGTAGCAATTTCCGAGACTGTTCTTCATATCAAGAATAATTTTTGTACTCTCGTTAATGGCTAATACTTCTGCTTGGAACACTATCGCGTGTTCTGAAAGATGAAATGAAGTATGGATGTCGAGGTCGTGGGAATAAATCCCTGCACCTGTCCCCTGGCTAGTTTTAGATCCGTCCGTATAGAGATGAGAACCTATACAGGTGCTGAGTATCGTATTTGTTGCCCATTCGTTTCGTTCAGGAAACTTAATGTGAAACTTCCGTTTCTCAACCTGCGGTTGGTTCATGCAATCATAATCGCGGTCTAAAAGGAAATTTGCGTTTCTAATGACGTTTAGAATTTTTCCATGACCAATTTCTGGCGCTGACCACGATTTAGTGGTTTTTAATCTAATGGCTGCTAGACTCGCTGCTAGTTTTATAAAAAGATCAAGTGGAGGTAGTGAGAGAATTACCTCCAGGGCTGCAGTCGGTGTGGTTCTAAGGGCACCTGTTATGCACAGACATGCCATCCGTTGGATCAGCTGTAAGGGTGCCAGGTTGGTTTTTAGTACCCCCGCTGGCCACCACACCAGCACGCCATAGCAAATAATTGGTCTAACAATACTGGTATACATCCAGTGGATGGGGTGAGGCTTAAGGCCCCATCTCAAACCGAATGTCTTCTTGCAAGCGAAGAAGGCTACCGTAGCATTTTTTGCTCGTTCTTGAATATTGTCCTTCCAGGATAATTTGCTATCAAGAATCAGACCTAAATATTTAACTTGATTCGAGAGGACCATATTGATACCACGAATGTTTGGTGGATTGAAAGCATATGGTCTTCTTCTTCTGGAGAAGAGGACCAGATCTGTTTTTTGTGGGTTTATAGTAAGTCCTTTATCTAGTGCCCAGCTGTCTAGCAGTTGGAAAGCGGATTGCATGAGGTCTCCTAGACCTTGCTCAAACTTACCAGTTAGCATGATGACAAGATCGTCTGCATATGCTATTGTGGGGTAGCCGTTCTGATTTAAAATGGAAAGGGGTTCATTCACTGTTAGGACCCACAGGAGAGGCGATATTATATAGCCCTGTGGCGTTCCTTTGTGAACAGAGCCTTTTCTTGTCTCGTCACCCATCCGTGCTACGATTTTCCGTGAACGAAGAAGCTTTGCTATCCATGCAGTCAGAGGAGGTTCCACATTATGGCTGCGCAAGGCCTCAAGTATGGCATCAATGCACCGAGTGCAACCTCTTTTTGATGGAAACCTTTCTCTCCGGCGGCTACCGTCACATGCAAGGCGGTGTCAGTGGATCTACTTTTCAGATAGGCGTGTTGGTGGGGGCATCGAACCGAGAGGTTCAGATTTGCCCGCAGCTAGCTGTCCACCAGTCTTTCTAGGCCTTTAAGAAGGAACGAAGTCAGGCTGATGGGTCGAAAAGCCTTCGGGATGTTGTGGGAGGCTCTACATGGTTTAGGTATGAAAACTACCTTTACTTCTTGCCATAACTTCGGTATGTAACAGCGACTGATGCATGCTTTATATATGTCTACTAGGTACTGAATTATTGTTTCATCCGCGTTCTGGATCATTGCGCCAGGGCTGGACGAAGTCCATGTCCAGCCCTGGTGACTTGTAAGGTTTGAAGGAACTGAACGCAATTTCTATGTTTCCTGGTGTCATGACTGTATCTACTAGTTCTGAGTTAGCTAGAATTCGATCGACACATGAACCTTGTGGGGGGCTCAAGGCAACCAGGGAAATGCTTTTGCATTAAAAGTTCAAGTGACTCGCCGCTAGACCCCGTCCAAGAACCATTGCCATTATCCAGTAATTCAGGCATGTATGGGTCTTTGGATAGGGTCCTCTTTATCCTAGAAGTTTCCTTGACGTTATCGATTTCTTCGCAGAATCTCTTCCATGATTTTCGTTTGACGGCTCTTAGCTGTTTTTTATACAGTGTAAGTGCTGCTTGGTATTTGTCCCAGTCTGTGTCAAGTTTGCTGGAGTTAGCTTTATTAAAGAGTTTCCTTGCTCGTTTTTTCAGGATATCGAGATCGTTATTCCACCAGACAGTGTATGGCTGGTATAATGAAACCAGCTTAACTGGCTGCGGTGTTCCGTTAAGTAATCTCTCCCGAAGCGTCGTTGTTTGGTCTTAATTCTAATTTTAGTGCTTTTTTCGAAACGACACATGTCCGTAGCTTACCTGTTTTGGGTCCGTGAAGGACCGTAAAAGTTTTATTGCACCATCCTAGAATGTGGTTAGAGCCCCTCAATCACGGTTCCTGGACAAGTGCAACATCCGAGTAACCTCTTAAGAGGTGTTGTTGGAGAGTGGCGGTCGCCGCTCTACTGTGATGTAGATTGGCTTAAACCACTCTGAGTTTGCCGGCTTCTGAGGTTGGCCGCGTTTGGTTTCGGTAGTTTGAAGTGGACCTTGTTGAGTCCACAATCCGCGAAACCTTTCGCTACAGACGACCTTTCCATGGAGCTTTGGTCGATTCCGAGAACAAGAAGTTGGCCCTTGTCTTTTTGTTCTCTATGGAAAAGCTTCCATACCTCCGTGGAAAGATTGTTTTGCAGCTTAATATCCTGCAATATGATTTCAAGGTCTTCAATGATACCTGGGATCCATGTCAGTCTAGGAGCTTCGGCACCTTCCACCACCTGTAGCTTCATGTCCTCCAAGAGCTCGTTCATCTTGGGAACCGCCTCCTGAAGGAAGACCAGAGTGATTTGATCAGCACAAGTTATCCCAAGATAACCTAGCTCGAAGTCATACTTCAAATAGCTTGGTTTAGTTGGTGGATTACCTGATACAGAAGGTAATATTATCACTGAAAAATCTCAAAACCGGATGTTCGTCCGTCAGTCCGTCCGTTCGCTCTCTTCGCTTGAGAACGCGTTGAGCTAGAAAGTTCAAATTTCGTACACGTAGTTTTTGACAAAAAGTATGGCCAAGTTCGTGAGCGCGCCAAATTATTCCACCTCTTCCACCTCCTCTCATACAAAATGACACAATTTCATAATTTGACAATAAACGGATTGTGCTCGAAAAGTATAAAAGCTATTGGTCTGAAATTTGGAATATATTATTTTTATGATAATTTGAATCTATCGTATACAAATTATGTGTGTGATCCCCCAACTGCCATACAAACTGTATTTTTTCATGAATTGTTCTAAGCCAATTTACTCAATTCGTATAAAATTTGGCGAGCTGAAATTGTGCACTAAATATTTATTTAGAACTAGCGATCGCCCGCGACTTTGTCCGCGGAAGAATCGCAAAATAAGCAATTTTTATACTCTAGATGAAATCTGAGAGTATATTGTGTTTGCCTTACCGTTTGTAACGCTAAGAAATACCGCTCGCACAGAACCGCCAAGGGTACAGAAATATTTCTTGTCGCTCAAAAATCTCGATTCCGAGTGACCGTCTGTCTGTCTGTCTGTCTGTCTGTCTGTCTGTCTGTCCGTCTGTCCGTCTGTGCGTCTGTCTACAGCATAACTCGCGAAAGCTTTGAGCTATAGTGCTAAAAATTTTTGTATGCAATTTTTAGCAAAAAAGTAACTTTAAGTTCGTGAATGGGCTATATCCCCCCACTCCTTCTACCCCCTCCCATACAAATTTCATGAAATTTCGTAATATCAAGAAATTGATTTTTCTTTGAAACTATTTAAGCTATAGACTTGAAATTTAAGTCAAAGTATAACGATATAGATGTCATTAATACCACGGAATATTGACCCGATCCCCTTACTCCTTCTACCCCCTCCCATACAAATGGACAATTTTGAAAAATACCTATTTTCGATTTTCATTGAAACTAGTAAAGGTGAAAAGACGAAATTTTGTCAGAACCAATTTTACTATAATTGCAATTTATTTAAAAAATAATTATCAACTTCACCTTACTCCTTCTACCCCCTCCCATACAAATATCTTTATTATAAATTCAAGAAAAGCATTTCTCCTTCGAATATATGAGAGCTATCGACTTTAAAATTGAATGAAAGCACGGTGACGATAAGCAGTTTCAAAATCATCTAAAACGTTCCACTTCCTCTGCCACCTCCCATACAAATACCCCAATTTTAGGAAAACTATTACCAATTTCATTAAACATAATGAAAACTAAAAACTTTAAATTCAGCAATAAGCATTTTGCATGCCATGTTCGGTGTCATATAAGAAAAATACAAACCTCCCCCTCTACTTCTACCACCTCCCATGCAAAAGTCTCTATTCACTATTCGAAAGAATTTGAGATGACAAACTTTCCGGTATATTAAAGTCATTTCTATATCATCTAGAGTAACATATGATTGGGCTTTAAGCCCAATCATAATTCTGTTATGTTTTAGAATGTAGTTAGAAATATGTACATTATGTGAGATATATAATCTGTTAAGTTTAATGACTCTTTAAACACAATGGTTTGTATTTTGATGGAACCGGAGCCATAAATTATTAAGAATGAAACCACGATACTCGCAATTGTATGGGACAGGCTCGTGATCAAATCAATCCCGTGATTTAAGATCATATAATGTGGAAGAGCGCTAAGGACATGTGAATAGTTGTAGCTTGTGTTAATTAAAATAAAAAGACCAAATAAAATAACGTAAAGCTTAAAACCATTAACAGGACTACGATTGTGCGTAAAACCCAATCATACCATACTATAGAAGAAATCGAAATTTTTGCGATCTTAAGAAATTTTGTATGGGAAGTGGTAGAAAGGATGACAGTACTGATCTAATTTATTTCACATCATGCAAGAGTAGCTATAAACATAACTTTGGGCTTAAAGCCCAATCATATGATACTCTAGATGAGATGGAAATGACTTTAATATACCGGAAAATATGTCATCTCAAAGTCTTTCGAATAGTGAATAGAGACTTTTGCATGGGAGGTGGTAGAAGTAGTGGGGGAGGTTTGTATTTTTCGTATATGACACCGGACATGGCATGCAAAATGTTTTTAGCTGAATTTAAAGTTTTTAGTTTTCATTATTTTTAAAGAAATTGGTCATAGTTTTCCTTAAATTGAGGCATTTGTATGGGAGGTCGCAGAGGAAGTGGAGCGTTTAAGATGATTTTGAAACTGCTTATCATCATCCTTATCACCATGCTTTGATTCAATTTCAAAGTCGATAGCTCTCACATACTTGAAGGAGAAATGCTTTTCTTGAATTTATAATAGAGATATTTGTGTGCGAGGTGGTAAAAGGAGTGAAGCGGGGGTGATATTTTTTCTTGCACTTATTTCAATTATTAAGAAACAAATGCTGGCAAAATTTGAAGTTTGTACTTTTTCAAGTTTGAATGGAAATCGATAAAATGCATTTAACAAAATTTATGCATTTGTATGGGAGGGGGTAGAAGGAGTGTATGGATCAAAACAATTTTTTTTTTGGATTATTAATATTTCTATGTATTTGTATACTTTATACAAAATATCAAGTTGATACCTTTAACAGTTTCGAAGAAAAATAAATTAATTTAAATTTCAAAATTTCGTGAAATTTGTATGGGAGGGGGTAGAAGGAGTAAGGTGAAGTTGATAATTATTTTTAAAATAAATTGCAATTATAGTAAAATTAATTCTGACAAAATTTCGTCATTTCAGCTTTACTAGTTTCAATGAAAATCGAAAATATGTATTTTTCAAAATTGTCCATTTGTATGGGAGGGGGTAGAAGGAGTAAGGGATCGGGTTAATACTCCGTGGTATTAATGACATCTATATCGTTATACTTTGACCTAAATTTCAAGTTTATAGCTTAAATAGTTTCAAAGAAAAATCAATTTCTTAATATTTCGAAATTTCATGAAATTTGTATGGGAGAAGGTAGAAGGAGTGGGGAGATGTAGCCCATTCACGAACTTAAAGTTACTTTTTTGCTAAAAATGACACAAAAATTTTTTAGCACTATAGCTCAAGACTTTCGAGAGTTATGCTGTAGACAGACGCACAGACGGACAGACGGACAGACGGACAGACAGACAGACAGACGGACAGACGGTCACTCGGAATCGAGATTTTGGAGCAACACCAAATATTTCTGTACCCTTGGCGGCTCTGTGCGAGCGTTATTTCTTAGCGTTACAAACGGTAAGGCAAATACAATATACTCTCAGATTTCATCAAGAGTATAAAAATGTTTTGTACCAAATTTAAGCTTGAAAAATTGAATAGTTTCTGAGAAACTTAGTGCATTGGATTTAATGAAATTGTGCAATTTTTATGGGAGGTGGTAGAAGGAGTGGGGGGTTTTGGTGATTTTTTGAGAAACAGCTATAATCATAATTAAATTCACATATTTTAAATATTAGATCAATAACGTTCACACTTTTGAGGAAAATCGAATTTTTGAAAAGTTGTGGAATTGTGTCACATTGTATGGGAGGGGGTAGAAGGAGTGAAGCTAATCGGTTAATTTTGTCCCGATAATAATAATAATGCTAATTAAAGATTTAGTACAACATTTTTGCTCGATGGAAGTTACACGTACTGAGCAAAATTGGTGTATAGTATTTCATGAAAAAGTGCAGTTTGTATGGGAGGTGGTGGAAGGAGTGGGGAAATGTAAAAACCTTGTCTAGCAAAAGGTTACATTTATAATGGAAATAATATATTCTACGTTTCAATTTAATAACTTTTATAGTTTCCAAGAAAATTTGATTAATATATATTTTTGAAAATGAGTCACTTTGTATGGGAGGGGGTAGAAGGCGTGAGGGGAGTGACATAAAACTAAAAACAGATTACATCCCGGAGTATACCTAATAAACTGTGAAAGTTTCGTAGCAATCGGTTTAGCCGTTTTTGCGTGAAAGCCGGACAGACAGATAGACAGAGAAGAATTTTAAAAACGCGTGTTTCTGTTTATTTATTGCTAAAATAAAGCAGAAAACTAACGTATAGCCATTTCTAAACAAATAACAGACAGAGAATACAATTATATTTATATAGATTGTTAGTAAGGCCAAAAAAAAATAAATGATTAGCTTGACTCCTTCTACCCCCCCCCCCCCCCCATACAAAATGACACAATTTCGTAATTTGACAATAAACGGATTTGCTCGAAAAGTATAAGAGCTATTAGTCTGAAATTAAGGATATTTTACATTCATTATAATTTCAATCTACCCTACACAAATTATTTGCGTCCTCCATCTCCTTCCCTCCCTCCTATACGAACTGCAGCTTTTCATGAAATGATCTAAGCCAATTTACTCAGTACGTATAACATTTATTTTCTTTGGATACGTGACAATTGGCACCTATCCAAAGAAGCATCACTTTCAGGTCAGAGGCATATCTGTTTTGAGATAAAGTCTTCACTCAGGTACATAAGCCAATACAGAAACCCAAAACGTAACGGCTGGAATCTTTACAAGAAGAAGAATCAATAAGCAGCAGACTGTATTCATTATATAGCGACCACGTTGACAATGTAATATATGCCTACGAACAAAGCTGTCCCGTTCAACACACGAAAAGGGTAAAACAAGCACCTTTTGGAACGCGGAACTAGCAGCAAAACGCACAGAAACTAGGAAATTGTTAATAGAGCAAAAACCTTTGGTAACTGATACGAATACGAAAACTCCCTTACTGAATACAACAAGCCTTTGAAGAAGTCAGAAGAAACACCTCCCAGGCTGCAAAATAATTAACAATATTGAAGATTTAGAAGAAGAGGAAAGGACGTATCGTTAAACTCCATTGAGCAATAGTATTGGTGATAAAATCTTCACTCCGGACAAAATAAGATGGGCGATCAACACCTTTAAGCCTTACAAATCAGCTGGAGTTGATACAATCTTCCCTGCATTACTACAGAAAGGGTTAGAGATCTTAATGTCAACAATGATAAAAATCTTTAAAGCATTTTTCACATAGGGATATATACTAATTATTTGGAGGAAAGCACGGGTGATATTTTTATCGAAGGCAGGGAATCGTCCCATTGATTAGCCCAAGTCATATCGCCCTATAAGTCTCACCTCCTTCTTCATCAAGACGATGGAGAAACTAGTGAACCTTCACATAAGGACAGGACCTAGCAAAGTATGTCAAAATACCTACCAAAAAGGCAAATCAGCAGAGTCAGCCCTTCAGGGTCCAGTTAAACAAATAGAAAAGGCTAAATACTACAAAGAAGTTGCTCTTTGTGCATTCCTAGATATTGAAAGAGCTTTCGATAATACTCCACATGACGCCATAATACCGGCAGCTAGGAAAAAAGGACTTGCGTCGGCTACGATAAAATGGATACATGCCATGCTAAAGAGCCGATTGGCAACCGCGGATCTAGGTAATGGCACACACCTATAGGGGTTGTCCCCAGGGAGGAGTGTTATCTCCACTTCTTTGGTCAATCGTAGTAGATGAGCTCCTCGATCGTCTAACAGAACAAGGCTACGAGGTAATAGGAGATGCCGATGATCTTGTTATTATCATTAAAGGCAATATGATGTAACTTTGTCAGAAAGGATGCAAACTGCCTTGGAAGTGGTAATGAACTGGTGTCAGTCTAAGAACTTGAACATCAACCCAATTAAGACTGAGATAGTAGCATTTACGAAAAAAGGAAAATTTGTATAACACCTCCTTCCATTAATGGAACGTCACTACCCTTTTCAGATGAGGTCAAATATTTAGGTGTGATACTTGATAACAAACTCAACTGGAACAAACATATAGAATAAGCTCACGCCAAAGCGTTAAAGGAGTTTTGGGCCTGCAAAAGTCTATTTGGCAGAAGAAGGGGATTACAGCCCAAGATGATCTACTGGTGCTACAGAGCAATCATCCTCCCAATAGTGACATACGGATCAACAGTCTGGTGGAATAAAATTTTACAACAGAAACCATAACTTATATTGCGAAAAATTCGAAGACTATTATCACAGGTGCAATGAAAACCTGCCCTACTGCGGCAATGGAAATATTCCTAAACATCTCTCCAAAGCATTTCCTAATAAAAAGGAAGGCAATTAAAGGGGTGTTAGGCATACAGAGGGATAACAATTACAAATCGGGAGATTTTAGAGATCACCTCCAAATTCTAAAAAATCCAAGAATAGAGGTTTTAACCTCAACACTTCAGACACTATGCCGGCAAAATTCAACTTTGAAACCCCATTCAAACCCCCAATCATCCTGAGAAGGAGAAACAAAGTAACGTTACTGTCGGTCCCAGGACATACGGGTATTGAGGGAAATGAAGAGCCAGACCGCCTCGCAAAAAATGGCGCAGAATCAAATTTTATTGGACCAAAGCCATTCTGTGGAAAACCAAAGGGACACTCCAACCTTATATTTAGAGAGTGGATTGGACAAGAGTATATAATCTAGTGGAATAGACTTTCAGGCTTATCAATCTCAAAGAGATTTATCCAACCTCAAAAAAAAAAAAATAAATTATTAAAGTGGAGGATATTCAGCAAAAGTGATACTAGTACTCTAATGGGCTTATTGACGGGGCATAGTGGAGTAAGCCCCCACCTCAAAAATATGGGCCTCGCTGCAACCGACATTTGCTGCCCCTGTCTCAGAGACTCAGAAACGACAGAACATGTCCTATGGTACTGCGAGGCAGTAGCAATGGAAAGATTCAATCTACTAGGAAAGGGTTTTCTCACAACTGATGAACTAGCGAACATAGCTCTTTTAAATATACTTAGATTAGCCAAAGCTATTGGGTTATGGTAGGGTAAAGGAGCAATAAACGCACAATAGACCACAAATGTCACGGTGTCAAGTGTTCTCCTAAATAAAATAAATAACTAACTTATTATAATAGAATTATTAGTAAGATAAAACAAAATTAGACGATTAACTTTACTCCTTCTAATACCTCGCATACAAATAAAAACACTTAAAAATCAAAATCTCGCCTATTTTTTAAGCTATGTAAGTCAAACTTGGAACTTATATTCAGCTATACTAGCGAACTATGAGAAAAATATAACATTTGGACGTAATAGCAGTGGGAAAAAATGGGGAACATTTCAAAAATGATGCACTTCTATATTACATATTATATCTCAAAATGGTACCCAAGAGGGATAAAACGACCAAGAAGACGCCCGAAATTACGATGGGATCATGACATCAGAAAGCTAGCAGGCGTCACCTGGACAAGGATAGCTCAAAATAGAGAAGACTGGAAAGCAATGAGGAATCGATATGTAAGGGAGGCTACACCATAATATACATGTATATATGGTTGAACAAGCTGTAGATGATGATGATGATGATGATATCTCAAAGCTAAGTACAGATCATCATCAATGGCGTGACAGCCCAAATCGGGCCCTGGCCTCCTGAAGTCGTCGCCTCCAATCGTCTCGATCCAAAGACCGCGTCCTCCAGCTGCTAATTTTTAGAATGGCTTTGCTGTCTTCATCAACCGAGTCTTCCCATCGCTTGCGTGGTTTGCCTACTGGCCGGTTACCACTCGCTTTGCCTTTAAGAGCACGTTTGGGGATTCTTCTGTCTTCCATTCGCTCTACATGGCCAGCCCACCGCAGTTTACGTAACTTGATGAACGTTGAAGCTTCTGGCTCATCGTAGAGTTGATACAACTCATGGTTGTATCTTATTCGCCATTCCGTTCCTTCCTTCACAGGTCCCAAAATTCTTCGGAGGACCTTTCTTTCGAATGCGTTAACTGCTTTTTCGGAAGTTCGCGTTAATGTCCACGTCTCGCTGCCATAACAGAGCACAGGTCGTATAATAGTTTTATAAATCCGCAGCTTATTGTTCCTGTGCACTTTCTTGGATTTCATTATTGGAAGTACCGAATAATACGTCTTATTTGCTAGTATTATCCGTCGTTTGATTTCGTCTGTTTCATTACCGTCCTTTGCTAGATTAGCCCCAAGATATATGAAGTTGTCCACACTCTCCAAATTATATTCCGCAATTGTTATGTTTTGTCTGATTGGCGTTCTCCTTCTTGTTTGCGTCATTACTTTTGTTTTGCTTTCATTAATGCGCAACCCGACTTCTTTTGCGGCGGAGTCAAGATTGACAAATATCTCCTTAGCACTAGGGAAGGATCTTGCTAGAATGTTGATGTCGTCAGCGTATGCTACTAGTTGGGTGGACTTGAATAGTTGTGTCCCGTTGGTGTCGACTGGGATTTTTCGGACGACATACTCTAGTGCCAAGTTGAAAAGCATAGGAGCTAGACCATCTCCCTGCTTTAAACCACATTCCGTTCGAAAGCTGGTTGTGGAATCGGTTTGTATTCTCACTTGGGATTCAGTGTTCGTCATTGTGAGTCTTGTTAGTCGGACTAGTTTTGGAGGAATTCCAAAGTCAAGCATGATTTGGTACAGTACGCTCCTGTCGATACTGTCGTATGCTTGTTTAAAATCTACGAATATTTGGTGCACGTCTGTGTTATATTCCCAGCATTTCTCAAGCACCTGTTTCACCGAGAATATCTGGTCTGTTGTAGATCGTCCGGTTCTGAATCCGCATTGGTATTCGCCAATTATTTGATTAGTATAGGGCTTAAGACGACGTTCAATTATTTTTGTCAGTATTTTATAGGACGTACACAACAATGATATACCTCTGTAGTTCTCACAGCAGAGTTTGTCTCCTTTCTTGTAAATTGGACATATAATGCTTTTTCGCCAGTCGTCGGGTATGATTTCCTCTGTCCAAATTTTGCATATCATGCTGTGCAGTATTTCAGCGACACAGTTTCCACCGTTTTTCAGAAGTTCAACTGGTATTTCGTCAATTCCCGGCGCTTTGTTTCGTTTTTGGTCACATAGGGCTGCTTTGATTTCAGGAAGCGTGGGTGGTGTCGATGATGGCTCATCTTCGTCAGTTGAGGCTTGAATTGAAATGTTGTCTGTCGTTATCGGTGCTACTGGGATGGGATTCAAAAGATGTTCGAAGTATGAAGCCCATCTCCTTTTGATTTCTTCTGTGTCGCTGATGATATTGCCCTCTGCGTCTTTGCAGAGACTGGTTTTTGGTTTATATCCCTTTTTCAAGTCTTTTACTATGGCGTATGCGTCCCGCGTATTATTTTTTCTCATGTCGTCGTCCATTTTTTGTATCTTGTCATTATGGTACTTCCTTTGTTTTCGTCTGCAGGTCTTTTTCGCATATCGCCTAAGCTCGTCATATTTTTCTTTTTTGGCTCGTGTTGGTCGTTCAGTAAAAATTTTATAAGCTTCGTTCTTTCTATCTATTGCGTCGCGACATTCTTGGTCGAACCAATCATTACTTTTTCGCCGTGCTTGATATCCTAATACCTCTTCCGCGGAGGATTTGATGCCGTCTCGTATTTTCATCCACGCATTATCCACTGGAATATTTTGGATATTTTCATATATTGGTGTCAGGTGTTTAATACATGCTAGCATGTAAGCCTGCGCCACCGTTTCGTCGTTAAGCTTGTCGACATTGAATTTGCGAGCTCTACTCGTTTTCGAATACCCACGACAAGCTATTTTGCATCGATACTTAGCTCTGACTAGATAGTGATCAGAGTCACAATTCGCACCGCGGAGAGTTCGTACATCAAGTATGCTGGAAGCAGCCCTTTCCTCAATAAGAACGTGGTCTATTTGGTTGAAGGTGTGACCATCTGGTGATGCCCACGTTCGTTTATGAATATCGCGATGTGGGAAGCACGTAGAGCTTACTATGATATTTTTGCTGCTTGCGAAATCAATAAGACGTTGGCCATTGTCGTTGGTTATGTCATGGAGACTGTGCCCTCCTGTTGTTCCTCTATGAGCCTCCTCCTTTCCGACTTTTGCATTAAAATCCCCTAAGACAATTTTTAGGTCATTCGAGGGCAGTGAGTCATAGGTTGTCTCTAGGGTGGCATAAAATTCGTCTTTAGTTACATCGTCCTTGTCTTCTGTTGGTGCGTGAACGTTGATCAACCAAGTGTTGAAAAATTTAGTCTTTATTCGGATTGCACACAATCTTTCACTTATTGGTTTGAAGCTCGTGACCTGCTGTTTAAATTTTTTGTCAACGACAAAAGCGACTCCAAACTCTCTGCTTCCCGACAATTTTCCACTTGGATAGATTGTGTGTGATCTCATGTCCATGATTTCGCTACCGAGCCATTTCGTTTCTTGGATGGCAGTTATGTTGATGTTGTGTTTTGCCACTTCTTCGAGAAACTCTTTCAGAGCTCCTGTCCTAAATAAGGATCGAACATTCCAAGATCCAATAGAGTAGTCCATTTTTCGTTTGCGGGGTCGTTGCCGTTGAGTCCATCCTTTCCGAGGCTGTTCTTCAGGTTTCTGGACAGTGTTCTTTTTCCGGTGATGCGTTGTCGGCGCCTCGCCCAACCCCCGACCTGGAGGACCGGTCCTACTTATTTATTACACCCTAGTAGGAAAAGGGTGGGAGTTTTGAGCTAAATGTGACATGCTGGAGTTCTCACAGCTATGCTGCAAGTCCAACTATGTCATACTTTTTGCCTACTTCCTGAGACGCACTGGTGTTACTGGCCATTCAGGTTAACTCCATTTACCCTCCTCCTTTCTCAACTCGGGCTTGGGACCGTCTATGGCGGAGTTGCTAAGTACAGATATTAAATTGAAATTTTTTCAGATTGTAGAACTGTAAAGTTCTTAATTTTGTTAAAAAATTTAAGTTGGGGGGGTAAGGGGAAAAATGTCGAAAATTTTAAGTGAATTTTTTAGAGCTCTGCTGAAAGATACAAAGTTTAAATTTCCATGTGCATGCATCTATTTTATATACATACAGAAAAATAATAAACATTTGGCAATTGCTATGCACCGAGCCTCCCCCCTCGGTCTACCGTGTACAACGTGTTTCATGTGCAATGAAAAAAATACAAAAACTGAACATTTTTGAATGAAATTTTACGGTAGAAATTTACAAATTTGTAAAAACATAAAAAAAAAAAAATCCCTAAAAGTATGAAATTTTAATTGGTTGAATACCTTCAAAACTTCTACACCCTCCCATATAAGATTATTTTTTCGACCATTTTTAAGAAATCAATTATGTATCACCTAATTATTAAAAAGTATCAATTTGAAATTTTTCACAAAATCTTTCAAAAGTAATTGAAACGGAACTACGTCAAAAGTTTTGAGATGAAAATTCTATACAACTTCGTCTATGAAACTGACATTCTATACAGAGAATATTGGACGTGATTCAAGGAATGAATTAAGAAATAACTAACATCCACCCACCCTTACTATTATTCCTCCCCCTCCCTTCATAAAAACACAAACTTGCATAAATGAAATATTGATTAGATGTATTGGAGCTAATGATCGTATTCGCAATTAAGTGTTAAATTGATAGCAGCCCAGCCCTAAAGGGAGTTCTATTTGTGACAGGGGGTTCCACTTAGTTTTCCTTAACCACTCTAACCTGCATATTGACTTTCCGTGCATCCTCAAATTGTCCCAAAAATAATAAAGTTGCACTCGACATGTTGGCAGTTTATTTTCTATATTATAAAAAGTAAAATGCTGAATCGTAACATTACTAGAGTTAAAAGAAATTCCAATATTGAGCGCAGAATGCATAGCAGGATGCATAGCATCCAGAGGTAATAACGCGAAGCTAGACCGATAACACAAGATTTGAAAAAACCAAATCCAGAAGTCTTTCTTTAGCATTCAGAATGCTACTGCTTTGATGAAAGTCTTATAAAAAAAGAAGTCGATGATCGTGTTGCCTTGTGAACTTGCGTTAGGTGCAGTCCAAACATACGATGTCCAGTCAACCAATAGCAAATTGTAGTCTCCAGCAATGATAATATTAGAAATTGGAAAACTGTAAGTGATATTCTCGACACATTGGCAGTGACTGGTGTAGATTTCAACTGGTGAGAGAGGAGGAATATAAACTCAGCCCACGATGAACTTATGCTGATGAAGAGTAACTTCGATGAAAATCTGTTCAACATTATCTGATGAGAGAGAATGAAGCTTGTAAGAGTAAATATTCTTAATGCAGCCACCAAAACGTTTTTCATAGCTAAGAGTTTGGCTGCGACGGACTGTATAGTTGCTTCGCCCTAGTTAGTTGGTAAAAATATCGTCAGACGTCAGAGACACTGGTGTGAAAACTTTGCAGTTTAGTCCTCATATCTCTTATGTTCTGGTTATAAATGCAGTAGAACCGAAGGCCCTCGTAAACATTGATGGCTTTGAATATGTTTGAAACATTAGTTGCCGGTAGATTCGCGTTACATTGGTCCTGGCATTGCGTTACTCGTTTTTTCAAAAATCGCACCAGACGCGATGGCGAGAATTCAGCGGCTAAGCAGTTCGTAAAAACGTTGGGTTGGAATCCTACTTTGAAATTAACGAAGGAATTTAACGCAACCAATATCTTCTGCATTAACACTGATTTTACCAGTAATCTAGGTAACGAGTAAATTTTCGGAAGTTGGTGCAGCGAATCGTGACAAGTGTAGCCACTTATGACCAGCGATAATTTTGAATTCTTCATTATCAATATTTTTCTTATTATGGACACTTTTACCATTAGCGATTGTCCATTCATTGTTCGGTGGTGAAGAGCCTGAGTTAACGGATGACATGGCAGATGATCAAGCATTAGCTGGACGGATATAAGATACCGAAGTAGTATTACGGTTATTGAAGTCACTAGGGTTAGTAACTGCAGTACTATAGTCAATTTGAAAGAAAAGATTTCCGGGTTCTACTCTTTTACGCTTTAGCATTCGTGACACTTCAATAAAGTGATCAAAAATTACAGAAGACTATTATTTTATAGAGAGTACGATAAGTTAGAGTTAAATTAGTTAATTAGTATCAGTTCTGTCGATTCTTTGAAAATATTGATTTGTCCTGGCCAGAATTTGTACATTGTCGAAATCGAGTGAATGATCTTCTGGCGTTGCATGTTCCGCGATCGCTGATGACTGTATTTTGTTTTTCCGTGTGCATCGTTGATCCTTGTTTGGACTTTGGGTCCCGTTTCTCCTATGTATACTTATCGCATGAGCCGCAAGGTACTTTGTACAATCCTTCAGTCTCCAATGGTTTTCGTCCTTCTGTTTTCCTAAAATTTTCCGGATAGTAGTCGGCGTAGAGAATATTGCCATGATGTTGGATTTTCCCTACCTTATCCGTCGTGCCCTGGATGTGAGGTAGTTTTACTCATGGTTTTTCTGTATTTTCTTGTCAAGTGTCCTCCCGTTCTTTTGACATTGGATGCTTCGGTTTCCACGCCTTGTTGTTCGATTCAACTGTTCCTTTTCCTTTCGTAGACTGCACGGGTTTCCTTCAGTTATACATCGGACTCTGTATTAGTGTCTTCAGTATACCTGCTTTTTGGCTTGGGTGGTGATGTGAATGAGTGTGGGGATAACTGTTGGTGTGAGATGGTTCCCTATATACCCCGAAACTTAACGACGTATCATTCCTTTCTCAAAAATTGCTTATTTTGTGATTCTTACGCGGACAAAGTCGCGGGCGATCGCTAGTTTTGAAATAATTTAGTGGGAAAAAATTTTGTTTTTTCAACATTTTTGGGATACAATATAAAATTACAATTTTCGTATATTTCAAATCATTACAGAATAGGATCAATCAAACTAAAGGGTATATCAACAAGTAGTGTAGTATTTGTTATACTCTAGATGAAATCTGAGAGTATATTGTGTTTGCCTTACCGTTTGTAACGCTAAGAAATACCGCTCGCACAGAACCGCCAAGGGTACAGAAATATTTCTTGTCGCTCAAAAATCTCGATTCCGAGTGACCGTCTGTCTGTCTGTCTGTCTGTCTGTCTGTCTGTCTGTCCGTCTGTCCGTCTGTGCGTCTGTCTACAGCATAACTCGCGAAAGCTTTGAGCTATAGTGCTAAAAATTTTTGTATGCAATTTTTAGCAAAAAAGTAACTTTAAGTTCGTGAATGGGCTATATCCCCCCACTCCTTCTACCCCCTCCCATACAAATTTCATGAAATTTCGTAATATCAAGAAATTGATTTTTCTTTGAAACTATTTAAGCTATAGACTTGAAA
Source organism: Chorisops tibialis (assembly GCA_963669355.1). NCBI lineage: Eukaryota > Metazoa > Arthropoda > Insecta > Diptera > Stratiomyidae > Chorisops > Chorisops tibialis. The sequence continues at coordinate 88,947,597 of OY770262.1, read as the reverse complement.
TTTAAGTCAAAGTATAACGATATAGATGTCATTAATACCACGGAATATTGACCCGATCCCCTTACTCCTTCTACCCCCTCCCATACAAATGGACAATTTTGAAAAATACCTATTTTCGATTTTCATTGAAACTAGTAAAGGTGAAAAGACGAAATTTTGTCAGAACCAATTTTACTACAATTGCAATTTATTTAAAAAATAATTATCAACTTCACCTTACTCCTTCTACCCCCTCCCATACAAATATCTTTATTATAAATTCAAGAAAAGCATTTCTCCTTCGAATATATGAGAGCTATCGACTTTAAAATTGAATGAAAGCACGGTGACGATAAGCAGTTTCAAAATCATCTAAAACGTTCCACTTCCTCTGCCACCTCCCATACAAATACCCCAATTTTAGGAAAACTATTACCAATTTCATTAAACATAATGAAAACTAAAAACTTTAAATTCAGCAATAAGCATTTTGCATGCCATGTTCGGTGTCATATAAGAAAAATACAAACCTCCCCCTCTACTTCTACCACCTCCCATGCAAAAGTCTCTATTCACTATTCGAAAGAATTTGAGATGACAAACTTTCCGGTATATTAAAGTCATTTCTATATCATCTAGAGTAACATATGATTGGGCTTTAAGCCCAATCATAATTCTGTTATGTTTTTTTGAATAAGATAAACAATTGTTTCGATGTCTCTGAAATTTTTATTGCATTATAAAGTAGATACATTGGGACTACGGAACACAATATCCGTCAAATGGCCGCCTCGGCTTTGATTGCAGACCTTCACCCTTTTCTTGAAACTTTTGATCACTCTTTCGCATAATTGGGACCCTATTTCGGCGATTGCAGCTTCAATGTTCATTTTCATAGTTGGAATTGCTTGCGGATGTTTAATCTTAAGATAACACCGATGGATGAAGTCTAACAGTGTTAAATTACAAGATCTTGGTAGCCAATTGGGGCCTGCGAAATTACGTTTCGGAACTTGTATGGCACGTATCACCATACTTTTGAAAGTTAGAGGTCGTCCCTGTCCATATACTCCATTTCCGGCCACAAAAAATTGTTTATTATGCGTCTGTAATGCACCCCATGATGCCTCCAGCCTACAATCTGCACCACTCAGTTCCTCGTTGTGTGTTCGTTGGCTTTTCCTAAACCATATGCGAGTTTTTTGATCCCAAAATGTGGCAATGATTTTTTTTTACAGAATGACCTGTGTTATAGGCGATATCGGCCTTTATGTGCAATGCACAAACACAGTCATGGTGAAACGGAATGGGATTGAGAAGGTAGGGGAAAGGGAGTGAGAACGATCGTAACGAGTGGAGAAGCTGGTATATTTTTCAGTTATACTGGCTGCTACTGACAAATATTTGCAGGTATTATGGGAGACTGAATGATAGAAAGTGAACAGAAACCATTTACTGAGTATATAGACCTTCTAGAAGTGGAACTGTTTCACTTTTCCATCATTTTATTTCGAATAATAATTTATTAACGCAACCGCCAATTTTAAAATGAATTTCGTCAGAAAACGGGTTTATTTTGTGCAAAAATCTCCATCATCATTCATGTTTTTCAAGACCCAATCAGAGAATGTACAGCGCTACAGGTTGTCCGCTGGCTGTATTTTTTGAGTCAATTGGATCTTGTATGTATGTAGATCCAAATTTTTCGTCAATATTCGCTACAGTGTGGACGTGGAGAGGTCGAGTTCTTGAGCATGGTAACGAATTCAGGTGTTTGGGTCGTTTTCAACACTGTCCTTCACTGCAACGATATTTTCGGTCGAACATCCAGAATGAAGTTGTTTCGATGTCTTCACATCTTTTTTGGGAGGTTGCGCACACACGTCTCAGAAGACACATCATTGCGATCAAAATTTGCTCGAATTTTGCGCATCGTAACTGCGATTGAACCCAAATTTTCGTAATAAAATTCAACGATTTCGACTTTTTCTGTGACTATGTTGCGTTTTATGGTAAATTTTTTATAGATAACAAATGTCAATATTTTACAACTGTTAAGTAACGAGCTGCCAAATTATAAGCCTTTCCAACCCTACACCTCTTGTTGATACACCCTTTACATTATACTTGCAGAGTTGACCTCTGTATTAGATGTAACTACATACAGCTTCGATTCATCAACAGCTTTTTACGGCATTTTCATTGAGATTTTTCTCTCATCTGATGCTTTTTCTTAAGTGCTTGACTATTCTGCTAACATCCGGTCGTTCTACGTGACCAACCCATTAAAGGTGTTGCGTTGCTTGTTGCGTTTCGGAGATACTTATTTTTCACTTTCTCCAAGTAGTTTCAGAACATATATACTTGTGTGCTTTATGCCTTTAGGACAACTCTTGTCACCGTAAGAATAGTCTACAAGTGTACATCGCTATATAACGAGAAGTGAAACGTAAGATCTGAATTAAGGCTTGAGGGTTTTCTTTGTATTTCAGAATACTTCATCAAGTTCAAATTTCATCGACAAAAACTTATTTACCATTGTATATTTCTCTGTTTATTCATTTAAATGAATTAAGTTAACATCACTGTTTGATCTCCGGAATTTGATGTGTTATTGTTTGACAATGGAACCTGTGTTTATTCTTAAATTATATTATGAATGGTTTAGAAAATTTGAAAAGCTTTTTTTCTTTTTTCTCCTTTTTTTTATTAATTATTTTGCAGTCTATCTTATTTTCTTTGAAGATTTAGCTAAATTTACACACTCATTTCCTTACAATATTTAATTTAACACTTAAAAACTTATGATAGCCACAGATTTGTAGTGTAATAACTAAAGTGAAGGATATAATTCTAACGAGCTTATTGCAGGATATCAACTTCATCGCAATTCTTCTATTCCTTCCATACAAATTTTTCATATTTTGGTCATTTTAAGAATCTCTTTTCTCTTCCAAAATTATAGAAATATCGGCTAAAAATTCACACAAACCATGTTTATAAGAATGTTGACAAGAAATTTTAAAATCGACTAAATGTACATCCTCTCATATAATTGTCATCGTTGAAAAAAAAATTTTATCAATTTTCGTGTCAGCATGCAAAGCTCTTCTACCAAGTGCAATTATGTGATCGAAAATTATAAACTTCACTTAACTCCTATCCGTTACAAAATAGATGCTGAAATTTTTCGCGATCTCAAAATTTCTACTTAGGCTTAGGCTTATGTTTTAGGAGGGCGGTCTTGAAAGGAGAACTACATTGCACCAGAGCCATCTATAGTTGAGAATATGAGATGGATGTTACTCCTCTTGCGCTAGCCATTTGGTAAGGTTTGCGAACCGAAGAAGGTTCGAATGTTTGACTTCGACTTCGAAACGACTCTTAGAGAATAGTCGACAGTGACGAAGATAGTGGTCGATAGATTCTTCCTCGCAACCTCTCTAAAGGCTGTTGCTTGCGACATGAATGCGAGGATCTTACGCAAGCAATAATCTGTGTTCGTTTTTTTCTTTTTTAATTTGATTTAATGTGGGGAACACGTGAGAGCACTGCGACCTTCTCAGTCTATTGTGCGTTTATTGCCCCTTTACCCAACCATAACTCAATAGCTTTGGCTAATCTAAGTGTATTTAAGGGAGCCACGTTGGCTAAGTTCCTCGGTAGAAAGGAAACCTTTCCCAAGAAGATTATGTCGTTTCATAGCTAATGCTTTACAGTGGCATAGGGTGTGTACTGTCCTTTCAGAGTCTTAGAGACAGAGGCGACAGATGTCGGTTTCAGCTAAGACCATATTTTTGAGGTAGTGGTTTACTCCACTGAGCCCCGTCATTAGGCCGATTAGTGTACTAATATCACTCTTGGTGAATTTTAGAACATCCTCCACAACGTTTTTTTTTTATTTTTTTCCTGGTAGGTTTAGGTTTTTTGAGATTAATAAGCCTGGAAGTCTATTCCAGTAGATTTTATGTTCTTGTTCAACCCACTTTCTAAGTATAGGGTTGTAGTGCCTTTTTGGTTTTCCACAGAATGGCTCTGGACTAATAAAATTTTTTTCTGCGTCGTTTTTTGCAAGGCCTCTTCATTTCCCTCAATTCCCATTAGTCCTGGTATCCACATTAAGATTAGATCGTTCCTTTTCCCAGGATGATTAGGTTCTTGAAGGCAGTCTCAAACTATCCTCGATCGGTGTTTATTAGATGCTAGGGCTTTGATAACCGCCTGACTATCCGAAAGGATATAAATAGATTTGATGCAATTAGCTCTCCTTATATTCTCTTGGATGCATAGCTCCATTGAAATTAGTTCAGCCTGGAATATTGTGGCTTCCTTGCCGAGTAGTTTTGAAGCCGAGAATTTAGAGGTGCACGAGCCATCTGCTTACCAGATGGTTGATTGCTCTTCTATTTCAGGTAGCATGGATTGCTAGTTCTTGCTTTCTCTGATTATAACCTTGAAGGGTCTCAAAGTTGAATTTTGTCGGCATAGGGTCCGATAGTGTGGAGCTTAGAACCTCTATTTTTGGGTCTTTTTAGGATTTTGAGGAGACGTCTAAAATTAATAAATATTTTCCCTCTGTATGCGTAACACACCTTTGATAGGCTCCTTTTTTATTTGGAGATGTATCAAGGGGATGTTTAGGAATATCTTCATTACTGCCATAGGACAGGTTTTCATTGCTCCTGTGATACCAAGCCAAGCTAGCCTTTAGATTTTTTGTAGCGTAAGCTATGCTTTTCGTTGTAGAATCTTAGTCCACCATATCGTTGATCCGTATGTGACTATTGGAAGAAAGATTCTTCTGTACCACCAGTAAATATTTGTGGGCTTTAGTCCCAATTTTCTGCTAAATAAGCTTTTGCAAGCCCTAAATGCCTTTAGTGCTTTGGCATGAGTCCATTCTATGTGTTTGTTCCAGTTGAGTTTGCTATCCAGACACCTAGATATTTAACCTCATCGGAAAAGGTTATTAGTGTTCCATTTATTGAAGAAGGTATGATGTGGATTTTCTTTCTATTTGTAAATGGAACTATCTCATTCTTACTTGGGCTGATGTTCAAGTCCTTAGACTGACACCAGTTCACTATCACCTCCAAGGCTAATTGCATCCTTTCCGATATTATTCAATCATATTTGCCTCTAATGATAATGACGAGGTAACGAGTGGTTATAGTACCCCACCTTGGGGATAGGCCCCATAGGTCTGTGCAGTCAATGTGCTATCACATAGATCCGCGGTTGTCATTCGGCTCTTTAGCATGGCGTGTATCCATTTTATCGTGGCCGTTTCCAAACCCTTTTTCCTAACTGCCGCTATTATGGCTTCATGGGGAGTATTGTCAAATGCTCCTTCTATATCTAGGAATGCGCAAAGGGAAATTTCTTTATAGTCTTTTGCCTTTCCGAGTTGTCTTACCAAACCATGAAGTGCTAACTCTGTTCATTTGCCTTTTTGGTTGGCATGTTGGTCAACCCAAGTATGACTGAGATAGTACCATTTACAAATAGAAGGATATACATCATACCTCCTTCAATTAATGGTACACCAATACCCTTTTCAGATGAGGTAAAATATGTAGATGTTATACTGGATAGCAAACTCAACTGGAACAAACATATAGAATCGACTCATGCCAAAGCACTAGGAGCATTTTGGGTCTGCGAAAGTTTATTTAGCAGAAAATTGGAGTTAAAGCCCAAAATGATTTATTGGTGTTACAGGACAATCATTCTTCTAATAGTCACATACGGATCAACGATATAGTGGACTAAAATTTTACAACGAAAGCACAGATTACGCTACAAAAAATCCAAAGGCTAGCTTGTCTTGGTATAACAGCAGTAGTGAAGACCTGTCCTACGGTGGCAATGGAAATGTTCGTAAGCATCTCTCCGATACATATCTAAATAAGACATAACAATGATTCCAAGAAATTTTTTATGGGGAGTGTTAGAAGGGGGATAGCATTGAACTAATTTTTTCCCCCATCATGCCAAAGTAGCTACGTTTTATACAAAATACGTACTCCAAAAACTGAATGGGAACTGTGAAAATTAGTGAGTTAGATTTAGTGAAAATGTGGAGTTTATATGGGAGGTGGTAGAAGGAGTGGAAGAAATTTTAGTGATTTTTTCAGAAATAACTAAGAATATTATAAAATTGACATCCCTTTAATTTCATACCAGTGCCATTCATACTTTTCAAGAAAATCGATTTTTCGTGAAGTTGTGAAACTGTGTCGTATTGTATGGGAGGGGGTAGAAGCAGTGAATATTTTTTTCTGATCTTAGTGATAATACTAATTAAGTATTTATTACAAAATATGAGCTCGATAAATGTTACATGTTCTGAGAAAATCGTCATGAAAAAGTGTGGTTTGTATGGGAGGGGGTGGAAGGAGAGGGAGGACGCAAACAAAATTTTTACTGTAGATTGAAATCATTATGGAAGTAATATATTCCAAAATTGAGATTAATAGCTTTTAACCTTTTCGAGAAAATCCGTTTATTGTCAAATTGCGCAATTGTGACATTTTGTATGGGAGGGGGTGGAAGGGGTCGAGCGATTTGGCCCATTCACGAGCTTGACCTTACTTTTTTGTCAAAAATGATATGTTCGAAATTTGAGCTTTCTAGCTCAACGCGTTCTCAAGCTAGAGAGCGAACGGACGGACGGACTGACGGACATCCGGTTTTGAGATTTTTGAGTGATTATATGAATTTCTGTATCATAAATTTTTTTCTCCGAGCCTTATTTCTAAGCGTTACAAACCTTAGAGCAAACTTATAATACTCTCAGATTTCATCTAGAGTATAAAAAGGAGGCTATCAAAGTGGTGCTAGGCATACAGAGGGAAGCAATTACAAATCAGGGGATTTTAGAGGTCACCTCAAAATCCTAAAAGACCCAAATATAGAGATTCTAGCCTCCTCACTATCGGACGCTATGCCGAAAAAATCAACTTTGAGGCCCCCTTCAAAGTTATAATCAGAGAACGCTAGGACTGGCAATCCATGCTACCTGAAATGAAAGAGGAATCAACCATCTGGTATACAGATGGCTCTCGCACCTCTGAGGGGACAGAAGCCGGATTCAAAGGTCCTAGCTTCCCGGTGTCAAAACCACTTAGTAAAGAAGCAACAGACTTCCAGGCTAACCTAATTGCAATAGAGCTATGCATCCAGGAGAATATATGGAGAGCTCATCGCAACAATTCTATTTATATCCTATCGGATGATCAGGCGGTTCTGAAAGCCTTAGCATCCAATAAACCCGGATCGAGAATAGTTTGGGACTGCCGTCTAAACCTAATTATCCTGGGAAAAAGGAACGATGTAACCATAATGTGGGTACCAGGACATAAGGAAATTGAGAGAAATGGAGGGGCTGATTGCTTTGCAAAAACGGCGCATAAACAAATTTTATTGGTTCAGAGCCATTCTGCGGAAAATCAAAAGGGCACTGCAACCCTATACTCAGAAAGTGGGTTGAACAAGAACATAAAATCTACTGGAATAGACTTCCAGGCTTGTCGATCTCAAAAAAAAAAAAATTCTACCACGAAAAAAAACATTGTGGAGAATATTCTAAAATTTAGCAAGAGTGATATTAGTACTCTCATCGGCCTAATGACGGAGCACAGAGCAGTAAACCATCCCCTCAAAAATATGAGCCTAGCTGAAAGCGACATCTGTTGCCTTTGCCTCGAAGACTCAGAAACGACAGTACGTATTCTATGCCACTGTGAAGCAGTAGCTAGGAAAAGACACAATCTTCTTGGGAAAAGTTTCCTTTCTATCGAGGAACTAGCAATCATGGCTCCCTTAAAAATACTTTGATTAGCCAAAGCTATTGAGTTATGGTAGGGTAAAGGGGCAATAAACGCACAATAGGTCGAGAAGGTCGCAGTGCTCTCAGGTGTTCTCCAAATTATAAAAAAAAAAGCTTTCTTAAAGAACTTCCTCATACACTTTTTCTGAATGGCAACGTCTTTAGGTTTAGGTTTAGGTTTAGGTTGTAGGAGGGTGGTTGCATAGAACCACAAGCACTGAGGCCATCTAGTTGGGCCCATTGTACTCCCCCTATAGTTATGAGTTGGAAGTCACTCCTCTTGCTCTAACCACTTGGTTCGGTTTGCGAACCTTAACAGGCTTGAATGTTGGACGCCTCTGAGGTCGTCTAGTTCTGAGAAGAATCTAGAGCCTAAACAAAGGAGACGACTGTTGGAGTTTTGCGGATAGTGACAAATATAATGTTCGATAGATTCTTCGTCTTCCTCGCAACCTCTGCACAAGCTGTCGCTCGCGATTCACATCCTAAATGCGTGCAGCCTTAGCAAACAATGGCATGTGGTCAGGCCGATAATAGTTCGGATACTGTCGCGACTACGTTGTAACAGCTGAGCTGTAATATTTTTGTTCGGTTCATCCCAAAAGGATTTGGCCGTTTTACAGCTTTCCAGCTGCCGCCACCCCGCCAAGAAAGAATCCAAAATAGTCTGTTTGAAGCTAGTCTTCAGCACTGTTGGTGCTACATCGACTGACTTCCTAGTGGAATTGATATTAGCAGATCCTTGCCGTGCAAGCGTATCTGCCGCCTCGTTACCTAGCAGGTCACTATGACCCGGTATCCATATTAGAAAAACTTCCGTTATGGCCGCTAGGCGATTTAAATTGTGTCTACAGATGGACACTAGTTTGGATGTAGTCCTGTATGATTGGAGTGCCTGAAGTGCAGCCCTGCTGTCCGAGAAAATGTAACAATTTCCGAGACTGTTCTGCTTATCAAGAATAATTTTTGCACAGTCGTTAATGGCTAATACTTCTGCTTGGAACACTGTCGCGTGTTCTAGAAGATGAAATGAAGTTTGGATGTCGAGGTCGTGGGAATAAATCCCTGCACTTGTCCCCTGGCTAGTTTTAGATCCGTCCGTATAGAGATGAGAACCTTTATAGTTGCTGAGTATCGTATTTGTTGCCCATTCGTTTCGTTCAGGAAACTTAATGTGAAACTTCCGTTTCTCAACCTGCGGTTGGTTCATGCAATCATACTCGCGATCTAAAAGGGAGTTTGCGTTTCTAATGACGTTTAGAATTTTTCCATGACCAATTTGTGGCGCTGAACACGATTTAGTGGTTCTTAATCTAATGGCTGCCAGGCCCGCTGCTTCTTTTATAAAAAGATCAAGTGGGGGTAGTGAGAGAATCACCTCCAGAGCTGTAGTCGGTGTGGTTCTAAGGGCACCTGTTATGCACAGACATGCCATCCGTTGGATCAGCTGTAAGGGTGCCAGGTTGGTTTTTAGTACCACCGCCGGCCACCACACCAGCGCACCATAGCAAATAATTGGTCTAACAATACTGGTATACATCCAGTGGATGAGGTGCGGCTTAAGGCCCCATCTCAAACCGAATGTCTTCTTGCAAGCGAAGAATGCTACTGTAGCCTTTTTTGCTCGTTCCTGAATATTGGACTTCCAGGATAATTTGCTATCAAGACTTAGGCCTAAATATTTAACTTGATTCGAGAGGACCATATTGATTCCTCGAATGTTTGGTGGATTGAAAACATATGGTCTTCATCTTCTGCAGAAGAGGACCAGTTCTGTTTTTTGTGGGTTAATAGTAAGTGCCCAGTTATCTAACAGTTGTAAAGCGGATTCCATGAGGTCTCCTAGAACTTGCTCAAACTTACCAGTTAGCATGATGACAAGATCGTCTGCATATGCTATTGTGGGGTATCCGTTCTGATTTAAGATGGAAAGGGGTTCATTCACTGTTAAGACCCACAGGAGAGGTGATATTATTCCGCCCTGTGGCGTTCCTTTGTGAACAGAGCCCTTCCTTGTCTCTTCACCCATTCGTGCTACGATTTTCCGTGAACGAAGAAGCTTTGCTATCCATGCAGTCAGGAGAGGTTCCACACTATGGCTATGTGGCAACGTCTTTACTCCCCGAGTCACCGTTTTTACTGTGCTCGAAAAACTTTTCAAGTTAACAGTTGTTCTAGCAGGTTATAAGTATATTTGTTAGCATACTGACTCTTTTAGCTAATGAATCTGATGTGGGGAACTAGTAGCCTACGGTTTGTTAGCTCCTGACCCTTAAACCAATCTGTGCTTGCGAGATTCTTGTACAACCGGCTATTTTTGTTGATTTGGCTACCCCTCCAATACAAATGTTTGGTTTCGTGAATATACAAAACACCGAATTTAATCAAAATTCTATGCAACTTCGTCGAAAATTATTAACATTCACTAACCCTTACTATTACTCCTCCTTCTCTTCCTCATATGAACCTGAACTTGCATAAATAGACGAATGAAATATTGATTACATGTGTGTACGGGAGCTATTGATCGTATTCGCAATTAAATTTTAGATTGACAAAAGCCCTGCCCTAGAAGCTCCTTTCATTTAGTCTTCCCTAACCACTCTAACCTGCATAATGCCTTTCCATGATAAAGTTGCGCCCGACTTGTTGGCAGTTTATTTAAATTAGGTTAAGTTTAAGCTTAAGTAACATAAAGGTAAAGGAGTGCTCTGCACACTTTTTACCTAACTAACAAACAATTAAATTTTCACTTTCAACTCTACAATGTTTAATAACAAAACATAGTTGAAAAGTCGCCAGCCTAAACTCTAAATTAAGACATTATACTAGATTTAGTAACAAATTATAATATGTGATAAAATAAAGTAAGTAAGTGAACTTGTGTGTGATCCACAAATTTTTGAAAAAACTTAGATTTAATTAAGAGTATAAAAACAGTTTAAACATAATAGGTGCTATGCGTGATAATATGCATATGTGTCCACGCATCAGAAATAATACGGTAATATGGGATAATATCCTAGCTCTATATATTTTCCAACTATCAAACTATGCTTTTCTCCGCTTACCAAAAACATTTTGCACGAAAAAAGTATGTTTCCATAAAATTTTACGCAGAATACACAGTATGTACGTTGTAATAATATTTTTATTTCGTGAGTACGCTTTCAGTGAATGCTGCATGTACTATGTCCTAGGGATGAAACTACCGGGAAAGCCACGGAGTTCCACAATAAATTTTTAGCCTGAAGAATGAATGCAGAGGTCTCACGCTTATGTTTATTTCGCTGGCTTGCACATTAATTTTTTTTCTTTAAGGCGTGAATCGTCCTTTTTAGGATTTTTTTCTCCATTAAAATTCGGAAAATTAGCTTAATGGCATACACAACTCGTGGTCGGTGGTGGTTGTTGATGGGTAATGGTGTAAAACGGACATAAAGAGAGTGCTATGCAGTATAAAGCGAGGCTATGTTTTAATTGTGTACGATGTTATTTTTAATGGACGTTCATTTGTTCCGAATACCCAAAAGGATCTGACACATAATGGCCAAACTGTTTCTAACCGTAGAACAATTCTACAGGTCTTTGTGATTACGGCCTTAGTTCCTAATGTTGTTTCTACTAACAATTTGTTAGCACAGTACTGAGATGTTTTTTATTTATTTACGCTTTTCGAGGTGGGCATGCTATTGTCGGTGGCTTTAAATTGCGATTTTTTTCTGTTCTTCATTGTACACTTCTACAGCCCAAATCGAACCTTGACCTCCTGATATTCAGGTTCCTTAACACTTTTTATTACTTATTGTGGAAGGGTTGTTAGCCCTTCGCACAACCCTCTTTCTACGATGTTTTTCATTTTCGTAGATTGAGGTGACCAAGGTATATCCAAGCAGGCAATTATATATTGCGCCGATAGGAATTTGAACTCACGACCTTCGCATTACAAGACCAACACTCTATCTACTAGGCTACATCCTAGCTTGTATTCATTGCTATGATGTAATATTTACAATGCCTTATAGAAATGTTGTTTTCGAGATATGAATGCATATGAATTATGGAATGTGTACTCTGAATGAAATGGAGCCTAGCCGACGTATTATTTGCTTAGACACATATTTTGAGTAAATATTATGTATTTACCACCTTTTATTATTTTTTGTAAGGTCGAAAACTAGTGGTAGGAGCTGTTACACTATTTCAAGTTTGTATTCATTGTAAATTTAAATTAGCCGCAGTTGAATAAGTTGATAGAATTTGCATCATTTGAAGTTTTCTATGTCAATAAAAATCGTAAAAGAGCACAACCGGTTCCTAAATTCGACATTATAAAACTCAAGGACGAGAAAATAGTTGCAAAATATGTATCAGTCTTAGACAGGCATTTTGCGACAACGCTGAACAACAACGCCAGCATACCAATAGAATAAATGTGGGAAATTATCAAATATGGCATTATATCCGTCGCAGAGGAAAGAACAACAACCCAGGCTCAAAACAAATGATTGGTTCTACTACGAATTCCTTAGATATCTTATGTCGAAAAAATCAAACTTAATGGAATGGCTGACAAGAGCCAAACAGGATAAACATTAGATCTTCGACGATTCGAAAACAGGCAGAAAAGTCGGAAGTACAATAACAACTAAATTAAAATTATCGACGAGCAATTAAAATTACACACCACAAGGGTCGCGTATTCCTTTGCTAGAAGGATGAAAGAGAGATACCAACCGAAGACGACCCTTTGAAAGGATGCAGAAGAGAACATCATAAGTAATGCAGAAGATATAAAACTAAGAGGCTTCCGTGGCGTAGTGGGAAGCGTGCTTGCTTCTCACTCCTGACGGGGATTTTTTTAAGCGCAAATTTTTCAGTTGCTACTGGTGACAAAAAATTATTCGCAATAAAATGGGGAAACGGTGTAAAAGTGAAACAGTTCCACTTCAAGAAGGCCTAGATACTCAGTAGATGGTTTCTGTTCGCTTTCTATCATTCAGTCCCCCATAACATCTGCAAATATTTGTCAGTAAGCAGCCAGGACAACTGAGCAATATACCAGCTTCTCCACTCGCTACGGTCGTTCTCTCTCCCCTTCCCCAACCTTCCCAATCCCATTCCTTCCCTCCATGACTGTGTTTGTGCATTGCACATAAAGGCCAAAATTGCCTATTACACAGGTCATTCTGTAAAAAAAAAAAAAAATATAAAACTAAGATGGGCGCAATACTTTGAACACCTTCTTAATCCGAGCGCATCACCCACACGAACAGCAGCAGCAGATACAATAGCAGGTACAACTGATGTAACATCCGTTTTGAGCTATCCCATACTCGAAGAACTGAAAACAGCCCTGAGGAAGTCAAACAACAAAGCGCCGGGTATGGACCAAGTTCCAGCTGTGCTTCTAAAAGCCGGCGATACCTCCATAGCGCTTCTCATACATAGATTAGATACGGACATATGGTCACAGGAATTATTTCCTGAAGATTGGAACAGTATCATCATATGTCTAATTGATAAAAATGTGACAAACTCTGCTGCGGAAACTACCGAGGAATATCTCTGTTGTGTACGTCTTATAAAATCTTGACGAAAATTCTGAAAAAGAGAATTAAGCCCTATGCTGACAAAGTAATTGGTGAATACCAAGGCGGATTTTGAGCTGGACGATCGACCACGGACCAGATATTCTCTGTTAAACAGGTGCTGGAAATGTAATACTGATGTGCACCAGATATTTGTTGGCTTCGAATAAGCATACGACAGTACGCATAAAATCCTGGTTGAGTTTGCAGTCACACCAAAACTGGTTCGGCTTACAAGAATGACAATGATCAAATCTTTGTGATAAGTCAGAGTAGCAAATAATCTGACTTTCAGCTTTAAAACGGATAATGGTCTTAAACAAGGTTACGGCTCGCACCAATGCTTTTCAACTTGACACTCGAAGACGTTGTTCGGAAACTTCCCGTTGACACCAAGGGAATACTACCGCACAACTCGTTCCATATTTCGACGACATAGATATCCTTGCAAGATCACTGCAGAGTATTAAGGAAGTATTTGTAAACCTTGATTCGATACCAACACTACGTATTAACGACAACAAAACTAAAGCTATGACACAAACTGGAAAAAAAGAACTCCAATCAGACAAAATACTACAGTAAAGCAATATAGCGTAAAGCGCAATCAAAAAAGTCTGTGGCTGGGGCGCGTCGAATGATTGTTGGAATTTATGTTGAGGGTGCTATTAGAGAAAAAAAAAAAATTGTCGCGAATGGTTTTAATGCCACAAATGGGCGATGCCTCCGACGCATTTTAGGAATATTCTGGCCAGAAGTGATTTCCAAGGATGAACTTTGGAATACAACTGGACAGACTAAGATAGGTATTGAGATTCAAAGGCAGAAGTGGCAGTGGATCGGTCATACTTTGAGGAAACCAGAGCGAAACATCGCCAAACCGGCTCTGGATTACAATCCTCAAGGAAGACGTCGGGTTAGTCGACCAGAAGCGAGAAGTTGAGCAGGAGACCAATGAATAAACAAGTCCTGGCAACAGCTTAAGGCCGATGCTCAGGATCGCGCCTTGTGAAGAGAGTTGTTTCTATTCTTTGCCCCTATAGGGGGTCTCAACAGGAATTTGATTGATTGATTGAACATATACTTGACACATTTCATCCCAGAGTTTAAATTATAAGGATTTTCGTTCGCCATAGTGGTAAGGATGCCAATAAAGATACTGATAAGCAGTTAAAAAATCTTCTAAAATCTACCACTTCCTCTGCCACCTTCCGTACAAATCTCATGATTTCAGAAAACAATTCTACATCTTAAGAATTATGAAAGCTACAGGAATTAAATTCAGCGCGAAACACTTTGCGTATAATATTCGATTTCACATAGGAGAAATACAAATCTCCCGCAAATTCAGTTATGTTTTTTTTTGTTGTAAAATGACATGTGTTATAGCCTATGTCGGCTTTTATGTGCAATGCACAAACACAACCATGGTGGGAAAGATTAATGAGGCAAAAGAATTCATTATCTCGATTTACTTACTGATTTTTTTTCTATAGAATGAGCTGTGTTATAGGTGCTTTCGGTTTTTATGTGCAATTCACTAGCATAGTCATAGAGGGCAGAAATCGGATTAGGAAGGTAGAGGAAGGGGACTGAGAACGACCGTAATGAGTGGTGAAGCTGGTATATTTTTTCAGTTTTACAAGCTGCTACTGACAAACATTTGCAGATGTTATGAGTGATTGATAGAAAGCGAACAGAAACCATCTACTGAGTATATAGACCTTCTTGAACTGGAACTGTTTCACTTTTACATCGTTTGCCCATTTTATTTCGAATAATTTTTCATCGCCAGTAGCAACTGATAAATTCATGCTTAGAAAAATCCCAATGCCTTGAGTGGCAATCGAAACTACGATCTATTAACTGTGAGGCAAGCACGCTGCCCACTACGCCACGGTATACCTATTAGTACGAGTAATTGATCATAGATTATCTAAGGTGATAAACACGAATGTTTTTGATAATAATATTATTTTTTTGTTCATATCTGTTGAATTTTTAAATTGATTTTATAGACACATGGTCGGTCACAATCATAACAATCATCATAATCCTGAAAAACAAATAATTCAGAGATTCACTCTTCAGGTACATCTACTTGAAAATTTTTACTACAACTTTTACCTTGATAAATAGTATTAAATCTTTAACAGAATACACATAAAATCGTATTTTCATCAAAATTGCTGTGCAATCAATTTCCTATATCTAAGCAGTATAATGTAAAACTTAACTTGATAAGTTTCCGAGAGCAAAGCTTAGCTAAACGTAAATAAAATGGAAAGGACAGGTCAACAATAAAAGTCACATATGAGAAACCTTTAGCTCTATATTTCACCTCCATAAGGGCGGTGATAATTGTTTGCTCGCACCATAATTTCCCACAAAGTGAAGATGTTATTGGGGCACAACCCTCATATCGTTTTATCTCCTGAGGGTACAATGCTGCTGGTTGGGTATTCATTAGTTCGGGGACTAATTCATTTGACCCTTCCGCATGGAAGACTGTCTGGAACTCTTTTCTCTCTGCGTGGAAATGCTTTAATACCTCGGTGTTTATCTTTTTTTTTATTTTTATTTATTTTTAAAGATATGTATAGGACGTATTAATTGAAAGGAATAAAGAACGTACTTGAAAATATTCCGGCCAGTTTGAAACGGAAAAAATGAAACCCATTAAAAATGTTTTAATGGACAACGAAAAGTTTATAATAAAGGAGCCGGTTTTTTTCCTTTTACATCCCTTATCTCTATGAGATGAAATGTACCGTGCTTTACGTGGAAATTATCATTATGCTTTACGAATATAGGTGGTGAAGCGAATGCTAGCGTTATCGATACACAGATAGTGGAATAATTTTATCAAACAATTATTTAACAATAGATTAAGATTCTGATGAACGGAAATTTAAAGTTTTTTGAGTTTATCATTGTAGTTTAATTCGCTTTAGATTATTATATTAATTAATCGATTTCATGTTAACATTCCGCAAGTTTGGAAATGTAACTTATCCGCTGCCACTTGCTTGTGTGTCTGCTCCGAAACACTATATCTCTCATTGTTTTCAGCGTTTTGAAAAATATATTATTAACGTAATACTTTAGAATAATCTGCTTTTAACGAGTTTGCAAATGTGCTTACAATGCATTCAAAGTATTGATTAAAAGATCGTTATTTACATATGTACAGCAAAGCGCACCATTTGTTCTACATATGCTAGTATCAGAATTGTATAGATACGAATGACATTATTTGCAATATGTATAAGATACTTTGTACAGCTTATGAATGGAAGCTTTGCATGAGTTTGAATTTTGTGGGGCATCCAAGTCAACTTATTCCGACACTTAATTCTAAACGTTAATGCGCAAAGTAAAAGTCTACACTGCATTTATCATGAAATTACCGTTTTTACATTTGCAATTTGATTCAGAATAATGTAGATATTTTCAAATATAGTCTGTTTATTATAATCTAGATAAAATCTGAGAGTTTATTGTATTTGCCTTACCGTTTTTAACGCTTTTAACGAGGCCACAATTAATTTTATTATAATTGTAATCAACTTTGAAAAAATAGCATACAAATTACACGAAATTTCCATTAAATTATTTTTCTTTAAAACTGTTTTGTGGAAAGTATAATAATATAAATTTTATTGACGACGAAAAATGTTATTCTGGTCCGTATACTACCTCTACCCCGTACAAACACATAATTCTGCTAAATGCGTCGAATGGATTTCCATTAAAACTGGGAAAATTACAAACTCAAAATTTTGCTAGAATTTGTCCCCTCATAATTGTTATAAATAATGAAAAAATTATCAGCTTCTACCCTCTTCAATACAAATATGTATTTCATAAATTCAAGAAAAGCATTTCTCCTTCGAACTTTTAAGAGCTATTGACTTTGAAATTGAAACAAGGCATTGTGTCAGGGATGATGATAAGCAGTTTTAAAATCTACTAAAACCCTCCATTCTCTGAGTCACCTCCCATATAAATGCTCCAATTTCAGAAAAACTATGTCCAATTTCTTTGAAAATTATGAAAACTTCAAACTTTAAATTCAGCATAAAACATTTTGCATGCCACGTTCGGTTCTGCATCTACCACCTTCCATACAAAAGTCATTATTCACTATTCGAAAGAATTTGATATCAACTATTTTTGCGGTACATTAAAAACTTTCCCATTTCATTTTGAGAATCATATGATTGGGCTTTACGCCCAATTATAATACTGTTGTTTTTATACTCTGCATGAAATCTTAGTTTGTAACACACAGAAATAATGCTCGCACAGGGGCGAAAGGGTCCAGAAATATTTGTTGTAGCTTAAAAATTTCAAAGCCGGACGTCCGTTCGACCGTCCGTCTGGGTGCTCTCTAGCTATTTCGTACACGTCGTTTTTCACAAAAAAAAGGTAAAGTTTGTAAACGGTACAACTCGCTCCAGCCCTTCAACCCCCTCATATACAAAATGACACAATTTCGCAATTTGACAATAAACGGATTTGCACGAAAAGCATAAAGTCTATTGATTTAAAAATTAGAATATATTGCTTTAAGGATGATTTCAATCTACTGTATACAAACTATCCCCTCCTTCCACCACCTCCCATACAAATTCCACTTTTTCGTGAAATGTACTTAACCAATTTACTCAGTGCGTATAAAATTTATCAAGCTGAAATTGTGCACTAAATATTTATTTAGAATTATTAGTAAGACCGAAAAAAATTGGACGATTAGCTTCACTCCTACTAACCCCGCTCACATAATATGACACAATTTCACAACTTTACAAAAAAATTATTTTCTTGAAAAGTATGAATGTTTGCTGGTCCGAAATTTAAAGATGTTATTTGCATAATGTGAACAACTATTTCTGAAAAATCACTAAGAAACCCTCATTTATTCTACCACCTCCCTTACAAACTGCACAATTTCACTAAATCCAGTATATTAATTTTGTCAGTACCTATTTAATATAATTGAAGCTTAAATTTTGTATAAAATATTTCTCTGGCTACTCTAGTATGATGTGCAAAAATTAGTTCAATGCTGTCACCCCTTCTACCACTCCCTATACAAAATTTCTCTTTCATCTAGAGTACCGCATGATTGGGCTTTACGCGCAATCGTAGTCATGTTATGTTTTTTCCAGAAGTTTGTTTCAGTCTTCTGAAATGAAGATTGCTGTTGAAAATACGAGTTTTGTACGAAAGTGCAATCCGAATGACCAGGATATTAAAATCTGAAGAGGACTAAGATCTAGCTAGAAAATAGCTAGATTCGTTTTCAAGATATATTGCTTACTAAAAGGGGGATGTCCGGCCTTGAGATTTCTGAATTGAATTGATGGCTTCTTTATGAAATTCTTGCTTATCTCCATGACTCTTAGTTTAGGTTTAATTTAGAGAGTATAGAAATTTCGATTATATACGTATGACCGTCTATGTAGCTGAGCATATATAAATTGCTGTCTCATCTAGTATTTATCCTAGTCCAACATGATTAGTGGAAGTCTACAAAAATATATGAGCTCTTGAAGGGCTGTTGAAGGATTATGTAGGAGCTGTTGAAGGACTGTTGAAGAGCTTTGAGAGTTCTCCAAATCTCGCAAATAATAAGAGTACATTCATATCCTATATATGATGAAAGCAACACTGGATGAGTGAAAGGACAACCACAAATTCATTAATTCTCATGCTTCTTCTAACTTCTGGACCACTGACAGAATAAGTTTTTTTTTAAAGTGAATATGCCGATACACAGAATCTATTGAGCTCTAGTATAATTGATTATATGACAGTTATAATATAAAATCTATAAGAATCAATTAGAACCAGAATATTAAATGTTTTTCCTACCTACCTTATTAGAAGCTCAATGCAAAACATAAATGAGGTATGAAATAATTAGAGCTATTAATTTTGGTAATTATCTCATAATGTAGCGTAGCTGTGGATACGACGATGGAAACATACACTCATTAAAGTTCCCACTAACGACTCTGCCTATTATCTCAGTGCTTTGTCCTTTTGCTTCAAAGCTCAGTCTCAAGTGGGTGCACTTATTTATGAAATGACGACATTTATTTGAAGGCTTTTCAATTTATATTTTCCGTCGTCGTCACCATAACAATAAAATTTAAATCTCCTGATATAAGTATATCTCCATGCTAATTTCGACGCTGTCATCATCGTCTATGGATTTCTATAGAAACCGCTCTCGATCAATTTGAAAGCATATCCTGTGGTTTAACGACACTTCGTTAGACATTTCATGGTAAATCCTGAAATTTTTATTTTCAATGATTTATTCATATTTTTTTTTTCAGATGGTATGAATCTTCCTTATTGAAAGCATAACTATGAGTGTAGGGATTCGATTTGATGATATTCTATATATCGTATATATGCGAATCTTCACGCATTGAAGTGCATACATTTATGCTTAAGCTCATGCATTATAAAAGCACTTTTATACCAATAATAAAATTTTTGGAATTAGGAAAAACAAACAAGAATGCTTTTAAAAATGCATTAAAATCTGTGATTGTCTACCTATTAGCAAAGAAAACATAAATTGGAGCAGAATTTCGTGCAAGTTATTTTGCTATCAGACACGTAAAACTCACTGTTGAACTAATCGTGAGTAATGTTTTGGTAATCTATTATTTTCAAAGGTTCGAACTTACAAACTTTTGCGTTACAGTCCGAATTCAATTGTAACGCCGTCGAGGCAGTACTTCGAGTCGGCTGGCTGCTCAGAGATACGGTGTGGGACAAATTGACGTACTTAACGGTGCTGTCGATATGGAAGCAACGTGTGTCCTTACACGTTGGATAATGTCCACCTAAGCTATATAACCATGGATCATGGACTTATCATCCGTGATCTCAATATCTAACTGATACAAGAAACGGATATAGCGCATCGGATTAGGACGAGTTCTACGGTAACAACTTTTGGCATACGAAAAAGGACTATGATCGGCTTGCTTGAACACTGAATGACGGTTGTCACTTGATCCATACATCGCCAATCAATGATCGATCGTGAAATGGAGTACTACAAAACAAGTCCTGGTGACAATTAAAGGTCGATGCTCAGGATCGTACTATCTGCAAGAGAAATGTTTCTGTCCCACGTCCCATAGGGAGTCCTTACAGGAAATTGGTTGATTGAGGCTACACGAAGCCTCCAAGGCGGTACGATACGCGCCAAGGAGCGCAAGGAGTGGGGCCAACCACACTTGGTGAGCTCGGAGGTTAGAATTGTGTACTTAAGAACTTTATTATGTAACTGGAACTTGGGGCATATTAAGCTGAACTAGCGGAAAATGAGATAAATATAATATTTGCGCATAATAGTCATCATCAATGGCGCGACAGCCCGAATCGGGCCGTGGCCTCCTGTAGTCGTCACCTCCAATCGTCTCGATCCAAAGACCGCGTCCTCCACCTGCTAATTATACTTTAGATGAAATCTAAGAGTGTATTGTGTTCGTCTTACCGTTTGTAACGCTAAGAAATAACGCTCGCACAGAGCCGCCAAGGGTACAGAAATATTTGTTGTCGCTCAAAAACCTCGATTCCGAGTGACCGTCTGTCTGTCTGTGCGTCTGTCTACAGCATAACTCTCGAAAGCTTTGATCTATAGTGCTAAAAAATTTTGTGTGTAATTTTTAGCAAAAAAATAACTTTAAGTTCGTGAATGGGCTACACCTCCCACTCCTTGTACCCCCTCCCATACAAATTTCATGAAATTTCGAAATATTAAGAAATTGTTTTTTCTTTGAAACTATTTAAGCTATCGACTTGAAATTTGGGTAAAAGTATTATGGTATAGATGTCATTAGGCTAGGGTGAAGCCTAGTAGGTAGCGTGTTGGTCTTGTAATGCGAAGGTCGGGAGCTCAAATCCCGGTAGGTGCAATATATAATTCCAGCACATTGCCTGCATGGATATATGTACCTTGGACACCTCATTCTACGGAAATGAAAAAATTCGTAGAAACAGGGTTGTGCGAAGTGCTAACAACCCTTCCATAATAAGTAATGAAAATATTTTAAGAAACCTAAATACCAGGAGGACAAGGTCCGATTTGGGCTGTAGCGCCATAGTAGATGTCATTAATATGACGGAATATTGATTCGATCCCCTCACTCCTTCTACCCCCTCCCATACAAATGGACAATTTTGAAAAATACATATTTTCGATTTTCATTGAAACTAGTAAAGCTGAATAGCCGAAATTTTGCCAGAATTAATTCTATTATAATTGTAATTAGTTTTAAAAAGAATTATCAACTTCACCTCACTCCTTCTTCCCCATTCATAAAAATTTCACGTAATTTTCAAATTTAAATTTAATTATTTTTCTTCGAAACTGTTAAAGCTATCAACTTGATATTTTGTACAATGTATAAAAATAGAAATATCAATAACGCGAAAAAATTTGTTCTGATCCCCTCCCATATAAATATCTGTATTATAAATTCAAGAAAAGCATTTCACCTTCGAATATATGCTATCAATTTTGAAATTGAATCAAAGCATGGTGATAAGCAGTTTCAAAATCATCTTAAGCGCTTCACTTCCTCTACCACCTCCCATACAAATGCCCCAATTTCAGGAAACTATGTCCAATTTCTTTAAAAATAATGAAAATAAAAACTTTAAATTCAGCAAAAAACATTTTACAAGGCATGTTCGGTGTCATATACGAAAAACACAAACCTCCCGCTCTACTTTTACCACCTCCCATGCAAAATTCTGTATTCACTATTCGAATGAGTTTGAGATGACATATTTTCCGGTATATTCAAGTCATTTCCATTTCATCTAGAGTATTATATGATTGGGTTTTACGCCCAATCATAATTTTGTTATGTTTTTTAAAATGGGTTTGCTGGTATCATCTACTGAGACTTCCCATCGCTTTCGTGATTCGCCTACTGGCCGGTTTCCACTCGCTTTACCTTTAAGAGCACCTTTGTCGATTCTTCTGCCTTCGATTCGCTCTAATAGGCCAGCCCACTGCAGTTTAAGTATCTTGATGAGAGTTGATTCAACTGATACAATTCATAGTTGTATCTCATTCGCTATTCCGTTCCTTCCTTCATAGGTCCAAAAATTCTTCGGAGTACCTTTCTTTCGAATTCTTTAACTGCTTTTTCGGAAGTTCTCGTTAATGTCCACGTCTCGCTACCATAACAGAGCACAGGTCGTATAATAGTTTTATGTATCCGCAGCTTATTATTCCTGTGCACTTTCTTGGATTTCATTATTGGAAGTACCGAATAATACGTCTTTTTCGCTAGTATTATCCGCCCTTTGATTTCGTCTGTGTCATTGCCGTCCTTTGCTAGATTAGCCCAAGATATATGAAGTTGTCCACACTGTCCAAATTATTTTCCGCAATTGTTATGTTTTGTCTGATAGGCGTTCTACTTCTTGTTCGCGTCTAGATTGACAAATACCTCCTTAGCACTAGGGAATGATCTTGCTAGGATGTTAATGTCGTCAGCGTATGCTACTAGTTGGGTGGACTTGAAGAGATTTTTCGGACGACATACTCTGGTGCCTAGTTGAAAAGCATTTCCCAGCTTTGAACCACATTCCGTTCGAAAGCTGGTTGTGGAATCGGTTTGTATTCTCACTTGGGATTCAATGTTCGTCTATATGGGTCTTGTTAGTCGGATTAGTTTTGGAGGAATTCCAAAGTCAAGCATTATTTGGTACAGTACGCTCCTGCCGATTCTGTCGTATGCTTGTTTAAAATCTACGAATATTTGGTGCACGTCTGTGTTATATTCCCAGCATTTCTCAAGCACCTGTTTCAACGAGAATATCTGGTCTGTCTTAGATCGTCCGGTTCTGAATCCACCTTAGTATTCGCCAATTATTTCATTGGTGTAGGGCTTAAGAAGACGTTCAATTATTTTTGTCATTATTTTATAAGACGTACACAACAATGTAATTCTCACAGCAGAGTTTGTCTCCTTTCTTGTAAATTGGACATATGATGCTTTTTCGCTTATCGTCGGGTATGATTTCCTCTGTCCAAATTTTGCATATCGTGTTATGCAGTATTTCAGCGACACAGTTTCCACTGTTTTTCAGAAGTTCAACTGTTATTTCGTCAAGTCCCGGCGCGGCGCTTTGTTTAGATTTTGGTCACATAGGGCGGCTTTGCTTTCATACATATTTTTGAGGTGGTATCTTACTCCACTGTGCCCCGTCATTAGGCCGATTAAAGTACTAATATCCCTCTTGCTGGATATTCCTCACTTTGTTTTTTTTGTGGTAGGATCGGTTTTTTTGAGATTGACAAGCCTGGAAGTCTATTCCAGTAGATTTTATGTTCTTGTTCTACCCACTTTCTGAGGATGGGGTTGGAGGACCCTTCTGGTTTTCAGCAGAATGGCTCTGGACCAATAAAATTTGTTTCCGCGCCGTTCTTTTGCTAGGCGATTAGCCTCTTCATTTCCCTCAATGCCCATATGTCCTGATACCCACATTAAGGTTACATCAATCCTTTTCTCCAGGATAATTAGGTTTTGAAGACAGTGTTGGATAACCAACGGGGAGAGGTTATGCTGTGTTTACAGGGTAGTCCCAACGACTGTTGGGGAGAGGGGTTGGTAAGGGGGGTGTTTGCCATCGTGCTGTCTTAGACAGCATTCATGCGACGGACTTTTTATTCTGTTGCGTGTGTGTGCGCAGCTACCCTAAGGCCGCCCTATTCGCACCGCAACTTGATTTATCCATACTTGCTTAAGTTCTTTTGATTAAAACGCAGTTATTCAGTGTTCGATTATTTATTACCACTACTTTGTGGTCTCAATTGTTTCTTTTTTTAAAAATAATGCTTTCTTAAGTCGACCAAGTGGACTACTTAGACTAGCTTACTTTCTGCTCATTAGTCTACTTACTGTGTACTAATCTACTTATTTTACCTACTTAAATATTGCATTTTGTCCTACTCGGCAAAATGAGTTTACAACATAACAGGGCTACGATTGCGCATAAAGCGCAATCTTACGATACTCTAGATGAAATATAATTTATTGTGATCCCAAGAAATTTTGTAAGGAAAGTGGTAGAAGGGGTGATGGCATTCAACTAATTTTTTCCCCATCATGCTAAAGTAGCTATAAAAATGTTTTATACAAAATGCTTACTCCAAAAATTTAATAGGAGCTGAGAAAAGTAGTGTGTTAGATTTAGTGAAAATGTGCAGTTTGTATAGGAGATGGTGGGGGATTTTAGTGATTTTTTCAGATATAACTAAGAATATCATAAAATTGACATCTCTTAAATTTTAGACTAGTAACATTTATACTTTTCAAGAAAATAGATTTTTTGTGAAGTTGTGAAATTGTGTCATATTGTATGGGAGGGGTAGAAGCTGTGAAGCTAATCAAATATTTTTTTCTGATCTTCGTTATAATGCTTAATAAGTATTTATTACAAAATGTGAGCTCGATAAATGTTATATGCTCTGAGAAAATCGGCTTAGAGCATTTAATGAAAAAGTATAGTTTGTATGGGAGGGGGTGGAAGGAGACGGAGGACACAAATAATTTTTATACTGTAGATTTAAGTTATTATGAAAGTAATATATCCCGAAATTCAGACTAATAGCTTTTATATTTTTCGAGCAAATCCATTTATTGTCGAATTGCGAAATTGTGTCATTTTTTATGGGAGGGGATAGATGGGGTAAAGCTAATCGTCTAATTTTTTGGCCTTACTTACAAATTTTAAATAAATATTTGGTGCACAATTTCAGCCCGCTAAATTTTATATGCACTGAGTAAATTGGCTTAGAGTAATTCATGACAAGTGCAGTTTGTATGGGGGGTGGTAGAAGGAGGAAAAGTACACGTATAATTTTTATACGATAGATTGATATTATTATAAAAGTAATATATTAAAAAATTTAGACTAATAGCTTTTATACTTTTTGAGTAAATCCAGTTATTGTCGAATTGCGAAATTGCATCGTTTTGTATGGGAGGGGGTAGAAGGAGTGAAGCTAATCATCTAATTTTTTTGGTCTGACTAATAGTTCTAAACTAATATTTAATACACAATTTCAGCTCGCTAAACTTTATATGCACTGAGTAAATTGGTTTAGAGTGTTTCTTTAAAAAGTGCAGTTTGTATGGGGGGTGGAGGAAGGAGAGAGAGGACACGCATGATTTTCTTACGGTAGATTGATATTATCATGAAAATATTATATTCCAAATTTCAGGCCAATACCTTTTATACTTTTCGAACAAATCCGTTTATTGTCAAATTGCGCAATTATGTCATTTTGTATGGGAGGGGGTAGAAGGGGTAAAGCGATTTGGCCCGTTCACGAACTTGACCTTACTTTTTTATCAAAAACGACGTGTACAAAATTTGAGCTTTCTAGCTCATCGCGTTCTCAAGCTAGAGAGCGAACGGACGGACGGACATCCGGTTTTGATATTTTTGAGTGATAATATTAACTTCTGTATCATTCATTTTTTTCTCTGAGCCTTATTTCTTGGCGTTACAAACTTTAGAGCAAACTTATAATACTCTCAGATTCCATCTAGAAATGAAAGTGCACAATTTGAGCTCGATAAATTTTAGATGCACTGAGAAAATTGGTTTAGAGCATTTCACGAAAAAGTGCAGGTTGTAGGGGAGGGTGGTGGAAGGAGAGGGGAACACAATTAATTTTTATAAGGAAGATTGAAGCCATCATGAAAGTAATATGTTCCAGATTTCAGACCAAAAGCTTTTATACTTTTCGAACAAATCCGTTTATTATCGAATTGCGGAATTGTGTCATTTTGTATGGGAAGGGGTAGACGTGGTGGAGGATTTGGCTCTTTCACGAACTTGACCTTTCCTTTTTATTAAAAATGACGTGCACAAAATTTGAACTATCTAGCTCAACGCGTTCTCAAGCTAGAGAACGCATGGGCGGACGGAGGGACAGACGGACGGACGGACATCCAGTTTCGAGATTTCAGAGTGATTATTTGAACTTTTGCAGTATTAATTTTTTTCTCTAAGCCTTATTTTTTAGCGTTACAAACTTTAGAGCGATCTAATATTCTCAGATTTCATCTCTAGTATAATTATAGTAAAATGAATTCTGGCAAAAATTTGTTCTTTTAGCTTTACTAGTTATAATGAAAATCGATTAAGGAATTTTTGAAAATTGGGCATATGTATGGGAGGGCGTAAACGGAGTACTGGAATCGGATCTAAACGTTTTTACGTTAATGGTATTTATATTGACCTAATTTTCAATTCGATAGCTTAAACCTCTATCGTTCCAAACCGTAAAAATAATTAATGAATTTTGTCACCAAAC
This sequence comes from Chorisops tibialis, assembly GCA_963669355.1. Classification (NCBI taxonomy): domain Eukaryota; kingdom Metazoa; phylum Arthropoda; class Insecta; order Diptera; family Stratiomyidae; genus Chorisops; species Chorisops tibialis. Next base: position 88,920,818 of record OY770262.1, on the reverse strand, counting down.
TGATGACAGCAATCAAACGCGACGTGCGTGTGTGTTTGCTCCAAGTCAAATATGACAGTTGGACCATCCCTCGAGCCTTTTTGTTCATGCGCAGCGAAAAAAAATTTAACCAGTGCGGTAAAATTGACTTTTGTGATTTGGTCCTCGAGGACATTAAGAACGATAGAGGGTTAATTAGTTTCGAAGAAAAATCAATTTCTTTAAAATTTCAAAATTTCATGAAAATTGTAAGTAAGGGGATAGAAGGAGAACTTAAAGATTCTTTTTTGCTAAATATAAAACAAATTTCAGCACGATAGCTCAAGGCGTTTGAGAGTTACGTTGTAGTCGGACGGACAGACGTCTCTCGGATTCGAGGTTTTTGACCGACAATAAATATTTCTGTACACTTGGCGATTCTGTGCAAGCATTATTTCTAAGCGTTACAGATTTCATCTAGAGTTTAATTATCTAAATTGACCAATATGATCAACCAGCAGCACGGCTTTAGAAGAGGGCACTCAACCATGACTACCCCCATGATTCTTTCATCTGATACGCCCTGTGCACTGGAAAATAAGCAACAAATCGACACAATATACAGCAACTTTAGCAAAGACTTCGACCGAGTTGATCAAAATATTTTGATTTTAAAGTTGAAAAAAATTGGTATGATAGGATCCTTACTTGACTGGATTTAATCTTATCTTAGTAAAAGAACTCAATTTGTTAAGTTCCAAGGCTTTATTTCCGATGAAATACTAGTGTCCTCTGGGGTACCCCAAGGAAGACACTTGGGACCGAATTTATTAAATGTATTCATCTCATATCTTTCAGAAGTATTGGAAAATGTTTCACATCTGATGTACGCTGATGATCTGAAAATATTACATGTCATAACCTCGCCCGCAGAATCGGGCGCTAGATGTCACAGTCAAAACAAATTAGAGCTTAATGTCAGTAAATGCCTCGTGATGAGCTTCTTAGGTAAAATATCCACATGCCTATGTGACTATATCCTAAGTGAAACTCAACTACAGCGTGATGATCAAATTGAGGACCTCAGTTTACTACTGGGCAATAAATTGTGCTTCAAATCTCACTACAATCGAATAGTTTTAAAAGCAATTCGTACTTTTAGCTTTTTGCTTAGGGACATAAATGACCCTGGAGACTTTGAGAACCTTCCACCCTACACTGCTAGGCTCCATTTATTAAATATGTTACCTCTTAGTTCAAGATGAACTATGCTCATATCCTGTTTAACCTCAGATGTTTTGAATGATGATATTACGGTTGACCACATCTCAAATAAATTCAGACTCAATGACAATGTCAGTCTGACGAGACACTCAAGACCACTTAAGGAATATCAACAGAGTACACATTACGGACAAAATGAGCCTATTAACAGATGCTGTAGAGTGTTTAACAAATTCAGGGTTTCGCTAAAAAAAAATGCATAAGGCTTCTATTGGATAACATTATCATACACTTATCTATATCTACTAAATCTAAGATTATATAGCGATCAAAAACATTTCCTGTCGAGTGATTAAACTACAGAAACTTTCAAAATTTACTTAGACAGTTTCTTACATGTTTCCGTCGGAAGTAATGTTATTAATAATTACCACGTTGACATATTATTCACCACCTTTCATAATTCTACAAAGTGGCTTTTGAGTTATCTCTACTGAAACTATTTCGTCGACGAGTGTGCACATATTTTTCCGCAACATTACCAATTTGCACCCTCATGGTCGCAATGGGTGGTATGCCAGTATTACATTGGTATGCCAATTTCAGTACATAGAGTACATAAATGGCAAAGTGGATTTGCCACGGCATAACAATCACGTTTCGGTATGAGTTCAAGGGTACGGTGGAGTACGAATTACTTTGTATGTAATATCGTCGTAAAATTAAACGCCAGATACTGTAGCATCGCAAATGTGCTGTAATTGTAAAAAATATGTCTATTTAAAATAAGAACGTTGCAGGCATTTCGAGTTGGCAAGTTTTATTTGAGATATCAAATTAAATTTTAAAGTACGGCGTAAGCTTTCAGTAATTACCCACGAGTAATTTAGTCGGTTATTTATTGCGTTACAGCTGAGATAATGCATTTTTCGTAGAAAGTAGGATCTCCTTAATATTCATATATATATATTAGTAGAGCTATTTTTCATTTCAATCCAATAAACGACAGTACAAGTATTATTATCTGCGAAATATTTCGCTTATTTCGTCTGTCCAATAATTTATTTATTTCCCAGTAATATTTCATTCCGATGAATTGCTCAACGATTTCATGCCATTATACTATTCCCAGCTTACCCGATTTTGACATACAATCATTTGTATTTCGTTTTTGTTACTTTTCATATCGATACGTCGAGTGGCATTATTTTATATATGGTATAGATATGGACCCTTATGGGCAATTATATTTTACATATGGCGCTCTCGTCAATTTTATGGCTACAACATGATATAAATCGGCCATATATTGAGAGGATTATTCGATTTTATGAGAATTCAAATAATTCGCAGTTGATCTGTTATTGCACACGTTGTGTAATAAACTGTACAATCCAATTCAATAAAAACTATATTTCTATTTAATTTGCAATTTTATTAAAATGTTTGCATATAAATTTTTTTTTTGTGAAAAATGTCTGCAAAATGATTCGGAAACTTTTTATATGCTTTGTGTTGCGGAAAGGTTAATTTTGAAAAAAAAAAAAATTATTATCAATTCGAGAGAATAAATTAATAAAAAAACATAAAAGAATTATGATTGGGCGTAAAGCCCAATCATATGATACTCTAGATGAAATGAGAAAGAGTTCAATGTACCGGAAAATATGTCACCTCCAATTCTTTTAAATATTTAATAATGACTTTTGTATGGGAGGTGGTTGAAGCAGAGGAGGAAGGTTTGTAATTTTTGGATATGACACCTAATGTGGTATGCAAAATATTTCGTGCTGAATTGTAAGTTTGTAGCTTTCATTATTTTCAATTGGACATAGTTTTCCTGAAATTGAGGCATTTGTATGGGAGGTGGCAGAGGAAGTGGAGCGTTTAAGATGATTTTGAAACTGCTTATCATCATCCTCATCACCACGCTTTGATACAATTTCAAATTCGATAGTTCTAATATATATATTCGAAGGAGAAATGCTTTTCTTGAATTTATAATACAGATATTTGTATGGGAGGGGGTAGAAGGAGTGAAGAGGAGCTGATAATTTTTTTAGCATTTATTGCAATTATTAAAAAACAAATTCTGGCAAAATTTTAAGTTTATACTTTTTCTAGTTTTAATGGAAATCGATATAATGCACTTAACAAAAATTATACATTTGTATGGGAGGGGGTAGAAGGAGTTTACGGATCAAAACACGTTTTTTTCTCGTTATTTTTATTTTTATTTGTATACTTTATGCAAAATATCAAGTTGATAGCTTTAACAGTTTCGAAGAAAAATAATTTAATTTAAATTTCAAAATTTCGTGAGATTTATATGGGAGGGGGTAGAAGGAGTGAGGTTAAGTTGATAATTTTTTCAATTCTGATTGGAATTATATTAAAATTAATTCTGGCAAAAACTGGTTTTTTAACTTTGCTAGTTTCAATGAAAATCGAAAAAATGCATTTTTCAAAATTATGCATTTGTATGGAAGGGGGTAGAAGGAGTAAAGAGGAGCAGATAATTTTTTTAGCTTTTATTGCAATTATTAAAAAACAAGTTCTGACAAAATTTTAAGTTTGTGCTTTATCTAGTTTTAATGCATAACAAAAATTATGCATTTGTGTGGGAGGGGGTAGAAGGAATTTACGGATCAAAACACATTTTTTTCTCGTTATTGATATTTTTATTTTTTTACTTTATGCAAAATATCAAATTGATAGTTTTAACAGTTTCGAAGAAAAATAATTTAATTTAAATTTCAAAATTTCGTGAAATTTGTATGGGAGGGGGTAGAAGAAGTGAGGTGAAGTTGAAAATTTTTTTAATTCTGATTAAAATTATATTAAAATTAATTTTGACAAAAATTCGTTATTATAACTTTGCTAGTTTCAATGAAAATCGAAAAACTGTATTTTTCAAAATTATGCATTTGTATGGGAGGGGGTAGAAGGAGTAACGGGATCGGATCCATATTCAGTCATATTATTGAAATCTATATCGTAATACTTTGTCCCAAATTTCAAATCGATAGCTTAAATAGTTTCAAGGAAAAATCAATTTCTGAAAATTTTGGAATTTCGTGAAATTTGTATGGGAGGGGGTAGAAGGAGTGGGGGGATGTAGCCCATTCATGAACTTAATGTTTCTTTTTTGGTAAAACTGACACACAACAAATTTCAGCACGATAGCTCAAAGCCTTCGAGAGTTATGCTGTAGACAGACGGACAGACAGCAACTCGGAATCGAAGTTTTTGAGCGACAACAAATATTTCTGCACCCTTGGCTGCTCTGTACGAGCATTATTTCTTAGCGTTACAAACGGTAATGTAAACACAATATACTCTCAGATTTCATCTAGAGTATAAAAATAAATTATCGGGAACATTTCAAATAAACTTCCAACAAGTCGGGCGAAACTTTATTATTCTTGGGACAAGTTGCGGATGAGTGGAAAGTCAATATGGAGGTTAGAGTGGTTAGGAAAGGCTAAGTGAAAGTGAGTTCTTGGGCAGGACTGTTAATAATATTTCATTCGTTTCTGTAAGTTTGGGTTTTTATGAGGGGAGTAGTAGGGGTAATAATAAGGGTGGGTGGATGTTAATAGCTTTTTAATTAATTGCTTAAATCACGTCCAATATTCTCTGTATAGAATGTCAGTTTCATAGACGAAATTGCATAGAATTTTCATAAAATTCGATGTATTTTACATTCACGAAACCGAACATTTGTATGTGAGGGGGTAGAGAAGGTAAGGGAATCGTAAAATTTGATACTCAGTTTTATTTCGCGTCTCTTGTAAGGTGCTTGTATAGAATTTCAAGTTCGTAGCTTTTAGTTTGTTGGTTAGTAGTTGATTTAATGAAATTGGTCGAAATCATAGTTTTGTGTGGGAGGGGGTAGAAGGGCAAGCGCGATTTCAAAATTTTTAAAGCAACTTCATTTGAATTATTTTTATAAGTTTCTATGCAAAATTCGAAAGTGATAGCTTTTAAGAGTTAGTTGATAACTGATTTCTTAAAAATGCTCAAAAAAATAATTTTGTATGGGAGGGGGTAGATGAGGTAAAGGAATCGTAAAACTTGTGATGCAATTTTCTTTTATTTTTATTGTAAGATGCTCGTACGAAATTTCAAGTTCGTAGCTTTTAATTTGTTGGTTATTAGTTAATTTAATGAAATTAGTCGAAATCATACTTTTGTATGGGAGGGGGTAGAAGGGCAAGCGCGAATTTAAAACTTTTAACGTAACTTCATTTGAATTATTTTTGTAAATTGTTATGCAAAATTTCAAATTGATAGCTTTTAATAGTTAGGTGATAATTGATTTCTTGAAAATGGTCGAAAAAATAATTTTGTATGGGAGGGGGTAGAAGTGTTAAAGGTTTTCGACCAGTTAATATTTCGTATATTTAAAGATTTTTTTTAAATGCATTTTGCAAATTTTCAAGTTTCTACATTAAAATTTCACTCAAAAATTTTCAGTTTATGTGTTTTTTTCAATGCACATGAAACACCTTGTGCACATTAGACCGGGGGGGTCGGTTTACAATAAATATGGATCAAGTTTTTATTACTTTTCTATGTACATTAAATATAGGTATTCAGATGCAAAATTTTAGCTTTGTATCTTTCACCAGAGCCCTAAAAAAATCACTCAACATTTTCGACATTTTTGCTTATCACCTCCCTCCCCTTACATCTCCCAACTTAAAATTTTTACCAAAATTAACCATTTTATAGTTCTACAATCTGACAAATTTTTGATTTGATATCTGTACTATTTGTTGAGATATAAGGATTTGTAATTTTGAAAAGTGCACCATTTTTGAAATGCTCCCCATTTCCCCTCACTACTATTATTTCGACATGTTATTTTTTTTTTGTATTTGCCTAGTTCAGCTTAATATACGTTTTAAGTTTCAATTACATAACATAAGAGGTAGCTGAGTTATTAATTTTTAAGTGTTTTTCTTTGCACCCCCCCTGACCCTCCCCTTACAATAATTAGCCGCTTTCTGAGCTGGTTCCAATGAAACTATATGCCACCTTGACCGTCTCTAAATATGATTTTTTACGGTAAGTAATTTCGAAGATATAATCATTTGAAAAAAAAATTCGGCCTACAATTGGTTCTTAGCCCCCCCTTTTCGCACCCCACTGGATAAAAAAATTAAATTATTTTTAGAAGTTGTTCCACAAACTCTTCTATATGTATGTTGAGTTTTAGTTTCCTAGCTGTTACCATGGTTGAGATATTTGAATTCGTATTTTTCGGTTTAAGCGCTCCCCCCGCCTCCCCCTGAACTCGTACACCCCCCAAAATGGGTATCCGCCTGAAATCCGCAACTATCTACAACCCCCTCAAAAATGAACTTTCTATCTTGAAGGATTTGGGAGTTAATGTGCGCTGAGCGTACACACCGGCGTACGGCGGACGGTGGACGGCGTACAGACAGACGGATTTTCGTTTTTGCATCTTTAGGCTAATTTAGTCATGAAACGCGAAAAAACAAAATTTCAGGGTAGCAAATTTTTTTTTTTTTTCAAGTCGATCACAATACTTTATTATTAAAATAATAAAGTAAAATTAAAAAAATTAAGGGTAGCTTACCTCTTTAGGGGGGCGCTCTTATCAGACTACATTGCTTTTGGATCTTGCTCACACGATTTATATTCTTGCCAAGTATCAGTATCATTAAGGGTTCAGGGGGAGGCGGGGGGAGCACTTAAGCCGAAAACTAAAAATTCGACTATCTCAAACATGGTTACAGCTAGGAAGCTAAAAATCGAGATATATATAAAAGGGTTTGTGAGACAACTTCTAAAATTAATTTAATTTTTTTATCCATTGGGGTGCAAAAAGGGGGGGGGGCGGCTAAGAACCAATTGTCTGCCGGATTTTTCTTTCAAATGATTATATCTTCGAAATTACTTAGCATAAAAAATTTATATTTTTACACCACCAAGGTGGCATATAGATCCACTGGAATCAGCTTACATAGAGGCTAAATATTGAAAAAAAAACCCTTAAAAATCAATATCTCGGCTATTTCTTGAGCTATGTAGTTGAAACTTGGTATTTATATTAAGCTATACTCGAGAAATACGAGAAAAATATAATATTTGGACAAAATAGTAGTGGGGGAAAATGGAGAGCATTGCACTTTCCAAAATTTCAAACCATTATATCTCAAAACTGAGTGCAGATATCAAATTAAAATTTTGTCAAATTGTAGAACTACTTAATTCTGAATTTTGGTAAAAGTTTTACGTCAGGAGGTGTAAGGGGAGGGAGGTGGTAAGCAAAAATGTCGAAAATTTTGAGTGATTTTTTTAGGGCTCTGGTAAGAGATACAAAGTTTAAATTTTCCATGTGGATACATATATTTATTACTAGCAAACGCCGCGGCATAAAAATAGCAATAATAAGCAAATTTTGAGAGTAATACATTATGTGGGATATATAATCTGCTTACTTTATTGGCTCTTTGAAGAAAATGGTTTGTATATTGTTGGAATCAGAACCATAAATTATTAAGAATGAAAGCATGATACTCCCATTTTTATGGGACAAGCTCGTTATCAAATCAAACCCGTGATTCGAGATCATATACGTGTTGAAGAGCGTTAAGGACATGTGATGTAGATGGTGTTATTTAAAACAAATAAAATAACATTAAGCTTAAAAACATAACAGGACTACGATTGTGCGTAAAGCCCAATCATACGATACTATGTATAGATGAAATCGAAATTTTTGCGGTGTTAAGAAATTTCGTATGGGGAGTGGTAGAAGGGGTGACAGTACTGAACAAATTTGTTTCACATCATGCTAGAGTAGCTATAAAAATGTTTTGTACCAAATTTAAGCTTCAAAAATTGAGTAGGTACTGAGAAACTTAGTGAAATGAATTTAATGAAATTGTGCAGGTAGAGATGGTAGAAGGAGTGGGGGGTTTTTGATGATTTTTCGAGAAACAACTACAACTATCATGCAATTGATATACTTTAAATTTCAGATCTGTATCATTCACACTTTTCAAGAAAATGGTATTGTTATATAGTCGTGGAATGTGTCTCATTGTATGGGAGGGGGTAGAAGGAGTGAAGCTACTCGGTTAATTTTTTTCCCGATATTGATAATAATGCTAATTAAGGATTAAGTTCAAAATTTTTACCACGATGAAATTTAAATGTACTGAGAAAATTCGTTTAGAGTATTTCATGAAAAAGTGCGGTTTATATGGGAGGTGGTGGAAGGAGAAGGGGGTTTTTGGTGATTTTTTGAAAAACAACTATAATCATCATGCAATTGATATATTTGAAATTTCAGATCAGTAACATTCAGACTTTTCAAGAAAATCAAATTCTTGTGAAGGCGTGGAACTGTGTCACATTGTATGGGAGGGGGTGGAAGGAGTGAAGCTAATCGGTTAATTTTTTTCCGATTTTGATAATAATGTTAATTAAGGATTTAATACAACATTTTAGCTCGATGGAAGTTACACGTACTGAGAAATTTGGTGTAAAGTGATTCATGAAAAAGTGTGGTTTGTATGGGAGGTGGTGAAAGGAGTGAGGAACCTCAAACAATTTGTATACCAAAAGACTGCATTTATAATAGAAATAATATATTCCGAATTTCAAATTAATAGCTTTAATAGTTTCCAAGAAAGTTTGATTAATACATATTTTGAAAATGAATCACTTTGTATGGGAGGGGGTAGAAGGCGTAAGGGGAGTGAAATGAAATCAAAAGCAGATTTCATTCCGATGGACACCTAACAAACTGTGCAAGTTTCATTACAATCGGTTTAGCCGTTTGTGCGTGAAAAGCGGTCGGACAGACAGACAAACAGACAGACAAAAATTTCAAAAATGTGGTTTTATGCTTAGTTAGTGCTACAATAACTCAAAAAACTAACTTATAGTCATTTATAAGCAAATAACAGACATACACTACAATTATATTACTATGTATAGATACATACAGAAAAAATAATAAAAATTCTGCAATTGCTATGCACAAGGTGCATGTTTGCACATGTTTCATGTGCAATGAAAAACTGAAAATTTTTGAATGAAATTTTAAGGTAGAAACTTGAAAATTTGCGAAATGCATTTAAAAAAAAGTTCTAAAAGAATGAAATATTAATTGGTTGAACACCTTCCAAACTTCTACCCCCTCCCATACAAAATTATTTTTTTGACCTTTTTTAAGAAATCAATTATCACCTAACTATTAAAAGCTATTAGCTAGGGTATAGCCTAGTAGGTAGTGTGTTGGTCTTGTAATGCGAAGGTCGTGAGTTCAAATCCCGGTCGGCGCAATATATAATTCCGGCACATTGCCTGCTTGGATATACCTTGGTCACCTCAATCTAAGAAAATGAAAAATTCGTAGAAAGAGGGTTGTGCGAAGAGCTAACAACCCTTCCACAATAAGTAATGAATAAAATGTTAAGGAACCTGAATATCAAGAGGCCAAGGTCTGATTTGGGCTGTAGCGCCATTGAAGAAGAAGAAAAAAAGCTATTATTCTGAATTTTTCCTCAAAAACTTTTAAAAATAATTGAAACAAAACTTTGTCAAATGTTTTGAGATCGCGCTTGCCCTTCTGCCCCCTCCCAAACAAAAGTATGATTTCGACCAATTTCAATAATTCAACTACTAACCAATAAATTAAAAGCTACGAACTTGGAATTTTGTACGAGCACCTTACAAAAGAAACGAAATAAAACTGCATCACAAATTTTACATTTCTCTTACCTCCTTTAATCCCTCCCATACAAATGATTGGTTTCGTGAATATAAAATACACCAAATTTTATGAAAACTGACATTCTATGCAGAAAATATTAAACGTAGTTGAAGCAATCAATTGAAAAATTATTGACATTCACCCACCCTTAATATCACCCCTCCCCCTCCCTCATAGAAACCCAAACTTGCATAAACGAATGAAATATTGATTAGATGTACTGGAACTATAGACCGTATTCGCAACTAAGTGTTGAATTGGCATCATCTCTGCCCTAAAGGGGGTTCCACTTGTGAAAGGGGGTTTCATTTGCGAAAGGGGGTTCCACTTGTGAAAGGGGTTTTCTTTTGATAGGGGGTTCCACTTGTGAAAGGGGGTTCCACTTAGTCTTCCCTAACCACTTTAACTTGCATATTGACTTTCCATGCATCTTTAACTTGTCCAAAAAATAATAATAATAATAATTGCGCCCGACTTGCTGGCAGTTTATTTATTAATTTTTTGTAAGCGACTTGTCCTTTTTCGACAATTTTTATAAATGTTGTAGAGCTCGAAAATCTAAGGGATACATGTTTTTTTCACCTTTTAAATGCTCATCACTGCCGATAAAAAAATACGTGTCCCTTAGATTTTCGAGCTTTACAACACAAATGAAAATTGTCAAAATCGGCGTGGGAAACTTAGGAGTGTTAATATTAACTTATAACCTTTAAGAGATTTTTTTTAAATGCATTTCAAGTTTCAATTACATAACTTAAGAGGCAGTCGAGATATTCACAATAATTAGCCTCTTTCTAAGCTGATTCTAGTGGATCTATATGCCACTTTATTGGTCCCGAAATATGAATTTTTTGTGATTAGTAATTTCGAAGATATAATCATTTGAAAAAAAAAAAAAATCGGCCGACAATTTTTTTTTAGCCCCCTTTTCGGACGCCAATGGATAAAAAAATTAAATTATTTTTAAAGTTTGTCCCACAATCCTCTTCATATTTCTGCTGCTTCCTATCTATATTCGTGGTGCAAGTGAAGTTTTTGACTCTTTTCCTCTCTCCGCCTCCCCCTTCCATCTGACATTTCCCAAAATTTACATAATGGAGCTCATTTGCCCAATCAACAATCCACCCGAAAAAAATTTCAGGGTAGCAAATTTTTTTTTTCTATGTCGATCAATACTTTATTATTACAATAATAAAGTAACAACTCTTAAAAATGCAGTCAAAAGTTAGTATACAATGCTTTGAATTTCAATTTGTTACAAATGCCGTTATAAATTCCGCTATGTTGGAGCATTGTGAGTGTGTTTTTCAAGCAAAACTAAGTTCGCAGTTGAAGTTTGGCGTGAATGAACTAGGTTCTTGTGTTAATTGATTATGTCGTTAACATAAAATGGCACGTGGTAAAGAAATTGCAGTAGAAGTTCGCGAGTTGATAGTGATGCATCGCAAAAATCGGAAAACCATAAGTGAAATAGCCGGCATTGTTAACAAAAGCCATGCAACTGTTCAGAAAATTATTTTATAGAACGGTGGAAAATTCGAGGAAATATAGAAACCTTGATAAGGTCGCCCACATGCTATGACAGTAGCCGCAGTACGAAAAGTTGTAAGACAAGTGAGAAAAAAGCCCAAATCTACCGCAGTCCAAACAGCCCAAAATCTTTCTCAAGAACGCTGTCAATCAGTCAGCGTTTCACCTATACGATTATGTAAAGCGCTGAATAATAATGGGTTGCACGGCAGAGGGCCTAGGAAAAAACCGTGCATTTCTGCTATAAATCGTACTAAGCGCTTTGATTTTGCAAAACGTCACTTAAATAGCTCTCCAACCTTCTGGAATAGCGTTCTGTTTTGTGATGAAAGCAAATGAAATGAAATAATTGGAGCAAAGAGGGGTGGAAAGATCTGGAGAGCCAAGAATAGCCAACTACTTCCTCAAAATCTCATTTTGACCGTAAAACATGGTGGTGGTTCATTGATGGCTTGGGCCTGCATGTCGGGGTACTGGAAATCTAATTTTTATTAAATCTACAATGAATAGCCGAGATTATTTGCAGACGTTAAAAGACAATTTGTGCACTAGTGCAGGAAAATTGGGTCTTGTAACACCATGGTTCTTTCAACAAGATAATGATCTAGGACATACAGCAAATATAGTCAAAGAGTGGCTATATAGGGTTCCTAAGCAATTACATTCACCTCCGCAGTCGCCTGACTTGAACCCTATATGTAGAGCATCTATGGGAGATTTTGGACCGAAAAATAAGGATTCGAGTCATGAAATCAAAAATTATCTGTGAACTGCCTTGACCGAGGAATGGGCAAATATATCAGCCGATGTTACCCAAAACCTAGTAAATTCCATGAACAATAGATTAAAAGCGATAATTCAGCCAAAAGGAGGACCAAAAAAATATTAAATCATATAAATTTTGGTCCAAGGTATTATAAAAGGCAGAAGGAGATTGATTGTGTACTAACTTTTGACTGCATTTTTCAGATACTTCATTCGTTCCTCACAAATATTTCACGAATTCTAATTTGTTTTGATAATCATTATTACAAATAAAGAGAAGAACTGTGCTTTTTGTTTTTTATGCTAAATAAATTTTGTTTTACTTCTTTTAATGCAAATATTTGGCTCTAAAAACAGAAGCTGTATAATAAGTTTTGACTCTGACTGTATCAATCCATCTTTTAATAGTTTGGAGACTGCGGCTTGCCTTCTCTTCGACTCATTTCATCCACTAAAAATAAAAAGATTTTCGGATTTCACACTGTTTTTTTTATTGATCGCGATGTTTCGATATTTTCTGAGACCTTTATTAAGCTGATCAGTTTGACAAATGCTTTTCTCTTTTATAAGGGTGTTTTGAAATTACTAGATTTTGGCAAAAAGAGATTTTGGAAGCAGCGGATTTCGTAAGAGAGATTTTGTGACTGGGGGATGTGATAAATAACCCAAAATTAAGACTGAAGTTCATATTTGACTCCTTCATTTTCACGTTACAAACTTTTTATTGTACTAGGAAATCTATTGACGGAAATTTTGAAAAAAAGGATCAAGGTTCTGTGACAGGTGGTATAGTAGTCTAAGTAATGCAACGAATGGTTGATCTTTGGTATGTCAAAACACATTTTACAGCATAATAGGTACCTCATATTTTCAAGTTTAAATCAACTTGTGAGTTACCTGTAGCATAATCGGTTTTCCAAAGTTCCTTTTACGGAACCCCATGTTACAGAATCTACTGTAACATATGGTCGTGCGAAAAAATCCTGAGTTTATTGTATTTGATATTACTCGCAAAAATTCAATAAACGAAGAATGGTTTGCATTAGTTTTCTTGTATGCGGGGGTACAAACCACCTTGTGGGTCGGAAATTAGTACGAAATGAGTAATCAAACTGAGATAAAAAGGCACCATTTAAGTAAAATGTATTTCGCCATAGCCAACGTCAACCATATATTCATATGCGTTAATTCGGCTTATTACTATAATATGTCAAAATCGCTAATTAATGTTCGGAATTGACTGAAACTAACTAACCAGCACACACTCTCTTAATGATATAATATGCCGATTTTTGGACGTAACATGTCAATTTGTCATACTTCATAAGCTAATGGTCATTTTATTATTAGTATGGACCAGTTGGTTTATATGAGAAACATGCGCATAATTCACGATTAACATCGTGACCAATTTATAAGGATTATGATATCGTTTACTACAAATAAACATCATTACACTAAACGACCCCTAATTTTCTGGCATAAATTGTGGTCCGGCACCAAAATCAGTTACACAAAGTTCCGCAGCATGATACTACGATATGGTGATTACATAAGCTCCGCAAATACACACCATCCACAAACAAATATAAAAAACAAAATAAAAATAAAAAAATACACGTTGTGGGAGCGTAAAAAGTTTTGTGCTATACACATATAGTATACGTGACATGTTCGTCGACCCGAATTTCATGCAAGTGAGTAACGTGTGATCTAAAATGGTCGATAAATCACACATGTCCATGCCAGCAATTTGATTTTTACTCGGTAGGAACGAGTTGCGTCCCAATTTCAAAAGTGATTTTTGCTCCTTTTTTGTAGGCTTCCACCACTTTTTTTAGTGCAATTAGCGATTCTGTAGGTTGCGAGATTATTCCAAATATGCAGAACAGTTCAGTTTTGCTGTAAGCGTATCCCTGCAGCTTATGCTGGTCATCCAGAAATTATCCAAATTAGGCACCGATTGTTGTTGAATCATAAAACCATAGGACTGGATAATTGAAATGCCACAGCAGAGATTAAACTTTAGATTTATTTCCGCCGGCAGATTTAAAACAGTGTTGCGTGTATGATCTGATTTATGACAAATTATGTGTTTGGATTTCCGGTAGTATAGATTCCACGTTAGAAGTAAAATGAGTAAAATTTCGAAAAACTCATTTTGATATGAGATCAAAAATTTGGCGGAATGAAGGAGGTGGACAAGAGAGGGTGGAAATATTATTACTTGGAGGTATTCTAACACTGAATACAGGTATAAATAGAAAGTTTCTGTCAAATAGAATCAATAACGTTTTAGTTATCGCCAAATCAATAAGTCAATCTGCACGAAAACTACAACTACAAAATTGAATTTTGTGCTGTAATAAAGTTTCTTACCAAGCAAAGAAAAACGCATTTTAGAAAAAAATGTCATCTGTTTACGGGGTCTCTCGACCTAGAAAAACGATGATTTATATGTGGCATAATTTATTGAGGCAAGGTAGAGAGTCAATTAAAGATAATAAACACTCGGGCCGGTCGATTGAAGCCACTTCCTCAAAAATCGTCGAAAAGTGGAGAAACTTGATCTTGAAGATTCTCGTTGAAAGAAGAAACAAATTGCAAAACTGGCTGGAGTATCAGATACAACCACTAGGAATATCTTCTACTGTCATCTCGGCATGTCTAAAGTCTGCGTAAGATGGGTACGCAGAATGCTCTCAGCGGTTCAGAAAAAGCAGTGCGTAGAGTGTTCACGTGTGTTTTTGGATATCTGTAGCGAGAACATAGATTAAATTTTGACCCGGATTGTTACTGGAGACGAAAGTTGAGTTCATCATTATGAGCCTGGATCAAAGCAGGAGTCAATGCAGTGACTATTTAAAGGTGCTTCACCCCCCAAGAAGCTGCTATGCTGCTTTTGATTGACAATGTACCTATTCACAAGAGCTATGTTGCAATGGCTGCTTTACAGAAATGCGGGTATGGAATATTTAACTACCCCCTTATAGTCAAGGTCTGTGTGGTGACGCGTTTAACCTTGAATTACATTTAGTACACAAATACTTTGCAATAATTTTGGTACTAAATGTAATTCAATTATAGCAAGCCAGTATTAATATTTTTTATATAACTTTTTTTTCGCTTGTGTAATTTTAATTTGAATTTAAAACTAATAGCAAGTCAGATTTTAAAATGTAATTATTTATAAATATTTATATAAAATGAATTTTACAAATATTAAGTGGTGTATTTTGAAACTTTCAATGCCTACAGCCTGGCATTCCAATTACTATTTGTTCTCGAAACTGAAAAAAGAACTTTGGTCGAAAAGTTTGGAAAAATTTCTGTTTCATCTAGATGTTATGTTATGTTCTTTGTAATTTTCTTTGAATGCCCTAATCTTCAGACGGACATGCGAAAATTCAAAAGGAGCACACCCCGCTTCGATTTTACTTTATTATTTTAATAATAAAGTATTGTGATCGACTTGGGAAAAAAAAATTTGCTACCTTGAAATTTTGTTTTTTCGCGTTTCATGACTAAAATAGCCTAAAAATGCAAAAAAAATAATCCGTCTGTCTGTACGCCGCACAGTGGGGCCGAATGGCGAAAAAGCGGAAAAAAATGAAAGCCTATTGGCAAGATAAAAATTTCTGAAATTTTCGGAATAGGTTGTACTCATCAAAGAAAGTAGCAACAAGTATTTTGAGTGTATATTTAAATTAAATAATGCTTACAATTAAGAATTCAAGAAAGCTTAAAAGACTGGAGAATTTGGTAAATAATAAAACTAGGGATTCAAAGTCAAAGGTAGTTCAAATTGCAAAGATACTTACGATTTCAAATTCAAGGAAATTAGATTAACAGATCCTTAGCCGCATCACTGATTTGGTGGTGCTTTTTCTTTGGTTCGGGTCTCATATTCGTGATAAAAGTATACGAAGTCTCCAGTAGCTTTCGGAGCACGCCTTCGTTGGTAGATAAACGAGACATTTTCCGCGAGTTTCTGATCCTGAAAGTCTTGCAATCCTTATTTCTACTTTCTTGTGCCTCTTCCGACAATATTACGACTGGGAGAATCGACTTCTGCACTATTTCAGCACCACGCAACAAAATCTTATGTACCGTGGATGGCATGTAGTACCATGAATACTTCTCAATGGCCATCTCTGCTGTTTCTTTTGAGAAGAGAAGGCATTTTTCTCGGTCATTGCATTGCTATTTATGACTTCCAGTATGGTAGCGATCCGGTGGATTAGAGTTTCGTCGACTCGCGTTATTGCACTTGTGACCTTGCAATTATTGAAAAAACGTCTGGCAGTGTTGCCATTATTTGAAGATACGTAACCCTGCTTAACGAAGTCTATTTTGATGCCGACTTTCTCAAGAAACTTCATGTGTCGCAGCTTCGTTAATCAAGCTTTGTGGGTACGATGCTTGAAGGCTGCGTATTTTATTCCTCTTGCTTCTTTCACCACAATCATCAAAGTCTTTACTTGGTCTCCCAACACATTCTGTGGATTCCTGGTCTCATATGTTAAAAACATATTCATTTTCCATCCACTCGCTGAATTTTTTTTTTTGAACCTCGCCCGGTCCCGATTTACCATTTCTTTTTGATAGAGCTCATGACTAGACAACGTTAGCAACTAGACTGAACTCGAATTAAAAGTGTTTGAAGTGGGGTCATGCATTATTTGAGCCAATTGGGTAAACAAGACAGTGCAACAAATAAAGGCGCACTCTAATCCTTTCCTTTCTTTGCGGTGTTATGATCGGATAGGCAGATAAAGGCAGATGATTTTTGTTCTAATCTTTACTTTAACACGTCTAGTTTGAAAAGTGACCTTCCACATCTCGGAGGAAGCCGGAGCTTTTTTTGTAATCATAGCTGTTCTCAATGCTTATTTAAAATTCGTAACTTATAACGTTGTACAGCGCTCTATTTTTTTTTTGCCCAGTTTGACTCATGTGTGGCAGGGTAAAAATTTTTTTTCCTCCCTCTTTTACAGTTATATATCACTCATTTAGAGTAGTTTGTAATTTGGTCAAACTTCCATTATTCTGACAGAGAGCCTAAATTAATGGGAATACCCTTGAAACAGGAAAAAAAACATGCTGTTCCTAGATTCTGTAGCTTATATAGTGTGAGAATCACAAACCAAATAATCGAAATCAGCGCTTTCGAAAATCGAATTTTTTCCGCTCTGGCAACACTGTGCGTCGTTCGCCGTCCGCCGTCCGCCGGTGTGTACGCTCAGAGCACATTAACTCCCAAACCCTTCAAGATAGAAAGTTCATTTTTGGAGGGATTGTAGATAGTTGCGGATCTCAGGAGGACACTCATTTTGAGGGGTGTAAAGGTTCAGGGGGAGGCGGGGGGAGCACTTATACCGAAAACTAAGAATTCAAATATCTCTAACATGGTTACAGCTAGGAAGCTAAAAATCAATAGACATATAAAATAGCTTGTGGAACAACTTTTAAAATTAATTTAATTTTTTTATCCATTGGGGTGCAAAAAGGGGGGGCTAAAAACCAATTGTTGGCCGAATTTTTTTTCAAATGATTATATCTTAGAAATCACTTAGCATAAAAAATTTATAGTTTTAGACCATCAAGGTGGCATACAGATTCACTGGAATCAGCTTACATAGATGCTAATTATTGTAAGGGGGAGGGTCAGGGGGTGCAAAGAAAAACACTTCAAAATCAATATCTCGGCTATTTGTTAAGATATGCAATTGAAACTTGGTACTTATATTAAGCTATACTAGAAAAATACGAAAAAAATATAATATTTGAATAAAATAGTAGTGGGGGAAAATGGGGAGCATTGAACTTTCCAAAATTTCAAACCATTATATCTTAAAATTCAGGGCAGATATCAAATCAAAAATATGTCAGATCGTAGAGCTATATAATTTTTAATTTTGGTAAAAAAATTAAGTGGGGGGTGTAAGAGGAGGGAGGTAGAAATCAAAAATGTTGAAAATGTTGAGTAATTTGTTTAGGGCTCTGGTAAAAGATACAAATTTAAAACTTTTCAGGTCAATATATCTATTTATTGTACATACATAAAAAATAATAAAAATTCTGCAATTGCTATGCACCGACCCTCCTGGTCTAACGTGCACAAGGTGTTTCATGTGAAATGAAAAAACACATAAGCTGAAAATTTTTGAATGAAATTTTAAGGTAGAAACTTGAAAATTTGCAAAATGCATTTAAAAAAAATCCCTAAAAGAATGAATTATTAACTGGTAGAAAATCTTCAAAACTTCTACCCCCTCCCATACAAAATTATTTTTTCGACCATTTTCAAGAAATCAATTATCACCTAACTATTAAAAGCTATCAATTTGAAATTTTTCACAAAAACTTACAAAAATAATTGAAATAAAATTACGTTAAAAGTTTTGAAATCGCGTTTGTCTTTCGACCCCCTCCTATACAAAAGTATGATTTTGACCAATTTCATTAAATCAACTAATAACAAACAAATTGAAAGCTACGAACTTGAAATTTTGTACGAGCACCTTACAACTAAAAAGAAAGGAAATTGCATCACAAGCCTTACGATTCCTCTACCTGTTCTACCCACTCCCATACAAAATTATTTTTTCGAGCATTTTTATGAAATAAGTTATCAGCTAAGTCTTACAAGCTATCACTTTCAAATTTTGCTTAGAAACTTATAAAAATAATTCAAATGAAGTTGCTTTAAAAGTTTTGAAATCGCGCTTGCCCTTCTACCCCCTCCCATACAAAACTATGATTTCGACCAATTTCATTAAATCATTTAATAACCAACAAACTAAAAGCTGTGAACTTGAAATTTTATGCAAGCACCTTAAAAGAGAAGCAAAATAAAACTACACTTCAAAATTTACGATTCCCCTACCTTCTCTACCCCCTCCCATACAAATGTTCGGTTTCGTGAATGTAAAATACACCGAATTTTATGAAAATTCTATGCAACTTCGTCTATGAAACACATTCTATACAGAGAATATTGGACGTGATTCAAGCAATTAATTAAAAAGCTATTAACATCCACCCACCTTTACTATTACCCCTCCTCCTCCCCTCATAAAAACCCAAACTTGCAGAAACGAATGAAATATTGTTAAATAGACAACAGCCCTGCCCAAGAACTCCCTTTCACTTAGTCTTCCCTAACCACTCTAACCTGCATATTGACTTTCCACTCATCCGCAATATATCCCAAAAATAATAAAAATTCGCCCGACTTGTTGGCAGTTTATTTTGTTTTTGAGGCGACAATCATTAACGCGACCGAATAAAGCAGTTCACACCGATTTGCAAGTTCAGAATTCATATGCCTTTTTTTGAGAGCACTGGCTGCCAAGGCCTTCGGCTCGTTTGTATTATATTCATATTTATTTATTGATTATATTTTTATCGGTTTTAAGTTGTTATGTTTTAAATGGATTTGGACAGGTTTGAGGAGTTTATGAATTTTATTTGTTTTAGTTTTGATAACTCAAGAGGATTGTGTAGTAAGGTTGTTAGGCGCGTATTGCTGTTTTGACACACTAGAGGGTTCGAGGAGTTGTCGAGTAGGTGTTCGTGGGTGATCTTACAGTGTCCCAGTCTGAGTCTAGTAATGATTTTGCATTCGAATCTTGTTAGTTCAGGTGGCAGTGTCGCTGACTGTAGTAGTGGGCTTACTATCTGTGCATAGAAGTTTTGGTTACTTTTCCAAGATTCTTTCTGTTTCTTGTTGTAGTACGTGTATATTTGCCGCAGGTAATCCGAATCCATCATAGTTTGGTTAAGAAATAGAGGTGATGTTATGGCATTATTAGCCTCTTTGTCTGCCAGTATGTTGCCTGTTATGTGGCCTGGTGTCCACATTAATTTTATTCTGTCTTTGTATGTGGTTAAAGTATCTCTTATTTCGTTGATTATTGGGGTTGTGTAGCTTGGATTTCTTACAGCCTTTAGGACTGATAGGCTGTCGGAATATATACAGAAGCTGCTCTTATTTTTCTTGCAGTAGCGTATGGCAGTTAAGATCGCTGTTGCTTCGGCGGTAAATATTGAGATGAAGTCGAATAACAATTTGCATTCGATTATGGTACCATTCGAGAAGACGCAGGCATAGGGGGCATCGCAAAATATGATATTCCAGCCTGAGGCTTGGAGTGGGTTGATTGTTTCAAGGAATTGTTGTTGGTACACAGAGTCTGAGGTAGAGGCTTTAGCGATGGTTGAAAGTTTAAGGATGATATTGCTTAAGGAAACGGTCCACGGTGGGTTTGAAGGATTGTAGTTGGAGTGGCGAGTAATGGGATGATCGTATATTTTGGATAGCTTTATTGCCTTTTCAAGTGTGGATGGGTAGCGATTTGAGGTTTTTCGATTCAGCAAGTTGTGAAACGATTTGGAGTTGAGGTTTTGAGGAGAAAATCTTTTGATTGATATTTTTGCTTGGGCTATCTCTATTCTTTTAAAAAGTGGGTAAAGGTTGGTTTCTGCTAAAAGGTTTTGAATAGTAGGGGTTTGGAAAGCGCCGATGCTAATTCGTGCAGTTGCATGGTATAGACTACATATTTTGATCAATGTCGATTTTGGAGAGTTACCGTAGATGGGAAGGCCATAATCGATTTTGGAGATGATTAGCGCCTTTGAGATTTCTAGCAGGGTTTTCGGATGAGCTTCACTTTTGCTGTATGCAACGCATTTTATTCGTTTTTGGAGGGAAGTGCATAGATCTTGGATGTGGTCTTTCCAGTTAAGTTTGTTGTTGAACGTTAAACCTAAGATTTTCAGTTTGGTATAGGATTGTATGGTTGAGTTTCCTAGTGTCAGCGGGTTCTGGTTGCAGTTTCGTTTACGGCAGACATGTAGCTGCTTGCATTTGGTTCCTGATACCTTAGCACCGGAAGTTATTGATCATTGGTGTATTTCTGTGAGTAGAGAAGGAATGTTATTGGCCTGGTAGTTATCCTTTGGGATTTTGAAGAGCATTATTAGGTCGTCAGCGTAAAGGGAGTGTTTGCCGAATTTATGATTTTTAATTAGTTTACTTAGTGGATTAAATGCGATAAGAAACAGAATGGTAGATATTGGGGAGTCTTGTGGAATACCGTTGTGAAGTGTATAGGTATCGAAATAAGTCGGATTTGCTTTGACGCAAAATTTCCGGTGCGACATGAATGCCAGGACATACTTAAAAACTAAGGGGCCTATCTGCCAAGCTTGTAGTTCTTGAGCAATGAGTGTAAGCCGATTCGGTCAACAGTCTTTTCGAAGTCTATTGATAGTACGGTAGCGTGAGAGTGGTGTGAGATAGAATGAGCTAGGAAGTGGTCGGTCATTAATAAGTTATCTAGTACGCTTTTGCCACCTTGGAAGGCTGTTTGTTCGTCTGTTAGCAAGTGGTTAGTTTTTGCTATCCAGGATATGCAATATGTGATAATCTTATCTAATAGCTTTGCAAGACAAATATTTTGTTGTATAGTTCGAGAAGTCGATTTTTGGTAGCTGTTTGTCGTATCCAGGTGTTTCACCTTTTATTGAAGAGAGGGCCATGTTGAATTCTATTTGGGTTATAGGAAGTTCAATTTTCATGGATGCACGGGTTGGAATACTTATCGTGTTATTATTTGAAGTATAAGACTGTTTGAGTGAAGTGAACTGGGCTGTAAAGTTACTGTTTTCGGATGCAGTAGACCACGTTTCGGCGAAGGTTTCGCTGATGGGAATGTTATCGGTTACAGCTCCTGATGTCGTATGAAGAACTCGGATTTGTGATTGGGGCTTATTTTGTGATAGAAGTTTTAAATTTTTCCATATTTTGTCTAAAGCAGTGTCTTTATGAATGGATCCTGTGAATTTACAGAAGCTATTTAATTTTGCCAATTTAACACATAGTTTAAATTTGGCGTTATTTTTTTTGTATAAAATGAGGTTCCGGCTTAAAGGATCTTTTTTGAAGTTATTCCACAGACGTTTTCGGTCAATGTTTAGCTACGAAAGGTATTTGTTCCACCATGTGATAGTTTTGTGTCGGGCGGGTGGGCGGCTGGTTTGGGGTATGTGGTGGTGGGCTCCAAATAAGGGTGGATGCCTCATGGTTTATGTTGGGTCTCGTTACTCTATTTGCAAGATATCTGTCGACGGTAGTTTGGTAGCGAGACCAATCTGCTTTTTCTGTTAGGGCGAAAATTGGGTGTATCACAAATATTCACGGAGCTTGGAATTTCAATGATAATAGGGAAGTGGTCGCTACTATGTAGGTCGTTTAGGATTTTCCAGATGCAGTTGGGGGAAATGGGAGCTGAACGAATTGATAGATCGATATGTGTGAACGAATTATGTGTGGAGAAATGGGTAGGGGAGCCGTCGTTAAGAAATACAGAATCTGATGCTAGTAGGAAGTCCTCTACTTTTCTTCCTCTTGAGTTAGTATTGCCTGAGCCCCAAAGCGCGCTCCAGCTGTTGAAATCACCTAGGATCAGTGAGGGTGTGGGGTAATTATGGGTTAGCATTTGTAATGAGGATGCTGAAAATATTGGGGTGGATGTAGATAGAATGTATTGTGAGTTTGGTATGGTAGTCTATTTCTTATCCTATGTTTAGTAGATTGCCATTAGTTGTCAGTTGTTTCGAGGGAAGATTGCGTTTGCAAAGAATCGCTATACCGTTTTTCCCTGTGGTTATCCATGAGTGATTTCGGAAGTAAGGAAGATATTGATTGGAGACGTTGGGAGTATGCCCGTGAGGACAGTGAGTTTCCTAGAGAGTGATTAGATCGGGATCATATTTCTTTATGAGAATTTGCAATTCAGCGAGGTTATTATAGTAGCCTTTTATATTCCTCTGTAGGATTCTAAGAGACATGGTTTAAATTGGTGAGATGGATTTGGTATAGTTCAAATAAGTGTAATCTTGCGTATTACTGAAGAGCAATAGTGAAGTACACTAGATAATTTATAGTTCGATGTCAGCTTCTAGTTCGATCTCCAAGTTTGGAGATGGATTAGAGCTCAGGTTTGAAAGTTGTTTTGCGTTGGTTTAGTGGGTTGTAAAATGGAAGTGTTTTTCGCTTTCTTTAGTTGTAGATGTTGTCGAGGTGTTGGGGATAGTTTTTGGTTGTGGGTCATGGGATGTAATGTTTTTATTGCTTGAGACGGAACTATGAGGTTTTGATGTGTATGTTATGTTTGGTGTGTTAGAAAAGTTTGGTAGGCTTAGTATTGGTAGATTAGGTGTTGGTTGGTTTTCGTAGTTTGGTTTCGGTATGGTTGGGTTTTTATTGGTTTTATTTATGTGTTCTATTGTAGAGGGAGAGTTGTAATTGTTGTTATGGAATGGAAGTTCCGTGAGTTTGGTTTGTGGTTCCATTTATTTGAGTATGATTTTTGCCTTACGCAATTTGTTTTGTGTTTCAGTTATTAGTACTTTTTTGATTGTATTAAATATCGGGCAATTCTGGGAGTTGGATGGGTGTGACTCGCTGTTACAGTTTACACAAAAGTTGCGTGCGCAGATACCTGTGTGTGCAACTTTGATGCATGTCCGAGTTATTCGCATTTCTTGCAGCGCATGGGTTTGGAAAATATTCTCTGACCTTAACGTGATACCACGCAACGTCGATTGATTTCGGAATTTTGTATAGGTCAAAGGTTAGCACGAAAGCTCCTGTGTTAAACACGGTATTGTCCACATTTTTTTTCATTGCTTGTACATGGATGACTTTTGAGTCTTTTAAGCCATTTAGGATTTCTGTTTCGGAAAAATCTTTGATTTGAGGGGAGAATATTACTCCTTTTGTGTAGTTGAGTGTTTCGTGGAGCTTCACATTCACATCAATTAAGCCTCCTAAGTTTTACACGAGGTGAACATTTTTGCCGCTTTAGAGTTTTTGCAGAGGAGTAAGAGGTTGCCATCTCGTATCTGCGTTATTTTATCGACTTGTTTGGAGACTCCTTCTATAGCCTTATGCAGCAGAAATGGGTTCATTTTGGCTAGCGATTTATCAACGTTAGTTGGTTCGATAACCACAAATTTGGAGTCGCTTGCGCATGAAAACACATACGTATTTGGCTTTAATTTTATTCCTAGTGTCTCCTAAATCCATATATCCCACTATTTGTTCTTCAATAGAATCATATGTTAACCCTTTTCGAATTGATACTTCATCGAGCAAAAGTACTGCTTCTTTGAAATAAATGTCTCATTAAAACCAGGGCTACAGTTTTTTAAGGGAAACCACCGATAAATTGAGCTGTAGCCCTGGATTTAATATGATATTCTACATACGATAACAACGCACAACTTTTCTTTTCTTATATTCGATCTGGTCATAACCAGTTCATTATCAATTTCTGCCACACTACATCATCATTCGCCTTGAACTTTGTTTCCCCTTCGTGCTGGCACCGGTATTGAATTCGCCTGGATGCGAGAGAATGCGGCAAGCTTTTTCTTCATATGACTATTTTCTTGTACTGAGTGAGACATCTTTATGTCTTCACTTATCTCTGATGTTAGCTAGATTAAGTACAGAATGAGAGTGAGTATTTTACTAAGTACGGAAGTGGTATATCGTAAAGACCATGAAGATGGTTGCGATTTAATTGAGTTCATTCACTATACTTTAATTATTGCAATTCGATGTAATAAGCGGAAGTGACATTCAACTTTTGAAAGAATATTTCATATCCAGAAAGCTACAGTCCTTCGAAGAATTTCGGGACCCGTGAATGAATGAACGGAATGGCGAATAAGATACAACCATGAGCTGCATCAACTCTGCGATGAGCCAGAAACTTCAACGTTCATCAAGCAACATCAACTGCAGTGGGCTGGCCATGTAAAGCGAATGGAAGACAGAAGAATCCCCAAACGTGGTCTTAATGGCAAGGCGAGTGGTAACCGCCCAGTATGCAAATCCCGCAACCCCAATGGGATGACTCAGTTGATGACGACAGCAAAGCCATTCTAAAAATGAGCAGCTGGAGGCCGCGGTCTTTGGATCGAAGCGATTGGCGGCGACGACTTCAGGAGGCCAGGGCCCAATTCGGGCTATCGCGCCATTGATGATGATGATGAGGTCACGACCCGTTAGCTAATGAGAAGATTTATCTATTGGGTTTGGTGGTAATCATCCGTCTAGATCTTTTTCTCCAGTTACTGACATTTTGATGATGATGTTTCCTTCTTAGAAGTTTTACTTCCAAGTTCCTTCTTATTTTCTTATTCTAGAAAAGATAATAGTTTTTTTTTAATAAATTTAAATAAATTTAAATTTAAAAAAAAAAGATAAATAAATAAAAAATTACAGGGCCGAATTTTTTTTTTTAATTTCCATGCGACGGTTTTGTTGTTTCATAAAATAAATTGAATGGCAATACTAAACGATTCTGCGAAAAACTCGATAAGAGATGAAATATATGAATATTTGCAGCAGTGATCAGTACCAGAAGAGTTTACTCTGTAATGCGAAACAGAGATGAGCATAATGTAAAGTATCAGTATTATGCATTAAATGGACATTCGCGTACTGGTTCTATTTTAAGACAAACTGCACGCCAAGTGTAGTCTACAAAATTCTGAATAACAAAGAATTTGTCTTGACTAGTTTTTAATATACTACAATGTAACTTAATCTCAACATTTTAGCATTCAAAAGGTTCACAAATTTAATTATGCAGTAAATGAACATTCGATTTACTTGAGCTGCTCTCAGCTATTAACTCCATAAAATCGAATGCCATTGGTTCTGACACTCTACATCCAAAATTTATTAAATTTCTTCTCCGCATAATTGCCACCATATACTACATATTTTAAACACTTGTTTATCCAAGGGTACTTTTCCTATGACATGGAAAGTTGCCTCAGTACTGCCTATAGCAAAAGCGAACTCTCCTAATGCAGTTACTGATTTCCGGCCTATCAGTATTTTGTGTTTTCTATCTAAAGTTCTCGAGAGAGTTATGTCCGTTCAAATACAGGAGTTTTTAAAGAAGGAGAGTTTATTGACACGCTGGCAATCTGGGTTCCGGACGCAACATAGTTGTGAGTCGGCGCTTCTTAAAGTAACCTCCGATATAAGAGCCGCTATGGATTCGAATCTGGTAACATACCTTGTTCTACTTGATTTTTCTAAAGCATTTGACCTTGTTGACCATAATATAATCCTTGATAAACTATCATCGAATTTCAATTTTACCCCTAGCGCCATAAAACTTGTGCACAATTTCTTGAATGGCTGGCAGGCAGTGCGGGTCGGTGACGATATCTCTTCTTCGCTACCTCTCTTGCGGGGCGTACCTCAAGGCTCTATACTGGGTCCATTACTGTTCAGCCTCTACATCAATGACTTGCCAAGCGTACTTCAAGATTGCAATATTCATATGTGACGATGTTCAGCTCTACTTAAGTAGACCGGTGGGTCTTATTGACGACTGTGTTGCGCGTATTAATGATGATATTGCAAGAGTTTTTGGTTGGTCGACCGAAAATAGATTAGTACTTAATGAGAAAAAGTCGCAATGTATCGTCTATTATCCAGGAATTAAGAATCATGAATCGTTGAATTTGCCTTGTGTTATGATGAATGGTTCATGTCTTGTTTTTAGTTCTGTTGTTAAAAATTTAGGAATTACGCTTAACTCCACAATGACCTGCTGCAATCATGTGTCTACCATTTTAAGAAAAGTTTACGGTGGTTTGCGTCGGCTATGGCTTTTCGCTAGCATCTTGCCGCTTAGCATTCGACTTAGACTTGTAAAATCCCTAATAATTCCTTACTTCACGTATGGTAGTTTAATATTTCCTAAATTCGTCTCTATTTGCCAACGTAAATTAGACATTGCCTTTAATGATTGCACACGCTTTGTTTTTTTGTTGCGACGCCATGATCATGTTTCACCCTACTCGGTTGTACGCTATCGGTACACTTGAAACGTAAGATTCTGATATTTTTGTTTGATGTTTTTCATACAGGCGAGCCTTCTTATTTGAGTGACTTCATTGTAGCCTTAACCTCAACTAGACACCTTAAACTTCTTGTTCCGCGTTTTTCTAAATCTGTAAATGAGTGCTCTTACTTCGTTCAGGCAATCAGACATTGGAATAATCTTCCTGGAGTAGTTCGGCATGCGGTTGACCCTAGTGCATTCAGAAAACTTGTATTGACAAATGTATTGTAATTTTTAAATTTTTTCTTGTTTTTTTTTTTGTCTAATACTTTCACTATTCTTTTTTTTTGTTTTTTCCCTATTGTTATTGGTTCTATTATATAATTCTATTTTATTTTAATTTTAGTTTTAGTTTTTTTTTCTTTTATTAATCCGTTGAATTAAATCCTGTAATTTATTGTACTTTTATATAAGATTTTATAATCTTGTAGTACTATTGAATAAATATTTATCTTATCTTATCTTATCTTATCTTATCTTATCCTAACGAGTCTTCTACACCACTCAAAATTATGCAACTAGCATAATTTTTTTATTATTGGCGAAGATTTTGTGTAGCATGGCAATATTAATTACTCATGCTTTCAAAACAATTTCTCCAAGTTGAAAAGCACTTTAATTTCAGACGTCGAATTTTTTGTGTTTCATACTTTCTTGTTTTATTGCACCTTTGTCCGTTTTTCAAGAAAATGCAACTTTTTTTTTTTCCTACCGAATTCGATTTAAATTCTAGACGTGAGTTGCCTGTAGTGCAGATGAGTTTTCCTTTAATATCTAGGAAACAATTTCTCACGAAATGTGTTCTGTGCCTGCAAATGCCAGGTCACGTCCTTACAACCTTAAAAGTCCAATCGTCTGCTAGAATTGCATTGCTTTTTATTAAGGCAAGAAAAATGTTTTGCTTTCATGTCGCCGGATCAATAAGTTTTATACTGCATGTATCTAAGATTGGTATAAAGTCTGCATTTTGTATTCATTTCGAAAAGGACATTGCCTTATATGAGAGGTATTTTTTGTTTTAATCATATAACACTATTAAAGTAGTTTTGCGCATTGTTATATTTTAGGAGAGAGACGTAATTAATCTTTTCCTATTTTACCGAGGCTTACAGGATACCTACTGCTTATAAATAGAATGTAAAAAATTGGTAAAACTCTCCGGGCTTTTTAAAGCATAAAGTTGAGGGCTATGTAATTAATATGCATATTCCAAGATTAAATCAAATATAACGAAACGAAAGAAAATGTTTTGTTCGTTAAATCGAGCATTTGTCGAAGTTGCGAATGGTCTCTGCGTTTTCGTTGAAGACGAGGTAATTTCGATTTGAACAATTATGCAAGTAGATTAAAATAGTTCTACAGTCGCAGTCTGACCGCCGAATCGGGCGGATCAACTCAATTTAACTTAGCATCGGTGCTTATAGTTCGCTAATTCAGCTCCGTTAGCTACTGCAGCTACTTCGGGTGCATCTCAACGTAACGCTGCATAGCCGCTCCAGTTCAGTTTTAGTGCTAAAGTTAAATCTAACATTAATATAAGTGCACAATAGATCCGAAATCGACCACAAAACGGGGTCGGGAGGTTTTTTCGCCCGGTAAACTGCTTAGGGATAAGCTAAAAATTCCTCGAACTAACGGCATCATCATGCCGAACAACAACAGCAATTATTACGCATCTCTTGCTAAAGACACGATGGACTCCGATGCAGCAGAAAGCACGACACCAATACCAACTCCTTCTAAGAAGCTGAAGATACCACCCATCGTGGTTCCAGACCTGCCCCGGTCATCAATAATAGCCATCATGGACTCATTGAAGATAAGTAATTATCGGGTAAAATTAATGTCTACAGGTATCAAAATTTTTCTCGAAACCACCGAAAATTACGATGAAGTACATAGCCACCTATTAGCTAGGAAAGTACACTTCTTTACCCACCGTCAAGCGGACATGCGGCCGACGAAATTCGTCCTCTCTGGACTCCACGATATGTCTTGTGGAGAACTCAAGAATCACCTGAAGTCAGCACATGGAATCAGCTGTCTTGACGTTAAAAAATTTATTATTAGGAATACGCATACATACTACATAGTCTATTTTGAGCGCGGTACCGTTAAACTGCCTAACCTCAGGGAAACTAAAACCTTAATGCACACCGTAGTGCACTGGAATTTCTACTCGCGCAATCGAAACGGCTCAACACAGTGTCGTAACTGTCAATTATATGGCCACGGGTCAACGTACTGTCACCTTCCAATCAACTGTGGAGATAAGCACCGTGCTAACGACCGCGAATGTCCGAAGAGGAACGAATTTAGTCAGATCAGACAAAAGTTATCGTCGCATAGAAGAGACAAAATTCAAAAAAAGCAACCTTACAATACATTTACAAAATTCGACACCAATTTCCCACCTATACATGCAAGTCGAGCCTCAACTAATCCAACACAGAGCAACAAACCTGACAACTCATTGCAATATAATACGGTGGTTAAGCAACTGACAGTTCCCCGCATCGATAATTCAATTACCGCTAACGAAACTCTGCTATCACCGCAGCAGCTGATCCAGATGTCTACAGAATTGATAAACAACCTTGCCAAATGCACAATAAAACACGACCAATTTCTAGTTCTTACTAATTTAGCTATTAAGTTTGTTTATAATGGATAATTTTAAGAATTTAAAAACTCTCCTTTGGAATGCGCAAAGCATCCGAAAGAAATCTGTCGAGACATTCGAAAATATATTATAGCCTCAAACATTGATATTGCCATACTAATGGAAACCTGGCTCAAACCGCACGACAAACTCTCGCATTCCAAATTTGTAGTCCACAGAAACGACAGGATTGATGCAACCAGCGGAGGTGTCGCTATCATTATTAATAAAGGCATCAAACATTCAGTTGTACCCAGTGCCAAGACCAAAATCATCGAGACCATTGCAATCAAAATTGAACATTCCTATACGGTCATCGTTGCAGTCTACTTTCCTGTGACAAAACTAAATGCAACTAAACTAAAGTTGTTCGAAGACGATATTAAACTTTTGTCAAATTATAATCAAAAGTATTTACTCTGCGGTGACTTCAACTCCCGGCATCGCCATTGGAACTGTGTCAAGGCGAACAAAGCTGGAAAAATACATTTTTACCTTATTTGCAAACATAATCTTTCATTCATGTTCCTTCTGAACCAATCCTCCATCCACCAAGGGGAAAGGCCTCAACTTTGGATTTCGTCATTAGTAATGGCCTCGTCCCAATCTCCCAACTAATCACGTTACAAGAGCTATCATCTCCCCATCTTCCTGTATCATTTACTATTGAAATCGATACTCCGATCACTGAATTCAGCAACTCTTTTTACTGCTTCAATAAAACAAATTGGAGGAAATTTCATAGAGTACTAAGCAATGTTACAGATACCAGTACACTCGACCTAAGGACAGTTTCAAGAAACGATCAAATCGATGACCTTCTCCAAACACTAACTACCAACATCAGGAACTCTGTCGAACTCTGTACACCCAAAACAACAATATCCAATCAGCACAAAATCAGCATTGACGAGAACACCAAAGCCATGATCAGGGAACGAAACACATTACGAAGACAATGGCAGAGATCAAGAGATCCGCGTGTTAAGAACCTAGTAAACCGTCTAACTAAAAATATTCAGGGTTTCTATTAGAAACCAGAAATAAACAATGGAATAACATGCTCTCATCCCTAGATAAAAGCTCCAAAAAAATATGGCATTTAAATAAGATACTCAAAAGACGGGACAAATATATTCCACCTCTATTAGACGAAAACGGTATGACCATATTCAATGACAAAGACAAAGCTGAATTGATAGCAACGAATTTCCAAGCGGTCCATCGCCTTACCGAACACTTAGGCAGTCACATCAACAACTTCTCTGTAAGGAACGCAATACCAACCATTCCCGATTCTGTTAACTTACCTTCCAACACTCTCTGCAAGCCGCGCGAAATAATGAAAATACTGAAAACTCTCTCAAACAATAAGGCTCCAGGTGTCGATGGTCTCCCTAATTCGTTGATAAAGCGACTTCCCAAAAAAACACTGATTTTATTGAATTTCATCTACAACAGCTGTCTTAAACTAAGCTACTTCCCAATTGCCTGGAAACTCGCTCACATATTCCCCATTCCTAAAACCGGTAAGGATGCAAGCTGCCCTAAAAACTATCGTCCCATCAGCCTCTTACCTACGTTAAGTAAAATCTTTGAGCGAATTATCTTACACCAGATAAACGATTTCCTCGATCAAAACGATATCATACCCAATTTTCAGTTCGGTTTCAGGGCAGGACTCTCGACCACTCATCAACTTTATAGGGTAACTAACGACATTAAGGCATCACTAAACGCAAAGGAATCAGTCGGAATGATAGTACTTGATATCGAAAAAGCGTTCGACTCGGTCTGCCACGACGGGCTCCTAGCAAAATTAATCAAGCTATCCTTCCCCCTATACTTAACTAAAATCATAAAATAATTTTTGAGTAACAGGTCATTCATTGTTAAACTTAAATCCCAATTATCCACAAAATATTCAATTCCTGCAGGGGTACCCCAAGGCTCATGCCTAAGTCCCACCTTATATAACATATATACTGCCGACGTCCCTACTGGAGACAACTGCGAAACTGCTATTTTCGCAGACGATACCTGTATCTACTCACGGTCCATTTGCCCCAACACCATCACACGGGAGCTCGAAAGACAACTCGATCGCCTATACCAATACTACAATCGTTGGAAAATCAAAATTAACCATTCTAAAACACAAGCAATTTTCTTCACAAAAAAAAGGAAACGAAGTAATCTTCCAAGCCACCCTATCAATTTTATCGGACAAACCATCGATTGGAGTGACTCTATAATATATCTTGGCGTGATCCTAGACAAAAAACTTATCTACAAAGACCTTGTAGAAATTACGTGCTCCAAGGTCTCAAAAAGTATTCATGCTCTTTATCCCCTAATTAATAGGAAATCTAAGCTTTCGGTGCATAACAAACTCCTGATTTTCAAGCAGGTCATCCAACCTATAATTTCGTATGGCGCTCCTATATGGCGTCAATGTTCCGTTACACACAAAAAAACGTTGCAAGTCACCCAGAACAAATGCCTAAAAATACTATTGAATTTACCCTTCCACTTTTCAACTAAACGCCTACATAAAATAGCTAACGTGCATAACATAAAAACACTAGCCGACAAAAGACTTGAGTCCTTTCTAAAGCGTTGCCAATATATACGTAACCCGCTGGTTGCATCTTTCCTATAGATCGTGCCTTACAATGCATTCTTCCATCATCTCACTATATCCTGCAGTTTGTCACGCATAATTATAGCCCGGCACTCATGCAAATAGATTGGTAACCGTTTAGTTCTAAGTTAGTTTTAAGTAACTTAATTTTAAACAGGCAAGGTTTTTGCTCTTTAGTTTTCCTTGGCAAATTATAACATAAACTGCCAATAAGTCGGGCGAAACTTTATTATTTTTGGGACAAAATGCGCATGCGTAGAAAGTCAATATGCAGGTTAGAGTGGTTAGGGAAGACTAAGTGAAAGGAGCTTCTTGAGCAGGGCAGTTCTCAATTTAACACTTTCCGGAAACGTTCAAAAGCTCCATATTTCATTGGTTTATTTATGCAAGTTTGAGTTTTCATGAAGAGAGGGGGGAGGGTGATAGTAAGGGTGGGTGGATGTTAATAGTTTCTTAATTGATTGCTTGTACCAAATCCAATATTCTTTGTATACAATGTCGGTTTCATAGACGAAATTGCATAGAATTTTCATTGGATTCGGTGTATTTTAAATTCACGATACAAAACATTTGTATGGGAGGGGGTAGAGGAGGTAGGGGAATCGTAAAATTTGTGATGCAGTTTTATTTCTTTTCTCTTGTGAGGTGCTTGTACAAAATTTCAAGTTTGTAGCTTTTAATTTCTTAGTTATTAGTTGATTTAATGAAATTGGTCGAAATCATACTTTTGTGTGGGAGGGGGTAAAAGGGCAAGTGCTATCTCAAAACTTTTAACGTAATTTTATTTCAACTATTTTTGTAAGTTCTTGTGCAAAATTTCAAATTGATAGCATTTAATAGTTAAGTGATAATTGATTTCTTAAAAATGGTCGAAAAAATAATTTTGTATGGGAGGGGGTAGAAGTTTTAAAGATATTCGACCAGTTAATATTTTAAACTCTTGAAGATTTTTTTAAATGTATTTCGCAAATTTTCAAGTTTTTACCTAAAAATTTCATTCAAAAATTTTCAGTTTATGTGTTTTTTTCATTGCACATGAAACACTTTGTGCACGTTAGACCTCCACTTCGGTGCATAACAATTTTGGAACAAATTATTATTTTTTTTCTATGTACATTAAATAGATGTGTCGACGTGCAAAATTTAAACCTTGTATCTTTTACCAGAGCCATAAGAAAATCACTCAAATTTTCAACATTTTCGCTTTCCACCTCCCTCCCCTTTCACCCCTCAACTTAAATTTTTTACCAAAATTAAAAACTATATAGCTCTACAATCTGACAATTTTTCGATTTGATATGTGTACTCAATTTTGAGATTTGGTGATTTGTAGTTTTGGAAAGTGCGCCATTTTTGAAATGCTCCCGATTTCCCCCCACTACTATTATGTCCATATATTATATTTTTTTCATATGTCACTAGTAAAGCTTAGTGTTCATTTCAAGTTTCAATTACATAGCTTAAGAGATAGTCGAGATATTAATTTTTAAGTGTTTTTCTTTGCACCCCCTCTGACCCTCCCCCTTACAATAATTAGCTTCTATCCAAACTGATTCTAGTAGATCTTGCTGCCATCTTAATGGTCCCAAAATATCAATTTTTTATGGGTAGTAATTTCGAAGATATAATCATTTGAAAAAAAATTCGGCCGCCAATTGGTTCTTAGCCCCCCCTTTTCGCACCCCAATGGATAAAAAAATGAAATTATTTTTAAAAGTTGTCTCACAAACTCCTCTATATGTTTGTTGATTTTTAGCTTCCTAGCTGTAACCATGGTTGAGATATTTGAATTCGTATTTTTCGGTTTAAGCGCTCCCCCTGCCTCCGGCGTACAGACAGACGGATTTTTATACTCTAGATGAAATCCGAGAGTATTATAAGTTTGCTCTAAAGTTTGTAACGCCAAGAAATAAGGCTCGGAGAAAAAAATGAATGATACAGAAGTTAATATTATCACTCAAAAATCTCAAAACCGGATGTCCGTTCGTCCGTCCGTCCGTCCGTCCGTCCGTCTGTGCGCGCTCTAGCTTGAGAACGCGTTGAGCTAGATAGTTCAAATTTTGTACACGTCGTTTTTGACAAAAAAGTAAGGTCAAGTTCGTGAACGGGCCAAATCGCTCCACCCCTTCTACCCCCTCCCAAACAAAATGAAACAATTGCGCAATTTGACAATAAACGGATTTGCACGAAAAGTATAACAGTTATTGGCCTGAAATTTGGAATATGTTACTTTTATGATAATATCAATCTACCGTACAAAAATTATGCGTATCCTCTCCCTCCTTCTACCACCTCCCATACAAACTGTACTTGTCATGAATTACTCTAATCCAATTTACTCATTGCGTATACAATTTAGAGAGCTGAAATTGTGCACCAAATATTTATTTGAAATTGTTAGTAAGCCTAAAAAAATTTAGAATTTTAGCTTCACCCCTTCTACCCCCTCCCATACAAAATGACACAATTTCGTAATTTGACAATAAACGGATTTACTCGAAAAGTATAAAAGCTATTAGTCTGAATTTTCGGATATGTTATTTTCATAGTAATTTTGATTTACAGTAGAAAAATTATTTGTTTCCTCCCTCTCCTTCCACCCCCTCCCATACAAACTACACTTTTTCATGAAATGCTCTAAGACGATTTTCTCAGAACATATAACATTTATTGAGCTCATATTTTGTAATAAATACTTAATTAGTATTAGCACTAAGATCAGAAAAAAATAATTGATTAGCTTCACTGCTTCTACCCCCTCCCATACAATATGACACAGTTTCACAACTTCACAAAAAATCGATTTTCTTGAAAAGTATAAATGGCACTAGTCTGAAATTTCAGGGATGTCAATTTTACAATATTCCTAGTTATTTCTGAAAAAAATCACTCTAATTGCCCCACTCTTTCTACCACCTCCCATACAAATTGCACATTTTCACTAAATCTAACTCACTAATTTTTTCAGTTCCCATTCAATTTTTGGAGTAAGCATTTTGTACAAAATATTTTTATAGCTACTTTAGCATGATGGTGAAAAATTAGTTCAATGCTGTCATCCCTTCTAATACTTCCCATGCGAAATTTCTTGGGATCACAAAAAATTCTATTTCATCTAGAGTATCGTAAGATTGCGCCTTACGCGCAATCGTAGCCCTGTTATGTTTTTTTTTTGCATTTATAGGCTATTTTAGTCATGAAACGCGAAAAAAAAATTTCAGGGTAGCAAATTTTTTTTTTTTATTAAAATAATAAAGTAATATAGTAATTATTCAATTATTTCTTTTCTGTTTGCCTAGTGCTATAAATTTACAACTTAGCTGTTAAGATGATAAGTCTAATCTCTGAAACATCATTGTTCTGTTAATGCAATTTGAATTATTATAAATAAATATTGTTTGGAATTTGGAATTAAAATAGTTCTAGTAGTGATAAATTGACTTAAAAAGAACCATCCATTAGCTGGATGGCTACGAGTTGATTGAAAAAAAATGAATTTTGAAAACTAGATGTACCTTTAAGTGGTCATGAAATTTAATTGAGTGTGGGAATTTTTATCCGATTTTTTCCCCAAGATCTTAAATAGATCAAGCTTTACTAAAACAATATTTTTTTTTAAATCTTCTATATACAAAATGAAATTTTTGAAATTTGTTCAACACAAACCCAAAGATTAAAACGAAAAATTTAGGGTATCTTGGAATATAATCGTTCGAAAATAGGCTATTTTAAAAGGAATTCGCCATTAGCGACACACGGCCCCTTAAGGTAGCGTGTATAACACTACTGCGCTATAATCACACTAAACATCAAGAATACGTTTAACTCGGTAACGTTGCCTCATATCATGAATGCTCTACAAAGATAGGAAACGCTATTATACCTCCTACGAATGGTCAAGTGCTATCTCGCACATATAACGTTACTATGTGATACTGAAGAAGGAGTAAAGAATTATAAGATAACATGTGGAATCCCACAGGGCTCAATACTACCGTATTATGGAATATACAATTGGAAGGGATTTCACAAATTGTAGTAGCAAGAGGTGTACAAATAATTGGCTACGCAGATGATATAGCGGTTACTGTGGTAACGAAAGAATTGCAGACTTCTGATATTAATAACTGACCATCTTGTCTATAACTAGCTCTACCAAAAAAAAAGAAGTAGTTCTTATTAGAAGTAGTTCTTAGTATAAGCAAAAACAATTAGAACATATAATATTGAATATTTATTTATTTATTTATTCATCTTTATCTTATTATCTCAACATACTAAAAACACTATAATACTACACATAATAAACTAAAAGGAAAAAACAATTACATCGAATAATTAAAAAAAATTCTAATTAAATTGATTTTAAACTGCCCTCGACTGTCACTAAAATTAATTTTGTCGCATAACATATTAAAGTAGGAGATGCATCTAGAAATAGATTCCTTAGTTCATAATTTGTGCGGTTCGCGATGGGTTGAAAAATCATCTTGTGCCTCAATAGTCTTCCTAGAGCCTAAATCGGAAGATGACTTAGCAATTCCGAGCAATGAATGCGATAAGATAGATATAATATCTTTAATAAAAATTTCACATAAGAGCTTTCTTCGTTGAACCAAAAATTGTAAGCCAATTAACTGGTATCTGGTTTCATCGGCAGGAATATCAGCGCTCCTGTTCAACTTACGAAGAGATTGTGAAATTACATTGAACCCGTTCCGTTGGCAAGACATGCATTTGATAAACAGGATCCCAAATCACACAGCAATAATTCAGGCTCACAAGAGAAACAGTATACATGTCAAAGAATCTTTAGAATTACGTTTTCTAAAACCAAGATTTGAGTTAGCCTGGAGATGTAGTCAGTGTGAGAATTGAAATTAAAATTTGAATCGATTAATACGCCCAGATCTTTTATCTCCAAGGATCTCTGAAGCGATCTGTTATTAAAATTATTATCAAATCAAATAAGAAAAGATTTTCTATGGACAGAAAATATTTTGCACTTATCAAAATAAACAGCCAACAAGTCGGGCGCAACTTTATTATTTTTGGGACAGAACGAAGATGCAAGTTAAAGTGATTGAGGAAGACTAAGTGGAACCCCCTTTGACAAGTGGAACCCCTTTGACCAGAGCCATTAAAAAATCACTCAAAATTTTCGATATTTTTCGTTACCACCTCTCTCTCCTTACACCTTCCGATGCAAAATTTTTACCAAAATTAAAAATTATGCAGTTCTATAATTTAAAGAAATTTGAATTTGATATCTGCACTCAGTTTTGAAATAAAACGGTTTGAAATTTTGGAAAGTTCACCATTTTTGAAATGCTCCCCATTTTCCCTCACAACTATTTTTTCCAAATGTTAAATTTTTCTCATATTTGTCTAGTATAATTTAATATAGGTTGTAAGTTTCAATTACATAACTTAATAAATAGCCGAGATATTGATATTTAAGTGTTTTTCTTTCCACCTCCCTCACCCTCCCTCTTACAACAATTATATTCTATCTAAACTGATTCTAGTGGATCTATCTAATGGTCTCAAAATATTATTTTTTTATGATAAGTAATTTCGAAGATATAATCATTTGAAAAAAAAAAAAAAATCGGCAGGCAATTGGTTTTTAGCCCCCTTTCGTTGCACCCCAATGGATAAAAATTTAAATTATTTTTAAAAGTTGTTCCACAAACCCCTCTACAGTACCTGGCCAATGAATTATAATCAAACCAATAATTAGCATATTAGACATAAAATTTTTCAATTGACAATAATGTACAGCATATTTTTTTTTTTAGTTTTTATTAAATATTCTTCAATTCATTTAAAGTAATAATTACAGAAAAGGACATTCAGATATAATTAAAAAACATAATATGACTACGATTGTGCGTAAAGCCCAATCGTGCGATACTCTAGATGAAGAGAAATGTTTTTATTTTTATACAGCAGATTGGAATTATTATAGAAGTAATATGTTCCAAATTTCAAATCAATAACTTTTACACTTTTCGAAAAAATCCGTTTATGGACAAATTGCTCGACCAATTGTATACGCACAACCAATTTACTGGTTTAGAGCATTTCATGAAAAAGTGCAGTTTGTATGG
This sequence comes from Chorisops tibialis, assembly GCA_963669355.1. Classification (NCBI taxonomy): domain Eukaryota; kingdom Metazoa; phylum Arthropoda; class Insecta; order Diptera; family Stratiomyidae; genus Chorisops; species Chorisops tibialis. The sequence goes on along the minus strand of OY770262.1, from coordinate 88,882,219 downwards.
GAGGTGGTGAAAGGAGGGGAAGGACACAAATAATTTTTATGCAGTAGAATGAAATCATTATAAAAGTATTATATTCCCAATTTCATACCAATAGCATATATACTTTTCGAGAAAATCCGTTTATTGATAAACTGCGTAATTGTGTCATTTTGTATGGGAGGGGGTAGAAGGGGTGGAGCGATGTGGCCCGTTCACGAACTTGTCCTTACTTTTTTGTCAAAAACGATGTGTACAAAATTTTTTCTAGATCAACGCGTTCTCAAGCTAGAGAGGACACGGATGGACAGACGGACGGACGGACGGACGGACGGACGGACAGACGCACGGACGGTCGGACATCCGGTTTACAAATTTTTAAGTGATTATATGAAGTTCTGCATCATTAATTTTTTTCTCCGAGCCTTATTTCTTAGCGTTACAAACCTTAGAGCAAACTTGTAATACTCTCAGATTTCATCTAGAGTATAACTAGTATTCTGTCCAACTACCTTGATTTTTTACTAAATCTTTTACACGACATTCCATATTTTTTATGCTATTTTTTGCAGTTTTTTTGATTAGATCATCATGAAACTAAACTTCTTTAATAGAATTGATTAATCCTGCTTTATTGCTTTTACTTGCCCTTAATATTGCCCATACATTCTCAATGGGATTCATGTCCGATGAATTCCCTGGCCATGGTAAAACCTTAATATTATTTTCCCTTTGGTATTTTTTCACACATTTAACAGTGTGGCAGGGTGCGTCGTCCTGCATAAAGATATATTGGTCCTTTTCTTCGAACCAACTTGCCACTTGAGGAGGAAAAACATCCTTGAGAACTTTCAGATATTCGTCGGAGTTCATGGTAGCTTCGACAAAATATAAAGCTTCGAGTCCTTTCCCAGAGATCACACCCCATATCATCACTGCTATTGGGTGCTATACCCTTTGCTCAACACATTCAGGCAGCAATCTTTCTCCTGTTCTCCTTCTTGCATAAATTGCTTGCTCTTCAGTCATTTCGAACCGGCATTCATCAGAGAAGCAAACCTGTGAGATTTTTCAATTCCAAATATTTAATATCCTTGAGATAAAATAAAATAAAATTATGCTTATATTTTCCCAGTCAGATGTTGAGAAGTGCTTATGCGTCTTTGCCCAAGCCAGTCTTTTCTTTATCATTGCAGGAGTTAACTTCGGTTTTTTGGATATTCTTCTGCAGTCCAAATGCGCTTCTTTCATCCGACGTCTTAGAGCGCGCTCTAAAATTTCAACGCCTTGATCCGAAACCAACTTATGAACCGCTTTTTTTGAAGCCTTTCTGTTCCTTTCAACAATTGAAATAATCTTCCTGTCAGTCCGTGGTGTTGTTTATACTCTAGATGAAATCTGAGAGTATATTGTGTTTGCCTTACCGTTTGTAACGCTAAGAAATAATGCTCCCACAGAGCCGCTAAGGGTACAGAAATATTTGTTGTCGCTCAAAAACTTCGATTCCGAGTTGCTGTCTGTCCGTCTGTCCGTCTGTCTACAGCATAACTCGCGAACGCTTTGAGCTATCGTGCTGAAATTTGTTGTGTGTAATTTTTAGCAAAAAAGTAACTCTAAATTCGTGAACGGCCCACATCCCCCCACTCCTTCTACCCCCTCCCATACCAATTTTACGAAATTCCGAAATTTTCAGAAATTGATTTTCCTTTGAAACTATTTAAGCTATCGATTTGAAATTTGGGTTAAAGTATTATGATATAAATGTTATTAATATGACGGAATATTGATCCGATGCCATCACTCCTTCTAACCCCTCCCATACAAATGCATAATTTTGAAAAATGCAGTTTTTCGATTTTTATTGAAACTAGCAAAGTTATAAAAACGAATTTTTGTCAGAATTAATTTTATTATAATTTGAATCAGCATTGGAAAAATTGTCAACTTCACCTCACTCCTTCTCCCCCTCCCATACAAATTTCACGAAATTTTGAAATTTAAATTAAATTATTTTTCTTCGAAATCGTTAAAGCTATCAACTTGATATTTTGCATAAAGTATAAAAACAGAAATATCATTAACGAGAAAAAAATGTGTTTTGATCCGTACACTCCTTCTACCCCCTCCCATACAAATGTATAATTTTTGTTAAGTGCATTATATCGATTTCCATTAAAACTAGAATAAGTATAAACTTAAAATTTTTGCCAGAATTTGTTTTTTAATAATTATAATACATGTCAAAAAAAATTATCAGCTCTTCTTCACTCCTTCTACCCCCTCCCATACAAATATCTGTATTATAAATTCAAGAAAAGCATTTCTTCTTCGAATATATTAGAACTATCGAATTTGAAATTGAATCAAAGCGTGGTGATAAGGATGATGACAAGTAGTTTCAAAATCATCTTAAACGCTTCACTTCCTCTGCCACCTCCCATACAAATGCCTCAATTTCTGGACAACTATGTTCAATTGAAAATAATGAAAGCTACAAACCTTAAATTCAGCGCGAAATATTTTGCATATCACATTAGGAGTCATATCCATAAATTACAAACCTTCCTCCTCTGCTTCTACCACCTCTCATACAAAAGTCACTATTAATTATTTAAAATAATTGGAGGTGACATATTTTCCGGTACATTGAACTCTTTCTCGTTTCATCTAGAGTATCATATGATTGGGCTTTACGCCCAATCATAATTCTTTTATGTTTTTCGTACACTGTTGCAATGCTCCCACTTGTCCAATCGAACATCTACTTCCCCATTTACCATGTTTTTATATTTCTCACTGACTATTGTGAAATATTGCACATTTTAGCAATTTTCCGTTGCGAAAAAGTCTTTTTCTTCAATAAATTTTCCACAATTTCTTTTATGTCACTAGAAATGTCCTTTTTTCCCCATTACGCCCGAATTTTTACTACTGCACACTAAGCTCTGTTGGAAAAATATTACTTTTAAGTTTTAACCGAAATGTCCGTTTAAACCCTATTCGTACACTGTATTCCCTCACAAGAACCATTTGCAGGACGAAAATCTTAAGACTTTCATAAAATAAATTAAAAGTTAAATTTCTCTAGAACAATATGAATTAAGATAATAAAACAAGGTAATAAATGCATAGCAAAACAGCCAAGGTATTTTCTGCTCTTAAAATATGGAAATACCCACAAGGGACTTATACCTGTGGTCATTATTGTTTCATTTCGAAGGAAAATGCTTTGAGTATAATTATAATATATAATATGTAATTATAATATAATTATATATAATATAATTTTTTAGCTTCTTAGCTGTAACCATGGTTGAGGTATTTGAATTCGTATTTTTCGGTTTAAGTGGTCCCCCGCACCCCTGAACTCTTAAATGGGTATCCGCCTAAGATCCGCAACTATCTATAATCCCTCCAGAAATGAACTTTCTATCATGAAGGATTTGGGAGTTAATTTGCGCTGAGTGTACACACCGGCGTATGGTGTACATACAGAAGAATTTTTTGTTTTGCATTTTTTGGCCATTTTAATCATGAAACGCGAAAAAACAAAATTTCAGGGTAGAAAATTTTTTTTTCGTTTACAATACTTTATTATTAAAATAATAAAGTAATTGAGTTCTCATAAGTTGACGTCACACCAATTACAGAGCATAGTAATATCAGCCTGAAGTTCAAGACTATCATTCAAGCTTGAGATCTTTGAAAAAGTTTAACACCATCGGCGTACAAAACAGAGTTAGAAAAATGAAATATGGATGGAATATCGTTAACGAATAATACAAAAATTAAAGGCCCTAAGTGGCATTTTTGGGAACGCCAGATAAAACGTCAAAATACGACGAAGAAACTCGATTTATTCGTACAACTTGTCTTCCATTCGTTAAGTTTGATGAAACTCATCTCAGAACTTCCAGTGAAAAAAAAACCATGTTGACAATTATAAATACCCTCATTGACATGAAAAATTAACTTTTCCTTAACTATACTTTCAAGTAATTTAGGAAAGGAGGCTAGTTTGGATATTATTCTAAAATTTTCAACCAAATGCCTGCGACCAGACTTAAATATCGGTAATGTAAAAGATAAGGTAGGGTGTAGCCTAGTAGGTAGCATGTTAGTCTTGTAATGCGAAGGTCGTGAGTTCAAATCCCGGTCGGCCAACATATAATTCCAGTACATTGCCTGCTTGGGTATACCTTGGACACCTCAATCTACGAAAACTAAAAACTCGTAGAAAGAGGGTTGTGCGAAGGGCAAACAACCCTTCCACAATAAGCAATCAAAAATGTTAAGGAATCTGAATGTCAGGAGGCCAAGACCCGATTTGGGCTGTAGCGCCATAATATAATAAGACCAACAAGCTACCCACTATGCTACACCCTAGCTCTTCTCTTCTCTTCTATAAATATAAATAGAATTGTAGTGTCTGTCTTTTATTTGCTTATTAATGGCTATAACTTAGTTTTTTGCTTTATTTTAACAATAACTAAGCATAAAAACACGTTTTTGAAATTTTTGTCTGTCTGTCCGTCTGTCTGTTTGTCTGTCGGTCTGTCCGGCTTTCACGCAAAAACTGCTGAACCGATTATAAAGAAACTTTCACAGTTTATTACATATGCTCCGAGATGTAATCTTATTTTGGTTTTATGTCACTCTCCTTACGCTTTCTACCCCCTCCCATACAAAGTGACACATTTTCAAAAATATGTAATAATCGATTCTTTCTCGAAACTATAAGAGCTATTAAATTGAAACTTAGAATATATTATTTCCATTACAAATGCAATCTTTTGGTATACAAGTTATTTAAATTTCGCCACTCCTTCCACCCCCTCCCATACAAACTGCACTTTTTCATCAAATATTATACACCAATTTTCTCAGTACATGTAACTTTCATCGAGCTAAAATGGTGTACCAAATCTTTAATTAGCATTATTATTAATATCGAAGAAAAATTAACCGATTAACTTCACTCCTTCTACTCCCTCCCGTACAATGTGACACGATTCCAGGACTTTTCCAAAATTCGATTTTCTTGGAAAGTGTGAATGTTACTGATCTGAAATTTTATATATATAAACTACATGATGATTCTAGTAGTATCTTAAAAAACTAATAAGAACCCCTCACTGCTTCCTCCACCTCCCATACAACCTGCACTTTTTCATGAAATACTCTACAACAATTTTCTCAATACGTGTAACTTTCATCGAGCTAAAATTTTGTATCGAATCTTCAATAAACATTATTATTAATATCGAGAAAAAATTAACCAATTAGCTTCACTCCATCTACCCCCTCCCATACAATGTGACACAATTCCACAACTTTTCAAAAATTCGATTTTCTTGAAAATTGTGAACGTTACTGATCTAATATTTCAAATGTATCAATTTAATTATGATTATAGATGTTTGTCGAAAAATCACCAAAAAACCCCACTCCTTCTACCACCTCCCATACAGATTGCACAATGTCATTAAATGCAATGCACTTTCTACAGTTTCTCAGTACCTATTGAATTTTTCAAGCTTAAATTTGTTACAAAACATTTTTATAGCTACTCTTGCATGCTGTGAAATAAATTAGTTCAGTACTGTCATATATATATTAACATACTTCAACCAAAATTTCAAGTCAATAGCTTAAATTGCTTCGAAGAAAAATTAATTTCTTAAAATTTCGAAATTTAATGAAATTTGTATGGGAAGGGTAGAATTAGTGGAGGGATGTAGCCCGTTCACGAATTTAAAGTTGCTTTTTTGCTAAGAATGACATACAACAAATTTCATTACGATAGCTTAAAGCGTTCAAGAGCTATGTTGTAGACACACAGACGGACAAATGGTCACTCGGAATCGAGGTTTTTGAGCGACAGCAAATATTTCTGTACCCTTGGTGGCTCTGTGCGAGCATTATTTATTAGCGTTACAAATGGTAAGGCAAACACAATATACTCTCAGATTTAATCTACACTAAGTTACATCACCACCTCTACCAATTACAGCAGATTCCCATACAAATGCACTAGCACCCAATGAATTATCCTCTCAACACCAACCAAAACTGTTTGTCTGAAAGAAACATGTAATTCTAAGTGCTAGTTTCAAATTGAGAGTTCACACGATAAAACTCTGTGAAACATTTTAACGACCAACCCTCGAGATGTAAACAAACTAGTATCTATGCTAAGTGCCAGATGTACGAGAACCCAATTCAGAGTTCTCACAGAAAAATTATGAAATATTTTAAGGATCACCTTTATATGAAACTAAAATAGAATCTAAGTTCCAGATGTACGAGGACTCGATTCAGAGTTCCCACGGGAAAATTTCAATTAAAATAATACAAGAAAATAGTATTTAAATCCTAGGTTTGTAAAATAAAATGTTCATTATTTTGTGATTTTTAGAGCGAGTAAGACGAAGCTAGGGTGTAGCTTAGTAGGTAGCGTGTTGGTCTTGTAATGCGAAGGTCGTGAGTTCAAATCCCAGTCGACGCAATATATAATTCCAGCACATTGCCTGCTTGGATATACCTAGGTCACCTCAATCTACGAAAATGAAAAATTCGTAGAAAGGCTAACAACCCTTCCACAATAAATAATATAAAATGTTAAGGAACCTGAATATCAGGAGGCCAAGGTCCGATTTTAGATGTAGAAGGCAAAGCCCTGCTCAATAAAGAAGTTAAGAAAATTAAACGAATTCGCAGATAAAACAGCACTTCTTAGAAACTTAAGAAGGATTTAAACAACACTGCCACAATAACAAATGTAACACTTTTCGTCAAGAAAAAAAAAATAAATAGATAAAAAACACGTGGATAGCGTATATACTTTTTCAACAAGATTAGCACAATTCTAAGTATGATGATTTTGTTCTTAAGTTTACTAATAATAACAAATGTGATAGTAATGAAAAAAAAAAACCTTTTGATGTAATGTAAGACTGACACAATTGCTCCCTAGTGTCCACGTTTGGTAGTAACAATTAAGTCACTCTATCATACAAATCTATTCCACTTTATTTTTCATCGAATGAGTTTAGTATAAATTCGAGAACTTTTGAGTTGTGCCACTCTAGCTCCGAGGTGACGACATATGAATGGTTTTTCCATGTTTGAATTTTACTTGAACTAAAATTCCTTGCGTATATGTGCAAGGAACTTTATCCAGTCAAATGGATCAAGTATAGCATGGGCTTAAATCTTCAGTATTTGATTTTCGGTGAATAATTTCAATGCAACATCTGTGTCCCACTAAAGTCATGAGCTTAAAAAGTGCGTAAGCGCAGTTCACCACGGGACAGCTCAATTATATATGTAATTCAATCAATGAAATTCCTGTTAAAACAGAAACAGTTCCCTACCACAAGGGGCGATCTTGAGCAGCGGTCTTAAGTAATGTAATAAGTCGCCAGGATTTCACATATTTAGTAGATCTTTATCAATCGAAAATGCTTGCAAATGATTTTGGCTCGATAGGAATCTATTCAGCAATATTAATATCACTTTTCATTTGTAAAAAATTACAGAGATACAATTTTAAGCCTAATACGAGTATTACTCAATATCAAACATTTTTTCGAGAAAAGGCTAATAGTTCACATACCTCAAACATGCATGAATACATAAAACATAGCAATTCATTGTCGACCGTTCTCAGAACATCTTTGATTCTGCAAAGCTATCAATTTTTCACACAAGTCGCACACATGACCTCTTCAATGTATTTCATCGAAACAAAAACGGATGTATCGACATATTGAATCAGAGATACTTGAGTAGCTTCTTTCTATCCTCTGATCGTCAAGGAACAAGCTGTAAAGGCGAAAAATACGATTACCGAGACAAACATCTGGAGTTTTACATTTTGTCCTCCGAACGTGTACAATCGAAAGGTTCTGGGGTATCGCTTTTCGACAACAACACAAAGAAACGCAAAAGGAGAACCTTTAAAAATGTTATCAGCCTCAAAAGAGTCCTTTATCACGTTTAGAGTTGGCCCCGATATTGAGGATAATGGCCGAACTTATCTCTTTATTGGTCAAATCAACGCATCCATTACAAGTTTTCGGAAACCCCTTGTATGTATGTACATTTCGTATCGGGTGTCGATTTTGTTATGCGAAATTTATGAAGGTCCCTTTGACCCGAAGGACTAAAATTAACCGGACAGCCAGGCCATCGAAACGACTTTATGTGTGGGCTAAACGTGGAAAATATTGGCCTATAAAATTTCTCATGTTCTGTCTCCAAACGACCCTAATTATTGATTAAAACAGTGAGATTTTCGGGTCGAATTTTAATTAGAAGTTACGGCAGCAGATTAAATATTTAGCATAAAACGCTATTATAATAAATATATGAAGGAATTCGGGTGCGAAAGAGTTGTGGCGAGAAGGGACTAATCCGGAATTTCTACGGTAACAATTTCTAACTTATGTAGATCCCATAAGCGGCTTTTGCTTTCCTTAAGTTCGAGCAACTGAAAATTCCCTGACTTGGTTGTTCATTCAACACGAAGTGACAGAGTTTGGTGACAAGCTTAGATTTTGTTTTGTTGTGACCTTCTATGTCCTGCAACGAGGACGAAATGCATACATGAAGCAAAGTTATGATGAACTTTTCCAAAGTGTTTTCTTTTTTAGATATACTAACTATTTATCTACATTGACATAAGTCGCATTAATGCAGAACTTGTCTCATTCAGCCACTGGATGGAAAATTTGGATTAATTACGAAAACTTTGTCAAAATGGCTTCATTGTACTCGTATTTTTGATATTTCAGAAAATATATTACTGTTGCAAATAAGTTTGATTAATTATTTACTAGTAGTAGCGTTTTCTATACTTAAGGAGTACGATGAGGCGCATAGCTGGGGTATGACTATGCTAATATAATAATAATTTTGGACATATTAGGAGTGTATGTTAAAGCATGGCACAGATAATCTTGGATAGGCAAAGAAAATGGCGAATGGTGTGAAGTAAACTTGTAACGTCTGCAACAAAATTGTTAGTTTCACTGGAACCAAAGTGATACAGTGTGATGGAAAATGTAAGAAAATATTCCATAAAGTGTACATTGGACTTAGCAGGAAGGATATGGCTGCAATTACTGCGGAGAATGATCAATTTTGGTTCGGCCAGATTTTTAAGTCGGATCGGCAGAAACGACGATCCAGCATGGCGGAGCAGAAAAGTTTCGACCCAGTCGACAACAGCGATGTTGATAGTACTTGAGGTAAGTGGGCTCCAAATGAAATGAATACGAAAACATTGAACCACAATTGGATGAAGTTTTATCATATCAGTCCAAACTGGGAGGAAAAATTACTTTTCTCCAACGTGCAATTGAGGACTATAAATGTCTTGCTCAGGACTTGCAACAAGAGAACATCGCAATCCGAAGACGAAATGTCTCGAAGCGTCCTTTAGTGCTTTGGAGTATAGCATCGACAACAGAAAACAAGAACAACTGTCAACCACCTTTGAAACTGCTGGTATCCCGAAGCTGAAAAATGAAAATCTGGAATTCGTTTACAAAAATCTTCTCACGTATCTAGAAATTTCACCTGGCAATAACAGCTTGCTTGATGCGCGACGCTCTAATTTTGTAAATCCTAGCTCTGGCTTTCCACTGGGTATAATTGTTAATGTCGCCAATCAAGAGCTGAGCGACCAAATTTTTGAAAAACAAAACAAATAAACTGCTAACAAGTCGGGCGTAACTTTACTATTCTTGGGACAAGCTGGGGATGCATGGAAAGTCAATATGCAGATTAGAGTGGTTAAGGAAGACTAAGTGGAATCCCCTTTCACAAGTGGAACTCTTTAGGGCAGGGCTGTTGTCAACGTAACACTTAATTGCGAATACGATCAATAGCTCCAGTACATGTAATCAATATTTCATTCCTTTATGTAATTTTGGATTTTTATGAGGAGTGGTGATATTAAGGGTTCGTGGATATTAATAATTTTTCAATTGATTGCTTGAATCACGTGCCATATTCTTTGTATAGAATATCAGTCTCATTATACTCTAGATGAAATCTGAGAGTATTATAAGTTTGCCACAAAGTTTGTAACGCCAAGAAATAAGACTCGGAGAAAAAAATGAATGATACAGAAGTTCAAATAATCACTCAAAAATCTCAAAACCGGATGTCCGTCCGTCTGTCCGTGTCCTCTCTAGCTTGAGAACGCGTTGAGCTAGAAAGTTCAAATTTTGTATGCATCGTTTTTAACAAAAAAGTAAGGTCAAGTTCGTGAACTGGCCAAATCGCTCCACCCCTTCTACCCCCTCCCATACAAAATGACACAATTTCGCAATTTCACAATAAATGGATTTCCCCAAAAAATATAAATGCTATTGATCTGAAATTTGGAATATAATACTTATATAATAATATAAATCTACTGTATTAAAGTTATTTGAGTCCTCCCCTTCCTTCCACCACCTCCCATACAAAACTGTACTTTTTCATGAAATGCTCTAAGCCAATTTACTCAGTGCATATAATACTTATCTAGCTGAAATTGTGCATTAAATATTTAATTAGAATTAGTAGTAAGACTAAAAAAAATTAGACGATTTGCTGTAGTCCGTCTACCCCCTGCCATACAAAATGACACAATTTCGCAATTTCACAATAAATGGATTTGCCCGAAAAATATAAATGGTACTGATCTGAAATTTGGAATATAATACTTTGATGATGATAAAATTTACTGTATAAAAGTTATTGAAGTCCTCCCCTTCCTTCCACCACCTCCCATACAAACTGCACTTTTTCATGAAATGCTCTGAGCCAATTTACTCAGTGCATATAAAGCAGCACTTATCGAGCTGAAATTGTACAGGAAATATTTAATTGGAATTAATAGTAAGATTAAAAAAAAAATTGGACGATTACCTGTACCCCTTCTACCCCTTTCCATACAAAATGACACAATTTCGCAATTTTACTATAAACGGATTTGCTCAAAAAATATAAATGATCTGAAATTTGGAATATAATATTTTTATGATGATATAAATCTACTGTATAAAAGTTATTGAAGTCCTTTCCTTCATTCCACTACCTTCCATACAAACTGCACCTTATCACGAAAAGCTCTAAGCCAATTTACTCAGTGCGTATAAAATTGATCGAGCTGAAATTGTGCACGAAATATTTTTTTAAAATTGTTAGTAAGACCGAAAAAAATTAGATGATTACATACACTCGTTGTACCCCCTCCCATACAACCTGACACAACTTCACAACTTTATAAAAGGTAGATTTTCCTGAAAAGTATGAATGCTACTGATTTGCAATTTAAAACATGTCAAAAACATGATGTGTTTATTTCTGGAAAGTCATTAAAAACTCGCCCCTCCTTCTATCACCTCCCATACAAACTGCACACACTAATTTTCTTAGTACCTATTAAATCTTTAAGTCCTAAATTTGATATAAAACATTTTGATAGCAACCTTAGCGTCTTGTGAAAAAATTAGTTCAATGTCGTCACCCCCTCTACCGCTTCCCCTACAAAATTTCTTAAGATCCAAAAGTTCCTCTTTCATCTAGAGTATTGCACGATTGGGCTTTACGCCCAATTGTACTCCTTTTATGTTTTTTTTTATGTTTATCGAAATTAGCTTAGTGGGTCACCCTTTAATGCGCGATGCACAGTTAATTCGACATAGGTAAGGGGAACAAGAGAAAATAAGGAAATCAGCAGGGAAACACAGGAGAGAAGAGTTTGAAGTGGCGGTGAACATTGTTCTTAAACTGCTGAAGGTTGTATTCAGTGGAAAAGAGATTGCCTGGTAATGAATTCCACAACACTCATCCGAGGGATGAAGGACCGCCTAAGCTTCTCCAACGCAAGGGCTTCACAGTGTACTCGTGTGAGCGTGCAGCTTGGCGAGTATTTCGGGGGCATTGAATATAGGTGGTATTAGGGCTTTTAGTTCCTTGCTGCATTTATCATAGAAGTAACTATAGTAAATGCGGAGTACACCGATATTTCAACGGTGCTCGAGGGAATCAACTTAGGCTTCATCTCCAATTAATCGGTGTGCATGTTTCTGGATACGGTCAAAAAGAGCCAGATGTGGTTTTGGGGCCCCAGCCCAAACATGCCAGTTGTACTCAAGACGTGGTCGGATATAAGCATTATAGATGGTAGCTAGTTCGGACGCAGAAAAGTATTTCTTACACTTCCGCAGAATACCTAGACGTTTCGAAGCATCAAGAGCAACTTCGTAGATGTGTTAGCTCCAAATTGTGGAATGTTTATCAATTTTCTGTATGTGAAACAAATAAATACATTTACATGAACAATTTAAACTTTGTATCTTTCACCAGATCCCTAAAAAAATCATTCAAAATTTTCGACATTTTTGCTTATCACCTTCCTCCCCTTACGGAGTGTAACTAAATTTTTACCAAAAGCAAATTATGGAAAAAATATGATATTTGAACGTAATCGTAGTGGGAGAAAATGGAGAGTAAATGGTGCACTTTCCAAAATTTCAAACCATTATATCTCAAAACTAAGTACAGGTAGCAAATTGAAATTTTTTCAAATTGTAGAAATATATAGTTTTTAATTTTGGTAAAAATTCTACTGTGGTAGGTGTAAGGGGAGGGAGGTGGTAAGCAAAGATGTCTAAAACTATGAGTGATTTTTTAGGGCTCAAAGTTTAAATTACCATGTGGATACATCTATTTGTCAAACATGCAGAAAAAATAAGAAAAATTCCACAATTGCTATGCACCGACCCCCCGACCTAACGTGCACAAGGTGTTTCATGTGCAATGAAAAAAACACATAACTTGAAAATTTTAAGGTAGAAACTTTAAAGTTTGCAGAATGTATTTAAAAACATAACAGAATTATGATTGGGCGTAAAGCCTTTTCGGCTTTACTAGTTTCAATGAAAATCGAAAATATGTATTTTTTCAAATTGTCCATTTGGATGCGAGGTGGTAGAAGTAGTGAAGAGATCCGATCAATATTCCTTGATATTAATGACATCTATTGCGTTATACTTTGACAAAAATTTCACTTCGATAGCTTAAATAGTTTGGAAGAAAAATCAATTTCTTAAAATTTTGAAATTTTATGAAATTTGTATGGGAAGGAGTGGGGGATGTAGCCCGTTCACGAACTTGAAGTTACTTTTTTGCTAAAAATGACATACAGAAAATTTGAGCACAATAGCTCAAAGCTTCGAGAGTTATGTTGTAGACAGACACACAGACGAACAGACATACAGACGGCCACTCGGAATCGAGGTTTTTGAGCGACAACAGATATTTCTGTACCCTTGGCGGCTCTGTGTGAGCGTTATTTCTTAGCGGGCATTATTTCTTAGCGTTACAAACGCTAAGGCAAACACAATATACTCTCCTATTTTATCGAGAGTATAAAAATCCCTAAAAGTATGAAACGTTAAACTGGTCGGATACCTTTAAAACTTCTACCCCCTCCTATAAAAAATTTTTTCCGTCAATTTTTAGGAAATCAATTATCACCTAACTGTTAAAAGTTATCAATTTGAGATTTTCCACAAAGCATTTAAAAATAGTTGAAACGAAGCTGCGTCAAAGGTTTAGAGGCCGCGCCTGCCCGTCTACCCCCTCCCATATAAATGTTCGGTTTCCTGAATGTATAAAACACCAAATTTTATGAAAATTCTTTACAAATTCGTCTATGATACTGACATTCTACAGAGAGAATACTGGATGTGATTCATGGAATCAATTGAAAAATGATTAACATCCACCCCTTCCCAAACATAAGGCCCAAACTTGCATAAACGAACTAAATATTGATTATTTGCACTGGAGCAATAGATCGTATTCGCAATTAAGTGTTAAACTGATAATAGTCCTGCCCGAAACGGGGATCTACTTGTAAAAAGGGGTTAACCTTAGTCTTCCTTAACCACGCTTAGCTGCATTTTAACTTTTCATGCATCCTCAACTTATCCCAAAAATAATAAATTTACGCCCGACTTGTTGGCAGTTTATTTACACTAGGTGAAATCTAAAAGTATGTTTGCCTTACCATTTGTAACGCTAAGAAATAATGGTGGTCCGCAAGGTTACAGAAATATTTGTTGGCGCTTAAAAACTTCGATTCCGAGTGAATGTCTGACGGTTTGTCCGTCCGTCTGTCTGTCCGTCTGTCTGTCCGTCTGTCTCTCCGTCTGAATACAACATAACTCTCGAAAGCTTTGACCTGTCGTGCTGAAATTTGTTATATATTATTTGTAGCAAAAAAGTAATTTTAAGTTATTTAACTGGCGACATCCCTCTACACCTTCTACCCCATTCCATACAAATTTCATGAAATTTCGAAATTTAAAAAAAAAATGATTTTTCTCCGAAACCATTTCAGCCATCGACTTGAAACCACTGTGATTAAAATGTTGATAAGCAGATTCAAAATAATCCTATGCCTCCCACTTTCTCTGCCACCTACCACTTTCTCTTCTACAAACTAAATCTTGATCTAGCCTTTCTTCAGAATTTGGGTGGTAATAGGGTACTAATTGTTAAAGTAATCCGTAAATCGCATTCAGCCGATTGCACCGATTGAATAAAATCACACTTATTGAATTTTCTTTCGATCAATAAAACCTATGAACCTGTAACTAATTCAATAATTTCATAAGTTGTAATTGAAAAAAGCAACCATGACTTATTGGCTTGTCATTAATACGTGTTCACTGAAAACATAACGTAAAAACGAACATTTTTGAACACCTAGTCGCACCTCGCTTTTATATGGCATCTTTGCAAACTGGAACCCATCGATACCTGATATACTTTCTGCAAAAATAAATCGATTGCACACATATTCGATCTGGGTAGGTACCTATCTCATCTACAAATTCACAGCTCATCGCAAAAAATGTAATAAAGGGAAAATTATATCCAGATGAAAGCGTGACGTGATTCAGCATTATCGTAATTATTTTTCCACCGCAAGGTGAACAGTCTTCGAACACAGGTTCCTTGTTCTTTGCTCTTTCAACGCTAACAATTGTCCTGGGAACGTGCACGTACCATCTTACACCTTTCATAATTTAATGTATAACATACCAACCGTCGCAGCACCGATTTCTATCGCGGAAGCAAGGCTGCTTCTTCGTTGAAATTAAAATGATTATTCCCTTCCGGAGATATTAAAAACTATTCGGAATGAATCAGAGTCGGAGAAAAAATTCTCTGGAGAAATTCAAACATTTAAAAACATTTTAATTTGTTTGTTTCTCGAAAGTTCGGGCCCTTAAAATAAATTCTCTGGTTGCTAAAAAACCCATTTAGACATAAGAAAATGATTTAAGAAAAGTTTTCACACTGAAGGGAAAATGATAAAAAAAATTTATTGCATTAGATTTCTCGAAAATAAAATAATATACCGTATATTTGTTGATGTGCGTAAAACCAAGTACATGCACATGGGATCGAACGCAAGCACACCGATTGTTCTTAACGGACAGGATGTGGAAGAGGTGCAAGATTTTTGCTATCTTGGAAGCATTGTCAGCATGGACGGCGGAGCCGAAAAGGATGTTGAGGTTTGGCTAAATAAAGCTCGTCAGGCCTTCGGTATCCTTTCCCCTTTCTGGAGTTTAAGAGAGATCTCCCTTCGCACGAAGCTGCGAGTTTTTGACGCATGCGTCAAATCCGTGTTGTTATATGGTTGTGGAAAGTGACCGTTCGACTTACCAAGAAACTACAGACTTTCGTAAACCAATGCCTCCGGCGTATTTTAGGAATATTCTGGCCAGAAGTAATTTCCAACGACGAACTTTGGAGTACAACTCGCCAGACTAAAATAGGTATTGAGATTCAACGGCGGAAGTGGCAGTGGATCGGTCATACTTTGAGGAAACCAGAGCGAAACATCGCAAAACAGCCTCTGGATTATAATCCTCAAGGAAGACGTCGGGTTGGTCGACCATGTAACACATGGAAGCGAGCAGTTGAGGAGGAGGCCAGAGGAATAAACAAGTCCTGGCAACAGCTTAAGGCCGATGCTCAGGATCGCGCCTTGTGGAAGAGAGTTGTTTCCGTCCTATGCCCCTATAGGGGGTCTTTACATGAATTTGATTGATTGATTGATAGTTGTTGAGGACTTATTCAGAAAATTTCCTGAATTTCAGGCTATATTCCTGTTGCCAGGCATTGCAATCTCTTGCTATTTGCTAAAAAAAATGGTAAGATTTTGCTTTCGATGAACATATAAGATCTGGGATTTCTTCATATTTATACTCTTGATTAAATCTGAGAAAATATTGTGTCCGCTCGAACGTTTGTAACCGTTTGTAATTTAGTCGAGTGGCGAGTGATACTGATAATGAACGTGTCCACAATTTTAGTGGAGTAGTTTAGTAAGTGACTAAACTACTCTACTAATAATCCCATCCATTTCATTCTATTTTTTCCGGCGAATAGCGTCTCGCACTACCATCACTGTATCGTAATTCATCCCCTAAACAAATAAGGACCTGACGATTTAATTGAAATGTAATGAACTTTACACGACTGTAGTGCGAACGATTTTTGGACAGTTGGTAGTCGTTTAGTAACTAAATTACTAGCCACTCGACTAAATCACTAGCCTAGTGCGAACTAGGCTTAAGACATAATGCTCGCACAAAGTTCACAAGGGTACAGAAATATTCGATGTCACGCAAAAGCTTCGACTTTTAGTGACCGTCTGTCCGTTTTTCCGTAAAATAAATCTCGAACGCTCTGAACTATAGGTATGGTAATTTTAGCCAAAATTTAATTTTGCGTTTATCCTCCACTCTTTCTATCAGCTCTCATACATATATCACGTGATTTAGAAACTTCCTGTTTATTATTTTTACCGAACCATAAAAGCCAAAGGCTTCTGTGCTGATCGATTCATTTCCTCTACCACTTCCATACAAATGTACAATTTTGAAAACATGTTGGATCCGCAACTTTCACTCCACCGTTTTAATCCAAAATTCGAGACTTAATTCTTAAAAAGTGATTACATATTTATTATTGAAAGTACAGTCCGTCGCTAGCCACAACTTTTTCATATCTTTCTAGTAATCGTCAGATACCATCTCGAAAAAACGATAAGTCTTTTGAGGCGATCCTCGAATCGATTCATTCTTGAACTTCTTCATAAGAACTAAAGTACTGCGCAGCCAGGCCATGCGTCTTCGATCGAAATAGGTGTTAGTCAGAAGGGGCGATGTTTGGAGAATACAGCGGGTGAAGTCCAGGTTCCAAGTAGGTTTACACGCCCTAAGCAACATGTATCCGAGCATTGTCATGCAGCAAAATTACTTTGTGGTGTTTCTCTTGGTACTGAGGTCGTTTCACCTTCCATGTTTGGCTCAAACGCATCAATTGCAGTCGACAGTGATTTTCCGTGATGGTTTCACTCGATTTAACAGCTCATGATATACCACAATAATTTTCTCTCTTCCACCATCACGACATGTTCTTTCACTAAAAGCAGACTCACCGTAAATACTAGAGAGTATACGATGAGCCTCTATTCTTCATATGGAAGCAGAAGATCAAAACTTCCGAGAAATGACGAGAATTTGACTCGAAAAATAATATCTTCGGTCGAGAAGCAAAGTTGCGGACCCAATATATCAATTTTCATTAAAAATAGCAAAAAAAAAAAATCTTATCACAAGTTTTTCACTTTATTATTCTAATAATAATATATAATAATAAATACATTTTTATTCATTGCAAGAAAATATTTTCTTTCAAATAATGAAAACTTTTTTAATTCAAATAGTATATTTTCATTGAAGTAAGAAAATATTTTATTGTTTTAAATTGGAATTGGGAAGGTAGGGGGGACTGGCTGCTACTGCCAAAAATTTGTAGATGTTATGGAGAGGAGGAAGGCTGTATGATAGAAAGAGAACAAAATCCAATGTTTCAGTTTTACATCGTTTGACTATTACTTTATTATTCTAATAATAAAGTATTGTGATCGACACAGGAAAAGAAAAATATGCTACCCTGAAATTTTTATACTCTAGATGAAATCTGAGAGTATTATAAGTTTGCCACAAAGTTTGTAACGCTAAGAAATAAGGCTTGGAGAAAAAAATGAATGATACAGAAGTTCATATAATCACTCAAAAATCTCAAAACCGGATGTCCGTCCGTCTGTCCGCCCGTGTCCTCTCTAGCTTAAGAACGCGTTGATCTAAAAAGTTCAAATTTTGTACACGTCGTTTTTGACAAAAAAAATAAGAACAACTTCGTGAACGGGCCAAATCGCTTCACCCCTTCTACCCTCTCCCATACAAAATTACACAATTGCGCAATTTGACAATAAACAGATTTATTCGAAAAGTATAAAAGCTATTGGTCTTAAATTTGGAACATATTACTTTTATGATGATATCAATTTACCATATAAAAATTATGCGTGTCTTCTCTCTCCTTCTACCACCTCCCAAAGAAACGGTACTTTTTCATGAAATACTCTAAACCAATTTACTCAGTGCATATAAAATTTAGCGAGCTGAAATTATGCACTAAATATTTATTTGGAACTAGCAAACGCCCGCAAATTCGTCCGCATAAAAATCGCATTAATAAGCAATTTTTGAGAATGTACATTGTAATACATTATATGGGATATATAATCTGCTTACTTTAATGGCTCTTTGAACAGAATGTTTTGTATTTTGTTGGAGTCAGAACCATAAATTATTAAGAATGATAGCATGATACTCGCATTTGAATGGGAGAGGCTCGTGATCAAATCAAACCCGTGATTCGAGATCATATGTATACGTGTTAAGGACATGTGAATATTTGTAGCTTGTGTTAATTGAAAAAAGGCCAAATAAAATGACATTAAGCTTAAAAACATAACAGGACTTCGATTGTGCGTAAGGCCCCATTATATGATACTACCGATGAAATCGAAATTTTTGTAATCTTAAGAATTAACAATTTTGTACCAAAATAATTATTTTTTTTCTAGGTATCTTAAATAGATGTATCGACGTGCAAAATTTAAACTTTCTATCTTTTACCAAAGTCCTAAAAAAATTATTCAAAATTTTCAACATTTTTGCCTTCCACCTCCCTCCCCTTACACCACATAAATTTTTCACCAAAATTAAAAACTATATAGCTCTATAATCTGACAAATTTCTGATTTGAAATCTGTACTCAATTTTGAGATATAATGATTTGTAATTTTGGAAAGTGCGCCATTCTTTAAATGCTCCCCATTTCCTCCCACTAATATTACGTCCACATTTTAAATTTTTTTTTCATATTTAGCTAATAAGGCTTAGCACACTTTTCAAGCTTCAATTGCATAGCTTAAGAGACAATCAAGATATTCATTTTAAAGTGTTTTTGTTTTTGACCCTCCCCCTTGCAAAATTAGCCGCTTTCTAAGCTGATTCTAGTAGGTCTATATGCCGTCTTATTGGTCCCAAAATATGCATTTTTCGTGATTAGTAATTTCGAAGATATTATCATTTGAAAAAACAATTCGACCGACAATTTGTTTTTAGCCACTCCCTTTTCGGACGCCAATGTACAAAAAAATGAAATTATTTTTAGAGTTTGCCCCACAATATTCTTCATACCTCTGCTAATTTTCAGCTGCCTATCTGCATTCATGGTGGAGATATTAGCAAGTGAAGTTTTTGAATCTTTCCCTCCCCCCGTCTCCCCCTTCCACCTGACACTCCCCGAAATTAAGATAATGGAGCTCACTTACCCAATCAACAATCCACCCAAAAATGAACATTCTACCTTTAACGGTCTCGGAGATATGAGTAGATATGTACGGCGTACGGCGGGACGGCTTTTTTTTTTGCATTTTTAGGCTAATTTAGTCATGAAACGCGATAAAAAAAAATTTCAGGGTAGCAAATTTTTTTTTTCCAAGTCGATCACAATACTTTAATATTAAAATAATAAAGTAAAAGTAAAAACATAACAGAATTATGATTGAGCGTAAAGCCCAATCATATGATACTCTAGATGAAAAAAAATTTTTAAATGCATTTTGCAAATTTTCAAGTTTCTACCTTTAAATTTCATTCAAAAATTTTCAGTTTATGTGGGTTTTTCATTGCACATGAAACACCTTGTGCACGGTGAACCAGGGGGGTCGGTGCATAGCAATTGTGAAATTTTTTTTGGGTTACCACCTCCCTCTCCTTACGCCTTCCGACGTAAAATTTTTACCAAATTTAAAAATTACCTAGTTCTACAATTTGACAAAATTTGTATTTATATCTGTACTCAATTTTAAATTATAACGGTTTGAAATTTTGGAAAGTGCACCATTTTTGAAATGCTCCCCATTTTCCCCCACTACTATTTTGTCGAAATGTTATATTTTTCTCGTATTTCTTTAGTATAGCTTAATATAGGTTCTAAGATTCAATTACCTAGTCTAGCCATAAATACTGTTACAAACTTTTTGAAGCACTGTTCAATAAAAGAGGTGTTATATGTTAAGAAATCATTGTTTATTTATTAAATACATTGTCAGCAACGGAAATCGCAACAAGTTATTCGAAGTGATTGCCTTTTGCCTTTCCACAAGCCTTTAATCGAGCTGGCCACTTACCTATGGAAGCACGCACGACTTCAATCGGAAAGCTGGCGACTGCATGTGTAAGAGACTTCCTTAAGGATTGGTATTAGGATGTCTTTTAGAGCACGTTATTTGCTCTAAGACAGACCATAATTCGTAATCCAGCGGATTCAGGTCTGGGCTAGAGGAAGGCCAATCTTCAGCTTTAATAAAATCTGGAACATTTTCTTCAAGCCATTTTTGGGTTGACTTCGCCTTATGACCTGGTGCAGAATCTTGCTGGAAACTCCAAGGCTGATTTTTGAATAATGACGTGTTGAGAGGACACTTTCTTGATAAATTTAGGCAGACGTTTTGACGCCCTTCTCACAAAAATGCAACTTTGTCACCCCGTTGTAGCTAACAACCCACCAAACCATTACTGAGGCTGGATGATGACCTCTTTGAACCTTTTGGGCAACTTGAGAAGCTTCTCTGGCACTGCGAGCATAAACCCTATCGTTTTGTTTATTAAATGTTTCTTCGACAGTAAAAATTTTTTCGTCCGTAAACAAAATTTTACGGTGTTCTTGGTTTGCGTACCGGCAAAGTAATCGTTTTGATTTTTCCACTCTATTTTTTTTAACGAATCTGTTAGTAAATGCCCGGTAGATCTACGATAAGCACCCAACCCCAAGTCACTTTTGATGATACGTGAAATTGTTCTTTGGGGTATTTTCATCTCACGCGATAAAATTTTTTGTTTCCGAAGAGGATTACGGCGAATTCTCTCGCGCAAGGCTTTAACCGCTTGAGGTGTTCGAGTAGTTCGCGGACGGCCACTTCTTTTACGGTCACTTACTCCAGACGTATCATTAAATCTTCCAATAGCCTGATATACAAACATTCGGCTTATACCAAGGGTATGCAGAGTCTTAAAAATATCACTTGGTTGCATTCCTACTTTATGAAGTGCAATCACAGCAATTCTATTTTCTTTGTCACCCCAATCCATGTTCACTACACTAAAAATTAGACTCAAATGATGACAAATGCATCAAGCACAAGCGTACTATAGCGATTAGCTCAATTTTTACGAAATGCAATATAACGGTTCCTTTCTGCAGGGTTGCCAAACCTTGTAACAATATTTATGGCTAGACTAGGTATATAGCTTAATAAATAGCCGAGATATTGATATTTAAGTGTTTTTCTTTGTACCCCTCTTGACCCTCCCCCTTACAATAATTAGCTTTTGTCTAAACTGATTCTGGTGGACCTATATGCCACCTTAATGATCTCAAAATATCAATTTTTCATGGTAAGTGATTTCGAAGATATAATCGTTTGAAAAAAAAGATTGACAATTGGTTCTTAGCCCCCCCTTTTCGCACCCCAATGTATAAAAAAATTAAATTATTTTTAAAAGTTGTCCCACAAACCTCTCTATATGTATGTTGAGTTTTAGCTTTTTAGCTGTTACCATGGTTGAGATATTTTAATTCGTATTTTTCGGTTTAAGCACTCCCCTCGCCTCCCCCTGAACCCGTACACCCATTAAAATGGATATTCATCTGAGATCCGCAACTATTTACAGTCCCTCCAAAAATGAACTTTCTATCTTGAAGGGTTTGGGAGTTAATTTGCGCTGAGCGTACACACCGCCGTACGGCGTACAGACAGACGGATTTTTTTTTTGCATTTTTAGGCGAATCTAGTCATGAAACGCGAAAAAAAAAAATTTCAGGGTATCAATTTTTTTTTCCCAAGTCGATCACAATACTTTATTATTAAAATAATAAAGTAAAAGTAAAATTAGCAGCTGGAGGACGCGGTCTTTGGATTGAGACGATTGGAGACGACGACTTCAGGAGGCCAGGGCCCAATTGGGCTGATTTGATGATGATGATGGTTCAAATGACTTGTTACAATATGTTTGCAGTGTTTTATAACATTACATAATTGAAAATAACTCACTACTAGAACCCCTTCCCCTATAGCCCCATTAACTTAGTCTTCCCTATGTTTTCGTGCTTCAAACTACAGATATATGATAAAAAAAGTTTTTTAAATACCTTTTCGAAAAAGAAATACACACACACAAAAAGGATCAGCAACACTCTCCTTGACAGTGTTCATTTAGCCATGCATTTCTCTCCTAGGTCCAAAATTGAAAACGCTATCGATTCCGTGATACTTGTACAGCGCAAAGCATGTGCCGAACAATCAGTTTTCCATGAGTAATCATAACATACTACCGGTTCCACGACCGAAAACAGCTACCATCATGAGTTGAATTAAACTCTCGACAAATGGAACTTGAAACAGAAAATTCGTGCCATTTTTTTTTTTCGTTTTTTCCATAAACACAGTAAAAACGTGCCGTGCGTTCCATCCACTGGCCCCTTAATGCCATCTGAAGCGTGTAGTCGGAGTTCCATCGTTATACAGCTTTGTGCTTTATTTGCAAGCCTTTGCATTTCACTTTTCGTGTTTTGCAGGATGTCGTTGCTTTAGTTGGCGTGTGAAAAAATTTCATCAAAGTAGTTTTGTCAAAATGAAAGACACAATTTGGTCCTTTTTTCTATGCAGCTAGGGTGTGAATTTCGAAAGACTCATTTGAATGAATGGTACGAGTTTGTGTTTATTGTAATACTCCTGATCAGGATTTGATAGAAGTGCTAGAAGATGAATGATGTCCACATACTCAAAGGATTAGAATCGAAAAAAGACCGATGGAGTATGGATTCTTCGTCGAATTCGATTTTCAACACGATTAGGTTTTAATTAAAATTTCTTCGAGCTACATAATTCGAGTGTGTGGTATTTTGGAACGAAAAAATTTAATTATACAAAATGGGAATGTATCAGACCACATTTTGGAAATATCGTTGAATAAAATACGAAAGTTTGCCAATAGAACAGCTGTGCATTTAACCTAGCAAGAAATTTGAGGCAATTTTAAATATGGGGCAAATTAAGAAGGCTTCGCGTTCCCTGATAGATTCTGATCTGGAAGAAATCACTTAGTTGTTGCATTGAGAATTATTTTCAAAAGTCCTTTAGAAGGAAAACCGGGAGGTTTCCTAAATATTATGAAACTTTTGCAACAACCTTAGATCTTAGAAAACAACAGCAGTGAAAAGTGCAAGCATATCGTAGAAGTGAAGAAACGACTAAACTCAGACTAGATGACATGCTTGCAATTAGCATACAATGATGCATAATATATAATCCCATTAAGATATCCTTGCGTTTATCACAACTCGGTGAACTTGTTATATGACTTGTGATGTCATACACTTGCAACATGACATGCGAGTGATCAAATTTTACCTCAAGATATGGTTTTCGAAATCCTTACGATCAGGCAAAGATTCTCGTTCATAATAGAAGATACGAGGGGAGGTAAAAAATTTCGCGGAATAAAGGAGATGGACAAGACAGGGGGAAATATTTTATTTTTATTCTATCACTCAATACAGGGATAAATACAAAATTTCTATCAAATCGAATCATCAATATTTTAGTTATCGCCAAATCAATAACTCATAAGAAATAAACGCTAACTATGGAGAAAATTTAGTTTCGTGCTGTCATAAAGTCCCTTATGAAGGAAGGAAAAACACCAAAAATCATTTTAGAAGAAATGCCATCTGTTTACGGGGACTCTTGCTCTGGAAAAACTATGATTTATAAGAGGCATAGCTTATTCAGGCAAGGCAGATAGTTAATTGAAGATGATAAAAACTTGGGACGGCCGATTGAAGCCACTTCCTCAAAAATCGTCGAAAAAGTGGAGAAATTTGTTCTCGAAGATGCTCGTTCAAAGAAGAAACAAATCGTCAAAATGGTTGGAGTACAACCATTTTTTTTTTTATTTTATTTATTTATTTACGGGTCAAGCCCTCAAAGATGTATGAACATATAATATAAAAATTTTATGTAAAAATATAAGTATGTAAAAACACGAAAAAAAGTGACAACAAAATAATAATCAAATAAAAATAACAATAAATAATAATTCAACTGTTTTTTGAAACAATAAAGCAATAATATGAAATAATTAAAAATTAAAGTAATAAAAAAAACAAAATCACAAATACTGTACTCTTTTTAATTGAGAGATATCAATATTGAAAATATCAATTAGATCAGTAAATCTGTTAGCAGCTCTCATCATTCTCACCGCGGGAGTATTTTGTCCGTATGATGTACAATGATTACAAATATAAAATAAATCGTTTGACCTTGTTGAGCGGCTTGGAACACGAAAGTTTATGGCCTCAAGGAATTGCGGACAATCCATTTCATTGTGGAGAATTCGAAAAAGAACTATAAGTTCCGACTGATCTCGACGCTTTGATAGGGTGGCAAGATTGAGGTCAACGAGCAGAGAATCATAGTCAAGTTGCTCTAGCGGAATGTACATCTTATATGCAATATATCTGAGGAATTTATGTTGTATAGTCTCAATATTATTGCTGTGTATTCCATAATGTGGATTCCAAATAACTGACAGATATTCGAGGTTCGGACGAACTAACGAACAATAAAGCGTTCTAATGGATTGGATGCTGGAAAAGTCTTTAGTGTTCCGAGTAATAAATCCAAGCATTCTACGGGCTGAATTACATATTGAACTATAATGTGGAACAAATGATAAAGAGCTATCAAAGAGAAGACCTAAGTCCTTTACAGTGGAAACCTTGGGTATACAAACATTATCAATGTGATAATCATAGAAATGCATTTGCGAGATCTTTTGAAGATGATATAATTACATTTAGTAACATTAAGCATGAGTTGATTGGACTTACACCATTCAAAAAGCAAGTCAATTTTATGTTGGATTGTTTGGCAATCGTTTGTCGATTTAATTACCTTAAAGATTTTTAGATCATCGGCAAATAACAAAAATTTAACATCCCGAAACACCAAAGAAATATCATTAACAAACAACAAAAAGAGCAGCGGTCCTAAATGAGAACCTTGTGGAACTCCTGATATCACAAAAAACGGTTCCGACTTAGAACATTTGGTGCTAACGATACACATACGACAGTGCAGATAATCTCATAGCCAGAGCAACAAATTGCCAGCAGTTCCATAGGCACTGAGCTTCGAGATGAGTAGGCAGTGATTAACTTTATCAAACGCTTTCGAAAAATCAGTATATTTATATACATAGTATATTTTGAATATCATCCACGATCATCTCGGCATGTCTTAAGTCAGTGCAAGATGGGTACAGAGAATGCTCTCAGCGGTTTAGAAAAAACGGCGCGTCGAGTGTTCACCCGAGTAATTGAATCTCTGTAGCGAGAGCATGGATGAAATTTTTACTTGAATTGTTACTGGAGACGAAACTTGGATTCATCATTATTAGCCTAAATTAAAGCAGGAGTAAATGCAGTGGCTCCGTAAAGGCGCTTCGTCTCACAATCCGCCGTAAAAATCATGGCCACTACTTTTTGGGATTCATTTGCGCGACAACGCATCTGTCCTCAAGAGCCACATTGCAATGGTTCACCTACTGAAATGCGGCTACGGAATATTGAACCACCCCCTTTATAGTCCAGATTTGGCCCCCTCTCGATTACTAACTAACGATTACAAAAATTCGGGACAGAAAATTTAAAAAACAATTAAGAGGTGAAGTCGACAATTTAAGCCTATTTGGAATGCCGTGATTAAAAATTTGTTTAGAAGGAATTAATGAACTTTGTGAGAGATGTGATAAATATATTAGGCTTAAGGGAGAATATATTGAAGAGGAAAAATAATAACTTAATTTTGCTCCTCTTCCCTGTCACTCTAAGAAATTTTTGACCTCCCCTCGTATGTAGTTATTCTACGGATATTCCGCGCAAGTAGTGATAGCCAGTGCAAAAAATTTGACTTGGTGGAAAATCACTTTTGCATTAATTGATGAGGTACTGACAAAATATGTTCTTCAATAGCTTCTTCAGGTAACAAAAACCGCAAACTGCGCATCTTTCTTTTAATTGAATATTCATCATCATCATCAATGGCGCGACAGTCCAAACCGGGCCCTGCCTCCTGAAGCCGTCGCATTCAATCGTCTCGGTCCAAAGACCGCGTCCTCCAGCTGCTAATATTTAAAACTGCTTTGCTGTCTTCATCAACCGAGTCTTCCCATCACTAGCGTGGTTTGCCTACTAGCCGGCTACCACTTGCTTTGCCTTTAAGAGCACGTTTGGGGATTCCTCTGTCTTCCATTCGCTCTACATGGCCAGCACACTGCACCTTACGTAGCTTGATGAGCGTCGAAGCCTCTGGCTCATCGTGGAGTTGCTACAACTCATGGTTGTATCTTATTCGCCATTCCGTTCCTTCCTTCACAGGTCCCAAATTCTTCGGAGGTCCTTTCTTTCGAATGCGTTAACTGCTTTTTTGGAAGTTTGCGTTAATGTCCACGTCTCGCTGCCATAACAGAGCACAAGTCGCATAATAGTTTTATTAGGGAAGAAGTGGCAACACTACATCAAAGTAGAAGTCAAAGCATTTCGTTCGTAAATTAAAAGTAAAATTAAAACACTGATCATCACTTGAAGTGGCAAAAAGGGTGTTGAAACATAGAGTGCGCTAACGAGCCGAGAGATCAACAAAAAATGAAACTAGCTGATAATAAAACAACAACAGCGACAGATGCCGGGACGTCAAAATCGCAACTCGCCGGAAATTTTCCAATGGATATTTTGTTGGAATCCATCCAGGGAATGATTAATACTGGACTGCAATCCATACAGCAAGAAATCAACAGTGTTAAGCAAGATGTCAAAATGCTAAAGAAAACCATGCCCTGAAATCTGAATTGGGCAAGCTGAAAACTCAACAGATTGAGGACAGGGAGAAAGTTATAACACTGAAAGCAGTGTCGAAACGAAGCAATCTAGTGTTTAGAGCACATTGCTCCGATATTAGCACGAAGGAAGCAGTGATGGAAGTGTGTACCAGTAAACTGGACATAAGGGAACCAATCAATATAATGAATGTCAAAAAAATACAAGATCGGAATGGTAAAATGACTGTGATAGCTGGAAATTCAAAATTTTGAACCAAGCCAAAAAACTGTAAAAATAAAAATGTCATCGTCGAGAAGAATCTTACAAGGGACCAACAAGAGAGAAAAAGTGCCATGATTCAACTTAAAACTGATGTTCTTCGAATTGACAAGTCCAAGCTTATTGTGGTCAGATCGTATGAAAATTGAAAACATCTGATTCTAATGGAAGGATGAAAACTTTATGTCAGCAAACGAAGAAGGCCTAAAAGTATTGGAAAAAATATACAATATAGATTTACTTACTTACTTTCGATGGCGCTACAGTCAAAATCGGACTTTGGCCTCCTGAATACTTTGCCTCCATAAATCTCGGTTCAGTGACCGCGTCCTCCAAATAGAAAATCTTTACAGTTATTTGCTGTAAGCGTCGATCGAATCCTCCCATCGCTTCCGTGGTTTTCCAACCGGTCTTTGCCCGTTGACTTTCCCTTTCAGTGTGCGTTTGGGAATTCTTCAGTCATCCATACGCTCCAAATGACCAGCCCATTGTAACTTCTTAAATTTTATGATGGTTAACTCTTCTAGATTGTCAAAGATGGCATACAATGCGCTATTGTATCGTATTCTCCAGATCGAGTCTTCCATCACAGGTCCGAGGATTCTTCTGAGGACCTTTCTTTCAAAGGCGTTAAGTAGTTTTTCGGACGCCTGAGTTAATGTCCACGTTTCGCTGCCATAGCATAGCACAGGTCTTATGATCGTTTCATATAACATAAGTTTTGTTTTCCTGTGCACGTTCTTATTTTTAATTATTGGAAGTACCGATTAATAAGTCTTGTTTGCCATCATTATCCTTCTTTTGATTTCATCCTTCGATCGGTTTGCCTATTTTGTCTGATTGGCGTCTTTTCCAAGTTTGTGTCATAACTTTTGTTTTGTTTTCATTAATGCGTAGTCCAACTTCCCTTGCTACCGAGTCAAGGCTTAAAAATACCTCCTTGGCACTCTTTAGAGATCTTGTAAGGATTTCTATATCATCGGCATATGCTACGAGTTGTGTGGATTTGAAGAATAGTGTCCCTTTGGTTTCAACAGGAAGTTTCCGAACAACATAATCGAGTGTCAAGTTGAAAAGCATTGGTCCGAGGCCGTCACCTTGCTTAAGGCAATAGTCTGTTTTAAAACTTGAAGTGAGATCGTCTTCTACTCTGACTCGTGACAAGGACTCGGTTATTGTAAGCCGAACCAGTTTCAGTGGGACTCCAAACTCTAACATAATTTTATACAGTACGCGCCTGTTGATACTGTCGTACGCTTACTTGAAGTCAACAAATATCTCGTGCACATCAATATTATATTCCCAGCACTTTTACAGCACCTGTTTAACTGAGAATATCTGGTCCGTGGTCGATCGTCCAGCTCTAAATCCGCCTTGGTATTCACCATTTACTTTGTCAGTATAGGGCTTAATTCCATTTTCTAGAATTTTCGTCAAGATTTTGAAGGACGTACACAACAGAGATATTCCTCGGTAGTTTTCGCAGCAGAGTTTGTCATCTTATTTATAAATTGGGCATATAATGCTTTTGCGCCAATCTATGCATGAGATGCGCTGTACAAGTGTCGCAGGCTTTCAAAAGCCCAGCAGGAATTTGATCAGTGCCCGGCGCTTTGTTGTTTGGCTGGTTCCTCAGGGCTATTTTTACTTCTTCGAGTGTGGGAGGACTCAAAGCGGATCCTTCAAAAGCTGTTACATCAGTTATACCTGTAACTGTGCTGCTGCTGTTCGTGCGGTAGATGGACTCAGATTAAGAAGGTTTTGAAAGTATTGTGCATATCTTAATTTTATATCTCCCGCATTACTTAGAATGTTCCCTTCTGTATCTTTGCAAAGGGTCGTTTTCGGTTGGTATCCCCCTTTTATTCTTTTAACAAGGGAATACGTGGGTCTTGTGTTGTGTAATTTTAAATGTTTGTCCATGTTTTTGATTTCGTCATTATTGTACTTCCGTTTTTGTCGTCTGCATATTTTGATTGCAAATCGTCTAAGATCATTATATTTGTCCCGTTTGGCTCGTGTCGGCCGTTCTGTTATTATTTTGTAAGCTTGATTTATTCGGTCTAAGTCATCTTGGCATTCGTTGTCGAACCAGTCATTTCTTTGGAGCCGGTGTTGTTGTCCTATCACCTCCTCTGCGACAGATGTAATACCATCTTTGATATTTTGCCACATTTCTTCTATTGGCATGCTGGCGTTGTTGTTCAGTATTGGCGCGAAGTGCCTCTCTAAGGCTGATACGTACTTCGCGACTACTTTCTCATTCTTGAGTTTCCCTATGTGGGAAACGGTTGTGTTTTTGGGTGTTGTCGGTTTGCGATTCGACATCGGAACTTGGTCTTTACCAAATAGTGATCTGTGTCGCAATTAGCACAGCGACATGTACGCACGTCGAGAATGCAGGAGGCCGTCCTTTTCTCTATTAGAACGTGGTCTATTTGATT
Organism: Chorisops tibialis; assembly: GCA_963669355.1. Lineage (NCBI taxonomy): Eukaryota > Metazoa > Arthropoda > Insecta > Diptera > Stratiomyidae > Chorisops > Chorisops tibialis. Next base: position 88,852,124 of record OY770262.1, on the reverse strand, counting down.
GAATGTTCGTCCGTCGGGTGATGCCCACGTTCTCTTATAAATGTCACAATGCGGGAGGCACGTCGAGCTTACAATAAGATTTTGCTGCTGGTGAAATCAGTCAGTCTCCGGCCGTTGTCGTTACTAACATCATTGAGACTGTGCCTTCCAATTGCCCCTATGCACGTTTCTTCTTTGCCCACTTTCGCGTTAAGGTCACCTAATACTATTTTAATATCGTTCGACGGAAGGGAGTCGAATGTTGATTCTAGGGTGCTGTAGAAATCGTCTTTAACTTCGACGTCTTTGTCTTCCGTTGGGGCGTGGACATTTATAAGCCAAACATTAAAGAATTTTATCTTGATGCGTATTGCACGCAATCGTTCATTGCCGGGTTTGAAGTTGGTGACCTGGTGTTTAAACTTGTTGTCGACGACAAACGCAACTCCAAACTGCCGGCTTCCCGATGATTTCCCACTTTTGAAAATTGTGTGCGATCTAATGTCAGTAATCTCGGTACCTAACAATTTAGTTTCTTGGAGTGCAATTATGTTTAAACTGTCTTTGGCTGCCTGTTCCAGAAGCGCTCTCACTGCTCTTCCTCTGTACAGGGATCGCACGTTCCAAGATCCGAAGGAATAGTCCATTTTTCGTTTGCGTGGTCATTGCCGTTGAATCAATCCAGTCCAAGGCGGTGCTTCAGGTTTCGAAACGGGTGTGGTTTTTACGAAGATGAGATGTCAACATATCGCCCAACCCCCAACATGGAGGGCTATATTATTATAGTTCAAGAATTTTTCTGTTTCATCAGCACTCGCGCCTATCAGTTCTGCAAGTCAAGTCCAGATGAACAAAACCAGTACCCGGTGGCTACCACGTGGAGGTATGATGAGCACAATTGATGTGTACGAGTATATGATAGTTACAACACTGGGTCTTATCACACCGATCAGATGCCTACCCTATCTATACACACCCAGCCACCACAATATAGATTTAAATAATTTAAAAGTTAGTTTTAAACATAACAGGAGTACGATTGGTCATAAAGCCCAATCGTGCGATACTCTAGATGAAGGAGAAAATTTTGTATCTTAAGAAATTTTGTAGGGGAAGTGGTAGAGGGGGTGACGACATTGAACTATTTTTTTCACATGGCGGTAAGGTTGCTATCAAAATGTTTTATACAAAATTTAGGATTTAAAAATTTAATAGGTACTGAGAAAATTAGTGTATTGGATGTAGTGAAGTAGTGCAGTTTGTATGGGAGGTGATAGAAGGAGGGGCGAGTTCTTAATGACTTTTCAGAAATGACTATAAATATCATGCTTTTGACATGTCTTAAATTGCAGATCAGTAGTATTCATCGAAAATCGACTTTTTATGAAGTTGTGAAATTGTGTCATTTTGTATGGGAGGGGGTAGAAGGGGTAAAGCTAATCGCCTAATTTTTTTTTGGTTTTACTAATAATTCTAAATAAATATTTAGTGCATAATTTCAGCTCGGTCAATTTTATACGCACTGAGTAAATTGGCTTAGAGCATGTCATGAAAAAGTGCAGTTTGTATGGGAGGTGGTGGAAGGAAGGGGAGGACTCAAATAACTTTTGTACAGTAGATTTAAACCATCATAAAAGTAATATATTCCAAATTTCAGGTCAATAGCATTTATTTTTTTCGAGCAAATTTGTTTATTGTGAAATTACGAAATTGTGTCATTTTGTACGGGAGGGGGTAGAAAGGGTACAGTTAATCGTCTCATTTTTTTTGGTCTTAATAAGAATTTTAAATAAATATTTTGTACACAATTTCAGCTTAATAACTGTTATACGCACTGAGTAAATTGGTTTAGAGCATTTCATGAAAAAGTGCAGTTTGTATGGGAGGTGGTGGAAGGAGGGGGAAGACACAAATTACTTTTATAGAGTAGATTGGAATCATCGTAAAAGTATTACATTCCAAATTTCAGATCAATGTCATTTGTACTTTTCAAGGAAATCCGTTTATTGTCAGATTGCGAAATTGTGTCATTTTGTATGGGAGGGGGTAGAAGGGGTGGAGCGATTAGGCTCGCTCACGAACTTGACCTTAATTTTTTGTTAAAAACGACGTATACAAAATTTGAACTTTCTAGCTCAACGCGTTCTCAAGCTAGAGAGGACACGGACGGACGGACAGACAGACGGACAGACGAACGGACGGACGGACGGACATCCGGTTTTGAGATTTTTGAGTGATTATATGAACTTCTGTATCATTCATTTTTTTCTCCGAGCCTTATTTTTTAGCGTTACAAACTTTGTGGCAAACTTATAATACTCTCAGATTTCATCTTTGCGTCTCAAAATGTTCCAAAGAATTAAATAAGGCAATGTACGATTTTTCTGTCTGTGGTGGCAAAAGTAAATTAGCTAATTTAAGTACAAATAATGTGAATGATTTGAAACATAATTTAAAAATCATATCGTAAAAAGGATATGGTTTAATGAATAAGTGTTTATGTATATCCAGGATCCTTTAATTTTGTGAAGTCACACGATATTATTTTATTGCATGAAGCACATTTGTATAACTGTAGATAAATTTGAGCGCTGTGTGTTGCATAGAATTTTCATAAAATTCGCTGTATTCTACACTCACGAAACCGAACATTTGTATGGGAGGAGGTAGAGCGGGTAAGGGAATCATAAAACTTGTGATGCAGTTTAATTTCGTTTCTCTTGTAAGGTGTTGTAGAAAATTCGAAGTTCGTAGCTTTTAAGTTGTTGGTTATTAGTAGATTTAATGAAATTGGTCGAAATCATACTTTTGTATGGGAGGGGGTAGAAGAGCAAGAGCGATTTCAAGACTTTTGACGCAATTTTGTTTCAACTATTTTTAAAAGTTTTTGTGAAAAATTTCAAATAGGTAGCTTTTAATAGCTTTTAATAGTTAGGTGTTAATTGATTTCTTGAAAATGGTCGAAAAAATAATTTTGTATGGGAGGGGATAGAAGTTTTTAATATTTTTGAGCAGTTAGTATTTCGTATATATAGGGATTTTTTTTAAATCCATTTCCCAAATTTTGAAGTTTCTACCTTAAAATTTCACCCAAAAATTTTCAGTTTATGTGTTTTTTTCAATGCACATGAAACACCTTGTGCACGTTAGACCGGGGTGGTCGGTTTGTAACAATTATGCCACAAGTTATTATTATTTTTCTATGTATTTCAAATAGAGGTATTCATATGCAAAATTTAAACTTTGTAACTTTCACCAGAGCCCTAAAACAATCACTCAAAATTTTCGACATTTTTGCTTACCACGTCCCTCCGCTTACACCTCCCAACTTGAAATTTTTAACAAAATTAGTTACTATATAACTCTACAATCTGACAAATTTTCGATTTGATATGTGTTCTTAATTTTGAGATATCACTTTTTGTAATTTTGAAAAGTGCGCAATTTTTGAAATGCTCCCCCCCACTACTATTATTTCAACATATTATAATTTAACCGTATTTTTCTAGTATAGCTTAATATACGTTCCAAGTTTCAATTACATAGCGTAAGAGATAGTTGAGATATTAATTTTTGAGTGTTTTTCTTCGCACCCCCCCTGACCCTCTCCCTTACAATAACTAGCCAGTCTCTAAGCTGATTCCAGTAAAGCTATATGCCACCTTAATGGTCCGAAAATATGAATTTATCACAATAAGTAATTTCGAAGATATAATCATTTGAAAAACAAATTCGGCCGACAATTTGTTTTTAGCCCCCCCCTCTTTTCGGACGCCAATGGATAAAAAAATTAAATAATTTTTAAAGTTTGTCTAATAACCCTCTCTATATCTCTACTGATTTGCAACTTCCTATCTGCATTGGTGGTGGAGATATTAGCAAGTGTAGTTTTTGACTCTTTCCTTCCCCCCGCCTCCCCCTTCCACCTAACACCCCTCAAAATTTGGGAAATAGAGGTCACTTACCCAATCAACAATCCACCCAAAAACAAACATTCTACCTTTACCGGTCTCGGAGATATGAGTCCATATGTACGGCGGACGGCGTAAGGCGGGACGGATTTTTTTTTTGCATTTTTAGTCTAATTTAGTCATGAAACTCGAAAAAACAAAATTTTAGGGTTGCAAATTTTTTTTTTCTGTGTCGATCACAACACTTTATTATTAGAATAATAAAGTAAAAGCCGTCTGTCTGTACGCCGTACGCCGACGTGTATGCTCAGCGTACATTAACTCCCAAACCCTACAAGATAGAAAGTTCATTTTTGGGGGGATTGTAGATAGTTGCGGATCTCAGGCGGATACCCATTTGGGGGGTGTACGGTTTCAGGGGAAGGCGGGGGGGGGGGACTTGAACCGATACGAATTCAAATATCTCAACCATGGCTACAGCTGGGAAGCTAAAAATCGACATACATATAGAGGAGTTTGTGGGATAACTTTTAAAAATAATTTAATTTTTTTATCCATGGGGGTCCAAAAAGCGGGGGGGCTACGATTCAATTGTCGGCCGAATTATTTTTTCAAATGATTATATCTTCGAAATTACTTACCATAAAAAGTTTATATTTTTAGACCATCAACGTGGCATATAGATCCACTGGAATCAGTTTACATTGTGGATAATTATTGTAAGGGTGAGAGTCAGGGGGGTGCTAAGAAAAACACTTAAAAATCAATATCTCGGCTATTTTTTGAGATATGTAATTGAAACTTGAAACGTATACTTAGTTTTACTAGCGAAATATGAAAAAAATATAACGTGTGGACATAAAAGTAGTGGAGGGAAATGAGGAGCTTTTCAAAAATGGCGCACTTTCCGAAATCACAAATCAGTATATCTCAAAATTGACTGCATGTATCAAATCAAAAATATGTCAGATTGTAGAACTACATACATATATAGTATAGTCTTTAATTTTGGTAAAAAAGTTAAGTTGGGGGGTGTAAGGAGAGGGAGGTGGAAAGCAAAAATTTTGAAAATTTTGAGTGATTTTTTTTGGATCTGGTAAAAGATACAAAGTTTAAATTTTGTACGTCGGCACATTTATTTGATGTACACTGAAAAAAATAATAATAATTTGTTCCAAAATTGTTATGCTCCGAAGTGGGGTCTAATGTGCACAAGGTGTTTCATGTGCAATGAAAAAAACACGTAAACTGATAATTTTTAAATGAAATTTTTAGGTAGAAAATTTGCGAAATGCATTTCAAAAAATCTCTAAAAGTTTAAAATATTAAGTGGTCGAATATTTTCAAAGCTTCTACCCCCTCCCATAAAAAATTATTTTTTTGACCATTTTTAAGAAATCAATTGTCACCTAACTACTAAAAGCTATCAATTTGAAATTTTGCACAAAAACTTACAAAAATAGTTGAAATAAAATTACTCTAAAAGTTTTGAAATCGCACTTGCCCTTCTATCCCCTCCCACACAAAAGTATGATTTCGACCGATTTCATTAATTCAACTAATAACCAACAAATTAAAAGCTACAAACTTGAAATTTTGTACAAGCACCTTACAAGAGAAGGGAAATAAAATTGCGTCACAAATTTTACGATTTCCCTACCTGCTCTACTACCTCCCATACAAATGTTTGGTTTCGTGAATTTAAAATAGACCGAATCCAATGAAAATTCTATGCCACTTCATCTATGAAACTGACATTTTATACAGAGAATATTGGACTTGGTTCAAACAATCAATTAAAAAACTATTAACATCGACCCACCCTTACTATTACCCCTCACCCCTCCCTGCATGAAAACTCAAACTTGCATAAATAAACGAATGAAATATTGATTATATGTACTGGAGCTGTTGAACGTTTCCACAAAGTGTTTAATTGAGAACTTCTCTGCCCAAGAAGCCCTTTTCACTTAGTCTTCCCTAACCACTCTAACGTGCATGTTGACTTTCCACGCATTCGCATTTTGTCCCAAAAATAATAAAGTTTCGCCCGACTTGTTGGCAGCTTACACTGTTATAATATTGAACTAAGAAATGAAAATATTCACGTGAATTTTAAATCTACAAATAATATTAAAATTCTCGAAATTAGTTCTGATCGGTTACAATTTCATATTTTCCCATTGTATTTACGAAAATAGAGCTTGGTAAATGATTTCAGCAACTTTGAAATGACGTTTATAAATGATTCTATAAATTCAATCTTTATAGGTGATCTTAATATCAGAATAGAGGAAACATCACAATAGTTAGACGCAAATGTTTTAAGTAATCCAGTAATCCAAGTAGAGAGGAACTCTAAAGATTAAGTAATTAATAAAAACGGGAAAGAATTCATTGAATTCTGTAATAATCATGGAATATTTATATTAAATGGGGCTACAGGCGGAGATAAATTTGGGGAATATACATACATTTGTAGCCACTATTTGTAAATCAGTTAACGATATATGTGCAATGTCACAAGAATTAATTGATGACGTCTTAAATTTTTCTATAAAGGAAGCTATCTGGTTCGGGTTATGCGTTAGTAGACGTTAGTAGACATAAGGAAAACTATAAAACTTACATGAAATTGGTATCAAAACTAATATGGTAAGAGGATAAAAAAGACGGTTATAAAGTTAAACTAAATCAAAGTGCTCAAAGATATCGGGTCGAGTTTGAGAGCCACAGATTTTGAAAATTACTTTCATAGCTTATTGAATCCCCCATTCGCGGAAAAGGATAATCACATACCTGAGTAGGATGCTGTGATTCCCTTGCTAGAAATTCAAAAAGTGTTGGCCAAAGTCACAATAAATAAAGCCCAGGGATCGTATAACATATGGATTCTTAATAAATGCATCTAATGATTTTTTGAACCAACTCGAAAGAGTATTTACAAAATTTTTAAATTCAGGACTAATAGAGCTTTTCAAAAACACTTATATTCCCAATATTCAACAAGGGCGATTTGAACACAGCGTCGAACTATATATAGAGGAATTTCATTTATGACTTGCATACCAAAAGTGTTTATGGGAGTTTTATACAGTAGACTTACTTATATATATCATCTAAGAATTTACTAAATATTCTACATTAGATAATGTTTACAACCTAACCTGTATAATTAATTCGAAATTTAATGATCATAAAAAAGTGTATGCATTCTTTGTGGACTTCAAAGCAGCTTTTGACGGTGTTCCTAGAAAATCTTTGATATGTAAGCCATATAATGGAGGAGCCTCCACAAAGCTGGTTAAACCTATAGAATCTGTATACAGTAACACAAAGGCAGCGGTGTGGGATGGAAAAAAATAATCGGATTATTTCGCAACAAAAATGAGAGTTAAGCAAGGCTGTTTACTTTCTCCATTACTATTCGCAATCTACTTGAATGACCAGCATGATTTCATTGGCGGGAGTTTGAATGTTGGAAACAAATAGATTAGGGTTTTATAATACTTTATGCAGACGATATTGTTTTATTGGTCGATGATATTGAAGTTTTACATGGTATGACAAATAGGTTAATAATGTATGGAGATAAGTGGAGTGTAACATTAAATTTGGACAAATAAAAAATAATGGTTTTTCGAAAATCAGGAAAACTTTCTAGGCAGGAAAAATGGTATTATAAGCAACAGGAAATAGAAATAGTGAACCTACCAGCTAACGTGAATCTATTTAATGCTGTTTCGCGATCTATTTTCTGTTATGATTTAGAAATTTGGGACTATAAGAATTTCGAGGAAACTGATAAGTTTCAAAGGTTTTCCTGTAAACGGATCTTAAATTTGCCCAATTTCACGCCAAGCTATGCAATTTATTTAGAAACTGGAATTTCTCAAACCCATTTTTATACATTGCAGTTGCATATGAATTATATAACTAAAACATTATTTACGTACTCGGAAAAAAGGCTTCCTAACTAGTTATCCAAGCTAATTATTCAAAACAAAATATTTTGATACAAGGAGTGGCAGTCTTTGATACCAACTTCACAAGTCGATTGGGAAAATAGCGAATATAATTATAATGCATGGAAGTATAATGTCATTGCTTCGCTAACATTTTTAATGAATAAGCGGCTAACAGAGAACATAGAAAGAACAAGACAAAGTGAAGATCGCGTTTATAGAATGTTGGACTTAACGAGAGATAGCTCTTACTTAATTAGTGCTAACTCTAGACCTAAAATAATGTGGATATTTAGGGCCAGAACAGATTTAATAGGGTTAAACGCCGCAAAGCATAGAGTAGGAAATTAACGAATATGCTCATTATGTTGTCTGAAAGAAGATGAAAATATTTTTCATTTTATTGGGAGATGCCCTATATTAAAGGAATTCAGGAATTCAAGCATGATTTAGTACAGTACGCTCCTGTCGATACTGTCGTATGGTTGTTTAAAATCTACGAAAATGTGGTGCACTTGTTTCACCGAGAATATCTGGTCTGTTGTAGATCGTTCTGAATCTACCTTGGTATTCGCCAATTATTTCAATAGTATGGAGCTGAAGATGACGTTCAATTATTTTTGTCAGTATTTTATAGGACGTACACAACAACAATATTTATTTATTTATTTATCATAACAAGGTATTTGACATAATAATAAATTGCTTAATATAATTTAATTTAATATAACCTAATATAGTTAAATTTGCCTTAATTAATAACATAATTTGATATATGTAAGTATAGTAGGAGCTAGTGGAAGGGTCCTGGGGACGTTATAAAATGGAGCGTAGTCTCAGTTTATATGTATATCAGCTTATTTATTGGAGGTATATAGTGTGCGCTAAATTTGTTAAATACTCTACAGTATCTGTTAATAGTTGTTATCACCCGTGATCTTAAGACCTAAATGATACGAGAAACGGATACATCGCCTCGGATACGGAATGATCCTATGGTAACGACTTTTGGCATTCGAAAACGGACTATGATTGGCTTCTGGAACGTTCGAACATTGAATGACGGGGGAAGAGCTGGGGTTACTCGGTCCTTGCACAGCCAATCAGTGATCGACCGTCAAATGGAGCACTATAACATCCAAATCTTGGACTAGCGGAAACACTATTCTGTACATTGGCCCTGAAAGTGAAGCCAGAAATGGCGTGGCGTTCGTCCTTACGCCGAGAGCGAGAAACAGTCTCATTAGCTGGGAACCAATCTCGGATAGGATTATCGTCGTCAGGCTCAGGACCAGTGTCAGAAACGTAACAATTCTGCAGTGCTACGCACCAACTAATACCGCAACATCTGGTGACAAAGAGGAGTTTTATAGCCAACTGAGTGCCACCTTCGAACGTGTTCCAAGAGGTGATATTATTATCATCTCGGGAGATATGAACGCCCAGGTTGGATCAGACAACACTGGACTAAAACACGTCATGGGGAGGCATGGTGACCCTTGGGTCGACGCTTCACGACCTTGGATTAAGAGACCCGAAAACGGCGAATTATGTGTGGAGTTCTGTAGTACTCGGCAAATGGTCATCGGAGGGACCCTTTTTCCACACAAGAGTCATCATAAAACATCTTGGGTTTCCCCTGATGGTGTTACTCAGAACCAGATCGACCATTTGGCTATAAGTTGCCGATGGAGAAGATGTCTCCTCGATGTGCGAGCGAAACGTGGAGCTGACGTGGGGAGCGATCACCACTTGATGGTTGCCTGCTTGAGATTGTGTACAGCAGCTATCCGACGACCACAAATTCTTCAAATGAAGCGTAGGCTTAATGTGGATAAACTCAGAGATCCCAACAAAAACGCGAATACACCACCATTCTACGCGAAAAGTCATCCACATTGGGTGAACATGAAATGCGCACACTGGACGCCAATTGGGAGGCAACCAGAAACACTTTTCTAACTAGTGCTGAAGAATCTGTGGGATATGTGCAAAGCGGTGAGAAACCCTGGATGTCGCAAGACACATGGGACAAGGTTGCAATCGGAAAAAAGCCAAATTGGCAATCATCTCTCAACCCGATGTCAACCAACGAACGCCCGACTTGAGGCAGAACTACCGCGATGCTCATATACAGCTTAAAAAGGCTGTTAGACGCGACAAGAGAAAGGCCATTGAAGATCTGGCAAACAAGGCAGAATCTGCGGCTTACCTTGGGGATATGGGTTCATTATTTAAAATCATGAAACAGTTGACGAACAGGAATTTTACCGCCAACCGCCTGGTGAGAGATGTCAACGGAACTCTCCTTAATATGAGTGAACACCAGTTGCGACGATGGAAGGAATACTTCTCTGATATTTTAAACATCTTGTCAGATGAAGATATTCCGGAAACAGAACAACTTCCAAACATCCAACCGCAACAATCCTCTATTAGGGACGATCCCCCAGACAAGGAAGAGATAATTTCCGCCATTCGGTCAATGGCGGGAAGGAAAGCTCCAGGTATAGACGGACTACCAACCGAACTCCTCAAAGCGGACCCGGAAATAACAGCCGATATACTCCTCCCACTCTTCACTAAGGTGTGGAATGATGGAAGATATCCGACTGAATGGAAGGAGGGCGTCATTGTGAAAATTCCGAAGAAGGGCGACCTTCGGGATTGTGGCAATTGGCGTGGTATATGTCTACTTACTGCCGTATCAAAAATTATGGCTAAAGTAATTCTCAATAGGATTAGTGATATCATCGAGAGCACTCTCGAAGTTTATCAGGCTGGATTCCGTAAAGGGTCGTCTTGTACCGACCACACAAATACCCTACGGATAATATTAGAGCAGTCAGCCGAAATGAGTTCGCCACTACATCTCATGTTTGTGGACTTCGAGACGGCTTTTGACAGCGTTAAGCGAGATTACATGTTGAATGCTTTGCGTAGGAGAGGTATTCCAGATAAGGTCATAGCTATGATTAAAGAATCCTACGAAGATGCAAGGTGTCACGTCTTGCATAGAGGAGAGCTGTCCGAGAGCTTTCCTGTGCGAACGGGTGTCAGACAAGGCTGCATATTATCACCAGCCCTGTTTCTGGTGATAATAAATGACATCTTGAAAGCTGCACTGGAAGGTGGGGAAGGTAAAGGTCTTCAATGGAGACTATTTAACATCTTAAGTCACCTCGATTATGCTGATGACGTGTGTTTGCTTGCACATACCCGTTCGGACTTAGAGTCAAATGTTCGCTCGTTGCATTCTAAATGCAAACAGGCGGGACTGTGCGTAAAACCAAGTACATGCACATGGGTTCGAACGCAAGCACACCGATTGTTCTTAATGGACAGGATGTGGAAGAGGTGCAAGATTTTTGCTATCTCGGAAGCATTGTCAGCATGGACGGCGGAGCCGAAAAGGATGTTGAGGCTCGGCTAAATAAAGCCCGTCAGGCCTTCGGTATCCTTTCCCCTTTCTGGAGGTTAAGAGAGATCTCCCTTCGCACGAAGCTGCGAGTTTTTGACGCATGCGTCAAATCCTTGTTGTTATATGGTTGTACTACGTGGAAAGTGACCGTTCGACTTACCAAGAAACTACAGACTTTCGTAAACCAATGCCTCCGACGCATTTTAGGAATATTCTGGCCAGAAGTAATCTCGAACGACGAACTTTGGAGTACAACTCGCCAGACTAAAATAGGTATTGAGATTCAACGGCGAAAGTGGCAGTGGATCGGTCATACTTTGAGGAAACCAGAGCGAAACATCGCAAAACAGGCTCTGGATTATAACCCTCAAGGAAGACGTCGGGTTGGTCGACCATGTAACACATGGAAGCGAGCAGTTGAGCAGGAGGCCAGAGGAATAAACAAGTCCTGGCAACAGCTTAAAGCCGATGCTCAGGATCGCGCCTTGTGGAAGAGAGTAGTTTCTGTCTTATGCCCCTATAGGGGGTCTTAACTGGAATTTGATTGATTGATTGATCTGTTAATAGGTTCATTTTGTCCGTAATCTGTACGATGTGGATATTACTTAAGTGGTTTTGAATGTCTCGTCAGCTTGACATTGCCATTGAGTCTGAATTTATTTGAGATATGGTCAACCTTAATATCGCCATTCAAAACATCTAAGGTAAAACATGTTGTGAGCATAGTTTTTCTAGAAACAAGCAGTAAAAGATTTAATAATTGGAGCCTAAATGTGTAGGGTGGAAAGTCTCTAGGATCATACAAGTCCCTGAGAGCAAAAGGAAGGAATTGCTTCTGGATTGACTCTATTCTGTTGCTGTATAACTGGAAAAAGGGGTCCCAAATGGGACATACATATTCCAGAATAGGGCGGACAAGAGAACAGAATAAAGATTTGGTAGCCAATATGTACATTTTTAAACTCTTGGGCTCTTCACAGCACAGATTTTTGTCCAGTAGTAAGCCGAGGTCCTCGATTTGATCATCACGGTGTAGTTGAGTTCCACTTCGGACATAGTCATGGTGATATGAGGATGATTTACATGAGAAGCTTATCACGTGTCATTTACTGACATTAAGCTGTAATTTGTTCTGACTGCACCAATGATCTAGCACAATAAGCTTGAATCGCAGGATTGCGGCATCTGCGGGCGAGGTTCTGGCATGATATATTTTTAGATCATCAGCGTACATCAGATGTGAAACAATTTCCAATACTTCTGATAGATCTGAGATGAAAATATTAAATAAGAGAGGTCACAAGTGACTTCCTTGGGGTATCCCAGAGAAACTTAACAAATTGAGCTCTATTATTAAGATAGAATTTAAGCCAGTCAAGAAAGGATCATTTCACATCAAATTGTTTCAACTTTAAGATCAGGACATTGTGATCAACTCGGACGAATGCTTTGTTAAAGTCTGTGTATATTGTGTCGATTTGATACCCATTTTCAAGTGCGCAGAGCGTATCAGATACAAGAATCATGAGATTCGTTGTGGTCGAGCGACCTTTTCTAAAACCGTGTTGCTGGTCATTGAGAACAGGGTTGATCATATTGGACAATTTATTGCAGATAATTTTTTCGAATAATTTCGGTATAGCTGATAGAATTGCTATACCTCGATAGTTCCCACATTTTCGTTTGTCTTCATTCTTGTAGATGCGTGTGAGATGCGACGATTTCCAAGCCGAGGGGAAAGTTCGCAATGACAGTGACTTATTAAACAGAAAATGTAAAGGTTTTAAAAGTTAATGGGCACACTTTGATAAAAATAGGGGAGGAATAAGATCAGGACCTGGACCATTTTTGATATCAATAGTTTTGAGAGCATCGAGCACCTCCTCAATAGACAATGAGATATTATCAACAAGTGTAGAAACCGAAATGTTGGGTTCGTTGTGGGGGGTTCAATCTGACTAGGCACCAAAAACTTCTTGAAAACGGTCTGCAAATATATCACAGATATTACGCCGGCAGGAAGATTGCATGATCCCGTTGGACATGGTTACGGGATAAACCGAACTTTTTCGTTTTGAATTAACAAATTCGAAAAATCTTTTTGCTTCTGTCATGATATCATCACCAATTTATTTTACATAACACTCATACGCAACCCGGGACTTACAAGAGAATTCTGAGGCAAGCGTGTCATAACTTCTTTGAAGATTAGGTGTAATCGCGCCCATTTTCTTAAGTTTTTTGAATAGCTTATTTCTTCTATTCCGCAGTGATCTGAGGTTTTTATCTAAACAGGATTCAGAGACTTTGTCTTTTTGTTTTATTACAGGGACATAATTATCAACAATTTTAAAGATCACATCACAGAACGATGTTATGGCATTGTCAAGATCAATACATGAGAAAAGGGATATCCAGTCTGTTGAAGACAGTAGGTTATTAATGCAACTAAAATCAGCATTACGGAAGTCAAATACAATATTATTATTGTAAGAGTGAACAAAATTAATGTTGTTGCATGTTAGTTCTACTATGATGGCAGAGTGATGTTGTGTATTAGAGAAAAGACGTCAGATGCAGGGCTAACAATCACTTCATCATATGCGTCGGTAATGATCATACTAAGCCATCTCTCATTTTTATTGGGGAAATTCACTACCTGATGTAACGTCGGTATTATACAGTGTGTTGATAATAGTGATGTCAATATTATACTGAAGATTCCCCGGTATATTAGTGTTATCGGAATGATTAGACTGAAAAGAGATGTTTCGGCGATTAAAATCTCCGAGGAAGATATTGTCATTCTCATTCTCATATACCTCTGTAATTCTCACGGCAGAGTATGTCTCCTTCCTGGTAAATTGGACATATAGTACTTTTTCGCCAGTCGTCGGGTATGATTTCCTCTGTCCGCATCTTGCATATCAGTATTTCAGCGACACAGTTTCCACCGTTTCTCAAACGTTCAACTGGTATTTGGTCAATTCCCAACGCTTTGTTTCATTTTTGGTCACAGAGGGCTGCTTTTATTTCAGCAAGCGTGGGTGGTGTCGATGATGGTTCTTCTTCGTCAGTTGAGGCTTCAATTGAAATGTTGTCTGTCTTTATAGGTGCTAATGGGGTGAGATTGAGAAGATGTTCAAAGTATGAAGCCCATCTCCTTTTGATTTCTTGTGTGTCGCTGATGATGTTGTCCTCTGCGTCCTTGCAGAGGCTGGTTTTAGGCTTATATCACTTTTTTATGTCTCTTACTAGAGCTTATGCGCACCACGTTTTATTATGTCTCTTATCGTCGTCCATTTTTTATTTTTTGTCATTATTGTACTTCCTTTGTTTTCGCCCGCAGGTCATTTTCGCATATTGCCTAAGCTCGTCATAAATATCTTTTTTGGCTCGTATTGGTCGTTCAGTAAAAATGTTGTATGCCTCGTTCTTTCTATCTATTGCATCGCGATATTCTTGGTCGAACCAATCATTATTTTTTCGCTGTGCTTGATATCCTAACACCTCTTCTGCGGAGGATTTGATGCCGTCTCGTATTTTCAGCCACGCATTCTCCACTGGCATATTTTGGATGTTTTTATATATTGGTGTCAGGTGTTTGTTACACGCTGACATATAAACCTGCGCCACGGTTTCGTCTTTAAGCTTGTCGGCATTGAATTCGCGAGCTCTTCTCGTTTTCAAATATCCACGACAAGCTATTCGGCATCGATACGTAGCTCTGACTAGATAGTGATCAGAGTCACAATTTGCACGGCTGAGGGTTCGTACATCAAGTAAGCTGAAAGCAGCCCTTTTCTTAGTTAGAACGTAGTTGAAGGTGTGACCATCTGTGATGCCCATGCTCGTTTGTAAATATCGCGAAGTGCGAAGCACGTAGAGCTTATTATCGTATTTTTGCTGATTGTGAAATCAATAAGACGTTGGCCATTGTCGTTGGTTATGTCATGGAGACTGTGCCCTCCTGTTGTTCCTCTATGAGCCTCCTCTTTTCCGACTTTTACATTAAAATCTTCTATGATAATTTGTAGGTCATTCGATGGCAGTGAATTATAAGTTGGCATAAAATTTGTCTTTAGTTATATCGTCCTTGTGTTCAGTTGGTGCGTGGACGTTGATCAACCAAGTGTTGAAAAATTTAGTTTTTATTCGGATTGCACACAATCTTTCACTTACTGGTTTGAAGCTCGTGACCTGCTTTTTAAATTTTTTGTCTATGACAAAAGCGGCTCCAAACTCTCTGCTTCCCGACAATTTTCCACATGGATAGATTGTATGTATGTGATCTCATGTCCATGATTTCGTTACCGAGTCATTTCATTTCTTGGATGGCAATTATGTTGATGTTGTGTTTTGCCACTTCTATGAGGAACACTTTCAGAGTTCTTGTCATAAATAAGGATCAAAAATTCCTAGATCCAATAGAGAACTCCATTTTTCGTTTCCGGGGTCGCTGCAGTTGAGTCCTACCTTTCCGAGGCTGTTCTTCAGGTTTCTGGACAGTATTTATTTTCCGGTGATGCGTAGTCGGCGCGTCGCTCAACCGTCGACTTGAAAGACCGGTCCCACTTATTTATTACACCCTACTAGAAAAAGGGTGGGAGTTTTCAGCTAAATATGGCATGCAGGTGTTCTCACAGCTATGCTGCGAGTCCAACCATGTCATACTTTTTTCCTGGTGCTACAGGCCATTCAGTTTAACTCCATGCTCCCTTCTCCTTTCTCAATCGGGCTTGGGACCGGCTGTGGCGGAGTTCTCTTTGATTGTTGGGAACAGAAAAATACCATTGGGTGAGAAATCACAAGAGAATACGGCCGGTGTGTTATTGTTTTGATGTTATTTTGCTTTAAATAAGCAATTGTCTGAGCAGTTACTTATGCACTTACTGTGCAGTGGTGCAGCATGAAATGATGTTTAGAACTGTTTTTTCTTATTTCAGAGATCAATTCCTGCAAGCGAATTATTGTATACCAATAATTAACGTTCACTGTTCTTCAATCTTCGAAATCAGCTGTTGAAGCATGACCAGTAAATCCAAATAAATAGGAAATTATTGCTTACATAACTTTTTTTTTGGATTTGACACACCTTCAACTACTACAATAATTGATAATTAATTATATTCAGGGTCATTTGAATATATCAAAAATATTCACATGTACTGATATAATACACAGAATTAGACAGACTGCACTATTTGACTCGAACACAGCGATTGCATCAATCAATCAATTTCCTGTTAAGATCCCCTTTAGGGGCATAGGATAGAAACAGATCTCTTCCATAAAGCGCAATCCTGAGCATTGGCTCTTAGTTCCATTGTGTGATGTAATGTATTTCCATTCCAAGTCGATTATTGGATCATTCCAGCATGGCTTTGTCAAAGGCAGATCCACTGTAACTAATCTTATGGAATTCTCGAACTTCTGCCTTTCTGCTATTGAAAACGGGCAGCAGGTCGATTGCATATACACTGACTTTAGTAAGGCCTTTGACAAAATTGACCATAATATTCTTGTGCATAAGCTCGGCCTGCTTGGTTTTCCTGATATTTTTGTCCTTTGGATAAAGTCGTATCTTAGTGATCGCATTCAGAAAGTACACTTTCGTGGAGCCTTATCTTCTGAAATATTTAATACTTCAGGCGTTCCGCAAGGTAGCCATCTGGGTCCACTTCTATATATTATATTCTATAGGAGAGAAAAAAATATAGGAGAGAAAAAATTCAATGATTTCTTTACAACGAAAATGTTGTATTGTGCATTTGTCCGATCTATCCTAGAATATGCTAGTCCTATCTGGTCACCATTTTATTCCATTCACATAGATAGGATCGAAGCAGTTCAGCGTCGGTTCTTAATGTTTGTCCTTTAGGGCCTTCCCTGGTCCGATCCTCTCAGGTTACCGCCATATGTTGATCGTATAAATCTGCTGTCTATGGATTCCCTTGAGAAAAGGCGGATATATGCCAGAATTGTTTTTGGTTTTAAAGTAATTACAGGTATAATTGACTCTGACAAATTGTTGTCTATGATTAATTTCAATATTCCATATCGCCCTTTGCGAAATTATGAGCTTTGTAGAATTCCGCAGCACCGCACAAACTACGGGTTTCATGAACCGGTTTCATGCATGTTAAGAAATTTCAATAACTACTTCTCGCAATTGGATTTCCACATGAGTGTTCCGCAAGTAAAAGATCAGCTTTCTTGAGATTAATTATGTTTGATTATTTAAAATTTTTTAATATTTGTGTATCTGATTCTTTTTTATTGTTTCTGTATATATGTAAATGTAGTAATCAATTTTTGATGAAATAAATTATTATTATTATTATTAGTTGTCGTCAGGACTTGTTTCTTCATCTGACCACATGCTCAACTGCTCGCTTCCATGAGCTCTCTGAGCGACGAACCCGTTGTCTTCCTTGAGGATTATAATCCAGAGCTTGTTTGGCGATTTTTCGCTCTGGTTTTCTCAAAGTGTGACCGAACTACTACCACTTCCGCCTTTGAATCTCAATGCTTTTGTAATCTATCCAGTGGTTCTCCAAAGTCTCATTTATGTAGTACGCGAAACCTTGTTTCTTGGTAGGGATTCTTTAGCTAAGATCTTATCTAGAATACTTCTGTTACGCAAGGAATTCTAAATGTAAGCCTTTTTGAAGTCCATAAACATGAGATGTAGTGGTAGACTCATTTTGGCGAACTGCTACAACATTATCCATAGGGTATTTGTATGGTCTGTACAAAACGACTCTTCATGCAATCCAGCCCGATAGAGTGTTCTCTACAACATCACTAATCCTTTGTGCAAATACTTAACCCATGACTTTTGATACAGCAGCAAGTAGACATTTACCACGGGGATGCTCCTCAATAGACAATTGTTGCGGTTGGATAATTGGTAATTGTTCTATTTCTGGAATATTCTCCTGTTACGGCCGTTTCCAAATTAAACTTCGTTAAGTCTAAAACATTAAACGCACTTTATAAAATTCCAAAAAGAAACATTGTAAACGCACCCGATAATATTTCTTTTTCGATGTAACCTCAACTTGTTAAGGTGCGTAAAATTTTGTGAATTTAAATTGGTTAAAAAACTAATAATATTTTATAATACTTTAATTTAGACGAAAACTGCAAAATAAATTTGAAGTTCGCTTTTCTCAATATTTGAGCAAACTATCATTTTTTAATTATCGTTTTAACAAAATCTTCAAATTTATTTGCGGCTCTTCGGAAAGTTCTGGAATTTATTTCGAGTGCTCAACAAAGAACCGACAATCATGCCACGGGAATTCGGAAAGTCGAAAATAACTGAACGAACGCCGCCGGAGAAACAACCTAGTGCGCGGGAGCAAAGCTGTGGGATATGCACAGCATCCGATACGAGCCAAATGGTCCAGTGCGACGAGTGCGACGTTTGGTATCATTTTACCTGTGCGGGTGTCTCCGACTCTATCACGGAGAAAGAATTTCTCTGTATAAAGTGTGGCATTCCAAATGCGGCTTTACCGCAAGCAAATTCTACGCAAAATCTGGCTCAACCGGTAATTAGCGATAACCGATCCGTTGCGTCATCAAAAGTGTCAAAAGCATCTCTGAGAAGACGTCATCGACTTGAACTTCTTAGGTTAGAAGAAGAACGGAACCTCGAGAAGAACTACCTGGAGAATAAATTCAAGGTCTTAAGTGACATGCAGGATTTGGAGAGTGACAGTGACGACGCAGAAGTTAGGGAAAGTGAAATTCCTCACAAAGTGGAATCAGTGGCTAAATGGGTTTCCGCGCTTAAAGCATTTGACGAAAAAAATGCTGTGATCGACTCACAAATGAAAGCGCCTACATCGAGTGTAGTGTCTAAACCCGTACACCACACAGATCCTAGCCTAAGTCGGCATCAAACCTCCTCGACACCAGTTCTACGATGCTCCTCACAAGACGCCGCTCTTTACAAAATCGCAGCCATACCGCTAATACCAGCGACTAATGGACTGCAACATCTGTCGGTGCCACCCATTACATCGAATTTAGAGCAGCCTGCAATGAATGCTCGATCACAAGCGTACGATCGAGGTGCTCCAAATTCAAACTTAGCGGAATGCACTCCAGTCGCATCATTCTCATACGCGTCACATCGAACGAGTTCAGCTATACCCCCCATCGCGGGTGCTACGGATGCGATTCAATATTGCGCACCGATGACTAGTTTAGCTAGCTACATTCCTGCAGCCACATCCTTATGTGTGCCTATTCAAACGGGTTTAAATTCCTTTCCTTCGGTTCAACCTGGTGTACCATACTCAAATTTCGATAACTTCGTTTCAGCTGTTAGTTCTTCGCGTGCACCACTGCTGAACTCAAGCTATGTCTATCAATCCCCAGCAACAATAAACGTCACGAATGGAAGGAATGATCATCAACATCCGTCACCATCTCCATCTCAGCTTGCCGCTAGGCACGTCACGCCAAAGGAGCTGCCAGCTTTCAATGGAAATCCTGAGGAGTGGCCGATATTTATCAGCTCTTTCGAAGAATCAACGCGTGTTTGCGGTTTCTCAGATGCGGAGAATTTACTTCGACTGCAAAGGTGCCTGAAGGGCAAAGCGCTCGCAGCAGTCCGATATCGTCTACTACTTCCAAACAACGTTCCGGCGATCATCGACACACTTCGCATGCTCTACGGTAGGCCAGAACTCATCATCAACGCACTCTTGGGAGTGATTAGAAACCAGCCTCCGCTAAAATCAGACAGGTTAGAAACTTTAATTTCATTCTCATTAAATGTCCAAAACTTATGCGCGACGATGGAAGCCTCAGGTCTATTGTCGCATATGGTTAATCCATCATTACTGCAAGAATTAGTTGAGAAGCTTCCGGCTCAATCAAAACTAAACTGGGCTATTCATAAAAAGAGTTGCCGAACAGTCTCTATCGCGCATTTCGCTAGCTGGCTATTCGAAATAGCGCAAGCGGCGAGTGAAGTAACATTACCATCAGTAGACTTTAATACTGAAGATAAATCAGAAAAACGTTTCACTCGGGGAGGAAACTATCTACATGCGCACGACGAAGCTAATTCAAAACACTATCGAGATCGTTCAAGAAAAAATTACGAAATGGAGAATTACTCAAGTACCAACAAGCGATGTATCGTATGCAACAAAGGAGTCCACGAGTTATTTGATTGCCCCTTATTCAAAAGGCTGAACGTTTCGGAGAGGTGGGACGCTGTCAAACAACACAAGTACTGCCGAAAATGTCTCAAACCACATAACCAGTTTAACTGCAAGTCCAATATTATCTGTGGGAAAAACGGGTGTTCATTTAAACACCACAAGCTCCTTCATAGCGACAAAGCTCAGGTAAATGATGCGACATCCTCGACCCTTAATGTTCACCATCGCAAAAGTCATCAGCAATCGATCCTGTTTCGTGTTATTCCCGTCAAATTGTATGGGAAAAATGCAACCATCGACACATTTGCATTCCTTGATGACGGTTCATCACTCACCCTTATCGAAAACAAGTTAGCCAAGGAGTTGAATCTAGAAGGCAGCAAAGAAAGTCTTTGCCTCAAGTGGACAGCGGACAACATAAGGGTAGAACCCAACTCTAAGAGGGTGAGCTTATCAATATCTGGAACTACAGAAGAAGCCTGTAAATATAAGCTAAACGATGTTCGAACAGTCGATAAGCTTAATCTGCCGACCCAGACAATATCGCCGGCAATATACAGCCAGTACCCGCATCTTAAAGGTTTACCTCTCGAAGCTTACAACAAAGCGACTCCAAGGCTACTGATTGGACTCAACAACTGGCACCTAGGGTTGCCTTTAAAAGTAAGAGAAGGAAAGTTATTACAACCTGTAGCCACAAAAACTCGGCTCGGCTGGGCCATTCACGGTCCTTGTGCCGGCTTAAAGAAAAATGAATCTAGCGACATGACCAAATATCATGGTGTTCATACTTGTGGATGTACAACTGATGAAGAACTACATCAACAGGTCAAACATTTTTTTTCCCTCGAGAGTCTACTGATAAGGGTACCCAATATACTTCCCGAATCCGACGAAAACAAACGAGCACGTACTATCATGGAATCTACAACGAGCAGGAAAAAGGGGCGGTATGAAACTGGCCTCCTATGGAAGTACGATTCGATTTCACTTCCAAATAGCTACCCCATGGCGTACAGCCGTTTGATTTGTCTCGAAAAACAAATGGGAAAAAATCCAAATATTTATAAAACCATTAAACAAACGATTAAAGAGCATATTCAGAAAGGATACGTTCGAAAGCTCAGCGATGAAGAACTCGAAGTTCAACATCAGCGTACCTGGTACTTGCCAATATTCGCTGTTACCAACCCTAACAAACCAGGGAAGCACAGAATTGTCTGGGACGCAGCAGCCAAGGCGGACGGAGTTTCCCTGAACTCCTGCCTCCTCAAAGGCCCTGATGAATTGATTTCATTGCCCCACGTCCTATACCGATTCCGGGAAAACAAATATGCGATTTCCGGCGATATACGTGAAATGTTTCACCAGGTTTTGATTCAACAGTCAGATCAACATGCGCAGCGATTCCTATGGCGTGATGAGCCTCAACAACAAAGACCCGATGTCTTCGTTATGCAGGTGATGACCTTTGGTGCTTCATGTTCACCGAGTTCTGCTCAATATGTAAAAAATTTAAACGCTAAACGCTACTCCGAAATACTACCACGAGCTGTGAAGTCCATAATAGAAAATCATTACGTGGACGACATGCTGGATGGTGCGGACACAATTGCAGAACTCATCAATCTCGCGACCGACGTCAGGTGCATACACTTCGAGGGCGGATTTGAAATCTGTAACTGGGTATCCAATTCACAAGAAGTCTTAAATGCTCTCGGCGAGAAAACCCTTAAGGAATCGAAAAATCTTAGCATGCAGCCGGATTCCAGTTCTACGAAAATCCTTGGAATGACATGGAGCACAAGATCGGATTGCCTCACTTATCAATTATCACTGAGTAAGGTGGATAAGGATGTACTCAACGGAAAACGTAAACCAACTAAACGCGAAGTACTTCGAACCTTGATGTCTGTTTTCGACCCATTAGGCCTCCTGGCTTCCTACCTGATATACATGAAAATCTTACTGCAGGAAATCTGGCGCACTAACTTAGACTGGGACGACTACATACATGACTC
This sequence comes from Chorisops tibialis, assembly GCA_963669355.1. NCBI lineage: Eukaryota > Metazoa > Arthropoda > Insecta > Diptera > Stratiomyidae > Chorisops > Chorisops tibialis. The sequence goes on along the minus strand of OY770262.1, from coordinate 88,829,639 downwards.
TCTGCACGCCAAATGGCTCAAATGGATAAGAATACTGCCTGAAATTGGAAACCTGTACATACCAAGATGTTATCGCAACAACAACTTCTCGAAGATCCGATCAACGCAACTACATATCTTCGTTGACGCAAGTGAATTAGCATTTGCCGCCGTAGCATATTTTAGAATAGAGACCGAGGAAGGCATCACTTGCTCACTAAGAGGTGCGAAAACTAAAGTCGCTCCACTGAAACCGATGTCCATTCCCCGGCTCGAACTTCAAGCTGCAATAATTGGGGTCAGACTAGCAGCAAACGTAAATGAAGGCCACTCAATTAATATTTCAAGACGATTCTTTTGGTCAGACTCAAAAACAGTCGTAAGTTGGCTGAATTCAGATCCAAAGAAATATAAGCAATTCGTCTCGTTTCGTATCGGAGAAATATTAGAAACTACTGATGTTGGAGAATGGCGTTGGATTCCGAGCAAGCTCAACGTTGCTGATGAAGCTACGAAGTGGTATAATCTTCCAGAATTTAATACATCAACAAGGTGGTTTAATGGACCTACATTTCTCGCTGACTCCGAAGAGCAACGGCCAAGGAGACACCCCACAGACGAACTGCTTCGTACACTACTCCTGGAGGTAGAAAATATTGTAAATTCACGACCACTGACATATATTCCGATAGAAGGCGCTAACGAAGAAGCATTGACACCAAATCATTTTCTACTGTGAAGCTCAAACGGGCTTAAGCCTCCTGGTACATTTAGTGAAGATACTCTACTCCTCCGCAACAACTGGAAGAAGTCACAGCATCTTGCAAACTCCTTTTGGAATCGGTGGGTCCGCGAGTACCTGCCAGATCTAACGAGGCGTACAAAGTGGTTCAAATGCACGAAACCGATCAAAGAAGGTGACGTGGTAATCATCGTTGATAATAACCAACCACGTAACGTTTGGAAAAAGGGAATAGTAGTTGAGGTCATACCCGGAAAGGATGGCCAAGTCCGCAAAGCAACAATTCAGACCAGCAGTGGAATCTTGACGAGGCCCGCTGTAAAACTAGCACCACTGGACATCCAAAAACCCAAAGAATAAGTAAACCGTGCCAGCATCGGTGTACTGGGGGGGAGGATGTTACGGCCGTTTCCAAATTAAACTTCGTTAAGTCTAAAACATTAAACGCACTTTATAAAATTCCAAAAAGAAACATTGTAAACGCACCCGATAATATTTCTTTTTCGATGTAACCTCAACTTGTTAAGGTGCGTAAAATTTTGTGAATTTAAATTGGTTAAAAAACTAATAATATTTTATAATACTTTAATTTAGACGAAAACTGCAAAATAAATTTGAAGTTCGCTTTTCTCAATATTTGAGCAAACTATCATTTTTTAATTATCGTTTTAACAAAATCTTCAAATTTATTTGCGGCTCTTCGGAAAGTTCTGGAATTTATTTCGAGTGCTCAACAAAGAACCGACAATCATGCCACGGGAATTCGGAAAGTCGAAAATAACTGAACGAACGCCGCCGGAGAAACAACCTAGTGCGCGGGAGCAAAGCTGTGGGATATGCACAGCATCCGATACGAGCCAAATGGTCCAGTGCGACGAGTGCGACGTTTGGTATCATTTTACCTGTGCGGGTGTCTCCGACTCTATCACGGAGAAAGAATTTCTCTGTATAAAGTGTGGCATTCCAAATGCGGCTTTACCGCAAGCAAATTCTACGCAAAATCTGGCTCAACCGGTAATTAGCGATAACCGATCCGTTGCGTCATCAAAAGTGTCAAAAGCATCTCTGAGAAGACGTCATCGACTTGAACTTCTTAGGTTAGAAGAAGAACGGAACCTCGAGAAGAACTACCTGGAGAATAAATTCAAGGTCTTAAGTGACATGCAGGATTTGGAGAGTGACAGTGACGACGCAGAAGTTAGGGAAAGTGAAATTCCTCACAAAGTGGAATCAGTGGCTAAATGGGTTTCCGCGCTTAAAGCATTTGACGAAAAAAATGCTGTGATCGACTCACAAATGAAAGCGCCTACATCGAGTGTAGTGTCTAAACCCGTACACCACACAGATCCTAGCCTAAGTCGGCATCAAACCTCCTCGACACCAGTTCTACGATGCTCCTCACAAGACGCCGCTCTTTACAAAATCGCAGCCATACCGCTAATACCAGCGACTAATGGACTGCAACATCTGTCGGTGCCACCCATTACATCGAATTTAGAGCAGCCTGCAATGAATGCTCGATCACAAGCGTACGATCGAGGTGCTCCAAATTCAAACTTAGCGGAATGCACTCCAGTCGCATCATTCTCATACGCGTCACATCGAACGAGTTCAGCTATACCCCCCATCGCGGGTGCTACGGATGCGATTCAATATTGCGCACCGATGACTAGTTTAGCTAGCTACATTCCTGCAGCCACATCCTTATGTGTGCCTATTCAAACGGGTTTAAATTCCTTTCCTTCGGTTCAACCTGGTGTACCATACTCAAATTTCGATAACTTCGTTTCAGCTGTTAGTTCTTCGCGTGCACCACTGCTGAACTCAAGCTATGTCTATCAATCCCCAGCAACAATAAACGTCACGAATGGAAGGAATGATCATCAACATCCGTCACCATCTCCATCTCAGCTTGCCGCTAGGCACGTCACGCCAAAGGAGCTGCCAGCTTTCAATGGAAATCCTGAGGAGTGGCCGATATTTATCAGCTCTTTCGAAGAATCAACGCGTGTTTGCGGTTTCTCAGATGCGGAGAATTTACTTCGACTGCAAAGGTGCCTGAAGGGCAAAGCGCTCGCAGCAGTCCGATATCGTCTACTACTTCCAAACAACGTTCCGGCGATCATCGACACACTTCGCATGCTCTACGGTAGGCCAGAACTCATCATCAACGCACTCTTGGGAGTGATTAGAAACCAGCCTCCGCTAAAATCAGACAGGTTAGAAACTTTAATTTCATTCTCATTAAATGTCCAAAACTTATGCGCGACGATGGAAGCCTCAGGTCTATTGTCGCATATGGTTAATCCATCATTACTGCAAGAATTAGTTGAGAAGCTTCCGGCTCAATCAAAACTAAACTGGGCTATTCATAAAAAGAGTTGCCGAACAGTCTCTATCGCGCATTTCGCTAGCTGGCTATTCGAAATAGCGCAAGCGGCGAGTGAAGTAACATTACCATCAGTAGACTTTAATACTGAAGATAAATCAGAAAAACGTTTCACTCGGGGAGGAAACTATCTACATGCGCACGACGAAGCTAATTCAAAACACTATCGAGATCGTTCAAGAAAAAATTACGAAATGGAGAATTACTCAAGTACCAACAAGCGATGTATCGTATGCAACAAAGGAGTCCACGAGTTATTTGATTGCCCCTTATTCAAAAGGCTGAACGTTTCGGAGAGGTGGGACGCTGTCAAACAACACAAGTACTGCCGAAAATGTCTCAAACCACATAACCAGTTTAACTGCAAGTCCAATATTATCTGTGGGAAAAACGGGTGTTCATTTAAACACCACAAGCTCCTTCATAGCGACAAAGCTCAGGTAAATGATGCGACATCCTCGACCCTTAATGTTCACCATCGCAAAAGTCATCAGCAATCGATCCTGTTTCGTGTTATTCCCGTCAAATTGTATGGGAAAAATGCAACCATCGACACATTTGCATTCCTTGATGACGGTTCATCACTCACCCTTATCGAAAACAAGTTAGCCAAGGAGTTGAATCTAGAAGGCAGCAAAGAAAGTCTTTGCCTCAAGTGGACAGCGGACAACATAAGGGTAGAACCCAACTCTAAGAGGGTGAGCTTATCAATATCTGGAACTACAGAAGAAGCCTGTAAATATAAGCTAAACGATGTTCGAACAGTCGATAAGCTTAATCTGCCGACCCAGACAATATCGCCGGCAATATACAGCCAGTACCCGCATCTTAAAGGTTTACCTCTCGAAGCTTACAACAAAGCGACTCCAAGGCTACTGATTGGACTCAACAACTGGCACCTAGGGTTGCCCTTAAAAGTAAGAGAAGGAAAGTTCTTACAACCTGTAGCCACAAAAACTCGGCTCGGCTGGGCCATTCACGGTCCTTGTGCCGGCTTAAAGAAAAATGAATCTAGCGACATGACCAAATATCATGGTGTTCATACTTGTGGATGTACAACTGATGAAGAACTACATCAACAGGTCAAACATTTTTTTTCCCTCGAGAGTCTACTGATAAGGGTACCCAATATACTTCCCGAATCCGACGAAAACAAACGAGCACGTACTATCATGGAATCTACAACGAGCAGGAAAAAGGGGCGGTATGAAACTGGCCTCCTATGGAAGTACGATTCGATTTCACTTCCAAATAGCTACCCCATGGCGTACAGCCGTTTGATTTGTCTCGAAAAACAAATGGGAAAAAATCCAAATATTTATAAAACCATTAAACAAACGATTAAAGAGCATATTCAGAAAGGATACGTTCGAAAGCTCAGCGATGAAGAACTCGAAGTTCAACATCAGCGCACCTGGTACTTGCCAATATTCGCTGTTACCAACCCTAACAAACCAGGGAAGCACAGAATTGTCTGGGACGCAGCAGCCAAGGCGGACGGAGTTTCCCTGAACTCCTGCCTCCTCAAAGGCCCTGATGAATTGATTTCATTGCCCCACGTCCTATACCGATTCCGGGAAAACAAATATGCGATTTCCGGCGATATACGTGAAATGTTTCACCAGGTTTTGATTCAACAGTCAGATCAACATGCGCAGCGATTCCTATGGCGTGATGAGCCTCAACAACAAAGACCCGATGTCTTCGTTATGCAGGTGATGACCTTTGGTGCTTCATGTTCACCGAGTTCTGCTCAATATGTAAAAAATTTAAACGCTAAACGCTACTCCGAAATACTACCACGAGCTGTGAAGTCCATAATAGAAAATCATTACGTGGACGACATGCTGGATGGTGCGGACACAATTGCAGAACTCATCAATCTCGCGACCGACGTCAGGTGCATACACTTCGAGGGCGGATTTGAAATCTGTAACTGGGTATCCAATTCACAAGAAGTCTTAAATGCTCTCGGCGAGAAAACCCTTAAGGAATCGAAAAATCTTAGCATGCAGCCGGATTCCAGTTCTACGAAAATCCTTGGAATGACATGGAGCACAAGATCGGATTGCCTCACTTATCAATTATCACTGAGTAAGGTGGATAAGGATGTACTCAACGGAAAACGTAAACCAACTAAACGCGAAGTACTTCGAACCTTGATGTCTGTTTTCGACCCATTAGGCCTCCTGGCTTCCTACCTGATATACATGAAAATCTTACTGCAGGAAATCTGGCGCACTAACTTAGACTGGGACGACTACATACATGACTCTCTGCACGCCAAATGGCTCAAATGGATAAGAATACTGCCTGAAATTGGAAACCTGTACATACCAAGATGTTATCGCAACAACAACTTCTCGAAGATCCGATCAACGCAACTACATATCTTCGTTGACGCAAGTGAATTAGCATTTGCCGCCGTAGCATATTTTAGAATAGAGACCGAGGAAGGCATCACTTGCTCACTAAGAGGTGCGAAAACTAAAGTCGCTCCACTGAAACCGATGTCCATTCCCCGGCTCGAACTTCAAGCTGCAATAATTGGGGTCAGACTAGCAGCAAACGTAAATGAAGGCCACTCAATTAATATTTCAAGACGATTCTTTTGGTCAGACTCAAAAACAGTCGTAAGTTGGCTGAATTCAGATCCAAAGAAATATAAGCAATTCGTCTCGTTTCGTATCGGAGAAATATTAGAAACTACTGATGTTGGAGAATGGCGTTGGATTCCGAGCAAGCTCAACGTTGCTGATGAAGCTACGAAGTGGTATAATCTTCCAGAATTTAATACATCAACAAGGTGGTTTAATGGACCTACATTTCTCGCTGACTCCGAAGAGCAACGGCCAAGGAGACACCCCACAGACGAACTGCTTCGTACACTACTCCTGGAGGTAGAAAATATTGTAAATTCACGACCACTGACATATATTCCGATAGAAGGCGCTAACGAAGAAGCATTGACACCAAATCATTTTCTACTGGGAAGCTCAAACGGGCTTAAGCCTCCTGGTACATTTAGTGAAGATACTCTACTCCTCCGCAACAACTGGAAGAAGTCACAGCATCTTGCAAACTCCTTTTGGAATCGGTGGGTCCGCGAGTACCTGCCAGATCTAACGAGGCGTACAAAGTGGTTCAAATGCACGAAACCGATCAAAGAAGGTGACGTGGTAATCATCGTTGATAATAACCAACCACGTAACGTTTGGAAAAAGGGAATAGTAGTTGAGGTCATACCCGGAAAGGATGGCCAAGTCCGCAAAGCAACAATTCAGACCAGCAGTGGAATCTTGACGAGGCCCGCTGTAAAACTAGCACCACTGGACATCCAAAAACCCAAAGAATAAGTAAACCGTGCCAGCATCGGTGTACTGGGGGGGAGGATGTTACGGCCGTTTCCAAATTAAACTTCGTTAAGTCTAAAACATTAAACGCACTTTATAAAATTCCAAAAAGAAACATTGTAAACGCACCCGATAATATTTCTTTTTCGATGTAACCTCAACTTGTTAAGGTGCGTAAAATTTTGTGAATTTAAATTGGTTAAAAAACTAATAATATTTTATAATACTTTAATTTAGACGAAAACTGCAAAATAAATTTGAAGTTCGCTTTTCTCAATATTTGAGCAAACTATCATTTTTTAATTATCGTTTTAACAAAATCTTCAAATTTATTTGCGGCTCTTCGGAAAGTTCTGGAATTTATTTCGAGTGCTCAACAAAGAACCGACAATCATGCCACGGGAATTCGGAAAGTCGAAAATAACTGAACGAACGCCGCCGGAGAAACAACCTAGTGCGCGGGAGCAAAGCTGTGGGATATGCACAGCATCCGATACGAGCCAAATGGTCCAGTGCGACGAGTGCGACGTTTGGTATCATTTTACCTGTGCGGGTGTCTCCGACTCTATCACGGAGAAAGAATTTCTCTGTATAAAGTGTGGCATTCCAAATGCGGCTTTACCGCAAGCAAATTCTACGCAAAATCTGGCTCAACCGGTAATTAGCGATAACCGATCCGTTGCGTCATCAAAAGTGTCAAAAGCATCTCTGAGAAGACGTCATCGACTTGAACTTCTTAGGTTAGAAGAAGAACGGAACCTCGAGAAGAACTACCTGGAGAATAAATTCAAGGTCTTAAGTGACATGCAGGATTTGGAGAGTGACAGTGACGACGCAGAAGTTAGGGAAAGTGAAATTCCTCACAAAGTGGAATCAGTGGCTAAATGGGTTTCCGCGCTTAAAGCATTTGACGAAAAAAATGCTGTGATCGACTCACAAATGAAAGCGCCTACATCGAGTGTAGTGTCTAAACCCGTACACCACACAGATCCTAGCCTAAGTCGGCATCAAACCTCCTCGACACCAGTTCTACGATGCTCCTCACAAGACGCCGCTCTTTACAAAATCGCAGCCATACCGCTAATACCAGCGACTAATGGACTGCAACATCTGTCGGTGCCACCCATTACATCGAATTTAGAGCAGCCTGCAATGAATGCTCGATCACAAGCGTACGATCGAGGTGCTCCAAATTCAAACTTAGCGGAATGCACTCCAGTCGCATCATTCTCATACGCGTCACATCGAACGAGTTCAGCTATACCCCCCATCGCGGGTGCTACGGATGCGATTCAATATTGCGCACAGATGACTAGTTTAGCTAGCTACATTCCTGCAGCCACATCCTTATGTGTGCCTATTCAAACGGGTTTAAATTCCTTTCCTTCGGTTCAACCTGGTGTACCATACTCAAATTTCGATAACTTCGTTTCAGCTGTTAGTTCTTCGCGTGCACCACTGCTGAACTCAAGCTATGTCTATCAATCCCCAGCAACAATAAACGTCACGAATGGAAGGAATGATCATCAACATCCGTCACCATCTCCATCTCAGCTTGCCGCTAGGCACGTCACGCCAAAGGAGCTGCCAGCTTTCAATGGAAATCCTGAGGAGTGGCCGATATTTATCAGCTCTTTCGAAGAATCAACGCGTGTTTGCGGTTTCTCAGATGCGGAGAATTTACTTCGACTGCAAAGGTGCCTGAAGGGCAAAGCGCTCGCAGCAGTCCGATATCGTCTACTACTTCCAAACAACGTTCCGGCGATCATCGACACACTTCGCATGCTCTACGGTAGGCATCATCAACGCACTCTTGGGAGTGATTAGAAACCAGCCTCCGCTAAAATCAGACAGGTTAGAAACTTTAATTTCATTCTCATTAAATGTCCAAAACTTATGCGCGACGATGGAAGCCTCAGGTCTATTGTCGCATATGGTTAATCCATCATTACTGCAAGAATTAGTTGAGAAGCTTCCGGCTCAATCAAAACTAAACTGGGCTATTCATAAAAAGAGTTGCCGAACAGTCTCTATCGCGCATTTCGCTAGCTGGCTATTCGAAATAGCGCAAGCGGCGAGTGAAGTAACATTACCATCAGTAGACTTTAATACTGAAGATAAATCAGAAAAACGTTTCACTCGGGGAGGAAACTATCTACATGCGCACGACGAAGCTAATTCAAAACACTATCGAGATCGTTCAAGAAAAAATTACGAAATGGAGAATTACTCAAGTACCAACAAGCGATGTATCGTATGCAACAAAGGAGTCCACGAGTTATTTGATTGCCCCTTATTCAAAAGGCTGAACGTTTCGGAGAGGTGGGACGCTGTCAAACAACACAAGTACTGCCGAAAATGTCTCAAACCACATAACCAGTTTAACTGCAAGTCCAATATTATCTGTGGGAAAAACGGGTGTTCATTTAAACACCACAAGCTCCTTCATAGCGACAAAGCTCAGGTAAATGATGCGACATCCTCGACCCTTAATGTTCACCATCGCAAAAGTCATCAGCAATCGATCCTGTTTCGTGTTATTCCCGTCAAATTGTATGGGAAAAATGCAACCATCGACACATTTGCATTCCTTGATGACGGTTCATCACTCACCCTTATCGAAAACAAGTTAGCCAAGGAGTTGAATCTAGAAGGCAGCAAAGAAAGTCTTTGCCTCAAGTGGACAGCGGACAACATAAGGGTAGAACCCAACTCTAAGAGGGTGAGCTTATCAATATCTGGAACTACAGAAGAAGCCTGTAAATATAAGCTAAACGATGTTCGAACAGTCGATAAGCTTAATCTGCCGACCCAGACAATATCGCCGGCAATATACAGCCAGTACCCGCATCTTAAAGGTTTACCTCTCGAAGCTTACAACAAAGCGACTCCAAGGCTACTGATTGGACTCAACAACTGGCACCTAGGGTTGCCTTTAAAAGTAAGAGAAGGAAAGTTATTACAACCTGTAGCCACAAAAACTCGGCTCGGCTGGGCCATTCACGGTCCTTGTGCCGGCTTAAAGAAAAATGAATCTAGCGACATGACCAAATATCATGGTGTTCATACTTGTGGATGTACAACTGATGAAGAACTACATCAACAGGTCAAACATTTTTTTTCCCTCGAGAGTCTACTGATAAGGGTACCCAATATACTTCCCGAATCCGACGAAAACAAACGAGCACGTACTATCATGGAATCTACAACGAGCAGGAAAAAGGGGCGGTATGAAACTGGCCTCCTATGGAAGTACGATTCGATTTCACTTCCAAATAGCTACCCCATGGCGTACAGCCGTTTGATTTGTCTCGAAAAACAAATGGGAAAAAATCCAAATATTTATAAAACCATTAAACAAACGATTAAAGAGCATATTCAGAAAGGATACGTTCGAAAGCTCAGCGATGAAGAACTCGAAGTTCAACATCAGCGCACCTGGTACTTGCCAATATTCGCTGTTACCAACCCTAACAAACCAGGGAAGCACAGAATTGTCTGGGACGCAGCAGCCAAGGCGGACGGAGTTTCCCTGAACTCCTGCCTCCTCAAAGGCCCTGATGAATTGATTTCATTGCCCCACGTCCTATACCGATTCCGGGAAAACAAATATGCGATTTCCGGCGATATACGTGAAATGTTTCACCAGGTTTTGATTCAACAGTCAGATCAACATGCGCAGCGATTCCTATGGCGTGATGAGCCTCAACAACAAAGACCCGATGTCTTCGTTATGCAGGTGATGACCTTTGGTGCTTCATGTTCACCGAGTTCTGCTCAATATGTAAAAAATTTAAACGCTAAACGCTACTCCGAAATACTACCACGAGCTGTGAAGTCCATAATAGAAAATCATTACGTGGACGACATGCTGGATGGTGCGGACACAATTGCAGAACTCATCAATCTCGCGACCGACGTCAGGTGCATACACTTCGAGGGCGGATTTGAAATCTGTAACTGGGTATCCAATTCACAAGAAGTCTTAAATGCTCTCGGCGAGAAAACCCTTAAGGAATCGAAAAATCTTAGCATGCAGCCGGATTCCAGTTCTACGAAAATCCTTGGAATGACATGGAGCACAAGATCGGATTGCCTCACTTATCAATTATCACTGAGTAAGGTGGATAAGGATGTACTCAACGGAAAACGTAAACCAACTAAACGCGAAGTACTTCGAACCTTGATGTCTGTTTTCGACCCATTAGGCCTCCTGGCTTCCTACCTGATATACATGAAAATCTTACTGCAGGAAATCTGGCGCACTAACTTAGACTGGGACGACTACATACATGACTCTCTGCACGCCAAATGGCTCAAATGGATAAGAATACTGCCTGAAATTGGAAACCTGTACATACCAAGATGTTATCGCAACAACAACTTCTCGAAGATCCGATCAACGCAACTACATATCTTCGTTGACGCAAGTGAATTAGCATTTGCCGCCGTAGCATATTTTAGAATAGAGACCGAGGAAGGCATCACTTGCTCACTAAGAGGTGCGAAAACTAAAGTCGCTCCACTGAAACCGATGTCCATTCCCCGGCTCGAACTTCAAGCTGCAATAATTGGGGTCAGACTAGCAGCAAACGTAAATGAAGGCCACTCAATTAATATTTCAAGACGATTCTTTTGGTCAGACTCAAAAACAGTCGTAAGTTGGCTGAATTCAGATCCAAAGAAATATAAGCAATTCGTCTCGTTTCGTATCGGAGAAATATTAGAAACTACTGATGTTGGAGAATGGCGTTGGATTCCGAGCAAGCTCAACGTTGCTGATGAAGCTACGAAGTGGTATAATCTTCCAGAATTTAATACATCAACAAGGTGGTTTAATGGACCTACATTTCTCGCTGACTCCGAAGAGCAACGGCCAAGGAGACACCCCACAGACGAACTGCTTCGTACACTACTCCTGGAGGTAGAAAATATTGTAAATTCACGACCACTGACATATATTCCGATAGAAGGCGCTAACGAAGAAGCATTGACACCAAATCATTTTCTACTGGGAAGCTCAAACGGGCTTAAGCCTCCTGGTACATTTAGTGAAGATACTCTACTCCTCCGCAACAACTGGAAGAAGTCACAGCATCTTGCAAACTCCTTTTGGAATCGGTGGGTCCGCGAGTACCTGCCAGATCTAACGAGGCGTACAAAGTGGTTCAAATGCACGAAACCGATCAAAGAAGGTGACGTGGTAATCATCGTTGATAATAACCAACCACGTAACGTTTGGAAAAAGGGAATAGTAGTTGAGGTCATACCCGGAAAGGATGGCCAAGTCCGCAAAGCAACAATTCAGACCAGCAGTGGAATCTTGACGAGGCCCGCTGTAAAACTAGCACCACTGGACATCCAAAAACCCAAAGAATAAGTAAACCGTGCCAGCATCGGTGTACTGGGGGGGAGGATGTTACGGCCGTTTCCAAATTAAACTTCGTTAAGTCTAAAACATTAAACGCACTTTATAAAATTCCAAAAAGAAACATTGTAAACGCACCCGATAATATTTCTTTTTCGATGTAACCTCAACTTGTTAAGGTGCGTAAAATTTTGTGAATTTAAATTGGTTAAAAAACTAATAATATTTTATAATACTTTAATTTAGACGAAAACTGCAAAATAAATTTGAAGTTCGCTTTTCTCAATATTTGAGCAAACTATCATTTTTTAATTATCGTTTTAACATCTCCTTTGAAAAGAAGTTTAAACCATCACAGCAGCTTGTGTTCACTCATATTAAGGAGGCTTTCGTTGGCATCTCTTACCAGGTGCTTAGTGATGAAAATCCAATTCGGGTACTGTTTCATAATTTTAAATAGCGAACCCATACCCAAAGTAGGCTATATATTCAGACTTATTCACAATACCTTCCATGGTCCTGCTCTTGTCGAGTCTAACAGCCTTCTTCAGCAGTAAATAAGCATCGCAGTAGTTCCGTTCCAAGTCCAAAGCTCGCTAACCATTCCAAGTCGCTAGCAAAAGAGTAGTAACATCCATTCCCTAATCAATAGGGGAGGGGGCCTAAAAAGATGGCCCCATTGCAATGTGGTTCTTCGGAACCACCCTCAGATATCTTTTGCATAGGCGAATGTTGGCCAAATGATCAATTTGGTTCTAAGTAACACTATCAGGGGAAATCCATGATGTCTTATTGTGACTCTTGTGTAGAAAAGGGGTCCCTCCGATGACCATTTGCCGAGTACTACAAAACTCCATAAATAATTTGCCATTTTCGGGTGTCTTAATCCGTATCCGAGGCGCTTTATCCGTTTCTCATATCAGTTAGATTTTGATCACGGGTGATAATCCAGTTAGTGTTCATTTCTCATTTTAGGGTATGGTGGACTTGCTGTGGGTGCATTATACTGCCCCGCAATTGTGGTCCTGCTAGGTTTTCTATAAAATTTGTGCTTTGCTTTAATAATTCATTTTCGCTTAATGAAAAACAGAAAAATAATTTCGGGAAAAAAAGAGCGAAATTGGAATTTGCATGGTAATCCTTTACACTGAATCCTCTGAAATTATAATTATTGACTTGTAATGATTTCATTATCATTTAAATTAGCTCTATCTGCACGATGCCTATACAGTACAAGTTAATTAAAGGACATTCGTTTGAAAAATAGTTCGCCCTCTCTAATTACGAAACGAATTCATTAAGTTCCTATGCCAAAACTTCGCCACACTGGCGGTTCTCTTTCCGAATTTAATTTGGTATGTTTGCGCTTATTGGTGCCAGAATTCGCTATGAGATCCTCTGTGCGGTCAGATTAGAAATGGTAAACAATTGAATTTGGGCTTATCAAAGACAATAAATTTCTCGTATAAGCGGAGATATCCTTGCACACAACTCGCTTAATATTCATCGAAAGTCCGAATTCGAGTGGAATTTGTTTTGAAAAAAAAAAAAAAAACTGGACAGAACTCTTTGCATACATGAGCTGTGCTTATCGCGGACGGGCCCAATGCTGTTTGGGGCCAGTTGAAAAAGGTTGGTGCACTAACTCCATCGTATCTCTACGGAGAGTCAGGGAAAATCCTCGGATAAATATAAAGGCAACTGAATTTGGAAATAGATTTCGCTACAGGCTAGCGAGTAGTACGGGTATGGCTTAATGGAAAACATTTTCTAAATTTGAATTTATGGTGTGGTGGCGCATAGTTATTTCAAATATGGCAGAGTTATTCCACTCAACTACTCTTGAACTGAACTACACTCTGTGCACGTATGGGAAACACTTCAAGCCTATAAACGATGGTACACAGGAAATCTAGAAAATGATAGTTAGCTTTATGGAATATGGAGGTTCTTTTCCGGGAGCAAATCATTTGTAGTATCCCCGAAGGCATCGAAAAAGCCATATAGATATCATACTTGCCGAGTTGAAATCACCGAAAGCTTCCTTATCAGTTTATGATCGTACTCGTATACTATAGTTGTGCTTGCGGAAGCCAATCGACATTAATCCTATTACAGTATTTTCGAGTGACATAACGATGTGCTCGAATCAGCCTAAGGAGTAAATATGTAGCGTATCTTGTGCTTCATAAGACTCGTTCCATGCCAGGCAAATCACTGGTGTAAGGGTCTCGAAGGCCGTACAGGATCGCCTCCATAATGGAACAGAGTATAGAGAAAAGAATGATACCATGCCGAAAAGTTCTCGTATATTACGGGAAAATGGTTGCAATAAAAGCTGACAGTTCCGGGGGAGTTTCTTACGCTTGCCATGGCGAGTAAGTTGTTTTAGGCGGCAATAAACCCCGGAACTAAGGAAATTTCCGACGATAAGGAATTGAGGCTCCTCGGTTATCGGCGCTGCAAGATACGGGGTTTGGTTAACATATTCACTCCTGTCACCGAAAACGGTCATTACGACAGAATTATGGAGACCGGCAAGTACATAACATACGAGTATGGCTACGAGTCGCTTACGAGCATTTGCGATGGAGTAAAAATTCTTGATATCTCAATACGCATTAAAGAAGGTTTCAAGTCGCCTGTGAATTTGCCATAAAATACGCGCATCGCATTGGAAATCCTTTCGCCGTCATAACTTACTGGTAATGGCTTCGAGCTGGTAACGTATATTTTATCAAATTTGCCCGCCGCGAGGCACTACTCTACCGTATGCTAATCAGATCTTGTTTATTGATTTATAGGAGCGCTTTTGCAGGGTGACACCTATACGTGTAGTCTACCTACAGTACAGTGCATGCACGTGGGCCATACGCTTGAAAATATTCTCATGAGGTTCGCGGTATTAAATCCACAGTGCGGCATATGGTCGTGTTGAAAGTTTGCATTAATCGGGCGAAATTTATTTATGTTCTGCGTTCAATCTTGCCGACTTGGGTTAATTTATTTATTTGAATATTCGTCCTTTATGTTGGTAATTAGATTTTAACTGCACCTTGCATTTCCGTAGTAGTCGGTATGCTTCCTAATTCATTTGGCTATAATCTGATAATTGAATGCTAAGTATTGCAGCAAATTATTGGTGGAGCTCATGCGGATCGTTAAAATGTGGTCACTCTATGTTTATGGTAACAAAATGGACATGGACATTAGTTCAGAGGGGAGACCGGATTGGTGTGTGCAGTAGTCGACCATTGTTTTGAAAACTTTTCAATTGTAACAATCTTTCGGTCCGAGTTATGACATCGGGTGGGTTGAGTTTCGAGTACGCAAACTATTTGAATTAGTGGATTTTTGAAAGGAAATATTAATGAATTAGTTAAATTAATATAGGAGTAGGTAGTTTCTTGTATTCATTGACTTAAATTATTTTTCTACTTCTAAAGGGAATAGCCTCTACATACGTGATCGATAAAAAATGGTTCTAATTAGCTAGGTTATGAACCAAAGCAGTTTAAAGATCTATTCAAATTTGATCCTCAGAACCTAATATGATGCTGAAATCGGAAAATTTTGATTTCGGCAGCTTAATTTTTCATATTAAAAATTATATGTATTCACTTAAGCATCGTACTAGCCCGGTCGGACCGGTAGTTACTGTTGAATCGATTCTCTAATGACAAAAAGTAAGGCCTGCTCCTTAATTTTAGGATTACAGAATCAATTACTTTTATTTTATTATTTTAATAATAAATTATTGTGATCGCTACAGAAAAAAAAAATTTGCTACCCTGAAATATTGTTTTTTCGCGTTTTATGATTAAATTCGCCTAAAAATGCAAAAAAAAAAAATCGTCCCGCCGTACGCCGTCCGCATTACATATGGACTCATATCTGCATGGCCGTTAAATGTAGAATGTTCGTTTTTGGGTGGATTATTAGTTTGGTAAGTTATCTAAATTTTGGTGAGTGTCAAGTGGAAGGGGGAGGCAGGGGAAGGGGAAAAGCCAAAAATTTCACTTGCTAATATCTCCAGTACGAATTCAAATAGCAAGCTGAAAATCATCAAATGTATAGAGAAGGTTGTGGGACAAACTTTAAAAATAATTTAATTTTTTCATCCATTGGCGTCCGAAAAAGGGGATCTAAGAACAAATTGTCGGCCAAAATTTATTTTCAAATGATTATATCTTCGAAATTACTTATCAATAAAAAATTCATATTTTGGGACCCTTTTGCACCACAATGGACAAAAAAATTAAATTATTTTTGAAGTTTGTCCCACAAATAGCTTCCTAGCTGAAACCATGGTTGAGATATTTGATTTCTTAGTTTTCGGTTTTAGTGCTCCCCCCGCCTCACCTTGAACCTGTACAACCCCCAAAATGGGTGTCCACCTGAGACCCGCAACCATATATAATCACCAAAAATGAACTTTCTATCTTGAAGGGTTTAGGAGTTAGTGTGCGCTGAGCGTACACATCGGCGAACGGCGTTCAGACAGACAAATATTTTTTTTTTGCATATTCAGGCTATTTTAGTCATGAAACGCCAAGGTACAGATTTTTTTTCCCATTTTTTTTCTCTACGAGATTTGTGTCATTTTTTTTTTTTTTCGTAGTTGAATTGACTTATTAATTTTAATTTGTTTATCTTTGCTGCTATTTTTGTTTCTTGTTTTCTGTTTCTTATTTTAGGTTTAAGGCGAAAATCAGCCAAACTTGAGTTTGACCGATTTCAAATGTACACGAGCACAAACTTGCGTTAAACTACAAGTTTTTGAATAATTTACTCATTAGAATCGAAAATAAATATGACTTTCATAAATAACCATTCATTTTGATTGTGTTTACTTCATAAAAGAAAAAGAATTGAGAAAATTCAAATTTCGGACGAAATTTCCCGCGCAATCGCTGTAAATGCATTGCCCAAACTCTATTAGGACAGAAGTATTAGTGTGTATCGAGTATCTCTAAACTAGATGGGTTATCTAAATCTATTCAGTCTTTATATACTGCAAACCCTGACGCTGAAATCGTTATCGCGGGCGATTTCAATGTTCATAACATTGCCGGGCTTAAATATTCCTCCACTATGAGCCAGGGGGGACGTGATACTGAGCTTTTTGCCTCTTTAAATGGATTAACACAGCTAGTGGATGAGCCTACTCGCTTACAAGACATCGCAGGGCATTTTCTAAACCTTCTTGACTTATTTCTCACCAACCAACTTTAGAAATATTCGGTCTCTGCCATATCCCCATCGCCAATTGGAAATACGGATCATTTCTTGATTCCTCCTCAATTCCCAGTTGCAGCAACTACACCGCTAACAGTCAAAGCACCCCGAAGAAACAGTTGGCATTTCAAAAGAGCCAATTGGGGGGCGTTAAATAACTTCCTCAACGCCTTTAATTGAAAGTTGTGCTCCGATTCCAATGACTGCGATGTAGCCTGTAAAAGTGTCACCGAGATTATCCTGAAGGGTATGAAGCTCTACATACCTTCCAATCAAAAGAGAGTCAGACCATCAAAGGATTATTGGTTCAATAAAGAATGTATCGATGCCATCCAGGCCAAGAAACAAGCTTTTCAAACATTTAGAGGCAATAAAACACCTGCCAACAAAGAACTTTTCAATGCGTCAAGAAATGCCTGCAAATCCATACTCAATTGTTTTAAATTTGAGCATGACCGAAAACTATGACGGAAGATCCTCCAGTGTCCTAAAGGCTCGAGGTCTTACTGGTTATTTGACAAAACGGTCAACAACAATTTCATTTCTTGTTCTATACCACCTCTAGTTGTAGGCGACCGAAAAAAGCCAACTTACTAACAGCAAGTTTCGCAAGAAACTCTCACCTTCCACCATCAAACCAATCACCTCCCGCTGCAAATCCTTCTGGTTTCTCAGTAAACCTATTCGCAATCTTTTTTATCTTTCTTACTCTTCTCGGTACTTTCCATGTATGTGAAAAGTTGCGAATGTTCAGCTCATCCCCAAAAAAAGAAGCAAAGCGAGTCCAACCAACTACCGCCCAATACCGATTACTTCAGTGCTCTCGAAAGTAATGGAAACTGCTGTCAATCGTATTCTCATCATATATTTGAAGGACAAACAGCTCATTCATGATCGTCAGTATGGGTTCCGTTCTGGACGGTTGACGGGGGATCTTTTAGTCTACTTGACAGAACGTTGGAACTTATGCTTACATAAATATGGCGAAGGTAAGTCACTTGACATTGCCAAAGCTTTTGACAGAGTTTGGCACGAATGTCTCTTAGTTAAGCTTAGGACCAGCGGCCTTACTGATACACTTGTTTAATGGATTAAGAGCTATCTCTCTGAGCGCACTATACGAGTAGTATTAGATGGCGTAGCTCCTACCCAATTGATTCCGGCGTCCCACAAGGTTCTGTTTTATCTACAACTCTTTTCTTAATTTTCATAAACGACCTTCTGTCGTCCACTCTCAATCCAATTCATAGTTTTGTAGATGACAGTACTTTAGACAGCACTTGTGAATTTAACTCGGAATCAAACAATCATTCTTTTGCTTCCAATCGCAGAGAGCTACTCAGTTCGCTGAATTTGGATCTCAACTTAATCCTGGAATGGGGCAGGAAAAACTGAGTAGAGTTCAACGCATCCAAAACACAGGCCTGTCATCTATCCCTCAAACGTCATGCTTCAGTGTTGTCTCATAATGTAATCTTTGATGGTGCACAACTTACCACTTCGGAGGATTTCACACTGTTAGGGGTCAAAACTAATGACCATCTGAATTGGGCCAAGGATATCTTTGATATTACCCTTGACGCCTCTAAACGTCTAGGTGTTCTCTGAAAATGCAAAAAATATTCCACACACATCGACATAGCAACCATCTATAAGGCTCACATTAGACCACATTTAGAGTATAACTCACATGTTTGGGCTGGGGCACCCAAAACACACCTCGCGTTGTTCGATCGAATCCAAAAACTCGCGTTCCGACTGATTGGGAACGAAATCATCAAGTCTTCTATAGATTCGCAGAAATGTCGGAGTACTCAGCATTTATTATCGATACTTCCATGGTAAATGCAGTAAGGAACTAAGCTCACTCATTCCTCCACTGCATACTTTTCGCCGGAATACTCGCCAAGCTGAACGCCAAGGGTTTGACCGTGTCTCGTGTGCACACCGCCAAAGCCTTGCCTTCTCGTACAATGAAATACAAGTAGTCATTCATTTCCCGAACTTCAAGCCTTTGGAATGATTTGCCAGCTAGCTTGTTTACCAACAAGTACAACCTGCGGTGCTTCAACAACAATGCCCATCGTCATTTTCGTCTCTCTTCACCTTAAAACCACCATTTCCTATACCGATAAACCTGTGCATTGCATTAAAGGGTGGCCCCCAAATTTATACTCGGTGCTATAAAAAAAAAATAAAAAAATTACTAGATGAAGATTCATACCAAATACAACAACAACTGAATATGCAAGTTGAGCATGACTCAACCAGCCATTTCACATCATTCGAAAAGCTTGGAAAAGATGCGAAACCTAGGAAATTGGGTGCTATTTGAGTTGAACCCAAGAAATCTCGAACGTCGTTTTCTCAAATGCCAGCAGCTGCTCCAACGACGAAAAGGTAAGATCTTTCATCGCATCCGCACTGGTGATGAGAAGTGGATCCTTTACGATAATCCAAAGCAATTAAAAAATCATGGGGATACCGCGGCCATGCATCAACGTCTGTGGCTCGAAAATCATGCAGTGTATTTGGTGGGACCAGCTCGGCGTGGTGTATTATGAGCTCACGGGAAATCGCTAAACAAACAAATAAAGCGTTTGAGCTGAGCATTGAAGGAGAAACCACCGCAATACGAGGAGAGACGCCCAATCCCACTCGTCGTATTCTCTTGATATCGGTCCTTCCGAATACCACCTACTCCATTCGATGACGCTTGGCCTGGCTGAGCAGCACTTCCCTTCTTACGATGAAGCCAAAAATTGGGTCGCTTCTCACTATCGGCTCAAAAGAAGAGCAGTTTTTTCGACGTGAAATCCGTATGCGCCAGAAAGATGGAAAACGGCTAGCGATGGGCATTTCTTTAAATAATAAATATTTAACCATTTTTGCTCGAATTTAAAAAAAACGGCGGTTTTCAATTTGTACTCCCAATAGAAACTTAAAATTTAGCTGGAATTTGTACCTTAACAATTGCATTAAATGCAAAAATATGTCAACACTTCACTCTTCTATGTTTGAGCCGTTCACTGCACAAAACGATTAACTCTACTTTTTGAAATATCTTGAATTTTAGTGTCAGAGCACTTGATTAAATCATAGCTTTTTACATTTATAATAAATTTCTCAAAAAATAAAGATTAACACCATTAAACGATAAAATTTGTCTGGCCATGGAATAATAAATAATTTATTATATTTCATTTCCATTTTGATTAACTCCGCAGTCTAATATAAATCGTTTTAATAATTCAGCTCAAATTCCGAAGCAGGTTCAAAGTTCGGAAATAACAGAAATTGCTTAGAATAGCTATTTATCTATTGATTCCGATTTTGCTATTATTGAGTGACATGCGAACAAAATTCAAACCATTTTCTAACCAGATGATTGGTATAACATAATCAAAACATATAAAAAGAAAGCGGCAAATGATTGATTTATTCTCAACAAAACCTTTAGAAAATTCAGTCGTTAACAAAAATGGAACCATTACAAGGTTTCTAGTAAATTGGCTTAAGATGCTCTGGATAAAGGTAGAAAAATTCAAACCCCACCTCATACAATTAAAATGTGACTGTAATGAAGATTCACAATTTAATGCCATTAAATAAATCTGTAGAACGTAGACCAAAGAGTCTGAATATTATTTTTATCCTGAAGGTAGAACTGTGACAAAGGAAAACATAACAGAATGATATGATACTCTAAATGAAATGGGAATGACTTTAATATACCGGAAAATATGTCATCTCAAATTCTTTCGAATAGTGAATAGAGACTTTTGCATGGGAGGTGGTAGAAGTAGAAGGGGAGGTTTATATTTTTCGCATATGACATCGAATATGGCATGCAAAATGTTTTCTGCTGAATTTAAAGTTTTTAGTTTCCATTATTTTTAAAGAAATTCGACATAGTTTACCTGAAATTGGGGCATTTGTATGGGAGGTGGAAGAGGAAGTGGAACGTTTTAGATGATTTTGAAATTGCTTATCATAACCATTATCACCATGCTTTAATTCAATTTCAAAGTCAATAGCTCTCATATATTCGAAGGAGAAATGCTTTTCTTGAATTTATAATACAGATATTTATATGGGAGGAGGTAGAAGGAGTGAAGCTGAGCTGATAACTTTTTCTAGCATTTATTGCAACTATTAAAAAACAAATTCTGGCAAAATTTTAAGTTTGTAATTTTTCTAGTTTTAATGGAAATCGATATAATGCATTTAACAAAAATTATGCATTTGTATGGGAGAGGGTAGAAGGAGTGTAAGGATCAAAACAATTTTTTTCTCCGTTATTGATATTTCTATTTTATACCTTATACAAAATATCAAATTGATAGCTTTAACAGTTTCGAAGAAAAATAATTTAATTTAAATTTCAAAATTTCGTGAAATTTGTATGGGAGGGGGTAGAAGGATTGAGGTGAAGTTAATAGTTCTTTTTAAAACTAATTGCAATTATAGTAGAATCAATTTTGGCAAAATTTCGTCTTTTCAGCTTTTTTCAAAATTGTCCATTTGTATGGGAGGGGGTAGAAGGAGTGAGGGGATCGGATCAATATTCCGTAATATTAATGACATCTATATTAAATTTCAAGTCGATAGCTTAAATAGTTTCAAAGAAAAATCAATTTCTTCATATTTCGAAATTTCATGAAATTTGTATGGGAGGGGTTAGAAGGAGCGGGGGGATGCAGCCCATTCACGAATTTAAAGTTAATTTTTGCTAAAAATAACACACAAAAATTTTTAGCACTATAGCTCAAAGCTTGCGAGAGTTATGCTGTATACAGACGGACAGACAGACAGACGGACAAATGGTCACTCGGAATCGAGGTTTTTGAGAGACAACAAATATTTCTGTACCCTTGGCAGCTCTGTGCGAGCGTAATTTCTTAGTGTAACAAACGGTAAGGCAAACACAATATACTCTCAGATTTTATCTAGAATATAAAATGGAGAGACATGATGGAGCTAAAATTCCTGCTGTTAAGCTGATTACTAAAAAAACTTGAGAACAAAATGACGAGACCTGGCATACATCTGATGAAGAAGACATTATTTGTATTGCTGACGAATTAATCACAAATAATATGATTTATTTTTTCTTTAATAAAAAAACATAAAAATTTTAACACTGAATTTAACTTTATTACTTTATTCACTTACCAAATCGATTAACTCCCCCAATCAAATAAAGATTGTAATATTATTAACGATTACTTTTTTGCTATTCTTTTTTATTAATTTTATGCACCCTTAGATGAAAGCTACATCAGTATTTTTGCATTCTAGAATATTTATTTGAATTTATATTATAAGGGGAATTTTAAAAAACAAGGAACATTATTTTATCGCATTTCTCCACATTTCGTTTTTAGGAAGTTAATCAATTTGTGCTGTGGACGGCTCATTTGAAATTCCAGAAAAGCATTTCTACTTCGAAGGTATGAGACCTGTCGAATTTAAAATTAAAACCATGTTAATGAGGATGTTGATTAGCAGTTTCAAAATCATCCAAAATTTTCTACTTTCTCAGCCACCTTACGACTGCCCTAAAAGAAAAACAATGTCCATTTTCCGTGAAAATTATATCACTATTCACTATTTGAAAAAAAATTTAGATGAAATATTTTCTGATAGATTAAGCTTTTTCCAATTTCATCTAGAGTATCGTATGATTGGGTCTTACGCCGAATCATAATTCTGTTATGTTTATAATCTAGATGAAATCTAAGATTATATTGAGTTTGCCTCACCGTTTGTAACGCTAAGAAATAATGCTCGTACAGAGCCGCCAAGGCTACAGAAGTATTTGTTGTTGCTCAAAAACCTCAATTCCGAGTGAACGTCTATCCGTCTGTCTGTCCGTCTATCTGCAACATAGCTCTTGAACGCTTTGAGCTATCGTCCTGAAATTTGTTGTTTGTAATTGAGAGAAAGAACAGGAAGCAACCCCCTTCCATATAAGTTTCATGAAATTTCGAAATTTTAAGTAATAGATTTTTCTGTAAAATTGTTTAAGATATCGACTTGAAATTTTGGTCAAAGTATACGGATGTATATATCATTAATATCACAAAATTTTGATCCGATCCCTGTACTCCCTTTACTTTCTCCCACACAAATGCAGAATTTCGAGAAAGGCATTCCCTCGATTTTCATTGGCTAAAAGAACGAAGTTTTGCCAGAATTAATTTTATTATAACTGCAATCAGTTTTGAAAAAAATATTAACTTCACCTCACTCCTTCTACTCCCTCCCGTAAAAATTTAATGAAATTTTTAAATTTCAATTTAATTATTTTTCTTCGAAACTGTCGAAGCTATCTACTTGAAGTTTTGTGGAAAGTATAATAATAGAAATGTTATTGATGACAAAAAATGTTGTTTTGATCGGAATACCCCTTTTACCCTTAACATCCAAAGTAACAATTTTGATAAATGCATTTTATCGATTAAAACTTGAAAAGTACAAACTTAAAATTTTGCTAGAATTTGTCATTTAATAATTGTAACAAAGTCTAAAAAAATTATCAGCTTCGCTTCACTTCTTCTACCCCCTACCATACAAATATCCATATTATATGTAAATCCAAGAAAAGCATTTCTCCTTCGAAAATACGAGAGCTATTGACTTTGAAATTAAAAACAATGATGATAAGGTGTTAAGGATATTGATTAGCAAATCATCTAAAACTCTCCAATTCTTCTGCCACCTCCCATACAATTGCCCCAATTTCAGGAAAACTATGTCCAATTTCTTTGATACGTTTGGTGTCATATCCAAAAATTTCAAACCTCCCCCCCTCTGCTTCTACCACCACCCATTCAAAAGTACTTTTTACGAAAGAATTTAAGATGAATTATTTTCTGGTACATTAAACTCTTTTCCATTTCATCTCAGTATGATATGATTGGGCTTCAAACAATCATAATTCTGTTATGTTTTTCATACAGTTTTGCTTTTCATTTGATATCGATTGAAATCCAAAACTACTATAAAAATAGGCATGACGTAAATGCAGTTTCGGTTAAACCTTTGATGTACCTATACAAGCCGAAACATCGATAGTCAAAGAGCCTTCAGATTACACGGGTCAAACAACATCAGCCAATTAAAGATTAAAGAGTAGTAAAGAATATAGAAAAATTGTTTTTGACGTTCTATTAATTAAAATTGAATTTAACATTCAGGCCATAACACAAAACTGAAAGCCTTATTGAATTTCGCATCAAAAGCAAAGCGAAATAATCGATATTCTCCTCCGTATCATAATTGTTGAGTGGGGATATACTAACAAGGTATCTTACCAAATAGAGGATGTCATTGTTGTCAAATTGGAGTGCTAAATGTCTATCGAAAACTATTACTTAGTTATTCGCAACAACATTGTTGACAATCTGAAGAGCACTCTTTAGATCTACGAAATTGTTTCTAGGCAAACTGATGGACCGAAAACACTTCGACCCTTCGAATTCGATAATCTAGGAATAGTTTGTTAAATGTGGTTGACCACTATACCATATATTTGAACAAGGATTTCTATAGCGTTAAGAAGCACTGTATAGACGAGTCATTCACGATTAAATCAATAAACGTGTCAAGAGTAGGAATATAAGGATCAATATTTTAATGTGTTTTAGAACCAACAGTATGCGTACGTTTGCGATAGTTTCAAGATAAATTTCTGAGATTAAGAAATTTGTTCTGCCCTTACACATACAGCCAACTTCAGTTTTACTATCATATCGTATTATTGAACAACTAATTAACCAACAATTTATCATAACACTTCTAATATGTAGTAACGAACATGTATAGATTATCGGCACTCGTAAACTGTCGCCGAGAAGCTTATCGCATTTTCGTGCTTTAAGCTTTTGGCAATTTTCATCCAACACGTCTAATTAAATTATGGCTGAACGGATGCCAAAGAAATATGATGCCATAATCCTATTAGGAATGCCTTCGGTCGGTTCCTCGTAACTTGAAGACAAATTCTTTTATCGTAAGCAAACTTGTCGATACTTACAAAAGAATAATGGATGGGAATTTGAGAGCTTGTGCAAAGAAGGAACTGTCGGGAAATTTCTATTTTTGGTTAACAGCGATATCAGCTTGACTGGGTTTCTTTTTTTTGTTTTGTCATGTATAAATTTATTTTCGCATGAAAATTGGAAGTTGGTTAAATAAATAGGCTTTACTGTTACATTCTAATTGAAATTTGAAAGTATTTTTATGTAGTTTCATGACTAGCTACATATTAGACATTCTAAATAGGCTGGCAGTGACGCCATTTCCCGAAATATCGTAAGTTAAATTCGGTTTTTCTGATACATACATATACAATATAAGAGGCACTTCGCGCTATTGAGACAAACACTTTTGATAAAGAACACAAAACGCAAGTGATCAGGAGTTAGTTAGTCTAAATGTCCAAACTGCAGCTTGCAGGTTCGATGTAATTTTCAGTTGAATTCTTCCATTTTCCAGTAAGTAATAACATACAGTAGCAGACAAAAGTCTACGGCAGCACCTTATATTGAGATGATTAATTGGAAGCTTTAATCAAACATAACAGGGCTACGATTGCGCGTAAAGCGCAATCTTACGATACTCTAGATGAAATAGAATTTTTTGTGATCCCAAGAAATTTCGCATGGGAAGTGTTAGAAGGGATGACAGCATTGAACTAATTTTTCCCCATCATGCTAAAGTAAAGGAGGGGGTGGAAGGAGAGGGAGGAAGCAAATAATTTTTCTACTGTAGATTAAAATTTTTATGAAAATAATATATCCGAAAATTCAGACTAATAGCTTTTATACTTTTCGAGTAAATCCGTTTATTGTCAAATTGCGAAATTGTGTCATTTTGTATGGGAGGGGGCAGAAGGGGTGAAGCTAATCGTCTAATTTTTTTTGGCCTTACTAACAATTTTAAATAAATATTTGGTCCACAATTTCAGCCCGCTAAATCTTATACGCACTGAGTAAATTGGCTTAGAGTAATTCATGGCAAGTACAGTTTGTATGGGAGGTGGTAGAAGGAGAGGGAGGATACGCATAATTTTTGTACGATAGATTGATATTATCATAAAAGTAACATATTCCAAATTTCAGGACAATAGCTTTTATACTTTTCGTGCAAATCCGTTTATTGTCAAATTGCGCAATTGTGTCATTTTGTATGGGAGTGGTAGAAGGGGTGGAGTGATTTGGCCCGTTCACGAACTTGACCTTACTTTTTTGTCAAAAACGACGTGTACAAAATTTGAACTATTTAGCTCAACGCGTTCTCAAGCTAGAGCGCGCACAGACGGACGGACAGACAGACGGACGGACGGACGGACGGACGGACAGACGGACGGACGGACGGACAGACGGACGGACATCCGGTTTTGAAATTTTTGAGTGATAATATTAACTTCTGTATCATTCATTTTTTTCTCCGAGCCTTATTTCTTGGCGTTACAAACTTTAGAGCAAACTTATAATACTCTCAGATTTCATCTAGAGTATAAAAATCCATTGATGCACATTTTTTTCAGTAACCTAAATATGTATATTTATAAAAAAACGAAAACAAAACTTTTCATAACAAACTCAAAGGGAAACTCAAAAAAACAAAAGTTTACGACAGTTAATGCTGGCAGACTTATACACAAAAAATTTCCAACTAAACGTATCGGAATTTTTAAAATTATTTGCTACTTTAATACTTGGTTGGTTGGTTATTTCTGCTTGCAGTCTTCGGGGCATAGAGGCGACTAAGATACCAGTTTCCGCGGATGTAATTTTCTCCCATTCTGTAATGAGCGCTTCCTTCAACAAATTTTTATTTTTCTGCAAAATTTCCGAATTTCCCGCTCCAGAAACTCTCATACGTGTTCTATTGGGTTTAAATCTGGGATTTGGGGAGGCGTATTTATCTGCCTGGGAGCGTAGTGCAACAACCAGTTCTTGACGAAAAGTGCTGTGTGATTCGGATCATTGTCCTGTTGGAAAATCCAACTCACTCCAAGGCGCAACTTCTCAACTGATGCCCTTAAATACTGTTCCAACAGGTTCTTGTAAACATAGCGGTCCATAGTAGTTTCAACAAAAGCCAATCTGCCGACCCCAGATACAGCTATGGCTCTCCAAACCATAACATTACCTCCACCGTGCTTGACAGTAGGAATCAAATTTTTGGTCTCCAAAGCCGTATTCTTTTTTCTCCATATTTTAATGCGACCATCACACCCGAACATGTTGTAATTCGACTCAACGATAGAAAGGACTCGATTCCAAAAATCATTGTCCTTGTCTATATGGGCCTTGGCGCTCTAGGCGCAGAAGTCGGTTTTTGGCGGATATTAATGGTTTTTACGTGGAGTTCTGCTTTAAAACCCATTAGAATTTAACGCTCTCGAAATTTTTCTTGCATGGACATTTTTGATAACGGTATAACTATATAGGACTTCGCTTTAGTTTCAGTAATTTTGCAATTTCCAAGCACGATTTATTGTCTTTTTTATACTGGACGATCAAATTTCGGACATCACTAGAATTTTCTTTTCGCGATGAAATTTTGCGGTCCTTACAGTTGAAAACTAGCGATAAACCTATAATAGAGTTGGAGCTGCACATGTTCTGAATGGCAGTAAGAGCAAATAAACAAAATTCGAAGAAATACCGTTAGGTTTAGTTGGAAATTTTTCGTGTATAAATCAGCCAGCACTGACTGCCGTAGATTTTTGCCCACTCAATTTTTTTATGTTTTTATGAATTTCTCTTTAAGTTTGTTTTGAAAAGTTTTTGTTTTTGTCTTTTATAAATATATTTACGTTACTAAAAAAATGTGCATCAATGGATTTTTGATTAAAACTTCCAATTAACCAGAACCTCAATATAAGGTGCTGCCGTAGACTTTTGTCCGCCACTGTATTTGATTGGAGGATCGAATCCAAGAAGCAAACGCTTCAGGCGACAAGTTGCTAGTGACTAGAGTCACTGAATAACTGAGAAGCTCGGTCCAGATGGGTCCTAGGGTTGAAACCGTTAAGTTTGATTATTTTGTGACATATAAATATTCGGTTAGTTAATTATCAAAATGCACTTGGGATTCGATTATGTACCCTGAAAAATTAATGTCATTGTGCCATTTCATTAAAACTAGCCAAAAATTCAATTTTAATTTGCACCTTCCTGCTTCCCTAAATAAACTGCTACTTTATGCAATGGCTTCACATTACTTTGGAATTCATTGCAAATTTCTTAGGTCGAAATGAATGATTACTTGCATTGAAAAAGGAATGGATTGCAAAGATCCCTATTGAAATGTTTTTCCGCCAAATGTCAACAAATACAATCGTAAACTGGACCAAACAGCTATTTCTTGAAGATGTGTGGGACTTTTGCAATCCATTTCCTTTTCAATGCAAGAAATCATTCATTTCGATCTAAGAAATTTGCAATACATTCCAAAGTAATGTGAAGGCATTGCATAAAGTATCAGTTTATTTAGGGAATTTGATACGCATTGCAAGGTAATGTGAAGAGATTTTATCAAAATAAATCGCTTCTTCAATACTAGAATACCTTCTCAAAGATTAATATGTTTTCTATTCTTTTGCAACCACTCCATCATCGATTCTATTGCGACCATTAAAGTGTCAATTCTTCTCCAACGATTACATTATTCATTATTTTTCCTAGATTCCAATGTCGATTCTTTGTATTGCAGAAAGTAGCAAAAACGGTTGTTTGCCTATAACATCGCAATGTTAAAGTAATCTGTGTTTTACGGCAAGAAGTATCTGTAATAGTTTCACGGTATGAACCATCGGTGCGGTAATGATTCCAGTCCCTACCAGGATATGTCAGAATGACTTAGTGATGGGCACAATCGATTGTTTTTACTATCGATAGTCAACTGAACTATCGAATAACTATCGATAGTTTTAATTCGAATAAAATTGTCGATTGTTATTAGAAAAAACTATCGATAGTTATTCGAATGAAAATATCGATAGATTTGTTTCGAATGAAAACTATCGATTGTTATTCGAATGAAAACTATCGATAGCTTTTATTCGAATGAAAACTCGAAACTTTCAATAGTTATTTGAATAAGAACTTGCGGATTTTATTTTCATTTGATAAAAAGCCAATGCCATCGATAGTTCCGTCATTGATTGAGCGATATCTATACTACAAGGAAATGAATGGAATAATTATTATAAATTATTAACCAGTGATTATATGCTTATGGCTGCCAGTAAGTCACAGATAGAGAATGAAATAAATTGAAGAAGGTTTAACGAAAGTGATAATACTTTCAAGATAATACTGTCGTGTGAGTAATTGAAAACTTACTTACAAACACATTTCGTTGACAACAAGGAGTCATCTTGAAAAATGTGAGAAAAACTGGAGAAAATTTGGCGAGTATCAAAATGGATAATCTCAAAACACAACCTGTCCATTAGTAAAATTTAAATTCTACAATATATAATTTGTGATATTTATTAAGTGAACAAAATTATCAAAATATTTTAAATTTCATATAGAAAGACAAACAAGTAGTAAAATATTTATTTTCAATAAATTCAAGAAACAAATATTTACACAAATATTCTCTACAATTTTACCAATAATTTTAAGTTGCGTTCTGAAGAATATGACTTAAGAAAATTATTATATCTACATTTTTAACTTTAATTTTGTTTCTTCGATCCTTAGCAATCAAACCGGCTTTTGAAAACATTCTCTCAGGTGGGACAGAATTAACTGGAACACAAAAATTTCGTTGCAACTTTTGTAAGATTCGGAAAAACTAATTCGTTTTTCTTCTAAATATGTAACGGGTTTTCATTTCGGAGTAAGTGGGGAAGCTCCTTATAATTTTTTAACATTATTAAATTATCAGCCATTGGGCTATTAGCAGTTTTTAGATTTGCAATTTTTTATCAAGAGACGCCCACAACGTAGATCCAAAATCATTGCTATATGTTATATTTGCAGTATGGCTAGTTAAAGTGGCTTCATTAACTATTTCCTCCTGAAGCGAAGATAAATTATTTAATTCTGATTGTACTCTAGATGAAATCTTAGAGTATTATAAGTTTGTCACAAAGTTTGTAACGCCAAGAAATAAGGCTCGAAGAAAAAAAATGAATGATACAGAAGTTCATATAATCACTCAAAAATTTCAAAACCGGATGTCCGTCCGTCCGTCTGTCAGTCTGTCCGTCTGTATCCTCTCTAGCTTGAGAATGCGTTGGGCTAGAAAGTTCAAATTTTGTACACGTTGTTTTTGACAAAAAAGTAAGGTGGACTTCGTCAACGAGTCAAATCCCTCCACCCGTTCCACCCCTCCCATACAAAATGACACAATTACGTAATTTTTCAATAAACGGATTTTCTCGAAAAATGTAAATGCTATTGATCTGAAATTTGTAATATAATACCTCTCCCTCCTTCCATCACCTCCCATACAAACTGCACTTTTCCATGAAATGCTCTAAACCAATTTACTCAGTTCGTATACAATATATCGATTTGAAATTGTGCGCTAAGAATTTATTTATTTACATTTGTCAATTTTTTTTTTCGCAGTTAAAATAGCAGCCTTATGAGTGCAACCACTGTCTCTTTCCACTTCCAGTCGAATATTCACAAATAAACTGCCAACAAGTCGGGCGAAACTTTATTATTCTTGGGACAAGTTGCGGATGGGTGGAAAGTCAATATGCAGGTTAGAGTGGTTAGGGTGGTTGTTGTAGTGTTCTTGTACAAAATTTCAAGTTCGTAGCTTTTAATTTTTTGGTTATTAGTTGGTTCAAAGAAATAAGTCGAAACGATACTTTTGTATGGGAGGGCTAGAAGGGCAAGCGCGATTGCAAAACTTTTAAGGGAATTTCATTTCAATTATTTTTGTAAGTTTTCGTGCAAAATTTAAAATGGATAGCTTTTAAGAGTTGGATGATAACTGATATCTTGAAAATGCTCAGAAAATAAATTTTGTATGGGAGGGGGTATATTTATTTATTTGTGACGCAGTTTTCTTTCTTTTCTTTTGTAAGGTGCTCGTACAAAATTTCAAGTTCGTAGCTTTTAATTTGTTGGTTATTAATTGGTTCAATGAAATAGGTCGAAATGATACTTTTGTATGGGAGGGGGTAGAAGGCCAAGCGCGATTGCAAAACTTTTAACAAAATTTCATTTCAATTATTTTTATAAGTTTTTAGGCAAAATTTGAAATGGATAGCTTTTAAGAGTTAGCTGATAACTGATTTCTTAAAAATGCTCGAAAAAATAATTTTGTACGGGAGGGGGTAGAAGAGGTAGAGGAATTGCAAAATTTGTGACGCAATTTTATTTCCTTTTTCTTGTAAGCTGCTCGTACAAAATTTCAAGTTCGTAGCTTTTAATTTGTTGGTTATTAGTTGATTTAATGAAATTGGTCGAAATCATACTTTTGTATGGGAGGGGATAGAAGGGCAAGTGTGATTTTGAAACTTTTAAAATAATTTCTTTGCAAATATTTTTATAAGTTCTTATGCAAAATTTCAAATGGATAGCTTTTAATAGTTAGGTGATAATTAATTTCTTAAAAATGGTCGAAAAAATAATTTTGTATGGGAGGGGGTAGAAGTTTTAAAGGTATTCGACCAGTTAATATTTTAAACTTTTAGGGATTTTTTTTAAATGTATTTCCCAAATTTTCAAGTTTCTACCCTAAAATTACATCCAAAAATTTTCAGTTTTCGTGTTTTTTTCGTTGCACATGAAACAGCTTGTGCCCATTAGACCGGGGTGGTCGGTTCATAACAATTGTGGATCAAATTATTATTTTTTTTCTATGTATATTAAATAGATGTATTCACATGCAAAATTTAAAGTTTCTATCTTTGAGCAGAGTCCTAAGAAATTCACTCAAAATTTTCGACATTTTTGCTTACCACCTCCCTCCCTTTACACCCCCTAACTTAAAATTATTACCAAAGTTATAAATTATGTAGTTCTATAATCTGACGAATTTTCAATTTGATATCTATACTCAATTTTGAGATATAATGATTTCTAATTTTGAAAAGTGAACCATTTTTCAAATGCTCCCCATTTCACCCCACCACTATTATGACCAAATTTTATTTTTTTTGTATTTTGCTAGTATAGCTTAGTATATGTTTTAAATTTCAATTACATAGCTTAAGAGATAGTTGAGATATTAATTCTTAAGTGTGTTTCCTTGCACCCCCCCCCCCGACCCTTCCCCTTACAATAATATATAATATTTCTAAGCTGATTCTGGTGAATCTATACGCCATCTTAATTGTCCCAAAATATGAATTTTTTATGGTAAGTAGTTTCGAAGATATAACTATTTCAAAAAAAGATTCGGCCGACAATTTGTTTTTAGCCCCCCCTTTACGGACGCCAATGGATAAAAAAATTAAATTATTTTTGGAATATGTCCCACAGCTCTCTCTATACGTGTGCTGATTTTCATTTTTCTATCTGCATTCGTGGTGAAGATATTAGCAAGTGTATATTTCGACTTTTTCCATCCCCCCGCCTCTCCCTTCCACCCCACACTCCCCAAAATTTGGATAATGGAGCTAACTTACCAAGTTAATAACCCACCCAAAAATCAACATTCTACCTTTAACGGTCTTGGAGGTACGAGTCCATATGTACGACGTACGGCGGGACGGATTTTACTTTATTATTATAATAATAAAGTATTGTGATCGACACAAAAAAAAAAAAAAGTTTGCTACTCTGAAATTTTTTTTTTCGCGTTTCATGCCTAAATTAGCCTAAAAATGCAAAAAAAAAAAAAAAAATCCGTCTGTCTGTACGCCGTCCGCCGTACGCCGTCCGCCGTACGCCGACGTGTACGCTCAGCGCACATTAACTCCCAAACCCTTCAAGATAGAAAGTTCATTTTTAGAGGGATTGTAGATAGTTGCGGATCTCAGGCGGATACAAATTTTGGGGGGTGTACGAATTCAGGGGGAGGCGGGGGGAGCGCTTAAACCGAAAAATACGAATTCAAATATCTCAACCATGGTAACAGCTAGGAAGCTAAAACTCAACATACATATAGAGGAATTTAAGGGACAACTTTTAAAAATAATTTAATTTTTTTATCCATTGGGGTGCGAAAAGGGGGGGCTAAAAACCAATTGTCGGCCGAATTTTTTTTTCAAATGATTATATCTTCGAAATTACTTATCGTAAAAAAATCATATTTAGAGACCGTCAAGGTGGCATATAGTTTCATCGGAACCAGCTCAGAAAGTGGCTAATTATTGTAAGGGGGTGGGTCACGGGGGGTGCAAAGAAAAACACTTAAAAATTAATATCTCAACTATCCTTTAAGCTATGTAATTGAAACTTAAAACATATATTAAGCTATACTACGCAAATACAAAAAAAATATAACATGTTGAAATAATAGTAGTGGGGGGAAATGGGAAACATTTCAAAAATGGCGCACTTTTCAAAATTACAAATCCTTATATCTCAAAAAATAGTACAGATATCAAATCAAAAATTTGTCAGATTGTAGAACTACATAATGGTTATTTTGGTAAAAATTTTAAGCTGGGAGGTGTAAGGGGAGGGAGGTGATAAGCAAAAATGTCGAAAATTTTGAGTGATTTTTTTAGGGCTCTAGTGAAAGATAAAAAGTTAAAATTTTGCATGTGAATACCTATATTTAATGTACATAGAAAAATAATATTAACTTGATCCATATTTATTATAAACCGACTCCCCCGGTCTAACGTGCAGAAGGTGTTTCATGTGCATTGAAAAAAACACATAAACTGAAAATTTTTGAGTGAAATTTTAAGGTAGAAACTTGAAAATTTGCGAAATGCATTTAAAAAAAATTTCTAAACATACGAAATATTAACTGGTCGAAAACCTTTAAAAATTCTACCCCCTCCCATACAAAATTATTTTTTCGACCATTTTCAAGAAATCAATTATCACCTAACCATTAAAAGCTATCAAATTCAAATTTTACAAAACAACTTACAAAAATAATTAAAATGAAATTGCATTCAAAGTTCTAAAATCGCGCTTGCCCTTCTACCCCCTCCCATACAAAAGTATGATTTCGACTAATTTCATTAAACCAACTAATAACCAACAAATTAAAAGCTATGAACTTGAAATTCTATACAAGCACCTTAAAAGAGACGCGAAATAAAACTGCGTATCAAATTTTACGATTCCCCTATATTCTCTACCCCCTCCCATACAAATGTTCGGTTTCATGAATGTAAAATACACCGAATTTTATGAAAATTCAATGCAACTTCGTCTATGAAACACATTCTATACAGAGAATATTGGACGTGATTCAAGTAATTAATTAAAAAGCTATTAACATCCACCCACCCTTACTATTACCCCTCCTCCCCCCCTCATAAAAACCCAAACTTACAGACACGAATGAAATATTGTTAACAGTCCTGCCCAAGAACTCCCTTTCACTTAGTCTTCCCTAACCACTCTAACTTGCATATTGACTTTCCACTCATCCGCAACTTGTCCCAAGAATAATAAAGTTTCGCCCGACTTGTTGGCAGTTTATTTTTTTTATTTTTTAGGCTAATTTAGTCATGAAACGCGAAAAAACAAAATTTCAGGGTAGCAAATTTTTTTTTTTCTGTGTCGATCACAATACTTTATTATTAAAATAATAAAGTAAAAGTAGAAGCTGAATTTGTAACATTAGTTGATGTTGATAATAAGGGGTCATGCAACGAGTACTTGCTTCGAGTTTCGGGCTACTCTATCTTGTAAGCTTCACTGTCTTTATCATGTAGGATGTCTTCGTTTTGCATCGTCGTTCATATTAGAGGTATTTCCACTGAACTTGAAGTCCTTTTTGCATAATTTGCACTGTACTTTGGTCAGTCGCATTTTTTCAAAATTATTCTAAATACGATTTTTTTTAAAAAAACCCCCATCATTACTATTAGACGAAAGAAAAAAAATGGTGAGGCTAAAAGATACACCAATCGGAGGGAATAAGTCGAACAGCTTGCTGTCGGCTCCGTATCCTATCTATATAGGGGTGAAAGTGTCTAATAGCTAGCTGTCGGCTCCGTATACTTTGGCGGATGTGGTAGGAGAGATTAAATCGTTCAGCTAGCTGTCGGTTCCTTATCCTATCACAGCATTAATATTTTTGTAATCTGGACTGGTCATGTTTTAGACAGATTTCAAGATATTGATAGTTACAAGGGGATTTACCCCTAAAGGTGACCTTTATAAAGTACGACACTAGAGAAAACCATGAAAATAAGCAAATGGCAAGTACGAGTATGAATGGTTAGTGGGCAACTAACCGCCAATATGCGAACTCTGGATATCAGGCGCCCTCCACTTTCAATTAGCCTTTGTTTAATTCTTACCTCACGGATCGTCGGCTGTGAATCACGTTCAAAGGACATATACATCGGCTGAATTTCTAGCTAACTTTGGTGTACCACAGAGATCTATTCTTGATCCGCTACTATATGCGCTCTTCATTAATGATCTTCCCCAATCCTTATCTTCAAATTGTCTCTTATGCGTGGACAAACTTAAAATGTTTCGTGAAATTTCCTCTTACTCTGACTGCTTGGTTTTCCAGGCTGACTTGTCTACTTTGTCCCGCTGGCGTTTTAATAATGATATTTGTTTGAACATTGAGAAATATTTTGCTATGGAATTTTCGTAAGACACTGCCTCTCCTGTCTTCACTTAGTTTATTAAAAGATCAACCCTTGCAGCAGTAGCTACAATAAAGGATCTAGGAGTGACCTTCGATCGCCAGCTTAAATTCATCAATTATAATTCTGATATTACAAATAAGGCATAAAGACGTACTGGGTTCGTCCTCCGTATGACACTCCAGTATAATCGTCCAAGAACAGCAGACCGGCTATTATCCACTCTCGTCCGTAGTATTTTAAAATACTGCTCCATCGTATGGAGCAGATTAAAAAAGTCTCATATCAGCTACAATGACAGACTTGTAGCACGTCAACTCTAGTCTTTGCATCTACGACGGACTTTTATTGATTCTTGCTTCTTCTACAAACTTTAAAACTTACTTGCTTATTGCTTACCTCTACAATGATATGGATTTCCGGCAAGGAACAGTCTCAACCAAGAATTTGGATATTTTCTATCTTCTTCGAGGTTCACTCGATATTTACTATCACTCCCCGATGCTAAAAATGCAAAGGAACTACGATGAACTTCAACTTGGATCTTTAGCTACTTCTTTCGTTTTATTTAAATAAACTGCCAACAAGTCGTGCGAAACTTTTTTATTCTTGGGAAAAGTTGCGGATGCATGGAAAGTCAATATGCATGTTAGAGTGGTTAGGGAAGACTAAGTGAAAGGGAGTTCTTGGGCAGGGCTGTTGTCTATTTAACACTTTGCGGAAACGTTCAAAAGCTCCAGTACTTTTAATCAATATTTCGTTCGTTTATTTATGCAAGTTTGAGTTTTTATGAGGGGAGGGGTGAGGCGTGAAAGTAAGAGTGGGTGGATGTTAACAGTTTTTTAATTGATTGCTTGAATCAAGTCCAATATTCTCTATAGAATGTCAGTTTCATAGACGAAGTTGCATAGAATTTTCATAAGATTCTGTGAATTTTAAATTCACGAAACCAAACATTTGTATGGGAGGGGGTAGAGGAGGTAATGGAATCGTAAGATTTGTGACGCAATTTTATTTCCTTTCTCTTGTAGTGTGCTCGTTCAAAGTTCATTGATTTTAATTTGTTGGTTATTAGTTGATTCAGTGAAATTGGTCGAAATGATACTTTTATATGGGAGGGGTAGAAGGGCAAGCGCGAATGCAAAACTTTTAAATTGTTAGCTTTTAAGAGTTAGCTGATAACTGATTTCTTAAAAATGCTCGAAAAAATAATTTTGTATGGGTTCTTTTTTTTTTCTTGTTAGGTGCTCGTACAAAATTTCAAGTTCGTAGCTTTTAATTTGTTGGTTATTAGTTGATTTAATGAATTTGGTCGAAATTATACTTTTGTATGGGAAGGGGTAGAAGGGCGATCTCAAATCTTTTGACGTAGTTCCATCTCAACTATTTTCAAAAGATTTTATGCAAAATTTCAAATTGATAGCTTTTAGTAGTTAGGTGATAATTGTTTTCTGAAAAATGGTCGAAAAAATAATTTTGTGTGGGAGGGGTAGAAGTTTTAAAGATATTCGACCAGTTAATATTTCATACTTTTAGGGATTATTTTTAAGTGCATTTGACAAATTTTCAAGTTTCAATCTTAAAATTTCATTCAAAAATTTTCAGTTTATGTGTTTTTCTCATTGCACATGAAACACATTGTGCACGTTAGACCCCACTTCAGTGCATAACAATTTTGGAACAAATTATTATTTTTATGCTCTAGATGAAATCTGAGAGTATTATAAGTTTGCCACAAAGTTTGTAACGCTAAGAAATAAGGCTCGGAGAAAAATATGAATGATACAGAATTTCATATAATCACTTAAAAATCTCAAAACCGGATGTCCGTCCGTCCGTCCGTGTCCTCTCTAGCTTGAGAACGCGTTGATCTAGAAAGTTCAAATTTTGTACACGTCGTTTTTGACAAAAAAGTAAGGACAAGCTCGTGAACGGGCCAAATCGCTCCACCCCTTCTACCCCCTCCCATACAAAATGACACAATTACGCAGTTTAGCAATAAACGGATTTGCTCGAAAAGTATAAAAGTTATTAATCTCAAATTTGGAACATATTACTTCCATGATGATATCAATTTACCATATAAAATTTACTCAGTGCGTATAAGATTTAGCGTGCTGAAATTGCATTAAATATTTATTTAGAATTATTATTAAGACCAAAAAAAATTAGACATTTAGTTTTACACCTTCTACCCCCTCCCATACAAAATGACACAATTTCGCAATTCGAAAATAAACGGACTGTATCAAAAAGTACGAAAGCTATTGATCTGAAATTTTGAATATATTACTTTTATAATAATTTCAATCTGCTGTATAAAAATTAGTGGAGTCCTTTCCTTCCTTCCACCCCCTCCCATACAAACTGCACTTTTTTATGAAATACTGTAAATAAATTTACTCGGTACGTATGAAATTTATAGAGCTGAAATTACAACTTTAAAAAAAGTTGATTTTCCTGAAAAGTATGAACGCTACTTATCTGCAATTTAAAATATTTCAATTAAATGATGTTTACAGTTATTTGTAAAAACGTCATTAATAAATTCACACTCCTTGTACCACCTCCCATACAAACTGCACAATTTCACTAAATCCAATACACTAATTTTCTCAGTACCTTTTAAATTTTTGAATCCTAAATTTTGTATAAAACATTTTGATAGCAACCTTAGCGTGATGTGGAAAAATTATTTCAATGTCGTCACCCCCTCTACCACTTCCCCTAAACAATTTCTTAAAGTGAAAAAAATTCTCTTTCATCTAGAGTATCGGACGATTGGGCTCTCCGCCCAGTCGTAGTCCTGTTATGTTTTTTCTTTACTTTATCACATAAAGTATAAAATGTCTGGCCATTACCATGACTACATTGAATTTTCTCGACTAAGAGCTTTGTTTAAAACTAAAGCTCGGTCATGTTATTTAGATTATATTAATCATGTAGAAAGCAATATTTCTAATATTGCCAAGACATTCTGGAATTACGTCAATTCACTTAGGTCCGATAATTTTCTTCCTTAACGATGAAGTTGCCTCAGATCCTCTTAGTGTTGCTGAGCTGTTTGCTAAATTCTTTTCTTCAGTTTATTGTGAATTTGTTCCGAGTAACTCTAAAGTTGCTTTATCCATCAGTTCTGACTTGAATCTTTCTTCTATTCACATTAAAATTACCGATGTTAAATCATTATTGAATGATCTAGATCCTAGTAAAGGAATGGGACCTGACGGAATACCTCCATTGTTTCTTTGGTCTTGTCGAATGTTTCTAGCTCAACCATTAATGCTATTATTTAATCTTTCAATTCGATCTGGTATTTTTCCAGACTTATGGAAAATTAGCTTCACAGTCCCGATTTATAAGTCATGAGATAAAAGTAATGTTAAAAACTATAGACCCACATGTATTCAATCGAGTATTTCTAAATTGTTTGATGAGATTGTAGCGTCCAAGCTAACAACTCTATTTCGTCCAATTATCACTCCCAATCAACATGGCTTTCTTAAGGGTAGATCTACGTTAACGAACCTGTTACCTTATTTCGAGACAATCTATGAGACTATGCAGCAGGGCCAACAAATCCATGCTGCTTATAATGATTTTTCGAAAGCGTTTGATAAAGTTAATCACTGCCTACTCATCTCGAAGCTCAGTGCCTATGGAACTGTTGGCAATTTGTTGCTCTGGTTATGAGATTATCTGCACTATCGTATGTGTATCGTTAGCACCAAATGTTCTAAGTCGGAACCGTTTTTAGTAACATCAAGAGTTCCACAAGGTTCTCATTTAAGACCACTGCTCTTTTTGTTGTTTGTTAATGATATTTCTTTGGTGTTTCGGGATGTTAAATTTTTGTTATTTGCCGATGATCTAAAAATCTTTAAAGCAATTAAATCGAGAAACGATTGCCAAACAATCCAACATAATATTGACTTGCTTTTTGAATGGTGTAAGTCCAATCAACTCTTGCTTAATGTTACTAAATGTAATTATATCATCTTCAAAAGATCTCGCAAATACATTTCATATGATTATCACATTGATAATGTTTGTATACCCAAGGTTTCCACTGTAAAGGACTTAGGTCTTATCCTTGACAGCTCTGTATCATTTGTTCCACATTATAGTTCAATATGTAATACCCGCAGAATGCTTGGATTTATTACTCGGAACACTAAAGAATTTTCCAGCATCCAATCCATTAGAACGCTTTATTGTTCATTAGTTCGTCCGAACCTCGAATATCTGTCAGTTATTTGGAATCCACATTATGGAATACACAGCAATAATATTGAGACTATACAACATAAATTCCTCAGATATATTGCGTATAAGATGCATATTGCGTATAAGATGCATTACCAGAGCAACTTGACTATGATTCTCTGCTCGTTGACCTCAATCTTGCCACCCTATCAAAGCGTCGAGATCAGTCGGAACTTATAGTTCTTTTTCGAATTCTTCACAATGAAATGGATTGTCCTTGATTCCATAAAAATGTATATTAAATAGATGTATCGACGTGCAAAATTCAAGCTTTCTATCTTTTAACAGAGTCCTAAAAAAATTACAAAAATTTTTCAACATTTTTGCCTTCCATCTCCGTCCCCTTACACCCCCCAACTTAAGTTTTTACCAAAATTAAGAACTGTATAGCTCTACAATCTGACAGATTTTTGATTTGATATCTGTACTCAATTTTGAGATATAATGATTTTTAGTTTTCGAAAGGGCACCATTTTTGAAATGCTCCCCATTTCCCCCCACTACTTTCACGTTCACATTTTATATTTTTTTCATATTTCGCTAATGAAGCTTAGTATACGTTTCAAGTTTCACATAGCTTAAGAGACAGTCGAGACATTCATTTTTAAGTGTTTTTCTTTTTACCCCCTGACCCTCCCCCTTACAATAATTAGCCTCTTTCTCAGCTGATTCTACTACCTTATAGGTCCCAAAATATGAATTTTTTGTGATTAGTAATTTCGAAGATATAATCATTTGAAAAAAAATTTGCCCGACAATTTGTTTTTAGCCCCCCCCCCTTTTCGGACGCCAATGGATAAAAAAATTAAATTACTGTTAGAGTTTGCCACATAATCCTCTTGGTGGAGATATTAGCAAGTGAAGTTTTTGACTCTTTCCCTCCCCTCGCCTCCCCTTCCACCTGACACTCCACAAAATTTAGATAATGGAGCTCACTCACCCAATCAACAATCCACCCAAAAACGAACATTCTACATTTAACGGTCTCGGAGATATGAGTCCATATGTACAGCATACGGTGGGACGGATTTTTTTTTACATTTTTAGGCTAATTTAGTCATGAAACGCGAAAAAAAAATTCCAGGGTAGCAAATTTTTTTTTTCTGTGTCGATCACAATACTTTATTATTAGAATAATAAGTAAAATAGTGTAAAAACTATAATCTAAAATGTTTGAATTCTTTTCGTCACTGTTCTAATATTTCTGCTTTTGCATAAATGAAAACGTTATCTTTATACTCTAGATTAAATTGAAAGTATTATAAGTTTGCTCGAAAGTTTGTAACGCTAAGAAATTAGGCTCGGAGAAAAAAATGACGCATGCAGAATTTCACACAACCCCTCAAAAATCTGTCCGTCTGTTTAGCTTGAGAACGCGTTAAGCTTGATAGTTCAAACTTCGTACATGTTATTTCTGACAAAAAAGTAAGGTCATATTCGTGAACGAGTCAGATCGCTTCACCCCTTCTACCACCTCCCATACAAAATGACATAATTTCGCAATTCGGCATTAAACAGATTTGCTCGAAAAGTATAAAAGCCATTGATCTGAAATTTGGGATATATTACTTTTATGATAATTTCAATCTATGGTATAAAGATTAATTGTGTCCTTCACCTTCTTCCACCACCTCCCATACAAACTGTACTTTTTCATGAAATACACTAATTTACTCAGTGCGTATTAAATTTAGCAAGCTGAAATTTTCATCATCAATGGCGCGAGAGCCCAAATCGGGCCCTGGCCTCCTGAAGTCGTCGCCTCCAATCGTCTCGATCCAAAGACCGCGTCCTCCAGCTATAAGCTGAAATTTTGCACTAAATATTTACTTAGAATTATCAGTAAGTCCAAAAAATGGACGAATAGCTTCACCCCTAGGGTGTAGTCTAGTGGGTAGCATATTTGGTTTACAATGCGAAGGTCGTGAGTTCAAATCCCGGTCGACGCATAATTCCTGCACACTACCTGCTTGAATATACCTTGGTTACCTCAATCTACGTAAATGAAAAAAATCGTAGATAGAGGTTTGTGCGAAGGTCTAACAACCCTTCCACAATAAATGAAAATGTTAAGGAGCCTGAAGTTCAGGAGGCTAAGGCTCGATTTGGGCTGTAGCGCCATTGAACAGAGAGCTTCACCCCTTCCACCCCCTGCCATACAAAATGTCACAATTTCGCAATTCGATACTAAACGAAAAGCATAAATGCTATTGATCTGAAATTTGGAATATATTACTTAAATGATGATTTCAATCTACTATATAAGAATTACTTCAGTCCTCCCATTTCTTCCACCACCTCCCATACAAACTGTACTTTTTATGAAATACCCTAAGCCAATTTACTCAGTACGTATAAAATTTATCGAGCTGAAATTGTGCACTTAATATTTATTTAGAACTAGCAAATACCCGCAACTTCGTCCGCGTAAATATCGATACAATGTGCTTTTCATAGTAATGTACGGTATATTTCATATATAATCTGCTTACACTAATTTCTGCGAAAAATGTTACCCCGTTTTAACCCTTACATATTTTCTTGAGAGTTCAGCACTTTTTATGTTCTACTCCAAAAAAATTTCTGCGAACTAAATTCTAGAAAAGAAATCACTATTAGTGTAAGGC
The DNA here is from genome assembly GCA_963669355.1 of Chorisops tibialis. Lineage (NCBI taxonomy): Eukaryota > Metazoa > Arthropoda > Insecta > Diptera > Stratiomyidae > Chorisops > Chorisops tibialis. The sequence continues at coordinate 88,786,947 of OY770262.1, read as the reverse complement.
CTCTTTGTATACAATGTTATGTGTTTTGTTAGTATAAGATCATCCCGCAATCTTCGATTTCGTGTGTCCTCTGACTCAATACTTCTAGAGAGTTCGTGACGAATACGATCACTCTGCAACCTCTGCTCTCGTAAGTCATCGGATTCGAGACTTCTTGAGAGAGCATGATGCGTACAATCATCACGCAATCTCCGATGTCGCACGTCTGCAGATTCTACACTTCTTCTGACTACTTGTCGCATACAATCTTCTCGCAACCTCTGATGTCGCGCGTCATTGGATTCAGACCTTCTTGCGACTGCGTGACGTGCAGAATCATATTGCAATCTCTGCAGTCGCGCGTTAGTAGATTCTAATCTTCTAGAAATTGAGCGTCGAGTTCTATCAGATTCCTGTCGATTAGCTCGATCCTGCTCAGTTTCAACTTCCTGAGCCAATCTTTTCCTCTTAGCATCCGCGGCTCTGTGCGAAATATTTGGTTTTCTCTTTCTAGGCATTATGTAATTTTTATTTACTTACGTAATTTAAATTACTTCGCCTTTAATTCCTACGCCGAAAAAAATTAAAATATAATTCTAAGTACAGCAATAGATTTTGCACTTAATTTCAATTAATAACTACACTGACACACTTACCAAAATCAAAATATAATATTAAAACGCAGCAATAGATTTTTCTCTTAATTTCAATTAATAATTACTTGTACGTATTTTAACTTCCTTTACTTAGAATTACTCACTGACAAAAATCAAAATATAATGTCAAAAATCACCAATAGACTTTTTCACTTATAGACGATCAACAGCATATGATTGAAAAAACTGAATTGGATAAACTTTCTATGTTTTCGTCATAAGCAGCACTTGACGTTTGACACAATACACAATACATACTATATAACGAATGAACCCAGCGAGAAGTCGTACCCACTAAGCACTTTAAAAACCGTAAAAGTGCAAAGTGCAAAACAATTTAATTGAAGCCATGGTCTTAACCGGCTGTGGTAAAGGCGAAAAGGTATTTATTCCAAGAATTCCCATCATACCCAGCAATTATCCTTTCCAATTTAAGCGCCTAAATTTCCCATAAATCTATGTTTTGTTATGACCATTAACAAATCACAAGGCCAAACCTTCAGAAAAGTAGGCGTAGATTTAAGTAAAAATTGCTTTACTCATGGGCAATTATACGTAGCCTGCTCAAGAGTCAGTGATTCCTCCAATCTAATAATTTACACTTCCGATACTAACAAAACACATAACATTGTATACAAAGAGGCCTTACACTAATAGTGATTTCTTTTCTAGAATTTAGCTCGTAGAAATTTTTTTGGAATAGAACATAAAAAGTGCTGAACTCTCAAGAAAATATGTAAGGGTTAAAACGGGGTAACATTTTTCGCAGAAATTAGTGTAAGCAGATTATATATGAAATATACCGTACATTACTATGAAAAGCACATTGTATCGATATTTACGCGGACGAAGTTGCGGGTATTTGCTAGTACACAATACATACTATATCTACAGTAAAATTTCGTATCTATTATAAGTTTTTGAAAATGAGTCACTTTGTATGGGAGGGGGTAGAAGGCGTGAGGGGAGAAAAATAAAACCTAAAGCAGATTACTCCCAGAGGTAGAGCTAATAATCTGTGAAAGTTTCATTGCAATCGGTGCAGCCGTTTTTGCGTGAAAGCCGGAAAGACAGACAGACAGACAGACAGACAGACAGACAGACACTACAATTATATTTATATGTATAGATGTATAGATTATTAGTAAGGCAAAAAAAATAGACTATTAACTTTACCCCTTCTTCCCCTTCCCATACAAACTGCACAATTTCACTAAATCTAGTACACTAATTTTCTCAGTATCTATTAAATTTTTCAATCTTAAATTTTGTATAAGTCATTTGGATAGCAACTCTAGAGTGATGTGAAAAAATCAATTCGATGTCGGCAACCCCTGTGCCATTTCCCTACAAAATTTCTTGAAATCAAAAAATGTCTCTTTCATCTAGAGTATCGCACGATTGGGCTTTATACCCAATCGTACTCCAGCTATGTATTTTTTCTTTAAAAGCGTTTAAATAAATAAATAAAACCTGTCCCGAAATTACATAATTCGAAAGTAGCTTTTAAATGAATTACTTTTCCGTCATTGACGTATTTAGCAAAAATGAGGAAACACTTAAACTTTGTGTTTTTCAAATAATTCAAAAACAATAGCGGAACTCATATTATCAAATGGTGGTCCTTTTTATCAGCCAATCCAATTTATGTTCTGAACTCTACTTGCTATCTAAGCACTGACAACAATACGAATGAAGCACGAGGCAAAAAGGCAAATATTAAATTCAACGAATTTATTTATTTTGATGGAAAAAATCACTTCGGAACAATCACAAAATACCAACATTGAGTCTGCGTTATACGTTCAAGGTACTTCCCAATAACGAAAGAGTCAGCGAACTTTTTAATGAAATCTGAGAATATTATAAGTTTGCTATCCCATTTGTAACGCTAAAAAATAACGCTCGGAGAAAAAAATTAATGACGCAGAACTTGATATTATTACAGAAAAATCTCAAAACCGGATGATCGTCCTTCTATCCGTCCATTTGCTCTCTAGCTCGAGAACGCGTTGAGCTAGAAGATTCAGATTTTGTACATAGCGTTTTTGACGAAAAGGTAAGGTCAAATTCGTGAACGGGCTAAATTACTCCACCCGTTCTACCTCCTTCCGATACAAAATGGCTTTACGCCCAATCGTTGACCTATTGTATTTTTTCAAATCAAGTTTTTACTGCTTCGAAGTAGCTTCCCTTGGATGCGCATCTACAAATTTTCATTGGGTAGTTAGCACCCCAATTCCACTGCCTGTGAATCTCCACATTCAATTGTCAATTGTCCTCTGATATATTATGCGGGCATATTTCAAAATAAACGGATCTGAAAATAGAGAACAATTTATTTAAGATATGCAGGAGTATGGAATACTCATTCATTCTTAGGCCCAAAGAAATTAAACGAAAATTAATTAAATTAAATACGCATGTATTTGTTTCTGTGTATCTTGATTCAATTCCTTGGAAATGGTGCTTTCAATCTTTGTGGGAGAACTATTGTTTGAAGCATTCCGCTTTCTTAGTTTGGTCGAAAACAATACGGAACCTGAAAAGGATCTCGTTTCCCTTAAAAAAGACAAAGCTAAATATACCTAATGTAAGGGAATAATCAATGCTTGAGTAATATCAGGAATTACCTCTTTTTGGCCCATCATGTCGCAACAAATTAAAAAAAAAACGATTCGTAGAAAGTTAAAGGATATTTAACAGGACATATGAACGGAATTATACCGTTTACATCGGGGACTTGGCTTGTTGATTTTATTGGATTTTTTTATAGCTGGGCTAAATGTTATTATTAAGATTTTCACGAGCTAACATTACGTTTATGATGTTATGTGCCAACGGGACGCTGGCACTTTGCTGAATAAAGCCGCACTCCTCACAATCGTCACACAATAGATCCTGCAATAAATTTCTATTCAAATTAGACTTTCCACTTATTTCGCCTTTTTCCAGTCGATTTACATGAATATTTTCGGTCTCTGACTTTCGTTTATTTCCTCGAGAAACGATGATGATGATTTCGGGCATCATGGGAATCAGGAATGGGCCATACAGGGCAAATAGGCTTCCGCTGGCTTCAAAACGGTTATCGCTTCGTGTTATTACCACGCAGGTTGTTTTCAAACTGGGGCCAAGAGAATTGTTTGGTTTATTCGAAGATCTTTCAGCAAGTGATTTAGTAAGATGTCAGCGGGACGTCGAGAAGAAATGGGAAGTTTAATCAAATTTTTTATATCAGATGCTCATTTTGCTAAAAAAAAATTGCTCACTCGAATCGTTCTTTTGAAATAAACAGAGGAACTGAACCGCACTGACATATTTATGGGTTGTTGTGTTTTGAACTTTTTTTTTCTCCTGAAGGTGGCAATATATGAGATTAGGAAATAAAGTTAAAGCAGCCATTCAAATCATTTTTATTACATTTCAAGAATATTCAGAAATGGTTTCTTTTTGTAAAGAATAATTTCATGATTGAAAAAGATTTATAAATAGGACTAGAACTTAAATAAAGTGTTGAAATTGTTTAGTCTAAAAATAGCTAAATGGTGGAACAGGTTGAAATTTCCCCTCTTCTTTAAGCTCCTGCCATAATTTTTTTTACATTTTTGAATTTCAGAAAAAAATAAGCATCTCTTCTATTTCAGAAAAGTATGTATTATGTCAATTTTCCTGAAAACTACACTTCATGGAATTTCACTCATTATACTCTAGAGAAAATCTGAGAGTACCAAGAAATAAGGCTCGGAGAAAAAAATGAATGATACAGATGTTCATATAATCACTAAAAAATCTCAAAACCGGATGTCCGTCCGTCTGTCTGTCTGTCCGTCTGTCCGTGTCCTCTCAAGCTTAAGAATGCGTTGAGCTAGATTGTTCAAATTTTGTACACGTCGTTTTTGCCAAAAAACTAAGGTCAAGTCCGTGAACGAGTCAAATCGCTCCACCCCTTCTACCCCCTTCCATACAAAATTACACAATTTCGTAATTTGACAATAAACGGGTTTACTCGAAAAGTAAGTGCTAATAATCTGAAATTTGGAATGTAATACTTTTATAATGGTTTCAATCTTCTGTATAAAATTTATTTCTGTTCTCACCCTCCTTCCACCAGCTCCCATACAAACTGCAGTTTTTCATGAAATGCTCTAGACCAATTTACCCAGTGCGTATAAAAATTATCGAGCTGAAATTGTGCACCAAATATTTATTTAGAATTACTAGTAAGATCGAAAAAAATTATATGATTAGCTTTACCTCTTCTACCCCCGCCCATACAAAATGAAATAATTTCGTAATTTGACAATAAGCAAATTTGTTAAGAAAGTATAAATGCTATTGATCTGAAATTTGTAATATACTACTTTCATGATGATTCCAATCTACCATATAAAAGGTATTTGGGCCCTCCCTTTCCTTCAACCACCTCCCATACAAACTGCACTTTTTCATGAAATACTTTAAACAAATTTACTCAGTACGTATAAAATTGATCGAGCTCAAATTGTGCGTATTTATTTAGAATTATAAGTAAGACCAAACAAAAATTATACGATTAGTTTCACTCCTTCTACCCCCTCCCATGCAATCTGACACAATTTCACATAAAGTCGATTTTCCTTAAAAGTATGAATGCTAATGATCTGCAATTTAAAATATGTCAAAAATATGATGTAGTTATTTCTAAAAACTCATAAAGACTCCCTCCTTCTACCACCTCCCATACAAACTGCACAATTTCACTAAATTTTCTCAGTACTTATTAATTTTTTTAATTCTAAATTTTCTATTAAACATTTTAGTGGCAACTCTAGTGTGATGTGAAAAAGAAGTTCAATGTCGTCACCACCTCCACCACTTCCCCTACAAAATTTCATAAAATCAAAAAATTTCTCTTTCATCTAGAGTATCGCACGATTGGGCTTTACGCCTAATCGTAGTCCTGTTATGTTTATACTCTAGATGAAATCTGAGAGTATTATAAGTTTGCTCTAAGGTTTTGTAACGCCAAGAAATAAGGCTCGTAGAAAAAAATGATTGATACAGAAGATAATATTATCACTCAAAAAACTCAAAACCGGATGTCCGTCCGTCCGTCCGTTCGCTCTCTAGCTTGAGAACGCGTTGAGCTAGAAAGCTCAAATTTTGTACACGTCGTTTTTGATAAAAAAGTAAGGTCAAGTTCGTGAATGGGCCAAATCGCTTCACCCCTTCTACCCCCTCCCATACAAAATGACACAATTTCGTAATTTGACAATAAACGGATGCTCGAAAAGTACAAAAGCTATGGGCCTGAAATTTTGAAAATATTACCTTTATAATAATATCGATCTGCCGTAAAAAAATTATGCTTGTCCTCCCCCTCTCCTTCTACCGCCTCCCATACAAACTGTATTTGTCATGAATTACTCTAAGCCAATTTAATTTGCATATAAAATTTACCGGGCTGAAATTGTGCACCAAATATTTATTTAAAATTGTTAGTGAGGCCAAAAATTAGACGATTAGCTTCACCCCTTCTACCGCCTCCCATACAAAATGACACAATTTCGCAAATTCCACAATAAATGGATTTGCTCGAAAAGTATAAAAGCTATTAGTCTGAATTTCGGGATATATTACTTCTATGATGATTTTAATATGCAGTATAAAAATTATTTGCGTCCTTCCTCTCCTTCCAACCCCTCCCATACAAACTACACTTTTTCATGAAATGCTCTAAGCCAATTTTCTCAGAGCATTTAACATTTATCGAACTCACATTTTGTAATAAATACGTATTTAGAATTATCACTAAGATTAGAAAAAATATTTGATTAGCTTTACTGCTTCTACCCCCTCCCATACAATATGACACAGTTTCACAACTTCACAAAAAATCTATTTTTTTGAAAAGTATGAATGTTACTGGTCTAAAATTTAAGAGATGTCAATTAGTTATTTCTGAAAAAATCACTAAAATCCCCCCACTCTTTCTACCACCTCCCATACAAACTGCACATTTTCACTAAATCTAACACATTAATTTTCTCATCATCATCATCAATGGCGCGACAGCCCAAATCGGGCCCTGGCCTCCTGAAGTCGTCGCCTCCAATCGTCTCGATCCAAAGACCGCGTCCTCCAGCTGATAATTTTTAAAATGGCTTTGCTGTCTTCATCAACCGAGTCTTCCCATCGCTTGCGTGGTTTGCCTACTGGCCGGTTACCACTCGCTTTGCCTTTAAGAGCACGTTTGGGGATTCTTCTGTCTTCCATTCGCTCTACATGGCCAGCCCACTGCAGTTTACGTAGCTTGATGAACGTTGAAGCTTCTGGCTCGTCGTAGAGTTGATACAACTCATGGTTGTATCTTATTCGCCATTCCGTTCCTTCCTTCACAGGTCCCAAAATTCTTCGGAGGACCTTTCTTTCGAATGCGTTAACTGCTTTTTCGGAAGTTCGCGTTAATGTCCACGTCTCGCTGCCATAACAGAGCACAGGTCGTATAACAGTTTTATAAATCCGCAGCTTATTGTTCCTGTGCACTTTCTTGGATTTCATTATTGGAAGTACCGAATAATACATCTTATTTGCAAGTATTATCCGTCGTTTGATTTCGTCTGTTTCATTACCGTCCTTTGCTAGATTAGCCCCAAGATATATGAAGTTGTCCACACTCTCCAAATTATATTCCGCAATTGTTATGTTTTGTCTGATTGGCGTTCTCCTTCTTGTTTGCGTCATTACTTTTGTTTTGCTTTCATTAATGCGCAACCCGACTTCTTTTGCGGCGGAGTCAAGATTGACAAATATCTCCTTAGCGCTAGGGAAGGATCTTGCTAGAATGTTAATGTCGTCAGCGTATGCTACTAGTTGGGTGGACTTGAATAGTAGTGTCCCGTTGGTGTCGACTGGGATTTTTCGGACGACATACTCTATAGCCAAGTTGAAAAGCATAGGAGCTAGACCATTTCCCTGCTTTAAACCACATTCCGTTCGAAAGCTGGTTGTGGAATCGGTTTGTATTCTCACTTGGGATTCAGTGTTCGTCATTGTGAGTCTTGTTAGTCGGACTAGTTTTGAAGGAATTCCAAAGTCAAGCATGATTTGGTACAGTACGCTCCTGTCGATACTGTCGTATGCTTGTTTAAAATCTACGAATATTTGGTGCACGTCTGTGTTATATTCCCAGCATTTCTCAAGCACCTGTTTCACTGAGAATATCTGGTCTGTTGTAGATCGTCCGGTTCTGAATCCGCCTTGGTATTCGCCAATTATTTCATTAGTATAGGGCTTAAGACGACGTTCAATAATTTTTGTCAGTAGTTTATAGGACGTACACAACAATGATATACCTCTGTAGTTCTCACAGCAGAGTTTGTCTCCTTTCTTGTAAATTGGACATATAATACTTTTTCGCCAGTCGTCGGGTATGATTTCCTCTGTCCAAATTTTGCATATCATGTTGTATAGTATTTCAGCGACACAGTTTCCACCGTTTTTCAGAAGTTCAACTGGTATTTCGTCAATTCCCGGCGCTTTGTTTCGTTTTTGGTCACATAGGGCTGCTTTGATTTCAGCAAGCGTGGGTGGTGTCGATGATGGTTCATGTTCGTCAGTTGAGGCTTCAATTGAAATGTTGTTTGTCGTTATCGGTGCTACTGGGATGGGATTCAAAAGATGTTCAAAGTATGAAGCCCATCTCCATTTGATTTCTTCTGTGTCGCTGATGATATTGCCCTCTGCGTCTTTGCAGAGACTGGTTTTTGGTTTATATCCCTTTTTTAAATCTTTTACTATGGCGTATGCGTCCCACGTTTTATTTTTTCTCATGTCATCGTCCATTTTTTGTATCTTGTCATTATGGTACTTCCTTTGTTTTCGTCTGCAGGTCTTTTTCGCATATCGCCTAAGCTCGTCATATCTTTCTTTTTTGGCTCGTGTTGGTCGTTCAGTAAAAATTTTGTAAGCTTCGTTCTTTCTATCTATTGCGTCGCGACATTCTTGGTCGAACCAATCATTATTTTTTCGCCGTGCTTGATACCCTAATACCTCTTCCGCGGAGGATTTGATGCCGTCTCGTATTTTTATCCACGCATTCTCCACTGGCATATTTTTGATATCTTCATATATTGGTGTCAGGTGTTTATTACATGCTAACATGTAAGCCTGCGCCACCGTTTCGTCGTTAAGCTTGTCGACATTGAATTTGCGAGCTCTACTCGTTTTCGAATATCCACGACAAGCTATTTTGCATCGATACTTAGCTCTGACTAGATAGTGGTCAGAGTCACAATTCGTACCGCGGAGAGTTCGTACATCAAGTATGCTGGAAGCAGCCCTTTTCTCAATTAGAACGTGGTCTATTTGGTTGAAGGTGTGACCATCTGGTGATGCCCACGTTCGTTTATGAATATCGCGATGTGGGAAGCACGTAGAGCTTACTATGATATTTTTGCTGCTTGCGAAATCAATAAGACGTTGGCCATTGTCGTTGGTTATGTCATGGAGACTGTGCCCTCCTGTTGTTCCTCTATGAGCCTCCTCCTTTCCGACTTTTGCATTAAAATCCCCTAAGACAATTTTTAGGTCATTCGAGGGCAGTGAGTCATAGGTTGTCTCTAGGGTGGCATAAAATTCGTCTTTAGTTATATCGTCCTTGTCTTCTGTTGGTGCGTGAACGTTGATCAACCAAGTGTTGAAGAATTTAGTCTTTATTCGGATTGCACACAATCTTTCACTTACTGGTCTGAAGCTCGTGACCTGCTGTTTAAATTTTTTGTCAACGACAAAAGCGACTCCAAGCTCTCTGCTTCCCGACAATTTTCCACTTGGATAGATTGTGTGTGATCTCATGTCCATGATTTCGTTACCGAGCCATTTCGTTTCTTGGATGGCAGTTATGTTGATATTGTGTTTTGCCACTTCTTCGAGAAACTCTTTCAGAGCTCCTGTCCTAAATAAGGATCGAACATTCCAAGATCCAATAGAGTAGTCCATTTTTCGTTTGCGGGGTCGTTGCCGTTGAGTCCATCCTTTCCGAGGCTGTTCTTCAGGTTTCTGGACAGTGTTCTTTTTCCGGTGATGCGTTGTCGGCGCCTCGCCCAACCCCCGATCTGGAGGACCGGTCCTACTTATTTATTACACCCTAGTAGGAAAAGGGTGGGAGTTTTGAGCTAAATATGACATGCTGGAGTTCTCACAGCTATGCTGCAAGTCCAACTATGTCATACTTTTTGCCTACTTCCTGAGACGCACTGATGTTACTGGCCATTCAGGTTAACTCCATGTTCCCTCCTCCTTTCTCAACTCGGGCTTGGGACCGTCTATGGCGGAGTTAATTTTCTCAGCTCCTATTCAATTATTGGAGTAATCATTTTGTATAAAACATTTTTATAGCTACTTTAGCATGATGGGGAAAAAATTAGTTCAATGCTATCACCCCTTCTAACACTCCCTATACAAAATTTCTTGGGATCGCAAAAAATTCTTTTTCATCTAGAGTATCGTAAGATTGCGCTTTACGCGCAATCGTAGCCCTGTTATGTTTTTTTTTTAAATATGTATGTAATTTGCAATACACTGCCAGAAAATTATTAGCTTGACTAAAAGTCAATACATACTCGTAATTAGTTTCATTTCATAATGAAACTTATTGTAGATATCTGCCTACAAGTCGGACGCAACTTTATTATTCTTGGGACAAGTTGAAATACGTGGAAAGTCAATATGAAGATTAGGATAGTAGCAGATAGGGCAGACTGAGGGAATAAAGTCTCTAAGTCATCAATCAAACAATTTTCTATCCTCCTTAGGAGAATAGGGGAGCAACAGGACATACAAGGTGCGATCCGGAGCACCGGCCTTTACTTGTAGCTAGGAATTGTCCATTCCACTGGCTTCCTGCTCAGCTGCTCACTTCCATGTGCTACATGGTCGACAAACTCGAAGGATTTCTTGAGGATTATAGTCCAGAGCCTGTTTGGCGATGTTTGCTCTGGTTTCCTAAAAGTGTAACCGATCCACTGCCACTTCCGCCTTTGAACCTCAATGCCTATTTTAGTCTCCCCAGTTGTACTCCAAGGTTCGTCGTTGGAGATCACTTCTGACGAGAAAATCCATAGTCGTCGGAGGCATTGATTCACGAAAGCTTGCAGTTTCTTGGTAAGTCGAACGGTCACTTTCCGAGTACACTGTTCAATGGCGTTACAGCCTAAATCGGACCTTGGCCTCCTAATATTCAGGTTCCTTAACATTTTTCATTACTTATTGTGGAAGGGTTGTTAGCCCTTCGCACAACCCTCTTTCTACGAATTTTTCATTTTCTTAGATTGAGCAGGCAATGTGCCGGAATTATATGTTGCGCCGACCGGAATTTGAGCTCACGACCTTCGCATTACAAGACCAACACACTACCTACTAGGCTATATCCTAGCTGTCACTTTCCGTGCAGTAGAACCATATAACAACACGGATTTAATGCATGCGACAAATACTAGCAGCTTCGTGCAAAGGAAGGTGTCTCTTGACCTCCAGAAAGGGAAAATAATACCGAAGGCCTGTTCAAATTCATTTATACCAACTTCGATATCCTATTCCGCTGGGCCATCCATGCTGATAATATTTGCGAGATAATAAAAATTTTGCTTGTTTTCGAAACCATGTGAATGTAATTGATTTCATGCAAATTTAGAATGCAACGGGCATTTGACACTAAGACCAAACGGTTATGTGCAAGCAAACACACGACATCAGCATAATCAATGAGATTTGAGATGTTAAGTAGTCCCCACTAAGGACCTTTAACTTCCCCATTTTCCAGTGTAGTTTGCAAGATGTCATTTGTTACCACCAGAAACAGGGCTTGTGATAATATGCAGCCTTGTCTGACACTCGTTCGCACAGAAAAACTCTCAGATAGCTCTCGCTATCACATGAAAGACGCGACACCTTGATTCTTTAATCATAGCTATAATCTTATCTGGAATAACTCTCCTACGCAAAGCATTCCATATATAATCTAGCTTAACGCTGTCGAAAGCTTTCTCGAAGTCCACAAATATGAGATGTTGTGGCGAATCTATTTCAGTGGATTACTCAAATATTATCCGTAGGGTATTTTTATGGTCAAGATGGCCCTTTACGGAATCTAGCCTGATAAATTTCTAGAGTGCTCTCCACAACATCACTTATTCTATTGAGAATTACCTAAGACATGATTTTCGATACAGTAGTTAGTAGGCATGTACCACGCCAATTGCCACAATCCCGGAAGTCACCCTTCTTAAGGATTTTTGGAATAACTTACTCTGACAAGATGTTGAATATATCCATCGCGGCAACTGGTGTTCACTCATATTGTGGAGAGTTCCGTTGACATCTCTCAAGAGGTGGTTGGCGGTAAAATTTCTATTCGTCAACTGTTAAACAGTGGACCGATATCCTCAAGGTAAGCCGCAGATCTCGCCTTATTGGCTAGATCTTCAATGGCTTTTATCTTGTGACTTCTAAAAGCCTTCTTAAGCTGTATAGGAGGATCGCGGTGGTTTCTTCTCAAGTCGCGAGTGATTTAGTTGACATCGCCAATTTGGCTTTTTTCGATCGGTCGATCCCTGATTGTCGGTGCATGGACCGAGTGACCTCAGCTCTTCCACCGTCGTTTCTGTAGAATCCGTACGTCTCCAAGGCGCTATATCCATTTCTCATACCAATTAAGTTTTAAGATCACGGGTCATAAGCCCTTGCTCTAACGACTGTCCATTTCGCATTTTTAGGGTAAGCAGGACTGGCTGTCAGTGTATTCTATTGCCCCCATCAAACAGGGGGATGTTCAGCGCAAGTCTGTAGAGTCACTAAAAGTTTCCAAAGATAATTGCATGAATTGGTAAGACCATGTCCTACAAATACCCCCCTGTGGGAAGGACATGGCTTTTGTCTATTATTTAACACACTTAACTGAGATTGCGATCAATTGCTCCTCTACATAAAATCAATATTTCAGTCGTTTATTTATTCAAGGATTCGTATGGAAAGGGAGGGGGGTAGGGCGATAGAAGAATTGTTTGGACGTTCAGAACTGTTTCACTGATTGCTTGTACGTTGAAAATCCTATTGCTAGAGTGTAGGTTCCGCAATGCCAGTAAATTTAATGAAACTGGTGTTACCAACATTATTGATCATATATCTTTACAGTCAGAATAAATTTCACCCCAATATCTGTTTTGGATTTTAAGATATATATTTAAAATTTTTGGATAGTGCACCATTTTTAAAATGCTCCCCATTTCCCCCACTACCTACATATAAGACCAAATAATATATTTTTCTCTTATTTCGCTAGTAAAGCTAAATAAATGTTCTATGTTTTAATTAGATAGCTGAAGAGATACCTAGATGAGATATTTTTTTTAGAAGGACCTGTGTTTTAGACAATTTCGGTCTTTATGTGCAATGCACAAATGCAGCCATGCATGGGGTTGGGAAGATAGGGCTCACCTTCCCTGGGAATGACCGTAATGAGTGGAGAAGCTGGTGTATTTTTCAGTTGTACTGGCTGCTACTGACAAATATTTGCAGATGTTATAGGGGACTGAATTATAGAAAGCGAACAGAATCCATCTACTGAGTATATAGACTTTCTCAAAGTGGAAATGTTTCACTTTTACACTGTTTGCCTATTTTATTTCGAATAATTTTTTATCGCCATTAGTAACTCAAAATTCGTGTTTAAAAAATCCCAGGGAATGGAACACATAACCTATTGACTGTTAAGCAAGCGCACTGCCAAATACGCCACGAAAGTGTTTTTCCTCGAACTCCCCTGGGTCTTCCCCTTATAACTACTGACCTACTTGTATGCTGATTATGGTGGCTCTATCGGTTCAAACGCTCCCCGCCATCCACTTAAAGCCTACCTACAAACCCAATAATAAGAGTCTGCTTGAAATCAGCATGCGCCTACAGTCCACCCAAAAATGAACTTTCTGTCTTCAAGGGTTTGGAAGTTAACGTGCGCTGAGCGTGAAGAATAGATGAAGAGAGTATTATAAGTTTATCATAAAGTTTGCAACACCAAGAAATAAGGCTGGGCAGAAAAATAAAGGATTGAGAAGTTCAAAGTATCACTCAAAAATCTCGAAACCGGAGGTCTGTCTGTCCGACCGTGTCCTCTCTAGCTCGAGAACGCGTTGAGCTACAATATTCAAAATTTCGCACACGTTGTTTTTGACAAAAAAGTAAGGCTAAGTTCGTTAATGGGCCAAATTGCTCCACCTCTTCTACGCCCCCCAATACAAAGTGACACAATTTGGGAATTTGACAATAAACGGATAACGGATTTTCTCAAAAAGTGTGAAAGCTACTGAGCTGATATTTGGACTACATCATAACTACAACCATTTCAATCTACTGTATAAAATGAACTGTCAACAAATCATGCGCAACTTTATTATTTTTGGGACAAGTTGAAGATGCATGGAAAGTCAATATCCTAGTTAGAGTGGGTAAGGAAGACTAAGTGGAACCCCCTTTCATAGGGCAGCTGTCAATTTAACAGTTAATGGCGAATACGATCAATAGCTCCAGCAATATTTCATTCGTTTATGCAAGTTTGGGTTTTTATGAGGGAGGGGTGATGTCAATAATTTTTCAATTGATTGCTTCAATTACGAACCAAAATATTCTCCGCATAGAATGTAAGTTTCATAGACGAAGCTGCATAGAATTTTCATAAAATTTCATTTGCGAAACCAATCATTTGTATGGGAGGGGGTAGAGGAGGTAAGGGAAATGTGAAATTTGTGATGCAGTCTTATTTCAGTTCTCTTGCAAGGTGCTCGTACAAAATTTGAAGTTCGTAGCTTTTAATTTGTTGGTTAGCAGTTGATTTATTGAAATTGGTGGAAATCATACTTTTGTATGGGAGGGGGTAGAAGGGCGATCTCAAATCTTTTTTATTTTCAAAAGATTTTCTGCAAAATTTCAAATTGAATAGTTAATTATAATTGATTTCTTAAAAATGGTCGAAAAAATAATTTTGTATGGAAGGGAGTAGAAGTTTGAAAGGTATTCGATCATTTAATTTTTTCTTCTTTTAAACCTTTTTTAAATGTATTTTGGAAATTTTCAAGTTTCTAGCTTAAAATTTCATTCAAAAATTTTCAGTTTATGTGTTTTTTTCATTGCATATGAAACACTTTGTCCACGTTAGACTACGGGGTCGGTGCATAACAGTTGAGGAATTTTTATTATTTTTTTTTTGTATATATCACAAATAGATGTATTCACGTGGAAAATTTAAACTTTGTATCTTTCACCAAGGCTCTTAAAAATTACTCAAAATTTTCGATATTTTTGGCTACCACCTCCCTCCCCTTACACCTCCCGTCGTAACATTCTTACGAAAATTAAAAACTTTTGAAATATAATGATTTGAAATTTTGGAAAGTGCACCATTTTTGAAATGCTCTCCATTTCTCCCCACTACTATTTTGTCCAAACGTTATATTTTTCTCGTATTTCCCTAGTGTAAGTTCTAAGTTTCAATTAGATAGCTTAAAAAATAGCCGAGATATTGGTTTTTCTTTGCATCCCACCTGACCCTCACAATAATTAGCTTCTATCTAAACTGATTCAAGTAGATCTATATGCCATCTTGATGTTCTCAAAATATCACTTTTTTACGGTAAGTTATTTTGAAGCTATAATCATTTGAAAAAAAAAAATCGGTCGAAAATTGGTTTTTAGCCTCCCCTTTTTACACCCCAGTGGATAAAAAAATTAAATTACTTTTGAAAGTTGCGCCACAAACCCCTCTATATGTTTGTTGATTTTTAGCTTCTTAACTGTAACCATGGTTGAGATATTTGAATTCGTATTTTTCGGTTTAAGCGCTTCCCCCGGCTCTCCCTGAACCCTCACACCCCCCAAAATAGGTGTCCGCGCGAGATCCGCAACTATCTACAATCCTCCAGAAAATTGAACTTTTTATCTTGAAGGGCTTGGAAGTTACTGCGCGCTGAGCGCACACGTCGGCGTACAGGCAGACGTTTTTTTTTTGCATTTTTAGGCTATTTTAGTCATGGAACGCGAAAAAACAAAATTTCAGGGTAGCAAATTTTTTTTTTCCAAGTCGATCATAATACTTTATGATTAAAATAATAAAGTAAATTAGTCCTTCTCCTACCTCCCATACAAACTTCACTTTTCCATGAAATACCATAAATCAATTACTTACTTACTTACTTACTTACGATGGCGCTACAGCCCAAATCGGACTTTGGCCTCCTGAATGCTTTGCCTCCATCCATCTCGGTTCAGTGACCGCGTCCTCCAGTTTGAAAATCTTAGCAGTGATTTGCTGTCTGCGTCAATCGAATCCTCCCAGCGCTTTCGTGGTTTTCCGACCGGTCTTTGTCCGTTGACTTTCCCTTTTAGTGTGCGTTTGGGAATTCTTCCGTCATCCATCCGCTCCACATGACCAGCCCATTGTAATTTTTTAAATTTTATGAGGGTTGACACTTCTGGATTGTCGAAGATGGCATACAATTCTCTATTGTATCGTATTCTCCAGATCGAGTCTTCCCTCACAGGTCCGAGGATTCTTCTGAGGACCTTCCTTTCAAAGGCGTTAAGTCGTTTTTCGGACGTCTGAGTTAATGTCCACGTTTCGCTGCCATAGCATAGCACAGGTCTTATGATTGTTTTGTATAGCTTAAGTTTTGTTTTCCTGTGCACGTTCTTGTTTTTGATTATTGGAAGTACCGAATAATAAGTCTTGTTTGCCATCATTATCCTTCTTTTAATTTCGATGGGTTCGCTTCCATCCTTCGATAGATTTGCCCCTAGATATATGAAGTTGTCTACGTTTTCTAGGTTATAGTCTCCTACTGTAATATTTTGTCTGATTGGCGTCTTTTTCCTAGTTTGCGTCATAATTTTTGTTTTGTTTTCATTAATGCGTAGTCCAACTTCCCTTGCTACCGAGTCAAGGTTTACAAATACTTCCTTAGCACTCTCCAGAGATCTTGCAAGGATATCTATGTCGTCGGCATATGCTACGAGTTGTGTGGATTTGAAGCATAGTGTTCCCTTGGTGTCAACGGGAAGTTTCCGAACAACATATTCGAGTGTTAAGTTGAAAAGCATTGGTGCGAGGCCGTCACCTTGTTTAAGGCCGTTGTCTGTTTTAAAACTGGAAGTCAGATCGTTTTCTACTCTGACTTGTGACAAAGACTCAGTCATTGTCATTCTTGTCAGTCGAACCAGTTTCGGTGGGACTCCAAACTCCAACATGATTTTATACAGTACGCGCCTGTCGATACTGTCGTATGCTTGTTTGAAGTCAACAAATATCTGGTGCACATCAATATTATATTCCCAGCACTTTTCCAGCACCTGTTTAACTGAGAATATCTGGTCCGTGGCTGAGCGTCCAGCTCTAAATCCGCCTTGGTATTCACCAATTACTTTATCAGCATAGGGCTTAATTCTCTTTTCTAGAATTTTCGTCAAAATCTTATAAGACGTACACAACAGAGATATTCCTCGGTAGTTTTCGCAGCAGAGTTTGTCACCTTTTTTATAAATTGGACATATGATGCTCTTGCGCCAATCTTCAGGAAGTATTTCCTGCGTCCATATGTCCGCGACTAATCTATGTAGGAGATGCGCTATGCAGGTGTCGCCGGCTTTCAGAAGTTCAGCTGGGATTTGATCAGTGCCCGGCGCTTTGTTGTTTGGGTGGTTCCTTAGGGCTGTTTTTACTTCTTCGAGTGTGGGAGGACTCAAAGCGGATCCTTCATCAGCTGATACATCAGTTATACCTGCTATTGTATCTGCTGGTGCTGTTCGTGTAGGTGATGGGCTCGGGTTAAGAAGGTGTTCAAAATATTGTGCCCATCTTAGTTTTATATCTTCCGCGTTACTTATAATGTTCCCTTCCGCATCCTTGCATAGGGTCGTTTTCGGTTTGTAACCTTCTTTCATCCTTTTGACAAGGGAATACGCGGCTCTTGTGTTGTGTAATTTAAATTGTTCGTCCATGTTTTTAATTTCGTCATTATTGTACTTCCGTTTTTTTTGTCTGCATATTTTGTTTGCAAATCGTCTAAGATCCTTGTACTTGTCTTGTTTGGCTCGTGTCGGCCATTCCGTTAATATTTTGTAAGCTTCATTTTTTCGTTCTAAGGCATCTTGGCATTCTTTGTCGAACCAATCATTTCTTTTGCGCCGGGGTTGTTGTCCTATCACCTCCTCTGCGACAGATGTAATGCCATCTTTGATTTTTCGCCACATTTCTTCTATTGGCATGCTGACAGTGGTATTCAGCATTGTCGTGAAGTGCCTCTCCAAGGCTAACGCATATTTCGCAACTATTTTCTCGTTTTTGAGTTTCCCTATGTCGAATTTAGGAACCGGTTGTATTTTTGAGTGTCCTCGGTTTGCGATTCGACATCGAAACTTGGTCTTTACCAAATAGTGGTCTGTGTCGCAATTAGCCCCTCGACATGTACGCACGTCGAGAATGCAGGAGGCCGTCCTTTTCTCTATTAGAACATGGTCTATTTGATTGAATGTTCTTCCGTCGGGTGAAGCCCACGTTCTCTTATGAATGTCACGATGCGGGAAGCATGTCGAGCTTACAATAAGGTTTTTGCTGCTGGCGAAATCAGTCAGCCTCTGGCCGTTGTCGTTACTAATATCATGGAGACTATGCCTTCCAATTGTCCCTATGTATGCTTCTTCTTTGCCCACTTTCGCGTTAAAGTCACCTAATACTATTTTAATATCATTCGACGGAAGGGAGTCGAATGTTGATTCTAAGGTGCTGTAGAAATCGTCGATTAATGACTTAAGATCGCACACAATTCTCAAAAGTGGGAAATCATCGGGAAGCCGGGAATTTGGAGTTGCGTTTATCGTCGACAAGAAGTTTAAACACCAAGTTACCAACTTCAAATTCGTCAATGAACGATTGTGTGCAATCCGCATCAAAACAAGTTTTTTTAATGTTTGGCTTATTAATGTCCACGCCCCAACGGAAGACAAAAAATCAATTACTTATTACGTGTAAAATTTATAGAGTTAAATTGTGCACTAAACGTTTATTGTGAATTTTTAGTAAGGCTGGAAATAATAATACGATTAGCTTCACCCCCTCTATTCCTCCCATGCAATATGCCATAATTTTGAAACTTTACAAAAAGTAGATTTCCCTGGAAAGTATGAATGCTATTGATCTGCAATTTAAAATATGTCAAATGAATGAGGTTTCTAAAAATTCGTTAAGAACTTCCCGCCCCATGCACCACCTCCCATACAATTTCATTAAATTCAATACACTAATTTTCTAAGTACCTATTACATTTTTGGAGCATATATTTTATATAAAACATTTTAATAGCGACTTAAGCTTGATATGAAAAATTGGTTCAATGCAATCACTCTTCTATCACTCTCTTTTCAAAATTCTTTTTAAATAAAAAAACTTTCTCATTCATCTAGAGTATCGCACAATTGAGCTTTACGCCCAATCTCAGTCCTGTTATGTTTTTTTTTTGCATTTTTAGGCTAATTTTTCTTAAACCAAATTTTAGTGTTGAATATTTTTTTTTATTATTATTTGTTTCTTCAGATTTTGCGATTAATTGAATATTATTCAATAAAAAAATAATAAATATTTACCAATTTTATCTTAGATCTCTAAGAACAAATGGCCGAACATTTACTTTGTGTTCGTGACAGGCCGCGATATTAATCCTCTTTAGTTGAATATCGATCTGAAAAAAACGCCGTTCATTGATGGCCGACAAAATAACATTTTCACACGATTCGCAAATCAAAATATATATACTTATGTATATATATATATATCTTCTTCAGTTATCCTGCCATTGGCAAAGGTCCAGAACCGATAGACCGTTCAATGCTTTGATTAATGGAAGTCCCGATTAATATAGGCTTCGACTTATTTTCTTGTTTCTTACGGAGTTGAATGTATCCCTTAAGACCGTTGCGGTTCATCCTTGTGAGTATCCTTTCGTTTTTCGTAGCCAAGGTGGTAGTGATTGGGTAAATAACTGATTTTTCGCAGGAATCAATCTCTGCCAATCGGGAGCTATTTAACCTTTTCGGAAGGTGGCTAATATTGCGGTTGCTATTGCCAAGGAGCAAACTGATGAGTACCATTAACAGATGTTGTTATCATTTTCATATATTAGCAGGACTAACCCTCACAAGGTAGCCGAAGGGATTCGAGCGGTGGTATAATGAAGCAACATATATAGCAGCTTAATGTTATTTATGTATTTCAAGGCTTTATCACTTATCACATAGGCACATGCAAAGCTAACAGCATACGTGTATAGAGATGAATTAATTTCAGTTACAACAATTATCGTGAGTGGAGCGAATTAAATGAGCAGGAAGATATATTTAATAATGTGATTACTTCGTAGCAATTTATTTTAATTGAAATTCAAATTTAAACGTTAACAAGAAAAGCGCATTTCGGATTAATATTCATACATTCACTGAACTAAAATTAAAATGGAATCAATTTTAAAATTTAATTCGCAAAAGTGTACTAACACATTTTTTACGGATCCACATGTACGAGTATGCAAAGTTTACATGAATTATATTTTAAGTTATTACTTGCATAATTTCGTATAATTTATTTTATTTTTGTATTTGGTACCTTTGAAGTTAAATATTATTACTGCAATTGGTAGATATTAACAAGTTAATCGCAAATGTTAAAGAACTTAAAGAAAATGTATCTTTGATTTTATTGCAGTAATAGTTTTGAAAGGCCCATGATTAATATTGAAAATACTTTTTTCATTTCTCGTAAACATAAAGTCAAACTTCATAATATGTACTTTGACTTTTACCCACTAGGCTACACCCTAGCAATATTTTTCTTAATAATCAAATACTTGCTTGAATAGGTATATTAGTTTTACCCAATAATCTTAATTTTTCCATCAGCTTTTTGTTTCAACTTTGTGAAAATGATTCAAAAAATATTTAAAATACAGCCTCTTTGTGTATTTGTAGAGTAATTCTTTCCTGCAATAATGTCACAACGCACAAATTCAATCAAAATAATTTAAGAAAAACCGTCACAAGTCGAAGCCTTTAAGGATTTCAAAGAGTGTTACGATAGTGAAAGCTAAGCAAAATTTGCTTAAAATTAAGTACTATTAACAGTGTAAAATCTTGTTGCTCCAGCAGTCTCCTAAATATCAAAAGAAAATTACTATCAAAGATCAGTAAATTTTAAAACGTGATTTCCCAAAATTTGCTTTTTCTTAGTTGTAACAGTCTTCTGCCGAAGTAGGGATACGACCGGTTTAAAGGGTAAAATATGATTAGCTTTTTCAATTATTTGTGATTTTATTTTTCTTAATAACGCAGTATTTGTGATGGGGAGAGCAGTGAGGGAGGGATGTTTTATCCTTCTAGGATATTTTTTCTTTATTGCTAGTTGAGTTCTAACGTTGTAATAATGTAAAACGTCGCTTTGTTACAATTTGAAATCTGAATCACTATTTTTCTCTTTAGTATATTCGAACCTTTAACATAATAATTAATTGCATAGTATGACAATAGCTAGTAACCTAAGAAAAAATGTATCTATCGTTTGCTTAAGAGTTATTACATATGTGAGTAATAGTCGCAGTGTCTAGTTCTATCTTTGATATTAATGTTCATAAAAATTTCGTAATTTTGTTCTCAGTTTACCCATAACTCTAGCACTGAATCATCTTTATTGGACATTTAACGGTTATTCGCAGTGAAAGATGACTACCAGTTGTTCATAATCTTCTCTTTTTTGTGTCGTACTTTCAAACATACCTAACAGTGCTACAGTTTTAACATGCATACACCGTGTTAATAAAATTGTGATTTATTAATATAGCAGAAGTTAAATTGGAATCTTGAATTAACGATAAAACTTTTGGAATTTTTCGTCAAAAATTGTTTGGTTTTGACAAAAAAGTATGTGTCCCCCCCCCCCCCCAGTTCAAAGAGCTGGCGACATTGAAAAGTGTGAGCAAATGCAACTTAAGGGTTATCGCGATATTTTAAATAGAGTACCACAGATTATGTTTCACTAAACCAGTGTTGATTTCAGACTTTTTCATTAGGGGAGGACGCAAATGAAATTCAAATGAAAAGTATGCGTAAGTCATTATTTTTTCATTAAACCAAAAAAAATATTAACAATGGCCAGATATGATATATAGCATACTCCTCTGGCAAAAAATCAAGGGGCTTTTCAAATAAAACACAGAGTATAAGTTTATCCTTCAATATAGATTTCGTATCCTTCAAAGTACTTCCCATTGCATGCAGTACACTTATGCTCACGTTTAATCTTCTTCTACTTCTACAATGGCGCTACAGCCCAAATCGGACCTTAGCCTCTTGATATTCAGGTTCCTTAACATTTTTCATTACTTATTGTGGCAACCCTTCCACAATCCTCTTCCTACGAATTTTTTATTTTCTGAGATTGAGATGACCAAGGTATATCCAAGCAGGCAATGTGCCGGAATTATATATTGCGCCGACCGGGATTTGAACTCACGACCTTCACATTACAAGACCAACACACTACCTACTAGGCTATACCCTTGCAAGCTAGTTTAATCTTATCTTTGAAAAACTTTTCAATCTCGATTTTCGAGATGACCATTAGCTCATCCAGCGATTTTCATTTTATGGCATCAGCTGAATAAAAACGGATTCCTGGAAGTATTTTTTCAAGTGATTGAACCGGGAAAAGTAACTTGCTGACATGTCGGGTAAATAGCGTTCTTGTAGAACGATATTTCTCGAATTTTTGGCCAAAAATTCACGAATAATGAAAACGAATTTTCAAAAAATTCAATGACTTTGGAATGAGTTTTTCTGCCAAACGGCTCATAACCCAGTTCATCGCTCAAAATCCGATCCTTCAGATATTGAAGTATCTACGACTAACTCCCTGATAGTCAAGCCACGACTTTCTGTGATTTTAAATTCGAGTTTTTCAATGTTTTCTTGGGTGATAACCCAACAGCTGTTGATTTACGATTAGACCGAGGGTCATCTTCTCTTCGAAAAACTTGTGCCATTGGAAAACTTTTGATCTCAATAAACATTCATCACCAAATACTTTTTGGCACATTTTCAACGTATCGACACCGTTAAATTCATTCGAACGCAAAATTTAATGTTGTATTTTCTTTGCTCGATTAATTCAGCTATTATAAAAATCTCCACAATTCAAAAAGTTTATGTACACAATCAGCTGTAACTAATAAACTCTTTCAAATATCAAACTAAAATTTCCAAATAGTATTACGAACAGTTGTACCAGCAAGACAAAAATAATAAAAAAAAAATCATGCTATGAGTTCGGCGGAGATGTAAACGGAACTGTCCATAATATGAGGGAAAACCGTTTGCGTCGATGGAAGGAGTACTTCTATGATATTTTAAACATCTTGTTAGAGGAAGATATATTAGAAACAGAACAACTACCAATCATCTCACCGCGACAGTCCTCTATTAGGGATGATCTCCTGGATTGGGAGGAGATAGTTTCCGCCATTCGGTCAATGATGGGAAGGAATGCCTCAGGTATACACGAACTACCAACCGAAATCCTCAAAGCGGACCTGGAAATAACAGCCGATATGCTCGTCCCACTCTTTACTGTGGTGTGGAATGAAGGAAGATATCCTACTAAACGGAAGGATGGCAACTTTGTGATAATTCCGAAGAAGGGCGACATTCGATATTGTGGCAATTGGCATGGCTACTTACTACCGTATCGAAAATCATGGCTAAAGTAATTCTCAGTAGGATTAGTGGTTAAAAGAGAGAGGTTAAAAGAGATCTCCCTTCGCAAGAAGCTGCGAGTTTCTGACGCATGCGTTAAAGATGTCAGTTTGGTCGAGCATGTAGCACATGAAAGTGACCAGTTGAGCAGGAGGCCAGAGGAATAACCAAGTCGTGCCTTGTGGAAGAGAATTGTATCTGTCCTATGTTCCAATAGGGGGTCTTAATTTTCATAATTGAAAAACCCCTTTACTTTTTACCCAGAGTGGTATATATCGTACTAGGTTGTAGCCTAGTGTGTAGCGTATAGTTTTTATAATGCGAAGGTCGGGAGTTCAAATCTCGTTCGACGTAATATGTAATACCAGCACACTGCCAGCTTGGATATATATTAATTACCTGAATCTACGAATATAAAAAATTCATAGTTTGTGCGAAGGGCTAACAACTCTTTCACAAAAAGTAATGAAAAAAAATGTTAAGGAACCTGATAGTCAAGGGGCCAAGGTCTGATTTGCCCTGTGGTGCCATTGTAGAAGAAGTACATATCACACACGATAATTTGAATTAAACTGTTCTCAGTACTAAATTAATATAATTCCTGTTTTTATCGCGAAGTGCAAAATCCTTTGCTTTATACATGTATCAACATTGATACAAAAACTGAGTTTATAATTCAGTTTTACTTTATTACTAGCAAACGCCCGCGACTTCGTCCGCATAAAAATCGCAATAATAAGCAATTTTTAAGAATGTAGTTAGTAGTATATTATGTCGAATAAATAATCTGCTTAGTTTGATGGCTCTTTGAACACAATGCTTTGTATTTTGTTGGAATCAGAACCGTAAATTATTAAGAATGAAACCACGATACTTGCATTTGTATGGGACAGGTTCGTGATCAAATCAATCCCGTGATCTAAGAATATATTCGTATTGAAGAGCACTAAGGACTGGTGAATAGTTATAGCTTGTGTTAATTAAAAAAAAGCCCAAATAAAATAACATTAAGCTTAAAAATATAACAGAACTTTGATTGTGCGTAAGGCCCAATTATATGATACTACCGATGAAATCGAAATTTTGGTAATCTTAAGAATTTTTGTGTGGGGAGTGATAGAAGGGATGACAGTACTAAATTTATTTATTTCCCATCATGCTAGAGTAGCTATAAAAATATTTGCACCAAATTTAAGCTTCAAAAAGTAAATAGGTAACTTGAGAAACTTAGTACATTGGATTTAGTGAAATTGTGCAATTTGTATGGGAGGTGGTAGAAGGAGTGAGGGTTTTTTGGTAATTTTTTTGGAAACAACTATAAACACCATGCAATTGATATATTTAAAATTTCAGATCAGTTAGATGCACACTTTTCAAGAAAATCGAGTTCCTGCAAAGTCGTGGAATTATGCCACATTGTATGGGAGGGGTAGAAGGAGTGGAGCTAATCGGTTAATTTTTTCCCGATAATAATTATAATGATAATTAAAGGTTTGATACACAATTTTAGCTCGATCAAAGTTATATGTATTGGGGAAATTAGTTTAGAATATTTCATGAAAAACTGCAGTTTTTTTGGGAGGTGGTGGGTTTGAAGTGACTTTTTAAGAAGCAACTATAATTAATTTGCAATTGTCATATTTTAAATTTCAGATCAGTAACATTTACAGTTTCCAAGAAAATCGAATTTAAGTAAAGTCGTGGAACTGTGTCATATTGTATGGGAGTGGGTAGAAGGAGTGAAGCTAATTAATTTTTTCCCGATATTAATAATAACGCAAACTAAGGATTAAATACAACATTTAAGCTCGATGAAAGTTTCACGTACTGAGAAAATTGGTGTATAGCATTTCTTGAAGAAGTGCAGTTTGTATGGGAGGTGGTGGAAAAAGTAGGGGATTCAAATAATTTGTATACCATAGATCACATTTCTGATAAAAATAATATGTTCTAAATTTCAAATAATTTGCTCCAATGGTTTTGAAGAAAATTTGATTATTATATATTTTTGAAAATGAGTCATTTTGTATGGGAGGTGATGGAATGCGTGAGGGTATTGAAATAAGACCACACGCAGATAACATCTTGGTGTACATCTAATAAACTGTAAAAGTTTCATTACAATCGGCTTAGCCGTTTTTGCGTGAAAACTGGAAAGACAAACAGAGAAAATTTTTAAAAACGTGTGTTTCTGCTTAGTTATTGCTAAAATAAAGCAAAACACTTATTTATAGCCGTTTATAAACAAATAACAGACAGACTCTACAATTATATTTAATGTATAGATTTTAATAATAAAGTATTGTAATCGACTTGAAAAAAAAAAAAATTTGCAACCCTGAAATTTTGTATTTTTGCGTTTTTAGTCATGAAAAACGAAAAAAGAAAATTTCAGGGTTGCGCTTTTTTTTTAGCCTAAATGTGAAAAAAAATCCGTCTGTCTGTACGCCGTCTGCCGACTTGTACGCTCAGCGCACTTTAACTTCCAAACCCTTCAAGAAAGAAAGTTCATTTTTTGGGGGATTGTAGATAGTTGCGGATCTCAGGCGGATACCCATTTTGGGGGGCGTACGGGTTCAGGGGTTAGCGGAGGGAGCGCTTAAACCGCAAAATACGAATTCAAATATCTCAACCATGGTTACAGCTAGGAAACTAAAAATCAACATATGTACATATAGAGGAGTTTGTGGGGCAACTTTTAAAAATAATTAAATTTTTTTATCCATTGGGGTGCAAAAAGGGGGGGCTGAAAACCAATTGTCGGCCAATTTTTTTTTTCAAATGATTATATCTTCGAAATTAATTATCATAAAAATTGATATTTTGAGACCATCAAGATGGCATATAGATCTACTAGAATCAGTTTAGATAGAAGCTAATTATTGTGAGGGAAAGGGTCAGGTGGGGTGCAAAGAAAAACACTTAAAAATGAATATCTCGACTATCTCTTAAGCTACCATATGTAATTGAAGCTTGAAACGTATACTAACCTATACTGCCGAAATATGAAAATAATATAACATGTGGACATAATAGTAGGGGAAATGGAAATGGCACTTTCCAAAATTACCAATCGGTAAATCTCAAAATTGAGTACAGATATCAAATCAAAAATTTTATACAAAGCTTAAATTTTGCACGTCGACACATCAATTTGATGTACACAGAAAAAAGTAGTAATTTTTTCCAAAATTGTCATGCACCGAAGTGGGGGTCTAATGTGCACAAGGTGTTTCATGTGCAATGAAAAAAACACATAAGCTGAAAATTTTTGAATAAAATTTTTAGGTAGGAAGTTGAAAATTTGTGAAATGCATTTAAAAAAAATTTCTAAAAGTTTGAAATATTAACTGGTCGAATATCTTCAAAACTTCTACCCCCTCCCATACAAAATTATTTTTTTGACCATTTCTAAGAAATCAATAATCACCTAACTGTTAAAAGCTATCAATTTGAAATTTTGCACAAAGACTTACAAAAGTAATTGAAATAAAATTACGTTAAAAGTTTTGAAATCGAACTTGCTCTTCTATCCCCTCTCACACAAAAATATGATTTCGACCAATTTAATTAAATCAACTAATAACGAACAAATTAAAAGCTACAAACTTGAAATTTTGTACAAGCAAGGAAAAAAGATTACGTCACAAATTTTACGATTCCCTGACCTCCTCTACCCCCTCCCATACAAATGATTGGTTTCGTGAATTTAAAATACACCGAATCCAATGAAAATTCTATGGAACTTCGTCAACTGTCATTCTATACAGAGAATATTGGACGCGATTCAAGCAATCAATTAAAAAGCTGTTAACATCCACCCGCCCTTACTATCAACCCTCACCTCTCCTTTCATGAAAACTCAAACTTGCATAAATAAACGAATGAAACATGGAGCTTTTGAACGTTTCCGCAAAGTTTTAAATTGAGAACTGCTCTGCCCAAGAAGCCCGTTTCACTTAGTCTTCTTTAGCCATTCTAACCTGCATATTGACTTTTCACGCATGCGCATTTTGTCCCAAAAATATAATAATAAAGTTTCGCCCGACTTGTTGGCAGTTTATTTAAATAAATTCTTATTTGAAATTAACAAAGTTTTACAAATAACTATAATTGCCATTGTAGAATCAGAATGATTGCCAAATAAATATCCACTGAAATTTTCGGTTAAAAAAAAAATGAAAACATAAATATTTCAAGTGTTCCCGGACTAATTTTGTCTAGTAGTAATCCAGCGATCGAACTAGACTAACTTAATTCATTATAAGCACTAATGCCGATGTAAGCGTGGTCAATGCCTAGTTTTTAGAGTATTGAATCAAAATTTAAAATTTGTTGGCTACTGCAATTTACACGACTCTCAGTATTGACAATAAATGTTCATTCTTGGTGGAAAACAATGATTTACATAATTTTGGAAATCATCGGTGGACCGACTTTAAAATCTTCTGCTCATTTTTGTGAGATCTATTCTGTCCAGATTTTCAGGAGGTACTCGAGTCGGATTAGAGATTTTAGGTAAATGCTGCGATCTGCGTTTTATTAACTTAATAGGGATGCGTAGATTGCGGAAAGATTATTTGGCACACTCGGCAAGTGGGCCATAAGCCAGTAAAATTGCAAAATCTGCAAATTTTCGCCTTATCAATTTCTGACGTTCTGTTAAATCAAATTTTATAATATACAAATAAGGATTGATTGCGGTCCATATGAGGAAACTAATTTCAAGACGTGGGCCTTTTAAATTGTAATAAATCCAGAAGCGGAGAAGGAGTTTTTGCTGCGTTTTAGGAAACGCACACATTTAGATGCTTTGGATTGACTGCCGTCCATAGAAGGAAATTAATTTCAAAACGAGGTATAAGGCTAAGGAGGCAGTGTTGAAGTGATAGGAAAGTCTCAAATAACTTTGAATCCAAGAAATAATTAAGTCGCCCAAGCCACTAGCTTTAAGTTTACTTAAAATAGTTTTGTACCATACTCTTTCGAAAGCCTGGGAAATATTAAGAGCAACCATACAAGATTCACCAAACAGGTGAAAGTTTTTGTTCCAACTTTCTGCATAATATGTATTTCTCGCGGAAACTAAACTGTTTGTCATCAATAAGTTCATTGATGTTGGGGTATTCCATAACTCTCTGGTTGATGATTGTTTCCATGACTTTCAACAAATGTGAGCTTATTGATATCGGGCGGTAATTAGAAGAATTGATGCGTTCTCCATTTTTGGGAGTGGCTGAACATTTGCAAGCTCCCACGTAGATGGGACAGTGCAGGACGATAGGAAAAGACTGTAAAGCTTGCACAAAGGTTTATCGAGATAAGCGCAACAATTTTTAAGGACGAGGGTCACCTGAACTGAACAATTTGCTTACATGTAGATTTTTAAGAGTTCGGTATACGTTACGCGATCGAATGTTAATTCGTCCTAAGGAAGAATTTAGCGCAGTCTACTTTCGAAGAACATGGAAGTAAGGTGATGGTAACGAAGAGTTGGCAGCAAATTGTGCTGCTAAGAAGTTCGCCTCCATGTTGATATCCGTAATAACCTCATTGTTGTAAATTAAAGATGGAATCAATACAGCAGAATTACTTATATCGGTATAAGCACGTGTTTTATTTACAAAAGTTGGGAGCTTTTTGCACATGAGTGAAAAAAGTAAATGTTTTTTGTTCCTTGAACCAGATAACTGCGTTAATACTTTTTGTTTTGATTACGAATATTCTGAATTGAGTTTCAATATAACTAAGAAATCGGCTATGTTTTAAAACGTAAAAACACCCATTGTAAACACATATTGTTTTTAGCTGCTCTGTACTATAATTTTTGTCCGAAATCCACATTGGAAAAAAAAAAACATATAGAAAACATGAAAATATGGCAAAAGTAGTTAAGGAAAAAAATAATTAATTTTAACGTCCGTCAAAAACTGAATGTCGAAAATTTCACGTTTATAATAGTCTTAGTGGCTCTTTCCTTTTACCAACTCCCATAAGTCATAAAATCAAGAATCAAAATGGGGCAATCTTACTAAATTTTGTCTTGTTAAATCTTTTGAATTTGGTTAATTTACTGTCATTTCAAAATAATTTAATTAAATCGTGCTTCAATTTTTTGTCATTTTAATGTCATTCAGATTCTTCGAAATCTGAATTGATTCCATTTTATCGTCTGTGTGCATAATCAGATGATACTGCTCATCGAAAAACAACATGATGGCCAAAAATATTTACATTTCCAACAACTTTAAATTAAATTTCGCCTTTTACGTTAAAAAGCAGAAAAGCACTTCGTAAAACTTTGATGAGTTACGTTGGTAAAGGTGCTGCCGAAATTACGTTTTCAATATTTAAATAGTCCTGCGAGGCGTCCAAAACGAAACACTGTGTTTCACCTACTTTGCATAACAAAAAGTGTTTTTCACATTTGAGTCGACAGCAAGGAGATTAATGGATGCCGCCGAAAGTCAAGACAGTTGCGAACAAAAAGACCAAAAAGTAGCATAAGAAGTGTGCGCTGTTGCAGGATTACGATAAAGTAAGACTTTTTCATTTAGCAGCGGGATACGCTCGAGAAACGAACCAGACCTGAAGTGGAAGTGTTCGAGAGCACAATAATCTTACTTAGTCTGAGGCGAAAATCCGGTTACCTAAATTACCGAGACATTGAATGTTACTCTGGAAGTTTTTATTAAATCCCTCGGGGCCTTGAAGCTTCATTATTTGCATAATTTTTCGATGCTTCTGGAATTGTTTCAAACTAATTGTTTTCAAAGTAATGATGAAAGATGTCGGTTTTTGAATTTAATAAAACCAGTTTTTGTTTTCGTGGTGGATAAAGTTTGGTATTCTCTTAAATTTCTAATATGACAAAACAATCTGCCGCTCTACTCATTTACTCATTTACGTCCCTTAAATGGGAATTATTATAAAGCGATCTTATTGGACGCATTCAAAAATGAAAATACATCAAAGGAGAAAAGAGTCAGAGATGCATCAATGTTTCATAAACCCATCCAATTTCAATCATTCCAACCAATCAATCTTGACTTTCCTAGTCGAGCTGGTTGAAAGGATTTTCATTACACGTCTTATCTCCAGTATACCAAAGCAGCTGCGTATTCACGAATCTATTGGTCCTGATGGTCCCTTTAATTATCCAGAACTTAGTCCTTCTCGACTAGACTCGATCAGACTACACAATCAAGTTGGCATGGTTTCATTTATCACTGCAATCTGAAATATATCGCATCTTAAAATGAAATACGCATCATTTTGAAGTTAAGATGCACGCCATAAGGTAAATTTAATGCGATATTACTTAGTTTCATAAGGGTCCATCACTTGGATTTAATATTGAAACGCTGATTGTCTCGAATTAAATCGAAATCCTATTAAATGAAATCGTTGAATTATAATTTCAGAATGATGCCATTTAAATTCCAATGAACATGCAAAAACCCAATCGCAGCTTATTCGTTCATGTATCAGTTATAAGAAAATGTCTGCCGTTGACAACGATCGTCGTTATAGTCTTCTGGGCCGATAGTGAATCTAATTTTACTTTATTATTCTAAAAATAAAGTATTGTGATCGACACAAAAAAAATTACTACCCTAAGATTTGGTTTTTTTTTGTGTTTCAAGACTAATTTGGCCTAATAATTAAAAAAAAAAACAGAATTATGATTGGAGGTTAAGTCGATGATGATACTCTAGATTTTTTTTTTTAAGGAACCGAACACAACTTAGGGGGTCACCTTATAGTGCTATGCACAGCTGTGTCGGTATAGGATTGGGGAAAAAAACTCAAGTTATATCACTTTAATTTAGGTGGAAAGTGATGGTGTACATTGCCTTTGAAGCACTGGATGTTGAACTCGTTGGGAAACACTTTGGATTGTAATGTGTTCCAAAGTCTTGATGTTCGGGAAATGAATGACTGCCTATATTTCACTGTACGAGAAGGCAAGGGTTTAACGGTGTACTCTTGTGAGCGTTCAGCTTGACGAGTATCTCGGGGAAAATTATAGATGAAATGGAAAAAAAGTTTTGTGTACCGGAAAATATGTTATCTCAAAGAAGTTGAGATAATAGGGAATAATGATTTTTGTTTGCGAGGTGATAAAAGCAGAGGGGGGAGGTTTGTAATTTTACTATATGACACTGAAAGTGGCATGCAAAATGTTTCGTGCTGAATTTAAAGTTTGTAGCTTTCATTATTTTCAAAGAAATTGGACATAGTTTTCCTGAAATTGGGACATTGGTATGGACGGTGGCAGAGGAAGTGCAGGGTTTTTGGAAGATTTTGAAACTGGTTATCAGCATTCTTATCACCACGCTTTGTTTCGATTTCAAAGTCGATTGCTCTCATATGTTCGAGGAAGAAATGCTTTGCTCGAATTTATAATGAAGTTATTTGTATGCTTCTACCCCGTGAGCAGTGAAGCGAAGCTTATAATTTTTTAGCATTTTATGGCATTTTATGAAGGAAATGGTGTAGGGAGGGGGGAAATACTTTTACCTGCAGATATTCTGACACTCAATACAGGTATAAGTGCAGAGTTTCTGTCAAATCGAATTACTAACATTTTAGTTATCGGCAAATCAACAAGTCAATCGGAAAGATATAGGAAACCATGGACAAAATTGAGTTTCGTGCTATCACAAAGCTCCCTACCAAGCAAGGAAAAATGTCAGAAATCATTTTATGAGAAATGTGATCTGTTTACGGAGACTCTTGCACTGAAAAACGATAAAATATAAGTGGCAATATTTATTCGGGTAGCTAGGGTATAGCCTAGTAGGTAGTGTGTTGGTCTTGTAATGCGAAGGTCGTGAGTTCAAATCCCGGTCGACGCAATATATAATTCCGGCACATTGTCTGCTTGGATATACCTTGGTCACCTCAATCTAAGAAAATGAAAAATTCGTAGAAAGAGGGTTGTGCGAAGGGCTAACAACCCTTCCACAATAAGTAATGAAAAATGTTAAGGAACCTGAATATCAGGAGGCTAAGGTCCGATTTGGACTGCAGCGCCATTGTAGAATGTTTATTCGGGCAAGGCAGAGAGTCATTTGAAGATGATAAACACTCGGGCAGGCCGATTGAGGCCACTTCCTCAAAAATCGAAAAAGTGGAGAAACTTGTTCTCGAAGATACTCATTTAAAGAAGAAACAAATCGTAAACATGATTGGTGTATCAGATACAACCAATTTGAATATCCTCTACGATTATCTCAGCATGACTAAATTCAGCGTAAAATGGGTGCCGAGAATGCTCTCAGCGGTTCAGAAAAGCAGTGCGTCGAGTGTTCAAGTGTGTTTTTGGATATCTTTAGCGAGTACACGGATGAAATTTTGATCCGAATTGTTATTGGAGAGGAAATATGGGTTCTTCATTATCAGCCTGAATCAAAGCAGTACTCAATGCAGTGGCTTCACCTCCAAGAAGTTCAATGCCTCAAAATCCGCCGGAAAAATCATGGCCACTATTTTTTGAGATTCAGCGAGGGTTTTGATGATCGACTATAAAAACTGGCAAAATATCACAAAGGGATACTACGCCAACCTGCCACAAAAATTAAAGAAAAAAGCAGAGGAAAATTGAGGTGTGCTACTTTTACACGAAAAATCATAGAATACCACTCCTGTGCAAAGCATTCCGTATCTAATCTCACTTAACGCTGTTGAAAGCCTTCTCGAAGTCCACAAACATGATATGTGGTGGCGAACCCATTTCGGCGGACTGCACCAATTTCTATTCCGCATAGGTCTTCATAAATATTTTAAATAACTTTTCTGAATAATGAACTGGCCATATGACCACTATGTTAATTTATTAATCACTGAAAAATTAAACTAAATATGTTCATTTTGTTGACAATATTTTATTTTAATGACAGCTTAGTCAGTACAAATTTTGACAATATTTTCAGTAGTGTGAACCCGACAAAAGTTATGTTAGATGCTAGAAAATAATTGCCCGTTCGTATCTTCGTGATCAGTTTAAAATAAGCGCAAGAGTTGACCTGATTAATATCTCACCCAAAGTGAATCACTGGACAGGTTGAAGTATCCTTTTGGTTTTGCGCAGAATTGCTCTGGTCCAATAAAACTCGTTTCTGCGCCATCTTTTGCGAGTCGGTCTGCTTCTTAATTTCCTTCAATCCCCATATGTCCTGGGATCCACATTAATGTTACTTTGTTCTTTTTTCCCAGGATGATTAGGTTTTGAAGGCAGTCCCAAATAAGCCTCGATCCGTGTTTGTTGGATGCCAGGGCTTTGAGAACTGCCTGACTATCCGATAAGATATAGATGTTTTATTGCGATGAGCTCTCCTAATATTCTTCTATTTTAGTTAGCATGGATTGCCATTCCTTGGGTTCTCTGATTATTACTTTGAATGGGGTTTCAAAGTTGAATTTTGTCGGCCGTGTTGAGAACTTCAGTTCTCGGGTTTTTTAAATTTGGAGGTGACCTCTAAAATCTACGGATTTGTATTTGTTATCACTCTGTATGCGTAACTTTGATAGCCTCCCCAGCGAACAATTTGGTGAAATTTCAATAAATGAAGCCTATATGAAATCATTTGCTGAGATTTCGTTTCACTTTGGTTTCAAAAACTGATTAAATTGTGAATATGTCAGGTTCTTTTCTTCGTATGAATCACTACTGAACATGCTTTTCAGCCTTTCACTCTTTTGTCACTTAGTACAAATGAAATGAATTCACGCTCTGAATATGGATAATATGGATATCAGTTCTTAACCAGTTACTGATAACGTTGTGGGTCCATTCTGTGACATCTTTCCGATGTCGTTTTTTGAGTTTAGTTCTGCATCACTTACGTAAGCTTTCCTGAATTCATATACTGATTTCAGTCTGGGGTAAAGTTTTTAGTGCGATAGTTGATTCGACGTGACTTCAAAAAGAAGCCAAAATTAACCTTAAGTGATTTCACATTCATATAAAGATTTCATTATGAGTTCACTGTGATTTCTCATTGTTTGCTGGGTCCTTTTTTATTAGGAGATGCATCGGAAGAATGTTTAGGAATATTTTCATTGCCGCAGTGGGGCAGGTTTTCATTGCACCTGTGATACAAACAAACGTCTTTGAATTTTTCGTAATATAAGCTGCGCTTTTTGTTGTAATATTTTAGTCCACCATATCGTTGACCCGTATGTGACTATTGGGAGGATGAGTGTTTTGTAGCACCAGTAGATTGTCTTGGGCTGTAATCCCTATCTTCTGCTAAATAAGCTTTTGCAGACTCAATGCTTTGGCGTGAGTCCATTCTTTACTATTGTTCCAGTTGAGTTTGTTAGCAAGTATCACACCTAATTATTTGACCTTATCTGAAAAGGGTAATGGCGTTCCATTTATAGAAGGAGGTGTTAAGTAAATTTTCCTTCTATTCGTAAATGGTACTATATCAGTCTTATTCGGGTTGATGTTCAAGTTCTTAGACTGACACCAGTTCATTATCACTTCCAAGGCAGATTGTAACCTTTCTGAGAGAGTTACATCATATTTGCCTCTAATGATAACAACAAGGTCATCGGCATATACTATTACCTCATAGCATTGTTCTGTTAGACCCTCTAGGAGCTCATCTACAACGTTTGAATAAAGAATTGGAGATAGTACTCTTCTCTGGGGACAGCCCCTATAGGTTTGTGCAGTCAATGTGCTATTACCTAGATCCGTGTTTGTCATTCGGCTCCTTAGCATGGCCTGTATCCACTCAACTCTATTTTTTCTAGCTGCCTTCATGTGGAGTATTGTTGAATGCTCCTTCAATATCTAGGAATGCGCCAAGGGCAATTTCTTTGTAGTCTTTAGGCTTTTCTATTTGTCTAACAAGACCGTGAAGGGCTCACTCTGTTAATTTGCCTTTCTGGTAGGCATGTTGATTATTATTTAGACATACTTTGTTTGCTCCATCGTCTTGATGACGAAGGAGGTGAGATTTTTAGGGCGATATGACTTAGGCTGACCAATTGGACGATTTCCAGCCTTTGGTACGCTTTCCTCCAAATAATTTGGATATATCCACATGTAAGATTTGCTTTAAGGATCTTTATCATTATTAACATTATGATCTCTAATCCTTTCTGTAGTAAAGAAGGGAAGATTTTTTCTACATAGTTACTTACTTACGATGGCGCTACAGCCCAAATCGGACTTTGGCCTCCTGAATACTTTGCCTGCATCCATTTCGGTTCAGTGACCGCGTCCTCCAGTTAGAAAATCTTAGCAGTGATTTGCTGTCTGCGTAAATCGAATCCTCCCAGCGCTTCCGTGGTTTACCGAGCGGTCTTTGTCTGTTGACTTTCCCTTTTAGTGTGCGTTTGGGACTTCTTCCGTCATCCATACGCTCCACATGAACAGCCCATAATAACTTCTTAAACTTTATGATGGTTGACACTTCTGGATTGTCGAAGATGACATACAATTCCCTATTATATCGTATTCAACCACATCGAGTCTTCCCTCACAGGTCCGAGGATTCTTCTGAGGACTTTTCTTTCAAAGGCGTTAAGTAGTTTTTCGGACGCCTGAGTTAAAGTCCACGTTTCGCTGCCATAGCATAGCACAGATCTTATGATGGTTTTAAATAGCTTAAGTTTTGTTTTCCTCTGCACGTTCTTGTTTTTAATTATTGGAAGTTCCGAATAATAAGACTTGTTTGCCATCATTATCCTTCTTTTGATTTCGATAGGTTCGCTTCCATCCTTTGCCCCTAGGTACATGAAGTTGTCTACGTTTTCTAGGTTATAATCTCCTACTGTAATATTTTATCTGATTGGCGTCTTTTTCTTAGTTCGCGTCATAATTTTTGTTTTGTTTCATTAATGCATAGTCCAACTTCCCGTGCTACCGAGTCAAGGTTTACAAATACCTCCTTGGCACTCTCCAGAGATCTTGCAAGGATATTTATATCGTCGGCATATGCTACGAGTTGTGTGGATTTGAAGCCTAGTGTTCACTTGGTGTCAACGGGAAGTTTCCGAACAACATATTTGAGTGTCAGATTGAACAGCATTGGTGTGAGGCCGTCACCTTGCTTACGGCCGTTGTCTGTTTTAAAACTGGAAGTGAAATCATTTCCTACTCTGACTCGTGACAAAGACTCGGTCATTGTCATTCTTGTAAGCCGAACCAGTTTCGGTGGGACTCCAAACTCTAACATGATTTTAAACAGTACGTGTCTGTCGATACTTACGTATGCTTGCTTGAAGGCAACAAATATCTGGTGCACGTCAATATTACATTCCGAGCACTTTTCCAGCGCCTGTTTAACTGAGAATATCTGGTCCGTGGTCGATCGTCCAGCTCTAAATCCGCCTTGGTATTCACCAATTACTTTGTCAGGATAGTGCTTAATTCTCTTTCCCTAACGATTTTATAAGACGTACACAACAGAGATATTCCTCGGTAGTTTCCGCAGCAGAGTTTGTTACCTTTTTTTATAAATTAGACATATGATGCTCTTGCGCCAATCTTCAGGAAGTATTTCCTGCGTCCATATGTCCGTGACTAATTTATGTAGGAGATGCGCTATGCAGGTGTCGCCGGTTTTCAGAAGCTCAGCTGGAATTTGATCAGTGCCCGGCGCTTTGTTGTTTGGTTGGTTCCTCAGGGCTGTCTTTACGTCTTCGAGTGTGGGGGACTCAAAGTGGATCCTTTATCAGCTGTTACATCAGTTATATCTGCAATTGTGTCTGCTGCTGCTGTTCGTGCGGGTGATGGGCTCGGATTAAGAAGGTGTTCAAAGTATTGCGCCCATCTTAATGTTATATCTTCCGCATTATTTAGAATATTTCCTTCTGCATCTTTGCAGAGGGTCGTCTTTGGTTGGTATCCCCGTTTCATTCTTTTGACAAGGGAATACGCGGCTCTTGTGTTGTGTAATTTAAATTGTTCGTCCATGTTTTTACTTTCGTCATTATTGTACTTCCTTTTTTTTTGTCTGAATATTTTGTTTGCAAATCGTCTAAGATCATTATATTTGTCCCGTTTGGCTCGTGTCGGTGGTTCTGTTAATATTTTGTAAGCCTGGTTTTTTCGGTCTAAATCATCTTGGCATTCGTTGTCGAACCAGTCATTTCTTTTGCGCTAGTGTTGTTGTCCTATCACCTCCTCTGCGACAGATTTAATACCATCTTTGATATTTTGCCAGATTTCTTCTATTGGCATGCTGGCGTTGTTGTTCAGTATTGGCGCGAAGTGCCTCTCTAAGGCTGATACGTACTTCGCGAATACTTTCTCATTCTAGAGTTTCCCTATGTCGGAAACGGTTGTGTTTTTGGGTGTTGTCGGTTTGCGATTCGACATCGGAACTTGGTCTTTACCAAATAGCGATCTGTGTCGCAATTAGTACAGCGACATGTACGCACGTCGAGAATGCAGGAGGTCGTCCTTTTCTCTATTAGAACGTGGTCTATTTGATTGAATGTTCGTCCGTCGGGTGATACCCACGTTTTTCTTACGAATGTCACGATGCAGGAAGCACGTCGAGCTTACAATAAGATTTTTGCTGCTGGCGAAATCCGTCAGTCTCTGGCCGTTGTCGTTACTAACATCATGGAGACTGTGCCTTCCAATTGTCCCTATGTAAGTTTCTTCTTTGCCCACTTTCGCGTTAAAGTCACCTAATACTATTTTAATATCGTTTGACGGAAGGGAGTCGAATGTTGATTCTAGGGTGCTGCAGAAATCGTCTTTAACTTCGTCGTCTTTGTCTTCCGTTGGGGCATGGACATTAATAAGCCAAACATTAAAGAATTTTTTCTTGAAGCGGATTGCACACAATCGTTCATTGACGAGTTTGAAGCTGGTGACCTGGTGTTTAAACTTGTTACCGACGACAAACGCAACTCCAAACTCCCGGCTTCCCGATGATTTTCCACTTTTGAAAATTGGTTGCGATCTAATGTCAGTAATCTCTCTACCTAACAATTTAGTTTCTTGGAGTGCAATTATGTTTATACTGTATTTGGCTGCCTGTTCCAGAAGCGCTCTCACTGCTCCTGCTCTGTACATGGATCGCACTTTCCAAGATCCGAAGGAATAGTCCATTTTTCGTTTGCGTTGTCATTGCCGTTGAATCAATCCAGTCCGAGGCGTTGCTTCAGGTTTCGAAACGGGTGTGGTTTTTCGCCCAACCCCTAACTTGGAGGGCCATATTATTATAGTGCTAGAATTTTTCTGTTTCATTAGCACTCGCGCCTATCAGTTCAGCAAGTCAAGTCCAGATGGACAAGACCAGTACTCGATGGCTACCACGTGGAGGTATGATGAGCGCAATTGCTGTGTATATGATAGTTACAACACTGGGTGTCGCCTTATGACGCCGATCAGATCAGATGCCTACCCTATCTATACACACCCAGCCACCGAAGATTTTGTCTACTCCGGCTGATTTGTAGGTTTTAAACGTGTTAATCGCCCATCTTATCTGTTCCGGAGTGAAGATTTTATCAGCAATACTATTGCTGAATGGAGTTTGACGATACGTCCTTCTCACTTCTTCTAAATCTTCATTATTGTTAATTAATTTGAAGCCTGGGAAGTGTGTTGTCAATAACATTTGAAGTGAGTCCATGCTGCTTTTTGTTACGGATCCATTTGATTTCTCTAAAAGTCCGATTTCTGTCGGGGTGTCTTTTGCTAACACCTTTCGAAGTCTCGTGACCGTTGGGAGATCATCTATCTCTTCACAAAATCTTTTCCTTGACTCTCTTTTTGACTTCTTTAAAATGTCATTGTATTCAGAAAGGGAGTTTTTGTATTCGTCTTGGTTTCCAAAGATTTCTGCTCTATTGAACAATTTCCTAGTTTCGTACTCAAGGATTTTCTGGTAAACATTCCAGTCGGTGCGTATTAGGTTTCTATATTTGCTTATGTATCTAAGTGAATTCTTTATCTTAAAACCAATGTGCTTGTGATCTCAAAGTGATGCTTCTTTGAATACATGCCAATTGTCACACTTGTATGTTATTTCGTTAATTATAAGTGAGAAAAACACGCCTTTCGATTCCATTGAATCTATAGTAAATAAATAATTGATTTTCAAGATCTAAATTGAACAATATCACATGGTGTTAATAACCTGACGTTATCATGAACTTGGGAAACGATATTTCATTCTCGTATTGGCCATAACGATTTTCAATGCTGTCCAGCATTTTACCCGTACAATAGAATGAATAATTCGGGAACAGAAGAAGCAAGTGATAAAGCACACCGCTTGGAAATGCAAAAATTATGAGAACTTCTACGAAGATAAAATAAGTAGTTTGCGAATTTTCCTGGCACTTTGCCAAGCGAAATGGCTCGCCGGTCGAATGAACTAGACCACGTCCTTTCTTCCATCCAAAAAATATTTTCTTTCGGTCGTACTGCAATTCTTCTGCTACAAAATGAGAGGATGCATTCTTACAGTAGTTGTTTATATGCTGTAAGTACCACAGGAGTGTGTAGTTTATCGCCTCCATCCATCTGGATATTGTACGTGCGCAGATATACGAATGTATTGGAAAATATTGACATCATTTTTGGTTGCTCTCTGATAAATAGCTTACGATAGTATTTTGAAAGGTTCTGTAAACTATTTGATGTTGTTCGTGCTATATTTCCACATGTTTATTTTTCTATTGAAATTCGCTAGCAGCTCAAATCGAAGTATTTATCTACAATTTTATGTCGAAACTTTTCGGTAGAAATTTAATATTTGGAATGATAAAATATTTTATGTTATGTTTAGTCGTAGCACCTATTGCAATATTTTGCAGTTGTAATCTACCTCATCCGTTCCACCATTTGTTGATTCCTCTTCAACTGCTGTTTCTAAGCCTGGTCAATCCACAAGCACTTTCGTCC
This sequence comes from Chorisops tibialis, assembly GCA_963669355.1. Classification (NCBI taxonomy): domain Eukaryota; kingdom Metazoa; phylum Arthropoda; class Insecta; order Diptera; family Stratiomyidae; genus Chorisops; species Chorisops tibialis. The sequence goes on along the minus strand of OY770262.1, from coordinate 88,746,603 downwards.
TTGAATCTTAATGTCAATATTAGTATGTATTGTTAAGGTGTAGCCCAATGGGTAGCATGTTGGTCTACAATGCGAAGGTTAGGGACGGCGTTTAATTTTAGCACACTATCTTGGCCACCACAATCTGCGAATATAAAAATTTGTATAGAGGGTTGTACGAAGGGCTAACAAAAAATAAATGTTAAGAGACCTGAAGATCAGGAGGCCAAAGCCCGATTTAGTATGTTGTGCTATTGAAAAAGAAGAATATTAGTATGTTCACCTGTACTCCAAAGTTCGTAAAGAATATCTCTACCAAGAAACTGCCAACTTTTGAGAACTAACTCAAATTTTTCAAATTCCTGTTAAGACCCCCTATAGGGGCATAGGACAGAAACAACTCTCTTCCACAAGGCGCGATCCTGCGCATCGGCTTGAAGCTGTTGCCAGGACTTGTTTATTCCTCTGGCCTCCTGCTCAACTGCTCGCTTCCATGTGTTACATGGTCGACCAACCCGACGTCTTCCTTGAGGGTTATAATCCAGAGCCTGTTTTGCGATGTTTTGCTCTGGTTTCCTCAAAGTATGACCGATCCACTGCCACTTTCGCCGTTGAATCTCAATACCTATTTTAGTCTGGCGAGTTGTACTCCAAAGTTCGTCTTTGGAGATCACTTCTGGCCAGAATATTCCTAAAATGCGTCGGAGGCATTGGTTTACGAAAGTCTGTAGTTTCTTGGTAAGTCGAACGGTCACTTTCCACGTAGTACAACCATATAACAACACGGATTTGACGCATGCGTCGAAAACTCGCAGCTTCGTGCGAAGGGAGATCTCTCTTAACCTCCAGAAAGGGGAAAGGATACCGAAGGCCTGACGAGCTTTATTTAGCCGAGCCTCAACATCCTTTTCGGCTCCGCCGTCCATGCTGACAATGCTTCCGAGATAGCAAAAATCTTGCACCTCTTCCACGTCCTGTCCATTAAGAACAATCGGTGTGCTTACGTTCGAACCCATGTGCATGTACTTGGTTTTACGCACATTTATTTTCATTCCCGCCTCTTTGCATTTTTTCCACTATAACTTCACAGATTCAAAGTCAGAAGTTGCAGTGGATCACGCTTTAATGAAATCTCCAGACAAGAAGCTGTATGTTATAATCCTTAAAGATCGGCTTGGTTGAAGCGAGCAGTTGAGCAGGATGCCAAAAAAATAAGCAAGACCTGGCGACAACTAAGGGCCGATGCTTGGGATTGCGCCTTATGGCAAAGAGCTACTTCTATCTTGTGTCCCCATATGAGGTCTGAACAACATAGTGATAGAAAATTTCTTCTAGAAAAGCGCAATATTGAACCTAAGTGCCCTAAAGAAGTAAAATGAGACGTATATAAACAATTACGACAACCAAGATGAATCTGTCTAACGTGGAGGCAAATAAAATTAATAGATAAATTCCGTTTGCAGCGTTCTACCTACAAACCTTATCGGGATAAACTGCAAGGTGGATTCTACAACAAGTTAACATTTTCCGCTGGATCGTTTCTTCCATTTCGAATCGAAAATTCCCATTAAATTGACTCGTACCTTGTCAGCAAAACATTTATCTGGGAAATTACGTTCTCAGTTGTCGGTCGGCTCGTCTACACTCCTACTATCCGATTGGATTACGGCTAAGACGACGGCTCTATTGATAAGCTCGTAATTTATTGCAACCATTTTTTCTGTTTGTTAACTTTCCGAAGGGAAATAGCAACGTTGACTTGTGACATTTTAAGGATCCATTCCAATTGTGTGAACGTCGATATTTACGAAGGCTACCACTGTCGAACCTTTTTCCGTTCGGGCTTATTTGATAAATTATATGCGTTGAATCAACAAGTTTCCTGTACGCCTATAAATTGATCGGAAATTTATGAACTTCCGTTAACGTCGTCGTGTCGAGGACTATACGCAACAAATGATGCCTCACCACCATTCTCGTACGTGTATGTTTTACTTTATTTATTTGCTTTTCCAGAACGGTAGATATTGTTGTTTTCCTATGTTTTATGTCTTTATTAGCATTTGAAATACATGATGAATCCCTTAATCAAAACTTAATTTCAAGGTTTCTTCAACCAAAAACAAAGAAGACAAGAATCTCATCTCGCTCATTATTAAAGATTTGAATAAAACTTGATTTTGTCTTGCCAGCATGTATGCTTTTATTTTTGCAAGTTAAAATATACACGTCAACCCACATGATGAAATACGTTTCACGTTAAGTCATCTTGTTCACTTAATTTAGCACGCACATCCTCGTATATGCCCACGTAAGGACATATTTTACCAGGCAGATTTATTGCGCTCTTTCGAGCATATGAAGGCAATTGATGACAGTGGGGTTCACTTTGGTGAACGGAATATTATACAAACTTGCCAGTGAATAAGCCGCAGTTTATCTTGGGGAAAATTAATATAAATAGCATTGCAAGAAGCAGCTACGGAGCGAGAGCATCGCGTGACTTGAATATGCTCCTGGGAAATTTTCAAAAGCTGAGGATTACTTTTTTCACTTAAAAATCTCTAAGGATGTGCATACATCTTGCACCGATGCGACGTAAAAGATTTTGTTTTTAAAATGCTTAAATCGCTCATCGCAATTATTTCGGAGTACTGAAACTAAGCAAACTATATAATGGGGACGGAGCCCAAGTATAAAACATAACAGAAATATGATTCAGCGTAAAGCCTAATCATGCGATAATCTAGATGAAGTGGGAAAGAGTTTAATATACTAGCAAATATGTCATCTCGAATTCTTTCAAATAGAGAATAGTGACTTATGTTTGAAAAGTGGTAGAAGCAGATGGTGGATGTCAGTAATTTTTGTATGTGACACCGTACGTGGTATGCAAAATGTTTCGTGCTGAATTTAAAGTTTGTAGCGTTTCTTATTTTCAAGAAAATTAATTAAATGAAATTGGGCTCGGGGTTCGGATGAAACTGATTATCGACATCCTTATCATTATGCTTTCTTCCGATTTTAAGGTCAATAGCTCTCGTATGTTCTTAAGAAATGTTTTTCATGAACTTCTAACTTAAAAATTTGTGTTGGGAAGGAAGTTATTATTTTTTTACCATTTATTACAATTATCCAGAGACAAATTGTGATAAAATTTGAAGTTTCTGCTTTTCTGGTTTTAATGGAAATAGATATAACGCATTTACGAAAATTATGCATTTGTGAGAGATGGGGTAGAAGTAGTATACGAATCAAAATAAAATTCTTCGACCCTAATGATATAATTGTGGCAACATTTTTTCTTTTCACTTTACTTGTTTCAAAGCCAATCGAAAATTTTGCTTTTGTATGAAAGGGGTAGAGTGAGGGGATCAGACCATATTTTTATACGCTCATGAAATTTCATCGCTATAGGTTCATCTAATTTTAAAGTTGATAGATGAAGTAGTTTTAGAGAAAACCAAATTTCTTGAAATTTCGAAATTCCATGACATTTAAATGGGAGGTGGTAGAAGGAGTGGAGGGATGTAGCCTGTTCTCGCACTTAAATGGTTTTTTTTTTGTTGCTAAAAGTGACATAGTTTCAGCACAATTGCTCGAAGCATTCGAGAATTATGTTGTAGACAGGCAGTTAGACGGACAATCGGAATCGAGTGTTTTGAGCGATATCAAATATTTCTGTACCCTTGCCGACTCTGTGCGAGAATTATTTCTTAGCGTTACAAACAGTAAGGCAATCACTTTCAGCTTTCATCTAAATCTTTTTGCCTAACTAATTAGGTTCAACTTAATCGAAGTAATTTTGAGGCATAAAACATTTTGGAAACATTTAAAAGTTCAATTTTTATATATTTCTTCCTCCTTCTTCTTTTCCGCACGCCATTGGCTCTGACAATGCTTTAATTTTGGGGAAAAAAAACCAGATAATTTATTTTATTGTATTCCAACCTCATCATTAAAATTATGTTAATAGTTGGTTCCAATTATATACGAATGAAGTGGGATATTTTTCAACCGCAAATATCCCTAAGTGCCTGTTTCGAGTAATTATAGTGAATATTTTGAGAATGACTGACAAGCAAAATATCAACCACCTAAACGTAACATGCTTTCACTACACAGCCGTACTTAAAGTATTGAATAGTTGTAGCCATGCTTACATATACGCGTACGAGAATTGGTGTTTACTATCAATTACCATATAGAGTATGTAATTCATTACTGTGGATTCAATAAAATTAACAATAGCATTTAAGCAATCGAAGAGGATTTGCCTTAATTAAGAAATGAGACTTATGCTAAGAAGTATTCGCTAAGGAGCATTGTCGGTTTCTCTTTTGTCATTAGCATTTAATTACTAAGCCCATTTGAAAGCCGCAATTACGGTTGAGGATTTTCCAAAAAGTTTACTATGTATGACGAGAGCTTAATGAACTATTCATTTAAATGCTAATGGAACTTGGGTTCTTAATTAAAATTCAACTCCGGAATTGATCACAAGAAAGTCGTATGAATAAAAGTATTAGAGGCACTCAATCCGCCACTGCTTGAGAATCTTACCAATGCATTTGAATACGGTGATCTGCATTAGTAAATATAACGCTTAGTACGTATGTATCCACATCTTACGCAATTCTGTTTGAAGAGCGAAATTTGTTGTTTTTCTTTCGAAAAATATTGAGCAGTAAAGTCGGATAAAATCATTCATGCGTTATAGTATCATTCTCTTATAAGCGTACATCCCAATCATGTGATGCTTTTAAATATAATAAATTCTGGCAAAATTTCATATAAGTATGTACATAAGTACCATATCTTGAGTGGTTTCTAAGGAAATAGATAAAATGTATTTTACTTTATTATTCTAATAATAAAGTATTGTGATCGACACAGAAAAAAAAAATTTGCTACCCTGAAATTTTGTTTTTTCGCCTTTCACAACTAAATTAGCCTAAAAAAGCAAAAAAAAAATCCGTCCCGCCGTACATATGGACTCGTACCTCCAAGACCGTTAAAGGTAGAAGGTTGGTTTTTGGGTGGATTGTTAATTTGGTAAGTGAGCTCCATTATCCAAATTTTGGAGAGTGTCAGGTGGAAGGGGGGAGGCGGGGGAAAAAGTCAAAAAATACATTTGCTAAAATCTTCACTACGAATGCAGATAGGATGATGAAAATCAGCATAGGTATAGAGAGGGTTGTGGGACAAACTCCAAAAATAATTTAATTTGTTTAGCCATTGGCGTCCGAAAAGGGGGGGCTAAAAATAAATTGTCGGCCGAATCTTTTTTTGAAATGGTTATATCTTCGAAACTGCCTACCATAAAAAATTCATATTTTGAGACTATTAAGCTGGCATATAGATCCACCACAATCAGCTTAGAAATAGGCCAATTATTGTAAGGGGGAGGGTCACGAGGGGTGCAAAGAAAAACACTTAAGAATTAATATCTCAACCATCTCTTAAGCTGTGTAAATGAAACTTGAAACATATACTAAGGTATACTAGCGAAATAAAAAAAAATATAAAATTTGGTCATAATAGTGGTGCGGGGAAATGGGGAGCATTTCAAAAATGTTGCACTTTTCAAAATTAGAAATCGTTATATCTCAAAATTGAGTACAGATATCGAATGAAAAATTCGTCAGATTATAGAACTATATAATTTATAATTTTGATAAAAATTTTAAGTTAGGGGATGTAAAGGGAGGAAGGTGGTAAGCTAAAATGTCAAAAATTTTGATTGATTTTTTTAGGACTCTGGTCAAAGATAGAAACTTAAAATTTTGCGCGTGGATACATCTATTTGATATACATGTTACGAACCGACCACACCGGTCTAACGGACACAAGGTGTTTCATGTGCAGCGAAAAAAACACGTAAACTAAAAATTTTTGGATGTAATTTTAAGGCATCTCTAAAAGTATGAAATATTAACTGGTCGAATAGTTTCAAAACTTCTACCCATACAAAATTATTTTTTCGACCATTTTTAAGAAATTAATTATCACCTAACTATTAAAAGCTATCAATTTAAAATTTTGCACAAAAACTTATAAAAATAGTTTAAATGAAATTACTTTAAAAGTTTTGAAATCGCACTTGCCCTTCTACCCCCTCCCATACAAAAGTATGATTTCGACCAATTTCATTAAATCAACTAATAACAAACAAATTGAAAGCTACGAGCTTGAAATTTTGCACAACCCCATTACAAAAGAACAAAAAGAAAATTACGTCTTAAATTTTGCAATTCCCCTACTTCTTCTACCCCCTCCCATACAAAATTATTTTTTTGAGCATTTTATGAAATCAGTTATCAGCTAACTCTTAAAAGCTATCAATTTAAAATTTTGCATGAAAACTTACAAAAATAATTGAAATGTAATTCTTTTAAAAATTTTGCAATCGCGTTTGCCCTTCTACCCCCTCCCATATAAAAGTATGATTTCGACCAATTTCATTAAACCAACAAATAACCAACAAATTAAAAGCTACGATCTTGATATTTTGTACGAGCACACTACAAAAGAAAGGAAACAAAATTGTGTCACAATTCTTACGATTCCCTTACCTCCTCTACTCCCTCCCATACAAATGTTTGGTTTCGTGAATATAAAATACACAGAATCTTATGAAAAATCTATGCAACTTCGTCTATGAAACTGACATTCTATACAGAGAATATTGGACGTGATTCAAGCAATCAATTAAAAACCTGTTAACATCCACCCGCCCTTACTATCAACCCTCACCCCTCCCTTCACAAAACTCAAACTTGTATAAATAAACGAACGAAATATTGATTATAAGTACTGGAGATTTTGAATGTTTCTGCCCTGCCCAAGAACCCCCTTTCACTTAGTCTCCCCTAACCACTCTAACCTGCATATTGACTTTACACGCATTCGCAACTTGTCCCAAGAATAATAAAGTTTCGCCCGACTTGTTGGCAGTTTATTTACAGTTGTATAGAAGTAGATATAAACGGAGAATGAGTTGGATCAATGTTTTCAAAGTTTATGGTCTCTTCATCATTACACTTTCGGGTGTCGATTTCCCGTTCACACACTTCAAATCCCTTTTTTACTAAAATACTCGATACCTCTAATTATTCGAGAATTATTTAGTAGACGGACAGACGGTCACCCGAATTCAACATGAGAACAAATATTTGTGTACCCTTCTCGTCTAAAAATGAAGTCATCACAGAGATAAGTATTTGGCAAGAAGCAGCAAAGTTTAAAGAAGAAGCAAGCATCAATGAAGGTGAGTCGTAAGTGGCATGGATGGAGTTAAAGTTCTACAAGTCCTTTATTGTAGTTAGCTATATGTGATTTTACATTATTATTCTTATAATAAATTATTAATAATCGTAGAAAAAGAAATGCTATCCTCAAATTAAATTTTTTCGCGTTTCATGACTAAATTAGCATAAAATCATCAAGTCGCACGCAATTTAATTATTCTTGGGACAAGTAGAGGATGCGTGGGAAGTCAATATGTAGGTTAGTGTGGATAGAGAATACTAAATGAATGCGCGTTCTTTCATTCGTTTATATATGCAAGTTTGAGTTTGAAGGTACAAGTTAATAATATTTTTTTAATTCATTGCTTCAATCACGTTTAAAATACTGTTAGTGGCATTGGCGAATGTTTATAGAATTTCTTTAAGATTCGGTGTATATTGACGAAACCATAAATTTGAATGGTTGGAGGTGAGGAAATCTCAAAATTTATGATGCAGTTTTATTTTGTTTCTCTTGAAACGTGGCCTTTCAAAATTTCAAGTTTCGTACTTCAACTAATTGGTTATTAAAATTATTGAAATTGGTCGAAATCACTGATAGCTTTTAAAGTGTTGGTAATAACTGATTTCTTAAAATTAGTCAAAAAAATAAGTTTGCATAGGTGAAGGGAGCGGAGTTGTAACGCTTTTCGGCCAGTTGATAACTTCAACGTTCGTTAGCTTAATATTTCAATAAAATCAATAAATTATGGGTCCTTGTGTTTTTCTTCAAAGCACTTAAAATACCTTGTGCATGTTTGGACTCCGCTTCTTAGTCGTAACGTGCACGTTCTTTTTAATCATTGGAAGTTCCGAATAATACGTCTTATTTGCCAAAATTATCTTTCTTTTAATTTCAATGGGTTCGCTTCCATCCTTCGATAGGTTCGCCCCTAGGTATATAAAGTTGTCCACGTTTGCTAGGTTATAGTCTCCTACTGTAATATTTTGTCTGATTGGAGTTTTTTTCCTAGTTTGAGTCATAACTTTGGTTTTGTTTTCGTTAATTCGTAGTCCAACTTCCTTTGTGACCGAGTCAAGGTTTGTAAATACTTCCATAGGAGAGCAAGAAATCATCTGGTTAACAAATATCTGGTGCAATTATATATATTCACAAGTTAGTGCGAGAATGTCAAAATCACAACACAATCAAATTCGTTTGGGTGAAAAATGGAAAAGTGATAATCAGGATTACCAAACAATCGAAAATTATACACATTGAACATCCTACAGAACTAAATGAACTGCGATCGCACTGATTTCACTTTCCCATTTCTCCCAAACACCACTGAAAACACACTCAAAATCTTGCAGTTCACGAAATCCACCTCACTAAAGTTATTATATTTGAACGCACGAAGCTTAAAAAATAAAATTGATGACTTGAACTATATATTAAGTACCTCGAAGACAATGGTCTACGTAATAATTATTGCCGTAACATGGCTTAACTCAACCTCTACTAAATATTTTGGTATCAACAAGTACTCGTGTTATTGTTCTTGCAGATATAGCAGAATTTCAGGCGGCGTTGCAATACTTGTACATGATGACGTACAGCGTAACCTTTTGTTTGAGTATAACAATGACACAGCAGTCGTATTGCAGTAAACATCACACTCGCACACAATTAGCTCGATATTATCGGAATTTATCTAGAGCCCCGTAAAATTCTATCCATGGTCAATGAATTCTTTAACGATATTGATACTGTCCTAAAGGCTGCTCGCATACCCACCATTATAGCCGGTGATTTCAATTTCGACTTACTAGATTACAAAGACACGACCCTTAAAACTATAGGGATGCAATAAGCATCAATAATTTTTACTACTGCAACACTCAATACATTACGTGGCTTGCCACCAAAGCAAATATTGATTTCAACAAAATTGTGTGCTAAATATTTATTTAGAATTATTAGTGGGACTGAACAAAATTAGACGATTAGCCTTACCCCTTCTACCCGCTCCCATACGAAATAGCAGAATTTCTCAATGCGACGAAAACCGATTTGCTCAAAACGCATTAAAGATATTGATCTGAAATTTTGAATATATTTCTTTTATGATGATTCCAATCTACTGCATAAGAATTATTTAAGTTTTCCCCTTCCTTCCACCACCTCCCATACAAACTACACTCCTCATGAAATACTCTAAGCAAATTCACTCAGCTCGTATACAATTTATCGAGCTGAAATTATGCACTAAGTATTTATTTAAAATTATTAGTAAGACCAAAAAAATTAGACTATTAGCTTTACGCCTTCTCCTCCCTCCCATACAACATAATTTCACAATTTTACAAAAAGTCGATTTTCTTGAAAATTATGTATGCTACCAATCTGCCATTAGAAAACATTTCTGAAAAAGTCATTAACAATTCGTCCCTCTTTCTACCACCTCCCACATAAACTGCACAATTTCACTAACACTTTGATACACTTTGAGGCGTCCGAAGCGTAGTGGGCATCGTGCTTGCTTCACAGTCAATAGGTCGTGGGTTCGATTCCCACTCCAGACAGCGGGAATTTTTAAGCACGGATTTTCACTTGCAACTAGCGATGACAAATTATTCGAAATAAAATGGGCAAACTGTGTAAAAGTGAAACAGTTCCACTTCAAGAAGGTCTATATACTCAGTAGATGGTTTCTGTTCGCTTTCTATCATTCAGTTCCCCATAAAATCTGCAAATATTTGTCATTAGCAGCCAGTGCAACTGAAAAATATACCATTTTCTCATCCAGTCGTTACGATCGTCCTCACTCCCCTTCCCCTACCTTCCCAATCCCATTCTTTCTCTCCATGACTGTGTTTATGCATGGCACATAAAGGCCGAAATTGCCTATAACACAGGTCATTCTGTAAAAAACAACTAATTACATTATTATTTTAATAATAAAGTATTGTGATCGACACAGAAAAAAAAAAAAAATTTGCTACCCTGAAATTTTGTTTTTTCGCGTTTCATGACTAAATTAGCCTAAACAAGCAAAAAAAAAAATCCGTCCCGCCGTACGCCGTACATATGGACTCGTACCTCCAAGACCGTTAAAAGTAGAATGTTGATTTTTGGGTGGGTTATTAACTTGGTAAGTGAGCTCCATTATCCAAATTTTGGGGAGTGTGGGGTGGAAGGGGGAGGCGGGGGGATGGAAAAAGTCGAAATATACACTTGCTAATATCTTCACCACGAATGCAGATAGAAAGATGAAAATCAGCACACGTATAGAGAGAGCTGTGGGACATATTCCAAAAATAATTTAATTTTTTTATCCATTGGCGTCCGTAAAGGGGGGCTAAAAACAAATTGACGGCCGAATCTTTTTTTGAAATGGTTATATCTTCGAAACTACTTACCATAAAAAATTCATATTATGGGACAATTAAGATGGCGTATAGATCCACCAGAATCAGCTTAGAAATAGGCTTATTATTGTAAGGGGAAGGGTTGGGGGGGTGCAAGGAAAAACACTTAAGAATTAATATCTCAACTATCTCTTAAGTTATGTAATTGAAATTTAAAACATATACTAAGCTATACTAGCGAAATACAAAAAAAATATAAAATTTGGTCATAATAGTAGTGGGGTGAAATGGGGAGCATTTGAAAAATGGTGCACTTTTCAAAATTAGAAATCATTATATCTCAAAATTGAGTACAGATATCGAATTGAAAATTCGTCAGATTATAGAACTACATAATTTATAATTTTGATAAAAATTTTAAGTTAGGCGGTGTAAAGGGAGGGAGGTGGTAAGCAAAAATGTCGAAAATTTTGAGTGAATTTTTTAGGACTCTGCTCAAAGATAGAAACTTTAAATTTTGCATGTGAATACATCTATTTGATATGCATAGAAAAAAAATAATAATTTGATCCACAATTGTTATGAACCGACCACCCCGGTCTAATGGGCACAAGCTGTTTCATGTGCAACGAAAAAAACACGAAAACTGAACATTTTTGGATGTAATTTTAGGGTAGAAACTTGAAAATTTGGGAAATACATTTAAAAAAAATCCCTAAAAGTATAAAATATTAACTGGTCGAATACCTTCAAAACTTCTACCCCCTCCCATACAAAATTATATTTTCGACCATTTTTAAGAAATTAATTATCACCTAACTATTAAAAGCTATCCATTTGAAATTTTGCATAAGAACTTATAAAAATATTTGCAAAGAAATTATTTTAAAAGTTTCAAAATCACACTTGCCCTTCTTCCCCCTCCCATACAAAAGTATGATTTCGACCAATTTCATTAAATCAACTAATAACCAACAAATTAAAAGCTACGAACTTGAAATTTTGTACGAGCAGCTTACAAGAGAAAGGAAATAAAATTGCGTCACAAATTTTGCAATTTCCTTACCTCTTCTACCCCCTCCCGTACAAAATTATTTTTTCGAGCATTTTTAAGAAATCAGTTATCAGCTAACTCTTAAAAGCTATCCATTTCAAATTTTGCCTAAAAACTTATAAAAATAATTGAAATGAAATTCTTTTAAAAGTTTTGAAATCGCGCTTGCCCTTCTACCCCCTCCCATACAAAAGTATCATTTCTACCTATTTCATTGAATCAACTAATAACCATCAAATTAAAAGCTACGAACTTGAAATTTTGTACAAGCACACTACAAGAGAAAGGGAATAAAATTGCGTCACAAATTTTACGATTCCTCTACCTCCTCTACTCCTTCCCATACAAATGTTTGGTTTCGTGAATGTAAAATGCACCGAATCCTATGAAAATTCTATGCAACTTCGTCTATGAAACACATTCTATACAGAGGATATTGGACGCGATTCAAGCAATTAATTAAAAAGCTATTAACATCCACCCACCCTTACCCCTCCTCCTCCCCTCATAAAAACCCAAACTTGCAGAAATGAATGAAATATTGTTAAATTGACAACAGCCCTGCCCAAGAACTCCCTTTCACTTAGCCTTCCCTAGCCACTCTAACCTGCATATTGACTTTCCACACATCCGCAATTTGTCCCAAGAATAATAAAGTTTCGCCCGACTTGTTGGCAGTTTATTTTCTCAGTACCTCAAATTCTTGAATCCTCAGTTTTGTATAAAACCTTTTGATAGCAATTCTAGTGTGATGTCAAAAGATTAGTTCAATGTCGTCACTCGCTCTACCAAATGCCCTACAAAATTTCTCTTTCATCTAGAGTATCGCACGATTGGGCTTTACGCAGTTTTATTTCAATTATTAAAATTGTTTGTGGAAAATTTGAGATTGATAGTTTTTAGTAGTTAGGTGATAATTGATATCTCAAAAATGGTCGAAAAAATATTTTGTATGGGCGGGGGTTTTAAAGGTATTAGGCCAGTTAATATTTCATAGTTCTAGGAATTTTTATACTCTAGATGAAATCTGAGAGTATTATAAGTTTGCTCTAAGGTTTGTAACGCTAAGAAATAAGGCTTGGAGAAAAAAATGAATGATACAGAAGTTAATGTTATCACTAAAAAATTTCAAAACCGGATGTCCGTCTGTCCGTCCGTCCGTCTGTTCGCTCTCTAGCTTGAGAACGCGTTGAACTAGATTGTTCAAATTTTTTACACGTCGTTTTTGGCAAAAAACTAAGGTGAAGTTCGTGAACGAGCCAAATCGCTCCACCCCTTCTACCCCCTCCCATACAAAATTACACAATTGCGCAATTTGACAATTAAAGGATTTGCTCAAAAAGTATAGAAGCTATTAGCCTGAAATTTGGAATATATTACTTTTATGATAATATCAATCTACCGTATAAAAATTATGCGTGTCCTCTCCCCCCTTCTACCACCTCCCATACAAGCTGTACTTGTCATGAATTACTCTAAGCCAATTTACTCAGTGCGTATAAAATTTAGCAGGCTGAAATTGTGTACCAAATATTTATTTAAAATTGTTAGTAAGGCTAAAAAAAATTAGACGAGTACCTTCACCCCTTCTAACCCCTCCCATACAAAATGACGCAAATTTGCAATTTAACAATAAATTAATTTACTCGAAAAGTATAAAAGCTATTAGTCTGAGTTTCAGGATATATTACTTTCATATTGATTTAAATCTACAGTAGACAAATTATTTGCGCCCTTCCTCTCCTTCCACCCCCTCCCATACAAACTACACTTTTTCATGAAATGCTCTAAGACGATTTTCTCAGAACATATAACATTTATAGAGCTCACATTTTGTAATAAATACTTAATTAGTATTATCACTAAGATCAAAAAAAAAATATTTGATTAGCTTCACTCCTTCTATAGAATAGAATGTTTATTCTAGGGTGCTGCAGAAATCGTCTTTAACTTCGTCGTCTTTGTCTTCCGTTGGGGCATGGACATTTATAAGCCAAACTTGATGCGAATTGCACACAATGGTTCATTGACGGGTTTGAAGTTGGTGACCTGGTGTTTAAACTTGTTGTCGACGACAAACGCAACTCGAAACTTCCAGATTCCCGATGATTTTCCACTTTTGAAAATTGGTTGCGATCTAATGTCAGTAATCTCGCTACCTAACAATTTAGTTTCTTGGAGTGCCATTATATTTATATTGTATTTGGCTGCCTGTTTCAGAAGCGCTTTCACTGCTAATGCTCTGTACAGGGATTGCACGTTCCAAGATCCGAAGAAATAGTCCATTTTTCGTTTGCGTGGTCGTTGCCGTTGAATCAATCCAGTCCGAAGTGTTGCTTCAGGTTTCGAAACGGATGTGGTTTTTCCGAGGATGAGTTGTTAACACATCGCCCAACCCCCAACTTGGAGGGCCATATTATTATAGTGCTAGAATTTTTCTGGTTCATTAACACTCGTGCCTATCAGTTCAGCAAGTCAAGTCCAGATAGACAAGACCAGTACCCGGTGGCTACCTCGTGGAGGTATGATGAGCACAATTGAGTGTATATGATAGTTACAACATTGAGTGTCGCCTTATGACGCCGATCAGATGCGTACCCTATCTATACACACCCAACCACCAAAATTAAAGATATAACTCTACAATCTGATAAACTTCGAATTTGATACATATTTGTACTCAATTTTGAGATATAACGGTTTGAAATTTTGGAAAATGCACCATATATGAAATGCTTAACTTTTTTCCCAACGACTTTTATGCCCCGCCCCCTCTTTTTGAACCCCAATGGATAACAAAATTACATTATTTTTATAGTTTGTCCCAGAAACTTTTCTACATATATGTAGGTTGATTTTCAGCTTCCTAGCTGAAACCATGGTTGAGATATTTGAATTCTTAGTTTTCGGCTTTAGCACTCCCCCTGTCTCCTCGTGAACCCTTATACCCCCCAAAATGGGTGTCCGCAACTATCTACAATTCCCCCAAAAATGAACTTTGCATCTTGAAGGGTTTGGGAGTTATTGTGCACTGAGCGTGCACGTTGGCGTACAGACAGACGGTTTTTTTTGCATTTTTAGGCTATTTTTTATTATTTTTTGTTTTTACAGAATGCAATGCACAAACACAGTCATGGAGGGAAGGAATAGGATTAGGAAGGTATGGGAAGAGGAGTGAGAACAACCGTAACGAGTGAAGAAGCTGGTATATTTTTCAGTTGTAGTGGCTGCTACTGACAAATAATTGCAGATATTATGGGGAACGGAATGATAGAAAACGAACAGAAACCACCTACTGAGTATCTAGGCCTTCTTGAAGTGGAACTGTTTCACTTTTACACCCATTGCCCCTTTTATTTCGAATAATTTTTCACCGCCAGTAACAACTGAAAATTTGTGCCCACTACGCTGCCCACTACGCCACGTAAGCCTCAATTTTAGTCATGAAATGCGAAAAAACAAAATTTCAGGGTAGCAGTTTTTTTTTTATTCCAAGTCGATCACAGTACTTTATTATTAAAATTATAAAGTAAAATGTTTGGTTTGACTGCAAAATACCCCAAATGCGAGAGAATGTATGTACAAGAGTTATTGATCGTAATCGTAGCTGTGGTAAGTAATGGACAACAAACATGTCCTTAAATCCAAGTTCCTTTAGTTTTCCCTATCTGCTAGCACCCAAACCTATATTTTGACTTGCGACGCATCCTCAACTTGCCATAAAAATAGTAATTTTGTTTTTTAAAATAAAAAACAAAAATAATAATGTTGTTTTTTAGTACAATAAACTTGTTACGTACTAAATAAAAAAAAAAATTTTTTGTGTTTCGTAAAATAGTGCAATTTTTATTGAGACGGGGGGGAAGTTGCAAAATTCTTTTAATTCGTATACCAACATTAATTTTCATTATCATTAAAGCATTATAATTATTTCCAATTTTAGATCAATAAGCCCATACTTAGTCGAGAAATTTGACTTATTGCATAGCTCCCATTTCCTTTAGCTTATTTTTCGATGAAAATAGCATGTACAAGACATGATCCTTCTAGTTCAGTTGATTCGTAATTAAGCGAAACGAAATAACCAACGTACAGGTAGGTTTTGAACACTCTGGGTAACAATACGAACTTCTGTTTAGTATGTTTTTATTCTCTAAATCAATGAAATAGCATGATAAAGGGTGCTCCAACCAAAACGCACGATGTTAATTGTAAATAAAACAAAAAGTTTTCAGACAATTATTTTAATATTTTTTATTATGATAGAAGGATCTATGACAATTATGTGTAAAACAAAATATCGCTCAAATGCTCTCCACGGCTACGGTGGCATACTTCTATCCAATGGTCCATATTTTCAATGACTCTGAGACATAATTGAGGTTCAATGTCGTTAATGTGCTGAATTATCTCATCCTTTAGCTCTTGAATTGTTCTTGGCTTATTGACGTACACTTTTTCTTTTAAATATCCCTAGAGAAAGAAGTCCAACGGTGTCAAATCACATGATCGTGGCGGCCAATTAACATCACCACAACGTGACATAACACGGCCATTGAATTTCTCGCGCAAAAGAGCCATTGTTTCGTTGGCTGTGTGGCAAGTGGCACCATCCCGTTGGAACACCATATCGTCCAGGTCCATATCCTCAATTTTTGGCTACAAGAAGTCCGTTATCATCTCGCGATAGCGAACACCATTCACGGTAACTGCTTGGCCGTCCTCATTTTCGAAGAAGTACGGCCCGATGACGCCGCCAGCCCATAAACCGCACCAAACAGTCACTCTTTGTCGATGCATCGGCTTTTCAACAATCACTCGTGGATTCTCATTTGCCCCAATGCGGCAATTCTGCTTGTTAACGAATCCACTGAGGTGAAAGTGTGCCTCGTCGCTGAAGATGGTTTTCTTTGTAAAGTCACCATTCACTTCTGTATGTTCAACCAACCATTCGGCGTATTGCCGACGCTTGAAATGGTCAGTAGGCTTCAGCTCTTGAGTCAATTGAACCTTGTACGCGTGTAAATTCAAATCTTTATTCAAAATTCGCATCAGTGATGTTCGTGAGATGTTCAATAGTTGGGCGCGGCTACGAGTCGAGGTTGACGGCTCTCCTGCCACACTATCGCGAACAACAGCAATGTTTTCCGGAGAACGAACTAGGCGAGCATGCACAAGTGAGTTCACATTTCCTACAGACCCGGTTTGCTGAAATTTGCGCACAATTCTTCCGATTGTGGACACATTTGATCGATTATGCTGACCAAAAAAAATCACGAAGTGCACAAAATGCATTTTAATTTGAACGCCCATTTTCGTAAAATGCTTCAACAACCTTAACGCGCTGCTCAATTGTGTACCTCTCCATGGTTGAATTTGTCAAACACTGAAACAAAGAAATGTCAAATTAAGTTCGGCGAAAAACTTGACGTTAAGGTGTGACTCACAATTAACATCGTGCATTATGATTGGACCACTCTTTAGAATGTTCACAACGGATACCGAAAGTGTCCCAATTTAATGAAAACCACTGCGAAGTCTTAGTTGATTACATTAGGCCAAACAACTTTTGTTGGCATCCATTTGACGTTTTCTTGTAACTAATTACAACCGTGACCATAACAATCATTGTGAAATAATAAAAATTTTAACCGTCGCTCTGTCAATCGTTTGGAAATAATTAAAATATATCTGTTCACAATGAAGTTAGTTGAAATATTGTCGGTGCTCCCATGTTTCCTTTCGTCCAAAGGCGTGACTTTCGAAAGCACTTTTTGTTGGTAGAATCAGAGGCCTTTCGACTCACTTTCAATGCATTTGCATCGAAAGCGCGGCGAAATCTTCTGGTGTTTAAAGGTTTCTACAAAATTTGTTGAAGCAAACTTATGGCACTTTCAAATGTGGTCTAGGCTATGAAAGTGTAGTGGTGAAACCAAAAATTGATAATCTATGCAACTTTACTTTTGCGATCTTAAAATCGATTATTCTGAAGTGGGTTAGGTTTAGGTTATAGGAGGGTGGTTTCGTAGAACCACAATGCACTGGGGCAAATAATCTAGAGCCTAAACAAAGAATAAGACGGCTGGAGATTCGCGGGCATTGACAAAGATAATGTGGATTTCTGTTCATGTGGGCTCAAAGTCCTGATGACCAGATTCAGATTGGTTCTTGAGAGACAATGCTTCTTCCTTGCTCTAACTTATGACAAATTCTAAACTTTACAACTTTCAATGCCACAGTGTAATATAATTTTCAGTCCCTTTATTATTGACGCTTAGAGCAGATAATCTTTTCGCTTCATGCTATCACAAAATCAGTGAAATGTAGCGTGATCAAATTACGAAATAAGTATAATTGAAAGTTGAAAATCTACCTTATCAACGAGATGCTGTGGAAATTCTACGATTTCCTTAGTTCGTTCTAACTTCTTCAAATCTTCAAGGTTGCTTTATTTACTCAGTCACTTCGTAAGATCCAGCAAGCTCTTCATTTTAATTCGTTTTAATTTCTTCCCTATTATTACTAGCGCAATGCTAAACTTTTCATTATTTTCGCGAGTTTTCATTTCATCCGTCTAACATTGGACATAGTACCACTCAAGCGTCATTCGATTTAACAATATACATGGAACAAAAATTTCCAATTTTCGAAAGAAATGGTTTTCTGCTCTCTTCGTCTTGTCGTTTCGCTTGTTATGTTTAAGCATCATACACTGTACACACAGTTAGCACAATGTTTGACAGTACAGCAAGGATCTTGTTTGATTTTGCTTGCGATAATAAATCTTTCTTAAACCACTACCATGTTACCTAATCCGAGACATGTTTCCAATCTGTTTCCACGCCAACTCCCGAATATATAAAGATTCTGTCAGGGGGATAACGCAACAAGTCAGCTCGACGTGAATTGGATGAATTGTGGAGGGTCGAAAAATAGGGTCCCGCTCAACACAACACATATAATGCGAGGAGTTTCGGGAAAGGAATTACGAGTGGTAATTTCCTAAATTGCAAAAAACTCAGTGCTCCAGTGGAATAGCCATAATCGGATGATTGGAAGTTGGACGTTGTGTATAACGTGCTGGGATTTTATTTCATCCCTATGAGCATACTTATGCATTTTAGATATCGTATAATATTGGCATTTAGTCGTGCATTATGCTTTGTTATTGGAATAAAGGAAATAACTTAAAGCCATCTTCAATATCAAATGTCTTATATTTATGAGCTTGTTCCAGTCTGAGTCGCAAATTTAATTGCACAAGTTTATGAATCAAAATGTAGTACTCGTAGCATCATTCGAACATGCTCATGCAATCAACTAAGGTTCGTTTACTTTCAGCATTGTAAATAGATTTTTCAAAAAAAAAAAAAAACTTTCATATTGAATTTATAGCTGCTCGATGTCATGCTGGAGCAACTAAGAACAGACAACAAGTTCTTTTCCTTTCACCACCTCTCATTTTAATGCTCATTTTGAACAATACGAATATGTTTAAAATTTGTTAGACATGTTGTTATGGAATTTTAAATTTTTTGGACCGAACCTTTTTTCACTTTCGTGCAAAACTTGAAATTATTTCAAATAATTTGCTTATTACAAAGCACTACTATGCTATCAATTCTTGGTGACCTGTCAATTCGATCCTGACTTGCCTCGTCTTAGTTTTTCCAGAATACTCAAAATAGATTCTGCTTTGAAACTATACTTGAGTTCCACGTAATTAAATTTCCGAGGTGATATCGAATGAATAGAAACACAATGGGATTTACTCTAAATAATCTTTATACGTACTTGGAGAGCCTGTATCATGGTCTAAATCTGTGAAATATCTAGGAGTTTATTTTGACCCTAAGCTAATTTTCCAAAATCATGTTGACCAAACTATCTCAAAAACAGCTAAAAACATTCAAATTTTGTATCCACTGATCAATAGAAAGTCCCAAATGTCCCAAGAAAATAAGCTGCTATTATACAAAATAGTAGTACAACCAGCATTAACATACGGAGCTCCTATTTGGAAAATCTGTGCAGCTACCCATCGCAAAAAACTGCAAATCATACAAAATAAGTTCCTTAAAATTATTCTAAATAAACCGTGGTACTTCTCAACTCGTCTTTTGCACGAATTAGCAAAAACGCAACAGATTAATGATCTTACCAATGAACTAGAATACAAATTTAAAAATAAATGTTTGAATTGCGGCATCACCACAATCGAATCGATCTTCGATTAGAATAGTCATTAGTTTTAAGTTAATTTTAATTTTAGTTAAATAAGTAGAATTAATAATTTAAACATTGGGTTTTGCACTTTTTCCCAAACTTATTAAACCTACTAAAATTGTTAGTAATAAATCTGCACATTTGCTACTCAGTACAAAACAAAGTTGTAGAGACAATGTTTAGTCTAAGCTCTGAAAACGAAATCATTAATTAAATTTAAGTTGAAAACATACGCAATAAATATACATACATACATAAATAATCTTTATTGTTTGAATCGTCTCAAAAAAATCTATACATATAAATATAATTGTAGTGTCTGTCTGTTATTTGTTTAGAAATGTCAATAAGTTTTTTGCTTTATTTTAGCAATAACTAAGCTGAAACACACGTTTTTAAAATTCTTCTCTGTCTGTTTGTCTGTCTGTCTGTCTGTCAGGCTGTTCATACAAAAACCGCTGAAACGATTGTAACGAAACTTTTACAGTTTATTCGGTATGCACCGAAATGTACACTGCGTGTGATCTTATTTCAATACCCCCACGCCTTCTACCCCTTCCCATACAAAATGACTCATTTCCAAAAATACATAATAATCAAATTTTCTTGAAAACCATTGGAACGAATCATTTGAAACTTAGAATATATTATTTTTATCATAAATGTGATCTGTAGTATCCAAATTACTTGAATCCTTCCAATCTTTCCACCACCTCCCATACAAACTGCACTTTTTCATGAAATACTCTCAGCCGATTTTCTCAGTACATATATCTTCCATCGAGCTAAAATTTTGTACTAAAGCCTTAATTAGCATTATTATTAATATCGGGAAAAAATTACCCGATTAGCTTCACTCCTTCTTCCTCCACAATTCCACGACTTTACAAAAATTCGATTTTCTTGAAAAGCGTGAATGATGCAGATCTGAAATTTAAAATATATTAATTGCATTGTGATTATAGCTATTTCTCGAAAAATCACAAAAAACCCCCACTTCTTCTACCACCTCCCATACGAATTGCACAATTTCATTAAATGCACTAAGTTTCTCAGTACCAATTCACATTTTAAAGCTTAAATTTGGTACAAAAAATTTTTGTAGCAACTCTAGAATGATGTAAAACAAATTGGTTCAGTGCTGTCACCCCTTATATCACTCCTCATACAAAATTTCTTAATATCACAAAAATTTCGACTTCATCTATAATATCGTATGATTGGGCTTTACGCACAATCGTAGTCCTGTTATGTGTTTAAGCTTAATATTATTTTATATTGGCTTTCTTTTAATTAACACAAGCTATCACTATTCACATGTCCTGAATGCTCTTCAATACGTATATGATCTCAAATCACGGGATTGATTTGATCACGAGCATGCTCCATACAAAAGCGAGTATCGTGGTTTCATTCTTAATAATTTATAGTTCTGATACCAACACAATACAAACCATTGTGTTTAAAGAGTCATTAAAATAATCAGATTATATGTCCTGCATAATGTATTATTAACTACATTCTAAACTAAACAGCGAACAGGTCGGGCGAAACTTTATTAATCTTTGGACAAGTTGAAGATGCGTGGAAAGGCAATATGCAGGTTAGAGTGGCTAGGGAAGACTAAATGAAAGGGGGTTCTTTGGCAGGGCAGTAGTCGTTCGTTTATTTATGCAAGTTTGAGTTCTTATGAGGGGAGTTGTGACGGGTGATAGTAAGGGTGGTTGGATGTGAATAGCTTTTTAATTGATTGCTTGAATCACGTCCAATATTCTCTGTATAGAATGTCAGTTTCATTGACGAAGTTGAATAGAATTTTCATAAAATTGGGTGTATTTTACATTCACGAAACCGAACTTTTGTATGGGAGGGGGTGGAGAAAGTAAGGGAATCGTAAAATGTAATATGAAGTTTTATTTCGTTTCTCTTGTAAGGTGCTTGTACAAAATTTCAAGTGCATAGCTTTTATTTTGTTGGTTATTAGTTGATTTAATGAAATTGGTCGAAATCATAGTTTTGTATGGGAGGGGGTAGAAGGGCAAGCGCGATTTCTAAACTTTTAACGTAATTTCATTTCAACTATTTTGTAAGTTCTTATGCAAAATTTCAAATTGATAGCTTTTAATAGTTAGGTGATAATTGGTTTCTTGAAAATGGTCGAAAAAATAATTTTGTAGGGAGGGGGTATAAGTTTGAAAGGTTTTCGACCAGTGTATATTTCGTATATTTAGGATTTTTTTTTGAATGCATTTCGTAAATTTTCAAGTTTCTATCTTCAAATTTCACTCAACAATTTTCAGTTTATGTGTTTTTTTCAATGCACATGAAACACCTTGTGCACGGTAGACCCGGGGGGGGGGGGGGGGGTCGGTTTATAACAATTATGGATCAAGTTATTATTATTTTTCTATGTATATCAAATAGATATATCCACATGGGAAATTTAAACTTTGTATCTTTCACCACAGCCCTAAAAAAATTACTCAAAATTTTCGACATTTTTGCTTATGGGCAAAGGAGGGAGGGAGGTGCCTTATATCTCGGAGGGGTGAGGGGTAATAGTCAAGGTGTGTTGATGTTAATAGTTTTTAATTGATTGCTTGAATCACGTCCAATATTATCTGTATAGAATGTCAGTTTCGTAGACGAAGTTGCATAGAATTTTCATAGGATTCGGTGTATTTTACTATCATGAAATCAAAAATTTGTGTATGGGGTAGAGCAGGTAGGGGAATCGTAAGATTTGTGAAGCAATTTTATTTCCTTTCTCTTGTAAGGTGCTCGTACAAAATTTCAAGTTCGTAGCTTTTAATTTGTTGGTTATTAGTTGATTTAATGAAATTGGACGAAATCATACTTTTGTATGGGAGGGGGTAGAAGGGCAATCGCGATTTCAAAACTTTTAACGTAGTTTCATTTCAACTATTTTTCTGAGTTTTATACAAAATTTGAAATTGATAGCTTTTAATAGTTAGGTGTTAATTGATTTCTTAAAATGGACGAAAAAATAATTCAGTATGGGAGGGGGTAGAAATTTTAAAGATATTCGACCAGTTAATATTTCAAATCTTTAAAGATTTTTTTTAAATGCATTTCGAAAATTTTCAAGTTTCTACCTTCAAATTCAATCAAAAATTTTCAGTGAAACACCATGTGCACGTTAGACCACCACTTCGGTGCATAAAAATTTTGGAATAAATTACTATTTATACTCTAGATGAAATCTGAGAGTAATATAAGTTTGCCACGAAGACGCCAAAAAATAAGGCTCGGAGAAAAAAATGAATGATACAGAAATTCATACACTCACTCAAAAATCTTAAAACGGGATGTCTGTCCGTCCGTGTCCTCTCTAGCTTGAGAACGCGTTGATCTAAAAAGTTCAAATTTTGTACACGTCGTTTTTGATAAAAAAGTAAGGACAAGTTCGTGAACGGGCCACGTTGCTCCACTCCTTCTACCCCTTCCCATACAAAATGACACAATTGCGCATTTTGATAATAAACGGATTTGCTCGAAAAGTATATAAGCTATTGGTCTCAAATTTGGAAAATATTACTTTTATGATGATATCAATCTACAATATAAAAATTATCCGTGTCCTCTTCCTGCTTCTACCACCTCCCATACAAACTGTACCTTTTCATGAAATACTCTAAACCAATTTACTCAGTGCGTATAAAATTTAGCGAGCTGAAATTTTGCACTGTAAATTTATTTGGAATTATTAGTAAGACCAAAAAAAATTAGATCATTAGCGTCACCCCTTCTACCCCCTCCCATGCAAAATGACACAATTTCGCAATTCGAAACTAAACGGCTTTTCTCAAAAAATATAAATGCTACTGATCTGAAATTTGGAATATAATACTTTTATAATAATTCCATATAAATTATTTGTGTTCTCCCCCTCTTTCCGCCGCCTCCCATACAATTTGCACTTTTTCATGAAATACTCTAAACCAATTTACTCAGTGCGTATACAATTTATCGATTGGGAATTGTGCACTAAATATTTATTTACAATTATTAGTAAGTTAAAAAAAATTAGACGATTAACTTTACCCCTTCTCCTCTCTCCCATACAAAACGACACAATTTCGCAATTCCACAATAAACGGATTTTTTCCAAAAGCATAGAAGCTATTGATCTGAAATTTGGAATATATTACTTTTATATTAATTCCAATCTACTGTATAAAAATTATTTAAGTCTTCTCCTTCCTTCTACCACCTCCCATTCAAACTGCACTTTTTTATGAAATACTCGAAACAGATTTACTCAATACGTATAAAATTGATAAAGCTGAAATTGTGCACTAAAGATTTATTAAGAATTGTTCGTAAGACAAAAAAATTAGGCAATTAGCTTCACTCCTTCTACCACCTCCCATACAATTTGACACAACTCAACAACTTTACAAAAAGTCGATTTGCCTGAAAAGTATGAATGCTACTCACCTGCCAAATAAATGATGTTTACAGTTATTTCTAAGAAAGTTATTAATAACTCCACCCTCCTTCTACCACCTCCCATACAAACTGCACAATTTCACTAAATTCAATTCACTAAGTTTTTCAGTACCTATTCAATTTTTGAATCCTAAATTTTGAAAAACATTTTGATAGCAACCTTATCGTGATGTGAAAAAATCAGTTCAATGTTGTTACCCCCTCTACCACTTCTCCTACAAAATTTCTTAAAATAAATAAATTCCTCCTTCATCTAGAGTATCGCACGATTGGGCTTTACGCCCAGTAGTAGTCCTGTTATGTTTATACTCTAGATGGAATCTGAGAGTATTATAAGTTTGCTCTAAGGTTTGTAACGCCAAGAAATAAGGCTTGGAGAAAAAAATGAATGATACAGAAGTTCATAAAATCACTCAAAAATCTCAAAACCGGATGTCCGTCCGTCCGTCTGTCCGTCCGTCCGTCTGTCCGTCCGTCCGTCTGTCCGTCCGTCTGTTCGCTCTCTAGCTTGAGAACGCGTTGAGCTAGAAAGTTCAAATTTTGTATACGTCGTTTTTGACAAAAAAGTAAGGTCAAGTTCGTGAACGGGCCAAATCGCTCCACCCCTTCTACCCCCTCCCATACAAAATGACACAATTGCGCAATTTGACAATTAACGGATTTGCTCGAGAAGTATAAAAGCTATTGGCCTGAAATTTGGAATATATTACTTTTATAATAATATCAATCTACCGTATAAAAATTATGCATGTCCTCCTCCTCCTTCTACCACCTCCCATACAAACTGTACTTTTCATGAATTACTATAAGCCAATTTACTCAGTGTGTATAAAATTTAGCGGGCTGACATTGTGCACCATATATTTGTTTAAAATTGTTAGTAAGGCAAAAAAAAATTAGACGATTAGCTTCACCCCTTCTACCCCCTCCCATACGAAATGACCCAATTTCGCAATTTGACAATAAATGGATTTAATCGAAAAGTATAAAAGCTATTAGTCTGAATTTTGGGATATATTACTTTAATAATTATATAAATCTACTGTAGAAAAATTTATCTGCGTCCTCCCTCTCCTTCCACCCCCTCCCATACAAACTACACTTTTTCACGAAATGCTCTAAGACAATTTTCTCAGAAGATATAACATTTATAGAGCTCACATTTTGTAATAAATACTTAATTAGTATTATCACTAAGATCAGAAAAAAACATTTGATTAGCTTCACCCCTTCTACCCCCTCTCATACAATATGACACAGTTTCCCAACTTCACAAGAAATCTATTTTCTTGAAAAGTATAAATGTTACTCATCTAAAATTTAAGAGATGTCAATTTTATGATATTCTTAGTTATTTCTGAAAAAATCACTAAAATCCCCCTACTCTTTCTACCACCTCCCATACAAACTGCACATTTTCACTAAATCTAACACACTAATTTTCTCAGCTCCTATTCAATTTTTGGAGTAAGCATTTTGTATAAAACATTTTTATAGCTACTTTAGCATGATGGGGAAAAAATTAGTTCAATGCTATCACCCCTTCTAACACTCCCCATACAAAATTTCTTGGGATCACAATAAATTCTATTTCATCTAGAGTATCGTAAGATTGCGCTTTACGCGCAATCGTAGCCCTGTTATGTTTTTGTTTCAAGTTTATCAACTTTTGTAGTTGTAGCTATGAAGCGTTGGTTAAAACGAGCAATTTATTTCCTAAAAGGAAATAGGACAAAGACGATTTGAGTTTAAGAGGAAAAAGTCATAATCTAGCAGAAAAATCGGCATTGATGGTCTTAAGAATGTTATTGTAGAAATTGTGGATAGCAATAGAGGAAAATATAAGACTGTTAAGAACTGAATACTTCATTGCGAAAAAGTATACCCTTTTTGATTATAAAGATCTTAGTAATCTGTAATAAATAAATGGCTTAAATAGTTGGTTCAATTATTCGTTCTCGATGCTCAGCCTCAAATAATAATTAATCATATAGCCTGTGAAATGAGAGAAAAGCTAATTTCTCAAATTGTTTCTTTTGACTCAGTAAACTGGTTGACGATCAACAACGTTAAGTAACAAATCAGTAACAAATCAACCCTAATAATTTATTTGAAAGCATATCTAGCAGAAGAAAGCTTCAAATATATATCTCTCGATTTGTGTGAGTTAGAATCGTAAGATGTCGCAAATATTAAAAAAAAACTTCTTCAAACTTTGAATATGCAAATCGAAATTTTTTCACAAAAAAAAAAAAAATAATAGCAATTGCCACTGATGAAGCAAGTGTGTTTCTTATACATCATTGTAAACCCTTGGATCACCAAGCGAACTTTGTTTTGCACTGAGAGCACATCTTTATAAGTATATAATAAAATGTAGCGTAGGATAATTGAATTGCAGGTTAATATTATTGCTGATTTAATAAAATTAGCAACATTAGTCACCGCTGCTCACTATAGCCGTGCAACAGCGTATACCCTCTGCTGGATTTACGACTACAGCCCTGATTATACCGACTGTACATTATAACAATAATAGTTTCCAGTAATATATACATAAAAGATTTGATCATCAGCAATGGTCAATCGATTTTAATTGCTGTCTGCAGTGAGCAAATATTCCACCTATTTTCCTGATAGCTAGGTCAAGCTTGAAGTGGATGTAAGATATTCTCTATACAATTCAATGAGATAAATACGAGATTAACAATCTCTTTAATCTTCAGTTTCCGCTTTGCCAATACGATATAATGGATTTTGTTGACCGTTTAATTTATAGTCACCTTAGTTGGGCAAACTGGAAGTTCGTCATCAAATACAGACGTACGATCAGGCTTGAATTCATTGAACCAATATTTAATGATTATCATCAAATATAAAGGTCCCTTTAAATGGTTTTCAAGTTTTCTTTGATGTCTTCAGACGACCTCTCATCCATAACCAAGAATCAAGAATCTAATGCACTTTCTCCATGGCTAGCAACAATTCAGTTCAAAACAGTCATAAAAACAAAAGTACTAAATGAATTTATTTGAAATTCTGACAGTCGTTGTCTAGAAGATGACACTAATCGATGATAAGGATATATCGTCAAAGACGCCATCTGTCATCACACACGGATACCTTTCAATTTCCCTCCGTACTTTTATTTCTTTATTTAAAACATATGTATTATAATTAAAGCCTTTTAGTACATTTAAATTATTTATAAAAGTTTTTCACCCTCAACACAGGAGAGTTAAAATATTTTACCTCAAAATTTTGATGGAAGAAGTCTGTATTTTTGTATTGGATAGTGACATTTGTAATACCAACAAACATTTCAAATTATTTTAACTCGCTAAATGTACCGAGGGTACCTTTTCTTGGTACTTGCATTAGCAGTGGAATTTCCTTTAATTTTAAATATCTAATATTTGCGATAAGTGTTTCTAGAGTGCCGGCTTGAGTTCCATAGAACTCAGTTCGCTCTTATAACAATAATTCAACGTATTTTAAGGATGACACTAAACACACATTTAAGACTAGATACACAAAGTAAACATCCGAAAGAGGATTGACAAATATGAATGTAAATTTAACTTTAACCATACTCTTGCTTGCGTTTGAAACTATGCATATATATATATGTATCTTATACCTACTTGTTTGAGGACGACTTAGCGATTCTATTATGTGAGTATTATTCATTCAGCTCTTGACGTTATGATCGAAATCGTAACTAATTTCTTGAGAATTCAAAGTACGTTTGTGATAAATATAGATAGTCGTACCTACAGTTCAATAAAAAACCGAACCATTTAAGTCTAATCCCCGTGTTTTAAATACATTTCAGTTGAATCGACGGTACTTGCTATTCGTAAAATCGTTTGATTGATTTCGTCGAAAACTTGTGTTATAGCGTAATTGCTTCTGAAGTAGACAATTCACACGCTTACATTGAAGCTAGATAAATGATATGTGGTAGTATGAACATAACACAATCACCAACTTGCAAATTCTTAATAGTATGTAAATACATATATCACACTGTTGATTCATTGAGGTGAATGATTTGCCCTCAGTTCTTTGTATCTTAGTATTCAGGTAAACAAACCAATTACAGACCAACTGCAACATCAATTTCGAAATGGTTATGTTCAAGAGCCCTCAACAGATGTACATACACGACAGAGTAAAGTATTCGAGTACACTCCTACGGCGATTTATTTCTGACAATCTCGCAGGTATGTGATGAAAAATAAAACAGTTCATTCCTAATTTTTCGAAACGATTTGTACTTTTGTATGGGCAAATGCATGCACATGGGTTCGAATACAAGCACACCGATTGTTCTTAACGGGCAAGATTTCGAACAAGTGTAAGATTCTTGTGATCTCGGAAGCATAGCCAGCAAAAGAAAAGGATATTGAGGCTAAATAAAGCTTATCAGGCCTTCGCGAATTAATGCATCTGACTCATTTTAGGGATATTCTGGCCAGAAGCGATCTCCAATGACGAACTTTGGAGTACAATTGGACAGGCTTAAATAGGCTTTGAGATTCAAAGGCGGAAATCGCAGTGGATCGGTCACACTTTGAGGAAACCAGAGCGAAACATCGCCGAATAGACTCTGGATTATAATCATCAAGGAGGATGTCGGGTTGGTCGACCATGTAGCAAATGGAATCGTTCAATTGAGCAGGAGACCAGAGGAATAAATAATTTTTGGAAAGAGCTAAAGGCCGTTGCACAGGATCGCGCCTTATGGAAGAGAGCTGTTTCTGACTTATGCCCCTATAGGGGGTCTTACCAGGAATTCGATTTGATTGATTGGCAAAGAGATAGAATGGAAGAGCTATGCTCATAAAGAGACGTTTGGGAACAAATATGTTTCGAGTAACGCAATAATTTGTTTAGGGCTCTAGCAAAAGACAGAAAGTTAAAGTTTTACCCGTGCATACATCAATTTGATATATGTAAATAAAGAAAAAATATTAATTCGAACCAAAAGTGTTATCGACCAAAGGGGTGCCCTAGCCTGCACCAGGTGTTTCATGTGTATTTAAAAAAACACACAAAAACTAAAAATTTTTGAGTGAAATTTTATGCTACAAACTTGAAAAATTGTAAAATTCATTTAAAAAAATAACAGGACTATGATTGGGCGTAAAGCCCAATTATGCGATACTCGAGATGAAAAAGATTTTTTTGATTTTAAGAAATTTGTTGGGAAAGTGGTACAGGGGTTGACGATATTGAACTAATTTTTTCCCATCGCGCTAAAGTTGCTATCAAAATGCTTTATACAAAATTTAGGATTCAAAAATATAATGGGTACTGAGAAAATTAATATATTGGATTTAGTGAGGCTTCCATGAAATAGTGGACAGCGTGCTTGCTTCACAGTCAACAGGTTGTGGGCTCGATTCCCAGACATTGGGATTTTTTTAAGGCACAAATTTTCAGTTGCTACTGGCGGTGAAAAATTGTTCGAAATAAAATGTGCAAACAGTGTAAAAGTAAAACAATTTCCACTTCAAAAAGGCCTAGATACTCAGTAGATGGTTTCTGTTCGCTTTCTATCATTCAGTCCCCCATAACATCTGCAAATATTTGTCAGTGGCAGCCAGTGCAACTGGAAAATATACCAATTTCTTCCACTCGTTTCGGTCGTTCTCATTCCAATTCCACCACCCTTCGCAATCCCACTCCTTCTCTCCATGACTGTGTTTGTGCATTGCACATAAAGGCCGAGATTCCCTATGACACAGGTCACTCAGTAAAAAAAAACAACATTGCATTTGGCTTGGGAGGTGGTAGAAGGAAGGGCGAGTTCTTAAAGACTTAAATTTCTTTGACATGTTTTAAATTGCAAATCAGTGGCATTCATACTTTTTAGGAAAATCGACTTTGTGTAAGGTTGTGAAATTATGTCAAATTTTATGGTAAGGGATAGATGGGGTAAAACTAATTGTCTAATTTTGGCTTTACTAGTAATCTATACATATAAATATAATTGTAGTGTCTGTCTGTTATTTGCTTATAAATGGCTATAAGTTAGTTTTTTGAGTTATTTTAGCACTAACTAAGCATAAAAACACATTTTTGAAATTTTTGTCTGTCTGTCTGTCTGTCTGTCTGTCTGTCTGTACGACCGCGTTTCACGCACAAACGGCTGAACCGATTGTAATGAAACTTGCACAGTTTTTTAGGTGTCCATCGGAATGAAATCTGCTTTTGGTTTTATTTCACTCTCCTCACGCCTTCTACCCCCTCCCATACAAAGTGACTCATTTTCAAAAATATATATTAATCAAATTTTCTTGAAAACTATAAAAGCTATTAATTTGAAATTTGGACTATATAATTTCTATTATAAATGCAGTCTTTTGGTATACAAATTATTTAAGGTCTGTTACTCCTTCTACCACCTCCCATACAAACTACACTTTTTCATGAACCACTTTACATCAATTTTCTCAGTACGTGTAACTTTCATCGAGCTAAAATGTTGTATTAAATTTTTAATTAACATTATTATTAATATCGAGATAAAATTAACCGATTAGCTTCACTCCTTCTACCCCCTCCCATACAATGTGACACAGTTCCACGCCTTCACAAGAATTCGATTTTCTTGAAAAGTCTGAATGTTACTGATCTGAAATTTAAAATATATCAATTGCATGATGATTATAGTTGTTTCTCAAAAAATCACCAAAAACCCCCTTCTCCTTCCACCACCTCCCATATAAACCGCACTTTTTCATAAAATACTCTAAACGAATTTTCTCAGTACATTTAAATTTCATCGAGGTAAAAATTTAAACTTAATCCTTAATTAGCATTATTATTAACAGCGGGAAGAAAATTAACCGAGTAGCCTTACTCCTTCTACCCCCTCCCATACAACGAGGCACATTACACGACTATGTAACAATTCGATTTTCTTGAAAAGTGTGAATGATACAGATCTGAAATTTAAAGTGTATCAATTGCATGATAGTTATAGTTGTTTTCCGAAAAATCACCAAAAACCCCCCACTCCTTCTACCACCTCCCATACAAATTGCACAATTTCATTAAATTCAGTGCACTAAGTTTCTCAGTACCTACTCAATTTTTGAAGCTTAAATTTGGTACAAAACATAATTATAGCTACTCTAGCATGATGTGAAACAAATTAGTTCAGTGCTGTCACCCCTTCTACCACTCCCCATACAAAATTTCTTAACACCGCAAAAATTTCGATTTCATCTATTAATAATATCGTATGATTTGGCTTTACGCACAATCGTAGTCCTGTTATGTTTTTATGCTTAATATTATTTTATTTACTTTTTGTTTTTTAATTAACACCAGCTACAATTATTCACATGTTCTTAACGCTCTTCATCACGTATATGATCTCGAATCACGGGTTTGATTTGATCACGAGCCTGTCCCATAAAAATGGGAGTATCATGCTTTCATTCTTAATAATTTATGGTTCTGATTCCAACAATATATAAACCATTCTCTTCAAAGAGCAGATTTTATATCCCACATAATGCATTACTAACTACACTCTAAAAATTGCTTATTATTGCTATTTTTACGCGGACGAAGTCGCGGGCGTTTGCTAGTTCTAAATAAATATTAAATGCACAATTTCAGATCGCACAATTTTATACGCACTGAGTAAATTGGCTTAGAGTATTTCATGAAAAAAAGCAGTTTGTATGGGAGGTGGTGAAAGAAAGGGGAAGACACATATATTTTTTATACGGCAGATTGATATCATCATAATAGTAATACATTCCAAATTTCAGACCAATAGCTTTTATGCTTTTTGAACAATTCCTTTTATTGTCAAATTGCGACATTGTTTCATTTTTTAGGGGAGGGGTTAGAAGCGGCGGAGTGATTTGGCCCGTTCATGAATATAACTTTACTTCTAAATGACGTGTACAAAACTTAAACCATCTAGCTCAACGTGTTCTCAAGCTAGAGAGCACACAGACGGACATCCGGTTTTGAGATTTTTAAGTGATAATATGAACTTCAGTATCATTCATTTTTGTCTCCAAGACTTATTTCTTAACGTTACAAACATTAGAGCAAACTTATAATATTCTTAGATTTCATCTAGAGTCTGAAGCTTAAAAGGTTAAGATATTAACTAGTCGAATACCTCCAAAACTACTACCCCTCCCATACAAAAGTATTTTTTCGACTGTTTTTAAGAAATCAGTTATCACCAAACCATTTAAAGCTATCAACTTGAAATTTTATACAAACACTTCTCAAAATATTTAGAATAAAAATGCATCGAACGTCTTGGGATGCCCCCAACCCCGCCCATGCAAAAGTATGATTTCGACCAATTGCAATAAATCAACTAATTAACAACTAATTAAAACCAACGAATTTGAAATTTTGTAAGAACACCTTTCAAAGGAAACTTAACAAAACTAGCTCAAGTCAAGATATGAATACAATTATCAAATTGTATGCAACAAAAGATCAAACACACCACCGTGGTTAAGATGGGTAGTTTTTTATCTCCTTTATTCCCAACTCCCACCATTTCTACACTCTTTTTTTTTCCTCCTTCCTTTCCTTCTACTTTAGGGATAGTGCAATTAAATAATATTGTACTATAATATGTACAATAAAACTAAGTATTATCACATCTTAAATTGCCAATGTGAATAAAAATAAGAATTTACTAACAAAAATATAACTAATAGATATAAGCATTAGCATACAACTCCTGAATATATTATTATAAATTTATCATATAGATCTAATAAATTTCTACTTAGAATAACATTAAATAATAGAATAAGACTGTAAAACAAAAAAAAAAAAAAAAACTGTATAAAATTTGGCAATAAATTAATCTAATCTAATCTTAACAAAACTGTATCACAAATTTTGGTATTCTCTCACTTCCTTTACCCCCTCCCATACAAATGAATAATTTTAAGAATATAAAATGCACCGAGAATTTTGTAGTATTTACTTCGTCTATAAAACTCACATTCTATACAGCGAATTTTTAGAGCGATTCGAGCAATCAATTAAAAAATTATTGACTATCGCACACATTTTACTTTATTATGTTAACAATAAAGTATTGTAATCGGCTTGGAAAAAAAAATTTGCTACCCTGAAATTTTGTTTTTTTGCGTTTGACTAAAACAGCCTAAAAATACAAAAAAAAAAAATTTGGCTGTCTGTACGCCGTACACCGACGAGTACGTTCAGCGCATATTAATTCCTAAGCCCTTCGAGATAGAAAGTTCATTTTTGGGGGGATTTGTAGATACCCATTTTGTGGGATGTACGGGTTCAGGGGGAGGCGGGGAGAGCGCTTAAACCGAAAAATACGAATTCAAATATCTCAACCATGGTTACAGGTAGGAAGCTTAAAATCAACATACATATAGAGGAGTTTGTGTGACAACTTTTAAAAATAATTTCATTTTTGATCCATTGTGGTGCAAAAAGGGGGGGCTAAGAACCAATTGTCGGCCGAATATTTTTTTTCACATGATTATATCTTCGAAATTACTTGCAATGAAAAATTAATATTTTGAGACCATTAAGATGGCACAAAGATCTACTAGAATCAATTTAGATAGAAGCTAATTATTGTAAGGGGAAGGGTCAGTGAAGGTGCAAGGAAAAACACTTAAAAATGAATATTTCAACTGTCTCTTAAGCTATGAAATTGAAACTTGAAAGTATACTAAGTTTTACTAGCGAAATTTGGCAAAAATATAACACGTGGACATAATAGTAGTGGGGGGGAAATGGGGAGCATTTCAAAAATGGCGAACTTTCCAAAATTACAAATCGGTATATCTCAAAATTCAATACAGATATCAAATCAAAAATTTGTTAGATTGTGGAACTATGTAGCCTTTAATTTTGGTAAGAAATTTCAGTTGGAGGGTGTAAGGGGAGGGAGGTGGAAAGCAAAAATGTTGAAAATTTTGAGTAATTTTATTATGGCTCTGGTAAAAGACACAAAGTTTAAATTTTGTACTTCGACACATATTTTTGATATACATAGAAAAAAAATAGTAATTTGTTCCAAGGCTGTTATGCACCGACGTGGCGGTCTAACGTGCACAAGGTGTTTCTTATGCAATGAAGAAACACATAAACTGAAAATTTTTGAATGAAATTTTAAGGTAGAAACTTGAAAATTTTCGAAATGCATAAAAAAAAATCTTTAAAGATTTTAAATATTAACTGGTCGAATATCTTCAAAACTTCTACCCCCTCCCATACAAAATTATTTTTTCGACCATTTTTAAGAAATCAATTATCACCTAACTATTAAAAGCTATCAATTTGAAATTTTGCACAAAAACTTACAAAAATAGTAGAAAAAAATTACTTTAAAAGTTTTGAAATCGAAAATAATCAAAACTTTTACACCCTCCCACACAAAAGTATTATTTCGAATAATTTCGTTACATCAACTAATAACCAACAAATTAAAAGCTACGAACTTAAAATTTTATACAAACACCGTACAAGAGAAAGGAAATAAAGTTGCGTCACAAATTTTACGATTCCCCTACCTCCTATACCCCTTCCCATACAAGTGTTTGGTTTCGTGAATTTAAAATACAGCGAATCCAATGAAAATTCGATTCAACTTCGTCTATGAAACTGACATTCTATACAGAGAATATTGGACTTGGTTCAAGCAATCGATTAAGAAACTATTAACATCCACCCACCCTTACCATCACCCCTCACCCCTCCCTTCATGAAAACTCAAACTTGCATAAATAAAAGAATGAAATATGGAGCTTTCGAACGTTTCCGCAAAGTGTTAAATTGAGAACTGCTCTGCCCAAGAAGCCCCTTTCACTTAGTTTTTCCTAACCACTCTAACCTGCATATTGACTTTCCACGCATGCGCATTTTGTACCAAAAATAATAAAGTTTCGCTCGACTTGTTGGCAGTTTATTTTAATAATGATTCCAAAGTACTAGCATAAAAATTGCTTCCATATTGATAACAATGAATAAAAACCATACATTTTATTTCGATGCGAATATGGTATATTAATCCAATATTAAAACTGAAATAATTTTATAATTGGTCCCACTTCTCGTTCAATTCCAATTTCTTCGTATATCCATTTTAATTGGCCCACAATTAGCACTCAAATTGGAATTTAATATTCGTTTCAACGAATCCAATTGTCTAGTGTCCTTTCATTACTGAAGCACCTTTGTAGATACTCGTATCTAAGTGGATATGTACCCACCGAAATCTGAGCATGGAAACAAAGCCAAATGGTATTGAAATTGCCAGAGAAATGTAATTCTTTCGGATAATTACGAAATTTGAAGGTTTCTATTAAGGATTATGGGAAATGGAGTGAGATAATAGGATTTTATCTTTGTCAATTTGTAGAATCGTTTATCCAATAATCCGAAGAATATGTCCTTTTCGATCAATGGTGATATTGATCCGGTGTATGATCGAATTTCATGATGAAGATAATTAATTTTTTACAGCATTATAGCAAGAGAAATTTAGCTCTTACACCAGTAGCGTAAGTACACAAAGGATTTCCTACGTGGTAATAAGATGAAATTGGAGAGCATTGTATTGCTTTGATGCAAAGAGAAATAAGATGAAAATATAGGAATTGAACACAGTCAGTTTAAAAAATTAGCTTAAAGGAAAATGGGTTGGTGAATATTTTCACGGTATAATTTCAGTTCTACTTTAAAAGTACTAACCATAATAAATCTCAACCACTTTAATTTTCACATAAAATAAATAATAAGTATTCCAAAAATCTATACATATGTACATATAAATATAATTCTAGTGTCTGTCTGTTATTTGTATATGTAGAGATGGCTATAAGTTAGATTTTGCTTTATTTGTCAATAACTAAGCATAAAAACGCGTTTTTGAAATTTTCGTCCGTCTGTCCGGTTTTAACTCAAAAATGGCCGAACCGATTGTTATGAACACACAGTTTGTTAGGTATGCTTCAAAACGGAATCTGCTCTTGGTTTTATTTCAATCTCCTCACGCGTTCTACCACTTTGCATGCAAAATGCCTCATTTTCGAAACTAAATAATAAACCAATTTTCTTGGAAGTTATAAGAGCTAACAATTTGTAATTTAGCATATTTTATTTTTATAACAAATAATAATAAATGTAATCTGTGGTATACAAATCATTAGAATTCCTCCACTCCTTTCACCACCTTCCATGCAAACTGCACTTTTCCATGAAACTCTATAAACCAAATTTTGTATTAAATTCTGAATCAGCATTATTATTAATATTGGGAAATAATAAACTGACTAGCTTTCCTTCTTCTAGCCCCTCCCTTACAATGTGACAGAAGTTAACTACTATCCAAAATCTCGATTTTCTTGAAAAGTATAAATGTTATTGATCTAAAATTTCAAATGTATCAATCGCATATTTGTTTAATGCTGTCACTCCTTTTACCACTCCCCATACAAAATTTCTTTAGATCACAAAAATTTCTATTTCATCTGGGTTTTAAGCCAATCGTAGTCCTATTATATTTTTAATCTTAGTGTTATTTTCTTTAGACTTATTTTTAGAATTAACACAAGCTACAATTATTTATATTTCCTTAACTGTCTTCAATATGGATATGATCTCAAATAACCACCGTGAGCACGGACCTTGCCCATTCAAATACGAGTATCATGGTTTCATTCTCAATGAATTATGATTCTGATTCCAACAAAATACAAAACATTGTGCTGAAAGAGCTATTAAACTAAGCAGATGCTATATCCCACTGAATTACCAACTACATTCTTAAACATAACAGGACTACGATTGGGCGTAAAGCCCGATAATTTTGTAGGGCAAGTGGTAGAGGGTGTGACGACATTGAACTAATTTTTAATTGCAGATCAGTAGCATTCATACTTTTTAGGCAAATGGACTTTTTATAAAGTTGTTGAATTGTGTTAAATTGTATGGGAGGGGGTAGAAGGAGTGAGGTGAAGTAGATAATTTTTTTAAAACTAATTGCAATTATAATAGAATTAATTATGACAAAATTTCGTCTTTTCAGCTTTACTAGTTTCAATGAATATCGAAAATATGTATTTTCCAAAATTCGCCATTTGTTTAGGAGGGGGTAGAAGGAGTGAGGGGATTGGATCAATATTTCGTGATGTTAATGACATTTGTATCATAATATTTTTAAATTGAAAATATATTACTAATATGATGATTTCAATCTACTGCAAAAACCACCGCCTCCCATATAAAATGCGCTTTTCCATGAAATGCCTTAAACCAGTTTAGTCAGTGCATATAAAATTTATCGAGTTGAAACTGTGCAATTAATATTTATTTAGAACTATTAGTATGGCCAAAAAAAATTAGACTACCAACTTTACCCTTTCCACCCCCTGACGCAATTTCACAAAAAATCTGCAAATTGCAGATCAGTAGCATTCATACTTTTCAGGAAAATTGACCTTTTGTGAAGTTGGGCAATTGTGGCAGATTGCATGGGAGGGGGTAGAAGGAGTGAAGCTAATCGTCTAATTTTTCTTAGCCTTACTAATTATTCTAAATAAATATTTAGTACACAATTTCAACTCGATCAACCTTTTATTTGTAGTTTTTCATAAAAAAGTGCAGTTTGTATGGGAGGTGGTGGAAGGGTGGTGAGCACTCCAATAAGTTTTATACGGTATATTGAAATCATCATAATATTAATATATTCCAAATTTCAGATCAATAGCATCAATGCTTTTGGAGCAAATTCGTTTATTCTCGAATTGCAAAATTGCGTCATTTTGTATGGGAGGGGGCAGAAGGAGTAAAGCTAATCGTCTAATTTTTCTTCGCCTTACTAAATATTTTAAATAAATATTTAGTGCACAATTTCAGCTCAACAAATCTTATACGCCCTGAGTAAATTGGCTTAGAGCATTTCATGAAAAAGTGCAGTTTGTATGGGAGGTGGTGGAATTAGCAGGAGGATACAAATTATTTTTATACAGTAAATTGAAATCATTATAGAAGTATTAATTCCAAATTTCAGATCAATAGCATTTACATTTTTCGTGCAAATCCGTTTATTGTCAAATTGCGAAATTGTGTCATTTTGTATGGGAGGGGTGGGGCGATTTGGCCCGCACACGAACTTGACCTTACTTTTTTGTTGAAAGCGATGTGTGTAACATTTGAGCTCTCTAGCTCAACACGTTCTCAAGCTAGTGAGGACACGGACGGAGGGACGGACATCCGGTTTTGAGATTTTTGAGTGATTTTATGAACTTGTGTATTATTCATTTTTTCTCCGAGCCTTATTTCTTGGCGTTACAAACTTTGTGGCAAACTTATAATACTCTCACATTTCATCTAGAGTATAAAAATGATGTTTGTAGTTATTTCTGAAAAAGTTTTAAGCACTCGCCCGTCCTTCTACCACTCCCATACAAACTTCACAATTTCACTAAATCCAGAACACTAATTTTCTCATTTGTAAGTAAATTTTCGAACAATAAATTTTGTGTAAAACATTTTGATAGCCACTTTGGCGTGATGTGAAAAATCAAATTCAATGTCGTCAACCCCTTTACCACTTCCGCTACAAAATTTCTTCAATTCCAAAAATTTCTCTTTCATCTAGAGTATCCTAAAGCCCAACCCTGCAGGTCCTGTTATGTTTTTTTTTGTTTGTAAATTGCGTACTAAAGTTTGAATAACTGTAATGTCTTTATTTTTGAAAACAAACAAACAAAAGTCCCTCCATCACACTATTGTTAACTGCCAACAAGTCGGGCACAACATTGTTATTTTTGGGGATGCGTGGAAAGTCAATATGCTGGTAAGAGTGGTTAGTGAAAACTAAGCGAAATGGGGTTTTAGGGTAGGGCTGTTGTCAATTTAACACTTATTTCCGAATACGATCAATAGTTCCAGTACATATAATCAGTTTGGGTTCTTAAGAGGGGAGTGGTGATAGAGTAGGTTAATATTTTTTTAATTTATTGCTTGAATCGTTTCCAATACTCTCTGTATAGAATGTCACTTTCATAGACGAAATTGCATAGAATTTTCATAAAATTCGGTGTATTTTACATTTATGAAACCAAACATTTGTGTGGGAGGGGATAGAGGAGGTAGGGGAATCGTAAAAGTTGTGACGCAATTTTATTTCGCTTCTCTTTTAAGGTGCTTGTACAAAATTTCAAGTTCGTAGCTTTTAATTTGTTGGTTATTAGTTGATTTATTGAAATTGCTCGAAATCATACTTTTGCGTGGGAGGGGGTTGAAGGGCAAGCGGTATCTCAAAACTTTTGACGCGATTTCGTTTTAACTATTCTTAAAAGTTTTTGTGCAAAATTTCAAATTGATAGATTTTAATAGTTAGGCGATAATTGATTTCTTAAAAATGGTCGAAAAGATAATTTTGTATGGGAGGGGGTAGAAGCTCTGAAGGTATTTGACCAACTAATATTTCATACATTTAAGGATATTTTTAAATGTATTCCGCAAATTTCATTCAAAAATTTTCAGTTTTTGTGTTTTTTCCGTTTCACATGAAACACATTGTGAACATTAGACCAGAGGGGTCGCTAATAATTTTTTTTTCTATGTACCAGATGTATGCATAATTTTTTTTTCCGATTTTTGCGGTAAAGAATACACGTTATTTTCAAGGGAAATCAATTTTTTTTATTCAAAATATTGGCCATCGGCTTCTACACATTTCGCCCATCTTTCTAGTAATTTATGAATACCATCCCAGAAAAACTGATTGTCTTTTGCGGCACACCATTCGTCGAGCCAGTCTCCAACTTCTTCGAAATTGCTGAAGTGCTGGTCTTTGAGCAAATGCTCCATAGATGCGAAGAGGTGATAGTTAGACGGTGCCAGGTCTGGGGAGTACGGCGGGTGTGAAAGGATCTCCCATCCAAGTGATTTCAAGGTCTTTTACTGGTGGCGCATTGTCGTGTAACAAAATCAGTTTACCATATCTTCTGGCCCATTCCGGTCGTTTTTTGATTAATACGTGGTTTAAACTAATCATTTGTTGGCGATAGCGTTGTGTATTAATGGTTTCGCCGGGCTTCAAGAGTACATAATACACAATACCGCTCTGGTCCCACCACACACAGAGCATGGTCTTCTTGCCGAAGCGATTTGGCCTTGGTGCCAGGTGCAAGTCACCATTTCTTCCGGTTCGGGTTCTCAATACAAATCCATTTTTCGTAACCCGTCACAACTTGATGCAAAATGATTTCCTATCGTGCCGCTGAAGCAACATTTCATAAGTGTCTTTGCGATTTTCCATTTGACGTTCATTCAAATGTGTGGGACCCATCAACGGAGTTTATTAATCTTCCTCATTGCTCGTAAGCATCTGCTGATTGTTTCTTGTGTCACATTTAATGCTTCTGCCAATTGATCTTGAGTTTGAATTGAATCATCATCCAATAACTCCTGCAATTGCTCGTCTTTGCACTTTTGTGGTCTACCAGAACGTTCACTGACTTTCACATTGTAATCACCACTTTTGAATTTTCGAAACCACGTCTCACATGTTCTAACCAATGGAGCATGTTCACCATAAGTTTCTACCAGCAAACGATGACTTTCAACAGCCTTTTTCTTTTGATAAGAAAAGCAAATGTTCTTTTTCAGACACATAACTCGACATGATCACTGAGCAATAAAACAAAGACACTTATTTTTAACGGATTCAACTTTTGTGTGTTTGTAGCTAAATGTCAGACGAACAAAATGACGTATGTGTCAAATCAATAGGCTGCGTACTTATCGTTGGCGTCATCTGTTAGTGAAACCGGAAAGAACTTATGCATATACCTGGTATATTAAATAGATTTATCCACGTTCAAAATTTAAACTTTGTATCTTTCACCAGAGCCCTACTGCTATGTCCAAATTTTACATTTTTCTTGTGTTTTGCTAGTATAGCTTAATAAAGATTTCAAATTTAAATTAGATATTTTAAGAGATAGTAGAGATATTCATTTTTAATTGTTTTTTTTTTTTTTGCACCTTCCCTAACCCTCGTTCATACAATAATTAGCCTATTTCTAAGCTGATTCTAGTGGATCTGAATGCCACCCTCAAATTCCTGTTACGACCCCCTACAGGGGCATAGAACAGAAACAACTCTCTTCAAGAAGGCGCGATCCTGAGCATCGGCCTAAAATTGTTGCCAGGACTTGTTTTGTCTGTCCTCCTGCTCAACTGCTCGCTTCCATGTGTTACATGGTCGACCAACTCGACGTCCTTCTTGAGGATTATAGTCCAGAGCCTGTTTGGCGATGTTTGCTCTGGTTTCTTAAAAGTGTAACCGATCCACTGCCACTTCCGACTTTGAATCTCAATACCTATCTTAGTCTGTCCAGTTGTACTCCAAAGTTTGCCGTTGGAGATCCCTTCTGGCCAAAACATTCTTAAAATGCGTCGGAGGCTTTGGTTCACGAAAGTCTGTAGTTTCTTGGTAAGTCGAGCGGTCACTTTCCACGTAGTACAAGCATATAACAACACGGGTTTGCATGCGTCAAAAACTCGCAGCTTCGTACGAAGGGAGATCTCTCTTAATCTCCAGAAAGGGGAAAGGATGCCGAACGCCTGACATGCTTTATTTAGACGAGCCTCAATATCCTTTTCGCCTCCGCCGTCCATGCTGTATATAAATCCGAACGGTTACACACTTCATCAGCATAATCAAGGTGACTTAAGATGTCAAATAGTCTCTATTGAAGACCTTTACCTTCCCCACCTTTTAGTGCAGCTTTCAAGATGTCATTTATTACCACCAGAAACAGGGCTGGTGATAATATGCAGCCTTGTATGGCACTTTTATGGTGCCAAAATATGAATTTTATGATAAGTATGTAATTTCATGATGATAAGTAATTTCACAGATATAATCATTTGAAAAAAAAAACCACCATTTGTTTTAAGGCCTGAGTTTTGGGACGCCAATGGATAAACAAATTAAATTATTTTTAAAGTTTGTCCCATAACCCTCTCTGTATCTTTACTGATTTTCAGCTTACTATCTGCATTTATAGTGGAGATATTAGCAAGTGTACTTTTTGACTCTTCCCCACCCCCTCCCCCACGACTCCCTCTTCCACCTCAAACTCTCCAAAATGTCGATAATGAAGCTCACTTACCCAATAAACAATCCACCCAAAAACGAACATTCTACATTTAAAGTTTTCGGACATACATATGAGCCCATATGTAC
Source organism: Chorisops tibialis (assembly GCA_963669355.1). Classification (NCBI taxonomy): domain Eukaryota; kingdom Metazoa; phylum Arthropoda; class Insecta; order Diptera; family Stratiomyidae; genus Chorisops; species Chorisops tibialis. The sequence continues at coordinate 88,704,014 of OY770262.1, read as the reverse complement.
GGCGTACGGGGATACGGATTTAATTTTTTTTGCATTTTTAGGCTAATTTAGTCATGAAACGCGAAAAACAAAAGTTCGGGTTAGCAATTTTTTTTTCTGTGTCACAATACTTTATTATTAGAATAATAAAGGAATTGGTCTATCGTTATTTATCCATTTTGGGTAATTTTCGTTCGAATTAGTTTCTCCATAATGAAATAGGTTCAAAATTTTTTTTATAACGAAGCAGTTTTTTGCTCCCTCGTATACAAGTTCTAATAAATTTAAAATAATTGTCACGTAGCCTGAAATTTCTTGATTTGAAGGATTATAACCCTTTTAAAGATCTTATTCGATCTGATAAATTGAAGTGAAAAAAACCATAACAGAATTATGATTGGGCGTAAAGCCCAATCATATGATACTCTAAATGAAATACTTACTTACCTTTTTTTTTTTTACAGCACCGAGTATAACTTAGGAGGTCACCCTTTAATGCAATGCACAGCTATGTCGGTATAAAAAGAGGAAGTGGAGGTGTTAAGGTGGAGAGAGACGAAAATGACGGTGGACATTGTTCTTGAAACACCGCAGGCTGTACTTGTTGGGAAACAAACTAGCTGGCAAATCGTTCCAAAGTCTTGAATGACTGCCTATATTTCACTGTACGAGAAGGCAAGGGTTTGACCGTGTACTCGTGTGCGTGTTCAGTTTGGCGAGTATTTTGGGGAAAAGTATGCAGTGGAGGAATGAGTGCGCTAAGTTCCGTACTGCATTTACCATGGAAATATCGATAGTAAATGCTGAGTACTCCGACATTTCTGCGATCCTCAAGAGAATCTATAGAAGACATGATGGTTTCGTCTCCAATCAGTCGGAACGCATGTTTTTGAATACGATCGAGCAACGCGAGGTGTGTTTTGGGTGCCCCAGCCCAAACATGCGAGTTATATTCTAAACGTGGTCTAATGTAGGCCTTATAAATGGTTGCTAGGTCGATGGGTGTGAAATATTTTTTGCATTTTCGGAGAACACCTAGGCGTTTAGAGGCGTCAAGGGCAATATCAAAGATATGCTGGGCCCAATTTAGGTGGTCACTAATTTTGACGCCTAATAGTGAGAAATTCTCCGAAGTGGTAAGCCGTGCACCATCAAAGGTTACATTGTGAGACAACACTGAAGCATCCCGTTTGAGGGATAGATGACAGGCCTGTGTTTTGGATGCGTTGAACTCTAATCTGTTTTTCCTGCCCCATTCTAGGATTAAGTTGAGATCCGAGTTCAGCGAACTGAATAATTCCGTGCGATTGGAAGCAATAGAATGAATGTTTGATTCCGCAGCAGAGTTAAATTCATAGATGTTGTCTAAAGTACTGTCATCTGCAAAACTATGGATTGGATTGAGAGTGGACGACAGAAGGTCGTTTATGAAAACTAAGAAAAGAGTTGGAGATAAAACAGAACCTTGTGGGACGCCGGAATCAATTGGGTAGGAGGAAGAAGTAACGCCATCTAATACTACTCGTATAGTGCGTTCAGAAAGATAGCTCTCAATCCATTGAACAAGGGTATCATTAAGGCCGATGGCCCTAAGCTTAACTAAGAGACATTCGAGCCAAACTCTGTCAAAAGCTTTTGCAATGTCAAGTGCTAGGACTTGACCTTCACCATATTTATGTAAGCATGAGTTCCAACGCTCTGTGAAGTAGACTAAAAGATCACCCGTCGACCGTCCAGAACGGAACCCATATTGACGATCATGGAGGAGCTGTTTATCCTCCAGATATTTGACGATTTTACGATTGACAGCAGTTTCCATTACTTTCGAGAGCACTGAAGTAATGGCTATTGGGCGGTAGTTGGCGGGGTTCGCTTTGCTTCCTTTCTTGGGAATGGGCTGAACATTCGCAACTTTCCACATACGCGGAAAGCACCCAGAAGAGTAAGAAAGATAGAAACGATTGCGAAGAGGTTTAGCTTAAGAAGAGGTGCACTTTTTAAGGGTGATGGGGGAAATACCGTCTGGACCAGCGGATTTGTGAATATTGAGCTCTGTAAGGATCCGAGAAATAAGTCTCGTGCGAAAATGCAGTGCAGGCAGTGAGAAACCAGAAGGATTTGCAGCGGGAAGCGATTGGTTTGATGGTAGAAGGTGAGAGTTTCTTGCGAAACTTGCTGCTAGTAAATTGGCTTTTTTGCTAGGATCAACCACGGTGCGGTCGCCAACAACTAGAGGTGTAGAGGTGGTATAGAAGAAGAAATGAAATTGTTGTTGACCGTTTTGACAAATCACCAATAAGACCTCGAGCCTTTTGGGCACTGGAGGATCTTCCGTCGAAGTTTTTGGTCATGCTCAAATTTAACACGAATGAGTATGGATTTGCAGGCATTTCTTGACGCATTGAAAAACTCTCTGTTGGCAGGTATTCTATTTCCTCTAAATGTTTGAAATGTTAGTTTCTTGGTCTGAATTGCAATGAGACATTCTTTGTTGAACCAAGAGTCCTTCGACGGCCTGACTCTTTTATGACCAGAAGGTATGTAGAGCTTCATACCCTTCAGGATAATCTCAGTGACAATTCTACAAGCTTCATCGCAGTCATTGGAATCGAAGCACAACTTCCAATTAAAGGCATTGAAGAAGCTATTTAGCGCCCCCCAATTGGCTCTTTTGAAATGCCAAATATTTCTTCGAGGTGCCTTGACTGTCAGCGGTGTAGTTGCTGCAACTGGGAATTGAGCACGAATCAAGAAGTGATCAGTATTTCCAATTGGCGATGGGGATATGACAGAGACAGAATATTTCTCAGGTTGGTTGGTGAGAAATAAGTCAAGAAGGTTAGAAAAATGACCTGCGATATCTGGTAAACGAGTAGGCTCATCCACCAGTTGTGTTAACCCGCTTAAAGAGGCAAAAAGCTCAGTATCACGTCCCCCCTGGTCCGTAGTGGAGGAATGTTTAAGCCAGGCAATGTTATGAACATTGAAATCGCCCGCGATAACGATTTCAACGTCAGGGTTTGCAGTATATATAGACTGAATAGATTTAGATAGCCCATCCAGTTCTGATAAGGTGTTCGCTGCTGTCATTGCTGGGCTTCTACAATTTTAAAGTCGATAGCTCTCGTATGTTCGAAGGAGGAAAACTTTTCTTGAACTTCCAATACAAAAATTGGAATTAGGTGAAGGCGATATTTTTTTTAGCATTTATTGAAATTATTAAGGGACAATTTCTGGCAAAATTTCAAGTTTATACTTCTTCTAGTTTCTATGAAAATCGGTTAAATGCATTTACCAAAATTCTGCATTTGTATGGGACGGGGTAGAAGGAATATCCGAATCAAAACCAAATTTTTTGACATCAATTATATTTAAAATAATATACTTTTCTCAAATTTTAAAGTTGATACCTTTGACAGTTTTGAAGAAATCTAATTTAATTGAAATTCCGAAATTTCATAAAATTTGTATGGGAGGGGGTAGAAGGAGTAAGGTTAAGTTGATAGTTTTTCCAAAATTTCTCATTATAATAAAATTAATTATGACAAAAATTGGTTCATTTAGCTTTGCTAGTTGCAATGCAAACCGAATAAATGCATATTTGAAATTTGTGCATTTGTGTGGGAGGTGGTAGAAGGAGTAAGGAGATCAGATCAATATTTCTTGAGGTTAATGATATTTCGGAATCGAGGTTTTTGAGAGACAACAAATATTTCTGTACCTTTGTCGGCTCTGTGCGAGCGTTATTTCTTAGCGTTACAAACGGTAAGGCAAACACAATATACTCTCAGATTTCATCTAGAGTATAAAAAGAAAATTGCTCAAATTATTGCTTTCAAAGTCCCTCAAGTCAAACATCGCTTACTTTAACAATAAGTCCTAAAAAATGAGAGCACAGATTAGAAGACATACACATAATTAAGTTCTTTCGAAACAATCGCTGCTTAATAAATAAATCAAATAATTTCCATTATATACACTAGAAGATAGTTTATTCGATTCGTATCCATCCTACCAAATCTTACATTTCGTCGCTGGATTCATTTTTGAACCAACAGGACATTGAAACTCCTTCGAAAATTCCTCGAAATTTGTCAAAGAACCAATCACTCGATATTTATTCGGGGTATGTTCATCGGTCAGCAAAGTTACAAAATTGTCGATGGGTTTGATTGTTTCACAATAGAATTGCGCAAAACTTAAGAAAAATAACTGCTTGTTTGTCAGTTCTAATTCGGGTAAGATTTCATCTTTATACTGATCCTTGGATAACTTGTTCTGATCCAACCAATTCATGTAGGCCCCATAGGCATGTCGTAAGCCCCCATTGTCTGCAATATCCTCATCAAGAGTAGTCGAATTTTCCATTGATAGACGACCCTTTAGCATAACCGACGTATAATTTGCATATTGCGCGATAAGACATTCAGTTCGATTCGTGTATTCATCCGTTGATTTCGACGTCCACCAGTTACGTATGTTGCCTTTTGCGTCGAATTCACGACCCGATGAGTCCAAACTATGCGTCAATTCGTGTCCAATGATCGTTCCAAGACCACCGTATTTTATACTATTGGGATAATGCGGACTGTAGATTGGTATCTGAAGTATGCTAGTTGGGATCACAATGAAATTGTTGGACGAATCGTAGAAAGCGTTGACTTCGGCTAGATTCAAGTTCAACTCGGTTCGTGAATTTTTCTTGTTCAGAGTTTGAAATGGTTTGCGAGTCGTATAAGTCATAAGTCTTAGGTAGTTTGTGTAGTAATCTTCCGGATTGATTTCCAGCTCATTGAACATTTCGGTCATATTTTCTTTAGATCCCCCGATTTTCGGGACCAGTCCCTCCAATTTCTTTAGCGCTTCGACGACTGTTGCGTTCTCCATCCAGTCAGCCTCTCGTATGGTGTCGGCAAATGCCGATTTCACGTTCTGTACAATCTGTTCAACATCTGCGTTAGTCTCGTTATTGTTAAATACTTGATTGTAAATATATCCTAATACTGTGCCCATATTAGTAGTAACTTCGCTAGTGCAGGACTCTTCAATTTCCGTATTTGAAATAAGAGCGAATGAAAATCGGTAGAGGAGAAAATTCGCAATGACCGCCGGTCGGGTATCGTTCAGAAGCCTTACCAATTGCGTCAGGTACGGTCGATTCACGATGATAAATTTTTGCGACGAATTGAAATCTTCGCCTGCTATTATGTTGAAAAATTCTTTCCAGTTGATTTCCGGTATTGTCGAAGACAACGTTTCCAGCGACGTATCTTCCGGATCTTCATCATTCGATTCGCTAGTACAGATTTCAGCCAAAGCTATTTCAAATTTCGAAATCGAGTCGGTTATTTCTGCAATTGCGGTCTTATTTACTCCGAAATTTTCGAAAATTTTCCTGATCACTATCTTTAGTGCATTCTGTATTACAGCGCTATTAATCATTGCATCTTGTCGGAAAATTGGAAATTCCGGATTCGAAATGTACACAGATTTTCTTGTTCCGTCGCTATAATGTGGTAAAACGATCGCATCGAACAACGTAACGATCCCGAAAAGTTTCAAATACCCGGTTACATTGATCCAATTGAATTCGTTCTCAGACCAACTAGCGTTTAAAGCAGGCCAGCCACCGGGAAGACCGAACATTTTAACATATGGTTCATAGCTGTTTCTCTTTTCGCGTAAGCACAAATTGTAGTACAATCGAACTTTTTTCACAATATCGGTTTGAAGGATTTCGGTGAGATTGTCGTTTGAAATTCGCGTTAAATTCTCCTTAAAAATCACATCGTCAAAAAACTCTTTCATTTTTTCCTGTAGTAATTTGATGGGTTCACTGTTAAGTTCGCCATTAAACTGAGCCCAATTTCCGCAGGCATACTTGTAAAAATTATCACAAGGATCAACTGACGCATTCATGTAGCGTTTCATAAGTTCTGTTTGGTGTTTTCGTATTGCATCGCGATCACTATCGGCACTTCCGATTCCGATTAAATAAATTAAGTAAATGCTTATCACATTGAGAACTTTCATTTTTAAATAATAAGAAAGGATTGTAAATGAATATTCTGTAATATTATAGCGGAATGTACAGATTTTGTTAATAAAGTAACGAAGCCGGACTGTGTTGCGATACAACACCAGCGAGAGACTATTATACTAATTTCATTTAAGCATTAGTTCTTAGAGATTTATTCGAAAATCGCAAATCAGATTCGGACTAAAGGTCAATAACGTAAAGATTGCATAAAAGTTAATCACAATCTTGAAAGTTGTATAAGCCATCATTTTGACTGATTTCGAGAAATTTTTTTTTTATTCTTATAGTGAATTGAATTTTAGAAAAATTGTTGCCTTGTGTTTGCCCTGACATTTTTACTTTATTATTCTAATAATAAAGTATTGTGATATACACAAGAAAAAAAAAATGTGCTACCCTGAAATTTTTTTTTTCGCGTTTCATGACTAAATAAACTGCCAACAAATCGGGCGAAACTTTATTATTCTTGGGACAAGTTGCGGATGCGTGGAAAGTCAATATGCATGTTAGAGTGGTTAGGGAAGACTAAGTGAAATGGTGTTCTTGGGCAGGGCAATTGTCAATTTAACACTATGCGAAAACGTTCAAAGGCTCCAGTACTTATAATCAATATTTCGTTCGTTTATTTATGCAAGTTTGAGTTTTTATGAGGGGAGTGGTGAGGCCTGATGGTAAGAGTGGGTGGATGTTAATAATTTTTTAATTGATTGCTTGAATCACGTCCCATATTCTCTGTATAGATTGTCAGTTTCATAAACGAAGTTGTGTAGAATTTTCATAAACTTCGATGTATTTTACATTCACGAAACCGAACATTTGTATAAGAGGGGGGTAGAGAAGGTAGGGGAACCGTAAAATTTGATATGTAGTTTTATTTCGCTTCTCTTGTAAGGTGCTTCTACATAATTTCAAGTTCGTCGCTTTTAATTTGTTGGTTATTAGTTGATTTAATGAAATTGGTCGAAATCATACTTTTGTATGGGAGGGGGTAGAAGAGCACGTGCGATTTCAAAACTTTTTACGTAATTTCATTTCAATTATTTTTGTAAGTTTTTATGCAAAATTTCAAAATGATACGTTTTAATAGTTAGGTGAAAATTGATTTCTTAAAAAATGGTCGAAAAAATAATTTTGTATGGGAGGGGGTAGAAGTTTTAAAGGTTTTCGACCAGTTAATATTTCGTATACTAAAAGAATTTTTTTAAATGCATTTCGCAAATTTTCAAGCTTCTACCTTTAAATTTCATTCAAAAATTTTCAGTTTATGTGGTTTTTTCATTGCACATGAAATACCTTGTGCACGGTAGACCAAGGGGGTCGGTGCATAACAATTGTGGAATTTTTATTATTTTTTCTGTATGTACAACAAATAGATGTATCCACATGGAAAATTTAAATTTTGTATCTTTCACCAGAGCCCATAAAATATAACTTAAAATTTTCGACATTTTTGGTTACCATCTCCCGACCCAAAATTTTTACGAAATTTAAAAACTAATTAGCTCCACAGTTTGACAAAATTTGAATTTTATATCTGCACTCAATTTTGAATTATAATGGTTTGAAATTTTGGAAAGTGCACCATTTTTGAAATGCTCCCCATTTCCCCCCACTACTATTTTGTCCAAATATTATATTTCTCTAGTACAGCTTAATATAAGTTCTAAGATTCAATTACATGGCTTAATAAATAGCCGAGATATTGAGCTTTAAGTGTTTTTCGTTGCACACCCCCTGACCCTTCCCCTTACAATAATTAGCTTTTGTCTAAACTGATTCTAGTGGACCTATATGCCAGCTTAACGGTCTCAAAATATCAATTTATTATGGTAATTTCGAAGAAATAATCATCTGAAAAAAAAATTCGGCCGACAATTGGTTCTTAGCCCCCCTTTTTGCACCCCAATGGATAAAAAAATTAAATTATTTTTAAAAGTTGTCCCACAAATTGCTCTATATGTATGTTGATTTTTAGCTTCCTAGCTGTAACCGTGGTTGAGATATTTGAATTCGTATTTTTCGGTTTAAGCGCTCCCCCCGCCTCCCACTGAACCCGTACACCCCCCAAAATGGGTGTCCTCCTGAGATCCGCAATTACCTACAATCCCTCTAAAAATGAACTTTCTATCTTGAACGGTTTGGGAGTTAATGTGTGCTGAGCGTACACACCGGCGTACGGCGGATGGCGTACAGACAGACGTTTATTTTTTGCATTTTTAGGCTAATTTAGTCATGAAACGCGAAAAAACAAAATTTCAGGGTAGCAAATTTTTTTATTTTTCCAAGTCGATCACAATACTTTATTTTTAAAATAATAAAGTGATTAGCCTAAAAAGAGGGAAAAAAAATCCGTCCCGCCGTACGCCGTACATATGGAATCCATATCTCCGAAACGGTTGAAGGTAGAATGTTTGTTTTTGGGTGGATTGTTGGTTGGGAAAGTGAGCTCTATTTTCTATTGGGGGGTGTTAGGGGGAAGGGGAGGCGGGGGGAGGGAAAAAGTCGAAAATTACACATGTTAATGTCTCCGCCACGAATGCAGAAAGAAGCTTGAAAATCACTAGAGATATAGAGAGGGTTGTGGGACAAACTTTAAAAATAATTTAATTTTTTTATCCATTGGCGTCCGAAAAGAAGGGGCTAAAAACAAATTGTCGACCGAATTGTTTTTTCAAATGATTATATCTTCGAAATCACTTATTGTGAAAAACTCATATTTTGGGACCATTAAGGCGGCATACAGTTGCATTGGAATCAGCTTATAGAGTGGCTAATTATTGTAAGGGGAAGGGTCAGGGGGGTGCAAAGAAAAACACTTAAAAATGAATATCTCAACTATTTCTTAAGGTATGTAATTGAAACTTAAATGTATATTAAGCTATACTAGAGAAATACAAAAAAATATAAAACGTTGAAATAATAGTAGTGGGGGGAAATGGGGAGCATTTTAAAAATGGCGCACTTTTCAAAAAATTACAAATCTTTATATCTCAAAAAATAGTACAGATATCAAATCGATAATTTGTCAGATTGTAGAACTATATAATAAAAAATTTTTGGTAAAAATTTTAATTTGGGAGGTGTAACGGGAGGGAGGTGATAAGCAAAAATGTCGAAAATTTTGAGTGATTTCTTTAGGGCTCTGGTGAAAGATACAAAGTTTAAATTTTGCCTGTGGATACGTCTATTTATTGTTTATATAAAAATAATAATAACTTGATCCATAGCTGTTATAAACCGACCCCCCCGTTCTAACGTGCACAAGGTGTTTCATGTGCATTGAAAAAAACACTTAAACTGAAAATTTTTGAGTGAAATTTTAAGGTAGAAACTTGAAAATTTGCGAAATCCATTTAAAAAATATCCCTAAATATGCAAAATATTAACTGGTCGAAAACCTTGAAAAATTCTACACCATCCCATACAAAATTATTTTTTCGACCATTTTTAAGAAATCAATTATCACCTAACTGTTAAAAGCTATCAATTTGAAATTTTGCATTAAACTTGCAAAAAAATTTGAAATGAAATTACGTTAAAAGTTTTGAAATCGCGCCTGCCCTTCTACCCCCTCCCATACAAAAGTTTGATTTCGACCAATTTCATTAAATCAACTAATAACCAACAAATTAAAAGCTATGAACTTGAAATTTTGTACGACCACCTTACAACAAAAAAGAGAGAAAATAGCATCACAAGTTTTACGATTCCCTTACCTCCTCTACCCCCTCCCATACAAAATTATTTTTACGAGCATTTTTAAGAAATAAGTTATCAGCTAACTCTTAAAAGCTATCAATTTCAAATTTTGCATAAGACTTATATATATAATTCAAATGAAGTTGTTTTAAAAGTTTTGAAATCGCGCTTGCCCTTCTACCCCCTCCCATACAAAACTATGATTTCGACCAATTTCATTAAATCAACTAATAATCAGCAAACTAAAAGCTACAAACTTGAAATTGCATACAAGCACCTCATAAGAGAAGCGAAATAAAACTACGTATCAAATTTTACGATTCTCCTGCCTTCTTTAGCCCCTTCCATAGAAATGTTCGGTTTCGTGAATGTAAAATACACCGAATTTTATGAAAATTCTATGCAACTTCGTCTATGAAACACATTTTATGCAGAGAATATTGGACGTGATTCAAACAATTAATTAAAAAGCTATTAACATCCACCCACCCTTACTATTACCCCTCCTCCTTCCCTCATAAAAACCCAAACTTGCAGAAACGAATGAAATATTGTTAAATTGACAACAGCCCTGCTGACATTCTATACAGAGAATATTGGATGTGATTCAAGCAATCGATTAAAAAACTATTAACATCAACCTACCCTTACTATCACCCCTCAAAACTCCCCTCATAAGAACTCAAACTTGCGTAAATAAACGAACGACTACTTCCCTGCCAAAGAACTCCCTTTCACTTAGCCTTCCCTAACCACTCTAACCTGCATATTGACTTTCCACTCATCTGAAACTTGTCCCAAGAATAATAAAGTTTCGCCCGACTTGTTGGTAGTTTATTTCTAGCAGTGTTTGTTTCTTTCTCTGTTCTACTCCAAAAAAAAAAATCCACCTCCTAGACAATGGTTTGTGTCCTTGGTAGAAAAGTTCCCCGAATAACTCGCATTAATTACACCGAATTTTTCGACAGTGCAACCATAACCAACGGATGAAAAACTACGCCGAAAAAATAGAAATTTCTACATCTCTCTACAATGGCACTACAGCCCGAATCGGGCGGCCTTGGCCTCCTGACCGTGAGATTCCTTAATATTTTTCATTATTTATTGTGGAAGGGTTGTTAGACCTTTGCACAGCCCTCTATCTTCGAATTTTTTATTTTCGTAGATTGAGGCGACCAAGGAGTACCCAAGCAGGCAGTGTACTGGAATTATGCGTCGACCGGGATTCGAACTCACGACCTTCGCATTGTAGATCAACACGCTACCTACTAGACTAAACCCTAGCTAAAAAAAATCAAAATATTGAATTAAAAACTAAATTAAAATGAAATCGAACAATTTTCTGAATGGTCAATTGTATAGGTGCAAATGAATTAGAAATTGTTGAACCTCACACATTTTTGGTCTACATAAATGTGTTAGTAGATCAAATTTACCAAGTGTTCTTATATTAAGTTGGCTCAGTACGCCGTAAACCATTTAGTGTTGCTTTAATGTGATTATAATAAAGCTAATGGAACCTTACCGCGAACGATTGCATATGGCCAGGCCGAAACGAGAAAAAAACATAACAGGACTATGATTGGGCATAAGGCCCAATCATACAATACTCTAGATGAAGAGATATTTTTTGATTTTATGAAACATTGTATGGGGAGTGGTAGAAGGGGTAACACATTGTGTTAGACTTGCTATTAAAATATTTTATTGAAAATTTAAGTTTCAAAAATTTAATAGGTGCTCAGAAAATTACTGTATTGAATTTTGTGAAATTGTGCAGTTTGTATGGCAGGTGGTAGAAGGAGTGGAGAGTTCTTAGTGAGTTTTTCAGAAATAACTATAAACATCATGCCTTTGACATGTTTTCAATCGCAGATCTGCAGCATTTAAACTTTTCAGGAAAATCGTCTTTTTGAAAATTTGTGAAATTATGTCATATTGTATGGGAGGGGATGTATATAATATATTCCAAATTTCGGATCAATAACTTTCGAGAAAATCTGTTTATTGTCAAGTCTCGAAAAAGCGTCATTTTGTATGGGAGAGGGTAGAAGGGGTGGAGCGATTTGGAGATAGCGAACAGATGGACGGACGGACGGATGGATGGACGAACGGACAGACAGACATCCGCTTTTAAGATTTTTAAGCGATAATATTAACTTCTGTATCATTCATTTTTTCTCCAATCCTTATTTCTTAGCGTTACAAACTTTAAAACAAACTTATGTATAATGCTCTCAGATTACGGCGGTTACATTCTTACCGAATCCTTTTCCTTTAGTCCTGGTAAGTTGGTGTTAGCTAATACTATATTAATCGGTGAGCATGCTTAAGTCATTTGGATACAGATTATGTTAATTAATTTTAAGGCTTTGTGAACAAGTAAATGAAATTTGTCATGTTCTAAGAATTCTTACTTAAGATGCAATTGAAGTAAATGATCTAGGTGTATTACTGGACCATAAATTAAGTTTTGTCGCTCATATCGATCGCATGGTTGCAAAAGCTAATTCTCGTTTGGGTTTTGTTAAGAGAAATTTCGTTGATTTTTAAGATCCATATACTTTCAAATCACTCTTTCGCTTGCTGGTAAGGTCTGGAATATTGTTCAGTTATTTGGGATTCATCACATGCCATTCATAGTGTTCAGAGAAGATTCACTCGTTTTGCATTGAGCTGGATTGGTCAAATGATATGCCATGCTATGAAAATCGTTGTAAGTTAATCGATCTACAATTTCTAGATGTTCGAAGAAAACAGCATTCAATAGTATTTTTCCGAGATATCTTTGGCATATTCTGCTCATAAGACAGTTTATTGATCCAATGAGCCCTTAACTCGCAGAATATTTAATTTTAATTCGGTTGTTAATTTTATTGATATCAGCTTTAATAGAGATTGTTTTAGAGAAATGGTATTAGACTTATGTTTTAAATCTGCACATCAAACCGCAACAAACCTCTATTAGGAACGACCCTCCTAATCAGAGAAGAAATAGTTTCCACCGTTCGTTCAATGGCCGGAAAGAAAGCCCCAGGTATAGACGGACTACCAACCGAACACCTCAAATCGTACCCGGAAATAACAGCTCCCACTCTTAACTGAGGTGTGGAATGAAGGAAGATATCTGATTGAAGGGAGTGCGTCATTGTGAAAATTCCAAAGAAGGGCGACCTTTGGGATTGTGACAATTGGCGTGGTATATGCCTAGTCAGCGGTAAGCGAAATTACATGTAGAATGCTTTGCGCAGGAGAGGTATTCCAGATAAGGTCACAGCTATGATTAAAGAATCCTATGAAGATGCAGAGTGTCGCGTCTTCCATAGAGAAGTGCTGTCCGAGAGCTTTCCTGTACGGAAGGGTATCAGACAAGGCTGCACATTATCATCAGCCCTATTTCTGATGGTAATAAATAACATCCTTAAAGTTGCACTGGAAGGTGGGGAAGATAAACGTCTTCAACGGAAACTATTTAACATCTAAGGTCACCTTGATTATGCTGATAACGTGTGTTCTCTTGTATATAGCCGTTCGAACTTAGAGTCAAATGTTCGCTCGTTGCATTGTAAGTGCAAGATGGCGGGACTGAAAATAAATGTACGTAAAACCAAGTAGGGTTCGATCGCAAGCACACCGATTGCTCTTAACGGACAAGATGTGGAAGGGGTACAAGACTTTTGTTATATCGGAAGCATTATCAGCATGGAGGGTGGAGCCAAAAAGGATATTGCGGCTCGTCTAAATAAAGCTCGACAGGCCTTCGGTATCCTTTCCCCTATCTGGAAGTTAAGAGAGATTTCCCTTCGCACGGAGCTGCGAGTTTTTGTTATATGGTTGAACTACGTGAAAAGTGACCGTTCGTCTTACCAAGAATCTGCAAACTTTCGTGAACCAATGCCCTCGACGCATTTTGGGAATATTCTGGCCAGAAGTGATCTCCAACGGCGAACTTTGGAGTTCAACTGGACAGACTGAAATATGCATTGAGATTCAAAGGCGAAGTGAAATTGGATGGGTCAGATTTTGAGGAAACCAGAGCGAAACATCGCCAAACAGGCTCTAAATTATAATACTCAAGGAGACGTCGGGTTGGTCCACCATGTAGCAGATGGAAGCGAGCAGTTGAACAGGAGGCCCCAGGAATAATCAAGTCCTGGCAACAGCTTAAGGCCTATGCTCAGGATCGCGCTTTCTGGAAGAGAGTTGTTTCTGTCCTATGCCTCTATAGGTGGTCTTAACACATATTTGATTGATTGATTGATTGATTGATGTGTCAATGGTATTATGGTCTATGTTTAGCTTGGTCAAATAAGTACTGATTTCGAGAGAAGTGAAGCAAATTTCTCGGTCTATAATGATGCATCTTGAACGGCTATAGTAACTGAAGTACTTATTAACGCAATTGATCACTTCTCGAGTACTAATCGAGTTCACCGGATAGAGCTTCACGTACTTGAATCCGTCGAGTACCAGTAAGATGTGCTTTTCCTTAGAGGTAACAGATGGTAGAGAGCCGAAGTGATCCATGTGGATGGTGCCAAATTGGATTGGTTCCATCGGGATATTGTGTATATATTTTTCTGAAGATTTCTATAAACGTAATCGGGCTCTAAACATTTATGATCAGATTTAATTCCATGCTTATATTGTTATATATTTCTCATTTTATGCAAAGGAAATATTAATAAATAAAAAATAGTAAATATTAAATGGTGAATATTTCTATAGCTATACATGTGTACTTGTAAACTTTTTCATTCTATTAATTAATAAATATTTAATGAAAATACAATAAAGAACTAATTCAAAGGATTTTAAAAGTTATTATCCATAGCAGTTTGTAGCTATATATCGGTAGCTGAAATCAGGATGATAATATTTGGTTGAAAATATTTTGATAAAAAACCCATGCTTATGTGATTAAAAAAAACTGCGCTGCGTGTATCTGAAACGGAGTTTTTGTTGTACATTTGAGTTTATAAATTCGCATAAATGGTTTTGTGATTCACACAGAGCTGGGTTTAAGCCAACTGTAAGTAATTATTATTTATTTGATGTGTAGGATGTTCTTTCAGGTATAAAATTTTCATGTATTAAATAATTAATAAAAATAAAATTGTATAATCCGACATTCTTGACAATATCATAGAACGACTATCGTATTAGAAAATAACTTATTGATTTTACATATTATCGTTTAGCGAGCACACACGAGAGTGAAATTATGAGCGAAACAACGATCCAAAAGTTATGATCCAGATTACGAAATTTTCATCGTTGGGACACACAATTTAGAAGGAAAATTCGATATTTCGTGACCATCGAGGGAGCATGATAATACCAAAAAGGGTCAGGAATCTCGTCGAAAACGAGTTCTTTTTCTGCTCGTATATTCACATCATGCCTGGACTTAGAAGCCTCGTAGTCGTATGCTGTTTCCGCCAGTTCATTCCCAACATGTTACAAATGTGTTATTAAGTTACCTAATAGGCTTCGGATATGGAATGCCGATTAAGGAGGTATTTTCTATCCTAACAAGATAATAATAACAATAACATCCAAATAATGTGCTCCGATCTAATTGAGGTCATTACATCCGATTTTATGTATACACGTACAGCTGATATACGTTGCTCAAGTTTTCAGCTTATGTAGATCCATACACAACCTCCTAGATTTGCATCCAGCACAAATGTATGTGCGCCATATTGTTAAAAGTTTTTGTCTTCTTACGGAGAAAAATTTTCAGCTGGAAAAACTTTTATGAAAATGTTGAATTATGCAAAAAGGAAGTAAAGTTCGAACTAGGATTAAGGGAATAACATAAAGAGAAATAGAAACTTGACTTTCTAGATCAAAGCATCGATATCGATTCTGGAACGCATTGAATTCTTTACAAGTATTAATTCCGAATCCCAGAGTTTCTGTTTGTAGAAAGAATGTATATAATGCCTTTCCACGAATGCATTTAGTAAAGCAATATCAAAAGTAGGGTTACCAGTACTTCACATAGCAACCATGCTCATAGTATTTTCCTATTATTAAAAACCATTTTTCAATAGCATTGCAAATAAATTCATATTACCGTGAACCGTACTGAAATTCGATTTTCAAACAGTTTTTCCCAAAATCCGTAACCAGGAACCGGAAGTTGTGCAGGAAGCTGATTCAGTACGCTCAGTGAACGATTCTTGAATTCTTGAATTCGATTCAATAACTTTTTGAATGTTTATACCCTAGATGAAATCTGAGAGTATTGTAAGTTTGTTACAATGTTTGTAACGTCAAGAAATAAGATTAGGAATAAAAATATGAATGATACAGAAGAAAGATACAAGTAATCACTCAAAAATCTCAAAACTGAATGTCCTCTCTAGATTGAGAACGTGTTGAGCTAGAGAGCTCAAATCTTAAACACGTCGTTTTTGACCAAAAAGTAAGGTGAACTCCGTAAACGGGCCAAATCTCTCCATCCCTTCTACCCCCTCCCATACAAAATTACTCAATTTCACAATAAACAGATTTCATCGAAAAGTATAAATGCTACTGATCTGAAATTCGGAATGTACCACTTTTATGCTGATTACAATCTACTGCATAAAAATTATTTATGTCCTCACCCTCCTACCATTACCTCCCATACAAACTGGAATTTTTCCTGAAAGGCTCTAAGCCAATTTACTCAATGCGTATAAAATTTATCGAGCTGAAATTGTGCAATAAATATTAATTTAGAATCATTAGTAAAACCCAAAAAAACGACCGGCTTTACCCCCTATACCTCCTACCATACAAAATGACACAATTTCGCAATTTGACAATGAACGGATTTTTTCGAAAATTATAAAAGCTATTGATTTAAAATTTTGAATATATTACTTTTATTATGCTTTCAATCTACTGTACTAAAATTATTTAAGTCCTACCCTTCCTTCCACCACCTCCCATACAAACTGTACTTTTTCATGACTATAAACAAATTCACTCTGTACGTATAAAATTGATCGAGCTGAAATTGTGCACTACATATTTATTTACAACTAGCGATCTCCCGCGACTTTGTCCGCGTAAGAATCGCAAAATAAACATTTTTGAGAATGTAGTTAGCAGTAAATTATGACGGATAAATAATCTGTTTAGTTTATTGGCTCTTTGAACACAATGCTTTGTATTTTGTTGGAATCAGAACCATAAATTATTAAGAATGAAACCATAATACTCACATATGTATGAGACAGGCTCGTGATCAAATCAATTCAGTGATTCGAGATCATATACGTGTTGAAGAGCGTTAAGGACATGTGAATAGTTGTAGCTTGTGTCAATTAAAAAAAGCCCAAATCAAATGACATTAACCTTAAAAACATAACAGGACTTCGATTGTACGTAAAGCCCAATCATATGAAATCGAAATATTTGTGATCTTAGAATTTTTGTGTGGGGAGTGACGGGAGGGGTAACAGTATTGAACTAATTTATTTCACATCATGCTAGAGTGGCAATAAAAATGTTTTGCACCAAATTTAAGCTTGACAAATTGAATAGGTACTGAGAAATTTAGTGCATTGGATTTAGTGACATTGTGCAATTTGTGTGGGAGGTGGTATAAGGATTGGGAGGTTATTGGTGATTTTTCCAGAAACAACTATAATCATCATGAAAATGATATGTTTTAAATTTCAGATTAGTTACATTCACACTTTTCAAGAAAATCGAGTTGTTGCAAAGTCGTGAAATTGTGTCACATTGTATCGGATGGGGTAGAAGGAGTGGAGCTAATCGGTTAATTTTTTCCCGTTTTTAATAATAATGCTAATTAGGGATTTAATACAAAATTTTAGTTCGATGGAAGTTATACTTACTGAGAAAATTGGTTTAGAGTATTTCATGAAAAAGTGCAGTTTGTATGGGAGCTGGTCGAAGCAGTAGGGACTTCTTAGTTAGTTTTTTAAAAGCAACTATAATTATCACGCAATTGATATATTTTAAATTTCAGAATAGTAACTTTCATACTTTTTAACAAAATAAATTTTTTGAAAAAGTCGTGGATTTGTGTCAGATTGTATGGGAGACAGAAGGAGTAAAGCTAATTAGTTGATTTTGCCCTGATATTAATAATAATGCTAATTAAGGATTCAATACGAAATTTTAGCTCGATGGAAGTTATACGTACTGAGAAAATTGATGTATAGTTTTTCATGAAAATGTGTAGTTTGTATGGGAGGTGTTGGAAAGAATAGAGGACTTAAATAATTTGTATACACAAAGATTGCATTTATAATAAAAATTATACATTTTAAATTTCAAATTAATAGCATTCACAGTTTCGAAGAAAATTTGTATATTATAAAGTTTTGAAAATGATTCGCTTTGTAAGGGAGGTGGTAGAAGGTGTGAATATTATAAAGTTTTGAAAATGAGTCACTTTGTATGAGAGGTGGTAGAAGGCGTGAGGGAAGTAAAATAAAACTTAAGGCAAATAACTTCTCGATCCACACCTAATATTCTGTGTAAGTTTAATTACAATCAGTTCAGCCGTTTTTACGTGAAAGCCGGTACGACAGATAGACAGACAGAGAAATTTTTTCAAAACGTGTGTTTCTGCTTAGTTATTGTCCAAATAAAGCGAAAAACTAACTTATAGGCATTTATAAGCAAATAGCAGACAGACACTACAATTATATTTTTATGTATATGTAGATTATTAAATTTCGACAATTAGTTTCACTCCTTCTACCTCCTCCCATACTGAAAAGTATGAATGCTAATGATTTGCAATTTAAAAAAAAACATGATGTTCTTAGTTATTTCTGAATAAGTCATTAAGAAATCGCCCCTCTTTCTACCACCTTTCATACACACTACACAGATTCCTCTTTATTGATTATAGTGATTACCTGCCTGATGGCTTTATCTCACTGTTGTCTTTTGGAACTTGGATTGTTTCGGACGACAAACATTAACGCTCCCGAAGGTGGCAGTTTATATCTTCTGCAAGGTCGGCATTTATACTGCTGGATGCAAGACCAATCTAAATCTTTGCCAATCTTTCGTTCATGGCAACAGGTTGAGGATCACGCAACCTTACGCCGAGTTATTGCTCTGCGCGCAATATAGGCACCACAGCCACCTCGTGTATGCCAAGAGACGACCTCAGCCAGCACTGGCGGTGGAAGGTACCTTCCATGGGCTACCCAGCTCCGAGGCACCAGATAACCTCTGGTAGACTACACAACTGAAGCATAGCTAGCTACCTTGCACTTTGATCAGTTGCAACCCTCGGGTACGTCGGGACGGTCAACCCCTAAAGTAGTTACTGGAATCGCCGAAGCTTTCTAGACCAGCACTTTCTTCCCTGCGGATTGTATGATTCGGAGCCGGTGCCAGTATAGTATAGTAAAATGGAATCAATTTCAATATACAAGACACTCGACTTAGTCCCCCCTAAATGATGAAATTCGGAGCCAATGAATATAGTATAATAAATTCTTTAAAAAAAGAATTCAATATACCAATCATCGACTTGTTCCCCCCCCATCTGGATAGGTTGCTGAGCCGACAGCAAGCTGCCGACTTGGTCCACCCTATCACTTATGCTTAAATTATACATCCTAAGGTTTGCTACCAAGCAATGTCGGCTATACCGTCCGTCCTATTGAGCAGCATGTTATGCATCGATTTTCGCTACTTATATGATCTCTCGATCAATGCAACTACTAGTGTCCGCAACATTTGTATCAACATATCAACGTACATCATTGATTTCGCACTTCGGGTCGTCGGATAGTCTTCATAAACCTTGTTATGAAGATGCACCTCATCGCCGTACTACTTTCTTGTTACACAGACCTGTTTATACACTTCATAAGTACATCTAACAGCTAATTGCACTGCCATTTTTACATCTTGTTATACAGCCGGGTGATAGGTTTGGACATTGTCCTCCCCTATCTGGATGGGTCGCGGAGCCGATGATAATATAGTACAATAAATTTGATATATATTTAAATTCAATGCACATATCATCGACTGTCTCCCCCCTCCCCATCTGTAGATCTCTTAGCGCTATCCAACCTGCACCACGAAGAGGTGGATCTATTTCGCTGACCATACAAATTTCACAATTTCACTAAATCCAATACACTAATTTTCTCAGTACCTATTAAATTACTGAATCCTAAATTTGGAATAAAACAAGCGAATTCTTGCCGGATCATCTTTTCTGAATTGTAACCATTTTATTTTGAGCCATGGAACCTTTTCTTTTTGAAGACCAAAAAGATATTGGTTGCTCTTGCAGAAAAAGTTTTAGACACAAGAACGTTCTATGTTTAGATTGGTTGTTCTTGTATTAAACGAATATGTGAAAAAAAAATCAAAGCGTACTTTAGTTCTTCTTGTAACTAACATTTTTAAACATTACAACTGGCATTGGTTCGTTTGACGAGCTATACAAGGAAGTCGGTTTGTTTTATGGGATTGAATATTATTGCACTAAACAAAGCAGGCTTCATAGACACCGCTGAACTAAAAACCTCAAAACGCCAAAATTGTTTATTTATTAATCATAACAAGATAGTTTAGTTTACAAATAGATTGCTTAATTTAATTTATTTTAATATATCCTAATATATTTAAATTTACATTAATTAATTAAACATAATTGTATATACATATATGATGTATGATAGACACTGGTGGAAGGGTTAAGTGGGATGTGGGGACCTTATAAAACGGAGCGTAGTCTCAGTTTATATGTCAGCTTATTTATTGGAGGTGTATAGTGGGTGCTGAATTTGTTGAATACTCTACAGCATCTGTTAATTGGTTCATTTTGTCCGTAATCAGTACGATGTGCATATTCCTTAAGTAGTTTTGAATGTCTCGTCAGCCTGACATTGTCATTGAGTCTGAATTTATTGGAGATATTGTCAACCTTAATATCGCCATTCAAAACATCTAAGGTAAAACAGGATGTGAGCATGGTTCTTCTAGAACCAAGCGGTAAGAGATTTAATAATTGCAGCCTAACTGTGTAGGGTGGAAGGTTTTCAAAGTCTCTAGGGTCGTACAAGTCCCTGAGAGCAAAAAGAAGGAATTGCTTCTGGATTGACTCTATTCTGTTGCTGTATAACTGGAAAAAAGGGTCCCAAATGGGACATACATATTCCAGAATAGGGCGGACAAGAGAACAGAATAAAGATTTTGTAACCCATACATTCTTAAACTCTTTGGCTCTTCTCTTAATGAACCCAAGAAGTCTATTGGCTTTCGAAATTATTCGATTATAATGAGATTTGAAGCACAGTTTGTTGTCCAGTACTAAGCCGAGGTCCTCAATTTGATCAACACGGTGTAGTTGAGTTCCACTTAAGACATAGTCATGGTGATATGTGGATGATTTACGTGAGAAACTTATAACGTGGCATTTACTGACATTAAGCTCTAATTTGTTCTGAATGCACCAATGATCTAGCGCAATAAGCTTGGATTGTAGGAATGCGGCATCTGCGGGCGAGGTTATGGCATGATATATTTTTAGATCATCAGCGTACATCAGATGTGAAACATTTTCCAATACTTCTGATAGATCTGAGATGAACACATTAAATAAGAGAGGTCCCAAGTGACTTCCTTGGGGTACCCCAGAGGACACTAATATTTCCTTGGAAATAAGACCTTGAAACTTAACAAATTGAGTTCTATTGTTAAGATAGGATTTAAGCCAGTCAAGTAAGGATCCTGTCACACCAATTTTTTTTAACTTTAAAATGAGGACATTGTGATCAACTCGATCAAACGCTTTGCTAAAGTCGGTGTATATTGTATCGACTTGATGCCCGTTTTCAAGTTCGCAGAGCGTATCAGATACAAGAATCATGAGATTCGTTGTAGTCGAGCGACCTTTTCTAAAGCCGTGCTGTTGGTCATTAAGAACAGGGTTGATCGTATTGGTTAATTTATCGCAGACAATTTTTTCGAATAATTTCGGTATTGCTGATAGAATTGCTATACCTCTGTAGTTCTCAATTTTTCGTTTGTCTCCATTTTTGTGGATAGGTGTGAGGTGCGATGATTTCCAAGCCGAGGGGAAAGTTCCCAATGACAGTGACTTGTTGAAGAGAAAATGTAAAGGTCTTGAAAGTTGATGGGCACACTTTGATAAAAATAGGGGAGGAATAATATCAGGACCTAGACCTTTTTTGGTATCAATAGTCTTGAGAGCAGCGAGCACCTCCTCAATAGAAAATGAGATATTATCAATAAGTGTAGGAACCGAAATGTTGGGTTCACTGTGGGTTGAATCTGACTGGGCACTAAAAACCTCTTGAAAACGGTCAGCAAACATATCGCAGATATTAAGCCGGCAGGAAGATTGCGTGATCCCATTACACATGGTCATGGGATAACCCGAACTTTTTCGTTTTGTATTAACAAATTCGAAAAATCTTTTTGGTTCTGTTATGATATCTTCACCAATTTTTTTAACATAACACTCATACGCAACCCGGGACTTAGAAGAGAACTCTGAGGCCAGCGTGTCATAACTTTTTTGAAGATTAGGAGAAATCGCGCCTGTTTTTTTAAGTTTTTTAAATAGCTTATTTCTTCTATTCCGCAGTGATCTGAGGTTTTTATCTAACCAGGGCTCTGAAACTTTGTCTTTTTGTTTTATTACAGGGACATAATTATCGACAATTTTAAAGATCACATCGTAAAACGTTGTTATGGCATTGTCAAGATCATTACATGAGAAAAGGGATGTCCAGTCTATCGAAGACAGTTCGTTATTAATGCAATTGAAATCAGCATTACGGAAGTCAAATACAATATTATTATTGTAAGAGTGAACAAAATTAATGTTGTTGCATGGTAGTTCTACTATGATAGCAGAGTGATGTTGTGTATTAGAGAAAAGATTCTCCGCGTCAGAGGCAGGGCTAACAATCACTTCATCATATGCATCTGTAAAGATCATATCAAGCCATCTCCCATTTTTATTGGGAAAATGCACTACCTGATGTAAGTCGTTATTATATAGTGTGTCGATAATAGTGGTGTCAATATCAGACAGAAGATTCCCCGGTATAATAGTGTTATCGGAATGATTAGTCTGAAAAGAAATATTTGGGCGATTAAAATCGCCGAGAAGGAAGATATTGTCATTCTCTGTTAAGGAGCAATTGACACTATGAAAAATTTCAAGAATGTCGTGGTATTTTTGGTCTTCAGAGTTAGGCTGGATATACCTATATACAACACCTATGTAAATATATTTATTTATCAGTTTGATTCTGATAAATTTATGTTCAAAATAAACTGCCAACAAGTCGGGCGAAACTTTATTATTTTTGGGACAAAATGCGCATGCGTAGAAAGTCAATATGCAGGTTAGAAGGGTTAGGGAAGACTAAGTGAAAGGAGCTTCTTGGGCAGGGCAGTTCTCAATTTAACACTTTCCGGAAACGTTCAAAAGCTCCATATTTCATTGGTTTATTTATGCAAGTTTGAGTTTTCATGAAGGGAGGGGGGAGGGTGATAGTAAGGGTGGGTGGATGTTAATAGTTTCTTAATTGATTGCTTGAACCAAATCCAATATTCTGTGTATAGAATGTCAGTTTCATAGACGAAATTGCATAGAATTTTCATTGGATTCGGTGAATTTTAAATTCACGAAACCAAACATTTGTATGGGAGGGGGTAGAGGAGGTAAGGGAATCGTAAAATTTGTGATGCAGTTTTATTTCTTTTTTTTTGTGAGGTGCTTGTACAAAATTTCAAGTTTGTAGCTTTTAATTTGTTAGTTATTAGTTGATTTAATGAAATTGGTCGAAATCATACTTTTGTGTGGGAGGGGGTAAAAGGGCAAGTGCTATCTCAAAACTTTTAACGTAATTTTATTTCAATTATTTTTGTAAGTTCTTGTGCAAAATTTCAAATTGATAGCATTTAATAGTTAAGTGATAATTGATTTCTTAGAAATGGTCGAAAAAAATTTTTGTATGGGAGGGGGTAGAAGTTTTAAAGATATTCGACCAGTTAATATTTTAAACTCTTGGGGATTTTTTTTAAATGCATTTCGCAAATTTTCAAGTTTGTACCTAAAAATTTCATTCAAAAATTTTCAGTTTATGTGTTTTTTTCATTGCACATGAAACACTTTGTGCACGTTAGACCCCCACTTCGGTGCATAACAATTTTGGAACAAATTATTATTTTTTTTCTATGTACATTAAATAGATGTGTCGACGTGCAAAATTCCAACTTTGTATCTTTTACCAAAGCCATAAAAAAATCACTCAAAATTTTCAACATTTTCGCTTTCCACCTCCCTCCCCTTACACCCCCCAACTTAAATTTTTTACCAAAATTAAAGACTATATAGCTCTACAATCTGACAAATTTTCAATTTGATATGTGTACTCAATTTTGAGATTTGGTGATTTGTAGTTTTGGAAAGTGCGCCATTTTTTAAATGCTCCCCATTTCCCCCCACTACTATTATGTCCATATGTTATATTTTTTTCATATGCCACTAGTAAAGCTTAGTATTCGTTTCAAGTTTCAATTACATAGCTTAAGAGACAGTCGAGATATTAATTTTTAAGTGTTTTTCCTTGCACCCCCCCTGACCCTCCCCCTTACAAGAATTAGCTTCTATCTAAACTGATTCTAGTAGATCATGATGCCATCTTAATGATCTCAAAATATCAATTTTTTATAGGTAGTAATTTCGATGATATAATCATTTGAAAAAAAAATTCGGCCGCCAATTGGTTTTTAGCCCCCCCTTTTCGCACCCCAATGGATAAAAAAATTAAATTATTTTTAAAAGTTGTCCCACAAACTCTTTTATATGTGTGTTGTTTTTTAGCTTCGTAGCTGTAACCATGGTTGAGATATTTGAATTCGTATTTTTCGGTTTAAGCGCTCCCCCTGCCTCCCCCTGAACCCGTACACCCCCCAAAATGGGTATCCGCCTGAGATCCGCAACTACCTACAATCTCTCCAAAAATGAACTTTCTATCTTGAAGGGTTTGGGAGTTAATGTGCGCTGAGCGTACACGTCGGCGTACGGCGTACGGCGTACGGCGTACGGCGGACGGCGTACGGCGGACGGCGTACAGACAGACGGATTTTTTTTTTTTGCTTTTTTAGGCTAATTTAGTCATGAAACGCGAAAAAAAAAAATTTCAGGGTAGCAAATTTTTTTTTTTCCCAAGTCGATCACAATACTTTATTATTAAAATAATAAAGTAAAATGTTGTTGGTGTTGTGTTTACAATCTCACTCGATAAAGATTTGTGAACTGCAATTAGTACACCCCCTCCTTTTGATAGACCCGTTGCGCTGTAATTCCTATCATTTCTGTATACGGTCCAGCTATTGTCCAGTATTTCTTCATTTTTGAAGGAGTCATTTAGGCCAGTTTCCGTAATAATAATAACATTAAAGTGACATGATTTTGCATCAATGAAGAGATTATTTACCTTCCCTCTAATGCCACCTCCGTTGTGGTAGAAAATTCGTATATTATTTTTAGAATTAGGCACGAAAAAACCGATTATGATTTTCACGACTTTTTTGCATATCAGATATACCTAGGTATGCTTCGAGGAGACATGGGAACCGTATGTGGCAAGATCCTTATGGACTTGGTCTGGAGAAAGATTGAACTGCTCGTGAAAGCGTGTATAGAGCCGTCGTAAAGCTTCTAGATCCGTTGGAAGTCCTTCCTGTTGAATGGACAGAATCAGACTGGTTTTTGTTTTGCCATTTATACAGGTCGAGTCAGATTTATTGTGCATATAAGCAAGATACAGCCGCACATTGTCAAATATTCTATGTTCTCTCAACCGTGATAGTAAATATCTGTTCTCCTCGGAACTTGCCGAATTCTTTGATAGCTTTACGACTGGGGGAACAAGTGGGTCAAGGAAAGGTGGATTATTGTGACCAACGACTGCAGTATCAAGATTTGTACAAGATAACTTTTCATTTTTATCTTCAACACATGTTACTGCTGACGAAGGGTAGGGATTGATTGTGTCGCCTCGCACGAAATTTTTGTAAGGACCCGGAACTATGACAGAATTCGAAGTAGGAACTGAGACTAGATTCGAATTAGGTAGTGTATTTGAAGTAGGAAGGTTAATGGAATGTAATAAACTGGTGTTAACACGATTAGTTGTGGCTGTAGTAATGGTGTTAGTGTTAGTTGTATGGAAAATTTTTTTCTTCTTATTCGTACTCATATTGTTCCTATAATTATTATTGTTATTTTTATTACTATTTGTACCACTATTTTTAGTTTTGTTATTGGTTCTACTCTTATAACTAATATTTGGATTGTTAGTGGTATACTTATTATATTTTAAATTTGACTTCCAGTGTCGGATTTGTATGTTGTTCCATTTGAAGACATCAGATTTCGTGGTGAAGAAAAGCCAGTCATATTGCATAGGCATATAAAGTTTAAAACTCGTGTGTTTCGGTGTAATTCCACTAACTCTGCGGGACGGTAACTTTTCACACTTACAGCCTTTTGTCGCAAATTGGTCCGCAAGCGTTTTGCATAGCCACGATGCATCCGAGTTTGGAGGAGCTCCAGTAACAAAATAGGCAAACGAATCAGTTGAATTTGTAATTTTGACCTTGTTAATCCTATTCAGCTTATTAATTCTGGCATCCCAATCGGCTTGCGTCCATGTTGCGTTGAATTTTATTAACGAATTTTTCGGCGCGTCAGGAACTCTTCCAGGTAAGTGTATCTTTGGTAGCGAGAACGTTTGAACGGGTGACAGCGAAAGTGTACGTATATGCAGATTTTCTTTTGAACTTTGAGGTGGATCGCAAACAAATCGGGAGACTGCTAGTTCGCGCTCGAAATCAACGAGTTTTGTTGTTATATCGTCTGCCTGTCTGATTTCGGACCTGGATGTTGTATGACTCAATTGACTTGATTCCTTCACAAGAGATTTGTCCGCCTTCGTTACCAGTAGCTTAACTGATCTGACGTCATCATGGATACTGGTGAGCTTGCTTGCAACAGCGTTCACCTCCGCGAGCGAGACGTCTGTTATTGATGATACACCATTAGCGGAAATATTGTCTGATAAACTATCTAGAATAGTAGTTAGTTTAGAGTCTGATTGTGTCCACTTTTTCTGCAACTTCGATGCGTCATGTTGGATCAAACTACAACATGAGTGTAACTTGTCCAGCTGTGATCCGTAGTCACGAAATTCGTCAATACAGTCGCTTAAGTTGGTAATATTATCAACGAGACTATTGACTTTGTTCGCAATGAAAGAACAAGTGCTTTTTAAATCCTCTATTGCAGCGTTGCTAGAGTCAATTCGTGATGCAGTTAGTTTAAAAAATTTAAGAATATGACACGGTTTTATAGCGGTACACTCGGTACATGTGAAGCTGCTTGGATTGTTCGAGACCCGATGAGCTTTAATACACTCGATATGGAAGATCACAAATTCCATCACAAGTAGTATTGTCAAGATTTTTAATAGCCTTATGGCAGACACCGCATAGTGCGTAGGACATTGGTGAAGGAGAAGACATTGCACAAAATAGAACTGTAGTCACTGGGTTAAAAGAAGACAAAAATCGTTTTTAATTGAACAATGTCAAGTTAGCCGAGATAATTATTAATAATCCACTGATTATGTATTTTAAACACACGGCGAACAGTAATTTTAATAATATTAAGTGTTTTTAATTAGGTCAAGTTTGCACAGGTAATTATTGATAATTCACTGTTATGTAATTTATCAGTCACTAATTGCAAGTTAGCAAAAACGTACCGCAAAGCGATTCACACAGTAAACAAAAAAATAATTAAAAATAAACAGACGACCGGTAATATTAATGAAAAAGTAGAACGAAATAATTGGTTGATAAAAAGTAATTATTTCGTGGAGCAAAACAAAAAGACGTCTGCACTGTCGGACGGTTAAAATACGTGTTTTTAACAATGGTTGTTCTTGCATCAACGTACAGATATATAAAGATGGTTCATCGAACTCAGGCCTCAACTTAATCCTGAAAGGTGGCAGAAAAAATAGAGTAGAGCTTAATGCCTTCAAAACGTAAGTCTTTCATTTATACCCTATGTATATGTATGTATATTTATTGCGTATGTTTTCAACTTAAATTTAATTAATGATTTCGTTTTCAGAGCTTAGACTAAACATTGTCTCTACAACTTTGTTTTGTACTGAGTAGCAAATGTGCAGATTTATTACTAACAATTTTAGTAGGTTTAATAAGTTTGGGAAAAAGTGCAAAACCCAATGTTTAAATTATTAATTCTACTTATTTAACTAAAATTAAAATTAACTTAAAACTAATCACTATTCTAATCGAAGATCGATTCGATTGTGGTGATGCCGCAATTCAAACATTTATTTTTAAATTTGTATTCTAGTTCATTGGTAAGATCATTAATATGTTGCGTTTTTGCTAATTTATACCCTAAAAAGAAAGTTCCTGTCGGGTCCTCGAATGTAGCCTTCGGTAGTGTACCCTTCAGAAGAACTGACATTACTCGGCATACAAATTTATAAGCACCCCAATTAGAGCAAACATATTTATACTCTAGATGAAATCTGAGAGTATTATAAGTTTGCCACAAAGTTTGTAACGCCAAGAAATAAGGCTCGGAGGAAAAAATGAATGATACAGAAGTTCATATAATCACTCAAAAATTTCAAAACCGGATGTCCGTCCGTCCGTCCGTCCGTCCGTCCGTCCGTCCGTCCGTCCGTCTGTCTGTCCGTTCGTGTCCTCTCTAGCTTGAGAACGCGTTGAGCTAGAAAGTTCAAATTTTGTATACGTCGTTTTTAATAAAAAAGTAAGGTCAAGTTCGTGAACGAGCCAAATCGCTCCACCCCTTCTACCCCCTCCCATACAAAATGACACAATTTCGCAATCTGACAATAAACGGGTTTCCTTGAAAAGTACAAATGACATTGATCTGACATTTGGATTGTAATACTTTTATGATGATTTCAATCTACTCTATAAAAATAATTTGTGTCTTCCCCCTGCTTCCACCACCTCCCATACAAACTGCACTTTTTCATGAAATGCTCTAAACCAATTTACTCAGTGCGTATAATATTTATCAAGCTGAAATTGTGTACAAAATATTTATTTAAAATTACTATTAAGATCAAAAAAAATGAGACGATTAGCTGTACCCCTTCTACCCCCTCCCATACAAAATGACACAATTTCGTAATTTCACAATAAACAGATTTGCTCGAAAAATATAAATGCTATTGATCTGAAATTTGGAATATATTACTTTTATGATGGTCTAAATCTACTGTACAAAAGTTATTTGAGTCCTCCCGTTCCTTCTACCACCTCCCATACAAACTGCACTTTTTCATAAAATGCTCTAAGCCAATTTATATTTATTTAGTGCGTATAAAATTGACCGAGCTGAAATTATGCACTAAATATTTATTTAGAATTATTAGTAAAACCAAAAAAAATTAGGCGATTAGCTTTACCCCTTCTACCCCCTCCCATACAAAATGACTACTTTTATGATGGTCTGGAACAAAATGGACCCATACAAAATGACACAATTTCACAACTTTATAAAAAGTAGATTTTCATGAAAAGTATGAATACTACTGATCTGCAATTTAAGACATGTCAAAAGCATGATATTTATAGTTATTTCTGAAAAGTCATTAAAAACTCGCCCCTCCTTCTATCACCTCCCATGCAAACTGCACTACTTCACTACATCCAATACACTAATTTTCTCAGTACCTATTAAATTTTTAAATCCTAAATTTTGTAAAAAACATTTTGATAGCAACCTTACCGCCATGTGAAAAAATTAGTTCAATGTCGTCACCCCCTCTACCACTTCCCCTACAAAATTTCTTAAGATACAAAAATTTCTCTTTCATCTAGATTGGGCTTTATGCCCAATCGTACTCCTGTTATATTTGTTATTGTACTTGAGTCCTCCAATCGCATTGGTGTTTTAGGAAGATGTATATACATTAACGACCGTCTTGACTACAACTCGCAAAAATGGGCTGGGGTAGACAAAATGCAACCGGCACTGTTCGATCGAATCCAAAAGCATGCGTTTCGACTTAATGGAGATGAGACTATTACAGGCTTCATTGACTCCGGCGAACACCGTAGAAAGGTCAGGATACTCAGCTCCCATACAAACTGCTTTTTTCATGAAACACTCTAAGCCGATTTTCTCAGAACATATAACATTTATCAAGCTCATATTTTGTACTAATTACTTAACTAGTATTATCACTAAGATCAGAAAAAAAATGATCAGTTTTACTGCTTCTACCCCCTGCCATACAATATGACACCGTTTCAAACCTCACAAGAAATATTTTCTTGGAAAGTATGAATGTTACTAGTCTGAAATTTAAGAGATATCAATTTTATTTTTGAAAAAAAAAATCACTAAGACCTCCCCATTCCTTCTACTACTTTCCATACAAACTGCAAAATTTTACTAAATCTATTACACTAATTATACTCTAGATGAAATCTGAGAGTATTATAAGTTTGCTCTAAAGTTTGTAACGCCAAGAAATAAGGCTCGGAGAAAAAAATGATGAATACAGAAATTAATATTATCACTAAAAAATCTCAAAACCGGATGTCCGTCCGTCCGTCCGTCCGTCCGTCCGTCCGTCCGTCTGTGCGCGCTCTAGCTTGAGAACGCGTTGAGCTAGATAGTTCAAATTTTGTACACGTCGTTTTTGACAAAAAAGTAAGGTCAAGTTCGTGAACGGGCCAAATCGCTCCACCCCTTCTACCCCCTCCCATACAAAATGACACAATTGCGCAATTTGACAATAAACGGATTTGCACGAAAAGTATAAAAGCTATTGGCCTGAAATTTGGAATATGTTACTTTTATGATAATATCAATCTACCGTACGAAAATTATGCGTATCCTCCCCCTCCTTCTACCACCTCCCATACAAACTGTACTTGTCATGAATTACTCTAAGCCAATTTACTCATTGCGTATACAATTTAGAGAGCTGAAATTGTGCACCAAATATTTATTTGAAATTTTTAGTAAGCCCAAAAAAATTTAGACTATTAGCTTCACCCCTTCTACCCCCTCCCATACAAAATGACACAATTTCGTAATTTGACAATAAACGGATTTACTCGAAAAGTATAAAAGCTATTAATCTGAATTTTCGGATATGTTATTTTCATAGTAATTTTAATCTACAGTAGAAAAATTATTTGCTTCCTCCCTCTCCTTCCACCCCCTCCCATACAAACTACACTTTTTCATGAAATGCTCTAAGACGATTTTCTCAGAACATATAACATTTATTGAGCTCATATTTTGTAATAAATACTTAATTAGTATTAGCACTAAGATCAGAAAAAAATATTTGATTACCTTCACTGCTTCTACCCCCTCCCATACAATATGACACAGTTTCACAACTTCACAAAAAATCGATTTTCTTGAAAAGTATAAATGGCACTAGTCTGAAATTTCAGGGATGTCAATTTTACAATATTCCTAGTTATTTCTGAAAAAAATCACTCTAATCGCCCCACTCTTTCTACCACCTCCCATACAAACTGCACATTTTCACTAAATCTAACTCACTAATTTTTTCAGTTCCCATTCAATTTTTGGAGTAAGCATTTTGTACAAAACATTTTTATAGCTACTTTAGCATGATGGGGAAAAATTAGTTCAATGCTGTCATCCCTTCTAATACTTCCCATGCGAAATTTCTTGGGATCACAAAAAATTCTATTTCATCTAGAGTATCGTAAGATTGCGCTTTACGCGCAATCGTAGCCCTGTTATGTTTTTTATTAATTTAAAAAAAAAAATTTACTTAGGACTGTTTCTCAGACAGCTACGTGCTAGTATAAGGGAAATTTTCGTAATATCTTGAAAACGTTATATAAGTAATAGTGGGTAATACATAGTCGATTTGGTATATTCACGAACTATGAATGAACTATGAACTTCTTCGCTGCAATCTTGAGGCACTTGATGTTTTTCACCTTGTCGAATATAGATTGGCAAAGTGTTGTAATAACGTATTGCTTCGTAGATGAGATCCTTCCTCAGTAGATTCGTCCTACAATTTCGATTTCTTATCAAGATTGCATTCCGTGTATTGAAATTGTGAACATCTGCGTTGTACGTTATGATTATTGAAGATTTTAGTCCTTGGTTTATTATTGTCCTCTTCAGGTTTAATGTTTGCTGCAAGTTTAGCTTATTGTAGGTTACATAAAAATCCACTGAAGGTGTCAGATGTGGTAAATTACATACGGCCTTAATGTTTTAGTTCATAATCCTCGATACTCTTTCCATGTAGGACATAGAGGTTTGGCTTCATATTAAAATTCCATAGGTTACATTTGATAAAATAAACGCATTATGCAAAATTTCTTTTATTGATGTTGGTAGAATGGTTACGCCGTAGGACTCTAGCACGTTATTAATGTGCGGAGTGCATGTTAGTATTTCATCGGTCGTTAATCCTGGCGGGAGATCGCTTTCTACATCCGCCCTTCAAATAGGTTCCGCATTTAGGTACCTGCTCCAATCCGAAATTTAATTATATCTGGATAAAACTTTTAATCCAAGGGCACATCTTGTATTTTTGTTACGTTTATAGAAGCCCGGAATTGTAGCTAAAACAACTGGTGAGCTAGATGGTTTATCTGAGTCCATTCAGTCTCTTTACACTGCACACCCTGACGCTCAAACTGTTATCGCGGGTGATTTCAATGTTGGAAACACTGCATGGCTTAAATATTCCTCCTGCACGGACCAAGAAGGACGTGATATTGAGCTCTTTGCCTTATTAAACGGTCTAACACAGCTGATAAATAAGCTTACTTGTTTACCGGAAATTGCAGGTCAATTCTTCAATCTTCTTGATTTATTTCTCACCAGCCAACCTGAGAAATACTCTCTCTCTCCTTGTAATATCCCCATCGCCAATTGGAAATACAGATCACTTCTTGATTCATATTCATGCACAATTTCCTGTTGCAGCACTAAAACCGTTGCCAGTTCAGGCACCCTGCAGAACTGTTTGGCATTTAAAAAAAGACAATTGGAGGGCGCGGAACTAGTTCTTCAATGCCTTCAACTGGAAATTGTGCTTCGATTCTAATGATTGCGATGAAGCCTCTAAACTTGTCACCGAGACCATCCCGAAAGTTATGAAGTTCTACATACCTTCAAGTCAAAAGAGAGTCCGACCGTCGAAGGACTCTTGGTTCACAAATGAATGTCTCGCGGCAATCCAGGCTAAGAAACAATTAAATTCAAAATTTTTCAACTCCAGCTAACAGAGAGCTTTATAATGCATCAAGAAATACCTGCAAGGCTATCCTTAAACGTATTAATTTGATCACGACCAAAAACTTCGGCGGAAGATCCTTCAGACTCCAAAAGGCTCAAGACCTTTCTGGTCTTTTGTCGAAACGGTCAACAATAATTTCATCTCTTCATCAACACCACCACTCGTTGATGGCGACCGTAATATTATTGATCCGGTTGGAAAAACTAACCTATTGGCAGTAAGTTTCGCGAGAAATTCCACGCTATCACCTTC
The DNA here is from genome assembly GCA_963669355.1 of Chorisops tibialis. Lineage (NCBI taxonomy): Eukaryota > Metazoa > Arthropoda > Insecta > Diptera > Stratiomyidae > Chorisops > Chorisops tibialis. The sequence continues at coordinate 88,670,654 of OY770262.1, read as the reverse complement.
AAACCTAGCTCGTTCTATCACAACTCTATCAAGTTTTTCGCTACCCCCGCTACATTTCTGCACGCGTCTCATATTTAGGATCCTGCAAAAGCTCAATGTTCACAAGTCCGCTGGACCTGATGGCATTACCCCCATTACCCTTAACATGTGCTCCTCTTCTCTGGCTAAACCCCTTTGCAATCTTTTCCATCTATTATGGGTCCTATCCATGATTGTGGAAAGTCGCGAATGTTCAGCCGATTCCCAAGAAAGGAAGCAAAGCGAACCCCGCTAACTACCGCCTGATAGTCATCACTTTAGTGCTCTTGAAAGTGATGAAACTGCTGTCAATCGTAAACTCATTCACTATCTGGAGGATAAACAGCTTATTAACGATCGCCAATACGGTTTCCGTTCTGGAAGGTCGACGAGAGATCTCCTAGTCTACCTGACGGAACGTTGGAGCTCTTGTTTGCACAATTACGGCGAGGGTCAAGTTCTTGCATTTGATATTGTAAAAGCTTTTGACAGAGTTTGGCATGAATGTCTTCACGTTAAGATAATGACTATTGGTCTCGACGCTACCCTCATTGGATGGATTGAGAGTTTCTTGTCTAAACGCACTATACGAGTCGTATTAGGTGGCGTTACTTCTTCCTCTTTCCCAACTAATTCTGGTGTCCCTTAGGGTTCTGTCCTATTGCCTACTCTGTGTTTAGTATTTATTAATGACCTTTTGTCTTCTGCTCTCAATCCAATCAATAGTTTGCAGATGACAGATTTTTGGATAACACCTTTGTATTTAACTCTGCTGCGGATTCTCACAAGCAATCTATTGCTCTCAAACGCTGGGAGTTATTCCGTTCGTTAAATTCCGACCTCGACTTAATCCTGGAATGGGGCAGGAAAAATAGAATAGAGTTCAACGCTGATAAAACACAGACCTTCCCTTAAACGTGATGTTACAGCGTCGTCGTCTAATTTGGCCTTTAATGGCATACGAATTACCTCCGTAGATGAGTTTACTTTATTATTTTATTGATAAAGTATTGTCATCGACACAGAAAAAAAAATTTGGTACTCTGAAATTTTGTTTTTCGCGTTGACTAAATTAGCCTAAAAATGCAAAAAAAAAATCCGTCCCGCCATACGCCGTACATATGGACTCATATCTCCAATACCGTTAAAGGTAGAATGTTCGTTTTGGGTGGATTATCGATTGGGTAAGTGACCTCTATTTTCTAAATTTTGGGGGTGTTAGGTGGAAGGGGGAGGCGGGGGGAGAGAAGGAGTCAAAAACTATACTAGCTAATATCTCCACCACGAATGCAGATAGGAAATTGAAAATCAGTAGATATATAGAGAGGATTGTAGGATAAATTTTAAAAATAGTTTAATTTGTTTATCCATTGGCATCCGAAAAGGGAGATCTAAAAACAAATTGTCGGCCGAATTGTTTTTTCAAATGATAATATTGTTGCGAGCTAGGGGTTCGCCAGATTCCAAAGGAAAACACAATTCGTTTAAAAATAATGAATAATTTTATTTAATCGCACTTTATACACAATTTCCCGATCACTTCACTAAATTCGCTCTAAAACTTAATTCGTACAACTCAGGAACACTGTCAATTTATCACTTGTACCGATTCGCGTTCTTCCACCGATAGGTGTCACCAAAATGACTAACTCGTTGTCTGAAAGTTGGCGGGTATTTATACTAAGTCTCCCAGACAGGTGTCGTTGTGTGTGTGTGTCTAGAATGATTGCCTACATTGTGGAGCTCGGTAGAAGTGTCTGGAAACATGTTGATAGTGTTTTGAAATGTTGATGGAATTCTCTCGATATTGCTGGGGTCGTCGAGGTTGTCAGATTTATAACATTACCCTCTCCTTAGTCCCTGTTCGTCCCGAACAGAGTTGTTCACTTCCTCCATGGCACCCTGGTACTTTGTTAGTCGGTCTAGATGTACCACTTTCATTTTAGTGCGAGGTTTTTGATGTAGTTGAATCCGATAGACGACATCATTTAATCGGTTGATGATCTGGTAAGGGCCTTCCCAGTTGCGCTGTAGTTTCGGCGATCTGCCCTTCTGTCGTTTGGGATTGTATAACCAAACCAACTCGCCCTCTTGGAATCCTGATGAGTTCGCCCGTTGATCATACCTCGTCTTCATGCGGTCGGACGCCAAATCAATTTTATCTCTGACCAGGTTATAAATTGTCTTTAGTCGACATCGAAGATCCGAGACATAATCTTTAGCATTGGTTGGTTGGTCTGGTGGCACTCCAAACATTAGCTCCGCAGGGACTCGAATATTTCTTCCAAAGATGACTCGGGACGGAGTTTCTCCTGTTGTTGAATGCACCGATGTTCTATAGGCCATTAAAAATAGAGGGATGTGCTGGTCCCAGTCCTTTTGCCTCTCGCTGACGAGTTTGGATAGGTTTGAGTTCAATGTCCTGTTGAAACGTTCCACCATTCCATCGGACTGTGGGTGTAATGGAGTTGTCCTCGTTTTGTTTATTCCCAGCATTTGGCACACGCGTTTGAATATTTGAGATTCAAAATTGCGCCCTTGATCGGAGTGTAGTTCACGTGGCGCTCCAAATCTGCTCACCCAGTTAGTAACAATTTGTTCTGCGACGGTTACTGCTTCTTGGTTTGGAATTGCGTAAGCTTCTGGCCACTTGCTGAAATAATCAATGACCACTAGAATGTAGCGATTACCATTTTCTGATTCCGGAAATGGCCCAGCAATATCCACAGCAATTCTCTCGAATGGGACTCCCACGTTGTATTGTTGCATTTCTCCCTTTGATCTGCGGTGTGGGCCCTGACTTGATGCACACGTAGTACATTTACGGCACCAGTTTTCGACATCATCTCGGAGATGGATCCAATAGAACCTTTCTCGTATCTTTGCCAAGGTTCTGTTTACTCCCAAATGCCCACCGGAGGTACCTCCATGATATTCCTTCAAAACCTCCTCGACTTTACAATGCGGGACGATGGTTTGCATGTGATACGACTTTCCATCAGCGTTCTCCCATTTCCGTTTTAATAATCCGCCGTCTAGGTGAAGGGAGTTCCATTGTGCCCAATAACACTTTAAGGTTTCACTGAATTGTGAGATGTCTTTCCACTCAGGCCGTTTCATTTCGTCCTTCCATGCCATGATCGGTGAAATATCTGGATCTTTACGTTGGGCATCTTCCAGTTCTTGCTGATTCCATCCAGTCTTTGGTTCGGTCGTTATCCTCTGAATGGTTTCTCCGGCTTCTTTTCCTTCTACACGGTGACAATGCTTGCAGTTCGGTGGACAAGGACGACGTGAAAGCGCATCGGCATTTCCGTGGATTCTTCCTCTTCGATGAACAATCTCGAAATCGTAGGATTCGAGCCTTTCGATCCATCTGGCTACTTGGCCTTCGGGGTTTTTAAACTGAAGTAGCCATTTAAGCGATGCGTGATCCGTTCGAAGAAGGAACTTTTGACCATAGACATATTTGTGAAAATGTTTTGTTGCTTCTACTATGGCTAGTAGCTCTCGGCGAGTTACGCAATAGTTCCTTTCTGATTTTGAGAGTACTCGGCTGTAGTAAGATAGCACTCTCTCCTGCCCATCGATCTCTTGTGATAGTACTGCTCCGATACCGACATTGCTGGCGTCAGTGTCTATGATGAAACCATGACCTGGTTTTGGATACGCCAGAACTGGGGAGTCGCAGAGTTGGTCTTTTATCCTCTCGAATGCTTCCTGGCACTGTTGACTCCATGTAAATGGCTTCCCTTTTTCTGTTAACTGATGCAGACATTTCGCCGTGTTAGCAAAGTCTTTTACAAATCGTCGGTAATATGTCGCTAAGCCTAGGAAGCTGCGCAACTGGTGTTTATCACTCGGAGTAGGCCAATTTTTCACGGCCAGTATCTTCTCCGGATCTGTCTTTACGCCATCAGCTGAAACGATGTGACCCAAGTACTTGACTTCTGCACTAAACAAAGTGCACTTTTTCGGACTCAGCTTTAATTTTGCCGCTCGCAGTCGCTGGAAGACTTCCTGCAGATTTTTTAGGTGTTCATTGAATGTTTTTCCGATAACGATCACATCATCTAGGTAAACGAGACAAGTTTTCCAACTCAGACCACGCAAAACGAATTCCATCAGTCTTTCGAACGTAGCTGGAGCATTGCACAGGCCAAATGGCATTACGATGAACTGCCATAGTCCACTGCCGACAGAGAATGCTGTCTTCTCTCTATCTTTTTCATCTATCTCCACTTGCCAGTAACCACTCTTCAGGTCCAACGTTGAGAACCATTTAGCATCGGTCAGGGTGTCCATGATATCGTCGATTCTAGGTAGTGGATAGCTATCCTTTTTCGTAACATCATTTAGTCGCCTGTAGTCTACACAAAAACGGGTACTGCCGTCCTTCTTCTTTACCAGCACTACTGGCGATATCCACGGGCTCTTTGATTCTTCGATGATTCCCTGATGCTCCATAGTTTTGACCATTGAATTGACTTCTCCTTGTTTCGCTAATGGTACTCTTCTTGGAGGTTGACGTATCGGTGTAGCACTTCCGGTATCTATACGATGTTTCACTAAGTTTGTTCTGCCATAGTCGTCATCACCGGTGGAAAAGACGTCGCTGAATCCTTCGATTAGATCTACTGCTTGCTTGTGTTGTTCTCCTCTAAGGTTGCTTGACTGAAGAAGTGTTGATGTTACATTGTCCTTCCTTCTTGGCTTATTTTTAGAGGGTACGTCATGCGGCTCTGCCTTGTCGATACTCGTCACCGCCGATATTGGTTCACAGCTGCCAATTACATCTCCTTTCTTTACGCTGGTAGTGCTGTCCGCAACGTTCAGGACTCTTATTGGTACCATCATCTTCTCATTCCTTTTTACGAGCGTTTTTCCTAGTATTAGACTTCGTAATGCAGGTGTCGTTTCCGGTTCTATGAGGTAGAATCGGTGGTTCCCGGGATCACCATCGAGCTCTGCCCAAATAACATTCTCAGATGACTTTGGTATGTCCGCATCTTCGCATAATACAACTCGCAGCTTTGTTGTTTTGGAGGATGTTATTTCCATCGGGATTTCAATATTCCGCCACTTCATTATTCGTTGTCCTAGGTCCAGCTGGATACCGTGTGGTTTCAGAAAATCCATTCCAAGGATACACTCATCGGTAATGTCGGCTACCACGAATACATGCGAAAAGGTCAAATCCCCAAGTTGTATGTCACGAGCTATTTCTCCATGGACCGTTGTAGTTTCTCCTGTAGCAGTGCGAAGTGCGTACTTCTTGGTGTTGTGAAGCCAAGTACGATCTACGAGGTCAGATCTTAGCACTGACCGTGTTGCGCCTGTGTCGACTGTTATGATGCAGTTTAATTTGCCGACTCGACCACTCATACATAAGTCGTTTTCACAACGATGTAGTCGAGAAACTGCGATGATGGTTCCGGGGGCGTCGATTCTACCAGCCAACTTCTGCCCCATGAAGTTGGCCTTTACTCGTTTCCCGGACTGTCATTAGGCGAAGCGTGCTCTCGTGACGGTTCGCCCCTTCCTCCTCTTTGTTTAGCAGCGCAGCCGGAACAGTAGTTGATCGCTTTTCTGGGTTTGCGGCAGTCGCGTCGTAAGTGTCCTGCCTGTCCACAATTCCAGCATCGAGGAGCACCAGATCCTTCGCTCCGCTTGGTGTACTCGGCTTTCTGGCACACACATTCTTCAACTATTTCTCGAACTCGATAGTTACTCCGCGAGCTTTGCTTGGCAGCTTCGAACGTCAGCCCATATACTAAGGCTTCGCCAATCGTTTTCTTACCTGCCAGTTTTAACGCCTGTTGCAGCTCTCTGTCCTGTACAGCATTGTTAAATGCGAAAACAGCTGTATCGTTTCGTTGCTCTGTTTGCGCATTAGGCAGCGATAATAGTGTGAGTCGTTCAATATCGCGTGCCAGCTCTTGAAGTGTTTCACCATTCTTTTGAGTTCGGTTGTACAGTTGCGTTTTGTAGATCTCTCGCATGTGGTCACTGCCATAATGAAGATCCAATGTCTGGACTAACGTTGAAAAATCTTGTTGTTGCTCCTGCGGAATCGTTTGAAGAACTTCTGCTGGTGGACCTCTTAGCGCCAATATAAGAGCTGTTCCCCGTTCCAGATCATTCCAATGGTTGTTTCTTGCGGCGGCCTCAAATTGGGTCTTATAAATAGCCCACGGTGTTTGTCCATCGAAGATTGGAGCCTTGAGACCCTTGTGCGCAACATGCTCTGTCTTGATGACTCCGGTCGCTTTTACATTATCGAAGTCCATTTTTAGGCGTTCGACTTCTTCTTCGAAGACTCGAAGTTTCTTCTCTACGTTTTCTTCTATTGCTTTACCCATGGTGTCTATTTTATTATTTTGTAGTTCCAATTTATGGTTGAGGTCCCTTGAGGTCTCATCTAATTTCTGGTTAATGTCCGCAGATTGTTGCTCTAGTTTCTGGTTAATGTCCGCAGATTGTTGTTTAATGTCCACCGATTGTTGTTCAAATTTCTGATGCATGTCCGCTGATTGTTGTTTAATGTCCACTGATTGTTGCTCTAATTTGTTCATCATCTGTTGCATTAATTGTGTTAGAGCATCCGATGTACCAGAACACTCCTCTTTACGAGTTTCTTCAATTTGGAACTCAAAACTATCTGCATTCTCACCCTCAGCCTCAAGTGTCTCGATCATACGGCTGAAAAGTTCAGACTTGCTCCCTGTTGTAGGTAACTCGCGTCTACTGAGCTCTTCCTTCAGCTCCGTTACTTTTAAGTCTTTTAAATAACGCGGCATTTTCACTACCGATTATTTCCAGTTTTTCCGCGATTCGAATTCACTTAAATTTACGTCACTGCTCACTAAATCACTCGAGATTATTCGATTTCACCAAATTCTCACTGTCCGTTCGAGAATTTTAGTTCCGCGATTTTACTTCGCTAATTAAAGTCACTGTTCACTACAGCACTCGAGAATATTCGGTTTCACCAAATTCTCACTGTCCGTTCGAGAATTTTAGTTTCACTTTTCCGCTCTCACAAAATTATCCGTTCCGAGAATTTTTAATTTCACTCGCGATTTTTAACCCGAATTTATCCTTGGAATCCCACTCTTCTGACACCAATTGTTGCGAGCTAGGGGTTCGCCAGATTCCAAAGGAAAACACAATTCGTTTAAAAATAATGAATAATTTTATTTAATCGCACTTTATACACAATTTCCCGATCACTTCACTAAATTCGCTCTAAAACTTAATTCGTACAACTCAGGAACACTGTCAATTTATTACTTGTACCGATTCGCGTTCTTCCACCGATAGGTGTCACCAAAATGACTAACTCGTTGTCTGAAAGTTGGCGGGTATTTATACTAAGTCTCCCAGACAGGTGTCGTTGTGTGTGTGTGTCTAGAATGATTGCCTACATTGTAAAGCTCGGTAGAAGTGTCTGGAAACATGTTGATAGTGTTTTGAAATGTTGATGGAATTCTCTCGATATTGCTGGGGTCGTCGAGGTTGTCAGATTTATAACAATATCTTCGAAATTCCTTATTGTAAGCAATTCAAAGTCAGGGACCATTAAGGTGGCATATAGTTCCATCGGAATCAGCTTATAGAGTGGCTTATTATTGGAGGAGGGTCAGGGGGTGCAAAGAAAAACACTTAAAAATTATTATCACAACTATCTCTTAAGCTATGTAATTGAAACTTAAAACATATATTAAAGTATTCTAGAAAAATACGAAAAAAATACAGCATTTTGAAATAATAGTAATGGGGAAAATGGGGAGCATTTCAAAAATGGCGCACTTTTCAAAATTACAAATGCTTATATCTGAAAACAAAGTACAGATATCAAATCGAAAATTTGTCAAATTGTAGAACTGCATAATCGTTAATTTTGGTAAATTTTAAGTTGGGAGGTGTAAGAAAAGGGAGGTGGTAAGCAAGAATGTCTAAAATTTTGAGTGATTTTTTAAGGGCTCTGGTGAAAGATACAAAGTTAAAATTTTGCATGTGGATACATCTATTTGATGTACATAGAAAAATAATAATATCTTGTTCCATAGTTGTTCTAAACCGACCCCCCCGGTCTAACGTGCACAAGGTGTTTCATGTGCATTAAAAAAAACACATAAACTAAAAATTTTTGAGTGAAATTTTAAGGTAGAAACTTGAAAATTTGCGAAATGGATTTAAAAAAAATTACTTAATACAGTTGAAAACCTTTAAAACTTCTGCCCCCTCCCATACAAAATTATTTTTTCAACCATTTACAAGAAATCAATTATCACCTAACTATTAAAAGCTATCAATTTGAAATTTTGCATAAAAACTTCCAAAAAAAGTTGAAATAAAAATGCGTCAAAAGTTTTGAGATCGCTTTTGCCCTTCCACCCCCTCCCATACAAAAGTATGATTTCGACCGATTTCATTAAATCATTTAATAGCCAACAAATTAAAAGCTACGAACTTGGAATTACGTACAAGCACATCATAAGAGAAATGAAATAAAACTGCATGACAAATTTTATGATTCCCTTACCCAGTCTACCCCTCCCATACAAATGTATGGTTTCGTGAATGTAAAATGCACCGAATTTTATGAAAATTCTATGCAACTTCGCCTATGACACAAATTCTTTACAGAGAATATTGGACGTGATTCGAGCAACCAATTAAAAACCTATTAACATCCACCCACCCTTACTATTAGCCCTCCTCCCCAACTCATAAAAACCCAAACTTGCAGAAACGAATGAAATATTGTTAAATAGACAACAGCCCTGCCCAAGAACTCCCTTTCAATTAGCCTTCCCTAACTACTCTAACCTGCATATTGACTTTCGACTCATCCGCAACATGTCCCAAGAATAATAAAGTTTCGCCCGACTTGTTGGCAGTTTATTTCATATACGGCGTAATGTTAAATAACCATCTTGATTGGAGCAAACTAATCTTTGATGTTGGCCTTGATACCTCCAAATGCCTAGGTATTCATCGCAAATGCAAAAAATATTTTACGTCTCACGACTTAGCTACCATCTACAAGGCATACATTCGACCTCGTTTAGAGTATAATTCGCATTTATGGGCTGGGGCACCCAAAACTCATCTTGCGCTGCTCGATCGAATCCAAAAACACGCGTTCCGACTAATTGGAGATGTCACCATTACGATTTCTGTTGATGCCCTCGAGGAATCGTTGAAACGTTGCAGTACCCAGCATTTACTATTCCTACTTTCATGGTAAATTTAGTGCGGAACTTATATCGCTTCTTCCTCCACTTTACAGTTTCCGCGAAATACTCTTGAAGATAAACGCACGCACGAGCTTACCGCTAACCCTATTCCTACTCGTGCAGTGAAATTTAGACAGTCATTCATCTCCAGAACGACCAGACTTTGGAACGCATTGCCTGCTAGCATATTTCTAAGCGAGTATAACCTTCAGCGCTTCAAAAATAATGTCCATCGCCACTTCTGTCTCTCTTCCCCAAAATTCCCATAACACTACCAAATTTCATCCTCTTGCTATACCGACATAACTGTGCAATGCATTGAAGGATGACCCTCTAAGTTGTGGTCAGTGCCTTAATAAAAAAACTTGTTTATTCCTCTGGCCTCCTGCTCAACTGCTAGTTTACATATGCTACATGGTCGACCAACTCTACTTCTTCCTCAAGGAGCAGCTCGGAAGATGAAGAACGAAAAAACTCGAATTTTTTTTTTAATAAATAAACTGACTTCTTTTTTGCTAAACTTTCTTTAATTGTGCCATTTTATTGTATTACTAAGCCTATCTGAGTTTTTGGAAAATTATTACAGCTGTTTTTTTTGGAACTCTTGTATTTAAAAAAAAAAAAAACATTTTAGTATGTTATGATGCTGTCCAATGGTAAGCACCTTCAAAATAATTTGCGCTCTTAAATTCAGAAATTAGTTTTTTGAGTTTCGTGAAACATTTGAAAAAACCGTCATATGAGCCGTTTTCAATTTTGGTGATTCAACTTGAGTCGAGTGTCAAAGTTATAATATTAGACCCGATCATTACATCCTTTAATCTAATTTTGATAGTCGTAATACTTATTGAGTTCATGTAAACTGTTCAAGTCTACATCAGACCCACTGGCAATTGGAAATCTTTGTGAAAAACTTTAGAAAAATCAAACAATATGATTGGGCAGTAGATATATTAATCGCTAATCTAAACGCTCGCAGGAAAAACCAGTAGCAGAGTATTTCAACATTTATAAATTTGATTTTGATCTTTATGTTTTTTACTTATTAAATTTTTTTAGAATGGCGATAACGAGAAGTAATGCAGAAAGTAATCCTTTTTTATAAATTTTTCTTTGTGATGAGAGTTCTGAGTACTTAAAAGTGTCCACTCATGTGAAAATTCTTCAACATGGAACACATTTTAGCAGAAAGAGCCCTTTGAAAGCTTTGGCTTCGGAATCATAGCGAAGGGTGCTTTTTTTCATAGCTACACATATATGTATATGCTACACAAGTATAAAGTTCGAGTCGATTTAGTTTTCAAACTCATGAACGTACTCGTATATAATATTCGGACTAAAATGAAATGTAAGAGCAAACTCTTTATTTGGAGAATGAAATCATACACCTTACAGAATTGTATAAATTTAAAATTAATATTTTCATTTTCGCACTCTGAAAAGCAGCTTTTACAATTTGAAAAAATTAAAGCAAATAAAAAAGTTGGTATTTCTTATTAAGACTTTGCGATTAGAGTAACAATAAGTCCTCAAATCATTTTTCACCCGAAATGTAAACTATGCAAATGTTAGTCGAATTTTCTTGGAAAATATATGCATGAACTGTGATATGGTGAACTTTAGGTATGAATCCTTGCAGCAATACAGTTTTTAAACTCAAATTAAAACTGTCGACACTTGAACATAATAATATTAAGATGAAATATTTCTAAAGAGTTCTTAACCCTAATTTGCTATTCATAGCGATTAACTGAGATAGCAAATTATTATATATGGACATTATGTACATTAATCAGGAATAGAACAAAGAATCTGAGCAGCAAGAATGATTGCATTATGGCCTTATAGCTTTGAACAATGTGGAAATTTTTATTAAACTAGCGCCACGTAAATTTCCGTTTTGCAAAACTTACCTATATGAGAGTTTAAGTGCCATTTTTACACTTCAGATATTATCTGATTAAATATTTTTGATTAGCCGATTATACTTTCTGGTTTATAAGATTACTCAAAAGTTACCAAATTGCATTATTAAAGAATTACTAGCAACCAGCAGTCCATACGCGACCTATTACGCATTAGTCACCAATGATCTGTAAATACTGATTTGTTTGTAAAAGAGAGATCGCTTCTAAAGATGTTAGGGAAAAGCACTTTAATAGCGGTTTATAGTCACATGTTTTTGACCGACTTTAACGTTTCGTGAAGATGGCTCAGTGGTCGTCTGCTTTGCGATTTAGAATCCCAGGTTCAAATCGACTTATCGACATGAAAAAAATCTCTTGCTTATTCATTACAACACTTATGAGCTCTAAATCGCACTTTTTGCACAATTCAAAAAATACACCTTAAAATGGAATCGAAAATATGCTTTAACATCGTTTCTGTTAAAACTAAAGCGGAGCACTTACTCCAGCGGACATGTAATGTTAAAATTTATTTATGAAATATTAGCAAACTCGAAGCACTTTCTCGCGTTAAATTAAGCGTATTTAAAATACTTCGCAAACGTTTTTTTTCCCCGCTTGAATAGTTAAAGAGTGAAAAATATTTTCTTAGTAAGACCCGCCTGCATATGCTTTGTGTTGTATTCTATATGCATCTCATCCACCAGGAAAAATTAGAAGAACCTAAATGTGAAAAAAAAGTCCTTCGGTATTTAAAATCTTATGTGCGCTAAGAAATTTAAAATCAAGAAACTCTTATTAGTTGAAGAAAAGTAAATGACGCAATTTGAAAATGGTGTCTAATACAAAAAATTGGAACAGATGAATAAAACGATCATGCAAAAGAAAGTAATAAATGCAACAACAACCGTGTTTCAATCATGATTTTGAAGCGCTTTATTTCCAGTTGGGCTTGCACTTTTTCCTTTCATGGATTCAAATATATTGCAGAAAAAACATGAAGAACATATTAGATCGTATGCGTTACAAAATATTGGACAGATACAAACCGGTAGATTCGAAACACACTTTTAACAAAATATTGTGTCGAACGACGCGTGCCGTTATAGAGTATAGGGGCCATAGTAATGTTTCTTGTCATTCAATAAAGACGCGAACGCATTGTGTGTACGTATAACGATTGCACAACTGAAAACGAAACATTATATGCTTACAACAAAGTAAGAACAGTAAATGTCCAACTCTTCATGCCGATGACTGTACTTTCTCTGTATTTATAAAACAAAATGGAGTATTCAAGAGAAATAATGCGTTTTGTCCCCGTCCTTTTTCAAGCTTTTTTTAGGTAAACTCGGCCTTTATCTGTTATGAACAAACACAGTAATTGAGTAATGGAGTGGGATTCGTATGGTAAAGGCAGGGGAATGAGAGCGATCGTAACGGTTAGTTAGGCTGGTATATTTTGCAATTGCATTGGCTGCTACTGAAAAATATTTGCAGATGTTATAGGGACTGAATGGCGTTTGTGATTATGTTTCTGTCTCGCTCCGGATTTAAGTTCTCGAATGCTTGTCGGATGTTGCGATCTGATTGCGGGAGGAGCTTTGTAATTTTTCTTTCACATATTGACATATTTCAGCGGAAATCCGGAACCGGAACAGGTAGAGACATGCAACCCAGAATGAGCAAACCTTGACGAAAACATCTTTCCAGTGGTATATTATTTATTTATTTTGGATCATTGATTTGGACTGTAGTGCGTTACGATAAAACGCTCATTCTTTTAAATACATATGTATGTATATTGTGCACAATTAAGATAGAAGAAATGAGTTAAACTACAAGCTGTGCGACAATTTTAGTACGACGCAAGCAATTTTAAATGTTTAAGCTGTTTTCTGCATAAAGTACGAAAGTCGATTAATCAAACATTCAATCTGCTGTTAAAATCCTCTATGGGAGCATCAGACAGAAACAGTTCTCGTCCACAAAGCACGAACCTGCGCATCGACCTTTAGTTGTCGCCAGGACTTGTTTATTCCTCTGACCTTCTGCTCAACTGTTCGCTTCAATGTACTACATGGTCGACCAACCTGGTGTCTTCCTCGAGGACTATAATCCAGGGCCTGTTTGGCGATGTTTCGCTCTGGTTGCCTCAAAGTGTGACCCATCCACTGCCACTTCCGCCTTTGAATCCCAATACTTATTTCAGTCTGTCCAGTTGAATTCCAAAGTTCGTCTTTGGAGATCACTTCTGGCCAGAATATTTCTGAAATGCGTCGCAGGCATCGGTTCACGAATGTTTGCAGTTTCCTGGTAAGTCGAACGGTCATTTTCCACGTAGAACAACCATATAACAACACGAATTTGACGCATGCGTCAAAAACTCACAACTTCGTGCGAAGGGAGATTTATCATAGCCTCCAGAAAGGGGAAAGGATACCGAAGGCCTGACGTGCTTTATTTATACGAACCTCAATGTTCCTTTCGGCTCCGCCGACAATGCTTTCGAGGTAACAACAAATTTGCAGCTCTTTCACATCTTGCCAGTTTATATCAATAATTGCGCCTGTGTTCGATATCATTTGCATATACTTGGTTTTACAAATATTTTTTTTTTCAGTTTCATCACTTTAATGGTTTAGTTAATGTTTTCACAGTGCATTTCGAACTGAAAGAAAAGATTTTCGGATTCTACAATGTTACAAATCAAATAGTTTGATAAAGGTCTCAGCGGAGACCGAAACGTCACGAATAATAAAGTGTAACAGTGTAGAATCCGGAAATCTTTTCCTTCAATTTCAACTCATCCTTCTCTCTTCCTCTCTTCATTTGACTCTAAGTCCGAACGGATATGTACAAGCGAACACACGTAATAAGCATAATCAAAGTGACTTACGATGCTACACAGTCCTCTCTGTCGATATTTATTTTATCCACCTTTCAGTGTAGTTTTCAAGATGCTATTTATTTCCAACATAAATAGGGCTGGTGATAATATGCAGCCTTGCCTGACACCCGTTCGCACAGTAAAGCTCTCCTCCAAGTAAGACGCGACATGTTGCATCTTTATAGTATATCTTAATCATTGATATGATGCTATCTGGAATACCTCTCCTACGCCAAGCACTCCACTTGTAATCTTGCTTAATGTTGTCGAAAGCCTTCTCGAGGTCCACAAACATGAGATGTAATGGCGAAACCTTTAAAACCATAAAACAACACGGATTTGATGCATGCGCCAAAAACTCGCAGCTTCATGCGAAGGGATATTTCTCTTAGCCTCCAGAAAGGGAAAGGATACCGAAGGCCTGACGAGCTTTATTTAGACGAGCCTGAATATCCTTTTCGGCTCCGCAGCCCGTACTGACAATGCTTCAGAGATAACAAAAATCTTGCACATCTTCCACAACTTGTCTGTTAAGAATAATCGGTGAGCTTGTGTTCGAACCTATGTGCATACACTTGGTTTTACGCACATTTATTTTAAGTCCCGCCTTTTGGAATTTAGAATGCAATGAGTGAACATTTGACTCTAAACTCGAACGGTTATATGCAAGCAAACCAAGCATAATCAAGGTGACTTAAGATGTTAAATAGTCTCCATTGACGACCTTTACTTTCCCCACCTTCCAGTGCAGTTTTCAAGATGTCAATTATTACCACCAGAAACAGGGCTGGTGATAACATGCAGCTTTGTCTGACTCTCATTTGCACAGGAAAGCTCTCGGACAGCTCTCCTCTATGTAAGACGCGACACCTACCATCTTCGTAGGATTCTTTAATCATAGCTATGACCTTATCTGGAATTCGTCTCCTACGCAAAGCATTTCAAAAGTTATATCGCTAAACGCTGTCGAAAGTCTTCTCGAAGTCCACAAACATGAGATGTAGTGGCGAACTCATTTCGGCTGACCGCGCCAATATTGCCCGTAGGGTATTTGCGTGGTCGGTACAAGACGACCCCTTACGGAATCCAGACTGATAAACTTTGAGAGTGCTATCGACGAGATCACTTATGCTTAGCCATAATTTTCGATACTGCAATAAGTAGACATATACCACGCCAATTGTAATAATCCCGAAGGTCGCGCTTCTTCGGAATTTTCACAATGATGCCCTCTTTCCATTCAGTCTGATATCTTCCTTCATTCCACACCTCAGAAAAGAGTGGGAGAAGTATATCGGCTGTTATTTCCGGGTTCGCTTTGAGGAGTTCGGTTGGTAGTCCATCAATACCTGAGGCTTTTCTTCCCGCCATTGACCGAATGGCGGAAACTATCTCTTCCTTATCTGGGGGATCGTCCTTAATAGAGGATTGTTGCGGTTGGATGTTTGGTAGTTTTTCTGTTTTTGGAATATCTTCCTCTGACAAGATGTTTAAAATATCAGAGAACTATTTTTTCCATCGCCGCAACTGGTGTTCACTCATATTCAGGAAAGTTCCGTTGACATCTCTTACTAGGTGGTTGGCGGTGAATTCCTGTCTGTCAACTGTTTCATGATTTTGAATAGTGAACCGATCACCATGCTTCCCCATGACGTGTTCTAGTCCAGTGTTTTCAGATCCAACCTGGGTGTTCATATCTCCTGAGATGATAATAATATCACCTCTTCGGATACGATCGCTGGTGGCACTCAGTTGGCTATAAAACTCCTCTTTGTCACTAGGTATTGCGGTATTAGTTGGTGCGTAGTATTGCAGAATTGGGACGTTTCTGACACTGTTCAGAAACGACGACGATAATCCTATCTGAGATTAGTTCCCAGCTGATGAGACTGTTTCTCGCTCTCGGTGTAAGGATGACCACCGCGCCATTTTTGGCTTCACCCTCAGGACCAACGTACAAAATGTTGTTTTCGCTCGGGGTTCGTTCTCCTGATCCTGTCCGCCAGACGTCGCTCAAGCCTAAGATTTGGATGTTATAGTGCTCCATTTTATGGTCGATCACTGAGTGGCGGTGCAAGAGCCGAATGGTCCTAGGCCTTCCCCCGTTATGCAATGTTCGAACGTTCCAGAAGCCAATCACAGTCGGTTTCCGAATGCTAAAAGTCGTTACCATAGAATCCGTCCGTGTCCGAGGCACAGTATCTGTTTCCCGTATCAGTTAGGATTTAAGATCACGGGTGATAAGCCCATGATCCATTGATTATCTATTTGCCATTTTTATGGCAAGCAGAACTGGCTGTGGCTGAATTCTACTGCCACTATCCCACAGGGGTATGGTTAGCTCAGGTCCGTGGAGTCGCTATTCTCGAAAGTGCACAAGGAAGCCCTAATATGAAACATCGTGTATAAGGAAGCCCTAATATGAATCATTGACTTCTTTCATTACATAACACAGATTTTAAGTTCTGGAGTGTTTGAAGGGATCAGAAATAATTAAAAATTAATTATATATATTTTATAAATAAACAAATATTTTTAAAAAAGGTGAAATTGATTTTAATTATTTATTTTTGGACTTATTCAGCAAAAAAAAATAAAACATCTTTCATTTTCCTACAAAATGCACATGCGAAGCACGGCTGCATATGCTTGTTGTCAAAAAGCAAACTATGCGTTATAGGATGAACAACAAGAAACCTACCTACATGTGTTTCAAGAAACTCCATTGCGTACATAAAAAGGGACCGTGTGGTGTGGATTTCATGCCGAAAGTGTGAGATTGGACCGTATTTTTTCGTTAATGAAAATGATCGCCATGTTACGGTCAATGCAATCCGCTATCGTGCCATTTTGGACGACTAGTTTTGTCCAAAATTAGATTGACTTGGTATCAGTGAGATGTGTGGTTCCAACAGGATGGTGCCACATGCCAAGTTCGGGGAAGTTCGGTAATCGTGTAATCTCGAGAAATGGTCCGGTCGAATGGCCACCTTGCTCATGCAATTTAACGCCGTTGGTTCTTGGAGTACCTGTAGACACTACAATTTTTAAGTTTTTTATTTGAAAATTCAGGACATCCCCAATGAACATGTTCATAAGGACTTGTAGCTTTTTATTACATTTCTTAAGTTGCGAACATCTGGGGGTTTGAAAAATAAGATTTATGTATGCATCTTTAGTCAATACCAGGCCACTCGTGTGGCCCATATATTTTTAGGCTGAAGCTATCGCTGAAAGTATTGAAAATCAGTGAAACAGGGTCAAAAATAGGTAATATATTCACATTTATAACATAGTACGTATATTATATTATTATATAATTTTTTTTTTATATTTTATATATAGGTATATTGTAGTTATATACATATGTATAGTATTTTGCATTTTGGAATTAGGTGTTACATAGTAAACAATTTGTTGTAGTTACGCAGTGCTTGCAACAAACTTTGTAAATAAATCCAGATTTCCTGGGGCTTTTTTATTGTAGATGGCAAAGAGCCATTGTATTTTTCCACGTGTTGAGCTGGTTCAAATGAACGTATTTCACCTGAGAAAACAGATTGGTTTTTTAAAAATACTTTCTATTCCACTATGAGTGTTGAAATTTCCTATTATTGCAAGATTTTCTGCTCCGTGAGTAAAAAATAATAATAATAGGTCCAACTGTTCGCCAAGCTGGAGAAAAATTTGTTTTCTATCAGAGTGATTGTAGAGATTGTTTTCATTATAACCTTGAAGGGAAGCCTCCTCCTCCTCTCAATGGCACTAGACCCTTATTTGAACCTTGACTTCCTGACCTTCAGGTTCCTGAACAGTTTCATTACTTATTGTAGTAGGATTTTTAACTTTTCGCACAACCCTCTGTCTACAAATTTATTCATTTTCGCAGATTGAGGTAACCAAGGTATATCGAAGCAGACAGTATTCTGGGTCTATACGTCGATCGGGATTCAAACTCGCGACCTCCGCATTGTAGACCAACACGGTATCCACTAGACTAACCCCCGGTTGAGGGAAGGTAATCCAATAATGTTATAGATAAATCCTACCGTATAAAGTGCCAGGGTTGCGTTCTCCTTTTGTCGTGTAGTGTCTGAATTTATCAAGATCGATGTACTAAGAAAATGAGTGTTTTGGATTTTGTGAAATTATGTAGTTTGTATGGGAGGTGGTAGAAGGAGTTGGGGGTTTTTAACTTTTTTTTTGAGAAACAACTGTAATCGTTATGTTATTGATATATTTTAAACTAGCGTTCCCCGCGACTTTGTCCGCGTAAGAATAGCAATAAGGAATTTTTAAGAATGTATTATAGTTAGAAATACATATTGGGGGATACATAATCTGCTTAGTCTTTGAACACAATGCTTTCTATATTGTTGGTATGAAAATCATAAATTATTAAGAATGAAACTATGATACTCGCATTTGTATGGGACAGGCTCGTGATCAAATCAATCTCGTGATTTGAGATCATATACGTATTGAAGAGCGTTATGGATATGTGAATTAGCTTGTGTTAATTAAAAAACAAAAGCTCAAATAAAATAACACTAAGCTTAAAAATATAACAGGACTACGATTGTGCGTAAAGCCCAAACATACGATACTATAGAAGAAATTGAAATTTTCGCGATCTTAAGAAATTTTGTATGGAAAGTGGTAGAAGGGGTGACAGCACTGAACTAATTTGCTTCACATCACGCTAGAGTAGCTATAAAAATGTTTTGAACCAAATTTATGCTTTAAAAATTGAATAGGTACTGAGAAATTTAGTGCATTGGATTTAGTGAAATTGTGCAGTTTATATGGGAGGTGGTAGAAGGAAGGGCGAATTCTTAAAGGCTCTTTTAGAAATAACTATAAGCATCATGCTTCTGATATGTTTTAAATTGTAGATCATTAGCATTCATACTTATTACGAAATTCGAATTTTTGAAAAGTTATGACACTGTATTAGGGGAAGTAAAAGGGGAGAAGCTAATTGGTTTACTTTTCCCCGATATTAATAATTATACTAATTAAGGATTTAGTACAAAATTAGAGCTCGATAAATATTATAGGTACTGAGCAAATTGGTTTAAAGTAATTCATGGAAAAGTACAGTTTGTATGAAAGGTTGTAGAAGAAGTGGGGGGATTCAAATAATTTGAGTGCTTTAGATCAGATTTATGATAAAAATAATATATTCTAAATTCGAAATTATTCTCTCCAATAGTTTTCAACAAAATTTGATTATGTTATATTTTTGAAAATGAGTTTGTGTGGGAGGGGGTAGAAGGCGTAAGGATATTGAAATATGACCAAATGCAGATTACATCTCAAAGTACACCTAATAAGTTTTTGCGTGAAAGCTGGACAGACAGAGAATAACTTTAAACGTGTGTTTCTGCTTAGTTATAGCTAAAATAAAGCAAAAACCAGCTTATAGTAATTTATAAACATACATATAACAGACAGACACTAAAATTATATTTATATGTATAGATTGCAGATCAGTAACATTCGTACTTTTGAAGAAAATCGATTTTTTGTGAAATTGAGAAATTGTTTCACATTGTACGAGAGGGAGTGGAAGAAGTGATGTTAATCAGTTGATTTTTCGCGATATTATTATATATATTATTATATATATATTCATAATGCTAGTTTGGTATTGGCTTTCAAATTTGAGCTCGACAAATGTTATATGAATTGAGAAAATTGGGTTATAGTATTTCATGAAAAAGTGCAGATTGTATGGGAGGTGGTGGAAGGAGTGACGGGATTCTAATGAGTTTTATACTATACATCACATTTATGATAAAAAATATTTTTTTCTAAATTTCAAACTAGTAGCTTTTATCAATCGAACAAGAAACTTTGATTAATGTAAATGATTGGAAACGAGTCATTTCGTATGGGAGAGGGTAGAAAGGGAGGTGCGATTTGGTCTGTTCACGAACTTGACCTAACTTTTTGGTCAAAAATGGCATGTACAAAATTTGAAATTAATACCTCAACGTGTTCTTAAGCTAGAGATCGAACCGACGTACGGACGAACCTCCGGTTCTGAGATTTTTGAGCAAAAAGAAATATTTCTGTGCCCTTGGGGCTTCTGTACGAGCATTATCTCTTGGCGTTACAAGCTGTAAAGCAAACATAAAATACTCTCAGACTCCATCTTAGAAAAAAATATCAAGAATTTTCATACAAAATAACGTGGCCAGGGTGTATAATGCAATTTGACCTCATATGATACCTACTTTAAAGGAGATAAAAAAATTTGGATGGTTGACACTATTTCTTGTGTTTTATTGTCGAAAACCCGTTTATTTTTTGACAGAATGTAAGTTTTAACTAATATATTCAGGCTGACACCTAATAAATGAACCTTAGTGATCGGAAGCCCGCATTGAAAAACCGTTTACCTGTTAATTTCAAAATATTTATTGTAAGTAGGTATAGTAGGGTTAACAATTTATATGTGTATTGATGGCTGTAAACTATTTAAGGTAACTAAATAAATAAGAATTAGCTTTGGTCTTACCTTACTTCTAATTACCCATAATATTAACAATTAAAATGACTTCTAAAGCGCAGGTAAATTGGTTTTCGAAATCTGCTCTATCAATTTAGTAAATCTAAGTTGACATATTCATAACTGTCTACCTGTAGGTTACTATAAAATAGCTGAAGTTTCGTATTTCTTAAACATTTCTGTTCAAAAAGTCGCTCAACACGTTTAAGAAGCATCGGACCCAAAAATTACTTTTGATAAAAATGAATTCATTAGAAAAATCAAACACTGGAAAAACTAAAACCTCCAACATTGCTGCAGACAGATGCAGTTCTGTTTTGAATCAAGACAACGAAATTTTATACTCAATTAAAGAAGAGGTCGTAGACATGCAAAACGATAATAATTTCGGAAGAACAACTCAAAAGGGAACTAATCGCATCAATAATGCGATATCTTCTCGTGCAAAATTCAGTTTACCAATATTAGAAAATGAAAAGTGTAGGTTAAGTGATTTGTTGGAAAATCCATTGGCTATAAAGGTTTTGACAGCAGTTCGAAATTGTACCACGCTAAGCGATATGCCTTGGTCAAAAATTAACAAGGTTCATTTGCCGCAATTAGTTTGGCCGCATGAACTTTTCAGCGACGAAGAAAGCGAAAAAGAAAATAATTAAAATTTAGATTCTAAAAATAAAAAATATGATATCAAATTACAATGACTTTGTACTCAATTTTTATTAATGACCAATAGTCGCTGACTCACGATCACATTCACAGATTTTCACTTGGAAAAAACATACAAATTTGACTCAATTGCTGAGGATTCAAACTCTTCTGTGTCCTTTAATCGCAATGAGTTATTTGCTTTATTAAATTTTGAACTGAGAAGGATCTAAGTAGACATTTTTTTTACTAATTTGGGGAACACGAGAGCACTGCAGAATTCTCGTTCTATTGTGCGTTTATTGCCACTTTACCCCACCTATTGTGTTATGGTGGGGTAAAGGGACTTTGGCTAATCTAAATATCTTTAAGCGAGCCATGTTGGCTAGTTTCTCGGTAGAAAGGAAACCTTTTTTAAGAAGGTTGTGCCTTTTCCTCGCTACTGCTTCACAGTGACATAGGATGTATACTGTCGTTTCTAGGACTTCGTCAAAGAGGCGGCAGATGTCAGTTTCAGCTATGCCTAAATTTTTGAGGTGGTAGGTTTACTCCACTGTGCCCCGTCATTAGGCCGATTAGAGCACTAATATCACTCTTGCTGAATTTTAGAATTTCCTCCACTTTGTTTTTTTTTGTGGTAGGATTAGTTTTTTTGAGATTGATAAGCCTGGAGGTCTATTCCAGTAGATTTTATGTTCTTGTTCAACCCACTTTCTAAGTACAGGGTTATAGTGCCCTTTTGGTTTTCCGCAGACTGGCTCTGGACCTTGACTTTGTTTCTGCGCCGTTTTTTGCAAGACGATCAGCCTCTTCATTTCTCTCAATTCCCATATGTCCTGGTACCCACATTAAGTCGTTACTTTTTTCCAGGATGATTAGGTTTTGAAGGTAGTCCCAAACTATCCTCGATCCGTGTTTATTAGATGCTAGGGCTTTGAGAACCATCTCACATCCTATCGGATAGTGATAAATAGATTTGTAGTGATGAGCTCTCCTTATATTCTCTTGGATGCATAGCTTCATTGCAATTAGTTCAGCCAGGAAGATTATGGGCTCTTTGCCGAGTGGTTTTGAAACCGAGAAAGTATGACCTTTGACTCCAGCTCCGAGATGCGCCAGCCATCTGTATATCAGATGGTTGATTCCTCTTCCATTTCAGGTATCAAGGATTGCCAGTCCTTGCGTTCTCTGATTATAACTTTGAAAGAGGGTTTCAGAGTTGAATTTTGTCGGCATCGCGTTCAATAGTGTGGATATTAGAACCTCAATTTTTGGGTCTTGTAGGATTTTGAGGTGACCTCTAGAATCCCCTGATTTTTAATTGTTTTCCCTCTGTATGCATGACATCCCTTTGATAGCCTCCTCTTTTATTTGGAGATGTATCGGAGGGATGTTTAGGAACAGGTTTTCGTTGCTCCTGTGACACCAAGACAAGCTAGCCTTTGGATTTTTTGTAGCGTAAGCTGTTCTTTTTGTTGTAAAATTTTAGTCCACCATTACGTTGATTGAATGATTGTTCTGTAACACCGCCAAATAAGCTTTTGTAGGTCCAAAATGCCTTGAGTGCTTTGGCATGAGTCCATTCTATATGTTTGTTGAAAAAGTTATTAGTTTTCCATTTATCGTAGTCTTACTTCGGTTAATTTTCAAGTTCTTGGACTGACACCAGTTCACTATCATCTTTAAGGCCGAAAGTGTCCTTTCCGATATTATTAAATCATATTTGCCTCTAACGATAATGACGAAGTCATCGGCATATCCTATTGCCTCGTATCCTTGTTCTGTTAGGCTGTCCACGAGGCCATCAATTCACCAAAGAAGTGGAGATAGTACTCCTCCTTGGCCCCTATAGGTCTGTGAAGCCAATGTGCTATCACCCAGATTCGTGGTTGTCATTCGGCTCTTTATCATGGCGTGTATCCATTTTATCGTGGCCGTTTTCAAACCCTTTTTCCTACCTGCTGCTGTTATGGCTTCATGGGGAGTGTTGTCAAATGCTCCTTCTATATCTAGGAATGCGCAAAGGCCAATTTCTTTATAGTGTTTCGCCTTTTCGATTTGTCTTACCAAACCATGAAGGGCTGACTCGGTTGATTTGCCTTTTTGGTAGGCATGTTGATTTATATTAAGACAGACCTTGTTAGGCCCTGTTCTTATGTGAGTGACTTCTCCATCGTTTTGACGAAGAAGGAGGATATGACTTAGGCTGATCAATGAGGCGATTCCCTGCCTTCGGTACAAATATCCCCCTCGCTTTCTTCCAGGCTCTTGGGCTATATCTCCATACAAAGCTTGCTTTAAAGATCCTCATAAATATTGGCATTAAGATTTCCAACCCCTTCTGCAGTAATGCGGGAAATGTTTTATTTACTTCGGCTGAATTGTAGGGCTTAAAGGTGTTAATCGCCCACCTGATCTTTTTTCGAGGGAAGATTTTACCAGCAATGCTTTTACTGAACGGAGTTTGACGATAAGTCCTTTCCTCTGCCTCTAAATCTTCTCTTCTTCAACTTCTACAATGGCGCTACAGCCAAAATCGGACCTTTGCCTCCTGATATTCAGGTCCCTGGTCATTACTTATTGTGGAAGTGTTGTTAGCCCTTCGCAAAACCCTCTTTCTACGAATTTTTCATTTTCTTAGATTGAGGTGACCAAGGTATATCCAAGCAGGCAATGTGCCGGAATTATGTATTGCGCCTACCGGGATTTGAACTCACGACCTTCTCATTACAAGACCAACACACTACATACTAGGCTATACGTTGTTGTTAATTATCTTGTAGCCTGGGAAATGTGTTGCCAATAACAATTCAAGAGTTTTCATGCTGTTTTTAGTTGAAGACCCATTCGGTCTCTCTATAATAGTCTGATATCAATCGGGATGTCTTTTGATAACACCTTTTGGAGTCTTCAAGCCGTTGGGAAATCATCTATCTCTTCACAAAATCTTCTCCAAGATTCTTTTTTAACTTTTTTAGAAGTTTTACATATATTCAGTAAGGGACTCTATGTATTCGTCCCAGATCCCAAAGGGTTTTGCTCTTTTGAACAATTTCCTAGTTTGTTTGCCGCTAGTTTCTCGTTCCACCGAGGTATTTATTTGGCCCTTTTTTGTGTAGAACAGGACAACTTTGTTCGTAAGCATTAATATTATTGCTTACGAGTTTGTTCGGGAGCTCATCAATGCAGTATGGACTGCTTATTGTTTCCTCTTCGATACGTAGTTCGTACTCTAGGATTGACTGGTAAAGATTCCAGTTGGTAGATTTTAGGTTTCTGTACTGTCCTATATAGCCAAATAAAGTCTAAATATTAAAACAGATATTCCTATGATCTGACAATGAAGTTTTTTTTTTGATGCGTCCCAATTTTCGCACTTGTCAACCAGGCAGAGGCTTGTTATGGTTATGTCAAGTACTTCCTGCCTAGCTGACTTTATGAAGGTCGATGTGTTGCCTTTATTTAATATATCAAGGTTGTTAGTAGTAAGGTACTCTAAAAGTAAAGCACCTCTTTTGTTGATATCACTACTTCCCTAGATAGTGTGGTGCGCGATAGAGTCACAGCCTAGAATGACTGGTATTTTGTGGATTCTCCTGTATTCCACAAGCTCCATGACGCATTGAGGTGGAGCATCTAGCTCCTCACCTGGAAAATACGCCGAGGCAATTATTACCTCTTGCACCCCTCCTGCCTTTGGTATTTTCACCAGTACCGCTACTAAATCTGTTCGGATGAAAATAGGCATATTCAGGTAATCAATTTCTGGTGATTTTAGAATTGCAGCTCTTTGCCTGTCGCTTCTTTATCGAAAATCAACTAATCCATTTTTTGAGGAATACCAATAATTTTTCCTTTCGCGGCTCTCGGTTCCTGTATTAGGGCTCTATGGAATTACTCTTTTGCGAATCTCCATGTTATTATGTCCATGGCTGCTGCTGCATGATGGAGATTCGCTTGAATAAGTTTATTTCGAGTTAAGGACATCTTTTTTTTTTTATTTATTAGTTCTTTATTTGTATCCAATATAAATAATAAGTGATGACACAATGCGTGTATATAATACACAAATGTTAATAAAAATTAAAGATACAAACCCACATAAGCTAAAGCTTGTGTGTGGGAGTTCAAAAGCTAACAGAAGAAAAATAGAAAACTTTAAAAGAAAAAAAAATAATTTTATGAAACAATATCATTGAAAAAGTTCAGATTATCGTAAACAAATTTTTTTATGACAATTTTGTGATTGTTGATATTTAAAGTATTTTTTATCAAATCTGGTAAGATGTTAAAGGCTCTAGGTCCAAGAATACAAGCATGCCTTTGCAACATAGTTTTATTGCATTTTTCTATAGCTAATAAGTTCTTTGTTTGACTCCTTGTCGAATAGTTCGTAACATTTATTCTAAATTTCGATAAATTGCAAGCCATAGACTTTAATAAAGGATAGACAAAGAGCTGTCTCAAATTCATGACTTTAAATTCAGAAAACGCTTGAGTTGTAGAATAAAACTTGGACCGCAACAAGCAGACTCTGTGCCCCTTTAGTTCAAGCTTCTCCATCGATTGGCTGTCGATGGAGAAAGTTAAAACGGTGTTTGTACCCTCTACTCTCCTGCTAAGTATCTTCCAATTCGAAGTACACAATCCAACATTTTTAGCATCAATGAGAGTAGTTATCTCCTCTGACGAGTGTGTCTCTTGAGGAAAATATCCCGTGATTATTTCTAACCGCGAGATATTCTCCTCCCGGACTGCCCTGATATTCGTGGACTCATCAGGCTTGATGATCCCTGCAAATTCTTTTCAGCCATGCTGCGGTTTGCTCACAAGGCAAACGATCAGCATCCATCCCGGCTTAATCAACCAAATTGTGGACTTATCCCCTCTTTAGCCGCTTTAGATATCTACTTTAAGATCGATTTTTCTTTATTATTCTAATAATAAAGTATTGTGATCGAACCAGAAAAAAAAAATTTACTGCCCTGATTTTTCGCGTTTCATGACTAAATTAGCCTAAAAATGAAAAAAAACAGCAGAATTATGATAGGGCGTAACGCCCAATCCTAAGATACTCTAGTTGAAATGGGAAAGAGTTTAATGTTCCAGAAAATATGACATCTCAAATTCTTTAGAATAGTGTATTGTGACTTCTGTATGGGAGGTGGTAGAATCAGAGGGGGGAGTTTTGTAATTTTTATCTACGAACACCGAACGTGGCGTGCAAAATGTTTCGTCTTAAGTTTATAATTTGTAGTTTTTATTATTTTCTAAGAAATTGGACATAGCTTTTATGAAATTGGGGCATTCGTATGGGAGGTGGCAGAGGAAGTGACGGATTTTAGATAATTTTGAAATTTCTTATCAACATCCTTATCACGATGCTTTGTTTCAATTTCAAATTCGATAGCTCTCATATGTTCGAAGGAGAAATGCTTTTCTTGAATTTATAATATAGATAATTTTATGGGGTGCAGCGATGCTGATACCATTTTTAGTATTTATTCCAACTATTAAGGGACAAACTCTGGCAAAATTTTAAGTTTCTACTCATTCTGGTTTTAATGGAAATCGATTAAATGCATTTACCAAAATATGCCTTTGTATGGAAAATGGTTGAAGGAGTATACAGATCAAAGAAAAATTTGTCGTCGTCAATGATATTTCTAGTAGTAAATTTTCAACAAAACTTCAAGTCGATAGCTTTGACAGTTTCGAAGAAAACTAATTTAATATAAATTTCAAAATTTCGTGAAATTTGTATGGGAGGGGTTAGAAGGAGTAAGGCGAAGTTGACGATTTTTTTAAAACTGGTTACAATTGTAATGAAATTAACATTCGCAAAAATTTTGTTATTTGGCCTTACTAGTTTCAATGAAAATCAATTAAATACATTTTTGAAAATCGAGCATTTGTATGGAAGGGGATAGAAGGAGTGATGGCATCGGATCAATATTTTGTGAATTTAATGATATTTACATCAGTATACTTTTGCCCGAATTTCAAGTTCATCCCTTAAATAGTTTCGAAGAAAAATCAATTTCATAATAATTCGAAATTTCATGAAATTTGTATGGGAGGGGGTGATGTAGCCCATTCACGAACTTGAAGTTACATTTTTGCTAAAAATGACACACAAAAAATTTCAGCACGACAGCTCAAAGCGTTCGAGAGTTATGTTGTAGACAGACGGACAGACAGGCGGACAGTCGGTCACTCGGAATCGAGGTTTTTGAACGACAACAAATATTTCTGTACCCTTGGCGGCTCTGTGCGAGCATTATTTCTTATCGTAACAAGTCAAACACAATATACTCTCAGATTTCATCTAGAGTATAAAATCCATTCCTCCGTACGCCGTACATATGGACTCATATCTCCTAGACCGTTAAAGATAGAATGTTTGTTTTTCGGTAGATTGTTAATTGGGTAAGTGAGCTCTATTACCTAAATTTTCGGGAGTATCAGGTGAAAAGGGGAAGGCGGGGGAGGGAAAGAGGAAAAAACTATACTTGCTAATATCTCCACCACGAATGCAGGTAGGAAGTTGAAAATCAGCATAAGTGTAGAGAAGGTTGTGGGGCAAACTTTAAAAATGATTTAATTTTTTTATCCATTAGCGTTCAAAAGGAGGGGAGGGCTAAAACCAAATCGTCGGCAGAATTTTTTTTTTCAAATGATTTTATCTTTGAAATTACTTACCACTATTTTGGGACCATTAAGGTGGCTTACAGATCCACCAAAATCAGCTTAGAAGGAAGGTAATTATTATAAGGTGGAGGGCCGGGGGGGTGCAAAGAAAACACTTAAATACTAATATCTCAATCTATGTAATTGAAACTTAAAACTAAGCCATACCAGCGAAATACAAATAAAAAATTTATAAAATTTGGTCACAGCAGTAGTGGGGAAAATGGGGAGTATTTCAAAAATGGTGCACTTCCCAAAATTTCAAACCGATATATTTCAAAACTGAAGACAGATATCAAATCAAAAATTCTTCGGATTACAGAACTACATAGGTTTCAATTTTGGTAAGAATTTTAAGTTGGGAGGTTAAAGAGGAGGGAGGAGGTAAGCAAAAATATCCAAAATTTTGAGTGATTTTTTTAGGGCTCTGGTGAAAAATGCAAAGTTCAAATTTTGCATGTGGTTACTTCTATTTGATATACATAGAAAATAAATAATAATTTCTTCCACAATTGTTATAAACCGGCCGCTCGGTCTAACATGCACAAGGTGTTTCATGCGCATTGAAAAAAATATAAACTGAAAATTTTTGAATAAAATTTTAAGATAGAAACTTGAAAATTTGCAAAATGCATTTAAAAAAAAAATCCCTAAATATATGAAATATTAACTGGTCGAAAACCTTTAAAACTTCTACCCCCTCCCATATAAAATTATTTTTTCGACCATATTTAAGAAATCAATTATCACCTAACTATTAAAAGCTATCAATTTAGAATTTTGTATAAAAACTTCTAAAAATAGTTGAAATATAATTGCGTCAAAAATTTAGAGATCGAGCTTGCCCTTCTACTTCCTTCCATACAAAAATATGATTTAGACCAATTTCAATAAATCAACTACTAACCAACAAATTTAATGCGACGAACTTGAAATTTTGTGCGAGCACCTTACAAGAGAAATGATATAAAACTGCATCACAAATTTTACATTTCCCTTACCTCCTCTACCTCCTCCCATACAAATAATTGGTTTCGTGAATGTAAGATACACCGAATTTTGTGAAAATTCTATACAACTTTGTCTATGAAACTGGCACTCTATGCAGAGAATGTTGGACGTAATTGAAGCAATCAATTAAAAAATTATCGACATCCAGCCACCCTTAATATCACCCCTCTGCCCTTCCCTCATAAAAACCAAAACTTGCATAAACGAATGAAATATCGATTACATGTACTGGTGCTATTGATCGTACTCGCAATTAAGTGTTAAATTGATAGCAGACCTGTCCTAAAGGAGGTTCCACTTGTGAAAGGGGGTTCCACTTGTGAAAGGGGGTTCCACTTGTGAAAGAGGGTTCCACTTGTGGAAGGGGGTTCCACTTGTGAAAGGGGGTTCCACTTGTGAAAGTTGGTTCCACTTGTGAAAGGGGGTTCCACTTGTGAAAGAGGGTTCCAATTAGTCTTCCTTAGCCACTCTAACTTACATATTAACTTTCCATGCATCTGCAACTTGTGCGTTACAGACCTTGAGCAAACATAGCAAACACTATGTACCATTGAAGATGTTTCCAACTCGATCAAGCGGAATGTGGAACGCACTACGCAAGGCAATTTACTTATCAGCATACAGTTTCAGGACGTTCAAAAGCAATATTTACCAACGCATCAGTAAAACAGTTTTCGTGATTGTTTAATAGTTTTATCTCTTAATATGTGTTATGTGCTCTTTACAATAAAAAGAAGGAAAAGCGCAATAAATGCTTCTTTCACGTAACAAAAGCTTTTACTGTTCTTAAAATAGTATATACTACATATTTTAATTTTTTCATACCAACTCAAGAATTATTTAACTCTTTAATCTTTCCCTTACTAAGAAATGATTCAATTTTACTTTCTCCCTTCGACGACAATTGCTATTGGATAAAGCCTTCACCAGAACAACTTGTCCTCGTCTTCTGTAAAGAATGTTGTTGTTTTAAAGTTGCGCAAACCGAACTGAACGAATTTTAAATTTCTCTTCTTAAACTGTAGAAAGCTTTTCACAATTTCCAAAGAAAAGACGGAAAATCTGTAACATAATAGAATAGCTTTAAATCAAATGCGGTTTCGGAAAACTCTGCAACTCTACAACTCTCCCAACAAACTTTGATTGCATTTCATGGAATAGTAGCAA
The DNA here is from genome assembly GCA_963669355.1 of Chorisops tibialis. Classification (NCBI taxonomy): domain Eukaryota; kingdom Metazoa; phylum Arthropoda; class Insecta; order Diptera; family Stratiomyidae; genus Chorisops; species Chorisops tibialis. The sequence goes on along the minus strand of OY770262.1, from coordinate 88,640,564 downwards.
AATCGATTCGCCTCTATAAACTGAAAATCAGCGGCTGCTAATCATATTATGAGTATCGAAACTGCATTTATGGTTTAAATTTATTAAATTTTCCTGTTATCGATTATTTGTTTTCATTCAAAAACTTTCTTCGAACTCTGCTGTCGAGACCGCAATGATGGTGGAAAATAATATCTGTTGAAATATTCGATGCAAAAGTAAAGTGGTTAATCAAGTAACAGCCTGCATTATCATTATTATCAGTTACTATTGATAGTCCATAGTTTCGAAAATTTCCTGTCGCTATTATTGACCGCTATAATCCGATTTGAGGAGAATGAATTAATTTCAAATGAAAACCGTGATTTCGCGGTAAGCCTCTCAATTACGCTATGAAATACAAAATAAAAGATCTGATATGGCAATAAAAACATACTGGAATTATGATTCGGCGTAGTGCCCAGTAATGCGATAATCTAGATGAAACGGGCAAGAGTTTAATGCACCATCCCATACGTTATCTGAAATTCTTTGAAAATATGTAATAATGAATTTTGAGTTATGAGTTAGTAGAAAGCAGACGCGGTTCTACCTTATGGGCTAGTGGGGCTCAGCCCTTCAAAAATTTGCAGTTTCAAAACGTTAAAATGTCTCAAGGGAATCATAAATCTAAAATAAAACATAACAGAATAATCATATGATACTCTAGATGAAATGGAAATGACTTTAATATACCGGAAAATACGTCATCTCAAATTCTTTCGAATGGTGAATAGAGACTTTTGCATGGGAGGTGCTAGAAGTACAAGTGGAGGTTTATATTTTTCGCATATGATATGCAAAATGTTTTCTGTTGAATTTAAAGTTTTTAGTTTTCATTATTTTTAAAGAAATTGGACATAGTTTTCCTGAAATTGGGGCATTTGTATGGGAGGTGGCAGAGGAAGTGGTACGTTTTAGATGATTTTGAAACTACTTATCATCACCCTTATCACCATGCTTCAATTTCAAAGTCGATAGCTATCATATATTCGAATAATACAGATATTTATATGGGAGGGGGTAGAAGGAGTGAAGCTGAGCTGATAATTTTTACTAGAATTTATTGCAATTATTAAAAAACAAATTCTGACAAAATTTTTAGTTTGTAATTTTTCTAGTTTTAATGGAAATCGATATAATGCATTTAACAAAAATTCTGCATTTGTATGGGAGGTTGTAGAAGGAGTGTAAGGATCAAAACCTTTTTTTTTCCCGTTATTGATATTTCTATTTTTATACCTTATACAAAATATCAAGTTGATAGCTTTAACAGTTTCGAAGAAAAATAATTTAATTTAAATTTCAAAATTTCGTGAAATTTGTTTGGGAGGGGGTAGAAGAAGTGAGGTGAAGTTCATAATTCTTTTTAAAACTAATTGCTATTACAGTATAATCAATTTTGGCAAAATTTCGTCTTTTCAACTTTACTAGTTTCAATGAAAATCGAAAATATGTTTTTTTCAAAATTGTCCATTTGTATGGCAAGCGGTAGAAGGAGTGATGGGATCCGATCAATATTCCGTAATATTAATTACATCTATATCATAATACTTTGACTTAAATTTCAAGTCGATAGCTTAAAAAGTTTCAAAGAAAAATCAATTTCTTTATATTTCGAAATTTCATGAAATTTGTATGGGAGGGGGTAGAAGGAGTGGCGGAAAGCTGCCCATTCACGAACTTAAAGTTACGTTTTTGCTAAAAATGACACACAAAAATGTTTAGCACTATAGCTCAAAAGCTTTCGAGAGTTATGCTGTAGACAGACGCACAGACGGACAGACGGTCACTCGGAATCGAGGTTTTTGAGCGACAACAAATATTTCTGTACCCTTGGCGGCTCTGCGCGAGCGTTATTTCTTAGCGTTAGAAACGGTAAGGCAAACACAATTTACTCTCAGATTTCATTTATAGTATAAAAATTCATCTAATTTCTTCACTACGAATCAGATTCAAACTCAGATTTTGGGTTTGATTTTTATTTCCCCGACTTTAGTGGAAAGCAAAGTTATGACTCGCTAGGACCATGCTCAATCAGCTTCGTATAAAAACACTTGGTTAGTTTTGGTCTACGAACACATTTACGTAGACCAAAATGCATGAGCGAGAGGTCGGTGTTTTTCTCTTTCATACCACGTCTTGGGCAGATGTCGCTGCACATTTTTGCTTGTTTTTGAAGATTCCACCTAGCACCAAGAGATGGCGTTTAGTAATTTTCGGATTGCCGGTCTCTTTCGTAGAAATGGTTTGAAATATTTTTTCCGCATTATGTAATTTGTGACAGAATTTTATTACTTAAGAAGTGTAGATTACAGAAGTATATCATTTAAACACTCGAGTTTATTGGAGGTAGTAGTGCGTTCGGCTATTAGTGCAATGTAGTGCGTTTAGTGGGAATTTACTGCATTTCGGTGCCGTGATGTCTATAAATATTTTCAATACCGCTGTGGAGATCAGGGCTCCTGTTACGACTGGGGGGTCGTCTCGTCTGGAAGGATGTCTGGGTCCTTCGGTTGTTTCTCCGTTAAAAAAAATTGACTGATTCTACTTGAATTTTTCTTTATTTACTACTTAAAAATTCCAATTCACAAAAATACAGAAACACTTCTGTCCTAATAGTGTGGTGTGACTTTATAGCTAAAGGAAGCAATTATTTTGCGCCAAGCTACAAGCGCTGCGTCAATATGCATGACTCCACAAGTTTACATCATTATTAGAAACCTTCTCCTCCGAGAGGAGTGCGGTTTTTGGCAATCGATTTAGAATCCAGTCTATATTATTAATCGGAATCAAAACAAAATCGATTTTTTTCATTTTTTTAGGTAGTCCTCTCCTGAAACCGATTCTCTTCACTCAAAGCACGACAAATATAAGCAATATTGCCAGATCTACCTCTTCACATTTTTCGGCTAGTGCAAAAATTTCAATACTGGCAATACTTTGGTCGAGAGCCAGAGCTTGCGACTGGAAACACCGACTGGAAGCAATTGCATTAACGCATCTCTCCTTTGTATAGAAGTGGAACTTGGGCTCGCTGCGAGCGAAAAATTTACTGGCATTGGCCGGCGGCCTCGTTCTCTTTAGTGTTGGGTTACTCATACAAGAAGTGGTACAAATGTCCCATTCATGCACGTCAAAATGTCCCATCACTACAAAAAATATTGTTGTCCCACTTCAAAGTTTTTGTCCCACTTCAGAGCTTTTGTCGCATCTGAATTAAAAACATGCATTTGTATGGCTGCTGTACCAATACATTTGTAACACTCAAATCACACTCACTTCACCGGGTTTTGTCCCATGCATTTGTATGGCTGAAAGCAAAGCTCTTAGCACGGAAATATTACGAACCGGAGAACTCTGCACATGAGTGACAGATTCTCTTCGATGGGATAAACCGAGATTTAACTTTCATCGCACTTTTTTCAATTAAAAATCTATTGTACTGATATCAACGTGTAGTAATTACATGCTGAGCACTATTAATAAAGTATTTTGGAAAACTGAACTGATTTTAACACTGCATTTAAGAATAAACGCGATTCTTACGAAGCCCGCCGTGTCTGCTACATACAAAAGCTGGCGAATTTGTACGGAACTGTCATTTTTATTGTGACTACAACTTGTTGTTGTTGGATTGACTTACATGGCTCAATCAAATTCCTGTTAAGACCCCCTATAGGGGCATAGGACAGAAACAACTCTCTTCCACAAGGCGCGATCCTGAGCATCGGCTCTAAGCTGGTGCCAGGACTTGTTTATTCCTCTGGCCTCCTGCTCAACTGCTCGCTTCCATGTGTTACATGGTCGACCAACCCGACGTCTTCCTTGAGGGTTATAATCCAGAGCATGTTTTGCGATGTTTCGCTCTGGTTTCCTTACTGGTTGCCTTACATGGCTAGTATAGTGTTTTAACCCTAGTGAAACCGAATAAGTGTAAATAAGAATAACTGAAATAAATAAGAATGTATTTTTTTGTGATATTAATTAAGAAGATTTTGTATTTTAATTTTTAAAATTAAATAAGAATAAATAAAATAAAAAAGAATGTATATTATAAACACAACCCACAAATGCCACACCTAATAATACGTCATTTTACTACCGCATCTCAATAAGAAACGGTGTTAGTAGTAAAATACTCTACGCGCACACATAAAAGCGCAATATACGTCATTTTTCGCTCATTTGCTACCATTGCTCCTCAAAAAGGCAAATTGTATGAATGGGACGGACATTGTATGTATGAATGGGGCATGGAGCTTTTGAATGGGACATTTGAGGTGGGACATTGTACCACCTCAAATTTCAAATGAGCCCCTCATGCAAACATGGGACAAAAATTCTTGTCCTACCCAACACTAGTTCTCTTGTATATGCGACCAAAAGCAAAGGGAGGAAAGCTGGAAGCATTTTAATGCGACGCATCTCCCCTTTATATTGAAGTCGAACTTGCAGAAAATTTCGTTCGTATTGGCCGGCGGTCTTGTAAATGCGTTTTTAAAATCGCATATTTTTCCCTGTGGAAGGCTTTCAACTTTCGTTGGTTAGAAAAAGCGTGAGAAAAAAAGCTGTTCTGATCACGTAAATCCTGTAAAAAGTGGTAGACGAAAATAATGTGCGCTTTCTTTTAAAGAAATTTTTAAATAACTTTTCATATCCGTGCTGATTTCAGTTTAGATTTTGTAAACCGAATAAAGGGCAAAACGTAAGGGAAGCAATGCTTCCCTTGCAACAATGGACGCCAAGCCACTGCCCAATAGAGTTTGGACAATGCATGTACAGCGATTGCGCGGGAACTTTCGTCCGAAATTTGAATTTTCTTAATTCTTTTCCTTTTATGAAGTAAACACAATTATAATGAATTGTTATTTATGGCAGTCATATTTATTTTCGGTTTTAATGAGCATTCCATGTGAAAACTTGTATTTTAACGACAGTTTGTGCTCGTGTCCGTACATTTGAAATCGGTCAAACTCAAGTTTGGCTGACATTTCTTATGTTTCTTTCTTGTGCCTCTAAACTCACTCTGAACTGTTAGTATTAGAGCATTGTCCAAACTCTATTAGTGTGTATCGAGTATCTCTAGTCTCAATTTAATTTTTTTTTAAATTTATTTATTTATCATAACAAGATAGTTTACATAATAACAAAATGCTTAATTTTATTTATTTTAATATATCCTAATATATTTAAATTTACGTTAATTAATTAAACACAATTTGATATACATATATGATAGGCACTGGTGGAAGGGTCAAGCTGGATGTGGGGACCTTATAAAACGGAGCGTATTCTCAGTTTATATGTCAGCTTATTTATTGGAGGTGTATAGTGTGTGCTGAATTTGTTAAATACTCTACAGCATCTGTTAATAGGTTCATTTTGTCCGCAATCTGTACGAAGTGGATATTCCTTGAGTGGTCTTGAGTGTCTCGTCAGCCTGACATTGTCATTGAGTCTGAATTTATTTGAGATATGGTCAACGTTAATATCGCCATTCAAAACATTTAAGGTAAAACAGGATGTGAGTTCTTCTAGAACCAAGCGGTAAAAGATTTAATAATTGCTGCCTAACTATGTAGGGTGGAAGGTTTTCAAAGTCTCTAGGATCATACAAGTCCCTGAGAGCAAAAAGAAGGAATTGCTTCTGTATTGACTCTATTCTGTTGCTGTATAACTGGAAAAAGGGGTCCCCAAATGGGACATACATATTCCAGAATAGGGCGGACAAGAGAACAGAATAAAGATTTGGTAACCCATACATTCTTAAACTATTTAGCTCTTAACGAACCCAAGAAGTTTATTAGCTTTTGAAATTATTCGATTATAGTGAGATTTGAAACACAGTTTGTTGTACAGTAGTAAGCCGAGGTCCTCAATTTGATCAACACGGTGTAGTTGAGTTCTACTTAATACATAGTTATGGTGATATGAGGATGATTTACGTGAGAAGCTTATAACGTGGCATTTACTGACATTAAGCTCTAATTTGTTCTGGATGCACCAATGATCTAGCGCAATAAGCTTGGATTGCAGGAATGCGGCATCTGCGGGCGAGGGTATGGCATGATGTATTTTTAGATCATCAGCGTACATCAGATGTGAAACATTTTCCAATACTTCTGATAGATCTGAGATGAAAACATTAAATAAGAGAGGTCCCAAGTGACTTTCTTGGGGTACCCCAGAGAACAATATTTCCTTGGAAATAAGACTTTGAAACTTAACAAATTGAGTTCTATTATTAAGATAGGCTTTAAACCAGTCAAGTGAGGATCCTGTCACACCAATTTTTTTTAACTTTAAAATCACATTGTGATCAACTCGGTCGAACGCTTTGCTAAAGTCTGTGTTTATTGTGTCGATTTGATGCCCATTTTCAAGTACGCAGAGCGTATCAGATACAAGAATCATGAGATTCGTTGTAGTCGAGCGACCTTTTCTAAGGCCGTGGTGCTGGTCATTAAGAACAGGGTGGATCATATTGGTCAATTTATTGCAGATAATTTTTTCGAATAATTTCGGTATAGCTAGACAGAATTGCTATACCTCTGTAGTTCCCAACTTTTCGTTTGTCTCCATTTTTGTGGATGGGTGTGAGTTGCGACGATTTCCAAGCCGAGGGGAAAGTTCCCAATGCCAGTGACTTGTTGAATAGAAAATGTAAAGGTTTTAAAAGTTGATGGGCACTTTGATAAAAATAGGGGAGGAATAAGATCAGGACCTGGACCTTTTTTGGTATCAATAGTTTTGAGAGCATCCAGCACCTCCTCAATAGATAATGGGATATTATCAACAAGTGTAGGAACTGAAACGAAAACGGTCAGCAAATATATCGCAGATATTACGCCGGCAGGAAGATTGCGTGATCTCATTGGACATGGTCACGGAATAACCCTAACTTTTTCGTTTTGTATTAACAAATTCGAAAAATATTTTTGGTTCTGTTATGATATCTTCACCAATGTTTTTTACATAACACTCATACGCAAACCGGGACTTAGAAAAGAACTCTGAGGCCAGCGTGTCATAACTTCTCTGAAGATTAGGAGTAATCGAGCCTGTTTTCTTAAGTTTTTTAAATAGCTTATTTCTTCTATTCTGCAGTGATCTGAGTTTTTATCTAACCAGGGTTCTGAAACTTTATCTTTTTGTTTTATTACAGGGACATAATTATCGGCAATTTTAAAGATCACATCATAAATCGATGTTATGGCATTGTCAAGATAACATAATGAACTGCCAACTGTAGTTCCAATATTGATCAACTGCCTGCTACGAACTGCCAACTATGGTCTTAACAAACTGCAAATATTCTAGTGTATTGTCTTAAAACAACATTTGTACGATATTCAACTACCGAAATGGATCACGTGTGTTCAGCTGCGAACAAGTAATCTGATCCTTTTATGATATTGTTATTGTAAGGACACTTACTGCAAAATAGCACACCATGCGTGATATGCAATAAAAACATACATATACCATTCGTACGATATTTAATTGGGTCACGTGTGCCCAGCTGCGAGCAAGTAATCTGAGTCTTTTATCTACTTGTTATTGTTACGAGATCGAATGTCATAGCGCTGGCACATTACGTGACAGGTGGGTTATGCTTAGGACAGGGTGATCTACGTGATTTTGGTGTTTAAGTTAAGTAGAAGAGTGGGTAATACATCGCGAGACGATTTACATATTACACTCCTGGCGAAACTCCTCCCGGGTCACTAGGAAAATTTGCTTTTCTTTATTTGTTTGAATTTGAATTTTTGAAAACATGAAACATTCAGTTTGTTTTCTTTGTTTACATTATTCATTGATATTTCTCTGGTTGATAGCGACTTGGTTGGATAATAATAATAATTTATTTCATCAAGAAATTTATTACTACATTTATGTACATAAGGAATAATGAACAGTTGCAAACAATAAAAAAAAAATTAAAATCAAATTGAAAAACAATTAGATAGACACAAAAATTTAAACTATTTACGGAATCAAACATAATTAATCTCAAGAAAGCTGATTTCTTACTTGTGGAACACTAATGTGAAAATTGCAAAAGTAGGTATTGAAAGCTCTTAACATGTATGAAACCGGTTCATAAGACCCGTAGCTCGTGCGATGCTAGGGAATTCTGCAAAGTTCATAATTCCGCAAAGCACGACACTGAACATTTAATTGAATCATAGACAGCAATTGGTCAGAGCCGATTATATCTGAAATAACTTCAAAACCAAAAACAACTCTGGCATGTATCCGCCTTTTCTAAAGGGAATATATTGACAGCAGATTTAAATAATCAACATACATATGGCGGTAACTTGAGTGGATCGGACCAGTAAAGGTCCTGAAGGACAATCCTTAAGAACCGACGCTGAACTACTTCGATTCTATGTGAATGGAATAAAATGGCGACCAGGTAGGACTAGCATATTCTAGGATAGATCGGACGAGTGAACAATACAACATTTTTGTTGCAAATAAATCATTAAATTCTGTCGATTGTCTTCTAACCAAACCGAGGAGAGCGTTTGCTTAACCATGAGTATGATTTACATGATCATCAAAGGTAAAATACAGTTGAATAGTACGTCCAAGCCATGCATGAACGAAGGAAAGAGCATCCATCTACAACCTACTCAAAACTAAGTGATATTCTCTTCTTAGAATACGAAACAGTACTGCACTTATTAATTTTGCGATGTAAATTGTTAAGTAAGCACCAGTCATGATAACGCGAGATATCACATTGCAATAAAAAACTATCATTGCTGCTGGAGCTAATCTCAAAGATTTTCGCATCATCGGCATAGAGGAAAATGTTCAAGTTAGTGATAAACGAACTCACGTCATTAATAAATAGAAGGAATAGAAGTGGACGCAGATGGCTACCTTGCGGAACGCCTGAAGTATTAAATATTTCAGAAGATAACGTTCCGCGAAAGTGTTCTTTCTGAATGCCATCATTAAGAAAAGGACGAAAATATCAGGAAAACCAAGCAGGCGGAGCTTATGCACAAGAATATTATGGTCAATTTTGTCACAGGCTTTACTAAAGTTTGTGTATATGCCATCCATCTGAAGCTCGTTTTCGATAGCAGAAAGACAGAAGATCAGGAATTCCATAAGATGAGTTACAGTGAATTCGCCTTTGACAAAGCCATGGTGGAATGATCCAATAATCGATTTGTAATAAAAATAAATTAAATCACACACAATGGAAATGAAATAGCTTAGCAACACAGGGAAGGTCCGCTATAGGCCTGTAGTTACTTACATTAACTCTTTTATCAGACTTAAGGAAGGGAATTAAAGTTGAATATTTCCATGACATAGGAAAAACTCCACTACGAAGCGATGAATTAAACAAATACCCAATGATAGGTAAAAGCGATGAACAACACTTTTTAATCACAGAAGAAGAAACACTGGACAAATTATTAGCAAGTTTATCAAGGTATTTCAAAATAATGCAGTCGTCAATAAAACGATCTTTTTGAACTCATGACATACCGCAATTGAAGGCGATACGGAAATGGTTAGAAAGTAAGTTGCTAATTGCAGTAGGATTAGCACTAACTACATCATTACGAAATATACCGGAAGAATAGATGTCTCCTCGATGTGCGAGCAAAGCGTGGAGCTGACGTGGGGGGTGATCACCACTTCATGGTTGCCTGCTTGAGATTGTGCACAGCAGCTATACGACGAGTACAAATTCTTCAAATGAAGCGCAAGCTTAATGTGGATAGACTTAGGGACCCCAACGAAAAGCGTGAGAACACCATCATTCTACACGAAAAGTCATCAACATTGAACGGATATGAAATTCGCACACTGGACGCCAATTGGGAGGCAACGAGAAACATGTTTCTAACTAGTGCTGAAGAATCTGTGGGATATGTGCGAAGCGGTGAGAAACACTAGCTGTTGCAAGACACATGGGACAAGGTTGGCGATCGGAAAAAAAGCCAAGTTAGCAATCATCTCTCAACCCGATGTCAACCAACACCCGACTTGAGAACTACCACGATGCTCATATAAAGCTTAAAACGGCTGTTAGACACGACGAGAGAAAGGCAATTGAAAATCTGGCGAATAAGGCACAATGTGCAGCTTAATTTTGGGATATGGGCTCACTATTTAAAATTATGAACCATTTGACGAACAGAAATTTCACCGCCAACCACGTGGAGATGTCAACGGAACTCTCCTTAATATGAGTGAGCACCAGTTGCGGTTATGGAACTTCTCTGATATTTTAAACATCGTGTCAGAGGAAGATATTCCAGAAACAGAACAGCTACCAAACATCCAATCGTAACAATCTTTTATTAGAGACGATCACCCAGATAAGGAAGAGATAGTTTTCGGCATTCGGTTAATGGCGGAAAGGAAAGCCCGAGGTACAGACGGACTACCAACCGAAATCCTGAAAGCGGACCCGGAAATAACAGCCGATATACTCCTCCCACACTTTACTGAGGTATGGAATGAAGGAAAATGTCTGTCTGAATGGAAGAAGGGCATCATTGTGAAAATTCTAAAGAAGCGCGATCTTCGGGATTGTGGCAATTGCGTGGTATATGTCTACTTGTTGCGGTATCGAAAATCATGGCTAAGGTAATTCTCAATAGGATTATTGCTGTCGTGGAGAGCACTCTCGAAGTTTATCATGCTGGATTCCGTAAAAGTTCGTATTGTACTGACCTCACAAATGCCTTACGAATAATATTGGAGCAGTTCGCCGAAATGATGATGACAAGATGCATATTGACATATTGACAATATGCAAAATTCTCTGTTCAGAATGTTAGTTTCATTCAATTCAATTTACGAATATATGTATAAAATGGAAACATTGTGTGATGAGGCTAATTGTAAAGCGCCAGGCAAATTGCAAATTGATTTTAGTAGTTTATTTTGTTTTATTTGTAATTTGCCGTGATAGCATTTTACAGGTTTATATCCACAAAGGCGCAACGGCTAATATAGGCTTAACGAATATACCTTGCTGTTTATGTGTAAATGGAATTTGCAAATTTATTAGGGGATATAACCATTTCATGGATCGTTACGGATGTAGCTCTAATGTGAAAACCGAATGATAATCTGGTATCTAAATATATGTACAATTAGATTTTTAATAGTTTCAGAAATTATTAAGAGCCAGTTGTCTATTCTATAGACGAGTTTTCAATTTGTTGGTGCATAAAATTGTATTAGTCTTATCGATATTAATATTAATTTTCCATTTAGTGAAAAATAGATTTAATACATATATTATCAAATTCCTGTTAAGACCCCCTATAGGGGCATAGAAAACCACTCTCATCCACAAGGCGCGATCCTGAGCATCGGCCTTTAGCAGTTTCCTGGACTTTGTTTATTCCTCTGGTCTCCAACTCAACTGCTCGCTCCCATGCTACATGGTCGACCAACCCGACATTTTCCTTGAGGACTATAATCCTGAGCCTGTTTGGCGATGTTTCGCTCTGGCTTCCTCAAAGCGTGACCACTTCCACTTCCGCATTAGAATCTGAACGCCTATATTATTTTGTCCAATTGTACTAGAAAGTTCGTCGTTGGAGATCACTTCTTGCAAGAATATTTCTAAAATGTGTCGTAGTCATTGGTTCACGAAAGTTTGCAGTTTCTTAATAAATCGAACGGTCACTTTCCATGTAGTACAACCATATAGCAACACGGATTTTACGCATGCATCCAAAACTCGCAGCTTCGTGCGAAGGGAGATCTCTCTTAACCTTCAGAAAGGGGAAAAGATATCGAAAGTCTGACGAGCTTTATTTAGACGAGTCTCAGTATATATATCAAAAATCTTGCAGATGTTAAATAGTCTCCATTGAAGACCTTTATCTTCCCCACCTTTCAGTGCAGCTTTCAAGATGTCATTTATTACCGCCAGAAACAGGGCTGGTGATAATATGCAGCCTTGTCTGACACCCGTTCGCACAGGGAAGCTCTCGGACAGCTCTCCTCTATGCAAGACTCGACATAGTTGTTGCATCTTCGTACGATTCTTTAATCATTGCTATGACCTTGTCTGGAATACCTCCCTACGCGAAGCAATTCATATGTAATCTCGCTTAACGCTGTCGAAAGCCTTCTCGAAGTCCACATGAGATATAGTGACGAAACCATTTCGGCTGACTGCTCGAATAGTATCCGTAGGGAATTTGTATGGTCGGTACAAGACGACCCTTCACGGAATCCAGCCTGATAAGCTTCGAGAGTGCTCTCCACGACAGCAATAATCCTATTGAGAATTACCTTATACATGATTTTCGATACCGCAATAAGTAGACGTATGCCGCGCCAATTGCCACAATCCCGAAGGCCGACTTTCTTCGGAATTTTCACAATGACGTCCTCTTTCCCATCAGTCAGATATCTTCCGTCATTCCACATCTCAGTATGGAGTGGGAGGAGTATATCGGCTGTATGTATGTGTGTATATATGTATGTGGACTCATGTCTCCGAGACCGTCAAACGTAGAATGTTTGATATTAGATGGATTGTTAATTGGGTAAGTGAGCTCTATAGCTAGGGTGTAGCCTAGTGGGTAGCGTGTTGGTCTACAATCCGAAGATCATAAGTTCAAATCCCGGTCGTCGCATAATTCCAGCACACTGCCTGCTTGGGTATACCTTGGTCACCTTAATCTACGAAAATGAAAAATTCGTAGATAGAGGGTTGTGCGAACGTCTAACAACCCATACACAATAAATAATGAAAAATATTAAGGAACCTGAAGGTCAGGAGGCCAAGGCCCGATTTGGGCTGTAGTGCCATTGTAGTAGTAGAAGAAGAGCTCCATTAAATAAATTTTATGGAGTGTCAGGTGGAGGGAGGGAAAGAGTCAAAAACTACACTTGCTAATATATCCACTACGAATGCAGGTAGGAAGCTGAAAATCAGCATATATGTAGAGAAGATTGAGGGACAAAATTTAAAAATAATTAAATTTTTTTTCATTTATTGGGTCCGAAAAGGGGGGCTAAAAACAAATTGTCGGTCAATTTTTTTTTTTTAAATGATTATATCTTTGAAATTACTTACGATAAAAAATCATATTTTGGGACCATTAAAGCGGCATGCACATCCACCAAAAGGGAAAGTGTCAGGGAGGTGCAAAAAAAAAACATTTAAAAATTAATATCGCTTAAGCTACGTAATTGAAACTTAAAACATATATTAAGCTATACTAGCGGAATACAAAAAAAATGCAATTTGGTCATAGCAGTAGTGAGGGGAAATGCGAAGGATTTAAAAAATGGTGCACTTTCCAAAATTTCAAACCATTATATCTCAAAATCGAGTACAAATATCAAAATTTGTCAGATTATTGAACTATATAGCATTAAATTTTGGTAAAAGTTTATAGTTGTTAGGTGTAAGGGGAAGGAGATGGTAAGCAAAAATGTCGAAAATTTTGAGGGATTTTTCGAGGAATCTGGAGAAAGATACAAAGTTTAAATTTTGCATGTAGATACATACATCTATTTGATATACATTGAATAAAAATAATATTTTTTTCCATAATTGTTATAAACCGACCCTCCGATCTAACATGCACAAGGTGTTTCATGTGCATTGAAAAAACACATAAACTGAAAATTTTTGAATGAAATTTTAAGGGAGAAACTTGAAAATTTACAAAATGCAATTAAGGGTGTAACTGAACTGAATATGAAAAAAAAATCGATTTGTCTTGTGGTGATTATAAGTCTTCATTCAATTTAATACAAAATAAAACAAACCGCAGATTTTTCCGATGAGGAAAAGGAGTCGAAAAGTTAATTCAAAGTTAGGAAGAAAGGTGTAAATCGTACTACCAGTCTGTTAGTTTTTTTGCTCTCCTGAAAAGTTTTCTTTTTCACATTTTTATCCACATCGGTACATTTTACTTGAAAATGATAACAGATATCAGTATGATTTTTTTGGTCGATAGGTAGCAGTACTAACTAACTACAGTACAGAGGAAATTTCAAATGGTTGGTTATAAATATATTTTTTTTTTAAACAACATGAAAAAATTTTAAACACAGCTTGTCAATAACTTAGTTTTGAATATTTTTGAAATTCCTCTGCTACGTAGCATTAGTCTCACTAAACTAATAAGTGTACAAAAATTATTAAAATCGATCACGCTGTTCCCGAGATAATGGTACCGCATTTTGGATAGAAAACGGTCAAGTCAGTATCTCCCTTATAAAAAGTGTCTAAGTATACGAAATTTTAACTGGTCGAATGCCTTTAGAACTTCTGGCCCTTCCAATCAAAATTATGTTTTCAACCATTTTTAAGGAATCAATTATCACCTAATAGCTAGGTGGCTATTAATTTGAAATTTTGCACAAAAGCTTTCGAAAATTGTTGAATCGGAACTACGTCAAAAGTTTTGAGATCGCACTTGCCATTCTACACCCTCCCAAACAAAACTATGATTTCGACCAATTTCATTAAATGAACTAATAACCAACAATTTAAAAGCTAAGAACTTGAAATTTTGTTCAAGCACCTTACAAGAGAAGCGAAATAAAACTGTATATCAAATTTTACGATTCCTCTACATTCTCTACCCTATCCCATACAAATGTTCAGTTTCGTGAATGTAAAATACACCGAAGCTTATGAAAATTCTATGCAACTTCGTCTATAAATTTATAATAATAAATTTAGTAGTTGTATACTAATTCTAACATCTATTAGTTATTATTTGTTAGTAAATTCTTATTTTTATTCAAATTTACAATTGAGGATGTGATAATACTTGGATTTATCGTACATATTATAGTACAGAATTATTTAACTGTACAGTCCCTAAAAGAAGAAGGAAAGGAAAGAGAAAAATGAGCTAATGTTGGGAGTTGGGAATAGAAGAAATAAAAAACTATCCATTTAAATTACGATGGTGTGTCTGATTTTTTTTTGGATACAATTTGATAGTTGTATTCATATTTTGACTTGAGCTACTTATGTGGTTGTTAATAAGAGTTATGGCAGACATATAAATTTTATACGCAGCTGAGCTGTTCGTGTTATCCTCAAAAATTTTTCTAATATTCGGGTTAGAATGATGATTTATTTTATTAATTTTTTTGGTCCAAGGGTTAATAGCGTGCGTCGTAAGAGGTGTTATTTCTGATTCTGTGTATATGTATTTATTGGAATATAATCTGGTTCTGCTTCTATATTTTTTGATTGGTAATTGCTGAGGATTTCTCTCCCGAGCTTTAATCCTATTTGCAGGAAAATATATACTTACGATATTTATCTGGAATCGAAACACCCTACCACTAACTTATCTCGCCAAAATTTCGTCATCTACTTAATGTTGACAATTTTCATACTCTAGCTGAAATCTGAGAGTATATGGTTTTTGCCTTACCGTTTGTAACGCTAAGAAATAAGGCTCGCATAAAGCCGCCAAGGGTACAGAAATATTTGTTGTCGCTCAAAAACCTTGATTCCGAGTTGCTGTCTGTCCGTCTGTCCGTCTGTGCGTCTGTCTACAGCATAACTTTCGAAAGCCTTGAGCTATAGTGCTTAAAATGTTTGTGTGCCATTTTTAGTAAAAAAGTAACTTTAAGCTCGTTAATGGGCTACATACCCCCATTCCTTCTATCCCCTCCCATACAAATTTCATGAAATTTCGAAATAATAAGAAATTGATTTTTCTTTGAAACTATTTAAGCTATCGGTTTGAAATTTACGTCAAAATATTACAATATAGATGTCATTAATATTACGGAATATTGACGTGATCCCTTTACTCCTTCCACACATGGACAATTTTGAAAAATACATATTTTCGATTTTCATTGAAACTAGTAAAGCTGAAGAGACGAAATTTTGTTTGAATTAATTTTACTATAATTGCAATTTATTTTAAAAATAATTATCAACTTCACCTCACTCCTTCTACCCCCTCCCATACAAATTTCACGAAATTTTGAAATTTAAATTAAATTTTTTTGTACAAAGTATAGAAATAGAAATATTAATAATATGAAAAAAATTTGTTTTGATCCGTACACTCCTTCTACCCCCTCCCATACAAATGCATAATTTTTTTTAAATGCATTTTATCGATTACCATTCAAACTAGAAAAAGTACAAGCTTCAAATTTTGCCAGAATTCGTTTCTTAATAATTGAAATAAGTTTTAGAAAAAATTATCAGCTCCACTTCAATCCTTCTACCACCTCCCATACAAATATCTGTATTATAAATTCAGGAAAACCATTTCTCCTTCAAGTATATGCGAGCTATCGACTTTGAAATTGAATCAAAGCATGGTGAAAAGGATGATGCAGTTTCAAAATCAGCTTAAACCACTTCTTCTGCCACCTCCCATACAAATGCCCCAATTTCAGAAAAACTATTACCAATTTCTTTAAAAATAATGAAAACTTAAAAGTTTAAATTCTCAAAAAACATTTTGCAAACCATGTTCGGTGTCATATACGAAAAATACAAACCTCTACTTCTACCACCTCCCATGCAAAAATCTCAATTCACTATTCGAAAGAATTTGAGATGGCATATTTTCCCGTATATTAAGGTCATTTCCATCTCATCTAGAGTATCATATGATTGGGCTTTAAGCCCAATCATAATTCTGGTATGTTTTTTATATATATTGGGAGCAATTTAAACCTGGAGGTATTACAGTGTATTATTTTTTTTTTGGATCTGAAAATTTTTCTAGTATTTTCATATTTCAATGAATTTAATAAAAATTCGCTAGTCTGTAGGTGCTATCGTTTGGTCTGGGAATTTTCATCATCCACTTATATCCGAGGCAGAAGATGACTAAATAGTCGAATTGGGTTTCGAGTAACATCATCATGGAAAATAATTTACTCCGATGACCATTTGCCGAGTGTTACAAAAATTCACTACTAGTTCGCCGTTTTAGGGTTACTTAGGGTCTCTTAATTCAAGATCGTGATTCGTCGATTATAATTATAATTCGTCATCACGCTTCCCCAATTAATGTACTTCTCGCTCACGTTGAAAGAACGTCACGGCAATTTCGATTTATTTTTTGGAATTGAACAGAATAGTGCTTCCTCCCTGAACTAGTTCATCTCCTTATCCAGTCCATTTGAATTCGACCAAGCCAAAGATTTGATGCTATAGTCCTCCGTTTCCTAGTGGATCATTGATTGGCGGTATATGGACCAAGATACACAGCTCATTCTCGCGTCACTAAGTGCATTTCAAAACACAATAATAGTCCGCTTTCGAATTCCTGGGGTTGTCGTTGAATCCGTATCTTAGGCACTGCATACGATTTTCGTAACAGTTAGTATCCCAAGTCCTCGGATAATAAGCCACGGTTCAGTGAGTATACGCAATGGAGCACAATACCGGAGTGAAATGTATTTTTAATTCGTTTTAAGTTGTAAATTCAGGATGCAATATTACTTGACTCTAAGAACCCCTAATTTTCTTTCAATACATAAAAAAAATCTTTAATATTAAACAAATACAGTAGTAAATTTCTTGGTATTTATGAGATTGGAATCTATAAAATTCCATAAAAAACTATGAAATGAAAACCAGGATAAACATTAACCATTTTCCATAGTTTCGAAATATTCAAATCAAGATAATAAAACCATATAAATGTTACTATATCTGGGTAATATTTAAAGCACGTAACGTCAAACTTTCAAGACACTTAACGAAATAGTTCGCACGATAAAGAAAAGCCTGCAATATCTTAGTTTCAGTATATAAAAGAAGAGATCACATGTAACGGAGTTCGAAAACTTTACACGTAAAATCTTTCGAAATGGGTTGAGAGTATCAAAGCAAGTCTGTAATATCTTACGAGACGTAATACCATTGTTTAAGTACGCAGGTATATCGTTCATGTTCGTGATAAAGGCTCTCGTCTTCTTCGGGAGCTCTGCTTCGTTCTAATATAGTTTAAGCCCAAGCCCATCATAAATTTGATTCGTAAGTCCCATTTGCATATGACAAAGCCGAGAAGGTACAGAAGGAAAAAAGGATATGAACGTATGTAAAAAGGTTCCAAGTTTTTCAGTTTAAATTCAATTGTTTCGCTCCTTTCGCTAGCACCTAGCATAGGAAAGAATCGAAATCCGGAAGGAAATACTTGATGGTCTGGAAAATGAATTCCATTTTTTTGTATTCGTATAAAGCTTAAGGTGCAGAAATGAACATTGCAACTGATTCTGGATCCTTTTCTCAATGTATGATAATACTGAATTGTCTTATGTTCGAAATATATAGCTGTTGTTTAATGTAGTGAATCGGATTAATCAATTATGTATTAAGCCTTGGAAGTATTAAAGACAAGACGATCGGTGAATTCAATCGAAAACAATTAAAATGAGTTTATAGTCTATAATTCGTTTTTCAATCAAAACCTTTTTTAAGCGGCTATAGTTAAATATAGTTCAGAAAGCTAACTGTGTTATTTTTTCACTATTTTGATTCTTAGAGTAGTATCTCAAAGTACTCTGCAATAACAACCAACTACGTATCGAAGTGTTTTTAAATTTCCTGAAATCTTTAATACAAACAACAAAGAACTACATCCAAGTATATTAACAATGAACAAGCTAACATCCAAAAAAAAATCCTCTAAAATGTTTACATGAGACAGAAGTGACCGGAATTGAGGTCAAATAAATGCACACAAGAGTAAACCCCGAGCTCTTTGTCAGCATCTTTTAGCATTTCTCCAAGAAAGGACAACACTCTACTAGCAGCAACAAATTGCCCAAATGTATTTTCTTGGAGCCACATAATCTTAGAAATGTGCTGATTCAAAGCTTTTCTTTATTTTAGCTAACACATGAGCACTCTATTTGGTCCTTGTAAGATTTATGACGAAAACGAGACCAAATCAGAAGCGAATAGGAGAGGGAAATCCCTAAATATGAGCGATGCGCTTTAGAGATTCTCAGTTTGTTACACTTTGTTCGGTTGTAACCTTGTACTATATGTATAACATTCCATTCCATTAACATTAACAAATTTATTGGACATAAATAGCTACCGCGTAAATAGAAAGCAGTTCTTTTGATATACAGGAACATTTTCTACAATCATAGTAAAGTACTTTTTCGGCACCGAGTTTTTCATTCTTTAGTAATTACATTGGTTTGAGACATAATAAATTTATTACATGTTCACTAAATAAGAAAGTTTTTAGTAGCGAATCGAGGCACTGGTTCTGATTTCATACTAATTAAATTAAATACTACATTTTTCACTCTCTGCACCAAGAAAAAATAAATATTATTATATTATATATTATATTATATAAAAATTAACTATTACTTTATTATTCTAATAATAAAGTATTGTGATCGACACAAGAAAAAAAAAAACTTTGCTACCCTGAAATTTTTTTTTTTCGCGTTTCATGACTAAATTAGCCTAAAAATGCAAAAAAATCCGTCTGTCTGTACGCCGTCCGCCGTACGCCGACGTGTACGCTCAGCGCACATTAACCCCCAAACTCTTTGGGATAGAAAGTTCATTTTTGGAGGGATTATAGGCAGTTGCGGGTCTCAAGCGGATACCCATTTTGGGGGGTGTACGAGTTCAGGGGGAGGCAGGGGAAGCGCTTAAACCGAAAAATATGAATTCAAATATCTCAACAATGGTTACAGCTAGGAAACTAAAAATCAACACACATATAAAGGAGTTTGTAGGACAACTTTTAAAAATAATTTAATTTTTTTATCCATTGGGGTGCGAAAAGGGGGGGGCTAAGAACCAATTGTCGGCCGAATTTTTTTTTCAAATGATTATATCTTCGAAAGTACTTCCCATAAAAAATTGATATTTTGAGACCATTAAGATGGCATACGGATGTGCTAGAATCAGTTTAGATAGAAGCTTATTATTGTAAGGGGAAGGGTCAGGGGGGGTGCAAAGAAAAAAACTTAAAAATTAATATCTCAACTATCTCTTAAGCTATGTAATTGAAACTTAAAACGTGTACTAAGCTTTACTAGCAAAATATGAAAAAATACAACATGTGGACATAATAGTAGTGGGGGGAAATGGGGAGCATTTCAAAAATGGCTCACTTTCCAAAACTACAAATCACCAAAACTCAAAATTGAATACAGATATCAAATCAAAAATTTGTCAGATTGTAGAGCTATATAATTTTTAATTTTGGGAAGAAATTTAAGCTGGGGGGTGTAAGGGGAGGGCGGTGGAAAGCAAAAATGTTGAAAATTTTGAGTGATTTTTTTATGGCTCTCGTAAGAGATACAAAGTTTAAATTTTGCACGTCCACATATCTATTTAATGTACACAGAAAAAAAATAATAATTTGTTCCAAAATTGTTATGCACCGAAGTGGAGGTCTAACGTGCACAAAGTGTTTCATGTGCAATGAAAAAAACACATAAACTGAAAATTTTTGAATGAAATTTTTAGGTAGAAACTTGAAAATTTGCGACATGCATTTAAAAAAAATTTAAAAGAGTTTGAAATACTAACTGGTTGAATATCTTTAAAACTTCTACCCCCTCCCATACAAAATTATTTTTTCGACCATTTTTAAGAAATCAATTATCACTTAACTATTAAATGCTATCAATTTGAAATTTTGCACAAAAACTTACAAAAATAATTGAAATGAAATTACGTTAAAAGTTTTGAAATCGAGATTGCCCTTCTACCCCCTCCCATACAAAAGTATATTTTCGACCAATTTCATTAAATCAACTAATAACCAACATATTAAAAGTTACAAACTTGAAATTTTGTACGAGCAATTTAAATCAGAAAAGAAAAAAAACTGCATCACAAGTTTTACGATTCCCTTACCTCCTCTACCCCCTCCCATACAAAATTTTTTTTTCGAGCAATTTCATTAAATCAACTAATAACCAACAAACTAAAAGTTACGAACTTGAAATTTTATACAAGCACCTCACAAGAGAAGCAAAATAAAACTACATATCAAATTTTACGATTACCCTACCTTCTCTACCCCCTCCCATACAAATGTTCGTTTTCGTGAATGTAAAATACACCGAATTTTATGAAAATTCTATGCAACTTCGTCTATGATACACATTCTATAGAGAGAATATTGGACGTGATTCAAGCAATTAATTAAAACGCTATTAACATCCACCCACCCTTACTATTACCCCTCCTCCTCGCCTCATAAAAACCCAAACTTGCAGAAACGAATGAAATATTGTTAAATTGACAACAGCCCTGCCCAAGAACTCCCTTTCAATTAGCCTTCCCTAACCACTCTAACCTGCATATTGACTTTCCACTCATCCGCAACTTATCCCAAGAATAATAAAGTTTCGCCCGACTTGTTGGCAGTTTATTTTAATTGAAACTAACTCAACATATTATTAAAAATTTATTAGAATATTATGTTCCAAGTAACTGTAACAAAATGAAGGCCTCATTGCTAAGACCTTCAGATTGTTAGCAGATGGGGCACCTGCGAATCTGGGCAGAACAAGTCGTCGGTGGTCAGGAACACGACCCAGGAGAGCACACTATCCTTGAGGCTAGTGCACAAAATACCAAAGATTGGAGGAAAAAAAGGAGCTGAAGAGTTGCGTAAGCTTGTGACAACCTCAGGATCTGTATGCATTGCGGATTAACGCTTGCATCTACTGGTTAATATGGGACCCGGAATAAATCTGTACTTATGTTCAGCCTGTGGTCACTGACTTCTCAGAGATATGCTTTTCGAGATTCTTTCAAAGCCCGCTACTCTATCACCAAGGCTTTAAAATACATAAAATATCTGCCAACATGTCGGGCAAACCTTATTAATCTTGGGTCAAGTTGAGAATGCGTGGGAAGTTAATACGCAGATTGGGGGAAATGAGGAAGTAAGAGAATGGGAATTCTAGGGCAAGGTTGTTGTGAATTATTGAACACTTAGCTGCGATTACGAACAATAGCTCCAGCCCATAACACCAATATTTCATTTGATTACTTTTCCAAGTATAGGTTCGTATGGGGGGTATAGAAAGAGTGGGTAGATGTTAATAATTTTCGAATTGATTGCTCGAATTGCGTCCAAAACTCTCTGCATTGAATGTTAGTTTCGTAGATAAGTTTTGATAGAATTTAAGGTAGTTCCACTGGCACCGCCTTGCATGTGACGGTAGCCGCCATAGAAAAAGCTTTCCGTCATAAAAAGGTCGCACTCGGTACCTTTTTAGACGTGGAAGGCGCTTTTAACTGCGTCAACATTGATGCCATACTTGACGCCTTGTGCAGCCATAGTGTGGAACCATTCCTGACTGCATGGATTGCTAAGCTTCTTCGCTCACGAAGAATCAAAGCACGGATGGGTGACGAGACAAGAAAAGGTTCTATCTACAAAGGAACGCCACAGGGTGGCATAATATCGCCTCTCCTGTGGGTCCTAAGAGTGAATGAACCTCGTTCCATTTAAAATTGGAACGGCTACTCCATTATAGCATATGCAGACGATCTTATCATCGTGTTAACTGGGTAGTGTGAACATGTTCTAGGGGACCTTATGTAATCCACTTTACAGCTGTTAGACACCTGGGTACTTGATAAAGGACTTACCATTAACCCTCACAAAGCAGATCTGGTCCTCTTCTCCAGAAGAAGAAGACTACATGTTTTCAATCCACCAAACATTCGGGGTATCACTATGGTCCTCTCGAATCAAGTTAAATATTTTGGTCTTATTCTTGATAGTAAATTATCCTGGAAGGCCAACATTCAAGAACGAGCAAAAAAGGCTACCGCAGCCTTCTTCGGATGCAAAAAGACATTGGGTTTGAGATGGGGTCTTAAGCCGCACCTCATACACTGAATGTATACCAGTATTGTCAGACCAATTATTTGCTATGGCGCGCTGGTGTGGTGGCCAGCGGTGGTACTAAAAACCAACCTAGCACCTTTACAGCTAATCCAATGGATGGCATGTCTGTGTGTAACAGGTGCCCTTAGCATCACACCTACTGCAGCCCTGGAGGTAATTCTCTCACTACCTCCACTTAATCTTTTCCTAAAACAAGCAGCGGGCCTAACTGCCATTAGAACAAAAACCAATAATTCGTGGTCAGCGCCACTAATTGGTTATGGCAAAATTTTCAACGCCATTTCAGACGCAAACTCCCTTTTAGACTGCGAGTATGATTGCATGAACCAACCGCAGATTAAGAAACGGAAGTTTCACATTAACTTTCCTGAACGAAACGAGTGGGCATCTATACGGATGGATCTAAAGCTAACCAGGGCACAGTTGCAGGGATTTATTCCCACGACCTCGACATCTTTACTTCATTTCATCTTCCAGAACACGCGACAGTGTTCCAAGTGGAAGTATTAGCCGTTAACAAGCATACAAAATTTATTTTAGATATGCAGAACAGTCCTGGAAATAGTTACATTTTCTCGGACAGCAGAGCTGCGCTTCAGGCACTCCAATCCTACAGGACTACGTCCAAACTAGTGTCCATTTGTAGACACAATTTGAATCGCCTAGCGGCTATAAGGGAAGGCTTTCGAATTTGGATACCTGGTCCTAGCGACCTGCTAGGTAACCAGGCAGGCAAGGATGTGCAAACATCAATTATACTAGGAAGTCAGTCGATTTAGCACCAACAGTGCAGAAGACTAGCTTTAAACAAACTATTTCGGATTCTTTCTTGGCGGAGTGGCGGCAGCTGGATAGCTCGGCCAAATCCTTTTGGGAAGAACCGAATAAAAATATTATAGCTCAGCTGTTACAACGTAGTCGCTATAGCTTCCGGACTATTGTTGGCCTGACAACAGGTCATTGCTTGGTAAAGCTGCACGCATTTAGGATGCTGATCGCGAGCGACAGCTTTTGCGGAGGTTGCGAAGAAGATGAAGATTCTATCGTGCATTATCTTTGCCACTTTGTTTAGG
Organism: Chorisops tibialis; assembly: GCA_963669355.1. Lineage (NCBI taxonomy): Eukaryota > Metazoa > Arthropoda > Insecta > Diptera > Stratiomyidae > Chorisops > Chorisops tibialis. The sequence continues at coordinate 88,616,596 of OY770262.1, read as the reverse complement.
CTCTAGGTTCTTCTCAGAGCTAGACGACCTCAGAGGTCTCCAACATTCGAGCCTACATCGGTTCGCAAATCGAACCAAGTGATTAGAACAAGAGGAGTGACTTCCATCTCATAATAAATAGCGGGAGTACAATGGTCTCAAATGCATTGTGGTTCGACGGAACCACCCTCCAACAACCTAAATTCTAAACCATCTTGAAGGGTTTGGGAGTTATGGTGCGCTGAGCTTCGTACTGCGTACAGACAGACTAATTAAGTCAATATGCGGGTTAGAGTGGCTAGGGAAGGCTAGGGGGCTCAAGAGCAGGGCTTAACACTTGATTGCGAAAACAATCAATAACTCCAGTACATATAATTAATATTTCATTCGTTTATTTATGCAAATTAGGTTTTTTGTGCGGGAAGAGGGAGGGGTGAAAGTAATGGTGGGTAGAGGTTAATAAGTTTTTAATTAGTTGCTTGAATCAAGTCCATTATTCTCTGCATAGAATGTCGGTTTCATAGACGAAGTTGCGTAGAATTTTCATAAAATTTGATGTATTTTACATTAACGAAACTAAGCATTTGTATGGGACAGAGTAGAGGAGGTAAGAGAATCGTTAAATTTGTAATGGATTTTTTTTTCGTTTTTGTAAAATTCTTGTAGGTCTGTTATATACATCGCCTGCTCACGGTGCAGGCTGGGTAATGCTAAAAGATCTACAGATAGGGGGGAATAAGTCGAATAGCTTGCTGTCGGCTGCGTTTCTACAATCTGACAAAATTTCAACTTCATATCTGTAATCAGTTTTTAGATATAACGGTTTAAAATTTTGGAATCTGTGCTATTTTTGAAATGCTTCTCCTTTCCCCCACTACTATTATGCATGGACCTGTATGCCAGTAAGTAATTTCGAAGATATAATCATTTAAAAATAAAATTTGGCCGACAATTTGTTTTCAGCTCCCCTCTTTTCGGACCCCAATGGATAATAAAATTAAATTAATTTGAAATTTGTCCCACAATCCCCTCTATGTTGGTTTTCAGCTTCGTAGCTAGAACCATGGATGGGATATTCGAATTCTTAATTTTCGGTTTTAACGCTACCCCCGCCTCTCCCTCAACCCGTACGCCCCCCAAAATGGGTATCCGCCTGAGATCCGCAACTACCTACAATCCCCCCAAAAATGAACTTTCTATCTTGAAGGGTTTGGGAGTTAATGTGCGCTGAGCGTACACGTACGGCGTAGAGACTGACGGATTTGTATACTCTAGATGAAATCTGAGAGTATATTGTGTTTGCCTTATCGTTTGTAACGCTATGAAATAATGCTCGCACAAAGCCACTTAGGGTACAGCAATATTTGTTGTCGCTCAAAACCCTCGATTCCGAGTTGCTGTCTGTCCGTCTGTGCGTCTGTCTACAACATAACTCTCGAACGCTTTGAGCTATCATGCTGAAATTTGTTTGTGTCATTTTGAGCAAAAAAGTAATTTTAAGTTCGTGAACGGGCCACATCCCCCCACTCCTTCTACCCCGTCCCATACAGATTTCACAAAATTCCGAAATTTTCAGAAATTGATTTTTTTTTGAAACTGTTTAAGCTCTTAAATTTGGGTTAAAGTATAATGATGTATATATCATTTCCGTCACAAAATATTGAGCCGATCTCTTCACTCCTTCTACCCCTCCCATACAAATGCATAATTTTGAAAAATGCCTTTTTCGATTTTCATTAAAACTAGCAAAGTTATGAAAACGTATTTTTGTCAGAATTAATTTAATTATAATTGCAATCAGTATTGAAAAAATTATCAACTTCACCTTACTCCTTCTACTCCGCCCCATACAAATTTCACGAAATTTTGAAATTTAAATTAAATTATTTTTCTTCAAAACTGTTAAAGCTATCAGCTTGATATTTTGTATAAAGTATACAAATAGAAATATCAGTAACGAGAAAAAAATGTGTTTTGATCCATACACTCCTTCTAGCCCTCCCATACAAATGCTTAATTTTTGTTAAGTGCATTTTATCGATTTCTATTAAAACTAGAAAAAGTATAAACTTAAAATTTTACCAGAATTTGTTTTTTAAAAATTGCAATAAATGCTAAAAAAAATTATCAGCTCCTCTTCACTCCTTCTACCCCCTCCCATATAAATATCTGTATATTAAATTCAAGGAAAGCATTTCTTCTTCGAACATATGAGAGCTATCGACTTTAAAATTGAAACAAAGCCTGGCGATAATGATGTTGATAAGTAGTTTCGAAATCTTCTAAGCCCCTCCACTTCCTCTGCCACCTCCCCCAATTTCAGGAAAACTATGTCCAATTGAAAATAATGAAAGCTACAAACCTTAAATATTTTGCAAACCACATTAGGTATCATATCCCAAAATTACAAACCTTCCTTCTCTGCTTCTACCACCTCCCATACAAAAGTCTCTATTAATTATTTGAAAGAATTAGAGGTGACATATTTTCCGGTACATTGAAATCTTTCTCATTTCATCTAGAGTATCATATGATTGGGCTTTACGCCCAATCATAATTCTGTTGTTTTTTTTTTTTTGCATTTTTAGGCTATTTTAGTCATGAAACGCGAAAGAACAAAATTTCAGAGTAACAAATTTGTTTTTTTTTTCCAAGTTGATAACAATAATTTATTATTAAAATATTAAAGAAATTACAATCTTAATTGGAATCAGCACATTCTCGACATAGCACTTGATGCTTCCAATTGCATAGGAGTCACCCGAAGATATAAAAGATATTTTACACCTTAGCCAACATCTATCTGCAACACTCACATTAGATCGCGCTTGGAGCACAATCCGCGTATACGGGCTTGTGTCGAATGTGAACGAGCCAAATCGTTCCTCCTCTTATATTCCCACAAGAAATAACATATTTTCAAAATTTTACAGTAAATTTGATCCATGGTACGAAAATTATTTGAATCCCCAAACTCCTTCTAGCACCTTTCATACAAACTGCACTTTTTCAGAACACATAATAAACTATTTTTTCAGTACGCATAAAGCTAATCGAGCTCAAATTGGGTACTAAATAATTTTCTAACTTTTCAACTTTTTAGCAGATATTTTTATTTAACTTAAAAATTAAAAACCTATGAAGTTCCCTAGACTCCTTCTACCGTCTTCCATATACATACATATATGGTATGTTAAAGTATTGATTGCCAGTGGAGAATAACACATATTTGTTATCAAAACATGTCATTCGCTGCTATCCGATTCGCTTATCTTTTCAAGCTCTAGTCCGCTTTACTTTTCTTGTGATATTTCTTTTCTTTACCAACTTTGTTTTTGTTTTCTTTGATACGTACATACATATGTTACATATATGAGTAGTACAACTTATTCATTTGATTTAAGGTATGAAAGGCTCGATTCTCCTTCAGTCAATAATTGACTATTGTTATTTCTATATTTAACAATAGAAAAGTTTCAGTATCTGGTAAATATGTTTTGCAATTGTTTTATGAACGCAACAACGGATATTATGACATGAGAGTTACTATTGTTGTATATGGGACACCATCGATATGGATAGGCATATTTTTAGTAGCGAAATATTTCTCAGAATGTCTCCAAATAATCCTTAGATAATATGTACCTTGAATATTTATAGCTTCTAGCAGATTTCACTTGCGTATTTAGGCGCTTCACATTCCGTACATACTGCTCTAGAAATGGCAAAACGTGAGATTGTTGACATTCTTCAAAAAGGACCAATTAAAGGTTAAGTATGGTTAAGTGTGTTTCCCATTATGAGATGACTAACATAGAAGATTCTCTATAGAATTACTTTTATTAAATGAGAGGTTGACATGAATACTAAAAGGTATGATGCTTCAATGTCATGTACGGCAGACAAAGCGTAGCATTGTTGAGTTTAAAGAGCTCGAGGCGCCCTAATTATGTTAAGATGATCTCGTATTTGGAATTGTGTTGCTGATGTAGTTCCCTTCCGTTCTAAGAAATTAAACATTTCGACATATGAAGCATCGAACTATATGACTAATTCCGTAACTAAAACTCCTTTACGTCATTTCCACATCAATAAAGGAGTGAGTATGGTTCGTTAGATACGCATCAATTGGAAGGAATTTTCGATGGCAAGTGAATTTGGTCCACATATAATTTTCGTTGCTGGGTGTAGACGTAGGTTTACAACAATCATTTCATGTTTACCTTATTCTCATGTAGAAGAATACAATCAAGTATTGTCTTCACCCAACATCTTGTATTCCACATCCGTTATAAAATTGACTCTCATTTCCCAAAATAAATTTTGCCATTCAGAGCCACTTTGTCGAATAAAAAGGATTCGTTCGGTTTAAAGGCCGTCGTGAATTCAATAAAGTGTACATCCGTCGCTGGGAATAGACTACACCGAGCGACATATAAATTGAATCGATTTTTATCCGGAATGAGAATTTCTAGCTTCAAGTCGGTGAAAGGACATTTTCGATGAGTTTTGCTGATGACACCTACAGATCCGGATATTTATAAAAAATAAAAATTAATTGAAAATAAAAATCCGAAAGCATAATATATTATTGTTCTCATAAATTAAGACTGCGAAATTATATTTTAAGAACAAGTTCTACACCTTTTGCTGCACTCAGCCGATTCCGTAATGGCTCATAAATTGCTTGGAATATTGGAGGTGACGGACATCTGCTATATTCATATTGTTACATGGAAACTGGTTCGGATAGACAACCTGAAACTTGAAAATAATATAAAGGAAATGTAGGAAGAATATTCGCATAATATCAACTTTATTCACCGAAGGTCGGCTTTGAAGAAAAGTGCAGAGAACAATTTATTCTTTCATTTTAAAGTAACGTATTCTATATACGTTAAGTTGCGCCGAAGTTTTGCAGCTTGTGTCGTCGATAAAGTTGGTAGTTTCCATATCGATGGTGAAGGTTCACAGCCTGTTATGACAATTTAAGTGATTCTGGTTGTGTTGGTAAAATAGTTATACATCAGTACGTTTTTTTTCAGAATGACCTGTATTATAGCCAATTTCGGCCTTTATGTGCAATGCACAAAGACAGTCATGGAGGGAAGGAATGGGATTAGGAAGGTAGGGGAAACGGAGTGAGAACGACCGTTACGAGTGGAGAAACTGATATATATTTTTCAGTTGTACTGGCTGCTACTGACTGAGTATATGCAGATGTTATGGGGGGCTGAATGATCCGAAATTCGTCAGATTGTCGAGCTATAATAGATCTGCAAAAAAATTCGCAAATTGACGCAGAAGGTTGGGAATTTTCAACATCGATATACAAGTAGAATGATCGGACCCGTAGAAGGAGAACCAGGATGCACGTGGCATGGTGGTCGTCATTTCTCGCTTGGGACGAGTAATTTACGTTTCGGGGTCAGAAACGTCAGCACTAAATCATACACAAAAAGATTAATACGAAACAATCGATGCATAGGACTTTCTTAGACCAGAAGAAGAGTTGTACTGTGCAGTTTGTATGGGAGGTGGTAGAAGAAGAGACGAGTTCTTAAAGATTTTTCCGGAAATAACTATAACCATCATACGCTTGTTATGATTTAAATTGAAGATATGCACTGAATAAATTGGTTTAGATTATTTCATGAAAAAGTGCAGTTTGTATGGGAGGTGGTGGAAGGAAGGGAAAGACTTAAATAATTTTTATATTCTAGATGAAATCTGAGAGTATTATAAGTTTGCTCTAAAGTTTGTAACGCTAAGAAATAAGGCTCGGAGAAAAAAACGAAAATAAACTGCACAATTTCACTAAATCCAATACACTCATTTTCTCAGTACCTATGAAATTTTTGATTCTAAATTTTGTGTAAAACATTTTGATATCAACTTTAGCGTGATGAGAAAAAATAAGTTCAATGTCGTCGACCCCTATATCATTTCCCCTACAAAATTTCTTGAAATCAAAAAATTTCTCTTTCATCTATGGTATGTTATGTTTATATAGTAGATTGAAATTATAATAAATAAACTGCCAACAAGCCGGGCGAAACTTTATTATTCTTGGGACAAGTTGCGGATGAATGGAAAGTCAATATGCAGGTTAGAGTGGTTAGAGAAGGCTAAGTGAAAGGGAGTTCTTGGGCAGGGCTGTTGTCAATTTAACAATATTTAATTCGTATTTGCAAGTTTGGGTTTTTATTTGGGGGGGGGGATGAGGGGTAATAGTAAGGGTGGGTGGATCTTAATAGCTTTTTAATTAATTGCTTGAATCACGTCCAATATCCTCTGTAGAGAATGTGTTTCATAGACGAAGTTGCATAGAATTTTCATAAAATTCGATGTATTTCTCATTTACGAAACCGAACATTTGTATGGGAGGGGGTAGAGAAGGTAGGGGAATCGTAAAATTTGATATGTAGTTTTATTTTGCTTTTCTTGTGAGGTGCCTGTTTAAAATTTTAAGTTCGTAGCTTTTAGTTTGTTGGTTATTAGTTGATTTAATGAAATGGGACGAAATCATAGTTTTGTATGGGATGGGGTAGAAGGGCAAGCGCGATTTCAAAACTTTTAATGCAACTTCATGTGAATTTATTTTTTGAGTTTTTGCACAAAATTTGAAATTGATAGCTTTTAAGAGTTAGCTGATAACTGATTTCTTAAAAATGCTCGAAAAAATAATTTTGTATGGGAGGGGGTAGAAGAGGTAGGAGAATCGTAAAACTTGTGATGCAATTTTCTTTTTTTTCTATTCCAAGGTGTTTGTACAAAATTTCAAGTTCGTAGCTTTTAATTTGTTGGTTATTAGTTGATTTAATGAAATTGGTCGAAATCATACTTTTGTATGGGAGGGGGTAGAAGACCAAGCGCGATTTCACAACTTTTAACGCAATTTCATTTCAATTATTTTTCTAAGTTCTTACGCAAAATTTCAAATTGATAGCTTTTAATAAATAGGTGATAATTGATTTCTTAAAAATGGTCGAAAAAATAATTTTGTATGGGAGGGGGTAGAAGTCTTAAAGGTTTTCGACCAGTTAATATTTCGTATATTTAGGCTTTTTTTTTAAATGCATTTCGCAAATTTTCAAGTTTCTACCTTAAAATTTCACTCAAAAACTTTCAGTGTATGTGTTTTTTTCAATGCACATGTAACACCTTGTGCACGTTAGACCGGGAGGGTCAGTTTATAACAGTTATGGATCAAGTTATTATTATTTTTTTATAAACATCAAGTAGTCGTATCCGCATGCAAAATTTAAACTTTGTATCTTTCACCAGCGCCCTAAAAAAATTACTCAAAATTTTCGACATTTTTGCTTATCACCTCCCTCCCCATACACCTCCCAACTTAAAATTTTTACCAAAATTAGCCATTATATAGTTCTACAATTTGACAAATTTTCCATTTGATATCTGTACTCTTTTTTGAGATATAAGGATTTGTAATTTTGAAAAGTGCGCCATTTTTGAAATGCTCCTCATTTCCCCCCACTACTATTATTTCAAGATGTTACATTTTTTTTGTATTTTCCTAGTATAGTTTAATATACGCCTCAAGTTTCAAATACATAGCTTAAAAGATAGTTGAGATATTCATTTTTAAGTGTTTTTCTTTGCACCCCCCCTGACCCCCTTACAATAATTAGCCATTTTCTAAGCTGATTCCAATGAAACTGAATGTCACCTTAATGGTTTCTAAATATGAATTTTTTACAATAAGTAATTTCGAAGATATAATCATTTGAAAAAATAATTCGGCCGATAATTGGTTTTTAGCCCCCCCTTTTCGGACGCCAATGGATAAAAAAATTAAATTATTTTTAAAAGTTGTCCCACAAATTGCTCTATATGTATGTTGATTTTTAGTTTCCTAGCTGTAACCATGATTGAGATATTTGAATTCGTATTTTTTGGTTTGAGCGCTCCCCCGCCTCCCCCTGAACCCGTACTCGCCCCAAAATGGGTATCCGCCTGAGATCCGCAACTATCTACAATCCTTCTAAAAATTAACTTTCTATCTTGAAGGGTTTGGGAGTTAATGTGCTCTGAGCGTTCACACCGGCGTACGGCGGACGGCGTACAGACAAACGAATTTTTTTTTTTGCATTTTTAGGCTAATTTAGTCATGAAACGCGAAAAAACAAAATTTCAGGGTAGCAAATTTTTTTTTTCCAAGTCGATCACAATACTTTATTATTAAAATAATAAAGTAAAAACATAACAGAATTATGATTGGGCTTAAAGCCCAACCATATGATACTCTAAATGAGATGGAAATGACAATGACAAACTCTTTCGAATAGTGAATAGAGACTTTTGCATGGGAGGTGGTAGAAGTAGAGGAGGAGGTTTGTATTTTTCGTATATGACACCAAACATAGCATGCAAAATGTTTGCTGAATTTAAAGTTCTTAGTTTTCATTATTTTTAAAGAAATTGGTCAGAGTTTTCCTGAAATTGGGCATTTGAATGGGGGGTGGCAGAGGAAGTGGAGCGTTTAAGATGATTTCGAAACTGCTTATCATCATCCTTATCACCATGCTTTGATTCAATTTCAAAGTCTCATATACTTGAAGGAAAAATGCTTTTCTTGAATTTATAATACAGATATTTGTATGGGAGGTGAAGGAGTGAAGAGGAGCTGATAATTTTTTCTAACACTTATTTCAATTATTAAGAAATAAGTCTGGCAAAATTTGAAGTTTTTACTTTTTCCAGTTTGAATGGAAATTGATAAAATGCATTTAACAAAATTTATGCATTTGTATGGGAGGGGGTAGAAGGAGTAAGGGGATCGGGTCAATATTTCGTGGTATTAATGACATCTATATTGTATATATAAACAAGTCCTGGCAACAGCTTAAAGCCGATGCTCAGGGTCGCGCCTTGTGGAAGAGAGTTGTTTCTGTCCTATGCCCCTATAGGGGGTCTTAACAGGAATTTGATATTGTTATACTTTGACCAAAATTTCAAGTCTATAGCTTAAATAGTTTCAAAGAAAAATCAATTTCTTAATATTACGAAATTTCATGAAATTTGTATGGGAGGGGGTAGAAGGAGTGGGGGGATGTAGCCCAGTCACGATTTCAAAGTTACTTTTTTGCTAAAAATGACACACAAAAATTTTTAGCACTGTAGCTCAAAGCTTTCGAGAGTTATGCTGTAGACAGACGCACAGACGGACAGACGGACAGACGGACAGACGGACAGACGGACAGACGGACAGACGGACAGACAGACAGACAGACGGACAGACGGTCACTCGGAAGCGAGATTTTTGAGCGACAACAAATATTTCTGTACCCTTGGCGGCTCTGTGCGAGCGTTATTTCTTAGCGTTATAAACGGTAAGGCAAACACAATATTCTCTCAGATTTCATCTAAAGTATAAGAATGAAAAATTCGTAGATAGAGGGTTGTGCGAAGAGCTAACAACTCTTCCGCAATAAATAATGAAAATGTTAAGGAATCTGAAGATTAGGATGCCAAGGCTCAATTTGGGCTATAGCGCTATTGAAGAGATTTCATCTAGAGTACAAACAAAAACCAAATTTGTTCCCTAAAAGTTAGACTAAAAATTAAAAAAAAAATAAAAATCCGCCTCGCTGTACACCGTCCACCGTACGTTTACGCTTAGCGCACATTATGTCTGAAACTCTTGAAGATAGTGAGTTTATTTTTGAGTGGTTTGTAGATGGGTGCTGATCTCAGGCAGGCACTCATTGTCGTGGTTTTTGCGATTAAGGGGGAGACGGGGAAGAGGTAGAACCAAAATTAACAAATTCGAATATCTCAATCATTATTCTAGCTGGAAAGTTGAAAATGTGGGATAAACTTTACAAATAATTTAATTTTTATCCAATGGGGTCCAAAAAGGGTTGCTAAGAACAAATTGTTGGCTAAATTATTTTTTTCAAATGAAATGAATTACTTACCAAAAAATATTCATATTTTAGGATCAATAAGGTGGCATGCAGATTCACCACAAACAACTTAGAAGGAGGCCAATTATTGTAAGGTGGAGGGTCAGCGGGGATGCAAAGAAAAACACTTCAAAATTAATATCTTGACTATCTCTGAAGCTATATAATTAAAACCTGGAACGTTAAGCTACTTTATAGAAATATAAAAAAAAAAATATTTGGAGAAAATAGTAGTTGGGGAAATATGGAGCATTTCAAATATGTTTTCATTTCAAAATTTCAAACCGTCTTATCACAAAATTTGATACAGGTATTAAGTTGAAATTCTGTCAGGTTATAGAATTCTATGATCTTAAATTTTGGTAAAAATTTGAAGTTAAGGGGTGTATGGGGAGGGTAGTGGGCTAAAATATCAAAAATTTTCACAATTTTTTTTAGGACTTTGGTAAAAAATACAAAGTTCAAATTTCGCAAGTGTATACATTCATTTGATACACATAAACAAATAATAATTTGATACAGAACTGTTATCCACCGAATGAGGCCCTAACATGCATTAAGTTTTTCAAGTGTATTAAAAAAAAAACCAAGAACTTAAAATTACCTTCAAAACTTCTCCTCCTCCCAAACAAAAGTATTTTTTCGATTTTGAAGAAATCAATTATCTCCAAACCATTAGAAGCAATCAACTTCGAATTTTGTACAAACAATTCTAAGAATATTTAAAACAAAGTTTCGTCAACCTTGGTCTTTCAGCCGCTTCCATTCAAAAGTAGGATTTCGAACAATTTCAATAAATCAACTAATAACCAACAAATTAAAAGCTACGAACTTAAAATTTTGAAAGAACATCTTTCAAAAGGAACGAAATAATACTCCATCACAAATTTTATGATTCTCGCAACTCCTCTACCTCCATACAAATGCATGGTTCCAAAAATACAATGAAAATAACATTCTATACAGAGAATGTGTAACGTGCAATCAATTAAGCAATTATTAACTTCCACTCTCCCTTTAATTCAACCTCCTTTCCCCCCATACAAACCCAACTTGCATAGATAATCAAATGTAAAATTGATACCACGTACTGGAGCTATTGATCGTAATCGCAGTTAAGTGTTAAATAATTGGCAACAGCCCTGCCCAAGAGCCCCCATTCACTTAGTCTCTCCTATCCACCCCAACTTGCACATTATTGACTTCCCACACATCCTCAATTTGCATTCTCAAAAATTTTTGTATATATCAATTTTTCTTGAATTCCTAATAAAAAATTTTGCATGAGAGGAGATAGAAGGAGTGAAGGGAAATTGATATTCCTTTAGCACTTATTGCAAATATTAAGGGAAAAATTCTGGCAGAATTTTGAATTTCTACTTTTTCCAGTTTCAATGAAAATCGATTAAATATATTTACCAAAATTATACATTTGTATGGGAGGGGGAAGAAGGAGTATTCCAATCAAAAACAAATTTTTCGACACCATTATTGTTTGCAATAGTATAATTTTCTCAGAAGTTGAGAGCTTTGATGGTTTTGAAAAAAAAAAATAATAATAATAATTTGATTGAAATTCCGAAATTTCGTCAAATTTGTATGGGAGGGGGTAGAAAGAGTGAGGTGAACTTGATAATTTTTTCAGAATTTGTTTCAATTATAATAAAATTATTTCTGGCGAAAATTCGTCCTTTTTGATTCGCTAGTCGTAATTAGAACCGAATAAATGCATTGTGCTTTGTATCGAAGGGGGTTGCAGGAGTAAGGAGATCGGATCAATATCTTTTTACGTTAACCATGTTCATATCATTGTAATACAACCTAATTTTTAAATCGATAGCTAAGATAGAAAAAAATCAATTGTTTTAAATTTCGAAGTTTCTTGAAACTGGCTTGGTAGGAGGTAGAAGGAGTGGGGAGATGTACCCCGTTCACGAACTTAAAGCTAATTTTTCGCTTAAAATTACATAAGACAAATTTCAGCATGATAGGTCAAAGCTTTCGAGAGTTATGTTGTAGACTGACGGACAGAAGGACAGACGGTCACTCGGGATCGAGGTTTTTGGGCGACAACAAATATTTCTGCAACTTTGGCGACTCTGTGCATTCATTATTTCTTAGCGTTATAAATGGTAAGGCAAACACAATATACTTTCAGATTTCATCTAGAGTATACAAAATTTCCACAGATAATTATTGTCGAGCTCATTTCAGTGTCCAGTCATTTTTCATCCATGCCTTTTTCTCTGGAAACATAAAACGCTGTGAAAGTAAGCTGCGTGCCGATTTTTTGCACACATTATTCAAGTTCACCTGTATTTGATATTTATGATGGGAACATTATCACATACGAACGAATGTATCGAAAATAAGCATAAGATACACCTTCATCGGAATAGAGCAACTTTGCGTGATGACTGTTGAATGAGCGGTGAATAATACTTGATACATATTCGTCCTTGTGCGAGCACTGTATAATATTACACAAGTAAGATTCAAGCAGCCACTATTCATATATTTTTCTGATCCTTCCTTTGATAACAAACGTTCTTCACAACCTACGCTCGATTTCCCAAAGGAGTCGCCTTTGCGATAGCTCTACTTTTGTCCGATACATTTTATTTATATTTTTATGAAAATAGATCCTTTCAGAAGACTTATAAGGATTTCGATATTTCACAGCAATTTCATTTTTCTTTCAGAGAAATGATGAGTTCGTGTGAAGAAAATATTTAAATAGCATGGAAAACTGATTTTTCTAGATAGCGAATTTAACAATATTTAAAAATAATTATGAGAGAAAAAACACAAGAATATTGTTTATTTATACTTTATGAGCACGACTCAGGTTATATCGCGTTTGAATATTCAAACAGAAAATACTCCAACGGTGGATGGTGGTCATGAGATAACAAGATTTCAGATTGGTTTCATTTTTTTAATTATAAAAAGGGATCAAACAATAAAAACAACGAGCGTTGTTCTCAGAGCGTAATTTTAATTAAAGGCTACACAAAAAACGAACTTTTATCGCAAGCAAACGATACAAATTTTAATAACAACGAAAAACTTAAAATTCTTGCTGGTGAAACTTTGTGGTTTCCTATGCATACGTAACAAAAATTTTGCGAGGTGAAGGCGTGTAACTACTTCGCCATTGGTAATCAACTCTAGCGGTAGCCATTGGGAATTCATGCCAATATTATAAATTGTATCGCTTACCATAGTGTTTCCTAAGAAAATATTATTATGTTCCAGAGTGTATATGAATGAACGAATTTTTTCACATTTACTTCGTCGTGAAAGGAAGCATGATAAGACCAGGTATGCATGCATATCTAAAGTAGTTACAACAAGTGTACTAGTTTTTTTTTTTCAAGCCACGACACAACATCTAGTTCCTTGTGTACACAGACTACAGTGTATACAGACTACAGTGTCATGATCGCTAAAATATCTGCATGAGGTACTTACACAAAATGTGCATAGCACCAATATAAGATTCAAATGTTCGCCAAAGATCACTTCTACATTTTTCGCGAAATATTCTGAAGTTGAAGTTTGTTTAGAGTGTGTGCGAAAAAAAATAAAAAACCAGAATGACTGGAACAGAAAGTAATGCGAATTTTCAGCGAAAATTTTAAAAGGTTACTTCGTTATACGAGTACCTCCATTATGATGTATAAAATATCCATCTATTACATGTAAAGTTAGAGATACAAAGTCGAAATTTAATGTAGAAGTTACAACCAATAAAATTTGCATATGAAAACTAGATTTTTTGATGATTCTGTCACTATCAAAACTCCTTAATGCAAGGAATTGCCATAAATCAGTTCCAAATTTAAAAGATGAAAATCGATTTATCCTCTGGCTTATCATTTAATGAAAGGACGAAACAAACAACAACATCCCTACACCAAGTACATAAATAAAAAGAATACAACAAATTGACAAAAAATTGGTATCAAGTCGACACTTTAAGCACAGCTTATCAATAGAGAAGTCGAATGTATCATCATTCTTATTAGCTTCTCTCGCGAGACGCGAAATCGGCTCAGTCATACCATAGTTTGTCCGGTGAAAGCAAATCTGTAGCAATCTAGGCTGCTTTGGCAAAAATTGACCAACAGCAAACTGCATCAAATACAAAAGTGTGGAAGAATCAACTAACCCTTAAGAAGTTGATGAGCAAAAACTACATCAGCTACCTCACGTCGTTTCGAGAGTGATGACATATTTAATAGCTTAAGTCAATCGACATAATGAGGAAGTCGAACTCATTCCAATTAAGGTGGCATAAGGCAATTCTCACAAATTTACGCTAAAATGATCCAATTCTGCCAATGTGCTTATCATAAAAAGGAAACCAAACTTGACAACCATATTCAAAGTGAGATCTAACGAAGGTGTTATAAGGAACCAATTTAACAAAGGGATTGTTAAATTCCTTGAATAAGCGTGTGGTAAATCCCAACATAGAATTACCCTTTTGCACAATCTTATTTAATTATTAATCAAATTTAGGGTCAAATGTAACACCTAAGTCAATTATAGAGTTGACACGTTCCAAAATACAGTCATTAAGACAATATATTATTATAAACGGTGAGAATTTCCTAGTAAATGACATTACATGACATTTATCCAAATCTAGTCTAAGACCATTATGACGAAACCAGTTACTAAAATTAATCAAATCTTCCTGAAGAAAATTGTCAGAGTTGGAACTAAGAGACCTAAAGATCTTAATGTCGTCTGCATAAATAAGTGCTTCCGAGTATTTAATAACACAGGCAACATCATTAATGGCCAGGACAAACAAAAGTGGTCCCAAATGACATCATTGAGAAATACAAGAATGCGCAGTAAATGGCTTAAAAATATAATCACGAAAGAGAGCTTGATAAGTTCCATTAAATGGATTTGACTTAATCCAATTCATAAAGTATGTAGAAAAACCCAACATGTCTAAATTCAGCAAAATAATGGAATTGGGTAATTTATCGAAAGCCTTACTGAAATCAGTAAAAATACAATCCACCTGTTTACACTCATCAATATCCACAAGGGATTTATTCGTACACTCAATCTCATTAGCGACTGTTGACCTATTTTTGACAAAACCATGATATTTACTAGAAATCAGGCATTTACAGTGAAACAATGGGCACTCATACACTACAGGCTCAAAAAGCTTCGAAATAGCTGATAGTTTAGCAATTGGTCGATAGTTGACAACAGCAGATCTTGCACCACTTTTGTGAGTCGATATGATAAAGGAGGCTTTCCATACGTTCGGGAAAATCCAAGATTTCAGGGACCTTTGAAAGAGGAAGGAGAGTGGCTCAGCAATAGTGAAACAGCAGCGTTCAAGGACAACTGCAGGAACTCCATCTGGGATAGAAGAAGAAACATCCTTAAGGTGATAAATATGGTTAACTATATCAATATAAGAAATTGGTATACCAGATAAAGTTGTTGAAGCAATGCCTTTAAAGTTATCACAGTACGACATGTCAGGGATAAAGCTACTACCAGAAAAAGAAAAAGAAAAATTAATCATTACTATTGTTGCGAAAGAATTGAAAAGAAGCTGAATAACCATCAGATTTGCGTTGACAATTAACAAATTTCCAAAACTTCAAGGGATCTCTAATAATATCCGACTGCACTTTAAGTAAATATTTAGAATACAAAATCAATCAATCAAATTCCTGTTAAGCTCCCTATACGGGCATAGGACAGAAACAACTCACTTCCACAAGACGCGATCCTCAGCATCGGCCTTAAGCTGTTGCCAGGACTTGTTTATTCCTCCTGCTCAACTGCTCGCTTCCATATGTTACATGTTCAGCCAACCCGATGTCTTCCTTGAGCATTATAATCCAGAGCCTGTTTGGCGATGTTTTGCTCTGGTTTCCTCAAAGTATGACCGATCCACTGCCACTTCCGCCTTTGAATCTCAATACTTATTTTAGTCTGGCCAGTTTTTCTACAAAGTTCGTCGTTGGAGATCACTTCTGGCCAGAATATTCCTGAATTGCTTCGGAGGCATTGGTTCACAAAAGTATGTAGATTCTTGGTAAGTCGAACGGTCACTTTCCACGTTGTACAACAACACGAATTTGACGCATGCGTCAAAAACTCCCAGCTTCATGCGAAGGGAGATCTCTCTTAACCTCCAGAGAGGGGAAAGGATACCGAAGGTCTGACGAGCTTTATTTAGCCGAGCCCCAACATCCTTCTCGGCTCCGCCGTCCATGCTGACAATGCTTCCGAGATAGCAAAACTCTTGCACCTGTTCCACATCCTGTCCGTTAAGAACAATCGGTGTGCTTGCGTTCGAACCCATGTGCATGTACTTGGTTTTACGCACATTTATTTTCAATCCCGCCTCATTGCATTTAGAATGCAACGAGCGAACATTTGCCTCTAAGTCCGAACGGTTATGTGCAAGCAAACACACGTCATCAGCATAATCAAGGTGACTTAAGATGTTAAATAGTCTCCGTTGAAGACCTTTACCTTCCCCACCTTCCAGTGCAGCTTTCAAGATGTCATTTATTACCACCAGAAACAGGGCTGGTGATAATATGCAGCCTTGTCTGACACCCGTTCGCACAGGGATGCTCTCGCACAGCTCTCCTCTATGCAAGACGCAACACCTTGCCTCTTCGAAGGATTCTTTAATCATAGCTATGACCTTATCTGGAATACCTCTCCTACGTAAAGCATTCCATATGTAATCTCGCTTAACGCTGTTGAAAGCCTTCTGGAAGTCCACAAACATGAGATGTAGTCGCGAACTCATTTCAGCTGACTGCTCTAATATTATCCGTAGGGTATTTGTGTGGTCGGTACAAGACGACCCTTTACGGAATCCAGCCTGATAAACTTTGAGAGTGCTCTCGACGACATCACTAATCCTATTGATAACTACCTTAGTCATAATTTTTGATACGGCAGTATACCACGCCAAAATCGCGAAGGTCGCCCTTCTTCGGAATTTTCACAATGACGCCCTCCTTCCATTCAGTCAGATATATTTCTTCATTCCACACCTCAGTAAAGAGTGGGAGGAGTATATCAGCTGTTTTTTCCGGGTCCGCTTTGAGGAGTTCGGTTAGTAGTCCATCTATACCTGGAGCTGTCCTTCCCGCCATTGACCGAATGGCGGAAATTATCTCTACCTTATCTGGGAGATCGTCCCTAATAGAGGATTGTTGTGGTTGGATGTTTGGTAGTTGTTCTGTTTCTGGAATATCTTCCTCTGACAAAATGTTTAGAATATCAGAGAAGTATTCCTTCCATCGCCGCAACTGGTCTTCACTCATATTAAGGAGAGTTCCGTTGGCATCTTTCACCACGTGGTTTTCGGTGAAATTCCTGTTCGTCAACTGTTTCATGATTTTGAATAAAACCCATATACTCAAGGTAAGCCGCAGATTCTGCCTTGTTTGCCAGATCTTCAATGGCCTTTCTCTTGTCGCGTCTAACAGCCTTTTTAAACTGTATATGAGCATCGCGGTAGTTCTGCCTCAAGTCGGGCGTTCGTTGGTTGACATCGGGTTGAGAGATGATTGCCAATTTGGTTTTTTCCGATTGCCAACCTTGTCCCATGTGTCTTGCGACATCCAGGGTTTCTCACCGCCTTGCACATATCCCACAGATTCTTCAGCACTAGTTTGAAAAGTGTTTCTGGTTGCCTCCCAATTGGCGGCCAGTGTGCGCATTTCATATTCACCCAATGTTGATGAGTTTTCGCGTAGAATAGTGATGTATCCACATTAAGCTTGCGCTTCATTTGAAGAATTTGTGGTCGTCGGATAGCTGCTGGACACAATCTCAAGCTGATCGCTCCCCACGTCAGCTCCACGTTTCGCTCGCACATCGATTAGACGTCTTCTCCATCGGCGACTTATAGCCAAATGGTCGATCTGGTTGTGAGTAATACCATCAGGGAAACCCAAGATGTTTTATGATGACTCTTGTGTGGAAAAAGGGTCCCTCCGATGACCATTTGCCGACTACTACAAAACTCCACAAATAATTCGCCGTTTTCGGGTCTTTTAATCCAAAGTCCTGACGCGTCGACCCAAGGGTCACCACGCCTCCCCATGACGTGTTCTAGTCCAGTGTTGTCTGATCCAACCTGAACGTTCACATCTCCTGAGATGATAATAATACATCTATTGGAACACGTTCGAAGGTGGCACTCAGTTGGCTATAAAACTCCTCTTTGTTACCAGATGTTGCGGTATTAGTTGGTGCGTAGTACAGCAGAATTGTGTCGTTTCTGACACTGGTCCTGAGCCTGACGACGATAATCCGATCCGAAACTAGTTCCCAGCTAATGAGACTGTTTCCCGCTCTCGGTATAAGGACGAACGCCACGCCATTTTTGGCTTCACTTTCAGGGCCAATGTACAGAATAGTGTTTCCACTAGGGGTTCGTTCTTCTTCTGATCCTGTCCATCTGACCTCGCTCAAGCCCAAGATTTGGAAGTTATAGTGCTCTATTTCACGGTCGATCACTGATTGGCGGTGCAAGGACCGAGTAACTCCAGCTCTTCCCCCGTCATTCAATGTTCGAACGTTCTAGAGGCCAATCACAGTCCGTTTTTGAATGCCAAAAGTCGTTACCGTAGAATCAGTCCGTATCCGAGGCGCTGTATCCGTTTCTCGTATCAGTTAGGTCTTAAGATCACGGGGGATAAGCCCATGATCCAGTGAGTGTCCATTTGCCATTTTTAGGGCAAGCA
Organism: Chorisops tibialis; assembly: GCA_963669355.1. Lineage (NCBI taxonomy): Eukaryota > Metazoa > Arthropoda > Insecta > Diptera > Stratiomyidae > Chorisops > Chorisops tibialis. The sequence goes on along the minus strand of OY770262.1, from coordinate 88,597,920 downwards.
GGACTGGTTGTGGGTGAATTCTATAGCCCCCATCCCAGAGGGGGATAGTTAGCTCAGGTCCGTGGAGTCGCTAGTCTCCAAAAATAGTTGCAGGAATTGGTAAAACCTCATCCTACAACTACCTCCTTGTGGGGTAGTCGTGATATACTCTAAACCAGTACGAATAAAATGTATCGAGCTGAAATTGTGCATTTATAACTTATTTAGAATTATTATTAAGCCCAAAAAAAATTAGATGATTAGTTTTACCCCTTCTACCCCGTCCCATACAAAATGACGCAATTTTGGAATTCGACAATAAACGGATTTGCCCGATAACATGGATGCTATTGATCTGAAATTAGGAATATATTACTTTGATGATAATTTCAATCTACCGTATATATAACTCAAGGATTATAAATTTTATCGAATTGAAATTGTGCGCTTAATATTTATTGAGAATTATTAGTAAAGCAAAAAAAAAAACATAAGGCTGTACCCCTTCTACCACCTCCCATATAATCTGACACATTTCGCAACTTTCCAAAAAGTGGATTTTCCTGTAAACTATGGATGCTACTGATCTACAATTTAAAACATATCAAAAGCATGATGTTTATAGTTTTTTGTGAAAAAGTCATTAAGGGCTCGCCCCTCATTCTACCACCTCCCATACAAACTGCACAATTTGGCTAAATTCAATAAACTAATTTTCTCAGTACCTATTAAATTTTTTAATCCTAAATTTTGTGTAAAACATTTTGACAGCAAATTTAGCGCGATGAGAAAAAATTAATTCAATGTCGTCAACCCCTGTACTTTAATTTCTTGAAATCAAAAAATTTCTCTTTCATCTAGAGTATCGCACGATTGGGCGTTATGCCCAATCGTAGTCTGGTTAGGTATTTTATATGTGGTCCAAGTTTCAATTACATAGCTTAAGAGATAGTCCAGATATTCATTTCTTATGTTTTTCTTTGCAAGCATCCCTCCTGACCCTTCATCATCATCAATGGCGCGACAGCCCAAATCGGGCCTTGGCCTCCTGAAGTCGTCGCCTCCAATCGTCTCGATCCAAAGACCGCGTCCTCCAGCTGCTAATTTTTAGAATGGCTTTGCTGTCTTCATCAACCGAGTCTTCCCATCGCTTGCGTGGTTTGCCTACTGGCCGGTTACCACTCGCTTTGCCTTTAAGAGCACGTTTGGGGATTCTTCTGTCTTCCATTCGCTCTACATGGCCAGCCCACTGCAGTTTACGTAGCTTGATGAACGTTGAAGCTTCTGGCTCGTCGTAGAGTTGATACAACTCATGGTTGTATCTTATTCGCCATTCCGTTCCTTCCTTCACAGGTCCCAAAATTCTTCGGAGGACCTTTCTTTCGAATGCGTTAACTGCTTTTTCGGAAGTTCGCGTTAATGTCCACGTCTCGCTGCCATAACAAAGCACAGGTCGTATAATAGTTTTATAAATCCGCAGCTTATTGTTCCTGTGCACTTTCTTGGATTTCATTATTGGAAGTACCGAATAATACGTCTTATTTGCAAGTATTATCCGTCGTTTGATTTCGTCTGTTTCATTACCGTCCTTTGCTAGATTAGCCCCAAGATATTTTTTTTTTTTTTTTTTTTTTTTTTAAGGCACCGAATATAACTTAGGGGGTCACCCTTTAATGCTATTGCACAGTTATGACGGTATAGGAAGAGGATGAAACTTGGTAGTATTATAGAAATTTTGGGGGAGAGAGACGGAAGTGGCGATGGACATTACTTTTGAAATGCTGAAGGTTATACTTGCTTGGAAACATACTAGCAGGCAATGCGTTCCAAAGTCTGGACGTTCGGGGGATGAATGACTGCCTATATTTCACTGTACGAGTAGGAATAGGGTTAACAGTATACTCGTGCGCGCGATTAGCTTGACGAGTATTACGGGGAAAGGTGTAAAGTGGAGGAATGAGTGATCTAAGTTCCGCGCTACATTTACCATGAAAATAGCGATAGTAAATGCTGAGTACTGCAACGTTCCTACGATGCTCGAGGGAATCAATAGAAATCGTGATGTTGTCATCTCCGATTAGTCGGAACGCATGTTTTTGGATTCGATCGAGCAGCGCAAGGTGTGTTTTGGGAGCCCCAGCCCACAAATGCGAATTGTACTCTAAACGAGGTCTAATGTAAGCCTTGTAGATGGTAGCTAAGTCATGAGGAGTAAAATATTTTTTGCATTTGCGAAGAATACCTAGGCGTTTGGAGGTATCAAGTGCAACATCATAGATATGTTTGCTCCAATCCAGATGGTTATTTAACTTTACGCCTAAAACGACAAATTCCTCTAAAGGGCTAATTGGTATGCCATTAAAAGCTAAATTAGACGACGACGCTGGAACATCACGTTTAAGAGAAAGATGACAGGCCTGTGTTTTAGCAGCGTTGAACTCTACTCTATTTTTCCTGCCCCATTCCAGGATTAAGCCGAGGTCGGAGTCCAGCGAACTGAATAACTCCCTGCGTTTGGAAGCAATTGATTGCTTGTGAGAATCCGCAGCAGAGTTAAATTCAAAGGTGTTATTTAAGGTACTGTCATCAGCAAAACTATGGATTGGATTGAGAGTAGAAGACAAAAGGTCGTTAATGAATACTAAGAACAGAGTAGGCGATAGGACAGAGCCCTGAGGAACACCAGAATTAGTTGGGAAAGAAGAAGAAGAAACGCCATCTAAAACGACTCGTATAGTACGTTCGGATAGGAAACTCTCAATCCATCGAATGAGGGTAGCATCGAGGCCAATGGCCTTTAGCTTAACAAGGAGACATTCATGCCAAACTCTGTCAAAAGCTTTTGCAATGTCAAGAGCAAGAACTTGACCTTCGCCGTATTTGTGCAAGCAAGAGTTCCAACGTTCTGTCAGGTAGGCCAAGAGATCTCCCGTCGACCTTCCAGAACGGAAACCGTATTGGCGATCGTGGATAAGCTGCTTATCCTCGAGATAGTGAATTATTTTGCAATTGACAGCAGTTTCCATCACTTTCGAGAGCACTGAAGTGATGGCTATCGGGCGGTAGTTAGCGGGGTTCGCTTTGCTTCCTTTCTTGGGAATTGGCTGAACATTCGCGACTTTCCACAATCGTGGAAAGCACCCAGAAGAGTAAGATAAATAAAAAAGATTGCGAAGAGGTTTAGCCAGAGAAGAGGAGCACATTTTAAGGGTGATGGGGGGAATGCCGTCAGGGCCAGCGGACTTGTGAACATTGAGCTTTTGCAGGATCCTAGATATGAGACGCGTGCGGAAGTGTAGCGGCGGCAGCGAAAAACCTGATGGTGATGCGATAGGAGGGGTTTGGTTTGAAGGTGGTAGCGTTGAGTTTCTTGCGAAACTTACTGCCAATAGGTTGGCTTTCTCAACTGGATCAATAACGGTACGGTCGCCATCGACGAGTGGTGGTGTTGATGAAGAGATGAAATTATTATTGACCGTTTTGACAAAAGACCAGAAAGATCTTGAGCCTTTTGGACTCTGAAGGATCTTCCGCCGAAGTTTTTGGTCGTGATCAAATTTAACACGTTTAAGGATGGATTTGCAGGTATTTCTTGATGCATTATAAAGCTCTCTGTTAGCTGGAGTTGGAGAATTTTGAAAATTTCGAAACGATTGTTTCTTAGCCTGAATTGCCGCGAGACATTCTTTTGTGAACCAAGAGTCCTTCGACGGCCGGATTCTCTTTTGACTGGAAGGTATGTAGAGCTTCATACCTTTCAGGATGGTCTCGGTGACAAGTTTACAGGCTTCATCGCTGTTATTAGAATCGAAGCACAATTTCCAATTGAAGGCATTGAAGAACTCGTTCAGCGCCCCCCAATTTGCTCTTTTGAAATGCCAAACAGTTCTGCGGGGTGCCTTAACTGGCAGCGGTTTTTGTGCTGCAACAGGAAATTGTGCACGAATCAAGAAGTGATCCGTATTTCCAATTGGCGATGGTGATAATACAGAGAGAGAATATTTCTCAGGTTGGTTGGTGAGAAATAGATCAAGAAGATTTGAGAATTGACCTGCAATTTCAGGTAAACGAGTAGGCTCACTTACCAGCTGTGTTAAGCCGTTTAACGAGGCAAAGAGCTCAGTATCACGTCCCTCTTGGTCCGTGCAGGAGGAATATTTAAGCCAGGCAATGTTGTGAACATTGAAATCGCCCGCGATAACGATTTCAGCGTCAGGGTGTGCAGTGTAAATGGACTGGACGGATTCAGACAACCCATCCAGCTCACTAGCTGTTTTAGCTGCATTCAGTGCCGGGCTTCTAAAAATATAACAAAAAAACAAGATATGCCCTTGGACTAAAAGTTTTATCCAGATAAAATTAAATTCCGGATTGGAGCAGGTACCCAAATATGGAACCAATTGGAAGAGCACATCATCGCGGATGTAGAGAGCGATCCCCCGCTGGCGAAAAAATGCTGGGATAAGGTGATAACCGGGAACAGAATAAAACTGCTCACTTCCCGGTAACACCTTGCATTCGCCAAGTGCTAGTATTTCTGGCTTAGCAGTTTGGGTATAAATGTACAGGGAGAGGTAGGCAGAGCTCAATCCCCGAACGTTGACCTGGTCAATCGTGAAGGTTGCCATATATAAAAAAAAAAAAAAAAAAGCGCGTACGAAAACGTTAATAAATAAATAAGTAAAAAGAGGACTCAAATTACAAAACTAAAAAGTCAAGATGTAAAAATCAAAAATAAATCAAAAAAAAAAAAAAAATGTAATCAAATAATAAAAAAATATAAAAACGCAAACATGGCAACACCAAAAGACACAGAATAAAAAATGCACTGCAGAAAAGAAAAAAAAAAAAAAAAAAAACAAGCAGCATAAACCAACAACACAAACGAAAAATAATTAACGGCCCGGGATCCGCAATTGCAATGCCCGCGCAAGTACTATGCCTATGCGCGGACGACCAATACAACGAAGATCCCGGACCGCCAGGCGACACTTAGCTGGAGATTGATTGGAATTGAATTTGAATTAATTATCCGACGGCGATGTGACCCCCTCGAAAAGATCACTATTTATTTAGAATACAAAAAAAAAAAACACTCGCGGTTGAAATTAATAATAATAATAATAACAAAACATTATGACAAAGCGAATAACGAAAAAAAGAACAAAAAAGGGAGAGACGGCGAAAAGCAGGTCCGCCACCGAACGAGTGTATTATTTGAACCTACCTACTACCAGTTGTCCACACTCTCCAAATTATATTCCGCAATTGTTATGTTTTGTCTGATTGGCGTTCTCCTTCTTGTTTGCGTCATTACTTTTGTTTTGCTTTCATTAATGCGCAACCCGACTTCTTTTGCGGCGGAGTCAAGATTGACAAATACCTCCTTAGCACTAGGGAAGGATCTTGCTAGAATGTTAATGTCGTCAGCGTATGCTACTAGTTGGGTGGACTTGAATAGTAGTGTCCCGTTGGTGTCGACTGGGATTTTTCGGACGACATACTCTAGTGCCAAGTTGAAAAGCATAGGGGCTAGACCATCTCCCTGCTTTAAACCACATTCCGTTCGAAAGCTGGTTGTGGAATCGGTTTGTATTCTCACTTGGGATTCAGTGTTCGTCATTGTGAGTCTTGTTAGTCGGACTAGTTTTGGAGGAATTCCAAAGTCAAGCATGATTTGGTACAGTACGCTCCTGTCGATACTGTCGTATGCTTGTTTAAAATCTACGAATATTTGGTGCACGTCTGTGTTATATTCCCAGCATTTCTCAAGCACCTGTTTCACCGAGAATATCTGGTCTGTTGTAGATCGTCCGGTTCTGAATCCGCCTTGGTATTCGCCAATTATTTCATTAGTATAGGGCTTAAGACGACGTTCAATAATTTTTGTCAGTAGTTTATAGGACGTACACAACAATGATATACCTCTGTAGTTCTCACAGCAGAGTTTGTCTCCTTTCTTGTAAATTGGACATATAATGCTTTTTCGCCAGTCGTCGGGTATGATTTCCTCTGTCCAAATTTTGCATATCATGCTGTGCAGTATTTCAGCGACACAGTTTCCACCGTTTTTCAGAAGTTCAACTGGTATCTCGTCAATTCCCGGCGCTTTGTTTCGTTTTTGGTCACATAGGGCTGCTTTGATTTCAGCAAGCGTGGGTGGTATCGATGATGGTTCATCATTGTCAGTTGAGGCTTCAATTGAAATGTTGTCTGTCGTTATCGGTGCTACTGGGATGGGATTCAAAAGATGTTCAAAGTAGGAAGCCCATCTCCTTTTGATTTCTTGTGCGTCGCTGATGATGTTGCCCTCCACGTCTTTGCAGAGACTGGTTTTTGGCTTATATCCTTTTTTTAGATCTTTTACTATTGCGTATGCGTCCCGCGTTTTATTTTTTCTCATGTCGTCGTCCATTTTTTGTATTTTGTCATTATGGTACTTCCTTTGTTTTCGTCTGCAGGTCTTTTTCGCATATCGCCTAAGCTCGTCATATCTTTCTTTTTTGGCTCGTGTTGGTCGTTCAGTAAAAATTTTGTAAGCTTCGTTCTTTCTATCTATTGCGTCGCGACATTCTTGGTCGAACCAATCATTATTTTTTCGCCGTGCTTGATACCCTAATACCTCTTACGCGGAGGATTTGATGCCGTCTCGTATCTTCATCCACGCATTCTCCACTGGCATATTTTGGATATCTTCATATATTGGTGTCAGGTGTTTATTACATGCTAACATGTAAGCCTGCGCCACCGTTTCGTCGTTAAGCTTGTCGACATTGAATTTGCGAGCTCTACTCGTTTTCGAATATCCACGACAAGCTATTTTGCATCGATACTTAGCTCTGACTAGATAGTGATCTGAGTCACAATTCGCACCGCGGAGAGTTCGTACATCAAGTATGCTGGATGCAGCCCTTTTCTCAATTAGAACGTGGTCTATTTGGTTGAAGGTGTGACCGTCTGGTGATGCCCACGTTCGTTTGTGAATATCGCGATGTGGGAAGCACGTAGAGCTTACTATGATATTTTTGCTGCTTGCGAAATCAATAAGACGTTGGCCATTGTCGTTGGTTATGTCATGGAGACTGTGCCCTCCTGTTGTTCCTCTATGAGCCTCCTCTTTTCCGACTTTTGCATTAAAATCCCCTAAGACAATTTTTAGGTCATTCGAGGGCAGTGAATCATAGGTTGTCTCTAGGGTGGCATAAAATTCGTCTCCTGACCCTTCCCCTTACAATAATAAGCTTCCTTCTAAGTTGATTTTGCTATATCCTTATACCGCCTAAATGCCTCCAAAATAGGACTTCTTATTGCAAGTAATTTCAAAGATATAATCATTTGAAAAAAAAATTCAGAGGACATTTCGTTTTTAGCTCCCCCTTTCGGACGCAAATGGATAAAAAAATTAAAATATTTGTAGAGCTTGTCCCAAAACCCGCTCTATACTTAAAATGCTTTTCAGCACCCTATCTGCATTCGTAGCGGTGATATTAGAAAGTGTGGTTTTTGACTCTTTTCATTCCCCGCCTCCTTCTTCCGCCTGTCTCTACCCAAAATTTAGATAATGGAGTTCACTTACCCAATTAACAATCCACTTAAAAACGAAAATTCTACCTTCAACGGTCTCGGAGATATGAATACATCTGTACGGCGTAAGGCGGGCGGATTTTTTATTTGCAAATAAACAAAATTTCAGGGTAGCAAATTATATTATTATTTTAATAATAAAGTATTGTGATCGACTTGGAAAAAAAAAAATTTGCTACCCTGAAATTTTGTTTTTTCGCGTTTCATGACTAAATTAGCCTAAAAATGCAAAAAAAAAAATCCGTCTCTCTGTACGCCGTACGCCGGTGTGAACGCTCAGCGCACATTAACTCACAAACCCTTCAAGATAGAAAGTTTATTTTTGGGGGGATTGTAAATAGTTGCAGATCTCAGGCGGAAACCCATTTTGTGAGGTGTACTGGTTCAGGGGGAGCCGGAGGAGCGCTTAAACCGAAAAATAAGAGTTGAAATATCTCAGCCATGGTTCCAGCTGGGACGCTAAAAATCGACATAGGTATAGAGGGGTCTGTGGGACAAATTTTAAAAATAATTTAATTTTTTTATCTATTGGGGTGGATAAAGGGGAGGCTAAAATCCAATTGTCAGCCGAATTTTTTTTTTTCAAATTATTATATCTTCGAAATTACTTACCATAAAAAAATCATATTTTGGAACCATTAAGTTCATTAAGTTTTTGTCAAATTATAAATGTACATAGTTCTTAATTTTGGTAAAAATTTTACGTCGGGAGGTCATAAGCGGTCTAACGTGCACAAGGTGTTTCATGTGCAATGAAAAAACCACATAAACTGAAAATTTTTGAATGAAATTTTAAGGTAAAAACTTGAAAATTTGCAAAATCCACTAGAAAAGGAACTCTAAAAGAATGAAACATTAACTGGTCGAATACCTTTGAGACTTCTACCAACTCCCATACCAAATTATTTTTTCGACCATTTTTAAGAAACCAATTATCAGCTAACTATTAAAAGCTATCAATTTGAAATTTTCCACAAAAACTTTTAAAATAATTGAAACAAAACTGCGTAAAAAGTTTTGGGATCGCGCCCGCCCTTGTACTCCCTCCCATACAAAAGTATGATTTAGGCCAAATCACTAACCAATAAATTCAAAGCTACGAACATGAAATTTTGTACAAGCACCTCACAGAAGAGTTTGGAGTCGCTTTTGTCGTTGACAAAAAATTTAAACAGCAGGTCACGAGCTTCAGACCAGTAAGTGAAAGATTGTGTGCAATCCGAATAAAGACTAAATTCTTCAACACTTGGTTGATTAACGTTCACGCACCAACAGAAGACAAGGACGATATAACTAAAGACGAATTTTATGCCACCCTAGAGACAACCTATGACTCACTGCCCTCGAATGACCTAAAAATTGTCTTAGGGGATTTTAATGCAAAAGTCGGAAAGGAGGAGGCTCATAGAGGAACAACAGGAGGGCACAGTCTCCATGACATAACCAACGACAATGGCCAACGTCTTATTGATTTCGCAAGCAGCAAAAATATCATAGTAAGCTCTACGTGCTTCCCACATCGCGATATTCATAAACGAACGTGGGCATCACCAGATGGTCACACCTTCAGCCAAATAGACCACGTTCTAATTGAGAAAAGGGCTGCTTCCAGCATACTTGATGTACGAACTCTCCGCGGTGCAAATTGTGACTCTGACCACTATCTAGTCAGAGCTAAGTATCGATGCAAAATAGCTTGTCGTGGATATTCGAAAACGAGTAGAGCTCGCAAATTCAATGTCGACAAGCTTAACGACGAAACGGTGGCGCAGGCTTACATGTTAGCATGTAATAAACACCTGACACCAATATATGAAGATATCAAAAATATGCCAGTGGAGAATGCGTGGATAAAAATACGAGACGGCATCAAATCCTCCGCGGAAGAGGTATTAGGGTATCAAGCACGGCGAAAAAATAATGATTGGTTCGACCAAGAATGTCGCGACGCAATAGATAGAAAGAACGAAGCTTGCAAAATTTTTACTGAACGACCAACACGAGCCAAAAAAGAAAGATATGACGAGCTTAGGCGATATGCGAAAAAGACCTGCAGACGAAAACAAAGGAAGTACCATAATGACAAGATACAAAAAATGGACGACGACATGAGAAAAAATAAAACGCGGGACGCATACGCCATAGTAAAAGATTTAAAAAAGGGATATAAACCAAAAACCAGTCTCTGCAAAGACGCAGAGGGCAATATCATCAGCGACACAGAAGAAATCAAAAGGAGATGGGCTTCATACTTTGAACATCTTTTGAATCCCATCCCAGTAGCACCGATAACGACAAACAACATTTCAATTGAAGCCTCAACTGACGAACATGAACCATCATCGACACCACCCACGCTTGCTGAAATCAAAGCAGCCCTATGTGACCAAAAACGAAACAAAGCGCCGGGAATTGACGAAATACCAGTTGAACTTCTGAAAAACGGTGGAAACTGTGTCGCTGAAATACTATACAACATGATATGCAAAATTTGGACAGAGGAAATCATACCCGACGACTGGCGAAAAAGCATTATATGTCCAATTTACAAGAAAGGAGACAAACTCTGCTGTGAGAACTACAGAGGTATATCATTGTTGTGTACGTCCTATAAAATACTGACAAAAATAATTGAACGTCGTATTAAGCCCTATACTAATCAAATAATTGGCGAATACCAAGGAGGATTAAGAACCGGACGATCTACAACAGACCAGATATTCTCGGTGAAACAGGTGCTTGAGAAATGCTGGGAATATAACATAGACGTGCACCAAATATTCGTAGATTTTAAACAAGCATACGACAGTTTCGACAGGAGCGTACTGTACCAAATCATGCTTGACTTTGGAATTCCTCCAAAACTAGTCCGACTAACAAGACTCACAATGACGAACACTGAATCCCAAGTGAGAATACAAACCGATTCCACAACCAGCTTTCGAACGGAATGTGGTTTAAAGCAGGGAGATGGTCTAGCTCCTATGCTTTTCAACTTGGCACTAGAGTATGTCGTCCGAAAAATCCCAGTCGACACCAACGGGACACTACTATTCAAGTCCACCCAACTAGTAGCATAGCCTGACGACATTAACATTCTAGCAAGCTCCTTCCCTAGTGCTAAGGAGGTATTTGTCAATCTTGACTCCGCCGCAAAAGAAGTCGGGTTGCGCATTAATGAAAGCAAAACAAAAGTAATGACGCAAACAAGAAGGAGAACGCCAATCAGACAAAACATAACAATTGCGGAATATAATTTGGAGAGTGTGGACAACTTCATATATCTTGGGGCTAATCTAGCAAAGGACAGTAATGAAACAGACGAAATCAAACGACGGATAATACTTGCAAATAAGACGTATTATTCGGTACTTCCAATAATGAAATCCAAGAAAGTGCACAGGAACAATAAGCTGCGGATTTATAAAACTGTTATACGACCTGTGCTCTGTTATGGCAGCGAGACGTGGACATTAACGCGAACTTCCGAAAAAGCAGTTAACGCATTCGAAAGAAAGGTCCTCCGAAGAATTTTGGGACCTGTGAAGGAAGGAACGGAATGGCGAATAAGATACAACCATGAGTTGTATCAACTCTACGACGAGCCAGAAGCTTCAACGTTCATCAAGCTACGTAAACTGCAGTGGGCTGGCCATGTAGAGCGAATGGAAGACAGAAGAATCCCCAAACGTGCTCTTAAAGGCAAAGCGAGTGGTAACCGGCCAGTAGGCAAACCACGCAAGCGATGGGAAGACTCGGTTGATGAAGACAGCAAAGCCATTTTAAAAATTAGCAGCTGGAGGACGCGGTCTTTGGATCGAGACGATTGGAGGCGACGACTTCAGGAGGCCAGGGCCCTATTTGGGCTGTCGCGCCATTGATGATGACCTCACAGAAGAATTGAAATAAAATTGCATCACAAATTTTACATTTTCCTCACCTCCTCTACCCCTTCCTATGCAAATGATTGGTTTCGTGAATGTAAAATACACCGAATCTTATGAAAATTCTATGCAACTTCGTCTATGAAACTGACATTCTATGCAGAGAATGTTGGACGTAATTGAAGCACTCAATTAAAAAATTATTGACATCCACCCACCCTTAATATCACTCCTCCCTCTCCCCTCATAAAAACCCAAACTTGCATAAACGAATGAGATATTGATTACATGTACTGAAGCTATTGATCGTATTCGCAATTAAGTGTTACATTGATAGCAGCCCTGCCCTAAAGGGGGCTCCACTCATTCTTCCTTAATCATTCTAACTTGCACATTGACTTTCCATGCATCTTCAGCTTGTCCCGAAAATAATAAATTTGCGCCCGACTTGGCAGTTCATTTTGATTTATTATTAGAATAATGAATCAAAATTGTATGAGACTCGTAGGTTCCTGCAACCGCGCAATGCATCACAAACTATTACTAATAGTCAGCTTTATGCGACAAATAATTTGTGATTATTAATTGTTTTAAATTGGATTCTCGTACGTACTTTTTTTGTAACAATATTTTGTAAGCAATCATTGTTTTGATGAATTTTGAAATAAATAATAGTTTGGCTGAACTAGAAGCTTATATTGACAAGATGCACTGAACACCCAATTGCAAACTAAAATCAAAAAACATAACAGAATTATGATTGGGCTTAAAGCCCAATCATATGATACTCTAGATGAGATGGAAATGACTTTAATATACCGGAAAATATGTCATCTCAAATTCTTTTGAATAGTGAATAGAGACTTTTGCATGGGAGGTGGGAGAGGTAGAGGGGGAGGTTTCTATTTTCGAACATGGCATGCAAAATCTTTATTGCTGAATTTAAAGTTTTAAGTTTTTGTTATTTTTAATGAAATTGGTAACAGTTTTCCTGAAATTGGGACATTTGTATGGGAGGTGGCAGAGGAAGTGGAACGTTTTAGATGATTTTGAAACTGCTTATCATCACCCTTATCAACATGCTTTGATTCAATTTCAAAGTAGATAGCTCTCATATATTCGAAGAAGATATGCTTTTCTTGAATTTATAAAGCAGATATTTGTATGGGAGGGGGTAGAAGGAGTGAAGCGGGGCTGATATTTTTTTCCAGTACTTATTTCATTTATTAAGAAACAAATTTTGGCAAAATTTGAAGTTTGTAATTTTTCTAGTTTGAATGGAAATCAATAAAATGCTTTTAACAAAAATTATGCATTTGTATGGGAGGGGCTAGAAGGAGTGTACGGATCAAAACAAATTTTTTTCGCATTATTAATATTTATATTTGTATGCTTTATACAAAATATCAAGCTGATAGCTTTAATAGTTTCGAAGAAAAATAATTTAATTTAAATTTCAAAATTTCGTGAAATTTGTTTGGGAGGGGGTAGAAGGAGTTAGGTGAAGTTGATAATTATTTTTAAAATAAATTGCAATTATAGGAAAATTAATTCTGACAAAATTTCGTCTTTTCAGCTGTACTAGTTTCAATGAAAATCGAAAATATGTGTTTTCAAAATTGTCCATTTGTATGGGAGGGGGTAAAAGGAGTAAGGCGATCGGGTCAATATTCCGTGATATTAATGACATCTATATCATTATAATTTGACCTAAATTTCAAGTCTATAGCTTTAATAGTTTGTAAGAAAAATCAATTTCTTAATATTTTGAAATTTCATGAAATTTGTATGGGAGGGGGTACAAGGAGTGGGGGGATGTAGCCCATTCACGAACTTAAAGTTACTTTTTTGCTAAAAATGACACACAAAATTTTTCAGCACTATAGCTCAAAGCTTTCGAGAGTTATGCTGTAGACAGGCGCACAGACGGACAGACGGACAGACGGACAGACGGACAGACGGACAAACGGACAGACGGACAGACGGACAGACAGACAGACGGACAGACGGACAGACGGTCACTCGGAATCGAGATTTTTGAGCGACAACAAATATTTCTGTACCCTTGGCGGCTCTGTGCGAGCGTTATTTCTTAGCGTTACAAACGGTAAGGCAAACACAATATACTCTCAGATTTCATCTAGAGTATAACTATTTCATGAACAAATAAATAATATACATATGAGTTTTGAGAAGATGAATTTGAACAAAATGACGTACAGAAAGCTAGAGTGTAGCCTAGTGGATAGTGTGTTGGCCTTACAATGCGAAGGTCGGGAGTTCAAATCCTGGTCGACGTAATATGTAATGCTAACACACTGCCTGCATGGAAACCTCAATGTAAGAATATGAAAATTGCGTAGATTGAGGGTTGTGCGAAGGGCTAACAACACTTTCACATTATGTAATGACAAAAAAAAAATGTTACGGAACCTGAAGGTCAGGAGGCTAAGGCCCGATTTGGACTGTAATGACATTGTAGTAGTAGTAGGCGTACAGAACTTATAAATCAAAATTTTCAATTAGTTGATAGTTTGAAAAATACTATTTATTTTTCTTTTTCTGTTCTTGAATTTGACTAAAGCAGTATTTTTATGCCACCGTCTGTAACAAAGATCGGCTATAGCGAACCAATCTCCCTGATCCTCTGAGGTTCGTTATAATCGGAGTTGACTGTAAACATATTTTGTTGTTGTTGTTTTAGTTCAGCATCCCCTTTCAGCACAGTTGCAACGGTCTAGGCTGGTTACTTTAAAAATATTTTTTATCACCAAGTTCCTGCGTCTTTTAGCTTAGCTGTTTAGACTGCTTCTTCTTCAAATATATAACTTCGATTAATTTGTAGTATATATCGGCTTTTTTAATAACTACATAATAAACCTTTTGCGGAGCCTAATCGCAGAAGTTTCGGCGCTTTAAATAATCAAGAGGCTTCAGTATTTGATTTCATATGGGTAAAGGCCAAGATCTTTACGGAAAATTCGCCACAATGCGGGCTGAGAGATTCTCGATTCTTGTGAACGGCGTGGAATCACCTGACTTGGCTCATTTTGAACTGAAGGACTTCCGGCAGCGATATTTTCTGTACTTCGATCGGTACGTTATCTCACTGCACACGAACATTCAATCTATACATATAAATATAATTGTAGTGTCTGTCTGTCTGTCTGTCTGTCTGTCTTTCCGGCTTTCACGCAAAAACGGCTGCACCGATTGCAATGAAACTTTCACAGATTATTAGCTCTACCTCTGGGAGTAATCTGCTTTAGGTTTTATTTTTCTCCCCTCACGCCTTCTACCCCCTCCCATACAAAGTGACTCATTTTCAAAAACTTATAATAATCAAATTTTCATGGAAACTATGAAAGCTATTAATTTGAAATTTAAAATATATTATTTCTATTATAAATACAATCTTCAAGTATATAAATAGTTTGAATCCCCCAACTCCTTCCACCACCTCCAATACAAACTAAACTTTTTCATTAAATACTATACTCCAATTTTCTCAGTACATATAACTTTGATCGAGCTAAGATTTTGTATTAAATCCTTAATTAGCAGGGATCTTCAGAGAGAACCCAACAAAAGTGGATGTAAAAAGCGTAGGTAGCCACTTTGGACTGGTACATGGCCGGCCAAACCAGCAAAATCGTAGCCATCCTACATCGGCTGAGATTTGTTAAGAACAGGCTATGCCAAAAAGCCATTGATGTCGTAGGTATTTCGGCTACCTGTAGCAACCAACCTGCGTAACCTACTCACACATTCAAACAGTAAAATTTCGTCCCTAGCGTGGTATCTATCGTATATGATCAGCCAGCGTATCCTGCGGGGGCTATTTTAGTACGTAAGATGTGAGGCACAAAAACAATAGATGTATTAATAGGCTGGCGATTTGGTTGGTATTCGCACCTTAGGGAAATATCATATCTTTTACGGTTTTTAAAGTGCTTAGTGGGTACGACTTCTCGCTGGGTTCATTCGTTATATAGTATGTATTGTGTATTGTGTCAAACGTCAAGTGCTGCTTATGACGAAAACATAGAAAGTTTATCCAATTCAGTTTTTTCAATCATATGCTGTTGATCGTCTATAAGTGAAAAAGTCTATTGGTGATTTTTGACATTATATTTTGATTTTTGTCAGTGAGTAATTCTAAGTAAAGGAAGTTAAAATACGTACAAGTAATTATTAATTGAAATTAAGAGAAAAATCTATTGCTGCGTTTTAATATTATATTTTGATTTTGGCAAAAGAGGCCTTACACTAATAGTGATTTCTTTTCTAGAATTTAGTTCGCAGAAATTTTTTTGGAATAGAACATAAAAAGTGCTGAACTCTTAAGAAAATATGTAAGGGTTAAAACGGGGTAACATTTTTCGCAGAAATTAGTGTAAGCAGATTATATATGAAATATACCGTACATTACTATGAAAAGCACATTGTATCGATATTTACGCGGACGAAGTTGCGGGTATTTGCTAGTAGTGAATATGCTGACACGCATTTATCCACTATAGCACGCTTAGCCTGTAAGGTGGGCCGATTAATCCGACCAAAAATTAAAGTAAGCGCTCGTAAAGTTGCGACCACCGACATAAAAATGTAATCCTTGACTAGCGTTTTGACATTGACAGATCATAGAAAAAGTTTAAGGGTGCGTTAGTATTAAAATACAAAAATGTTGTTAAAAAATCTTTTACATATTAAGGTGAAAGCAATGTACATCAATGAAGATGATTTCTTTGTTCAATCAATTTGTTCATTCAACAGTTTAGTTATGACGAAGAAATTTGGCGAAGAGATGACGTTTAAAAATAGTAGTCTCGTGTCAGTTAGCATTCAAAAAATCAAATCAAATTCCTGTTAAGACCCCCTATAGGGGCATAGGACAGAAACAACTCTCTTCCAGAATGCGCGATCCTGAGCATCGGCCTTAAGCTGTTGCCAGGACTTGTTTATTCCTCTGACCTCCTGTACACTGCTCGCTTCCATGTCTTACATGTTCGGCAAACCCGACGTCTTCCTTGAGGACTATAATCCAGAGCCTGTTTGGCGATGTTTCGCTCTCGTTTCCTCAAAGTATTACCGATCCACTGCCACTTCCGCCTTTGAATCTCAATACCTATTTTAGTCTGGCCAGTTGTACTCCAAAGTTTGTCGTTGGAGATCACTTCTGGCCAGAATATTCCTAAAATGTGTCGGAGGCATTGGTTCACGATAGTTTGTAGTTTCTTGGTAAGTCGAACGGTCACTTTCCACGTAGTACAACCATATAACAACACGGATTTGACGCACGTCAAAAACTCGCAGCTTCGTGCGAAGGGAGATCTCTTTTAACCTCCAGAAAGGGGAAAGGATACCGAAGGCCTGACGAGCTTTATTTAGCCGAGCCTCAACATCCTTTTCGGCTCCGCCGTCCATGCTGACAATGCTTCCGAGATAGCAAAAATCTTGCACCTCTTCCACATCCTGTCCATTAAGAATAATCGGTGTGTTTGCGTTCGAACCCATGTGCATGTACTTGGTTTTACGCACATTTATTTTCAGTCCAGCATCTTTGCATTCAGAATGCAACGAGCGAAAATTTGACTCTAAGTTAGCATTACCAGATATTTTAATTTATTCCCAATCACGTAAAACTTCTCGCTCAGTGCTTAAAAAATAATGTCCACTGCCCGATTAGATTTTTTATTCACCTGAATACAATTAATCTTCGGTGTCTAAAAACAAATATTCTTGTCCTCGATAGAACCAATTACGAAGAGTATTCCATAAGTGCGTTTCTTTAACGACATCCGCACTGCAGCGATTTTTTCGATCGATCTGACGTATTACGAATTGTTCGATCAATCGGATATTTACTACCCCATTTTTTCAACTACTATAATTGCAATTTCTGAAATTTCAATCCTAGACATTCTCGATTTAATGGTATTTAACGCTCAAATTTTCTGCATGAAATCGACAGGTTTGAAGAGAGAAATCATAGTTACATGCGCTACGTGATAAAAAGGAACGAAGAAAACTAAACTTAAAGATTTACATAGTGTTAACAAAATCACTTCAAACAACGGGCAATGAGCATTAGAACATAGTGAAACGAATAACGTAATTCATGGCCGCTGGCTCTGGAAAAGTCAACACCATCATTTCCTTTATTCCTGAATTTACTATAAAATTATGAATGGGTAGAAAAAAAGAAAGACATTAATATTTATCTTAGTGTTGAGTAAACGGCTTTCATTTTGATTAAAATTCACAGCTGAAGTTAGTAAGTTTTTGTTTCTCTCGCCGGATGATGTAAGACCGTGTTGAGTTAGATTGTACAGTTGGGCCGAAAGGATTCCAACATTATTCTGGTGAAAGGAGATAAAATTTCAAGAAGCTTGCTGAAATGGACGTTTTTCCGAGGTAGATGTTTGCCTTCATTATAATCATATTTGCATGAATAAAGCCACCAGGCACCCTCATTTCCTTAAAGTTACGAACAACCCTAGAGTTTTGTGCAATTTTTCTTGCACTGGGGCTCTAATATGAATTCTCGTAAAGTATAATTTTCAAATAATTTAGAAACCATCAATGACGCTACAGAACATTTTCGATGTTCGAGTTTAAACAGTTTGGCATTTTATATTTTACAAAATCAAACTTTCCCAAAGGCCACTTCAACTATTTCGCTTGATTTACAAGAAGCGATTTGCAAAGTTTTTTACATTACTAGACAGTTAGTTCAACTTCTCCGGATCCGGCTTTTTTGCCATTCAAAGGAAATTCCCATTGATTTTTGTATGTTTCGTTCTGTGGTGATGGAATAAAGTTTAACAAGTTTTACTAGAGGTTTTCAAGTTCCATAGGAAACACATTGATGAAATATTAAGAAGACTTGTGGTTGTTGGTCGTCCTTTCCATTGCCACATCAATCCAAAAGAATGAAATTCCAATGTAAAAGTTTGAAATGAATCTTCTCTTATATATTTGTATTTTTAAACAATTTGGTTATGGCGGATTTTGTAGTTTCACACAAACCGTTTTATAAAGGATACAAAGTAGGATATTATAGAAAATACTTAAGACCGAAAAAATATTGTGGTGGCAGAATGAACGAATAGGGGAAAAAAGAACCAGATTTTTCATTTAAGTAAAAATTAAGCTTGAACTGCAACTGAATTTTTGAAATATGAATTCTATTTATCTACATATCACTAAATCGAAACAAGACTGCTAGAGCAACAAGATTTTACACGGTTAATAGGTCTTACATTTAACCAAATTTTATATAGTTTTTACTATTGTACCACTCTTTGAAGTCTTCAAGAGCTTCGACTTGTGACTGTTTTTCTTAAATATTTTCGATGGAATTTGTGAGTTGAGACAGTATTGCAAGAAAATTACTACTCTACAAAATCACAAGGAGGCAGTATTTATACTCTAGATGAAATCTGAGAGTATTATAAGTTTGCCACAAAGTGTGTAACGCTAAAAAATAAGGCTCGGAGAAAAAAATGAATGATACAGAAGTTCATATAATCACTCAAAAATCTCCGTCCGTCCGTCCGTCTGTCCGTCTGTCTGTCCGTGTCCTCTCTAGCTTGAGAACGCGTTGATCTAGAAATTTCAAATTTTGTACACGTCGTTTTTGACAAAAAAGTAAGGACAAGTTCGTGAACGGGCCACGTCGCTCCACTCCTTCTACCCCCTCCCATACAAAATGACACAATTGCGCATTTTGACAATAAACGGATTTGCTCAAAAAGTATAAAAGCTATTGGTCTCAAAATTGGAATATATTACTTTTATGATGATATTAATCTACCATATAAAAATTATGCGTGTCCTCTTCCTCCTTCTACCACCTCCCATACAAACTGTACTTTTTCATGAAATACTCTAAACCAATTTATTCAGCGCGTATACAATTTAGCGAGCTAAAATTTTGCACTAAATATTTATTTGGAATTATTAGTAAGACCAAAACAAATTAGGCCATTCACTCCTTCTATCCCCTCCCATGCAAAATGACACAATTTCGCAATTCGACACTAAACAGCTTTTCCCGAAAAATATAAATGCTACTGATCTGAAATTTGGAATATAATACTTTTATAATAGTTCCATTCTACTGTATAGGAATTATTTGTGTCCTCCCCCTCCTTCCACCGCCTCCCATACAATCTGCACTTTTTCATGAAATACTCTAAACCAATTTACTCAATGCGTACACAATTTATCGATTTAGAATTGTGCACTAAATATTTATTTACAATTATTAGTAAGATCAAAAAAGAATTAGACGATTAACTTTACCCCTTCTCCTCTCTCCCATACAAAACAACACAATTTCGCAATTCCACAATAAACGGATTTTTTCCATAGAGGCTATTGATCTGAAATTTGGAATATATTACTTTTATAATAATTCCGATCTGCTGTATAAAAATTATTTAAGTCTTCTCCTTCCTTCTACCACCTCCCATACAAACTGCACTTTTTTATGAAATACTCGAAACAAATTTACTCAGTACGTATAAAATTGATAAAGCTGAAATTGTGCCAAATAAATGATGTTAACAGTTATTTCTAAGAAAATTATTAATAACTCCACCCTCCTTCTAACACCTCCCATACAAACTGCACAATTTAACTAAATTCAATACACTAAGTTTTTCAGTACCTATTAAATTGTTGAATCCTAAAAACATTTTGAGAGCAACCTTATCGTGATGTGAAAAAATTAGTTCAATGTTGTCACCCCCTTTACCACTTCCCCTACAAAATTTCTTAAAATAAAGAAATTTCTCCTTCATCTAGAGTATCGCACGATTGGGCTTTACGCCCAATAGTAGTCCTGTTATGTTTTTAATATTTTTTTAATCATTTTCATAAAGTTGAAACAAAAAGTTAGTGGAAAAATTAAGATTATTGGGTAAAATTAAGGTATTCAATTATTAAAAAAAGTATTGTAATTGTGGATTAAAACATTATGCAAAATTATATCAAATATGAATATAGTTGTAGTCTATATCCGGTTTTTGCTTATAAATGGCTATAAGTTAGTTTTACTTTATTATTCTAATAATAAAGTATTGTGATCGACACAGCAAAAAAAAAAATGCAACCCTGAAATTTTGGGTTTTCGCGTTTCATGATTAAATTAGTTTAAAAATGCAAAAAAACCGACCCGCCGTATGCCGTGCATATGAACTCATATCTCCGAGACCGTTAGAGGTAGAATATTTGTTTTTGGGAGGATTGTTAACTGGTTAAGTGAGCTCCATTACCTAAATTTTGGGAGTGTCAGGTGGAAGGAGGAGGTGGGCGGAAGAAAAGAGTCAAAATATCTCTACTGGAAATGCAGATAGGAAACTGGAAATTAGCACAGCTATAAAAAGAGTTGCGGAACAAACTTTTAAATTCTCCCACACAAAGTGACTCATTTTCCAAATAGATAATAATAAAATTTTCGTGGAAACTATTAGAGCTATTAGTTCGAGATTTTGGAAATGTCATTTCAATCATAAGTGCAATCTTTTACTATACAAACTATTTGGATCCCCCCACTTCTGTCATCACCTCCCATACATATTTAATTTTTGAATTTTAAATTTGGTACAAAATATTTTTATAGCTAGTCTAGCATAAAGCGAAACAAATTAGTTCAATGCTGTCTCCCCTTCTACCACTCCCCATACAAAATTACTTGAGATCACAAAAATTTCGATTCCTGCGATCAAAGTTAAATCTCGGACCGAGGAGAATCAGTCGCTCATATTGTGCAGAAAACTGTAGAATTTTAGTTATTACAAAAAAGTATGTACTCGCGTAATATTTACGTGCTTAGTTTGATTTAATTATGCTTTTGTGTTGTTTTCAGTAAAACGTGTTCTTGCGACAAGATTGTACAAAAATAATACAGGTGGTCTTTTGAAATGGGAAAAAATCCATGACGTCACACCCACAGGAGTCATTCAAGATGGCATCCGTCAGTTCTGCCTAGCTTGGGATGTAGAAAGCTTTGATATCCCACTAATGTATTACTAACTACATACATTCTCAAATTTGCTCATTATTGCGATTAATACGCGATCGAAGTCGCGGGCGATCGCTAGTATTAACTAAAATACATAAGAAATCCTGAAGTTTTCAAAAAATGAGGAATAATACTGTTCAACCAGCAGTGGTCTAGTTCTCGCTGCTACTGGCTCCGAAAATGAGGGCGACCATAGCGGACCCGGACACGAACAGGACTCACTCTACAGCGCACGATCGAAGAGGAAGGTTGTTAAAGGAAGTAAAATAAAATGGATAAAATAAATAAACTCGCTCGATTCCCTAGCAAAGGTCTAAAATTAAGAATAAGGATAAGTTAACAATTATTGTTTGGTGTACGTTTTTTATATTTCACTTTTATTAAAAAAAAAAAAGAATTTAATAAACTTTATTGTTCCGCAGCCTTACAAAGACTAAATTGACTACTTAAAATGTAACGATCGCATAGTGAGAAAATGATGTTGAAGATGTTTTGCCGTGTGACCCAGATATTGTTGACGTTTGCATTTGAAGAATTCGTATGGGAATTTATATTTTTAAAAAGTAATCCATTTTTATCATTTCGTGTTTTTAAGATTCTTAAAATGTTCCTGAAATCTGGAAAAATGTATGGTAGTAAACACATAATATCTTTATGTTTTTCTTCCGTTACTGGTCTAGTCGTGGTGTATAATGGAAGTAATTTAATATTTCCGTATATTTTTGGTCTTCCTCTTCTAGGTGAAAGATCCAAAAAGTGGAATTTAAGATCATCTAAAGAAGTTTTATAGAACATTGTATAAGGTTCATTTTTCAAGAATCTCATCCATTGAATTTGCAGCCAAGAGACAGATTCGCCCGCGGTATGTTTTACTCTTCTTATTATTGACTCTTCTAGTGATTTCGTTGAAATAAAATCCGGCTGCGACATTTGTTTTATCTTCTACACTTTTCTATCAATTCATAATAATGCTCGGGGTTGAATAAGTAATTTGCTTTTTTTATTTTCATTTCTATCAACCCAAAATCACGGTCATTCGATAGAAATTTGTGGTCTATCGTTTCAGTATTATTATTTGATGACTGAGTAATTTTCATCCATGTTAATGCTACTTTAATATTACGATTTTGGCCTGAACAAGCATCACTGTAAACTATTGCGTGTTTTTGAGTAGTTATATCCTCCAAGCGCCAAAATGCATCCTTGTCCACCTCTTGAAGCTGTAGTTTCATCCCATTCACACATCTTGACATATTCATCATGAAAATTATGGAAACCCAAATTGTATGTGTTCATATTTCGCTTATAATAGGCTTACGAAACATATAGTTTAGGATACGGAACTGCTTTTTGCAAATCTTATGAGAATCTATAATATTCCCTGGAATTTTCTTTTGCTTTTTCTGGTCCTCTGCAAGACAGTTCCTAGCTCGTTCTGCATTTTGTAAATGTACATCATGACTTTCTCTAAGATGTAATTTCTCTTCCTCATTATTGCATGCTCTGATTTTTCCCTTCAGTAAATCGCATTTTGGCATATGTCTTTTCGAGGAGCATAGAAATTTAAGTTAAATTCAGTATTAAATATTTTCCTGTAGGTCTATTCCTTAACAAAGGATTAGTTATTTTCCTCACATTTCTCTACATGCAGGCTATACATTTTACGAATATCTGAATCACTCAAATATTTTCGACCAGGAGTGTGACGAGCTCTGGTGTAGTGGCTCTCATATGCTGGGAAACTCAAAATATGTTTTCGTAAAGCTTTTATCTTGATTTCATCTGTATTTCGCGAAGATCCAGGCATCTTCCCACTACGATCAGTTCCAAGTGTTTCAGCATTCAAAGCACGAGTTAATCGCCTTACAGAAATTTTATAGGTGTCCAAGAAAAAAGTTCCTGCAAACCGACACTTCTAACTTATTATTTCTTGACAGAAAATACTTGTAGCTGCATTTTCTCATAGGTCTTTTAAAAGTTCTGGACCGCCTTTGTTTTATTAATCGTTGATGAACTGTAGTACAGAGATATAGATTCTGGGTCTCAAAATCTTTTAGTTTCCAGAAATTATAAAAATTAGATTTTCTCTCATTATATTCTACGCGATCTAAACATTTTTTTGAGCAAATTTTCAAAAATTTGGGCACAAGATTTGATTTTTTTGTCGTGTATTCTTCGCCATTATTTCTCTTAATTTTTCTGATATTTTGTGCGTAACGACCTTCATTTCTTGCCCGTTTTCTTTTCTTATCTTCTTTCTATCTGCACCATTGTTTTACCTTGCATCATTTCTGGGGTTTCTAAATTTACAGTGAAGTCTTGGTATGATTTATCTGAAGATGATAATTGTCTTACTCTGTTCCATTTCTTGGAAGTATTCAATCAAATTCAAATTCCTATTAAGACCCCCTATAGGGGCATAGGACAGAAACAACTCTCTTCCACAAGACGCGATCCTGAGCATCGGCTTTAAGCTGTTGCCAGGACTTGTTTATTCCTCTGGCTTCCTGCTCAACTGCTCGCTTCCATGTGTTACATGGTCGTCCAACCCGACGCCTCCCTCGAAGGTTATAATCCAGAGCCTGTTTTGCGGATGTTTCGCTCTGGTTTCCTCAAAGTATGACCGATGCACTGCCACTTTCGCCGTTGAGTCTCAATACCTATTTTAGTCTGGCGAGTTGTACTCCAAAGTTCGTCGTTGGAGATTACTTCTGGCCAGAATATTCCTAAAATGCGCCGGAGGCATTGGTTTACGAAAGTCTGTAGTTTCTTGGTAAGTCAAACGGTCACTTTCCACGTAGTACAACCATATAACAACACGGATTTGACGCATGCGTCAAAAACTCGCAGCTTCGTGCGAAGGGAGATCTCTCTTAACCTCCAGAAAGGGGAAAGGATACCGAAGGCCTGACGAGCTTTTTTTTTTGAAGTATTACGTGGTCGTATAACATCTGCAGACCACATCATATCCGAATAATAATTAACATATTCACATAATAAGTACGTTGTTATTAACTTACCTGAATCGCTATCTGTTGAAATAGTGGTAAAATATATAAATTATTTGCCGCCAATAATTAGTTCCGAAGAACCCAACTGAATTATATTGTTAGATAAATCGGAATGATTTGTCGTTTCTGTTATTAGTTGATTGTCATTTATCGGCTTATTATGTAGTTCAGAAATGCCACGCGGGATTTTCAGGTTATGTGTATATAATTTCTTTAAATTTTTGACTTAGGCCATTTTCATAATTAACACTAGATGAGTTCCATATAATGTTGAAATTACAATCACTATCTAATGGTTCATTTTTGACGATATCGTAAAAATTACATTGAATAAATTTAGTTTAAAATAATGTGATGTGAAATAACTGATAAATATTTAAAATTGATTAAATATAAATATTTTATTAGATAAATAATATTTGAAACTAATATTATTTTATAAATTTAATTTAAATAATTTATACTAACTACTAACCATTCAAAATTTAACAAATTTTTTTTAAATTTTGACTTAGACCACTTTCAAAATTATGGGCACATATAATCATTTGAAAAAAAAATTCGGCCGACAATTGGATTTTAGCCCCCCCTTTTTGCACCCCAATGAATAAAAAAATTATTTTAATTTAAAAGTTATCCCTCAAACCCCTTTATATGTATATCGATTTTTAGCTTCCTAGCTGTAACCATGTTTGAGATATTTGAATTCTTAGTTTTCGGCTTAAACGCTTCCACGCATCCCCCTGAGTCCTTACAACCCCCAAAATAGGTGTCCGCCTGAAATCCGCAACTATCTACAATCCCTCTAAAAATGAACTTTCTATCTTGAAGGGTTTGGGAGTTAATGTGCCCTGAGCGTACACACCGGCGTACGGCGTACAGACAGACGATTTTTTTTCCATTTTTTTGCTATTTTAGTCATGAAACGCGAAAAAACAAAATTTCTAGATAGAAACAATTTTTTTTTCCTAGTCGATCACAATACTTTATTATTAAAGTCCCAAAGTCGCAGCGCAGCAACAATTGCGCATTATCGCATCGCAACGACTTTTAAGTGTAGTCACATCGCAGCGACATTTACGCACATTCACTCCGACTATTAAGTCTACTTGTTTTTAACGTCAATTATGCATAGTCGTAATGTAGCAAAAACCATTTCGCATTGCAGCGAAAGCTACGCACAGCCGCATCGCATTGGCAATCGGAAATAACGCTTAGTTGTTTTTTTTTGCAGGATCGAGTATGTGACGCAGATTGGAACCTAAGCGCATATGCTTTGAGCACTAATTCAATAAACGAAAAACAAAGACGATTTTGACAGCGAGAAGATCACGACAAAGTGGGCACCGTGGGCGCTATCTGAATCGGATAGCGAAGGATTCGGGAACAGGAGGACTTCGTCACGTGGAAGAAAAGTCACACCAAGGCTGTTACGGGTGGAAGAGGGTACAGGGCAGCCACCTGTAAGCTCAGTGTTAGACGTGATTTGGATTGGGCAGCCCTTCAGCGCGAATTCACGCAAGACGCAGAGTTGATGGAGGTAGACATTTACTAGCTGAGTGCTCGGTTCGACATGCTAGAAGCTCGTTGGGATGAATTCAAAGCAGAATGACATCGCTTGCTGGAGCTTCCGTTATCAACATGCGAATTAGAGTGAATCCAGAACACACTTGTGCAAGGAGAAAGTCCCTTTTTGAACGCCAAGGCTTCGCTATTATCGACAATTAATAAAAACATTTATCAATTACATCGCGACCACGATCGCAGACAACAGAAAATAACGTAGTGCATTTTCAATCGTGCGATATACCTGGGCAGGGTGAATTACAAATTTTCAATGGTTATTTTACATAATGAGCATCTTTTTGTGACCTATTTCGAAAATAAAAAACGAGCAGATTCGCAGCGACTAAGAAATCTTCTGGCTGCTTTGGATGTCCGGCAAAACACGCTATCGGAGAATGGTCGGTGGCAGACGAACACAGCTATCAACTGGCTTGGACCGCATTACAACGACAATATGACATCGATTATCAGCATATGCAGAAGATCTTTTCCTTAAAGTGCGTGCGCCCAGCATCATTTGATGATATGCTAGGAATTTTGGATACAACGCGCAGCGCTCAGCGACAATTACAACTGCTATTGCCACCGGATAACCTTAGTGAGTATGTGCTTTTGTTCCAGATAGAGCAGTTATTGGACGGCGAATCTAAAAGAGAATGGGAGATGAGACAACGTGCCGATGAGCTACTTTCGCTACATGAAATGTATGCATTCCTTGAACAGCGATCGTATATTTTAATGGGTTGGCGTCGTGCTCCACTCCTGCTCCGCCAAATGTCATTTCACAAAAAGATAATATGACATGAAAACCGTCAGTTGGCACTACAGATGAGTTAATTCGTCAACCGCACATATGGCATCCAAATCATCAGCAACTTCGGAACTCAGCAGTACGATGCCGACACAACGATCTCAACGGTTTCGGTGATAGCAGGATTGGAAACGAATTTGGATCGTTGTCGGAAAAATCTGTGAAATGTAACAAGGGATTCTACGCTCTATTCCGGTGTCAGGATTTTCGTGCCCTTGGACTCGCTGATCGAGTACATTTCGTACGCGATCAAAATCGGTGCCGCTGCTGTTTTAAGTCCATGCACACGACAGCGCAATGTAACAGCGAAGGATGCCGCCGATGCAATGAGAAGCACAACAGCGGTATTTGCCCGTTGGATCCGTGCTTCCAATCTACTGCTCGAGCACAAAAGGAAGGCGCATTTTCTCTAATAGCGGCTCTCTCCGAGTCGCAATAGCAACTACAGACAAGATGGGCGTAGTGACTTCGGAGCGTCTCAACCAATTAAAATGAAACCGCTATTCGAGAATCCCGGGAGTCTAGTTAGAGATTGCTCTTCACTCGCATTAAGGCAAAAGAAAGACGATTCAGCCATAAGGCTTGCTTTATTAGCAACCGCACGAGTCAGACTGAAGATTGGCTTATTCATATCCATGCCAATTCATGCGCTTTGCGATTCTAGCTCTGAAGTCAATCTCATTACAGAAACAGTAGTGAATACGGAAAAACTACCTACATCGCAGTGCCGAATAAAAGAGGAATTAATGGAGTAGCAAGGTCAATTGTCAACTGCTTTCACGCTTTGACGATTCTCCAATAGGCGACATTGAGTTAATTCTAATGCCCCAATTAGTTGGAAAGTGGCTCCCGAATGATCAAGTTCTAATAGATTTGGCTCCAGAGGAGATGCGTAACCAACTAACCGATCCATCATTCCACACACCGGGCCCAGTCCATTTGCTATTAGGAGCTCAGGTATGGGCTTTGCGTCTAGAAAACAGCAGGGTAGTTAGCAGCTATGATATTGTGGTGCAACGTTAGGTTTCTTAATCTTCGGTGGAGGCGCTGGGCCAATGGAGGAGGCAAAATCTGGAGTGTTTCTGGCTGACAGCGCAGATGAAGAGCTTACATCGTTGATGCGAGCTTTTTGGATAAATCGAGGATATTCCACGAAAGCAAGTGCGTACCTTTAACCACGAGCAATATGAGGAGTTCTTCAGGCGGACCCATTAACCAATGGACAACGGCAGGTATATTGTCGGAATTTCACTGAAAAGTGACATAAAGGAACTGGGATCATCGAGCACTCCGCCGATACCGTCAGTTAAAGAAACGATTTAGATGTGACATCGAATTTCGGGAACAGTATTTCAAAGGCATCAATGGGCTACTAAAATATGGACAAATGGTCGATGTCACTCGCCGTCCAGTAGGTTGGTGTTATCCCATTCCACACCATCCGGTTTTGAAGAAATTCCGCATTGTATTCGATGCTTTATGTAAAACCGACCGTGGTATATCACTGAACGAAGCACAGTTAGTTGGCAAGAAACTGCAAGACGATCTGTTCAATTTGATCATGCAATTCAGAACGCACCGAGCGAGTGGGCATTAGTGCTGATATTGAGAAGATGTATCTACAAGTAGGTATTAATCCGGATCAGTTGGACTTGTAGTGTATATTTTGGCCTCCGAGTCCGAATTCCAAGATCAAAGAGTACTGGCTGACAGTAGTTATATTTGGAATGTCATCAGCACCATATTGTGCTGTCCGAGCTACGATAGAAGATGCCCATCACCAACAAAGGGAGTTTCCGCGGGCCGCAGAAGTAATCGAGAAATGATTTTTACATATGTAGATGATTGTCTTTCTGGCGTGAATAATGAAGAAGAGGCGAGGAAGCTGTGTCAAGACCTAACGCAATTGTGGGTTTAAACTGGACAAATGGCATTCAAATTGAACGAACGTAGTACCGACAACTTCAACATCATTGCAGGTGCCACACACAGTCGAGCTAACCAAATTCATTGACACAACCGTTCTAGGTCTACGTTGGTTACCAGGCGTAGACAAGGTTACCTTTAAATTTCAAAGTGGCTTACTGATTCATGGATATCAGAGCAACGTTGTGGATGGATTCAGCTATTGTATTGCATTGGCTGGCCAAAGATACTACCAAACTAAAGCCATTTGTGCAGCACCGTATTCAAAATATTCTCAAAAGCATGGTTGAATGTGAATGGCAGCATGTTCCCAGTATTGAAAATCCAGCAGACCTATTAAGCGGGAGGATAGCGGCGGTGGCATTGAAAGCGGCTACAATATGGTGGCAAGCTCCCCCGTGGCTATCCCAAGGCAATACCGTATGACCGGCGAAATTGACGACACAAATTGAGGAACAAGTACGAGCTGAAATGAAATCGAACTGGCTGGACTTACCCAATGATAAAAAACGAAGCCCCATACAGAGGGCCTTTATAATCGCAGCAACATGAAATATAAGAGATAGCGAATTATTATTTTTCTCCATGTATGTCAAATAGATGTATCCGCATGAAAAATTTAAACTTTGTATCTTTCACCACCTTAATCGTCCAAAAATATGAAATTTTTGTGGTAAGTAATTTCGAAGATATAATCAATAAAAAAAAATTATGCGGACAATTAGTCTTAGCCCCTCCTTTTCAGACCGCAATGTATAAAAAAAATTAATTATTTTCAGAGTTTGTCCCAAAAACCCCTCTTTATATGTGTTTATCTTCAGTTTCTTAGCTAGAGCCATTTTTGAGATATTCGAATTCTTAGTTTTCGGTTCCAGGGACCCAACTCCTCCCTTAACTCTTACACCCCCAAAATGGGAGTCCGTCTGAAATCTACTAACTATCTACAATCCAGCCAAAAATGAACCTTCTATCATGAAGGGTTTGGGACTTAATGTGCGCTAAGCGTGCACGTACGGCGTACAGACAGACGTATGTTTTTTTTTTGCATTTTTAGTCTATTTTAGTCATGAAACGCGAAAAAACAAAATTTGAGGGTAGCAATTTGTTTTTTCCATGAATATTTTCAAGTATCCAGAATATCGTGTTTATACTAAATAATATCTACGAAATATTTTCTGGAAAGCATAATCTCCTATGTAAATTTACAATAGTTCTACTTAAATGCAGAAGAAATATATTTTCCAGTTTCACACTTTGACTACATATATGATTTCATTTTTCCACAAGGAATTCACGGGGTGAAAAGTTTTTAATTACTTTTCTCTTTATCATACTACCCAAAGTTTTAAATTGAAGTGCATACTCCTAATTTGCGAGTATGCGGTTTCATTTTACAAATTTTTTCACCTGAACCAGAGTTGTGTAAGCGTTGTATACTATAGATAATGCAGCGTCTATTTTCATGAACGCAATATAAAAAAAAATTCTTGCTATTGTATAAAACATAAAACCGTACTGAATGTAAATTTATTCATTAAATAAACATTGCGGAAAGGAAAACTGAAATTGAATATTAATATCATACTTGCTGTTGAAAATTATTAATTTATTATTTATCTGCATGAAATGGAAACACGTAACTGAAAGAAGATTACTTTGAAAGTGGTACAAGTGGTTTCGGTATTTCGAAATAGTAAACAATATTTATACTCTAAGATAAAATCCGAGAAGTATTACTTAAATAAAACAATTTGTCATACATTTCGCAACACCAAAAAATAAGGTTCAGAGAAAATATATCTACCAAAACGAAGAGCGGAGCTTTATAATTCATCTGACGATTTGGTGATGCGTAACCAAAAAATTTAAGGTATTAGTTGATAGCAGGCACGAGAAGATGGGAGTTCTAGGTACAGCCAGACTATTTAGATTGATTTACTCTAAATGATATCTGAGAGTTTATCGTTTGTTGACAAGCAGAGATGTCAAGTCACAAAATGAAAATTCTACAGCAGAGCGATTGGAAAACGAAATTGACTGTGACAATTAAGCTGGAAAAAATTGTATGTCAATATTTTTCACATTTTGAATAATTTCATGACGGAATATCTTCTTCTCTTCTACAATGGCGCTACAGCCCAAATCGGACCTTGGCCTCCTGACATTCAGGTTCCTTAACAGTTTTCAGTACTTATTGTGGAAGGGTTATTAGCCCTTCGCACAACCCTCTTTCTACGAATTTTTCATTTTCGTAGATTGAGGTGACCAAGGTATATCCAAACAGGCAATGTGCTGGAATTATATATTGCGCCGACCGGGATTTGAACTCACGACCTTTGCATTACAAGACCAACACGCTACCCATTAGGCTACACCCTAGCTTATGCCGGAATATATCATCTTTTAATGTTTTAAAAAACCCAATTTCTAAAAAATGAATTTAAACACCTCAGCTTGTTAACCGTCGATTTGGAGTTTGTCTTACCGTTTGCACCGCTAAACAATAATGTTCGCACAGAGTCGCCAAGGGTACAGAATATCTTTTGTCGTTCAAAACCCTCAATTCCGAGTGATTGTCTGTCCGACTAACCATCCGTCTGCCTACTAGGTAAATTTCGAACGCTTTGACCTATCGTGCTGAAATTTTTTCTATGCCGTTTTTAGCTAAATGGCTCGTGAACGGCATACATCCTTCCATCCCTTCGAATCTCTCTGATGCAAATTTCATAACATTTCAAAATGTTAAGATATTGATTTTTTCAGAAATTGATTAAGCTTAAATTAAGCCAAAGTATACTGTTATGAATATCATTAACGTCCAAAAATATTAATCCAATCCCCTCACTTCTTCTACCTCGTCTCATACAAATGCACAATTTTTTAAAATGCATATGTTCGATTTGCATTGAAACTAGAAAAGCTAAATGGACTGATTTTTCCAGAATTTTTCACTTCCGATTTCCATAAATTTTACGTTATTATTCTAATCGCCGTCCGCCGTATATATAGACTCATATCTCCGAAACCGTTAAAGGTAGAATGTTCGTTTTTGGGTGGATTATTAATTGAGTAAGTGAGCTCCATTATCTACATTTTTGGAAGTGTCAAGTGAAAGGGAAATGCGAGGGAGGGAAAGAGTTACAAACTATACTTGCAATCTCCACTACAAACTCAGATAAGAAGCTGAAAATTAGAATAGGTATAGAGAAGGTAGTGGGACAAACTCAGAAAATAATTTATTTTTTTATCCATTGGCATCCGAAAAGGGAGGGGGGTGACTAAAAACAAATTGTCGGCCGATTTTTTTTAAATGATTATCTCTTCGAATTTACTCACCACAAAAAATTCATATTTTGGGATTACAGATCCACCAGAATCAACTTAGAGGGAGGATAATTATTGAAAGGAGGTGGATCAGGGGGGTACAATAAAAAACGCTTAAAAATGAATATCTTGATCATCTCTTAAGCTATAGAATTGAAAATTGCAGCATATATTAAGCTATACTACCGAATTACGAGAAAAATTTAACATTTGGATGTTATAGTAGTGGGGGAAATTGAAAACATTCCAAGAATGGCGCACTTTCCAAAATTACAAACAGTTAAATATCAAAACTGAGTACAGATATCGAAATGAAACTTTGTCAGATTGTAGAACTACATAATTTTTAAATTTAGTAAAAGATTTAAGTTGAATCGTAAGGGGAGGGAGGTGTTACGCAAAAAAAAAACTGCCAACAAGTCGGGCGCAACATTATCATTTTTGTGATAAGTTGAAGATTCGTGGAAAGTCAATATGCAGGTTAGAGTGGTTAGGGAAGACTAAGTGAAAGGGGGTTCTAGGGCAGGGCTGTTGTCAATTTAGCACTTAATTGCGAATACGATCAATAGCTCTAGTGTGTATAATCAATATTTCATTTTATTTATTTATGGAAGTTAGGGTATTTAAGAGGGGAGTGGGGAGGAGTAATAGTAAGGTTGGGTGGAGTTTAATAATTTCTTAATTGCTTACTTGAATCACGTCCAATATTCTGTGTATAGAATATCAGTTCCATATACGAAGTTGCATAGAATTTTCATAAAATTCAGTCTATTTTACTTTCACGGAACCAAACATTCGTATAGGAGGGATAGAGGAGGTAAATGAATCGTAAAATTTGTGATGCAGTTTTATGTCGTTTCTCTTGTAAGGTGCTCGTACAAAATTTCAAGTTCGTAGCTTTTAATTGATTGATTAGTAGTAGACTTATTGCAATTTTTCGATTTATTGAAATTTCGTTTCAATTATTTCTTCGAAACTATTGAAACTATCAACTTGAAATTGTGAGGAAAGTAAAATAAAGAAAATATCAAGAACGTCAAAACATGTTGTTTTGAGCTAAATACTCCTTCTACGTTCTCTCATACAAATGCCTAATTTTTTATCGAAAATAATACAGTTAGAAACTTGAAATTTTAGCTGAAATTGTCTGTCTTGCACTTCAAACCCTTTTGATACAAATACATAAGTTTGGTAAATGCATTGCGGATATAATTCCATATAAACTGCTTCGAATTTCAATGAACTTACTTCGTCTATTAAACTAACATTCATACAGAGAATTTTGAACGTGATTCGAGCAATTATTTTGAAAAAATTATTAGCATCAACCCTCCCCCTCTTTCGCGCTCCATTCCCACACAAACCCAAACTAGCATAATAAACGAAATTTTGATTATATGGTATGAACTGGAGTTA
Source organism: Chorisops tibialis (assembly GCA_963669355.1). NCBI lineage: Eukaryota > Metazoa > Arthropoda > Insecta > Diptera > Stratiomyidae > Chorisops > Chorisops tibialis. The sequence goes on along the minus strand of OY770262.1, from coordinate 88,564,386 downwards.
TTAATCTTAATCGCGGTTAAGTGTTAAATATTTGACAACAGCCATGTCCTAGAACCTCCAATCACTTAGTCTTTCCTATCTCACTCATGCTAAGCTTGGCCGAAGAATGATAAAGTTACATCCGGTTTGTCGGAAGATATCGTATATTATATTTTTATCAAACTTCGCCAGCGTAGTTTTATACTTCATAGCTTAGTGGATGGTCGAGATATTGACTTTTAAGTGTTTTTCCTTGCGCCCTCCTGAGCCTCCCCTTCAAGTATTACCGTCCCTTTAAATAGATTATGATGGGCCTATATGTCACATAATTGCTCCTTAGCAATAAATATTTTCCGTTAAGTCATTCCGACGTTATAATAATTATGCCATAGATGAAATCTGAGACTATTACAAGTTTGTTACAAAATTTGTAACGCTAAGAAATAAGGCTCGGAGAAAAAATGAATGATACAAAAGTTCATATAAGCACTCAAAAATCTCAAAACCGGATGTCCGTCCGTCTGTGCGCTCTCTAAATTGAGAACGCGTTGAGCTAGAAGTTCAAATTTTGCACACGTCATTTTTGACAAGAAATTATGGCCACATTCTTGAATGGGCCAAATCGCTTCACTCCTTCTACTACCTTCCACACAAAATGACACAGTTTCGCAATTTGACACTAAACGAATGTACTCGAAGCGTGTAAATGCTATTAATTTAAAATTTGGAATATAATACTTTTATAATGACTTCAATCTATTGCATAAAAATTATAATATATTTGTCCTCCCTCTCCTTCCACCACCTCCCATACAAACTGAACTTTTTCATGAATAGCTCTAAACCAATTTACTCAGTGCGTATAAAATTTATCGATTTGAAATTGTGCACGAAATATTTATTAAGAATTATTAGTAAGACTAAAAAAAAAATTAAACGATGAGCTTCACCCATTCTATCACCACCCATACAAAATGACAGCCGGTTTTGCGATTTTTCTGTGATAATACGATTTTGGGCATAATTTTTTTTTCTCCGAGCCGTATATCTTAGCGGTACAAACTTTGTAGGAAACTTATACTACTCTCAGATTTTATCTGGAAAATATAATTCAGCATACGATTTGTTTTTAGCCCCCCTTTTCTGACCTTTCTGAATATAAATAAACAATTCGGACGAAAATTTATTATTTTTAGAACAAGTTGGGGATGCGTGGTCAATATGCACGTTATTGTGGTTAGGGAAGATTAAGTGAAAGGGAGTTCATGGGCAGGGCAGTTGTAAATTTAGTACTTAATTGCGGAAACGATTAATAGCTCCAGTACATATAATCAATATTTCATTCGTTTATGCAAATTTAGATTTTTGTGAAAGGATGGGGAGGGTGATAATAAGAGCTAGCTGGATGTTAATAGTTTTTTAATTGATTGCTTGAATCACGTCTAATATTCTCTGTGTAGAATGTCAGTTTCATGGACGAAGTTGAATTGAATTTTCATAACATTCGATGTACTTTACATTCACGAATCCAACAATTTGTATGGGAGGGGGTAGAGGGGTTAAGGGAATCGTAAAATTTGAGATGCAATTTTATTTCATTCCTCTTGCAAGGTAGTTGTACAAAATTTAATTTGTTAGTTATTAGTTGATTTAATGAAATTGGTCGAAATCATACTTTTGTATGGAAGGGGATAGAAGGGCAAACGCGATTTCAAAATTTTTGTTTCAACTATTTTTAAAAGTTTTTGTACAAAATTTCAAATTGATAGCTTTTAACAGTTAGGTGATAATTGATTTCTTAAAAGTGGTCGAAAAAAATATTTTCTATGGGAGGGGTAGAAGTTTTAAATGTATTCGACCAGTTAAATTTCCGTACATTTGGGGATTTTTTTAATTGCATTTTGCAAATTTTCAAGTTTCTTTCAAAAATTTTCAGTTTACATGGTTTTTTCAATGCACATGAAACACCTTGTACACATTAGATCGGAGGGGTCAGTTTATAAGAATTGTGGAACAAATTATTATTTTTTTTATGTATATCAAATAGATTAAAAAAATTTAAAATTTGTATCTTTCACCAGAGCCCTAAAAAAATCACTCAAAATATTGTACATTTTTGCTTAGCATCTCCCTCCATTTATACTCCCTAACCTATAATTTTTACCAAATTTAAAGACTGTGTAGTTATACCTAGTCGTGCCATAAGTTCTGTCACACGTATATGGGCAATTTTTGTATAAATGAAAAAGAGTTTTTGACAAAGGAAAATATATTTTATTTTGGCATACTAATGGAAGTAAAATAAGCAACAAATTATTCAAAGTGGCCGCCTTTAGCCTTAACACAGCTTATAATCTGTTGGGCCAGTCATCGATAGCAGTACGCACTGTTTCTAGCGGAAAATTAGCTACTGCTTCTGTCAAAGATCGCTTAAGGCTCTCGATATTTGGGTGTCGTCTCGTGCACACCATGGACTCTAACTCCGCCCACAGTTTGTAGTCCAGGGGATTCAAATCTGGGCTCCCAGAAGGCCATTCCGTCGCCCTTATAAACTGTGGAATATTGGTTTCCAACCACGCTTGTGTGGTTCGAGCTTTGTGGGCTGGCGCAGAATCTTGCTGGAAAACCCAATGTCGATTGTTGAATAGCGTAGAGTTCAGCGGCTTCACACATCCCTCCAGGATGTCCGTTTGATAATTTTTCGCTGCAGTTTTTACGCCTTTTTCGCAAAAATGAAGCTCGGTGACCCCTTCCTAGCTGACACCCCACCATACCATGACTGATGCTGGATGATGTCCTCGCTGTACCCTAGTGGCAACTTCTCGGGCTTCTATGGAGCTGTGGGCATACACCTTATCATTTTGGCGGTTGAAATGTTCCTCCACCGTAAAAATTTTTTCATCGGTAAACAAAATTTCTCGATGTTTGTTGTTGCCGTACCGCCGAAGGAGCTCTTTCGATCTGGTGCTCCTAATTTGCTTCAACTGCTCAGTCAGCAAATGTCCCGTTGATCGTCGAAAGGCACTCATCCCGAGGTCAGATTTTATGATGCGAGACATACTTCGGGTGGAGATGTTCATCTCTCGAGCCATGATTCGTTGTTTACGAAGCGGATTTCGACGAATTCGACTCTCGACCGCTTTGATGGCAGCAGAAGAACGTACATCACGCGGACGTCCAGAACGAGGTCGATCTTCAATAGTCTGGATCGCGTTATATCTCTGGATCGCACGATACACAAATCTTTGCGTTATTTTTAACGGGCACAACAACTTGAAAATTTCACTCGCGGATTTTCCACACTTATGTACTGCAATCACTGCAGTTCGGTTTTCTATTACACCCCATTCCATCTTCACACGTTAACGAACACACTTTAAATGACCATCAACTGTCAACAACATTATGACGTTTATAAAACTGGCCGATATTGAAATGTCACTCATAAAATAAAGTTGTTGCCAATGTGAGAAATTATGTGACAGAACTTATGGCAGGACTAGGTATAATCTGACAAATTGATTTGATATCTGTACTCAGTTTTGAGAAATAACGGTTTAAAATTTCGGAAAGTGCACCATTTTTGAAATGCTCCCCATTTCATCCCACTACTGCTATGACCAAATTTTGTATTTATGTAAATTGTTTTTGTATTTCGCTAATATAGCTTAATATATGTTTTTAGTTTAATTACGTAGCTTGAGAGATAGTTGAAATATTCATTTTTAAGTGTTTTTTTTGTACCCCTCCTGACCCCCTTACAATAATTATCCTCTTTCTAAGTTGATTGTGGTGGGTCTGTATGCCGCTTTAATTGTCCCAAAATACGATTTTCTTGTGGTAAGTAATTGCAAAGATATAATCATTTGAAAAAAAAATCGGCCGACCATTTGTTTTTAGCCTCCCCTTTTCGGACGCCAATGGATAAAATATTTTAAAATTATTTTTAAAGTTAGTCCCACAACCCTCTCTCTATACCTATGCTAATTCTCAACTTCCTACTTGCATTCGTAGTGGAGATAAGAGCAAGTGTAGTTTTTGACTCTTTCCCTCCCCCCGCCTCCCTCTTCCACTTGGCACTCTCCAAAATTTAGATAATGGAGCTCACTTATGTAATCAACAATCAACCCAAAAACAAACATTCTACCTTTAACGGTCTCGAAGATATGAGTCCAAATGTACGGCGTACGGCTGAACGGATTTTTTTTTGCAGTTTTAGGCTAATTTAGTCATGAAACGCGAAAAAAGAAAATTTCAGGGTAGAAAATTGTTTTTTTTTCGATCACAATACTTTATTATCAGAATAATAAAGTAAAATTAGTTTATTTTTACTTTTCTCCCTATAAATCAATATACACGATTGCCAATTTTCAGCTTTCTATCCAAATTCGTAGTGCAGATAATAACAAGTGTAATGTTCAACAGTATCGAAGCCCCTTCCCCCCACCTTCTTCTACCTATTACTCCCGAGTTGTGTACACAATCAACAATCCACCCAAAATTGAGCTTCCAACAATATATTTAAGGATCTCGGATATATGAGTATGGCGGTCGTATTTTTATATTGTAGATGAAATCTGAGAGTATCATAAGTTTAAACTAAAATTCGTAATTTCAAGAAATAAGGCTCGGAGAAAAGAATTAATGATACAGAAGTTTGTATAGCCACTCAAAAAATCTTAAAACCGGATGTCCGTGCACTCTCTAGCTTGAGAACGCATTGAGCTTGATAGTTCAAATTTTGTACACGTCATTTTTGACAAAAAGTATGATGAAGTTCGTGAACGGTTCAATCGCTCCACCCCTTATACCCCCTCCCTTGCAAGAAGACGCATACGCTGACGACATTAACATCCTTGCAAGACCTTCCCTATTGCGGAATATAATTTGGAGAGAGTGGACAACTTCATATATCTTGGGGCTAATCTAGCAAAGGACGGAAATGAAAAAGACGAAATGAAACCACGGATAATATCAGCAACTAAGACGTATTATTCGGTACTTCCTATAATGAAATCTAAGAAAGTGCACAGGAATAATAAGCTGCGGATATATAAAACTAATAGACGACCAGTGCTCTGCTATGGCATTGAGACGTGGACATTAACGCAAACTTCCAAACAGCAGCTAATGCATTCGAAAGAAAGGTCCTTCAAAGAATTTTGGGACTTGCGAAGGAAGGAACGGAATGGCGAATAAGATACAACCATGAGTTGTATCAACTATACGACGAGCCAGAGGCTTCAATGTTCATCAAGCTACGTAATCTGCAATGGGCTGGCCATGTAGAGCGAATGGAAGACAGAAGATTCCCAAATGTGCTCTTGAAGGCAAAGTGAGTGGTAGCCGGCCAATAGGCAAACCCCGCAAGCGATGGGAAGACTCGGTTGATGAAAACAACAAAGCCATTTTAAAAATTAGCAGCTGACGCACAGGGTCTTTGGATCGATACGGTTGGAGGCGACGACTTCAGGAGGCTAGAGCCTGATTTGGGCTGTCGCGCCATTGATGATGATTTCAAGCTACCGTAAGAAAATTATGCATGTCCTCTTCCTCCTTCAACCACCTCCCACACAAATTCTACTTTTTCATGAAATACTCTAAACCAATTTACTCAGTGCGTATAAAATTTAGCAAGCTGAAATTGTGTACTAAACATTTATTTAGAATTATTAGTAAGATAAGATAAAATTAGGCGATCACCTTCACGCCTTCTACAACAAACGGATTTGCTCAAAAAGTTTAAAAGCTATTAGTCTGAAATTTGGAATGTGATGATTTCAATCTACTTATTTCCGTCCTCCCTCTTCTTCCACCACCTCCCATACAAACTGCACTTTTTCATGAAATGCTCTAAACCAACTTACTCAGTACGTATAAAATTTATCGAGCTCAAATTGTGCACTAGTAACTTGCTTAGAATTATTAGTAAGACCGAAAAAAATTATACGATGAGCTTTACTCCTTCTACCCTCTTCCATACAAGATATTCAGCAATAAACGGATTTGCTAGAAAAACATAGATGCTATTGATCTGAAATTTGGAATATATTACTTTTATGATGATTCCAATTTAGTGTATACTAATTACTTAAGTCCTCCCCTTCCTTCCACCACCTCCCATACAAATTGTACTTTTTCATGAAGTACTCTAAACCAATTTACTCAGTGCGTATAAAATTTATCGAGCTGAAATTGTGCACTTAATATTTATTTAAAATTATTAGTAAGATCAAAAAAAAAAAAATTAGACTATTAGCTTTGCTCCTTCTACCCGTCACATGCAACACAATATCACAATTTTACAAAAAGTTGATTTTCCTGAAAAGTATAAATGCTACTGATCTACAATTTAAAACATATCAAAAGCATGATGTTTATAATTATTTGTTAAAAAGTCTTTAAGAATTCGCCCCTTCTTCTGCCACCTCCCATACAAACTGCACTAAATCCAATACACTAATTTTCTCAGTACCTATTAAATTTTTGAATCCTAAATTTTATATAAAACATTTTGATAGCAACTGTAGCGTGATAAGAAAAAATTAGTTCAATGTCGTCTACCCCTGTACCACTTCCCCTACAAAATTTCTTGAAATCAAAAAATTGGGCTGACAAGTAAAAAAAAAATTTTTCAGGAGAAAAATAAATTTTTTTTTCTGTGTTCATCACAATATTTTGTTACAACAGATTTTACTTTATTATTATAAAATCTGTTTGATATCAAGGATCCCATGGTGTTAATGTGAAGATTGTACCTATATTGTGTCACTCACCTCCATGAACCAAGCCCAACTGAACTGAAAAATATTTCCGAAACATAAACATGTCAACTACAAAAGTTATCATGCTGACAATTATTTTTCTCGTTGGACAACTAAAAAAACGGAATTAGAAACTTTAGCCAAGGATCGATTTCTTTCAAAAGAATAATTCCATTTAAAGTTCGAACGCTCTGATTTCAAACCGGAAGAAATTCAAAATTTACGTAGTGTAATGATTTCGTTCAAACCTATGCTACCAAGCGAAGTGATGCCTTCATGCGAATCTCATGAAGGTATCCTATCGTCGAGAAAGCCATCAGATACAGTATCCTGCTTTAAAGTTTATCCTATCGATTTCCAAAGATATTTTAAATCGAAATATCCGAATCGTCCTCGCGATAATGCAGAGAATCTTACTACCCCCAGCAATTTACGAACTTTCCGTCAACAAGAACGAAATTGGACTGCTCTATTTGGTCTGGCTACTAAATAACTACTAGCTAGCACGCTGCCACAGCGATACCTATTACTGCGCACTTCTGGATAAGAATTTCTCCAGTGCAAAGCTCCAGGATAAAAATTCAGCTGTTGGTCTCGAATAGCTCGTCCTTTCAGCCAGCATGCTATGCGCAATCCTCGCCATCGAAATTCATTTCAAGTGCGACATTTCGTTAGTTTCGCATCAGCCGCCTACCTTCTAGGGACGAAGTATCTCGGAACATATCGAAAATTTCGGTGTAATTAGGAAGAAAAAAGCTCCTGCCGGTGATTTATTCGAAAGGATAATAATTAATTTGCGATTAACTTTAATTTCGGAACGTGATAATCGCGTATCGTGACATGAAGCGTGGTAACGCTTAAGCCACGGCATTCGCGTGGAAAAATCCTCGTCGGCGAGAATGTAAAGCGTGCGAAATGTGTGGAAGTTATGGTCGACTTCTGGCTGCTATTAACGATTAGGATTTCGATTCGATCGGTTTCCGGTAACGGCAGAGTCGAATTGTGCATTTCATAAATTCAGCGTTATGCTAGCCGGTAATTTGCACTTAAGTTCGAATTTACGGCACGATGTGTGTGAGTGGTGAGATATCCTGTACTCGGCAGTTTCAAGTTCGATGTTAGCTTAGGCTCCGGCGAATTTAACAGCACGAATCGTTTAAGTTTGAAAGTGCAGCAGGTTTCGATGCAATTCGAAGCCAATATATTAAAGTGAATTTGCCCTAGTTGCATATGTGCATCGTATACGTCATCAGACTCGATTAATGTAATGAAATGTGGTTGGAATACATACAACTCCTTGGATTACTCGCAGTCACAAGCAGCAGTAAGTCGGCCCAAGAAATCTCGTTCCCAATTTCCTGCCATTTTCATTTCTTTTTAGCGTCTCTGATTTCTGTTGTCTTGTTTATCCCGAATTATCCTTATGAATACCAATGAGATCGTGATGAGATTTGGTCGAGCGTGGCGCTATGCTCCGGCTACGATCGAATAATTTCGAAAGTCGTTTAGCGAAAACGAAAGTGAATGGAAATTTGCTATGAGGAGCAGTTGATAGCTAGCTACCTTAACTGAACGGAATAATAATGATCAAGACTTTCGGAATAATCAGGAACGAATGTTCATTTGTAATAAATTCGGTTCAATGGATTGAAACGCTTTCGACAATTGCTAGAGGGACCGTGTCGATTAAATGATGATTTCGTATAAGAAAGTGAGGAAATTGCATTTCGTTTTTTATGGCGTTTTAATGGATTGTTAACTTTAAATAGAACGGAGACGAATCGTGCCCTAACGACACTTAATAAAGATCTTAACTTTGTTTTCAGTTAATGAAAATTTCGATCGATATTTGCTCTAGGGCGCAGAGAATGAATTTCCAAGTTAATTAAGAGATAAAACTTTTCACTTTCTGGAATCGGTATCTCACCTATGCGGATAGTCCGAAGGTCCCCAAAATAATCTAGAAATAAGTGCATGCTATAGAACTGACAAAAGCTATTTTGGCAAAGAGACATGCTATGAATTATGCACATAGAGCTTTCCAAATTGTTGCAGAGCAATGTCCGTCTGCATCACAAATTGTCAATGAAAATAAGGATAATTTTGTGAACATAGGTACTTTCATATTATCAAATTGTTGTAGCATTGTTGTATTAAATTTATTTAACACTTGAAATACGAAAAGTTTTGTCCAGCCAAGCGATTCAAGAGGATGGGAGTTTATTTTGAGATTTGATAGAAGCACTGTGAAATTTCCAAAAATTGCTTGGAACAATAATTTTATGGCAACGAGTTTATATTTCAACTATAAATGGATTGCACAGTTAAATCGATATTGGGAAGGATAAAATAGAAATTACTGAAGGGACTTAGAAGACACTAGCTTGCAACAGTTCAACAACGATTTAAGATAAAACTTTTATTTTATTTCACTGTACGGATTGGATTTTGCTACCCTAAAATTTTGGTTTTTCGCGTTTCTTGACTAAATTAGCCTAGAAATGCAAAAAAAAGTCCTTCAGTATGTCCGTCATTTGCTTACTATAAGCGCACAATAACTCTCACACTCTTGTAGATAGAATGTGGGGAAAAGCCCGATCGAATTGCAACGATTTGAAACGCATTTTCAACTGTTATTTGAATTAAAATTACAGGCTTCCGTGGCGTAGTGGGCAGCGTGCTTGCTTCTCAGTCAATAGGTCGTGGGTTCGATTCCCACTCTAGACGGGATTTTTTTAAGCGCAAATTTTTCAGTTGCTACTGGTGATAAAAAATTATTCGCAATAAAATGGGGAAACGGTGTAAAAGTGAAACAGTTCCACTTCAAGAAGGCCTAGATACTCAGTAGATGGTTTCTGTTCGCTTTCTATCATTCAGTCCCCCATAACATCTGCAAATATTTGTCAGTAAGCAGCCAGTACAACTAAGCAATATACCAGCTTCTCCACTCGCTACGGTCGTTCTCACTCCCCTTCCCCAACCTTCCCAATCCCATTCCTTCCCTCCATGACTGTGTTTGTGCATTGCACATAAAGGCCGAAATTGCCTATAACACAGGTCATTCTGTAAAAAAAAAAAAAAAAAAAAAAAATAAATTTATATTCATTTGTTAGCCTTAACATTCTTCATTACATAATAAGCGAAAAAATGGCATTTAAAATAATAGTTTATTAATTAAATGAGATGGAAAGTGAAAACAGGAAGAAAATTTTGCATTTTTTGGCAGAAAATCCAACGGCGTCATATTCTGTGATCAAAAAAGGAACCGACACTGTAAAATCGGTTCAAGGAGATCTAATATGTTGATCAGCCGCCAAGAACTGGAAGCAAATCACGGACACGTGATAAGGAAATTTTGAAGAAGGTAGCTCGGAAGACGAAGGCAAATCCAGTTCTTTCACACATGGATTTGGTGATGCAAAAGTGAAGCATCGAAAGTGGCAAGAAACCGAGCTAGGAAACTGTATGACAATGCTCTGATCAAAAATGTTGGCTGCTTGATAATGGACGACGAAACTTATTTGTAAGTCGATGCCAAACAGATTCCTGGACAGAAATGGTACATTGCCGATAAGCGGTTGAATGTTGCTGATAAATTCAAGTCCACGAAACTACAATATATTTTATAAAATTATCTTTCAAATGAAGCTAATTTTATGGATTTTAAAAACATTTTTCTGAGTTTTATTTCAATTTAAAGTTAAAGTTCTCCAAAAAAATAAAGAAAACACCTCGTACAGCTTGACCACACAAAATTTTTCGATCCGATTGCTTTGAAACTTCAAATCTTAATTTGGGCTACAAACTAATAAACTGTCTAATGACAAAAACCACATCAGTAATTTTCGAGTGATGCGTTAACTTGCTTTTTGAATTGATCGATTTTGTTATTAGTAAAAATTTCAGATCAATAGCTTTTATTCTTTTCGAAAAAAAGCAGTCTTTTATCAAAGTGCGAAATTCTGTCATTTTCTATTAGAAGGGGAAGAAGGGCTGGAGGGATTTGTCTCATTCGCCAACCTCACCAATCTTCTAGCTCAATGAGTTCAAAATCTATGGATAGTAAAAGGACATGCGGCGGAATGGTCAGACGAATGGACGGTCAGACAGATGGGTGGACGGACATCTGGTTTTGAAATTTTCGAGTGATACTTCTGCAGCATTCATTTTTTCCTCCGAACCTTATTTCTTAGATTTACAAACTTTGTGGCAAACTTATAATACTCTTAGATTTCATCTAGAGTGTAAAAATAAATTAAATGCCACAAAGAAATATTATGCGAGATAATCTAAAAATTAATCGGGAAATTAAGCAGCTTACCCGCGCTTATGGTTTAATGGCTGCATTTGAACATGTTTAAAAGCGTAACTTCCACCGTTTAACAGCGCTCACAGCACTTTTTACTCTTTGATATCAAGAGTCATAGCACCTACCGCCATTAACCAGATTTCCTTGAAATAATCATCACTTTGATATCCTTAATAGAGTCATAATCACTTCCGCTTTTTCACTTTACGCTAACTTGAGTTTCTTTACGCTGTAAGTCAAAAAGAAAAACAATCTATGTTCTAATTAACAAACTAAAAAAAATTAGACGCGGTAATCCATTTGTAAGCGGTCGAAACTGTTAGTTGAGAAGCTATGCACCCGGTACCTGCAATTAAGGATTTGTGATTGATGTGTCTTGGTGTGGTAATGAGTCTGCATTCATATTCCTTTACATACTGCAATATCGCGATACCCCATAACAGGATTAGTTCATCTATTCTGCCCAACTTGAAAAGCATTTTATGACAATTCCAAACTAAATGGCTAAATATGGTGATGAAGCCTAATGTCCTTAAGACTGCCTGACTATCAGGAAATATTTGAATGATATAGTGACCTATAGCAGTTCAATTGTGACTTTTCCATTAGGAACTACTGCACTAAATGCATGAATTTCTCGAAATTCATGATGATCCGTATGCTCCTTCCCCCCTCCCATATAAATGCATATTGGTGAAAGCATTGTATCGATTTCAAATCATATTAAACGCTCCACTTCCTCTGCCACCTCCCATACAAATGCCCCAATTTCAGGAAAACTATGTTTAATTTCTTTTTAAAAATAATGAAAACTTAAAACTTTAAATTCAGCAAAAAACATTTTGCATGCCATGTTCGGTGTCATATACGAAAAATACAAACCTCCCCCTCTACTTTTACCACCTCCCATGCAAAAGTTTCTATTCACTATTCGACAGAATTTGAGATGACATATTTTCCGGTATATTAAAGTCATTTTCATTTCATCTAGATTATCATATGATTGGGCTTTACGCCCAATCATAATTATGTTATGTTTATACTCTAGATGAAATCTGAGAGTATTATAAGTTTGCTCTAAGGTTTGTAACGCTAAGAAATAAGGCTTCGAGAAAAAAATGAATGATACAGAAGTTAATGTTATCACTCAAAAATCTCAAAACCGGATGTCCGTCTGTCCGTCCGTCCGTCCGTCCGTCTGTCCGTCCGTCCGTCTGTTCGCTCTCTAGCTTGAGAACGCGTTGAGCTAGATTTTTCAAATTTTGTACACGTCGTTATTGACAAAAAAGTAAGGTCAAGTTCGTAAACGGGCCAAATCGCTCCACCCCTTCTACCCCCTCCCATACAAAATGACAAAATGCGCAATTTGACAATTAAAGGATTTGCTCAAAAAGTACACAAGCTATTGGCCTGAAAATTGGAATATATTACTTTTATAATAATATCAATCTACCGTATAAAAATTATGCGTGTCCTCCCCTCCTTCTACCACCTCCCATACAAACTGTACTTGTCATGAATTACTCTAAGCCAATTTACTCAGTGCGTATAAAATTTAGCGAGCTGAAATTATGCACCAAGTATTCATTTAAAATCTTTAGTAAGGCGACAAAAAATAAGACGGTTAGCTTCACCCCTTCTATCCCCTCCCATACAAAATGACGCAAATTCGCCATTTAACAATAAATTAATTTACTCGAAAAGTATAAAAGCTATTAGTCTGAATTTTGGAACATATTACTTTCATAATGATTTAAATCTACAGTAGAAAAGTTATTTGCGTCCTCTCTCCCCTTCCACCCCCTCCCATACAAACTACACTTTTTCATGAAATGCTCTAAGACGATTTTCTCAGAACATTTAACATTTATAGAGCTCACATTTTGTAATAAATACTTAATTAGTATTATCACTAAGATCAGAAAAAAATATTTGATTAGCTTCACTGCTTCTACCCCCTCCCATACAATATGACACAGTCTCACAACTTCACAAAAAATCGATTTTCTTGAAAAGTATGAATGGTACTAATCTGAAATTTAAGGGTTGCCAATTTTATAATATTCCTAGTTATTTTTGAAAAAATCACTAAAATCCCCCCACTCTTTCTACCACCTCCCATACAAACTGCACATTTTCACTAAATCTAACTCACTAATTTTCTCAGTCCCCAGTCAATTTTTCGAGTAAGCATTTCGTATAAAACATTTTTATAGCTACTTTAGCATGATGGGGAAAAAATTAGTTCAATGCTATCACCCCTTCTAACACTCCCTATCCAAAATTTCTTGGGATCACAAAAAATTCTATTTCATCTAGAGTATCGTAAGTATCGTAGCCCTGTTATGTTTTTTAAAACTACTTTGCCATCTTCATCAACCTAGCCTTCCTATCGCTTACGTGACTTACCCACTGACATGTTACCACTCGCTTTGCCTTCAAGAGCACGTTTGGGAATTCTTCTTTCTTCCATTCGCACTGCATGGTCAGCCCACAGGATTAATTTGATGGACGTTGAAGCTTCTGGCTCGTCCTAGAGTTAATACAACTCATAGTTGTATATTATTCGCCATTCCGTTCCTTCCTTCCCAGGTCCAAAAATTGTTCGGAGGACCTATCTTTCGAATGCGTTAGCTGCTTTTTTGCAAGTTTGCTTTAATGTCCACGTCTTAATGCCATAATTGAGCACAGGTCGTACTTTGGTTTTATTTATTCGCAGCTTATCGTGCCTATGCACTTTCTTGGATTTCATTATTGGAAGTACCGAATAATACGTCTTATTTGCAAGTATTATCTATAGTTTGGTTTCGTCTGTTTCATTGCCGTCCTTTTGCTAAATGAGCTCGAAGATATGTCAAGCTGTCCACACTCTCCAAATTATATTCCGCAATAGTTATGTTTTGTCCGATTGACGTTCTCCTTCTTGTTCGCGTCATCATTTATCATTACTTTTGTTTTACTTTCTTTAATGCGAAACCCAACTTCTTTTGCGGCGGAGTCAAAATTGAAAGCCCAATCATATCATACTCTAGATGAAATGAAAATGACTTCAATATATCGGAAAATATGTCAACTCAAATTCTGTCGAATAGTGAATAGAAACTTTTACATTTTATAATTTTTGAGTGAAATTTTAAGGTAGAAACTTGAAAATTTGCGAAATGCATTTAAAAAAAATCTCTAAATATACGAAATATTAATTGGTCGAAAACCTTTAAAACTTCTACCCCCTCCCATACAAAATTATTTTTTCGACCATTTTCAAGAAATCAATTATCACCTAACTATTAAAAGCTATCAATTTGAAATTTTGAACAAAAACTTCTAAAAATAGTTGAAATAAAATTGCGTCAAAAGTTTTGAGATTGCGCTTGTCCTTCTACCCCCTCCCATACAAAAGTATGATTTCGACTAATTTCATTAAATCAACTAATAATCAACAAATTAAAAGCTACGAACTTGAAATTTGGTACGAGTACCTTACAACAGAAAAGACAAAAAATTGTCTCACAAGTTTTACGATTTCCCTACCTCCTCTACAATCTCCCATACAAAATTATTCTTTCGAGCATTTTTAAGAAATCAGTTTTCAGCTAACTCTTAAAAGCTATCAATTTCAAATTTGGCATAAAAACTTATAGAAGTAATTGAAATGAAGTTGCTTTAAAAGTTTTGAAATCGCGTTTGCCCTTCTACCCCATCCCACACAAAACCATGATTTCGACCAATTTCATTAAATCAACTAATAATCAACAAACTAAAAGCTACGAACTTGACCTAACAAGAGAAGCGAAATAAAACTATATATCAAATTTTACGATTGCCTTACCTTCTCTACCCGCTCCCATACAAATGTTCGGTTTCGTGAATGTGAAATACACCGAATTTTATGAAAATTCTATGCAACTTCATCTATGAAACACATTCTATACAGAGAATATTGGACGTGATTCAAGCAATTAATTAAAAAGCTATTAACATCCACCCACCCATACTATTACCCATCCTCCTCGCCTCATAAGAACCCAAACTTGCAGAAACGAATGAAATATTGTTAAATTGACAACAGCCCTGCCCAAGAACTCCCTTTCACTTAGCCTTGCCTAACCACTCTAACCTGCATATTGACTTTCCACTCATCCGCAACTTATCCCAAGAATAATAAAGTTTCGCCCGACTTGTTGGCAGTTTATATTTTGTATTTTCCTATTATAGCTTAATATACGTTTCAAGTTTTAATTACCTATACATAGCTTAAGAGATAGTTGAGATATTAATTTTTAAGTGTTTTTCCATGCACCTCCCCTGACCTTCCCCCTTACAATAATTAGCCACTTTCTAAGCTGATTTCGATGGAACTATATGCCATTTTGAGGGTCTCAAAATATGAATTTCTTACGATAAGTAATTTCGAAGATATAATCATTTGAAAAACAGTTCGGCCGACAATTTGTTTTTAGCCCCCCCTTTTCGGACGCCAATGGATAAAAAAATTAAATTATTTTTAAAGTTTGTCCCACAACCTTGTCTATATCTGTACCTATTTTCAACTTTCTATCTTCATTCGTGGTGGAGATATTAGCAAGTGTAGTTTTCGACTTTTTCCCTCCCCCTTCCACCTAACACCCCCCAAAATTTAGAAAATAGAGCTCACTTACCCAATGAACAACACATTTAACGGTCTCGGAGATATGAGTCCATATGAGTCCGCCGTACGGCGTACGGATTTTTTTTTGCATTTTTAGGCTAATTTTGTCATGAAACGCGAAAAAAAAAATTTCAGGGTAGCAATTTTTTTTTTCTTGTGCCGATCACAATACTTTATTATTAGAATAATAAAGTAATTGGCTTTTAAAATCAAAATTTTTGAAATTCCGTTTTGATGAAAGGTCTTCTGGTATGTAGGTAGTTTTACCTAACTAAATGTGAATTTCTAGTGGAGAATTATTACTGTTGGGACTTGCGAGACTTGTGAAGCTTTTGCTAATAGATATTTCATGCTCTGGAAGCGTACACCATATCAATTCGCAATATTTTGATGCCCATTGAATTGATTCGTGCAACAGATGGAAGTGTTTAAAAACAACGATTCTGCAGCAACACCATAAAAATAAATTTAGGAAAGTACTATAGAATTTGGAATATGTTGCCATAGAATCTCAGGTAGTTTGAAGTCTGCCAGATATAATTTCTCCGAATTTGGAGATAAGTTTTGTCGAACCAACGCTAGGTTATCATAGACATGTTTGCATATAGCTGCAGAAGTAGATAGACTAAATTAAAGGCAGCATATACCTAATAAAGTTTTATACTTAAGTTTAAGCGACAATCGAAGTTCCTCATGTCTTTAAATCAAATTCCTTTTACAGTATATCTTCTGTTTAATTCCATCAAGAAGACCATCACCATCCTCTTTTCCCGACATAATCGGATTTCTAACTTTCCATAAAACTTGGTAACTCTCATCAATGAATTCAGAAGTTGCAACAGATGAATTAAGAAATGTCTCTGTAATGCATAGAATATCGAAATTTGAATCTAAAATGGATCGTTTAATTTCATCTGATTTTGTGTGCATTCCCCGAATATTTTGATAATAAACAGTAAATTAGACATAGCAATGTTGAGCGACAAGCTATTAGAATTGATTCTAATGAGTTCAAATCAGTAGATAAAGTCTTACGTACTTTTTTGTACAGAATCGTGCCGTCCTTAATCCAAAGATATTTAAAATTGTTTTCTTCCTTAAATGCCTCAGTCTTATGATAGAGTAACCAATTGAAGAATGAAATTACTACCTTCACAAATATTACTACATCTTTTACTGTATCCTGGGTAACTATGTCACAAAGTTGTATTGCATGTAAATTTATAGCCCTTAAGAATAGATCACGTTTGGTTTTATTTCTTACAGTTACGGTAATGAGGGATCTGGTTGTGCCTACTATTGAAGAAAGTTTTTTAATACCTACAATATCTTCACCTTTTTTTTACAGAATGACCTGTGTTATAGGCAATTTCGGCCTTTTATGTGCAATGCATAAACACAGTCATGGAGGGAAGGAATGGGATTGGGAAGGTAGAGGAAGGGGAGTGAGAACGACCATAACAAGTGGTGCAGCTGGTATATTTTTCAGTTGTACTGGCTACTACTGACAAATATTTGCAGATCTTATGACTGAGTGACAGAAAGTGAACACAAACCATCTACTGAGTAATAGACCTTCTTAAAGTGGTTCACTTTTACATCGTTTGGCCATTTTATTTTGAATAATTTTTCATAACCAGTACCAATTGAAAAATTCGTGCTAATAAAAATCCATTGCCAGGAGTGGAAACCCACGATCTATTAACTGTGAAGCAAGTACGCTGCCCACTACGCCACGAAAGCCTCAAGGGAGTGGAATACTAAACAAAACTCCTTGAATTTTTCCAAAAATCGAGTGCAGATTCTAAGAAGGAGTAGCCGGAACGTTGAATATGATGAGTTGATGGTCCAATGCATTTTTATACTCTAGATGGAATCTGAGAGTATTATAAGTTTGCTCTAAAGTTTGTAACGCTAAGAAATAAGGCTCGGAGAAAAAAATGAATGATACAGAAGTTAATACTATCACTCAAAAATCTCAAAACCGGATGTCCGTCCGTCCGTCCGTGCGCTCTCTAGCTTGAGAACGCGTTGAGCTAGATAGTTGAAATTTTGTATATGTCGTTTTTGACAAAAAAGTAAGGTCAAATTCGTGAACGGGCCAAATCGCTCCACCCCTTCTACCCCCTCCCATACAAAATGACACAATTGCGCAATTTGACAATAAACGGATTTGCTCGAAAAGTATAAAAGCGATTGGTCTAAAATTTGGAATATGGTACTTTTATGACAATATCAATCTACCGTATGAAAATTTTACGTGTCCTCTTCCTCCTTCTACCACCTCCCATACAAACTGAACTTGTTATGAATTACTCTAAGCCAATTTACTCAATGCGTATAAAATTAAGCGGGCTGAAATTGTGCACCAAATATTTATTTAAAATTGTTATTAAGGCTAAAAAAAATCAGACGATTAGCTTCACCCCTTCCATCCCCTCCCATACAAAATGACACAATTTCGCAATTTGACAATAAATGGATTTACTCGACAAGTATAAAAGCTTTTAGTCTGAATTTTGGGATG
The DNA here is from genome assembly GCA_963669355.1 of Chorisops tibialis. NCBI lineage: Eukaryota > Metazoa > Arthropoda > Insecta > Diptera > Stratiomyidae > Chorisops > Chorisops tibialis. The sequence goes on along the minus strand of OY770262.1, from coordinate 88,546,159 downwards.
TATTACTTTCATAATGATTTCAATATACAGTAGAAAAATTATTTGCGTCCTCCCTCTCCTTCCACCCCCTCCCATACAAACTACACTTTTTCCTGAAATGCTCTAAGCCGATTTTCTCACAACATATAACATTTATTGAGCTCATGTTTTGTAATAAATACTTAATTAGTATTATTACTAAGATCAGAAAAAAATATTTGATTTACTTCACTGCTTGTACCCCCTCCCATACAATATGACACAGTTTCACAACTTCAAAAAAAAATCGATTTTCTTGAAAAGTATGAATGGCACTAGTCTGTAATTTAAGGGATGTCAATTTTATAATATTCCTAGTTATTTCTGAAAAAATCCCTAAAATCCCCCCACTCTTCTTACTACCTCCCATACAAACTGCACATTTTCACTAAATCTAACTCACTAACTTTCTCAGTATCCATTCAATTTTTGGAGTAAGCATTTCGTATAACACATTTTTATAGCTACTTAAGCATGATGGGGAAAAATTAGTTCAATCCTATCATCCCTTCTACCACTCCCCATACAAAATTTCTTGGGATCACAAAAAATTCTATTTCATCTAGAGTATCGTAAGATTGCGCTTTACGCGAAATCGTAGCCCTGGTATGTTTTTCGATGTAGTTGATCTTGCGCTCATGTATTACAAGTTGATTTTTATACTCTAGATGGAATCTGAGAGTTTTATAAGTTCGCTCTAAGGTTTGTAACGCCAAGAAATAAGGCTCGGAGAAAAAAATTAATGATACAGAAGTTAATATTATCACTCAAAAATCTCAAAACCGGATGTCCGTCCGTCCGTCTATCCGTGCGCTCTCTAGCTTGAGAACGCGTTGAGTTAGAAAGTTCAAATTTTGTACACGTCGTTTTTGACAATGGAGTAAGGTCAAGTTCGTGAACGGGCCAAATGGCTCCACCCCTTCTACCCCCTCCCATACAAAATGACACAATTACGCAATTTGACAATAAACGGATTTGCTCAAAAAGTATAAAAGTTATTGGCCTGAAATTCAGAATATATTACTTTTATGATAATATCAATATATCGTATAAAAATTGTGCGTGTCCTCTCCCTCCTTCTACCACCTCCCATACAAACTGTACTTATCATGAATTACTCTAAGCCAATTTCCTCTGTGCGGGCTGAAATTGAGCACCAATTTATTTAAAATTGTTAGTAAGGTCAAAAACAATGAGATGATTAGCTTCACCCCTTCTACCCCCTCCCATACAAAATGGCACAATTTCGCAATTTGACAATAAATGGATTTACTCAAAAAGTATAAAAGCTATTGGTCTCAATTTTGGTATATATTACTTTTTTAATGATTTAAATCTACAGTACAAAAATCATTTGCTTCCTCTTTTTCCTTCCACCCCCTCCCATACAAGCTACACTTTTTCCTGAAATGCTCTAAGCCGATTTTCTCAGAACATATAACATTTGTTGAGCTCATATTTTGTAATAAATATTTAATTAATATTATTTCTAAGATGAAAAAAAAAAATATTTGATTTGCTTCACTACTTCTACCCCCTCCCATACAATATGACACAGTTTCACAACTTCACAAAAAATCGATTTTCGTGAAAAGTATGAATGAGACTAGTCTGAAATTTAAGGGATGCCAATTTTATGATATTCCTAGTTATTTCTGAAAAAATCATTAAAATCCCCCCACTCTTTCTACCACCTCCCATACAAACTGCACATTTTCACTAAATCAAACTCACTAATTTTCTCAGTTCCCATTCAGTTTTTGGAGTAAGCATTTTGTATAAAACATTTTCATAGCTACTTTAGCATGATGTCGAAAAAATTAGTTCAATGCTATCATCCCTTCTAACACTCCCCATACAAAATTTCTTGGGATCACAAAAAATTCTATTTCATCTAGAGTATCGTAGCCCTGTTATGTTTTAGACTGCAATTTTCCGTTTCCAAGGCTGCGATTTTTCGTAGGTTGTTTATTACATCGGTATTAAGGTTACACAGAGTTTTAACCTGCTCTACCAGATTTTGCATTGTCGATTTTCGCCAAATCTTATATGATTTTGGCGAGCGTAGCAGTAACGTCATTCACTTCAGATTCGCCACCGGAACAGTCTCCCGTGGTAATTGTGGTGTTGTGGTCTTCGCTTGAACGGCAAGTTAGCAAGACCACTTCAACTTGTTGTTACGAATTCTTTCGAGAATTGATTCGCTTACTTTGCCAAAATTACCTGGCTTAATTAACACCTGGAGAGGTGCGACTGACTACAAATTTACATTTGTTGCATATCTTAACTATGAAGTTACACTGAAAAAAAATTGAGGTTATATCACTTTGAGTTAATATAACTATTAGTTTTAGCCAAATATCGCCTATATCCTAATTTGTTTGAATATTAATAAACTGAATTCACTAATTGTTCTAATGAAATCACCACCACGAAACACCACCACCAAAAAATATGTTATTTGATTATTTATATTATTCCATGCAGAGCTCGAACTCTATACATATAAATATAATTGTAGTGTCTGTCTATTATTTGTTTATAAATGGCTATAAATTAGTGTTTTGCTTTATTTAGACAACAACTCAGCAGAGACACACGTTTTTAAAATTTTCTCTGTTTGTCTGTCTTTCCGACTTTCACGCAAAAACAGCTGAACCGATTATAATGAAACTTTGACAGATTATTAAGTGTGCCTTGAGATGTAATCTGCGCTTAGTCTTACTTCATTAACCCACGCATTCTACCACCTCCCAAAAACCTGACTCATTTTAAAAAAATGTAATAATCAAATTTTCTTGAAAACCATAGGAGCGAATAACTTCAAATTTAGAATATATTATTCTTACCATAAATCTAATTGATGGTATATAAATTATTTAAACTTCTTCCACCACCTCCCATACATATTGCACTTTTTCGTGAAATACAATAAACCAATTTGCTCAGTACGTATAACATTTATCGATCTCAAATTTTGCAATAAGTCCTTAATTAGTATTTTTATGAATATCGGTGATAAGTAAACCGATTAGCTTTTCCCCTTTTACCCCCTCTCATACAATGTGACACAATATCACATTTTTTCAAAAATTAGATTTTCTTGGAAAGTATTAAAGTTAATTATATGAAATTTAAAATATATCAATTGCATGATGATCTTAGTATTTCAAAAAAACATTCAAAACCGCGCACTCCTTCTACCACCTCCCATACAAACTGCATAATTTCATTTTCTCTGTATCTATTCTATTTTTGAAGCTTAAATTGTGTACAAAACATTTTTATAGCTACTCTAGCATGATGTGAAATAAATTAGTTCAATGCTGTACCACTCACCATACGAAATTTTTTAAGATCACAAAAATTTCGATTTCATCTATAGTATCGTATGATTGGGCTTTACGCACAATCGTAGTCCTGTTATATTTTAAAGCTTAATGTTATAAGGCTGTTGCAGATAAAATGGCGACTTTGTTAGAGAAATTTCAAACAACTTTAACTCTTCTAAAACTTAATCTTATTAATCAAAATAGGTACCAGCAGATACAATACACTTCTCCCAACGAGATACAAGTGCATTTATGCAACTTTCGAAGAAGTCCGACTTTCTAGACTGAAGAAATTCCTCGAAGGCAAAAAATTATCCAAATGTTTAAAAAATTGGTAAAAAAAATATGGTGGTTGAGGAAGAGTCACATACTGCAACTCGTTTAATTTTTTCACCGTTATTCTTGATACATTAGGCATTTTTTGACCGTTATTCTTGATACATGAAGCACTTATCAAGCTTTTTGAAGTTTCCAAGCCATTGCAAGTACCGAGAAACTGGCGATTAGTGTACGCCCAGTTTCGTTGCAATGTCTCTTACAGTTTGACGTGAGTCCGACTCCACTAGTAAACGCAGCTCATCATTGTCTATCGATGATCCTGGGTGACCACATGGCTTACTTTGAAGGGTCATATCTCCTGGTCAGAATTTTTCGACCCATCGCTGTGTGGTTCATTCGCTTACTGTGTCAGCTCGAAATGCCTTGTTGATGTTTTTGGTTGCCTCCTTGCGTTGTGACCAAGTTTGAGCTCGTAAAGAAAAAGTAACCGTTTTTGACTCGATTCCATGTTTTTTTCTCCGATTTCAATGAAGTCCAAAACTGAAATGATTTCATGACGAAATGTAGGAGTATTTATACTTCAATATTCATTACTACCAGAACCACCTGGCGGCAGTTTGAGACATGAAAATCGCAACTAACTTCATTTCATTGCGAAAGTCGCAATTTCATCTGCAAGAATTTAATATTTTATTTGGCCTATTTTTTTAATTAACACAAGCTACAACTATTCACATTTCATTAAAGCTCTTCAATACGTATATGCTCTCAAATCACGGGATTGATTTAATCATGAGCCTGTCCCATACAAATGCGAGTATCATGGTTTCATTCTTGATAATTTATGGTTCTAATTTAAACAAAATACAAAGCATTTTATTCAAAGAGTCGTTAAACTCAGCAGATTATATATCACACATAATGTATTACTAACTACATACATTCTCAATAAATGCTTATTATTGCGAGGATAAAGTCGCGGGGGATCGCTAGTAAATAAATATAAATTTCTTATTCTTCTTCTTCTTCCACTCGACTTCAGTTTTACCATTCTCGCAAAATGTTTACACTACCCTTAACAGCGGAGCTCTCGATTGAGGGGATTAGTATCATCACACGACACGTTGCACTTAAAACTGATAGATATATGTTATTAACAATTTTGCTAAGTGTAAATAGAAATGTTATTTAACAATGTTACAAACTTTTTGTTGTAGTTAATTAAAAAACATGTTGTATGTTGTGAACCGAGCTTTACGCCAAATAATAATTCTGTTAAGGTTATCACTATAATTTTTTGAGAACTCATCGCTATTCAGAAGTTAAAGGAGAAATATTTTGTTTTATTATAAATTTTGTTATATTTAAATTTATTGTATCCTCGAATAAAAAAAAAAAACATTGTGTCGAAAAAATTATGTTCTGTCGACATTTTTAGGAAATACCCACGTGCCATCTGAAAATCACGTGCAAGAATTTCTTTCGAGTGAGCACTTGAGTCACAGAAATAACAGTTGTCATGATATTTTTACTGATTCATGTAAAATAATTGGACAAAAAAAAAATTCTTCTACTCATGTCATCTTATTCGCTGAGTAAATTTGATGGAAAAAGATTTTGTAGTCGGTCCGTTTTTCGTATGAGGAAAAAGTTTAAACAGCCACCTTCCAAGGAATATAGTACACATGTTTGAATTGATTTCATATTATTGCATATACTATAGATGTGATGAGAATGCACAAATTTCCAATGGGTATTTTGTTACAGTTCATCCGTAACGCAGACGGTATCACCTAGAAGGAAGTAAATAATTATTGAAAGAACATTATAAAATTACTTTCCGATGTATTTACTAGTGTTGGGTAGGACAAGAATTTTTGTCCCATGTTTGTATGAGGGGCTCATTTGAAATTTGAGGTGGTACAATGTCCCACCTCAAATGTCCCATTCAAAAGCTCCATGTCCCATTCATACATACAATGTCCGTCCCATTCATACAATTTACCTTTTTAGGAGCAATGGTAGCAAATGAGCGAAAAATGACGTATATTGCGCTTTTATGTGTGCGCGTAGAGTATTTTAACCCTACTAACACCGTTTCTTATTGAGATGCGGTAGTAAAATGGCGTATTATTAGGTGTGGCATTTGTGGGTTGTATTTAAAATATACATTCTTTTTTATTTTATTTATTCTTATATAATTTTAAAAATAAAAATACAAAATCTCCTTAATTAATATCACAAAAAAATACATTCTTATTTATTTCAGTTATTCTTATTTACACTTATTCGGTTTCACTAGGGTTAAAACACTATACTAGCCATGTAAGTCAATCCAACAACAACAAGTTGTAGTCACAATAAAAATGACAGTTCCGTTCGCCAGCTTTTGTATGTAGCGGACACGGCGGGCTTCGTAAGAATCGCGTTTATTCTTAAATGCAGTGTTAAAAATAGTTCAGTTTTGCAAAATACTTTATTAATAGTGCTCAGCATGTAATTACTACACGTTGATATCAGTGCAATAGATTTTTAATCGAAAAAAGTGCGATGAAAGTTAAATCTCGGTTTCTCCCATCGAAGAGAATCTGTCATTCATGTGCAGAGTTCTCCGGTTCGTAATATTTCCGTGCTGAGAGCTTTGCTTTCAGCCATACAAATGCATGGGACAAAACCCGGTGAAGTGAGTGTGATTTGAGTGTTACAAATGGATTGGTACAGCAGCCATACAAATGCATGTTTTTAATTCAGATGCGACAAAAGCTCTGAAGTGGGACAAAAACTTTGAAGTGGGACAACAATATTTTTTGTAGTGATGGGACATTTTGACGTGCATGAATGGGACATTTGTACCACTTCTTGTATGAGTAACCCAACACTAGTACTTACCCAGCCTAAGGTTAGGCTAGCACCCCAAGTGGCTACCTTTCGCTGCGTTGGGCATGGCGTCGCACTGAAGAGCCAATTGCTGGGCAATTTAATTTAAACGTAATAAAATCAAAGCTGAAGAGAACGAGGAAATTAATAGATTAAAGTATCTGAAAAAATGCAAACCTACCTAAACGTGTTTAAACCTATGGGAAGCAAAGAGAAATCGATGAACCGCTGCGACATCGTCCGGCAGCAGAACGAAGAACAGACCTATATTTCACGCCAATACTTCGCCTTACCATCAAACGCGAAATCAGCGTAGTATGCGAGAGAAACCTGAAAACACAACCAACAGCCGACAAGAGCAAACAATTACCAAGTCTTCGCAATGTAAATATCGCTACACTTGACGAGACTGTAGTGGTGCTCTGCGCCTTGAGTTAGTGTACCTCTGACTTAGAGATACTCGATACACAGTAACACTTCTGTCCTAATAGAGTTTGGACAATGCATGTACAGCTATCGCGGGAAATTTGAATTTTCTCAATTCATTTTCTTTTATGAAGTAAACACAATCGAATTGAATTGTTATTTATGAAAGTCATATTTATTTTCCGTTTTGATGAGAATTCTTTTCAAAACTTGTAGTTTAACGCAAGTTTTCGCTCGTGTCCGTATATTTGAAATCGGTCAAACTCAAGTTTGGCTGATTTTCGTATTTCTTATGTTGCCTTCTTGTGCTTGTAAACGCAGTCTTAACTGTTGGTATTAGAGCATTGTCCAAGCCAGAGCGAAAGAAAACCGTACGAAAACTTGCTATGTTGTCCATAGATCAAAAAATTTATTGCAGTATGAATTTGAGAGGTATGAATTTTTCATAACATACCTCTCAAATTCATGAACAGCTGATTACTAAGCTTATCTTTACACGTAGATTGTTCGCATATGTGCGTGAAAATTGCACGTAAATTGGTGAGTTCGAATCGAGAAGTTCTCTCCAGTTTGCGAACTGTTTTACGTAAAATTAAACTGTGTTCCATACTCTATTAGGACAGAAGTGTTAGTGTGTATCGAGTATCTCTACTCTGGTTAAGTCCAAAACCTCACGGACTCCGCCGAAACATTGGTCGGATTTTCCCGACTATTTGCATATTACGATCGGTACTGTGTGCACTACCCGTCATAAGGACGCATCGAGTGAAAGCGTGATTCGACAACGATGAAAGGAGCAAGGAGTAATGCAGAAAGGGCCCAAACGATCAGTGATTTGCTGGCAAGGACCATATCAGTATGCAAGTAAATTTTAAATCGAATGAGTAGGTTTTTTTCATTCTATTCAATAAACGAGATTGTTCACATTGAAATTCTCACTGCTTTGTTTTATTGTGTAAAGATATTGTTTGCGTTCTTTTTTTCCTTAGCCATACCGCGTTTTTTCTTCAAAAATCTCTCCAGATCTGTGGTTCGGTCTGGAGGCGAGTAAAGCAAGGAACGATACCTTAAACAATGAGCCACTGGTGCCCATGACCTTTCTTCAAGGGTTAGCCGGACAGGTTTCGTTCCACCCGGAAGTGTTGTTGTCGCCAAGACCTCTGGACTGTTCAACTGCTCGCAATGTCTTGAGGGTTATAGTCCATCTGAAAATGTTTGCTCTGGTTTCCTTAAAGTGTAACCGATCTACTGCCACTTTATTTTTTGAAGCTCAATGCCCATCCTGGCCTTTTTTGTTTTATCCTAAATTCGTAATAAATAAGATCTGGCCCTATAACACATCAGATACTTCTTTCTACGAAAATTTACAGTTTGTTGGTAAGGTTTTTTCTCATGTAGTGCAACCTATAACAAGTTAGGGTGTAGCCTAGTATGTAGGTAGCGTGTTAGTCGTGCGTTCGAATCTCTGTCGAGGCATAATACCTGCTTGGGTATACCTTGGTCATCTCAATGTACGAAAGTGAAAAATTCGTGGATAGAGGGTTGTGCGAAGGCCTGACAACCCTTCCACAATAAATAATTAAAAACTGTAAGGAACCTGAAGGACAGGAGGCCAAACCCAGACTTTGCCTGTAGCGCCATTGTAGAATTAGAACCTATAACAACACGGATTTGGCGCCAAACACTCGCAGCGAGGGAAGATTCGACATAAACTTCAAAAAAACCAAAGGATACCAAAGGCCTGATGAGCTTTATCCATACGAGCCCCCTATTCGGTTCTGCCGTTCATGCTGACAATACTTCCAAGCTAAAAAGCTACCAAAAATCTTGCACTCCATTCACATCTTGTCCTTTGACTTGTATTCGAATCCATGTTTGAGTACTTGATTTTCTGCACATTCATTCTTTTTCCCACCTCTTTGTATTTGGAATAGAATGAGCGAACATATAATTCTAAGTCCAAACGGCTAAGTACAGACAAATATACGTCATCAGCATAATTAACTCTTCAGAACTCGTATATCCATTACTCTACATTTTGTTAAAAGCTGCTGCTTTCTCTAGCTTCCATTTGGAACCAACACCCAATACCCAACTTGTTACGCAACCATTAATCCTTATTTGAGAGTCCCCAGAAGTGGTTTGCCAATTGGAGTATTCAAGTGTGAGTACTTATCTACTCTAGTGACTTTCTTTTCATATGCAAGAAAACAGTTTGTAATGATTCATCAGTTGTATGTCGTGTTGTATTTCCAGCGGGAATGAACTTTTTAAAAATGAATAAAACTTTTAAAATTAAAATATATAAATTTAAAAACTTAGTTTCAGTGAGAAATATTTCATTTATTAACATTTTTCAATGGAAATAGGTAGTGTAAGAAAACTCTCATCTGCGAGTTCTTAAATCACACCATAATTTGTGATTTAAGAACTCGAGTTTTCAGAAGTTAAGCAGAATTAAGATGGTAAACAGCGCACATCGAAAACACTTAACCTTACCAACATCCAATGCAGATATATATCATCTCTTACCATCGGAAACAGATAATTTTCACCAAAAAACTATTGGGCACTTGGAAGCCAACATTCGACGCGTTATTACAGAAATACAGCATGATTTACTGCGAAGAGTGTGTAAAAACAAACTGCCAACAAGTCGGGCGAAACTTTATTATTCTTGGGACAAGTTGCGGATAAGTGGAAAGTCAATATGCAGGTTAGAGTGGTTAGGGAAGGCTAAGTGAAAGGGAGTTCTTGGGCAGGGCTGTTGTTAATTTAACAATATTTCATTCGTTTCTGCAAGTTTCGGTTTTTATGAGGGGATGAGGAGGGGTAATAGTAATGGTGGGTGGATGTTAATAGCTTTTTAATTAATTGCTTGAATCACGTCCAATATTCTCTGTATGGAATGTGCTTCATAGACGAAGTTTCATAGAATTTTCATAAAATTCGGTGTATTCTACATTAACGAAACCGAACATTTGTATGGGAGGGGGTAGAGAAGGTAGGGGAATCGTAAAATTTGATATGTAGTTTTATTTCGATTCTCTTGTAAGGTGTTTGTATAAAATTTCAAGTTCGTAGCTTTTAGTTGGTTGGTTATTAGTTGATTTACTGAAATTGGTCGAAATCATAGTTTTGTATGGGAGGGGGTAGAAGGGCAAGCGCGATTTCAAAATTTTTAAAGCCACTTCATTTGAATTATTTTTATAAGTTTTTGTGCCAAATTTGAAATTGATAGCTTTTAAGAGTTAGCTGATAACTGATTTCTTAAAAGTGCTCCAAAAAATAATTTTGTATGGGAGGGGGTAGAGGAGGTAGAGGAATCGTAAAACTTGTGATGCAGTTTTCTTTCCTTTTTGTTGTTAGGTGCTCTTACAAAATTTTAAGTTCGTAGCTTTTAATTTGTTGGTTATTAGTTGACTTAATGAAATTGGTCGAAAACATACTTTTGTATGGGAGGGGGTAGAAGGGCATACGCGATTTCAAAAATTTTAACATGATTTCATGTCAATTATTTTTGTATGTTTTTATGCAAAATTTCAAATTGATAGCTTTTGATAGTTAGGTGATAATTTATTTCTTAAAAATGGTCGAAAAAATAATTTTGTATGGTAGCGGGTAGAAGTCAAAGGTTTTCGGCCAGTTAATATTTCGTATATTTAGGGATTTTTTTTAAACTCATTTCGTAAATTTTCAAGTTTCTACCTTCAAATTTCACTCAAAAATTTTCAGTTTATGTGTTTTTTTCAATGCACATGAAACACCTTGTGCACGTTAGACCGGGGGTGTCGGTTTATAACAATTTTTTTTTCTTGTGTCGATCACAATACTTTATTATTAGAATAATAAAGTAATTGGACTTCGAGATTAACGTATACGCGTCAGCCACGGCAGCTACATGTCCCAAATTATATTCAAACATTAATGCTATTTTTTTACAGAATGACTTGTGTTATAAGCAATTTTGGCCTTTATGTGCAATGCACAAACACAGTCATGGAGGGAAGGAATGAGATTGGGAAGGGAGGGAAGGGGAGTGGGAACGACCGTAACAAGTGGAGGAAAGCTGGCATATTTTTCACGTTTACTGGCTACTACTGACAAATATTTCCAGATGTTATGGAAGACTGAATGATAGAATGCGAACAGAAACTATCTACTGAGTATCTAGGCCTTCTTGAAGTGGAACTCTTTCAATTTTATCTTTCAAATAAAGCTAATTTCGTGAATATTAAAAAAAATTTTTTATTTCAATTTAAAGTTCTTCGCTTTTGAAAAGATCAACCTATAACTGTGATCTTTCCTGGAATACTTCTCCCACACAAAACTTTGCATGTGCAATCTCAGTTAACGCTGTCGAAAGCCTTTTTAAAGTCCACAAACATGAGATGTAGTTGCAAACCCACAAAAAATCAAAATTTTTGATTGAAATTTTAAGCTGGAAACTTGAAAATTTGCAAATAAATGTTTAAGATGTCAACCTGGACGAAAACATTATTAGCCCAGTCCTGCGACACTCTATATGAAATGACCAAAAAAATTTAGACGATAAGCATTACCCCTTCTATCGCCTCCCATACAAAATGACACGATTTCGCACTTTAACATTAAACAAATTTGCTCGAAAAGTATAAAAGCTATTGATCTGAAATTCGGAATATATTACTTTCATGGTCATTTCAATCTACTGTATAAAATTTTTTTTAGTCCTCCCGTTCCTTCTACCACCTCCAATACAAACTGCACTTTTTCGTTAAATACTATAAACAAATTTAATCAGTACTTATAAAAATTATGAAATTGTGGACTAAATATTTATTTAAACTTATTAGTAAGATCAGAAAAAATTAGACGATTATTTTAACTCATTCTACCCCCTCCCATACAATTTGACACAATTTCGCAACTTCACAAAAAGTCGATTTTCCTGAAAAAATACTAAAGGTCTACAATTAAAAACATGTCAAAAACATAACAGGACGTGGGCGTAAAGCCCAATCGTGCGATACTCTAGATAAAAGAGGAGTTTTTTGATTTTAAGAAATTTTGCACGGGAAGTGGTAGAGGACATGACTACATCGAACTAATTTTTTCACTTCATGCTAGAGTTGCCATCAAAATAGGATTTAGTCAAATTGTGCAGTTTGTATGGGAGGTGGTAGAAGGACGGGCGAGTTCTTATTGACTTTTTCAGAAATAACTAAAAACATCATGCTTTGGACATGTTTTAAATTGCAGATCAGTAGCATTCATACTTTTCAGGAAAATCGACTTTGTGTGAAGTTGCGAACTTGTGTCAGATTGCATACGAGAGGGTAGAAGGAGTAAAACTAATCTCCTAATTACTAATAATTCTAAGTAAATATTTAGTGCACAATTTCAGCTCGATAAATTTTATACGCTATACGCTTAAGCTAGGGTGTAGCCTAGTGGGTAGTGTGTTGATCTACAATGCGAAGATCGTGAGTTCAAATCTCGGTCGACGTATAATTCCAGCACACTACCTGCTTGGGTATACCTCGGTTACCTCAATCTACGAAAATAAAAAACTCGTAGATAGAGGGTTGTGCGAAGGGCTAACAACCCTCCCACAATAAATAATGAAAATGTTAAGGAACCTGAAGGTCAGGTGGCCAAGGCCCGATTTGGGCTGTAGCGCCATTGAATAAGAAGAAATTTTATACGTACTGAGTAAATTTGTCTATAGTATTTCATGAAAAAGTGCGGTTTGTATGGGAGGTGGTAGAAAGAAGAGGAGGACTCAAATAACTTTTATACAGTCGATTGAGATCACCATGAAAGTTTTACATTCCAAATTTCAGATCAATAGCATTTATACTTTCCGAACGAATCCGTTTATTGTCAAATTACGAAATTATGTGATATTGTATGGGAGGGGGCAGAAGGGGTACAGCTAATCGTCTAACTTTTTTTAAACTTTCAAGTAACTTTAAATAAATATTTGGTGCATAATTTCAGCTCCATAAATTTAATACGCACTGAGTAAATTGGTCTAAAGCATTTCATAAAAAAGTGCAGTTTGTATGGGAGGTGGTGGAAGGAGAAGGAGCACACAAATTATTTTTATACAGTAGATTGAAATTATTATAAAAGTATTACATCCCAAATTTCAGATGAATAACATTCATACTTTTTGAGTAAACCCGTTTATTGTTAAATTGCGAAATTATGTAATTTTGTATGGGAGGGGGTAGAAGAGGTGGAGCAATTTGGCCCGTTCATGAACTTCAAGTGAATTTTTTGTCAAAAACGACATGATCAAAATTTTAACTATCTAGGTCAACGCGTTCTCAAGCTAGAGAAGACACGGACAGACGGGCGGACATCCGGTTTTGAGATTTTTGAGTGATTATATGAACTTCTGTATCATTCATTTTTTTCTCCAAGCCTTATTTCTTGGCGTTACAAACTTTATGGCAAACTTATAATACTCTCAGTTTTCATCTAGAATATAAACATAATGTCATTAAGAACTCGCCGCTCCTTCTCTATTAAAAGACTAAAAATGTAAATAAAAATAAATTAAATTTGACAATGGCAAAAAGCAAGCTAGAGTGTAGCCTAGTGGGTAGCGTGTTGGTCTACAATGCGAAGGCCGTAAGTTCAAATCCCGGTAGACGCATAATTCTAGCATACTAGCTGCTTGGGTCTACCTTAGTTACCTCAATCTACGAAAATTAAAATTTGTAGATAGAGGGTTGTGCGAAGGGTTAACAACCCTTCCACAATTAGTAATGAAAAATGTTAAGGAACCTGAAGATCAGGAGGCCAAGAGCCGATTTGGGCTGTAGTGCCATTGCAGAATAGAAAAAGCACGCCCGCCATTGCTCTCTGCCCATACTTTGGCCTCCTGAATATTTTGCCTCCATCCATCTCGGTTCAGTAACCGCGTTCTCCAGTTTGAAAATCTTAGCAGTGATTTGCTGTCTGCGTCAATCCAATCCTACCAGCACTGCCGTGGTTTTCCGACCCGTCTTTGTCCATTACTTTTCCCTTTCAGTGTGCGTTTGAGAATACTTCTCTATTGTATATTATAATTGTTTCAAATATTTTTAGTTTAGTTTTCCTGTGTACATTCTTATTTTTGATTATTGGTAGTACGGAATAATACGTCTTGTTTGCCATCATTATCCTTCTTTTAATTTCAATGGGTTCGCTTCCGTCCTTCGATAGATTTGTCTCTAGCTATGCAACGTTCAACGTTTTCGAGGTTATAGCCTCCTACTGTAATGTTTGTCTGATTGGCGTTTTTTCCTAATTTGCGTCATCAATTTTGTTTTGTATTCGTTAATGCGTAGTCCAACTTCCCTTGCTACCGAGTCAAGGTTTTATGCTCCAGCAATCATGGCATCGGTTTATGCTGCGAGTTGAGTGGATGCTTGTTTGAAGTCAACAAATATCTGACGCACATCAAAATATAAGCCCACACAACCAAGTTTTCGCAGTAGAGTTTATCACCTTTTTTATAAAATGGCCATATGGCGCCAATCTTCAGGAAGTGTTTCCTGCGTCCATATGTCCGTGATTAATCTGTCTGAGATGTGCTATGCAGAGGTGGCCGAATTTCAAAAGTTCAGCTGGAATTTGAACTGTGCCCTTCGCTTTATTATTTGGGTGGTTCTTCAGTGCCATTTTTCATCAGCTGTTACATCAGTTATACCTGCTAGTTAGTCTAGTTATTAGGTCTGCTGCTGCTGCTTTTGATGATGGGCTCGAATTGAATAGTTGCTCAAAGTATTGTGGCCTTCTTAGTTTTTGTCTTATTTGCATTACTTATGGTGTTGCAATCTGCATCTTTGCAGGGTCTTCGGTTGGTTTTTTTTTTTTTTACAGAATGACCTGTGTTATAGGCAATTTCGGCCTTTATGTGCAATGCACAAACACAGTCATGGAGGAAAGGAATGGGATTGGGAAGGTTGGGGAAGGCGAGTGAGAACGACCGTAGCGAGTGGAGAAGCTGGTATATTGCTCAGTTCTCACTGACAAATATTTGCAGATGTTATGGGGGACTGAATGATAGAAAGCGAACAGAAACCATCTACTGAGTATCTAGGCCTTCTTGAAGTGGAACTGTTTCACTTTTACACCGTTTCTCCATTTTATTGCGAATAATTTTTTATCGCCAGTAGCAACTGAAAAATTTGCACTTAAAAAAATCCCGTCTGGAGTGGGAATCGAACCCACGACCTATTGACTGAGAAGCAAGCCACGGAAGCCTCAAAATGGTATCCCTGTTTCATCCTTTTAGCTAGGGAATACGCGGCTCTTGTGCTGTGTAATTTAAAACCTTCGTCCATGTTCTAAATTTCGTCATTATTATACTTCCAGTTTTTATATCTATTATATTTGCAATTCGTCTAAGATTGTTATGTTTGTCGTTTGGGTTGTATCGTCCGTTCCGTTAATATATTGTAAGCCTGATTTTTTCGCTCTAAAGCGTCCTGGCATTCGTTGTCGAGCCAATCAGTTCTTTTGTGCCGATACGGTTGTCCTATCACCTCCTCTGCGACAGTTTTAATGCCATCTTTGATGTTTTGTAACATTTCTTCTATTGGCAGTGTGCGTTCTTGTTCCTCTCCAAGGCTGATAAATATTTCGCTACTATATATTTTCTCGTCATTGAGTTTTCCTTTGTCAAATTTAGGAATTGGTAGTGTTCTTGATAGTCCTCGAGTTGCAAATCGACATCGAAACTTAGCCCTTATCGAATAGTGATCTGTGTAGCAATTAGCCCCTCGACATGTACGCACGTCGAGAATGCAGGAGGCCGTCCTTTTCTCTATTAGAACGTGGTCTATTTTACTGAATGTTCGTCCGTCGGGTGATGCCCACGTTATCTTATGAATGTCACGATGCGGGAAGCATTCCGAGCTTACAATTAGATTTTTGCTGCTGGGAAAATCAGTCAGTCTCTGGCCGTTGTCGTTACTAATATAATGGAGACTGTGCCTTCCAACTATCTCTATGTAAGTCTCTTCTTTGTCTACTTTCGCGTTAAAGTTAGCTAATAACATTTTAATATCGTTCGACGGAAGGGAGTCAAATAATGAAATAGTCTTTAATTTCGTCGTATTTGTCTTCCGTTGGGGCATAGACATTAATAAGCCAAACATTAAATAATTTTGTTTTGATATAGATTGCACACAATCGTTAATTGACGGATTTGAAGTCGGTAGTTTGGTGATTAAACTTCTTGTCGACGATAAACGCAACTCCAAACTCCCGGCTTCCCGATGATTTCCCACTTTTGGAAATTCTGTGCGATCTAATGTCAGTAATCTCGCTACCTATCAATTTAGTTTCCTGGAGTGCAATGATGTTCATATTGTATTTGATTGTCTGTTCCAGAAGTGCTCTCACTGCTCCTGCTCTGTACAGGGATCGCACGTTCCAGGATCCGAAGGAATAGTCCATTTTTCGTTCGTGTGGTCGTTGCAGTTGAATCAATTCAGTCCGAGACGTTGCTTGAGGTTTCGGAACAAGCCTGGTTTTTCCGAGGATGAGTTGTAAACACATCGCTCAACCCCCAACATGGCGGGCCATATTATAAATCTACAATTTTTCTGTTTCATTAGCACTCGTACTTTTCAGTTCAGCAAGTCAAGTTCGGGTGGAAAGATCAGTATCCGGTGGCTACTACGTAGACGTGTGATGAGCACAACTGATTACAACACTCTCTGCGCTTATCACTCTCCAATTTTGAACTTATTATCCGAAACTCGTCAAATTTTCTGCCAGTTTGCTGTTGTAGCAGGTATGATTTTTCAAAGTTTGCTTTCCAGTGCAAAAATGAGCGCAAAACCATAAATTGTTAAAAAAAAATTGTTCTTCGATATTTTTGTTTGCCCCATAAAATCATATTTTAAATTTTTCATCGAAATCAAAAATGATAGAAAATATGGCCCGTCGAGTTGACATAGAATCGTACATATGTACATAAAAAATATGTATGGACGTAAGTTAGGTATATTAGGTGAATTGTCATGAGTAATGTTTAGGAAACAACAACGATTTATAAGTGAATTTTATGATAATAAGGCAAAATTTGCAAGTACTGTTTATACTCCAGAAGAAATCTGAGAGCATAGTGCATTTGCCTTACCGTTTGTAACGCTAAGAAATAATGCTCGCATAGAGCCGCCAAGGGTACAGAAATATTTGTTGTCGCTCAAAAACCTCGATTCCGAGTGATCGTCTGGGCGTCTGTCTATCTGTCTACAACTTAACTCTCGAGCGCTTGGAGCTATTGTGCTGAAATTTACTATAAATCATTTTTGGTAAAAAATAAACTTTAAGTTTGTGAACGGGCTACATCCCCCCACTCTTTCTACCCCCTCCCATACGAATTTCATGAAATTTCGAAATTCTAAGAAATTGATTTTTATTCGAAACTATTTTTGCTATCGACTTGAAATTTGGGTCAAAGTGTAGCGATATATATATGGATAACATTAACAAAACAAAATATTGATTCGATACCCCAACTCTTTTTTTCCTCTCCCATCCAAATGCTCAATTTTGAAAAATCCGATTTTTCGATTTTCGAAATTTTGAAATTTTAATTTAATTATTTGTCTTGTAAACTGTTTCCACCCCCTCCCATACAAATGCATAATTTTTGTTAAATACATTATATCGATTTCCATTAAAACTAGGAAATGTGCAAACTCAAAATTTTGCCGAAACTCGCTGTTTGATAATTGCAATAAATGCTACAAATAATATCAGATTCGCTTCACTTCTTCTACCCACTCCCATATAAATATTAATTTTATAAATTCAATAAAAGCATTTCTCCTTCGAACATATGAGAGCTATCGACTTTGACATTGAAGAAAAAAAAATGGTGATGAAAATGTTGATAAGAAGTTACAAAATCATCTTAAGCCCTGCACTTCCTCTACCACCTCCCATACAAATGCCCCAATTTCAGGAAAACTATGTCCAATTTCTTTGAAAATAATGAAAACTACAAACTTTAAATTCAACACGAAACACTTTGCATGCAGGAGTGGAGGATGAGGATTTACTTTCTTCTGCGATAATTGCTTTTGTGAAATTGATATAGCGTATTTATTTAAATTTATTGAAACGAAATTTCAACTGCACCAGTACCAGCTCTAATTATTGTGTTCTAGCGAATAATGTTTTGTTTTATTCATGAGCAAACAGAGGTCTACAGATAATTTTTTTTTTTCGTTTTCGCTGTGGCGAATCAAAGCGCGTATTCGAAATAGTGTTGAATTTGAGGGTTTCCATGTGTATTGAAACTGCGGTATTATTGTTGGTATAGAATAAATTTATTTTTTCTAAGCCAATTAAGCCGATCGAATTTGCGATGGCTTTTATTTACTCTATGGTATTGTTTTTCAGCGCTTTCGATTTGGATAGGTATCGTTAATTTGCATTGACGACAGTTGAAAATATCATTTAAATATTTTAGAGTTCTATGAATTTAAAATAGATTTTTTAATCATAGCAATAAATCGCAATAAAACGAGATGTAAGTAAACACCAGCAAAACTAAAAGCATGGCCAATCAACTGCAGAGTTTCAATTACATAGTCAATTAGCTACTATAACAAATAAATATTTTCGCTTTGTAAATCTAGAGTTTTATTTAATTATTTTAATATTTATGATCATATTTTTATTAATAATTTCCCAGGAATAAACTAATGTTTTATTTTGTATCTATTGAAAGTTTCCAATCGGAAGGTTTGGTTTGAGGAGGTGTAACAATGGGCACCAATGTACGTATACCATCAGTAGACCCATTTTATGGTTCCGTATTAGTACCATGTGGACGTACATATTATTTAGCCAGCCTGGTCTACCAGCTCGCTGACAAAGTTCACTCTCTTATGAATGTCCGAAAGTTTCGCCTGAAAGGCAAAGTCTTCGAGCATGTTTACTAATTAGGCAATGTTTTGTGACTGTACTATCTGCAGGGAGTTCCTGTCAAGTCTCAATATTTTTATTGGCTTTCTTCTATCAAATCCACTCCATAGCATCTTCGTGATGTTATACATGTAGCTTTGAAGTAAGAGATTTTGTTAAAAAAAAGTCAATAGAAAATATTAATATTAAATTTTACTTCATTATATTTGTACTTTGGAGAATAGCGACTCCACGGACCTGAGCTAACCATCCCACTGTGGACTGGGAGCATTAGAATGCACCCACAGCCAGTCCTGATTGCCCTATAAATGGCAAAATGACACCTACTGGATAATGGGCTTATTACCCGTGATCTTAAAACTTAACTGATAAGAGAAACGGATACAGTGCCTCGGATGTAGACGAATTCTACGGTAACGACTTTTGGCATTCGTAACCGGACTATGATTGGCTTTTGGAAAGTTTGAACTATGAATGACGGGGGAAGGGCTGAAATCACACGGTCCTTGCACCGCCAATCAATGATGGACCATGAAGTGAACACTATAACATCAAAATTTTGGGCATAAGCGAGGTCAGGTGGACAGGATCAGGAAAAGAATGAATCCCGACCGGAAACACTATTCTGTACGTTGATCCTGAGAGTGAAGCCAAAAATGACGTGGCGTTCGTCTTTACACCGAGAGCGAGAAACAGTTTCATTAGCTGGGAAACAATCTCGCATAGGATTATCGTCGTCAGGCTCAAGACCAGTGTCAGAAATGTCACAATTCTGCAGTGCTATACACCAACTAGTACCGCAACACCTGTTGACAAAGAAGAGTTTTATAGTCAACTGAGTCCCACCTTCGATCGTGTTCCAAGAGCTGATATTATTATCATCTCGGGAGATATGAACACCCAAGATGGCTCTGACAACACTGGACTAGAAAACTTAATGTGGAAGCATGATTACTCTTGGATCGACGCGTCACGACCTTGTATTTAAGAGACCCGAAGACGGCGAATAATTTCTGGAATTTTGTGGTACTCGACAAATGGTCATCGGAGGGACCCTGTTCCAGACAAGAGTCACCATAAAACATCTTGGGTTTCCCCTGTTAGTGTCACTCGAAGCCAGATCGACCGTTAGACTATAAGTCGCCGATGGAGAAGATGTCTCCTCGATGTGCGTGCGAACGTGGAACTGACGTGGGGAGCGATCACCACTTGATGGTTGCCCCATTGAGATTGTGCACAGCAGCTATCCGATGTCCACAAATTCTTCAAATGAAATGCCAGCTTAAAGTAGATATACTTAGAGACCCCAACAAAAAGCGCGACTATAGTACCTTACTACGCGAAAAGCCATGCAAATTGAGCGAAAATGATAGAAAAACGTTTCTAACTAATGCTGAAGAACTTAATTGGCCCAGAACCTTTCTGCGGAAAACCAAAAGGATTTCTTAGCTCCTCAATTAAAAAGTGGGTCCAAGAAGAACATATAATCCACTGGAATAGACTTCCTGGTTTATCAACCTCGAAAAAATTAATCCTACCACATAAAAACAAAGTGGAGGATATCCTGAGATTCAGCAAAAGGGACATCAATACTCTAATCGGGCTAATGACGGGGCATAGTGGAGTAAACCATCACCTCAAAAAAATGGGCTTAGCTGAAACCGACATATGTCGTCTCTGTCTCGAAGACTCGGAAACGACAATACATATCCTATGCCAGTGCGAAGCAATGGCAAGGAGTAGACTCAAGATTCTTGGGAAGGGCATCCTTTCCACCGAGGAACTAGCCAACATGGCTCCCTCACTAATACTCAAATTAGCTAAAGCTACTGGGATATGGTAGGGAATTGGGGCAATCATCGTACAATAGGTCGGAAAGACCGCAGTGCTCTCACGTAGTCCCCCAAAAAAAAAAAAAAAAAAAAAAAAAAAAAAAAAAAAAAAAAAATGCTGAAGAATCTGTGGGATATGTGCAAAGCGGTGAGAAACCCTGGATGTCGCAAGTCACGTGGGACACGGTTGGCGATCGGAAAAGTGTCAAATTGGTAATCACCTTTCAACCCGATGTCAACCAAAGAACACTCGACTTGAGACAGAACTACCGCGATGCTCCTATACAGCTTAAAACGGCTGTTAGATGCGACAAAAGGAAAGCCATTGAAGATCTGGCCAACAAGGAAGAATCTGCGGCTTACCTTGGGGATATGGGTTCACTATTCAAAATCATGAAACAGTTGACGAACAGGAATTTCATCGCCAACCACCTGGTGAGAGATGTCAACGAAACTGTCCTTAATATGAGTGAACACCAGCTGCGACGATGGAAGGAATACTTCTCTGATATTTTAAACACCTTGTCATAGGAAGGTATTCCGGAAACAGAACAACTTCCAAACATCCAACCGCAACAATCCTCTATTAAGGACGATACCCCAGATAAGGAAGAAATAGTTTCCGCCATTCGGTCAATGGCGGGAGGGAAAGCTCCAGGTATAGACGGACTACCAACCGAACTCCTCAAAGCGGACCCGGAAATAACAGCCGATATACTCCTCCCACTCTTCACTAAGGTGTGGAATGAAGGGCGACATCCGACTGGATGGAAGGAGGGCGTCATTGTGACAATTCCGAAGAAGGGCGACCTTCGGGATTGTGGCAATTGGCGTGGTATATGTCTACTTACTGCCAAATCGAATCATGGCTAAGGTAATTCTCAAAATGATTAGTAATGTCGTGGAGAGCACTCTCGAAGTTTATCAGGCTGGATTCCGTAAAGTGTCGTCTTGTACCGACTACACAAATACCCTACGGATAATATTGGAGCAAACCGCTGAAATGGGTTCGCTACTACATCTCATGTTTGTGGACTTCGAGAAGGATTTCGACAACGTTATGCGAGATTCCAGATAAAGTCATAGCTATGATTAAAGAAACGGTCAAAGATACAAGGTGTCGCGTCTTGCACAAAGGAGAGCTGTCCGAGAGCTTTTCTGTTCGAATGTGGGTCAGACAAGGCTGCATATTATCACCAGACCTGTTTCTGGTGATTATAAATGACGTCTTGAAAGCTGCACTGGAAGGTGGAGTAGATAAAGGTCTTCAATGGAGACTATTTAACATCCTAAGTCACCTTGATTATTCTGATGACGTTTGTTTGCTTACACATAACCGTTCGGACTTAAAATCAAATGTTCGCTCGTTGCATTCTAAGTACAAAGAGGCGGAACTGAAAACAAATGTGCGCAAAACCAAGTACATGCACATGGACTCGAACACAAGCACACCGATTGTTCTGAATGAACAAGATTTGGAAGAAGTGCAAGGTTTTTGTTATCTCAGTAGCATTGTCAGCATGAACGACGGAGCCGAAAAGAATATTGAGGCTCGTCTAAATAAAACCCGTCAATCCTTCAGCACTCTTTCCTTTGTCTGGAGGTTAAGAGAGATCTCCCTTCGCACGAAGCTGCAAATTTTTGACACATGCGTCAAATTCGTGTTGTTATATGGTTGTACTACGTGGAAAGTGACCGTTCGACTTATCAAGAAACTACAAACTTTCGTGAACCAATGCCTCCGACTCGTTTTGGGAATACTCTAGCCAGAAGTGATCTCCAACGATGAACTTTGGAGTACAACTGGACTGTCGAAAATAGTTGTCGAGATTCAAATGCGGAAGTGGCAGTAGATCGGCCACACTTTGAGGAAACCAGAGCGAAACATCCGGAAGGAAGACGTCGGGTTGGTCAACCATGTAGCACATGGAAGCAAGCACTTCAGCAGTAGGCCAGAGGAATAAACAAGTCCTGGCAAGTCCAGCTCAGGATCGCGCCTTGTGTAAGAGAGTTCTTCCTGTCCTATGCGCCTATAGGGGTCTTAATAGGAATTTGATTGATTGAGTCCGTGAAATTGATTGCGAAAGAGATCCTTTACGAATTTCAAAAAGTCTTTAATTCTTTAAAAAGCATTGGCTTCCTTTTCATTAAGACTGATTTTATTGAGGACTTTAAACAAGTTGTCCTGAGACGTTACACAAGAAAGAACACAATTATTTGGCCTGGCATAGATATTAAAAATAAAACTGGAAGGGAATTTAATTTCTAAAACACAAAGATTTACTGTCGCTGCTCCCATTTATTCCATCAGATTGCCATAACTTTTATACCAACTTTAAGCGCAGCAGGAACGTTCATAGAAAGGATGATGATCATTGAAACAAGCTATTCTATTAATAAGTGATTGTATTTTGTAGGAATTATTAGCACTAAATTTAATAATAACAAAGTTTTAAGTGTTTAGAAAAAAATAACTCTTTATTATTATAATTTTTTTTTTTTTTTAAATAAATGGTGTTGCACGACTACGGATCACCTCCGTCATACAGATATATAAATTAGATGTTATTTACTGTAATTCGCCAATTTATCTGGAGTAATTCAATTACTGGCTGTAAATAAACTATTCTTTAGGTAGTTCTTTCATTAATTTTTTCAGTGCAGTAGTATTGAAATTGTCGAATCCGCTCTACTCGTGACACAATGGAAAGGAAACCATGCAAAATTTCAGAAAAGTAAATTTATCGATTTTCATGATAATCAACCTACATGAAGCTTAACATAAAATATTGTTACAACAATTATAAATTTGAAAATTAATAACTTTTCCTTAATTGCATAAATTTAAATGAGTTTTTAGTTGATTAAATTAAAGCTTTCGACGATCATATAACTTAAAACTTTAAATTTATCGACATGCTTCCGCGTGGTCACAGACAAATGCACAATCTTTTTTTTAATTTCTGTGAAATTAATAAAATTTTGAAAAATAATTCCTCATTTTCTATTTTCCCATTTGAATCCTCGCCGACTATTTAAATTTTTCATAACTACAACAAGATTCCCAGGAAATTTTTAGTATCATTGTATACCCATGAGCTTATGCGCATTTGTTTGATAGAAAACAGAGAATAACTATAAGTATTTCTGTAAAATTCAGTACAGTGAAATAGCAATTTCAATCTATTTAACCATTTTCATGGAAGCTCCTATCTACAAAGGATAACTATACATTCCGTCGAGCAGAAATCACAGGATGATCTATTGTCCCTAGGGATTTCTATTGCACTCGGTCCAGTTCTGGTATTACACTTAAGAATCCTGTTATCATCCACTTCACTATTAATTTAACACAGGATTATTGGTTTATTGTTCTTCATATAAGGAGTATTATATGAAGAACAATAAACCAGTAATCCTTATCTATCGTACACTTTGAGGACCTACTCATATTTTGATTCAACCTTAGACCTTACCCTTCCAAACGTGAAAGTTACACTCATCTATTGAGTAGGTACAGTCTTCGAAATGACTTTGGAAATTACTTGAAAACATGATACGTTCTACCACCCACAATACGTGTGTTATCATAATTTTCGAGAGTATAAAATGCATACGGATTCGTGCTGATCAAGAAGTTTCCTCGAAACGAATAATCGCACACATTATATTGTATATACACAAGCACTTAGAAACTCAGGCAATTTCTAAAATGGAAACTTATCCTTTCCGATAAATTCCATTTTCGAGGGGAGTATGTGACAATGATAGCCGGCATATAAGGATAAACATGATACGTGCCGCACATCGGATCCTATCATTTAAGTAGGTCGTACATACTACAAGGCGAAGATGGGTGTATGATTTCGGAATGTTGAAAAAGGAACGGAAAGTGTATTGTAACCGGTTACTCCGGTTCCACATATCTCACGTACTTTACATTTCCTTATCTTAAGTTATTTTATGATCGCTCATTAGTTCCAATTTGGTTCTTGCCTTTCACCCGAAAGGTTTTTTAGGACGAGGGCTCCTCCTCGTATGTATAATAGAATTTTCAATTTGACTTCATATATATTTGTGCTTCGGGATATTAAATGTCGCCACAGTGTTCATTATGACATAATCGGGATAGAGATGTCGATTAATTAGTTCCCAAAGACCCCAACGGGATAGCAGTGCATATTATAAGCCTTGTCTCTCCTTTGTAATCTGTTAATTAGTGGGCTGATATATCAGAATATCGGCTAATGTTGAGGGAATTCCATTCAAACACTAGACTGTAATATTTAATTATTATTACGATAGTAGATCCAAGTAGGTATATATGTAGGTACCACGATATCGCCAATTATTGACACTATAATGGAATAAATTTTCTAGTCCTGTCGATGATATGACATGTATAAACCTCGAATTATATGACTGAATGTAAATATTCGATAATATGTGGATACATTAAATTGGCAATGGTATAACACAGCAGTTTGAGTGAAAATAAATAGATAATATTCAATCAGTATTTGCCGTAGGCGAAATGTAATTTGTTGGTGATCAGAATCATAATTATGGAATATTCTAGCATAAAATATGAACAATTCAAGCGCGATTCGTATCCAAACTAATTATTCGAAACAAACATACAATATTAGATTTATTTTTTTTTGTTATTGTACTCAAACACATTTCGAATTAAGTGTGATATAAAATGATTGAATCGTTGACCCACACTTCCTACAAATTTTCATTTTCGCATATTAAGGTAGCCCAGATATACTCACGCAGGAAGTGAGCTACAATTATACGTCGACCGGAATTTGAACTAATGACATTTGTATTATATAGACCAACATGCTACCCAACAGGCTACACCCATATATAACGGGAAGTTTGAATTAAATTCGAACACGTTCAAAAATAGAGTTGATAAATCAATTCAATGGATTTTCTGTTACGAGGGGAATTAGACAGAAAAAGTTCTCTTTCACAAGGAGCCGTCCTAAGCATCGATCTAAAGGTTATTGCCTGAACTTGTTTATTCCTTTTGCTTATTGCTCAACTGCTTATTTACAAGCTACATGGTCGAAAAACCAGACGTCTTCTTTGACGCTTTTAGTGCAGAGCTTATCTGGCGATGTTTTGTATTTCCTTAAAGTGACACCGATCCACTCCCACTTCCACTTTTGAATTTCTATGCCTATTTTAGTTCATCAGGTTGCAAAATTCGTCGTTGCAGATCAGATGTGCAAAACATGGCGGAACTACGATTGCGCGTAAAGAAAAGAAATGATATTTGCAATATTCTAGATGAAATAGATATTTTTATACTCTAGATGAAATCTGAGAATATATTGTGTTTGCCTTACCGTTTGTAACGATAAGAAATAACGCTCGCACAGAACCGCCAAGGGTACAGAAATATTTGTTGTCGCTCAAAAACATCGATTCCGAGTGACCGTCTGTCCGTCTGTCCATCTGTCCGTCTGTCTGTCTGTGCGTCTGTCTACAGCATAACTCTCGAAAGCTTTGAGCTATAGTGCTAAAAATTTTTGTGTGTCATTTTTAGCAGAAAAGTAAGGTCAAGTTCGTGAACGGGCCAAATCGGTCCACCTCTTCTACCCCCTCCCATACAAAATGACACAAACGCGCAATTTGACAATAAACGGATTTGCTCAAAAAATATAAAAACTATTGGCCTGAAATTTGGAATATATTACTTCTATGATAATATCAATCTACCGTATAAAAATTATGCGTGTCCTCCTCCTCCTTCTACCACCTTCCATACAAACTGTACTTATCATGAATTACTCTAAGCCAATTTACTCAGTGCGTATAAAATTTAGCAAGCTGAAATTGTGTATTAAGTATTTATTTAAAATTGTTAGTAAGAATAAAAAAAAATAGACGATTAGGTTCACCCCTTCTACCTCCTCCCATACAAAATGGCACAATTTCGCAATTCGACTATAAATAGATTTGCTCGAAAAGTATAAAAGCTATTAGTCTGAATATCGGTATATATTACTTTCATAATGATTTCAATATACTGTAAAAAAATTATTTGCGTCCTCCCTCTCCTTCCAACCCCTCCCATACAAACCACACTTTTTCATGAAATACTCTAAGCCGATTTTCTCAGAACATATAACATTTATCGAGCTCACATTTTGTGATAAATACTTATTTAGCATTATCACTAAGATCAGAAAAAAATATTTGATTAGCTTCACTGCTTCTACCCCCTCCCATACAATATGACACAGTTTCACAACTTCACAAAAAATCTATTTTCTTCAAAAGTATGAATGTTACTGATCTAAAATTTAAGAGATGTAAATTTTATGATATTCTTAGTTATTTCTGAAAAAATCACTAAAATCTCCCCACTCTTTCTACCACCTCCCATACAAACTGCACATTTTCACTAAATCTAACACACTAATTTTCTCAGCTCCTATTCATTTTTGGAGTAAGCATTTTGTATAAAACATTTTTATAGCTACTTTAGCGTGATGGGGAAAAAAGTAGTTCAATGCTATCACCCCTTCTAACACTTCCCATACAAAATTTCTTGGGATCACAAAAAATTCTATTTCATCTAGAGTATCGTAAGATTGTGGTTTACGCGCAATCGTAGCCCTGTTATGTTTCTTACTGAAATTACTATATTATAAGAGGTGATAGAAGAAGTGATGGCATTCAATTT
Source organism: Chorisops tibialis (assembly GCA_963669355.1). Classification (NCBI taxonomy): domain Eukaryota; kingdom Metazoa; phylum Arthropoda; class Insecta; order Diptera; family Stratiomyidae; genus Chorisops; species Chorisops tibialis. The sequence goes on along the minus strand of OY770262.1, from coordinate 88,518,764 downwards.
AATTTTTGCATCACTACTTTTGTTATCAAAATGACTCGCACGAAATTTGAGCTTCAAGAATTGGATAGCTTTATTGAGAAAATTAGTGTAATATATACCGTGAAATCGTATGGTTTGTATGAGTGGGGCGTGGAGGGATTTAATGATTTTCTCTATGTATAATAGAAATTTCAATGATTTTAATTAGTTTTACTTTATTTTTCTAATTATAAATTAATGTGATCGATTTGGGAAAAAAATATTTGTCACCAGAAATTTTGTTTTTCGTAAACTACCAACAAGTCGGGTGCAACTTTATTATTTTAGGGACAGGCTGAGGATGCGAGGAAGCCAATATGCAGATTAGAGTTGTTAGGGAAGACTAAGTGTAAGGGGGTTCTTGAGTAGGGCTGTTGTCAATGTAACACTTAATTGCGGATACGATCAATAGCTCCAGTACACATAATCAATATTTCATTCGTTTATTTATGTAAGTTTGGGTTCTTATGAGTGGAGGGGTGAGGAGTGATAGTAAGGGTGGGTTGAAGTTAATACTTTTTTAATTGATTGCTTGAATCACGTCGAATATTCTCTGTATACAATGTCAGTTTCATAGACGAAGTTGCATAGAATTTTCATAAAATTCGGTGTATTCTACATTCACGAAACCAAACTTTTGTATGGAAGGGGTAGTAGAGGTAAGGGAATTGTAAAATTTGTATAACTATGATCATTTTCAACTTCCTATCTCCATTCGTAGTGGAGATACTTGCAAGTGTAGTTTTGAACTCTTTCCCTCCCTCCCCCCGCCTCCCCTTCCACTTGGCACTCCCCAAAATTTAGATAATGGAGCTCATTTACTCAATTAAAAATCAGCCTAAAAATAAATATTCTGCCTTTAACGGTTTTGGAGCTATCTAGCAAATATATAAGTACGGTGTGCGGCCTACGGCGAAAAAAAAAATTTGCTAGCCTGAAATTTTGTTTTTTCGCGTTTCATAACAAAATTAGCCTAAAAATGCAAAAACAAAAAAAAATCCGTCTCGCCGTACGCCGTACATATGGAATTATATCTCCAAGACCGTTAAAGGTAGAAAGTTTCTTTTTTGGGTGGATTGTTGATTGGGTAAGGAAGCTCTGTTTTCTAAATTTTGGGGGGTGTTAGGTGGAAGGGGGAGGCGGGGCAGGGAAAGAGTCAAAAACTACACTTACTAATATATCCTCCACGAATGCAGATAGGAAGTTGAAAATCAGTGGAGATATAGAGAGGGTTGTGGAACAAATTTTAAAAATAATTTAATTTTTTGTATCCATTGGCGTCCGAAAAGGGGGGGCTAAAAACCAATTGTCGGCCGAATTGTTTTTTCAAATGATTATATCTTCGAAAATCCTTATCGCAAAAATTCATATTTTGGGACCATTAAGATTGCATATAGCTCCATTGGAATCAGCTCAGAGAGTGGCTACTGATTGTAAGGGGGAGGGTCAGGGGGTGCAAGGAAACACACTTAAAAATGAATATCTCAACTATCTCTTAAGCTATGTAATTGAAACTTAAAACATATATTAATCTATACTAGCGAAATACGGAAAAAATATAACTTGTGGAAATAATAGTAGTGGAGGACATGGGGAGCATTTTGGAAATGGCGCACTTTTCAAAATTACAAATCCTTATATCTCAAAATTGAGATACAGATATTAAATTGAAAATTTGTCAGATTGTAGAACTATATACTGAATAATTTTCGTAAAAATTTTAAGTTGGGAGGTGTAAGGGGAGGGAGGTGATCAGCAAAAATGTCGGAACTTTTGAGTGATTTTTTTAGGGCTCTGATGAAAGATACAAAGTTTAAATTTTGCATGTGGATACATCTATTTGATGTACATAGGAAAATAATAATAACTTGTTCCATAAATGTTTTAAACCGATCCCACCGGTCTAACGTGCGCAAGGTGTTTCATGTGCATTGAAAAAAATACATAAACTGAAAATTTTTGAGTGAATATTTAAAGGTAGAAACTTGAAAATTTGCGAAATGCATTTGAAAAAATCTCTAAATATACGAAATATTAACTGGGGAGATACCTTTAAAACTTCTATTCCCTCCCATACAACATTATTTTTTCGACCAGAGGTAGAAGGAGTGATGTTAAGCTCTATTTAATTTGGTTACAATTTGCGATTATAATAAAAGATCTACCAACAAGTCGGGCGCAAGTTTATTTTTCTTGGGACAAGTTGAGGATACGTGGGAAGTGATTATGCAGGATAGGAGAGACTATGTAAATGGAGGTTCGAGGGCAGGGCAGTCGTCAATTGATTAACACTTTTCTGCAATTACGACCAATAGCTCCAGTACGGAGTATCAATATTTCTTCGATTATTTATGCAATTCAGAGTTTTTCTTTCCAATGCCTCCGCCCCCCCATCCTCCGACCATCTATCTCCCTTACAATTATTGGCCTCCCTTTTAATTTATTATAGTGGAACTCTATGCCACCTAATTGGTGCAATTTTTTGGATCAAGTAGTCCTGAAGATATAATCATTTGAAAAAAAAAAATCGGACGATCAATACGTGTGGAATAATTATATTATAAGTAGGAAGGGATTTGTAAATTGACCACGAAATTTTTAAAAATTTGAAAATTTTATTTGCAAATTATTTTTTTTTACAACCGTTCGCATCATATTATATTAAGACCGCTCCAGTAGCCCAGTTTTGTCATGACAGGCCATTGCGATATTTTGAAGGGTATTAAAGGAGGATATATAACATAACAGGGCTACGATTGCGCGTAAAGCGCAATCTTACGATACTCTAGATGAGATAGAATTTTTAGTGATCCCAAGAAATTTTGTATGGGATGTGTTAGAAGGGATGATAGCATTGAACTAATTTTTTTCTCATCATGCTAAAGTAGCTATAAAAATGTTTTATACAAAATGCTTACTCCAAAAACTGAATGGGAACTGAGAAAATTAGTGAGTTAGATTTTGTGAAAATGTGCAGTTTGTATGGGAGGTGGTAGAAAGAGTTGGAGGATTCTAGTGATTTTTTCAAAAATAACTAGGAATATTATAAAATATATGTCCCTTAAATTTCAGAGTAGTGCCATTCATACTTTTTAAGAAAATCGTTTTTTTGTAAAGTTGTGAAACTGTGTCATATTGTATGGGAGGGGGTAGAAGCAGTGAAGCTAATCAAATATTTTTTTCTGATCTTAGTGCAAATGCTAATTATGTATTTCTTACAAAATATGAGCTTGATAAATGTTATATGTTCTGAGAAAATCGACTTAGAGCATTTCATGAAAGGGGAGGGACGACGCAAATAATTTTTCTACGGTAGATTGAAATCATTATGAGTGCAATATATCCCAAAATTCAGGCTAATAGCTTTTATAGTTTTCGAGTAAATCCATTTATTATCAATTTGCGAAATTGTGTCATTTTGTATGGGAGGGGGTAGAAGGGGTGAAGCTAATCGTCTATTTTTTTTTGGTCTTACTAACAATTTGAAACAAATATTTGGTGCACAATTTCAGCCCGCTAAATTTTATACGCACTGAGTAAATTGGCTTAGAGTAATTCAAGACAAGTACAGTTTGTATGGGAGGTGGTAGAAGGAGGGGGAGGACACGCATAATTTTTATACGGTAGATTGGTATTATCATAAAAGTAATATATTCCAAATTTCAGGTTAATAGCTTTTATACTTTTCGAGCAAACCCGTTGAAATTGCGCAATTGTGTAATTTTGTATGAGAGGGGGTAGAAGGGGTGGAGCGATTTGGCCCGTTCACAAACTTGACCTTACTTTTTTGTTAAAAACGACGTATACAAAATTTGAACTTTCTAGCTCAACGCGTTCTCAAGCTAGAGAGGACACGGACGGACGGACGGACAGACAGACAGACGGACGGACGGACGGACGGACATCCGGTTTTGAGATTTTTGAGTGATTATATGAACTTCTGTATCATCCATTTTTTTCTCCGAGCCTTATTTCTTGGCGTTACAAACTTTGTGGCAAACTTATAATACTCTCAGATTTCATCTAGAGTATAAAAATGGAGAGCCTGTTAGGGTGTCTCATGTGGGAATACTTTTACATTTTTTTCTCCGAGCCTTATTTCTTGGCGTTACAAACTTTGTGGCAAACTTATAATACTCTCAGATTTCATCTAGAGTATAAAAATGGAGAGCCTGTTAGGGTGTCTCATGTGGGAATACTTTTTGATTCGGAAATTTTCGAAAATTGTGTCCAAGCTTAACATGGCTTCAAGCTTTTACAAAAAAAATACCATAATTTGTATTCTCTCTTGGTTGCTAATATTCAGTTAGCAATGAAATAATTTTCAGTACAATGGAGTTTGCTGTTTTATTTCAGAAATCTTTATTTTTCAATTTTTATTAGTTTTTGGTTCGTGTCTAAGATAAGTACCTTACCAACGAACAATTTAACGCGGGACAGAGATAGTTACTTTAGGTTAAAGTATGCCAAACAAGGATAGTGAAACAATTCTTTCGAAAATTTAACAATTCTTTCGGACAATTTAATGTGGGAAAGAGTTAGTTGCAATATTCTTAAGTCTGCCAGACAAAGATTGCGAAACGATTTTTTTCGAAAAATTTCGAGCATTTCGCCAGTAAGGGAGGGAAATACTTTCATTCCCATTTTCTTATACAGCAAAGCATGCTCATAGTCACTCCTTATTATATGTATATCCTCCTTGACGGTATTTCATTAAGACCACCTATTTTGAACTTTATTATTTTAATAATAAAGTATTGTGATTGACTTGGAAAAAAAAAATCTACCACCCTGAAATTTTGTTTTTTCGCGTTTCATGCCTAAAAATGCAAAAAAAATCGGTCTGTCTATACGCTGTACGCTGTCAAACTCCCAAATACTTCAAGATAGAAAGTTTATTTTAGCGTGGATTGTAGATGGTTGCAGATTTCAGGCGGACACCCATTTCGGAGGGTGTACGGGTTAAGGAGGAGTGTGGGTGCAAAAAAAAGCACTTTAAAATGAATATCTCGGCTATCTCTTAGCTATGTAATTGAAACGTGAAACATATATTAAGTTATACTAGGGAAAAATATAGCATTTGGACATAATAGTAGTGGGTGAAAATGCGGAGCATTTCAAAAAAGGTGCACTTTCCAAAACTTCAAACCATTATATCTCAAAACTGAGTACAGATATCAAATTGAAATTTTTTTCAGGCTCTGGAACTAGTGTAGTCTTTAATTTTGGTAGAAGTAAGGAAAAATTTCGAAAATTTTGTCTGATTTTTTTGGGGCTCTGGTGAAAAAAAAGTTTTAATTTGACTGCGTCCTCTATGTTCAAAATTTTAGAAGCGATTTGCTGTCTTCGTCTATTGAATCCTTCCAGAGTTTTCTTGGCTTTCCAACTGGCCATTTCCTTCCGTGTTTCTTTTTTGAACAAGTTTGGATATTCTTCTGTTTTCGAATCGCTGTACGTGGCCAGCTGTAGCTTTCGAATTTTCATGAGAGTAGAAACGTCTGGGTTCCTCAAAAATAGTGAACAATTCCTGATTTTATGGAATTCGCCATGCGCCTTGTTCTCTCATTTGTCTGACCATTCGTCGTAATACCTTCCTTTCGAAGTCATTAAGTATTAACCTCCACGTTTCACTGCCATATAACAGGTCGTATTATAGTTTTGCTGATTCGTAGCTTCGTTTTTCTACGCCCGTCTTTACATTTTATTATTAGAAGTACCAAGTAGTTAGCCTTGTTTGGAACATCTTTTGATATCGTTGATTTCATTGCCGTATTTGAAGAGATTGGCTTCTAGGTATATGAAGTTGTCCATGTTTTCTATATTTAGTCTGTTAAGTTTCACATTAAGTTTCCTGGAGGAAAGGAATGGGCAAACACGATACTCAGCACCTGTACAGGTCCTCACCTCAAAGCGGACGGATCTAAAACTAGCCAGGGGACACGTGTAGGGATTTATTCCCACGACCTCGACATCCAAACTTCATTTCAATTTCCAGAACACGCGACAGTGTTCCAAGCGGAAGCATTAGCCATTAACGAGTGTTCAAAAATTATTCTACAATAGATATGCCCGAACAGTTTTAGAAATTGTTACATTTTCTTGGACAGCAGGGTTGCGCTTCTGACACTCCAATCCTACAGGACTACGTCAAAACTAGTGTCCATTTGTAGATGCAATTTAAATCACCTATCGGCTAGAACCGAAGTATTTCTAGTTTGGATACCGGGTCATAGCGACATGTTAGGAAACGACGCAGCAGACACGCTTGCGCGGCAAGGATTTGCAAACATTATCTCCACTAGGAAATCAGTCGATGTAGCACCAACAGTGCTAAAAACTAGGATCATACAAACTATTTTGGATTCTTTCTTGGCGCCTTTAACTGCCTTTGCAGAGTTTGCGAGGAAGATGAAGAATCTATCGAACATTATCTTTGCCACTGTTCGCAAATCTCCAACAGCCGTCTCCTTTGCTTAGGCTCTAGATTCTTCTCAGAACTATACAACCTCAGAGGCGTCAAACATTCGAGCCTACTTTGGTTCGCGAATCGACACAAGTCAAACAGGAGAAGTTAGAACCATCTCATAATGAATAGGGGGAGTACAATGAGCCCGACTAGATGCCCTCAGTGCATTATGGTTCTACGAAACCGCCCTCCTACAAACTAAACCTAAGCCGCTCCATTGTTGTTGGATGTATAATCTTCATCCATTTCGCATAATACGGCATTGAGATAGGTCTATTTCTTTTTTCTGAAGGCTTGGTTCGCAAATCATCTAAGTTCGTCAAATATGTTTTTCTCTCTGTCTTCTCTCGATGATTTAGTAAATTGTTTGCAAAGTCCATTCTTTTTATCTATTGCATTTCAGGATTCATCATCAAACCAATCATTTTTCTTTCGTCGGGTCTGCTGGCCTATAACTTCCCCTACGGTGGGCTTGATACCATTTTTGATGGTGAGCTCTAAATGCTCTATTGGTATTTCGTGGTGGTGAATCTGGTCAAAATGTCTCTCTAAAACTGATGTCTATGCGGCGAACGTGGTCTTTCTGATTATACGTCCTTTCATCGTGTGACGCCCAAGTTTTTTTGTGAATGCTCCGACGCGAGAAGCATGTCTCTACTGCAGGCGAGGTCAACTAGTGTACAGAATTTTTCGTTGAAGGGTTTAAAATTGGTGATATGCAGTTCAAATACTTTGCTGGCGGCAAAAGCAACTCCAAACTCACAAGTTTCCGATGGTTTTACACTTTTAAAGATTCTGTGCGACTTCATGTCCATTATTTCGCTTCCTGGAGTGCACCTTCATTAATGTTGAATTTAAACTTATTCCAGGAGTGATTTTAGTATTCCAGACTTGAACAAGAATTGTACATTCTAGGTTCCGAAAGAGTGTTCGTTCACCGGGTCGTTTCCGTTGAATCCGTTCAATACGAGTCGAAGATTGAGGTTCTATAACAAGTGTTTTTTTGTTTTTTTTGGAGAAGGGTTGTTAGCCACTACTGGCTAATGCTCTCAAAGACATAAACCCGGCTCTGCCACTAAGACTCTCTGAACAAAGATTTCGAATAATTTGTCTCCTCATCGACCACATAGAGCTTTAATTACCTAGAAAATCTATACGGCTGCCGAGGTAGACAGGCGTAAATAGTCCTTCGTGCAATATTAAACAGTTTTTAACTTCCAACACATTTTTTTTATTCACAATTCAAATGCAATTTCAGGGCAAATACACTGGCGAAATTAATTCGTACAATTTCGTTCTGAAGCTTCAAGGTTTGTTTGCGAAGCACTCTCAAAGCACACTCTCTGTATCCTGATTGAATATGTGCATGTGGCATGACTAGCACGTTATTAACGGAAAACAATCGCTTTGTGGCCCAATTCTTTGCGGCATGTTATTTTACAGTTTTCCATATTCATAGGATTCGAGCTCAGCCGTTACCTTATGCACAACATGTCATTAATTTAATTATCTCCTTGGGAAATGTAACCTGTCTCGTGGTAGACGGGCTATTTAAAAAATGGTTTCCAAGTTCCCTCATCAGGATAATCAGTTATATAACTCCATTCGTGTGCGAGAGCCTTTCTTCAGTCACATAAAGGATTTAGCGAAAGGCTTCCAGAACAGCACCGTCACGCCGGATTATATTGTACTTTATGCACAGCAAAAAAGGGAGCCCCCGAAAGCTGCTCGCAACAAGACAAATTGACTTTCGTTTTGTTCAGCAACTCAATTGTTTAACTTTACAGCCGAATTTCGGTTCGACGTGACTCCATTTTATAAAATAACAAAACAAACCAGAAAAATAAAGAAAATCCAAAATAAATAAAACAAGGAATTTGAATTTCTATTACATCACTCATCTTTCGTCTCCCCATTTTCTGCAGGTACGGAGTCGTGGATAACGACAAACGATCCATCAACCATTTGGGAGGCACCAAATGTTCAGCCGTTCTTTGAAAATACGACAAAACGCGACATCATTGCAGCCGTAGGCCGAACGGCGCAGCTCCACTGCAAAGTGCGGAATTTGGGTGACAGAGCGGTAAGCCCGATTAATTACAATTTTACCGCAGAAAAGGATAAAATTTGCGGCCCCAAAAATACTAAAAACCCCACCGACCTTTCCGTGTCGTTTCAGGTCTCGTGGATACGAAAACGGGACCTACACATCCTCACTATCGGAATTATGACGTACACTAATGATCAGCGTTTCCAGGCGCTGCACTTGGACGACACTGACGAATGGATACTCCGAATCGTTTCGGTTCAACCTCGAGATACTGGAATTTACGAGTGTCAAGTATCGACCGAACCGAAAATTAGTCAGGCTTTTCGCCTGACCGTTGTAGGTAAGTAAAGTACAATTAAATTGCTAAAATTTATTTCCTGAGTGAGTGTCTGTGTGTGCAGAGCTTACACAGGGATTTATGTGCCACTGCAGGACACCTTATCGTAAAACAACCGAAGTCCTTTTGGAGAATTTGATGAAAATGCATAGCGATATTTTGTATTTGTATTTAACGAGTATTTGGAACGAGGTCCATCAGAAGTTTTGTTACTAATAACCAACGATGGGGATCTGCTCTAAGTGTATTGCCAACTAGCGATCGCCCGCGACTTTGTCCGCGTAAGAATCGCAATAATAAGCAATTTTTGAGAATGTAGTTAGTAATGCATTATGTGGGATGAATAATGTGCATAGTTTAATGGCACTTTGAACACAATGTTTTGTATTTTGTTGAAATGAGAACCATAAATTTTTAAGAATGCAACCATAAAACTCGTATTTGTATGGGATAGGCTCGTGGTCACGGGGTTGATTTGAGATCATATTCGTATTACAGAGCGTTAAGGAAATGTGAATAGTTGGAGCTTGTGCGAATTCTAAAAAAAAATTGAAATAAAATAAGATTAAGCTCAAAAAGATAACAGAACTACGATTATGCGTAAAGCCCAGTAATACGATACTCTAGATGAAATCGAAATTTTTGTGATCTTAAGAAACTTGTTATGGGAAGTGGTAGAAGGGGTGCATTGCACTGATTTAGTTCACATTATGCTAGAGTAACTATGAAAATGTATTGTACCAAATTTAAGCTTCAAAAACAACAGTGCATTGAATTTATTGAAATTATACAATTTGCACAGGACGTGGTAGAAGGAGTGGGGACTTTCAGAGATTTTTCGAGAATCAACTATATCATCATGCAACTGATATGTTTTAAATTTCCGATCAGTAACTTTCACACTTTTTCAGAAAATTGAAATTTAAGAAAAGTTGTGGAATTGTGTCACATTGTATGGGAGGGGGTAGAAGAAGTGAAGCTAATCGGTTAATTTTTTTTCCGATATTAATAATAATGCTAATACAATCAAATCAAATTCCTGTTAAGACCCCCCATAGGACAGAAATAACTCTCTTCCACAAGGCGCGATTAAGAGCATTGGCCTTAACCTGTTGCCAGGACTTGTTTATTCCTCTGGCGTCCTGCTCGCTTCTATGTGTTACATGGTCGGCCAATCCGACGTCTTTCTAGAGGATTATAATCCACAGCTTTTTGGCGATGTTTCGCTCTAGTTTCCTCAAAGTATGACCGATCCACTTCCACTTCCGCCTTTGAATCTCAATACCTATTTTAGTCTACCAGTTGTACTCCAAAGCTCGTAGTTGGAGATCACTTCTGGCCAGAATATTCCTAAAATGCGTCGGAGGCATTGGTTCACGAAAGTCTGTAGTTTCTAGGTAAGTCGAACGGTCACTTTCCACGTAGTACAACCATATAACAACACGGATTTAATGCATGTGTCAAAAACTCGCAGCTTCGTGCGAAGGGAGATCTCTATTAACCTCCAGAAAGGGGAAAGGATACCGAAGGCCTGACGAGCTTTATTTACCCGAGCCTCAAAATCCTTTTCGGTTCCGCCGTCCATGCTGACAATGCTTCCGAGATAGCGAAAATCTTGCACTTCTTCCAAATCTTGTTCATTAAGAACAATCGGTGTGCTTGCGAATAATCATTAGCATTATCAACAATAATGCTAATTAAGGACTTAAATCAAATTTTTAGCTCGATGAAAGTTATTCGTACTGAGAAAATTGGTGTATAGTATTTCAGGAAAAAAGTATAGCTTGAATGGGAGGTGGAAGAAGTAGTTAAGGGATTCGAATAATTTCTATACTTGAAAATCACATTTATGATAAAAATAATATATTCAAAATTTTAATAGCTCTTATAGTTTTTAAGAAAATTTGATTAAAAGATAAGATTTCCAGGGTTTACACTGTTACGCTTTATTATACGGGACGTTTCGGTCTCTGCTGAGACCAAACTGATCGACAACTACAAAAGACTATTATTTTATACAGAATGGGGTTAATTGGGTGTGGGAAGAGTAATTTAAGGTTAACTTAGTCAACTAAGGTTAGTTAATTAGTATCAGGTAGTTAAATTATTCAAAGATTTCTGAGTACGGATTTTGTTCTTACCAAATTTTAAGGCAGGTAGCCAAACTGCTTACTTGTAGCCAGTGTCTCAGTTAAAGTTCTGCACGTATTTAGAAATTTTAATGGCTCCTAGTACTATTCGTTGGAAATACAAAAATCATTCCTTTCTATATACAAGTACATCCAAGAATCGGATTTAATCGTAGAAAGGAATGATACGTCGTTAAGCTTCGGGGTATATAGGAAACTAACTGACACCAACAGATATCTCACACCACCACCCAAACCAGAAAACAGGCGTATTGAAGTCCCTAATACACAGAGCTCGACGTATAACTGAAGGAAATCAGGGCAGCCTTCGAAAGGAATAGGAACAGTTGAATCGGGCATTTACAGCAATTGGATACAAAGCGAGCAAAATTAACAAGGCGTGGAAACCGAAGCATCCAAGGACAAAAGACACTGAAGAAGGAAATACAGACAAACGATGGGTAAAACTACCTTATATCGTCGTGATTAATATTTATTTTACTAATGAACCACTGTGTATGAGAGGGGATAGAAGGCGTGAGGGGAGTGAAATTAAACTAAAAGCAGGTTACATCTTGGAGTATACCTAATAAACTGTGCAAGTTTCATGATGATCGGTAAAGCCGTTTGTGCGTGAAAGACGGCTGGACAGATGGACAACAAGTTCAAAACATAACTGGACTACGACTGAGCGTAAAGCCCAATCGTGCGTTACTCTAAATGAGAGAGAATTTTTTTTATTTTTTTATTTTGTAGGGGAAGTGGTAGAGGGGGTGACGACATTGAACTAATTTTTTCACATCACTCTAAGGTTGCTATCGAAATGTTTTCTACAAAATTTAGGATTCAATAATTTAATAGGTACTGAGAAAATTATTGTATTGGATTAAGTGAAATTGTGCAGTTTGTATGGGAGGTGGTGGAAGCAGTGTGAATTTATTAATGACGGATCTAGAAATAACTGTAAACATAATTTAATTGATATATTTTAAATTGCAGATCAGTAGCATTCATACTTTTCACGAAAATCGTCTGTTTGTAAAGTTGTTGAATTATGTCAAATTGTATGGAAGGTGGTAGAATGATTGAAACTAATCGCCTAATTTTTTCGGTCTTATTAATAATTTTAAATAATTATTTAGTGCATAATTTCATAAATTTCATACGTACAGCGTAAATTTATTTATAATATTTCAAAAAAAAAGTGCAGTTTGCTTGGGAGGTGGTGGAAAGAGGGGAGGACTCAACTAATTTTTATACAGCAGATTGAAATTATTATAACAGTAATATATTCCAAATTTCAGATCAATTGCTTTCATCCTTTTTGAAAAAATCCGTCTATTGTCGAATTGTATCATTTTGTATGGGAGGGGGTAGAAGTGGTGAAACTGAATGTCTAATTTTTTTTGGTCTTACTAAAATTTCCAAATTAATATTTAGTGCACAATTCCAGCTTGCGAAATTTTATACGCACTGAGTAAATTGGTTTAGAGTATTTGATGAAAAAGTACAGTTTGTATGTGAGGTGGTAGAAGGAGGGAGAGTACACGCATAATTTTTACACGTTAGATTGATATCATCACAAAAGTACTATGTTCCAAATTTGAGACCAATAGCTTGTATATTTTTCGAGCAAACCCGTTTATTGTCAAATTGCGCAATTGTGTCATTTTGTATGGGAGGGGTAGAAGGGGTGGACCGTTTACGAACTTGTCCTCACTTTTTTGTCAAAAACGACGTGCACACAATTTGAACTTTCTAGATCAACTTGTTCTCAAGCTAGAGAGGACACAGACAAACAGACAGACGGATGGACAGACGGACGGACAGACATCCGGTTTTGAGATTTTTGAGTGATTATATGAACTTCTGTATCATTCATTTTTTTTCTCGGAGCCTTATTTCTTAGCGTTACAAACTTTGTGGCAAACTTATAATACTCTCAGATTTCTAGAGGATAAATCGTGTTTTTATGCTTAGTTATTGTTATTGCAAAAACTAATTTATAAATGGCTATAGTAAGCAAATAACAGACAGACACTCCAATTATATTTATAGATTTGAAGCTGATGCCATTTTCGTGATAGTACATGCCTGTAGTAGTAGTAGTAGTAGTATTTATGTCACAGGTTTTTTTCCAACAACTATTCGAGACAGTTTGGATATCAAATCAAGGTGATGAAAATTGACTAAGATTTCGTAGTTTAAATCGAATCTACATATTTCAGTAACGAAATCTAGGAAAACGGAGCAAGTTTCTCGCACAAAGATAGCGAATTGGTATCGATCTGAATTAACGGTTTGATATAGCAAAGACACCGTGAATCTACATTGAACTCATGCAACGGATCAATATCGAAATATTCTCGCAGTTCGATATCGAAACGTTTCACCGGATTAATATCAGCTATAGCTATAGTCTCAGCTCGAGAGAAATGTTTCTTTTTTGTCGATTTCGTTACTGAAAGCGATTTGATTTTGACTTTGAAAGCGAAGTCAGTCAAATTTTGATATTGAAATTTTCTGTTACATAACAAATTGTAAAATTTTAAAGCACTTGGAATAGACAGGATACCGTCTGAGCTAACGAATCATTACTTATTGTTAATAATATTGCTTAAAGTGGCGATATTCCACCATCTCTTCGTAGTTCCATTGTCATTAATCTTAATTGTTGATAGGTGAGCATCGAAAATTGCGGACTCCTTTTTTACATGGATATTTTTAATGGCTCGATTCAACCAAAAATGTTGTAAGTCTCGAAATCGTTACCATAAATTTGTAATTGTTACTCTAACAGGCACTCATAATCTCAAATGAGCAGTAAGCAAAACATGAGCAGTGAGCAAAAAATGCGCATTTTATCTTCTTATTGAAACGAATCTGAAACACTAGGTAGGCACGAAGAACTATGGTCATAATATGTAGTATTGCTTAAATTCGGTATGAAAATTGGTATTTCGCTACAGCTCGGTTGAGCTTATGGGTGCCTGTATGTCGGAGCTCGTTTTGATGACTGCCGGAGTTTTGAGTTTTATGTTGTTGTTCTTGCGTTTTGCTTCATCGATCTCGTAGCGAGAAGGCGATTAGAACACCAAAGGAGTTGTAGGGCTGCTCAGTATCGTACGCCTTGCAGAAGATAGATACATGATGGGGGTGATCTTAACTGTGAGTCTATCTCTCGCGTACTTATAAGTATATCTATATACATATAAAGTATATATAGTATATAATCAAAATTTTTCGAGTTCATTTGTAACCAATCTAGCGCTCAAATATTTAAAGTCGAGCTAATACGCGAGTCGCGTAAGCGAGAATTACGTTGCAGCGACGAGTTGATGCAGTTTCTTTGCGATAATCCATTCAGTCCAAGTACTGTAGAAATTGAAAAGTTTTAAATAACAAGACAAATCCATGTTCCTTACGTACTTCGGTGCAGCGGAGATCATTTACTTTTTATACTCTAAAAGAAAGTTAAAATTTTGTACACTTCGTTTTTGAAAAAAAAGTTAGGAAATTTTCATGAACATGCCTCTCCTCATAAAAACCCAAACTTGCATAAACAAACGAATAAAATATTGATTACATGTACTGGAGCTATTGATCGTATCAACAATTAAGTATTAAATTGACAGCAGCCCTGCCTTAAAGAGGATTCCATTTATGAAAGGGGGTCCAACTAAGTCTTCCTTAACCACTCTAACCTGTAAATTGACTTTCCGTGCATCCTCAACTTGTTCCAAAAGTAATAATGTTGTGCCCAACTTGTTGACAGTTTATTTAGGCTGTAGGTGAAAACTGAGAGTGTTATAAGTTTGCTCTAAAGTTTGTAACGCCAAGAAATAATGCTCGCACAGAGGTGCCAAGGGTATAGAAATATTTGTTGTGGCTCAAACATCTCAAAACCGGATGTCCGTCCTTCCGACTCTGCGCGATCTAGCTAGAGAACGCGTTGAGCTAGAAAGTTCAAATTTCGTACACTTCATTTTTGACGAAAAAGTATGGTGAAGTTCATGAACGGGCTACATCGCTCCACCACTTCTACCTCCTCCAATATAAAATATCATAATTTCGCAATTTGAAATAAACTGATTTGCTCAAAAAACATGAAAGCTAATGATGAAATGAAATTTGGAATATATTTCTTTTAGATTGATTTCTATTTATCGTAAAAAAAAATGATTCATGTCCTCCCTCTCCTTCCACCACCTCCAATAAATTGCACTTTTTCATGAAATGCTCGAAGCCAATTTATAAAATTTATGGAGCTGAAATTGTGCACTACATATTTATTTAGAACTATTAGTAAAATTAATAAAAATTAAACGATTAGCTTTACCCCTTCTAGCCCCTCCCATATAAAATTATACAATTTTCCAATTCGAGATTAAATAGATTTCTTTGAAAAGCATTAAAGCTATTGATCTGAAATTTAGGATATATTGCTTCTATGATGATTTCAATCTACTGTATACAAATTATTCGTGTCATCCCTGTCCTTCCACTATCTCCATTACAAACTGCACTTTTTCATGAAATGCTCTAAGCAAAGTTACTCAGTGCGAATAAAATTTATGGAGCTGAAATTGTGCACTACATATTTATTTAGAATTATTATTAAGACCAACAAAAATTATACGATTAGCTTCACTGCTTCTATCCCCTCCCGTACAATCTGACACAATTTCGCAACTTTAGAAAAAGTCGCTTTTCCTGAGAACTATAAATGGTACTGATCTGCAATTTGAAACATTTCAAAAGCATCGTGCATATATAGTTATTTCAGAAAAAGTTATTAAGAAGTCACTCCTCCTTCTAACACCTCCCAAACAAACAGCACAATTTCACTAAATCTAATGCGCTAATTTTCTCCGTACGTATTAAAATTTTTAATCCTAAATTTTGTATAAACCTTTTTGATAGCAACTTTATCGTGATGTGGGAAATTAGTTCAATGTTGCCACCCTCTACCACTTCCCCTTCAAAATTTCTTAAAGTCAAAAAATTGTTTTTTACGCCCGATAGTAGTTCTGTTACGTTTTTTTTTTGTATTTTTAGGCTAAACGCGAAAAAACAAAATTTCAGTGTAATATTTTTTTTCTGTGTCGATCACATTACTTTATTATTAGAGTAAGAAAGTAATATCAGCTTTATTGGTTTATCATCTACCACTCAAGACTGAATCAAATTAATGATCGCGTACGATGAATATAATAACACCTGTACTATTTGCTCCGAATTACGATCATGAACGTTCTCACACTATGTCGCTCGCTCAACAACAGCAATATGAGCAATGTAGAGAAACGAACGAGAAAATGCTTCTTTACCAAGAAAATAAGAACAATGAAACGTAAAATTCCAGTCAAGAGAGGAACCGACAACATTCAAAACAACGGAGAATACCGACAGGAGCCGACCATGGTCGAAATAACTGATATTGCTGACTGTGGCCCACGGCGAACGAATGAGTGGTGAACGAATATAAATCGATATAAATAGGCATGCGCCCGAGAATAGGAGTGAGTCTGGTTTAAGGCCGTCGACGAGTGAGTCGCTGTTTTGAAAGCGAATGAATTAAGCGATAATTTATGAGCAAACAAGTCTTAAGTGCGATTTAGTTAAATTAAACTAAGCCTTGCGTTTAAGGGGGTTACTGCCTTAATATGAAAAAAAATCGATTTTTTGTTTGGGCTGATTATCATTTTTCATTCAATTTAAAAAAAATTAAAATTTTAAATTAATTCAAAGTTGGGAAGGTCGGCGTAAATCGTACTATCAGTCTGTTAGTTTTTTTTGTTCTCCTGAAAAGGTTTTATTTTCACATTTTTATCTATGCATCAGTACATTTTTTTTGAAAACGATAACAGATATCAGTATGATTTTTTTTGTTTTGGTCGATAGTTAGGAGTACTAGTTAACAACTGTACAGAGGAAATTTCAAACAGCTTGTTATAAGTAACTCTTTTGTTTTTAAACAAAATGAAAATATTTAAAACTTTCACAGCTTATCAATGACTTAGTTTTGAATATTTTTGAAATTCCTCTGCTGTAAAGCATTAGTTTCACTAAAATTATAAGTGTACAAGAAATTATTAAAATCGGTCAAGCCATCCCCGAGAAAATGGTACCGCATTTTATATGGAAAACGGTTAAGTCAGTAACTTAACTTAAAGTGAACTGGTGGTTTTATTTCTTTACTTGAAATCTAGCGACCACTTGCGCACTTGAGTATTAATACTTCAAAATTCCTTGCACATAAGTTAAACAAATATTTTGTTTTCTCATTCAAATGAATTAGACTCTCAGACACAAGGCTGTGAGTTTCTGGCTGTATTTTAATTTTTACATTTTTTAAGATTAAAATCAAAGTATTTATATATATTTGAACAAATACCTTTTCATTGGTATTTAGTTTGTTTATTTTCGATCATTGGCTAGGGTTGCAGTGCGCTTACAAAAAAAAAAAATCCTTATTCTTTTAAATATGTAGATTTTAAATAGCTATTGATTGCAATCTCCATGAAGAGTTAGCTCTGCCCTAGAATCCTCATTCACCTAGTCTCCCCGTTCCACCCTAACCTACAAATTGACTTCTAACGCATCCATAACTTGTCCCATATACGAGTATAACAAAAATGTGCCTGACTTTGCAGATATTTTGTTGTCTCTGCGTTTTGTTTCTTAGTATTAGGAGATTTAAATTAAACGAATTATTCTTCCGATTTAATTTGCAGTTTTATAATGCCTCATAGAGGGTTTGATAGGGAACTTTCAACAAGACAACTTTCTTACAGATATTTATGCGTTAAATTAGATACTAGATAAATATTTTAACAATTTTTCTCATAATCATGATTGAGAAGCTGTCAGGCTAATTAAATCATCTCTAATTTCACAGCTTTCAGACATGAAAAATACTCCAATTATGAATGGCATCACGTTGAAAACCCTAACCGTTGTCAAATTCACGCTACATCAATTCGCTTGGCACCTGTGATAATAATAATATCCGACCTTTAATTTCGTTCTAAGACCTCTAAATATTTTTCACATTGAAGACTTTTCTGTAAAAAAAAGTGAAGATGTAATTAATTATAGCTCGATTATACTGAGAAATTGAACTGAGTTTTTTTCTTCTTTCAGTCTAATACAGCTGGCAATTCGGGATCACAATTGTTTATACGAAAATGAATATGAGATTATGGAAATTACCCTTTCAATGTTTTAAATTCATTAAAACTGAAGTATATCCCCGGAATAAAGTAACATACTGTGACATATGGGAACAAAAGAATAACATTATTATAAGCCCTTTCGTGAAAAGGTTGGCAGGATTAGCTTCATTTTTCAAGCGAGTTGAAGGCTTTCATTCTTGTTTTGTTTTATTTTTTCTCCTAAAGATTTTCATAGAAACTAAATCGGCTTTGACCCTACCAATGGAACATTATTATTATTATTTTTATTCAGTTGGGACATAAAAAAATATAAACGTAGTCTTTTTACATTTATTGGCCTCAAGTAGGATGAACATGGAATCTTTTTTTGGAACTTTCATTATAAAAAGATTATTCGTATGTCCTTTTTTAAGGCATATGGCAAAAAAAAAATAATAATTGTGAACTCAAAATTTATAAATGTAAGAAAACATGAGCTAGGGTGTAGCCTAGTTGTGGGTAGCATGTTGGTCTACAATGCGAAGGTCGTGAGTTCAAATCCCGGTCATAATTCAAGCACACTGCTTACATGGATGTACCTTGGTTACCTGAATCTCCGAAAATGAAAAATTCGTGGGTAGAGGGTTGTGCGAAGATCTAACAACCCTTCCACAATAAATAATGAAAATGTTAAGGAACCTGAAGATCAGGAGGCCAAGGCCCGATTTGGGCTATAGCGCCATTGAAGAAGAAGAAGAAAACATGAAAATGTTGTAAAGAAAAGTTGGTTAAAAGATATGCAAGGTACAATATTGAGCGGATTGTAACACTTAAACATCTGAAAAATAAATAAAAGGAAACCCATCCGTCTTCCATTCAACCTGTAAATCACAGGCTCCATAAAATCTAGAATGATGTATGCAATGTTATTAAATTTCTTTCAAAATAAAAAATTCGAAGCACATGCGAACTTTAAATGATTTATGTATGTCCAATATAAGAATTTTAAAAGTAAATAATCTCTCATTCAATAAATTTATTGACTGATTTTAAAGGAAATTGATGTTGCCAAAAAACATCTGCAAACGAGTCGGGCGGAACTTAATTTTTCTGGGAACAAGTTAGGAAGCTTATGAGCAGATTAGGGTGGTTGGAGATAAGAAAGACTAAGGGAACATAGGGGAAGGGGTCCTATCAATTATTTAACACTTAAGGGGGATTGCGGTCAATATTTCATTCATTTATTTTTGAAGGGATTTGTATCGAAGGAAGGAGCCAATAGAAGATCTGGGTGGATATTGATGCATAATTGTTTGATTGATTGCCTGAATTACGTTCAAAATTCTTTAAATAAAAGGATAGTTTCACGGAAGAATAAATTCTTTGAAATTTGGAACATTTCAAATTTATGAAATCATTGGTCATCGATTCATTGCTCTTTCTTCATTTATTCCAAATTAGTTTTGTAAAAAATAGTTTTAATTTATTACTAGATTTAGTTTTCATTAGTTACGATATTGAGCATCGACCATTTGGCTATAAGTCGCCGATGGAGAAGATGTCTCCTCGATGTGCGAGCGAAACGTGGAGCTGATGTGGGGAGCGATCACCACTTGATGGTTGCCTGCTTGAGATTGTGTACAGCAGCTATCCGACGACCACAAATTCTTCAAATGAAGCGCAAGCTTAATGTGGTTAAACTCAGAGATCCCACCAAAAACGCGAATACACCACTATTTTAGGTGAAAAGTCATCCACATTGGGTGAATATGAAATGCGCAACCTGGACGCTAATTGGGGGGTAGCCAGAAACACTTTTCTAACTAGTGCTGAAAAATCTGTGGGATATGTGCAAAGCGGTGAGAAACCCTGGATTACGCAAGACACATGGGACAAGGTTGGCAATCGGAAAAAAGCCAAATTGGCAATCATCTCTCAACCCGATGTCAACCAACGAACGCCCGATCTGAGGCAGAACTACCGCGATGCTTATATACAGCTTAAAAAGGCTGTTAGACGCGACAAGAGAAAGGCCATTGAAGATCTGGCGAACAAGGCAGAATCTGCGGCTTACCTTGAAGATATGGCTTCACAATTCAAAATCATGGAACAGTTGACGAACAGGAATTTCACCGCCAACCACGTGGTGAGAGATGTCAACGGAACTCTCCTTAATATGAGTGAACACCTGTTGCGGCGATGGAAGGAATACTTCTCTGATACTTTAAACATCTTGTCAGAGGAAGATATTGCAGAAACAGAAGAACTAACAAACATCCAACCTCAACAATCCACTATTAGGGACGATCCCCCAGATAAGGAAGAGATAGTTTCTGCCATTCGGTCAATGGCGGGAAGGAAAGCTCCAGGTATAGACAAACTACAAACTGAACTTCTCAAAGCGGACCCGGAAATAATAGCCGATATACTCCTCTCACTCTTTACTGCGGTGTGGAATGAAGGAAGATATCTGACTGAATAGAAGGAGGGCGTCATTATAAAAATTCCGAAGAATGGCGACCTTCGGGATTGTGGCTATTGGCGTGGTATATGTCTACTTACTGCCGTATCAAAAATTATGGCTAAGATTATTCTCAATAGGATTAGTGATGTCGTCGAGAGCACTCTCGAAGTTTATCAGGCTGGATTCCATAAAGGGTCGTCTTGTACCGACCACACAAATACCCTATGGATAATATTAGAGCAGTCAGCCGAAATGAGTTCGCCACTACATCTCATGTTTGTGGACTTCGAGAAGGCTTTCGACAGCGTTAAGCGAGATTACATATGGAATGCTTTGCGTACGAGAGGTATTCCAGATAAGGTCATAGCTATGATTAAAGAATCCTACGAAGATGCAAGTTGTCGCGTCTTGCATAGAGGAGAGCTGTCCGAGAGCTTCCCTGTGCGAACGCGTGTCAGACAAGGCTGCATATTATCACGAGCCCTGTTTCTGGTGGTAATAAATGACATCTTGAAAGCTGCACTAGAAGGTGGGAAAGGTAAAGTTCTTCAATGCAGACTATTTAACATCTTAAGTCACCTTGATTATGCTGATGACGTGTGTTTGCTTGCACATAACCGTTCGGACTTAGAGTCAAATGTTCGCTCGTTGCATTCTAAATGCAAAGAGGCGGGATTGAAAATAAATGTGCGTAAAACAAGTACATGCACATGGGTTCGAACGCAAGCACACCGATTGTTCTTAACGGATGTGGAAGAGTTGCAAGATTTTTGCTATCTCGGAAGCATTGTCAGCATGGACGGCGGAGCCAAAAAGTATGTTGAGGCTCGGCTAAATAAAGCTCGTCAGGCCTTCGGTATCTTTTCCCCTTTCTGAAGGTTAAGAGAGATCTCCCTTCGCACTAAGCTGCGAGTTTTTGACGCATGCGTCAAATCCGTGTTGTTAAATGGTTGTACTACGTGGAAAGTGACCGTTCGACTTACCAAGAAACTACAGACTTTCGTGAACCAATGCCTCCAACGCATTTTAGGAATATTCTGGTCAGAAGTGATCTCCAACGACGAACTTTGGAGTACAACTCGCCAGACTAAAATAGGTATTGAAATTCAAAGGCGGAAGTGTCAGTGGATCGGTCATACTTTGAGGAAACCAGAGCGAAACATCGCCAAATAGGCTCTGGATTATAATCTTCAAGGAAGATGTCGTGTTGGTCGACCATGTAACACGTGGAAGCGACCAGTTGAGCAGGAAGCCAGAGGAATAAACAAGTACTGGCGGCAGCTTAAGGCCGATGCTCAGGATCGCGTCTTGTGGAAGAGAGTTGTTTCTATCCTATGCTCCTACAGGGGGTCTTAACAGGAATTTGATTGATTGATTAAAAGCTATTTTCATTGTTGTGTACGTGTTAGAAAGCTTTGACGAAAATTATCGAACGAAGACTCAGTGAATACGCTAACAACATCATCGGCGAATATGAAGGTGGCTCTAGATCCCGACGATCGACAACGGACCAGTTATCCTCAGTAAAACAGGTGCTAGCAAAATGCTGGGAGTATGAAATTAATGTGCACCAACCGTTCGTCGATTTTTGTTAGTGTCGACCGTAATGCTCTGTACAGAATAATGATTGAATTAGGTGTCCCACCGAAACTAGTTCGGTTAATAAAAGCCACGATGGATAACAATGAGTGCCAAATAAAAATCCAAAACGAATTGACTCAAAGCTTTCCAATGGAGTTAGGTCTCAAGCAAGGAGATGGTCTTGCCCCCACGCTCTTTAGCTTGGTGCTCGAGTATGTCGCCAGGAAGGCAACTTCAGTAACCTCAGTGGACAGCAGAGATACGCTTCTCGTAAAATACGCACAGTTGGTGGCGTACGCAGACGACGTAGATATTTTGGTCCGATCAATATTTTGCGTTAAAGAGGTATTACAAGAGTTGGAGTCGGTAGCGGGTAAAGTAGGGCTCAGGGTCAATCAAGCGAAAACTAAATACATGACCTAGACACAAATGGCTGTCTCAGAGAAGCAGAACATTACTAAAGGTGAATACATTATTACTATTTATATTAGGGGAACACGTGAGAGCACTGCGGCCTTTTTTGGTCTATTGTGCGATTATTGCCCCTATACCCTACCATAACTCAATAGCTTTAGCTAATTTGAGTATCTGTAAGGGAGCCATGTTGGCTAGTTCCTCGGTGGAAATGAAACCTTTCCCCAGAAGATTATACCTTTTCCTTGCCACTGCTTCACAGTGGCATAGGATATGTATTGTCGTTTCTGAGTCTTCGAGACAGAGACGGCAGGTGTCGGTTTCAGCTAAGCCCATGTTATTGAAGTGGTGGTTCACTCCACAGTGCCCCGTCAATAGGCCAATTAGAGTTCTAATATCACTCTTCCTGAATTTTAGGATATCTTCCACTTTGTTTTTTTGTGGAATTATTAGTTTTTTTGAGGTTGATAAGCCTGGAAGTCTATTCCAGTAGATTTTGTGTTCTTGTTCAACCCACTTCTTAAGTGTCGAGCTTTGATGCCCTTTTGGTTTTCCGCAGAATGGCTCAGAACCAATAAAGTTTTTTTCCGCGCAATTTTTTGCAAGGCGATCAGCCTCTTCATTTCCCTCAATTCCCATATGTCCTGGTACCCACATTAAGCTTACGTCGTTCCTTTTCCCCAGGATGATTAGGTCTTGAAGACAGTCCCAAACTAACCTCGAACCGTGTTTATTGGATGATAGGGCTTTGAGGACCGTCTGACTATCCGATAGGATATAAATTGATTTGTTGCGTTGAGCTCTCCTTATATTCTCTTGGATACATAGCTCCATTGCAATTAGTTCAGCTTGGAAGACTGTGGCTTCTTGCCGAGTGGTTTTGAAACCGAGAAGTTAGGGCCTTTGACTCCGGCTCCTGTCCCCTCAGAGGTGCGCGAACCATCTGTATACCAGATGGTTGATCCCTCTTCCATTTCAGGTAGCGAGGATTGCCAGTCCTTGCGTTCTCTTATTACAACTTTGAAGGGAGTTTCAAAGTTATATTTTGTCGGCATAGCATCCGACAGTGTGGAGGATAGAACCTCCAATTTTGGATTTCTTAGGATTTTGAGGTGGCCTCTAAAATCCCCTGGTTTTTACTTGTTTTCCCTCTGTATGCGTAACACCCCTTTGATAGCTTCCTTTTTTATTTGTAGATGTATCGGAGGGATGTTAAGAAACATTTCCATTGCCGCTGTGGGACAGGTTTTCATAGCTCCTGTGATACCAAGACAAGCTAGCCTTTGGATTTTTTGTAGCGTAAGCTGTGCTTTTCTTTGTAAAGTTTTAGTCCACCATATCGTTGATCCGTATGTGACTATTGGAAGAATGATTGTTCTGTAGCACCAGTAAATCATTTTGGGCTTTAGTCCCCATTTCCTGCCAAATTAGCTTTTACAGGCCCAAAATGCCTTTAGTGCTTTGGCATGAGTCCATTCTATATGTTTATTCCAGTTGAGTTTGCTATCTAGTATAACACCCAGATATTTTAACTCGTCTGAAAAGGGTATTATTGTACCATTTATTGAAGGGGGTATGATGTACATTTTCCTTCTATTTGTAAATGGTACTAGCTCAGTCTTACCTGAGTTGATGTTCAAGTTTTTAGACTGACACCAGTTCATTATCACTTCTAAGGCTGATTGTATCCTTTCTGATATAATTAAATCATGTTTGCTCCTAATGATAATGACGAGGTCATCGAATACAACTTCGTACTTAAAATTTTGTACGAGCACCTTGCAAGAGAAACGAAATAAACTTGCATCACAATTGGGATATCTTGGGCAGGGCAAGAACGCCCTTTCACCTAGTCTTCCCTAACCACTCTAACTTGCTTTGCACGCATCCGTAACTTGTTTCAGGAATAATAAAGTTTCGCCCGACTTGTTGGCAGTTTATTTGTATATAACACCAAACGTGATATGCAAAATGTTTCATGCTAGATTTCAAGTTTACAGCTTTCACCATTTTCGAGGAAATTGAACGATTTTTGGTTAATTTGATTTGATGATTTTGAATGTGCTTATTAACATCCTTATCGCAGTGCTTTGTTACAATTTTAAAGTTGAAAGCTCTCATATGTGCAAAGGAGAAATACTTTTCTTGAATTTCCAATACAAAAATTTGTTTGGCCGGGGGTAAAAGGAGTGAAGCGAAGTTAATATTGTTTTTACATTTTCTAGTTTCAATGAAAATTACTAAAATTGTGTATTTGTATGGGAGGTGGTAGAAGGAGTATTCGAATCAAAACCAAATTCTTTACCGACATATGAAATAATATACTTTCTCAAAATTTGATGTTGATAGCTTTGCCGGTCTTGAAGAAAAATAATTTAATTAATTTTAGTTTTTAAAAGAATGCGATGAAGTTGATAATTTTTTCAAAATTGTTTGAAATAATAATAAAATTAATCGTTGCAAAATTTTGTTGTTGTTGTTATTTGTTGTTTAGCTTTGCTTGTTGCAATGGAAACCGAATAAATGCATTTTTGAAAATTGTGCATTTATATGGGAGAGGATAGAAGGATTAATATATCGGATCAATATTTTTTGACACTAATGACATTGTTATTATTATGCGACGACTTAATATTGAAGTTGATAGCTGAAATAGTTTCGGAGAAAATTCATTTTCTTTAAATTTCGGAATTTCATGAAATTTTAATGGAAGGGAGTAGAATAAGTGGGAGGGTGTGGCCCATTCTCGAATTTAAGGTTACTTTTTTGCTAGACATGACATATGATAAATTTCAGCATGACCATTCGTTCAAGAGTTATGTTGTAGAAAGACGGACAGATGGTCACTCGAAATCGAGGTTTTTGAGCGACAGCAAAGATTTCTGTACCCTTGGCGACTCTCTGCGAGCATTAGTTTTTAGCGTTACCAACGGTAAGGCAAAAGCAATATAGTCTCAGATGTTATGTAGAGTATAAAAATATCTTCGATAAATTTAAGAAAGATTCTAGTCAGACTTCAGCTCTAAAGAGTACATCTGGGCAAATAAAAGTAAGCATTAAGATTCAAAGACAAAAGTGGCAACATAGTTTGGGAGAGCTAGAGTAAGACATCTCTCAATAAGGTCTATAACCCCAAAGAAAGATGTTCAGCTGGTTGACTGCGTAGCACCTTTTGAATAAAAAAGATACCAAATGTGTAGGCAAGTTCTGTCGTCAACTAAAGACTGATGTTTAGGAGTGCGCCTTGTGGCGCCTACAACCAAAGAAACATTAATTGTGTATTAATCAAAGTCCTTCGGTGGTATTTTAATTATTAGCATCATTTTTGAAAGGCTGCTAATGCATAAATAAAGATTCGTTCCAGTTCATTTCCATTTCGTTAATCGTTTCAATTCTCTCTGAATTTCCCTATTATTGCGAATGCTATTCTTCGTCTAATCACAACAAACGTCTGAGTTTAATTGTCATGCTTTCATTAAAAACAGGACATGTACCCATAAAAGGCACAATAACTTTACATTTGCCTTTCCGAAGACCAATTGCCTTTAATTCTGTTTTGTGCCCAACAAAACACCTGCAATTGCAGTTCATAATGTCTATGGAAGCCACGAACATATCGAAGCGCAATAGCACAATTTGATTTTGCCGAAAGAACAAAAGGACAGTTTGCAGAACACTCAACTATATTACGTTGATGTGTACGTAAAATCGAATAAACCAGACTCTAAGTGAATGTGCACAACAAATTTTCGTTGTTGCTTCTTTTTTATTTCAAAATTTTGCCACTGTGGGGCTGGCTCAGAGTTTAATCCGAACAATGAAATCTCTGGACTAAATAATTCCTTAATTACTCAGCTTCATGGATGTCCTTTGTTCGGGCGAGGCATTCATTCAGGAATTGTGCTCGAAAACGAACAAGTGACATGGAGTGCTTATGTTGTAGTCGTAGCCAGAGCCAAGCTGATCACACGAATCTACTCTGAGTACTGCAGATAGTTATCATTTGCGGGATGCACACGATAAACAGCCGACTCTTTGTGAGCGGTTGCTCTTATGTACCACTAGTGGGTGGCCTGCTTTCATGCAGAATCCTGTAATTCTAGTCGTAGAAGCTTCCACTTCCAGCTAAATAGGTTAATTTAATGACGTGCAGTGCTGCATTTTACGAAACTTTTTTGAAGTAAACTTTTGAAAGGCCTGAACATATTCAACTGCTGCGGAATAATCTTTTCAAAGACATTTTGAAAGAAAGAGTCTTTTGAGTTATTAAGAAACCATTGGAAAGTAAAATTATGTCTATAAGAACGTCATACTCTAAATAGTAGATCCTTGAGTAGAAAAATTTAACACGATAAAGTAGGTACTCGTACTCTTACAACTTCTTCTTTCAAAAGAAAATGGAATGATGCAAAAAAATTAAAATGGTTTTATGAAAAAATTTTCATATTTGACGTTATGATTTCCTCATTCTTCTAACATTTCCGTAAGAAAAATCTTTAAAGAACAACTGACGAACAAAAATAAAAAAAAATACTCTAAACTTAGTGTACGTTTGGAAATTCTTCCGTCATCCTTCCGCTCCACATGACCAGCAGTTTCTTAAATTTCATGAGGGCTGACACTTCTGCATTGTCGAAGATGGCATACAATTCTCCAGTGTATCATATTCTCCAGATCGAGTCTTTCCTCACAGGTCCGAGGATTCTTCTGAGGACCTTACTTTCAAAGCCGTTAAGTAATTTTTCGGACGACTGAGTTAATTTCTACGTTTCGCTGCTATACCATATAACAAGTCTAATAACTGTTTAATATATTTAATGTTTAGTTTTCCAGTCTACGCTCTTGTTTTTGATTATTGCAATTACCGTCTGATTTGCCATTATAACCCTTCGTTTAATATCGATGGGGTCACTTCCATCCTTCAATATGTTTGCCATTAGGTAAACAAAGTTGTCTTCGTTTTCTAGGTTATAGTCTCCTACTGTAATATTTTGTCTGATTGGCGTCTTTTTCCTAATTTGTGTCATAACTTTTCTTTTGTTTTCGTTAATACGTTGTCCAACTTACTTTGCTATAGAGTCAAGGATTACAAATACTTCCTTAGGACTCTCCAGAAATATCTATGTCATCGGCATATGCTACAAATTGAGTAGATTTGAAGCATTGTGTTCTCTTGGTGTTAACGGGAAATTTCCGAACAACATATTCGAGTGTAAAGTTAAAAAGCCCTGATGGCAAGACCGTCACCTTTTTTATGGCCGTCGTCCGTTTTAAAGCTGGAAGTCAGATCATTTTGTACTCAGACTTGTGACTAAGACTCGGTCATTGTCATTCTTGTAAGCCAAACCAGTTTCGGTGGGACTCCAAACTCCAACGCGCGTACTGTTCGCGCCTGTCGATACTACCCTATGCTTGTTTGAAGTCAATATATATCTTGTGTATATCGATATTATATTTCAATCACTTCTCCAGAGCCTTTTGAACTGAGAATGTCGGTCGACCAGCTCTAAACCCCCTTTGGTATTCACAAATTTCCTTGTCCTCATATTGCTAAGCATTATATATAATATCGACAAGCTTAAATGCGGCGCAAGCGTACATATCCGCACTGTGTCAACACTTGACACCAATATATGAAAACATCCAGAACATGCCGGTGGAAAATATGAGGGCGAAAATACGAGACGGAATCAAATCCCCTGAGATATTAGCATACCAGGCGCGACGAAAAAATAGTGATTGGTTCGACCAAGAATGTCGCGATGCAATAGATAGAAATAATGAGGCTTACAACATCTTTACTGAACGACCTGCACGAGCCAAAAAGGATACATATGACAAACTTAAACGATATGCTAAAAAGAAATACAGGCGAAAACAAAGGAAGATCTAGACAAGATACAGAAAATGGACGACGATATGAAACAAAATAACACGCGAGATGCATACGCAATAGTAAAAGACCTAAAAAAGGGATATAAGCAGTATCTGCAAAGACGCAGAGGGCAACATCATCAGCGACCCACAAGAAATTCAAAGGAAATGGACTTCCCACTTCGAACATCTTCTCGATTTCTCTCCATTATCGCCGATCATGAAAGACAACATCTTAATTGAGGTTTCAACTGACGAAGAAGAATCATCAGCGACACTACCCATGCCTGTCGAAATCAAAGCAGCCCTATGTGACCAAAAACTTAACAAAGCGCCGAGAATTGACGAAATACCAATTGAACTTTTGAAAAACGGTAGAAACTGTGTTGCAGAACTACTACATATGATACGCGAAATTTGGACAGAGGAAAACATATGCTGACTCATGTCTACGACACCGTTAAAGGTAGAATGTTCGTTTTGGGTGGATTGTTAATTGGGTAAGTGAGCTGAATTATCCAAAGTTTAGTGTCAGTTGGAAGGGGGGAGGGAGGGGGGTGTGTGGGAAAGAACCAAAAACTACACTTGTTAATATCTACACCACGCATACAGATAGGAACCTGGAAATTATCATACTTATAAAGAGAATTGTGGGACAAACTTTAAAAATAATTTTAATTTCTTTTTATCCATTGGCGTCTGAAAAGGGGAGGCTAAAAACAAATTGTCGGCCGATTTTTTTTTTTTTGAAATGATTATATCTTCGAAATTACTTACCATAACAAATTCATACTTTTAGATCATTAAGGTGGCATACAGATCCACTAGAATCAGCTTAAAGGGAAGTCTATTGTTCTAAGGGGGAGGATCCGGAGGGTTGCAAATGAAAACACTTAAAAATTAATATCTCAACTATGTCTTAAGCTATGTAATTGAAACTTAAAACATATATTAAGCTATATTAGCGAAATAAAAGAAAAATATTTAAATTGATTATAGCAGTAGTGGAGGAAAATGAGGAGGATTTTAAAAATTGTGGAATTTTCAAAATTTCAAACTGTTATATCTCAATATCTTCCTTCAGGGGGGTAGTTGTACGATGAGTTTTTACCACTTCATGCAAGTATTTTTGGACAATAGCGACTCCACGGACCTGAGCTAACCTGTAGGATAGGAGCAGTAGAATTGACTTAAAGCCAGTCCTGGTTGCCCTAAAAATGGCAAATGGACACTCACTGGATAATGGCCTTATCATCCGTGATCTTAAGACCTAACTAATACGAGAAGCGGATGCAGCACTTCGGATACGGACGGACTCTACGGTAACGACTTTTGACATTCGAAAACGGACTATGATTGCCTTCTGGAACGTTCGAACATTGAATGACGGGGAAACGGCTGGGGTCACACCACCCATCAGTGATCGACCGTGAAATGGAGCACTGTAACATCCAAATCTTGGGCTTGAACGAGGTCAGGTGGACAGGATCACGAGAAGAACGAACTCCGAGAGGAAACACTATTCTGTACGTTGGTCCTGAGAGTGAAACGAAAAATGGCGTGTCGGTCGCCCTTACACCTAGAGCGAGAAACAGTCTCATCAGCCGGGAACCAATCTCGGATAGGATTATCGTCGTCAGGTTCAAGATCTGTGTCAGAAACGTCACAATTCTGGAGTGCTACGCACCAACTAATCCAGCAACACCTGGTGACAACGACGAGTTTTATAGCCAAATGAATGCCACCTTCGATCGTGTTCCAAGAGCTGAAATTATTATCATCTCAGGAGATATGAACGCCCAGGTTGTTTCTGACTGTTAGATGCGATAAATGGTCAATAAGGCAGAATTTGCGGCTTACCTTGGGGTTATAGGTTCACTATTTAAAATTAGGAAACAGCTGACACAGGAACCAGAATTTCACCGCCAACCACCTGGTGAGAGATGTCAACGGAACTCTCCTTAAGAACAACTACCAAACATCCAACCGCAACAATCCTCTATTAGGGACGATCCCCCAGATAAAGAAGAGATACTTTCCGCCATTTGGTCAATGGCGGAAAGGAAAGCCCAAGGTATAGATGAACTACCAACCGTACTCCTCAAAGCGGACCTGGACATAATAGCCGATATACTCCTCCCACTTTTAACTGAGGTGGAAATGAAGGAAGATATCCATCTGAATGGAAGGAGGGCGTCATTGTGAAAATTCCGAAGAATGGCGACCTTCGGGATTGTGGCAATTGGCGTGGTATACGTCTACTTACTGCTGTATCGAAAATCATAGCTAAGGAAATCTCAACAGGATTAGTGATGTCGTCGAGAGTACGCTCGAAGTTTATCAGGCTGGATTTCGTAAAGAGTCGTCTTGTACTGACCACACAAATACCCTACAGATAATATTGGAGCAGTCAGCCAGAAATGGGTTTGCTACTACATCTCATGTTTGTGGACTTTGAGAATGCTTTCGACAGAGTTGAGCGAGATTTCATGTGGAATGCTTTGCGTAGAAGAGGTATTCCAGATATGGTCATAGCTAAGATTAAGGAATCCTACGAAGATGCAATATGTCGCGTCTTACATAGATGAGAGCTGTCCGAGAGCTTCCCTGTGCGAACGGGTGTCAGACAAGGCTGTATATCATCACCAGCCCTGTTTCTGTTGGTAATCAATGACATCCTGAAAGCTGCACTAGAAGATGAGGAAGATAAAGGTCTTCAATTGAGACTATTTAATATCTTAAGTCACCTTGATTATGCCAATGACGTGTGTTTGCTTGCTCATAACCTTTCGGACTTAAAGTCAAAAATTCGCTCGTTGCATTCTATATGCAAAGAGGCGGGACTGAAAATAAATGTGTGTGAAACCAAGTACATGCACATGGGTTCGAACACAAGCACATCGATAGTTCTTAATAGACTACATGTGGAAGAGGTGCAAGATTATGTTATCTCGGTAGCATTGTTAGCATGGACGGCGGAGCCGAAAAGGACATTGAGGCTCGTCTAAATAAAGCTCGTCAGGCTTTCGGTATCCTTTCCCCTATCTGGTGGTTAAGAGAGATCTCGCACGAAGCTGCGAGTTTTTGATGCATGCGGCAAATCCATGTAGTCCTATGGCTGCACTACGTGGAATATGACCGTTTCACTTACCAAAAAACTGCTAACTTTCGTGAACCAATGCCTCCGACGCATTTTGGGAATATTCTGGGCAGAACAGATCTCCAACGCGCAACTTTCGAATACAACTGAACAGACTAAAATAAGCATTGAAATTTAAGATGGCAGTGGCAGTGGATTGGACACATTTTGAGGAAACCAGAGCGAACCATCGCCAAACAGGCTCTGAATTATAATCCTCAAGGAAGACGTCGGGTTGGTCGACTATGTAGCAGATGAAAGCCAGCAATTGTTGAACAGGAGGCCAGGAGAATAAACAATTCCTGGCAACAGCTAAAGGTCGATGCTCAGGATCGCGCCTTGTGGAAGAGAGTTGTTTCTGTTCTGTGCCCCTATAGGGGTTCTTAACAGGAATTTGATTGATTTATATCTCAAAACTGAGTACAAATATCCAATCGAAAATTCGTTAGATTGTAGGACTTTATAATTTTTAATTTTGGTAAAAATTTTAAGTTGCAGGGTGTAAGGGGATGGATGTGGTAAGCAACAATGTTGAAAATTTTGAGTTATTTGTTTTAGGGATCTGGTAAAAAATACAAAATTCATATCAAAATTAACCACTATGTAGTTCTACAATCTGACAAATTTTTGATTTGATATCTACACTATTTTTTGAGATATAAGGATTTGTAATTTTAAAAAGTGCGCCATTTTTGAAATGCTCCCCATTTCCCCCCGCTACTATTATTTCAACATGTTATATTTTTTTTTGTATTTCCCTAGTATAGTTTAATATACGTTCTAAGTTTCAATTACATAGCTTAAGAGATAGTTGAGATATTAATTTTTAAGTATTTTTCTTTGCACCCCCCTGACCCTCCCTCTTACAATAATTATCCACTCCTTAAGCTGATTCCAATGGAACTATATACCACCTTGATGGTCCCTATATAAGAATTTTTTACGATAAGTAATTTCGAAGATATAATCATCTGAAAAAACAATTCGGCCGACAATTTGTTGTTAGCCCCCCCTTTTCGGACGACAATGGATAAAAAAATTAAATTATTTTTAGAGTTTGTCCCACAACCCTCTTTACATCTTCACTGATTTGCAACTTTCTATTTGCATTCGTGGTGGAGATATTAGCATGTGTAGTTTTCGACTTTTTCCCTCCCCCGCCTCCCCCTTCCACCTAACACCCCCTAAAATTTAGAAAATAGAGCTCACTTACCCAATCAACTATTCACCCAAAAACGAACATTCTACCTTTAACGGTCTCGGAGGTATGAGTCCATATGTAGGGCGTACGGCGGAGACGGATTTTTTTTTGCATTTTTAGGCTAATTTAGTCATGAAACGCGAAAAAAAAATTCAGGATAGCAAATTTTTTTTTTCCTATGTCGATCACAATACTTTATTATTAGAATAATAAAGTAATATCCGAACAAAATAGTTTGGATCAAACAGAAACATATCGTCTAATTTTTTTTGGTCCTACTTATAATTCTAAATAAATATTTAGTGCACAATTTGGGCTGCATCAATTTTATACGTACTGAGTAAATTTGTTAATAGTTTTCCTTAAGAAAGTGCAGTTTGTATGGAAGGTGGTGGAAGGAAGGGGAGATTGGAATCACCATGAAAGTAGTATATTCCAAATTTCAGATAAAACGCCATTTATACTTTTCGAACAAATTCGTTTATTGACAAATTACGAAATTATTTCATTTTGTATGGGCGGGGGTAGAAGGGGAAAAGCTGATCATCTAATTTTTCTTGATTTTACTAATAACTCTAAATAAATATTTGGTGCACAATTTCAGCTCGATAAATTTTATACGCACTGGGTAAATTGGTCTATAGCATTTCATGAAAAACTGCATTTTAGTGGAATGAGGGTAAGGACAGGAATAATTTTTATACAGTATATTGAAACCATCATAAAACTATTACATTCCAAATTTCAGATCAATAGTATTTGTACTTTTCGCGTAAATCCGTTTATTGTGAAATTTCGAAATTGTGTAATTTTTTATGGGAGAGGGTAGAAGGGATGGAGCGATTTGGCCCGATCACAAACTTGACCTTACTTTTTTGTCAAAATCGACGTGTACACAATTTGAACTATCTAGCTCAACGCGTTCTCAAGCTAGAGAAAATACGGACGGACGGACAGACAGACCAAGTTTCGATGTCGAATCGCAAACCGAGGACACTCAAAAATACAACCGGTTCCTAAATTCGACATAGGGAAACTCAAAAACGAGAAAATAGTTGCGAAATATGCGTTAGCCTTGGAGAGGCACTTCACGACAATGCTGAATACCACTGTCAGCATGCCAATAGAAGAAATGTGGCAAAAAATCAAAGATGGCATTACATCTGTCGCAGAGGAGGTGATAGGACAACAACCCCGGCGCAAAAGAAATGATTGGTTCGACAAAGAATGCCAAGATGCCTTAGAACGAAGCTTACAAAATATTAACGGAACGGCCGACACGAGCCAAACAAGACAAGTACAAGGATCTTAGACGATTTGCAAACAAAATATGCAGACAAAAAAAACGGAAGTACAATAATGACGAAATTAAAAACATGGACGAACAATTTAAATTACACAACACAAGAGCCGCGTATTCCCTTGTCAAAAGGATGAAAGAAGGTTACAAGCCGAAAACGACCCTATGCAAGGATGCGGAAGGGAACATTATAAGTAACGCGGAAGATATAAAACTAAGATGGGCACAATATTTTGAACACCTTCTTAACCCGAGCCCATCACCTACACGAACAGCAGCAGCAGATACAATAGCAGGTATAACTGATGTAACAGCTGATGAAGGATCCGCTTTGAGTCCTCCCACACTCGAAGAAGTAAAACCAGTCCTAAGGAACCACCCAAACAACAAAGCGCCGGGCACTGATCAAATCCCAGCTGAACTTCTGAAAGCCGGCGACACCTGCATAGCGCATCTCCTACATAGATTAGTCGCGGACATATGGACGCAGGAAATACTTCCTGAAGATTGGCGCAAGAGCATCATATGTCCAATTTATAAAAAAGGTGACAAACTCTGCTGCGAAAACTACCGAGGAATATCTCTGTTGTGTACGTCTTATAAGATTTTGACGAAAATTCTAGAAAAGAGAATTAAGCCCTATGCTGATAAAGTAATTGGTGAATACCAAGGCGGATTTAGAGCTGGACGCTCAACCACGGACCAGATATTCTCAGTTAAACAGGTGCTGGAAAAGTGCTGGGAATATAATATTGATGTGCACCAGATATTTGTTGACTTCAAACAAGCATACGACAATATCGACAGGCGCGTACTGTATAAAATCATGTTGGAGTTTGGAGTCCCACCGAAACTGGTTCGACTGACAAGAATGACAATGACTGAGTCTTTGTCACAAGTCAGAGTAGAAAACGATCTGACTTCCAGTTTTAAAACAGACAACGGCCTTAAACAAGGTGACGGCCTCGCACCAATGCTTTTCAACTTAACACTCGAATATGTTGTTCGGAAACTTCCCGTTGACACCAAGGGAACACTATGCTTCAAATCCACACAACTCGTAGCATATGCCGACGACATAGATATCCTTGCAAGATCTCTGGAGAGTGCTAAGGAAGTATTTGTAAACCTTGACTCGGTAGCAAGGGAAGTTGGACTACGCATTAATGAAAACAAAACAAAAATTATGACGCAAACTAGGAAAAAGACGCCAATCAGACAAAATATTACAGTAGGAGACTATAACCTAGAAAACGTAGACAACTTCATATATCTAGGGGCAAATCTATCGAAGGATGGAAGCGAACCCATCGAAATTAAAAGAAGGATAATGATGGCAAACAAGACTTATTATTCGGTACTTCCAATAATCAAAAACAAGAACGTGCACAGGAAAACAAAACTTAAGCTATACAAAACAATCATAAGACCTGTGCTATGCTATGGCAGCGAAACGTGGACATTAACTCAGGCGTCCGAAAAACGACTTAACGCCTTTGAAAGGAAGGTCCTCAGAAGAATCCTCGGACCTGTGAGGGAAGACTCAATCTGGAGAATACGATACAATAGAGAATTGTATGCCATCTTCGACAATCCAGAAGTGTCAACCCTCATAAAATTTAAAAAATTACAATGGGCTGGTCATGTGGAGCGGATGGATGACGGAAGAATTCCCAAACGCACACTAAAAGGGAAAGTCAACGGACAAAGACCGGTCGGAAAACCACGAAAGCGCTGGGAGGATTCGATTGACGCAGACAGCAAATCACTGCTAAGATTTTCAAACTGGAGGACGCGGTCACTGAACCGAGATGGATGGAGGCAAAGCATTCAGGAGGCCAAAGTCCGATTTGGGCTGTAGCGCCATCGTAAGTAAGTAAGTAAGGACAGACAGACAGACAGACAGACATACAGACAGACGGACGGACATCCGGTTTTGAGATTTTTGAGTGGTTATATGAACTTCTGTATCATTAATTTTTTTCTCCGAGCCTTATTTCTTGACGTTACAAACTTTGTGGTAAACTTATAATATTCTCAGATTTTATCTAAAGTATAAAAATAATAATATGTTCCAGAATTGTTATGAACCGACCCCCTGGTCTAACGTTCACAAGGTGTTTCCTTTGAAATGAAAAAAACACATAAACTGAAAATTTTTGAATAAAGTTGTAAGTTAGAAACTTGCGAAATGCATTTAAAAAATCTCTAATAGTACGAAATATTAACTGATTGAATACCTTCAATACTTCAACCCCCTTCCATACAAAATTATTCTTTCGATCATTTTTAAGAAATCAATTATTTAAAGCCGTCAATTTAAAATTTTGCGTAAAAACTTTTAAAAATATGTGAAACGAAATTGCGCCTAAAGTTTTGAGATCTCACTTGCCCGTTCACCTCCTCCCATAAAAAAGTATGATTTCGACCAATTTCAATAAATCAACTAATAACCAACAAATTAAAAGCTGCGGACTTGAAATTTTGTACGAGCAGCTTACAAGAGAAGCTAGGGTGTAGCCTGGTGGGTAGCATGTTGGTCTACAATACGATGGTCGTAAGTTCAAATTCCGGTCGATGCATAATTCCAGCACACTGCCTGCTTGGGTATACCTTGGTCACGTCAATCTACGAAAATGAAAAATTCGTAGATAGAGGGTTGTGCGAAGGTCTAACAAACCTTCCACAATAAATAATGAATAAATGTTAAGGAACCTAAAGATCGAGAGGCCTAGGCCCTATTTGGACTGTAGCGCCATTGTAGAAGGAGAAGAAGCTTACAAGAGAAACGAAATAAAACTGCATCACAAATTTTACGATTCCCTTACGTTTCGTAAATGTAAAATACACTGAATTTTATGAAAATTCAGCTTCGTCTATGAAATTGACATTCTATTCAGAAAATATTGGACGTGATTCAAGCAAGCAATGGAAAAATTATTAACATCCACCCACCCTTATAACCCCTCACCCCTCCACTCATAAAAACTCAAACTTGCATAAATAAATGGATGAAAAATTTATTATATATACTGGAGCTATTGATCGTATCCGCAATAGCCCTGCCCAAGAACCCGCTTTCACTAAGACTTCCCTAACCACTCTAACCTGCATACTGACTTTCCACACGTCCCAAGAATAATAAAGTTTCGGCCGACTTGTTGGTAGTTTATTTATTTGATATGCCAAAATAAAAAGCGCACAGAAAAGTTTATTATGTACAAAACTTGTTTTTATAGTCATAAATGCCGTGCATTTCAGTACCACTTGGTTTTGTTCTCCTTATTTCGATTTGGCATGCAAAAAAAGGTACGCAAAAATTGTTTTCTATATGAAATTTTTCATCATAAAAGCAGTGTATTTTGAGTAACATTTGCTCAAATGCAAAATTGCTAACCAACTTCAGAATTTTGCTGCAATTATAATCAATTTAAAAAAATATTCATGTTCAGTCATACACAGTATACAAGCGACAGTGCCAAGGTTTTTCAAGCGTTTAAGAGAATTTACTAATGAGTCAGTTAATAAAGTTAATAAAGTTTGTAAAAACAGCGAAGTAGTTTTTGTTTCAATTGAAATTTTTCTTAACGCCCAAGCGCACAAATTTATGATACTAATATTCTCGAAACACGATGCGATACTTAAACTTTTCATTCGATATTACTAGTGTCACTATTCAATATATAATTCAGCCGACTTCCATTAAAAACATCAATAAAAATATTTTAGCTCGCATCGTGTGCCGAAGGCATTAAAGAAATTATTTAATGTATGCCTACTTTAATATAATTAATTAGGTATGAAATAGTAGAATAGACCGAAAAGAACTTGGAAAGACCAAATTAGCTACGAAATTATACAGAATAAAAAGCAGAAAGGTCCCTGGAAAATTCCCTTAATAATTTAAAAAATTATGCCACAGAATTTACATTGTGGCAGCTTTACAAATATTACGTATATAAAATTTCACTTATTACTCCAAACATATTTCTAAAATTAATCTCTGAATAATTTCTGTGCAAAATACACTAACGAAAATTATAAAACCCAAAGTTCATTGCAACTTCAGTAATGTTGTATATCACATTAAATGCTATTAAATGTATAAAAGAAAAATATTAATATTTAAACCGACATAAAATATTTCCATAAAATTGTTTTCTATGTAAAATTTTCCCCATTGCCCATTGAAATAAAGTTTATCTCTGTTGATTTTCGGCATTTCCAAATGAAAGAAGAATACGAACAAGCATTTGTATCGAATCGATATATCCGAAATTCAGAAAATAATTGCACTTCACATGAAACTCAAACAATGAATTTCGAATGCATTCGGCATTTTTCACATCGAAAAATTTATGGTTTCCAAGCCCTATTTAATTTTCCAGTTCAAAGAACCGAAACTTGTAGGATGCTAACGATTAATTTTTAGCGACAGCTACGAGTGTCTATTTACTATGAGATGCCCTATTGGAAATATGTCTCCGAGATAGAATCCATTGGATGCCATTTAAGATTTACACAATTTGGTGGGGCGTATGTATGCTTACGATGCCTAATAAATTCGACATTTGAGATGTGCATAATGAATTTGAAAAGATTCCTATTTTTTAAATGGGGGATGTTGAAATAAGATATCCTCAGACAATTCAGCGTCTTGTAAAAGCGAAAACAGCTCATTGCCAAATATTTATCATTGTTCATTACAAAAGAAAATACTAAGAAGTGTGATCAAAGTAAATCGTGAGGGCCGACGAATACGTTAACAGCGCTCTTAATGAATATAAAACCAACTTGAGAAATTTCACGAAAATTTACATCATTTCAATGTAAGTAGTTAACAAATCAGAAAGCAATTTATAAATGTAATAGTAATGATATACGTAGGTTTGATCATCCTGAAAAAGGACCCTTAACTAGAGATCAGGTAACATCATTAAAACTAAATTTACAATAAGAATTGTCTAAGGGGAAGAATTATGTGGAATTGGTTTCATTTCCTTCAATACATTTATTCTTAAAAAACGCAAATCTTTAGACGAAAAATGCTTCGGGTGCAAACAAAGCTTATACTTCACCATAAATGAATGAGGTGTAAACCTTAAAGCCCCCCTGATGTGGACTTTTATTAAATGATGGAATGAAATGAAAATAAACTGCCAACAAGTCGGGCGAAACTTTATTATTCTTGGGACAAGTTGCGGATGAGTGGAAAGTCAATATGCAGGTTAGAGTGGTTAGGGAATGCTAAGTTTGGGTTTTTATGAGGGGAGGTGGAGGGGTACGGGTGGGTGGATGTTAATAGCTTTTTAATTAATTGCTTGAATCACGTCCAATATTCTCTGTATAGAATGTGTTTCATAGACGAAGTTGCATAGAATTTTCATAAAATTCGGTGTATTTTACATTCACGAAACTGAACATTTGTATAGGAGGGGGTAGAGAAGGTAGGGGAATCGTAAAATTTGATATGCAGTTTTATTTCGATTTTTTTGTAAGGTTCATTTCAAGATCGTAGCTTTTAGTTTGTTGGTTATTAGTTGATTTAATGAAATTGGCCGAAATCATAGTTTTGTATGGGAGGGGGTAGAAGGGCAAGCGCGATTTCAAAACTTTTACAGCAACTTCATTTGAATTATTTTTATAAGTTCTTATGCAAAATTTGAAATTGATAGCTTTTAAGAGTTAGCTGATAACTGATTTCTTAAAAATGCTCGAAAAAATAATTTTGTATGGGAGGGGGTAGAGGAGGTAGGGGAATCGTAAAACTTGTGATGGGATTTTTTTCCTTTCTATTGTAAGGTGCTCATACCAAATTTCAAGTTCGTAGCTTTTAATTTGTTGGTTATTAGTTGATTTAATGAAATTGGTCAAAAACATACTTTTGTATGGGAGGGGGTAGAAGGGCAAGCGCGATTTCAAAATTTTTAACGTAATTTAATTTCAACTATTTTTTCAAGTTTTTTGCAAAATTTCAAATTGATATCTATTAATAGTTAGGTGATAATTGATTTCATAAAAATGGTCGAAAAAATAATTTTGTATGGGAGGGGGTAGACATTTTAAAGATTTTCAACCAGTTAATATTTCATATATTTATTAATTTTTTTCGAATGCATTTCGGAAATTTTCAAGTTTCTACCTTAAAATTTGACTCAAAAATTTTCAGTTTATGTGTTTTTTTCAATGCAAATGAAACACCTTGTGCACGTTAGACCGGGGTGGTCGGTTTATAACAATTATGGATCAAGCTATTATTATTTTTCTATGTACATCAAATAGATGTATCCACACCCAAAATTTAAACTTTGTACCTTTTGCCAGAGACCTAAAAAACTTACTCAAAATTTTCAAAATTTTTGATTATCACCTCCCTCCCCTTACACCCCCCAACTTAAAATTTTTACCAAAATTAACTATTATATAGTTGCACAATTTGACAAATTTTCGATTTGATATCTGTACTGCTTTTTGAGATATAAGGATTTGTAATTTTGAAAAGTGCGCCATTTTTGAAATGCTTCCCATTTCCCTCGACTATTATTATTTCAACATGTTATATTTTTTTTCTATTTTCCCAGTATAGCTTAATATATGTTTAAAGTTTCAATTACATAGCTTAAGAGATAGTTGAGATATTCATTTTTAAGTGTTTTTCTTTGCACCCCTCCGGACCCTCCCCCTTAAAATAATTAGCTATTGTCTAAGCTGACTCCAATGGAACTGTATATCACCTTAATGGTCCCAAAATATGAATTTTTTACAATAAGTAATTTCGAAGATATAGTCATTTGAAAAAACAGTTCGGCCGACAATTTGTTTTAGCCCCCTCTTTTCGGACCCCAATGGATAAAAAAACTAAATTATTTTTAAAGTTTGTCCTACAACCTTCTCTATATCTGTATTGATTTTCAACTTTCTATCTGCATTCATGGTGGAGATATTAGCAAATGTAGTTTTCGACTTTTTCCCTCCCCCCGCCTCCCCCTTCCACCTAACACCCCCCAAAATTTAGAAAATAGAGCTCACTTACCCAATCAACAATCTACCCAAAAACGAACATTCTACCTTTAGCGGTCTCGGAGATATGAGTCCATAAGTACAGCGGGACGGATTTTTTTTTTTGCATTTTTAGGCTAATTTAGTCATGAAACGCGAAAAAAAAAAAAGTTCAGGGTAGCAAAGTTTTTTTTTTTTCTTGTGTCGATCACAATACTTTATTATTAGAATAATAAAGTAAAAGTATTGAGATTTATTGTTCGAGAAATGCGTTACAATGTTAATGAAAATATATTTCATTGATATTAGAAAATTAAAATAGCAAGACGACTCCGGGGCAAAATGGCAGCGTGCTTGCCTCCCAGCCAATAGAGTTCTGGGTTCGATTCCCACTTTCGGTAGTAGGATTTATATAGGTAAGTATTGTAAAAAAATTTCACTTGCTACTGGCAATGAAAATTTATCGAAATAAAATGGGCAAACGACATAAAAGTGAATCTTGAAAGTCTATGCTATATATTGAATGCTTGTGGCTTATGCTCGATTTCAATCATTCAGTCCCCCATTGCATAATAAGATTAAAGTTCTGCTATCCGACTGCACCCAGAGAAATTCACTCCCGCGGGACACTTCCTTTAGCCACTTTCCAGTGTATGTTCCAGCTTCTGATGTGGAATCGGTCGGAGTAATTTAGTTCCCTATTAACGAGGTTTTCGATCCAATTCCCAAATTTGGCGTTGGAAAGTTGAGCAGATCAAGAATTCCCGTCCATCTATTTTTGAGGTGCACCGTCTTTATAAAGCCTGGTCGTTCGCCTGCGCTTTACCTTTGCTGAGAAGTCACGTCTGGGGCAGTTTGCCAGATTTTGTGGAATACTCAGCTCTTCGAGGTCCCGTAAGGATACAAAAATCCGAAGTAATGTTTTCGCGTTCTTGCCAACGATTCCACCCTACGCGAGAATTCTGTATGAACAAGTTCCACTGTAAATCACGTCCGCCTGAGTCATCAATCAGCCCAAATATTTCCTATGTGACACCTCACCTATGTTTGTAAAAAGGGTAAATTTCAAGCACAAAGTGTTTAAAAACGCAAGTACCGCCAAAAGCTGGTTTATTCAACTGTTCAACGGCCATTGAACCAGCTCCATAAGCACTACTTTTAGTCCCCCGATCGATAAGCAATACTATACCTAGTGTAGCGAAATCCAGCTTAGTGGTCTCAGCTTGATACAGATTTTTATAAAAGGGGATCCTCCAGGTTGAGCAGTACATCATGCCGGCTAGCTCAGGAGCTTTGGAGTGGGAAAATGGAGCCTACAAAATCGCTCTTTATTGATCGTGCAGTATGAAAGAAACTAAAGATCGTGGGCGGCCATGTCAGAGCTTCCATCCTGAGCTCTACAGAAAACACGTTACAATAAAAAAACATAAAAGAATTATGATTGGGCGTAAAGCCAAATCATATGGTACTCTAGATGAAATGAGAAAGAGTTCAAGTTACCGGAAAATATGTCACCTCCAATTCTTTTAAATAATGAATAGTGACTTTTGTATGGGAGGTGGTAGAAGGAGAGGAGGAAGGTTTGTAATTTTTGGATATGACACCTAATGTGGTATACAAAATATTTCGTGCTGAATTTAAGGTTTGTAGCTCTCATTTTTTCAATTGGACATAGTTTTCCTGAAATTGAGACATTTGTATGGGAGGTGGCAGAGGAAATGGAGCGTTTCAGATGATTTTGAAACTGCTTATCATCATCATTATCACCGCGCTTTGATTCAATTTCAAATTAGATAGTTCTAATATATTCGAAGGAGAAATGCTTTTCTGGAATTTATAATACCGATATTTGTATGGGAGGGGGAAGAAGGAGTGAAGAGGAGCTGATAATTTTTTAGCATTTATTGCAATTATTAAAAAACAAAGTCTGGCAAAATTTTAAGTTTATACTTTTTCTAGTTTTAATGGAAATCGATGTAATGCACTTAACAAAAATTATACATTTGTATGGGAGGGGATAGAAGGAGTGTACGGATCAAAACTAATTTTTTTTTTATTATTGATATTTCTATTTTTACATTTTATGCAAAATATCAAGTTGATAACTTTAACAGTTTCGAAGAAAAATAATTTAATTTAAATTTAAAAATTTCGTGAAATTTGTATGGGAGGGGGTAGAAGGAGTGAGGTGAAGTTGATAATTTTTTTAATGCTGATTGGAATTATAATAAAATTAATCCTGGCAAAAATTTTTATAATTTTGCTAGTTTCAATGAAAATCGAAAAACTGCATTTTTCAAAATTATGCATTTATATGGGAGGGGGTATAAGCAGTGACGGGATCGGATCAATATTCAGTCATATTGACGACATCTATATGTATAATATAAAATTGAAATTGAATTAAAATTAAAATTAAATAATAATATAATATAATACTTTAACCCAAATTTCAAATCGATACCTTAAATAGTTTCAAAGAAAAATCAATTTCTGAAAATTTCCGAATTTCGTGAAATTTGTATGGGAGGGGCTAGAATGAGTGGGGGGATGTGGCCCGTTCACAAACTTAAAGTTAATTTTTTGCTAAAAATGGCACACAACAAATGTCAGCACGATAGCTTAAAGTGTTCGAGAGTTATGCTGTAGACAGACGGACAGACAGCAACTCGTAATCGAAGTTTTTGAGCGACAACAAATATTTCTGTACCCTTAGCGGCTCTGTGTGAGCATTATTTCTTAGCGTTACAAACGGTAAGGCAAACACAATATACTCTCAGCTTTCATCTAGAGTATAAAAATAAATAAGACTTCATCAACCTGTTGCGAAAACGTATACGAAATCTTCACATAAATATAAATGTAGCAAAGAAAATTTTAATTTGGTGACAATATTAAATATTTTTTTTATCTTTCACAAAAGTAAATAAACTGCCAACAAATCGGGCGAAACTTTATTATTCTTGGGACAAGTTGCGGATGCTTCGAAAGTCAATACGCAGGTTAGAGTGGTTAGGACAGACTAAGTGAAAAGGAGTTCTTGTGCAGGGTTGTTATCAATTTAACTTTTTTTTATTCGTTTATGCAAGTTTGGGTTTGTATGAGGGGAGGAGTGATAGTAAGGGTGGTGGATGTTAACAGTTTTTTAATTGATTGCTTCAATTACGTCCAACATTCTCTGCATAGAATGTCAGTTTCATAGGCGAAGTTGCATAGAATTTTCATAAAATTCGGTGTATTTCACATTCTCGAAACCAAACATTTCTATGAGAAGGGTGGAGGAGGTAAGGGAAATGTTAAATTTGTGATGCAGTTTTATTTCATTTCTCTTGTAAGGTGCTCGTACAAAATTTCAAATTCGTAGTTTCAATTTGTTGGTTTGTGTTGGTTTGTAGTTGATTTATTGAAATT
The DNA here is from genome assembly GCA_963669355.1 of Chorisops tibialis. Lineage (NCBI taxonomy): Eukaryota > Metazoa > Arthropoda > Insecta > Diptera > Stratiomyidae > Chorisops > Chorisops tibialis. The sequence goes on along the minus strand of OY770262.1, from coordinate 88,474,224 downwards.
GCTCTAAACCATACTTTTGTATGGGAACGGGTAGAAGGGCAAGCGCGATCTCAAAACTTTTGACACAGTTTCATTTAAATTATTTTTAAAAGTTTTTGTGGAAAATTCCAAATTGCTATTTTTCAATAATTAGGTGATAATTGATTTCTTAAAAATTGTCGAGACCGAGAATTTTGTGTGGGAGGGGTGAGAAGTTTCATAGTATTCAATCAATTAATATTTCATTCTTTTAGGAATTTTTCTACTCTAGATGAAATCTGAGAGTATTATAAATTTGCCACAAAGTTTGGAACGCTAAGAAATAAGGCTTGGAGAAAAAAATGAATGACACAGAAGCTCATATAATCACTCAAAAATCTCAAAACCGGGTGTCCGTCCGTCCGTCCGCCCGTGTCCTCTAGCTTGAGAACGCGTTGACCTAGAAAGTTCAAATTTTGTTCGCGTCGTTTGTGATAAAAAAGTTAGGACAAGTTCGTGAACGAGCCAAATTGCTCTACCCCTTCTACCCCCTCCCATACAAAATGACACTATTGCGCAATTTGACAATAAACGGATTTGCTCGAAAACTATAAAAGCCATTAGGCTGAAATTTTGCATATATTACTTCTATGATGATATCAGTCTATTGTTTATTGATAATTATAATTATACGTGTCCTCCTTCTCCTTCCACCACCTCCCATACAAACTGCACTTTTTCATGAAATACTCTAATCCAATTTACTTAGTGCGTATACAATTTATCGAGCTCAAATTTAGCACTAAATATTTGTTAAGAATTATTAGCCAGACCAAAAAAAATTAGACCATTAGCTTCACCCCTTGTACCCCCTCCCATACAAAATGACACAATTTCGCAATTCGACAATAAACGGCTTTTCTCGAAGAGTATAAATGCTATTGATCTGAAATTTGGAATATACTATTTTTTTAATAATTCCAACCAGATGTATAAAAGTTATTCATTTAAGTCTTCACCTTCCTTCTACCACCTCCCATACAAACTGCACTTTTTCATGAAATACTCTAAACAAATTTACTCAGTATGTATAAAATTGATGGAGCTGAAATTGTGTACTAAACATTTATTTAGAATTATTCGTAAGACCAAAAAAAAATTGGCGATTAGCTTCACTACTTCTACCCCCTCCCATACAATTTGACACAATTCAACAACTTTACAAAAAGTTGATTTAGCTGAAAATTATGGATGCTCCTGATCTGCTATGCCAAATAAATGATGTTACCAATTATTTCTAAGAAAGCTATTAATAACTCCACCCTCCTTCTACCACCTTCCATATAAACTGCACAATTTCACTAAATTCAATGCACTAAGTTTCTCAGCACCGATGAAATTTTTGAATCCTAAATTTTTTATAAAACATTTTGATAGCAACTTTATCGTGATGTGTAAAAATTAGTTCAATGTTGCCACCCCCTCTACCACTTCCCCTACAAAATTTCTTAAAATAAAAAAAAATTCCCTCATCTAAAGTATCGCACGATTGGGCTTTACGCCCAATCGTAGTCCTGTTATGTTTTTAAATGCATTTTGCAAATTTTCAAGTTTCTACCTTAAAATTTCATTCAAAAATTTTCAGCTTATGTGTTTATACTCTAGCTGAAATCTGAGAGTATATTGTGTTTGCCCTACCGTTTGTTACACTAAAAAATATTGCTCGCGCAGAGCCGCCAAGGGTATAGAAACATTTATTGTCGCTCAAAAATTTCGATTCCGTGTGACCGGCTCTTCCTCTGTCCGTCTGTCTATCCGCCTGTCTACAACATAACTCTCGAACGCTTTGAGACATTGTGCTGAAATTTGATGCCTGTTATTTTTAGTAAAAAAGGTTTTTTAAGTTTGTGAACGGGTTACATCACCCCACTCCATCTAGCCCCTCTCATACAAATTTCATGAAATTCCGAAATTTTAATAAATTTATTTTTCTTCGGAACCAATTAAGATATGAACTTGAGATTTGGATCAGAGTGTAATATTATATATATCATTAATGTTACAAAATATTGATCTGATCCCCTCACTTCTTTTACCCCTCCCATACAAATGCAAAAATTGGTTATTTCAATTTTCTTTGAAACTAGCAAAGCTGAAAAAACCAATTTCTGCCACAATTAATTACATGATAGTCAGTTTTGAAAAAATTATAAACTTCACCTCACGCCTTCTATCCCCTCCCACCCAAATTTCACGTAATTTCGAGATTTTAATTAAATTATTTCTCTTTGAATCTGGCAAAGCTATCGACTTGCAGTTTTGTGAAAAGTATAATAATAAAAATAACATTGACAACGTGAGATTTTGTTTTGATCCGTATACTCCTTCTTTACCCTCCCATATAAATGCATAATTTTGTTAAGTGCATATCGATTTCCATTAAAACTAGAAAAAGCACAAACTTAAAATTTTGCTAGAATTTGTCTCTTAATAATTGCAACAAATGCTATAAAATTTAACAGTTTGGCTTCACTCATTCTAACCCCTCCCATACTAATATCTATATTATAATTTGAAGAAAAGCATTTCTCCTTTCATATGAGAGCTACCGACTTTGAAATTGAAACAAAGCATAGTGATAAGGATATTGATAAGCAGTTCCAAAATCGTCTTTAACCCTCCAAATCCTTTACCATCTCCAATGCAAATGCCCACAGTTCAGTATAACTATGTACAATTTCTTTGAAAATAATGAAAACTCCAAACTTTAAATTTAGCACGAAACATTTCGCATGCCACATTTGGTGTCACATACAAAAATTACAAACCTCCCCCTCTACTTCTACCACCTCCACCTACAAAAGTCACTCTTCACTATTCGAAATAATTTGAGATGACATATTTTCCGGTACAATAAATCCTTTCGCATTTCATTTAGAGTATCATATAATTGGGCTTTTGGGGTTTTTACATTGCACATGAAACACCACGTTAGACCAGGGGGGTCGATGTATAACAATTATGAAATTTTCATTATTTTTTCGGTATTTACAACAAATATATGTATCCACATGGTAAATTTAAAATTTGTATCTTTGACCAGAGGCTTGCTTGAAAAAATCACTCAAAGTTTTTGACATTTTTGCTTATCATTTCCCTCCCCTTACACCTCCCAACGTAAAATTATTAAAATTAAAGACCATGTAGTTGTACAATTCTAAAAAATTGCAATTTGATATCTGAACTCAGTTTTAAGATATAACGGTTTGAGATTTTGGAAAGTGCACAATTTTTAAATGCTCCCCATTTTTTCCCACTACTATTATGTCCAAATGTTTTATTTTTCTCGTATTTCTCTCGTATAGCTTAATATATCTTGCAAGTTTCAATTACATAGCTTAAGAAATAGCCAAGATATTGATTCTATAGTGGTTTTATTTGAACCCTCCTTCTTCTTCAATGGCACGACAGCCCAAATCGGGCCTTGGCCTCCTGATTTTCAGGTTCCTTAACATTTTCATTACTTATTGTGGAAGGGTTCTTCACTCTTTGCACAACCCTTTCCCTGCGAATATTTTATTTTCGTAGATGGAGGTAACCAAGGTATATCCAAGCATACAGTGTGCTGGAATTATGCGTTGACCGGGATTTGAACTCACGACCTTCGCACTGTAGACCAACACGCTACCCGCTAGGCTACACTCTACACCCCGTTATCCTTTCCCTTACAACAATTAGTCTCCCTGTAAGATGATACTAGTGGACATGTATACCACCTGTATGTATTTTCGAAGATATAATCATAAAAAAAAATTTCGCCGGACAAATTGTTTTTCGCCTTCCGTTTTTGCACCCCAATGAATAACAAAGTTAAATTTTTTTTTTAAGTTTCTCCCACAAACCCTTCTACAGGGTGTTTGGTACTCCGTACATAACCTTGTAAGGGGTTATTCCTGGATATATTTTGAGCAAAAAATTGTTCTACGGAGATGGTCAATTTTCAATATCCACGGAGATACAGGGTGATCAAGAAAAGTCCTTCGGACCTGTATCCTCACTCACTCAAAACGCTATATCTTGAAAACTAATAATCACAACTCAAAGTGTTATAGCTTGTTTTTTAGGGAATCAAATTACCTTTCATTTGCTGTAATAGTCCGCATTGTAACTGTATCCAATTCTGAGATATTTGCTTCAGAACACAAATTTTTGACAGTTTGACCGTCAAAATTCTAAGATCAATGTAGTTTTTCTCTAAAAAACCCATTATAAAAATGTCATTTTATTGTTGTTTTCTTTTGTGTCATATTATTGCCTACAAAAGACGCATACACTTGCATTGCATAAGTTTTATAGTTTAGAAGAAATTATCATTCCAATAATTGAGCACTTTTGTCAAAAAAGCAAGAATAGGTTGATCAACACTCTCCGCTTGAACTAAAAGAACTTAAGAATGGTTTTTACGGTTTATTTCAAATTTCCTTAATAACAATAAATGTTCAAAATGGCTACCTTCATTTTGAATGCACGCTAAAGCTCGTTTTGCCAGTGTTCTCTTTGTGTTCATACTCCTCAACTGCTGCCTTACTTCTGTTCCTGCCGCATCGATTCTGGTGTTTAGATCCTGCAACGTTGCTACTTCCGTTGCGTAGACAAGGTCCTTCATCCGTCCCCATACAAAGAAATCCATAATAGTTAAATCAGGGGATCTTGCAGGCCAGTGTATCGGTCCATTTCTACCGATCCAGCGATTGCTATAATTGGAATTTAACCAATCTCTGATCTGTCGGCCGTAATGAGCTGGAGCACCATTGTGTTGGTAAAACATGGAAGCCAATCGTTGCAGTGGCATATCATCCAATAACTCCTGTAGATCATTTGTCAAAAAATGCAAGTAATTGGAACTATTTAAGGTAGGCGGAAGCCTAATAGGACCAATAAAATCGTTGCCAATCACACCTGCCCATAAATTGACACTGAATCTGTGCTGAAATGATGCCTCTCTTCTTGTATGTGGATTGCTCTCAGCCCATGTGTGTAAGTTGTGGAAGTTTGTGATACCGTCCCTGGTGAATTGGGACTCATCCGTCCAAAGAATATTGTTCATAAAATTCTCATCACATAGTTGTCGTTCAAGGAGCCAATTGCAAAACTCCATCCTTTTGGGCAAATCAATGGGTACCAGCTCCTGCACTGGTGTGTGGTGGTAGGGATGCAAACGTTCTGCTTTCAGGACACTCCAAACTTTCCACGTAGAGACGTTAAACCGCAATGCCAAGCGTCGTATACTAGTTGATGGATCATTTTGAACTGCAGCTAGGATTCGTTGATCAATTGAAACAGCGATTACCGGCGCAGGATTTGCATTCACTCTGCTCGTCCTAACACTGCCTGTTTTCCTAATCTTTCTGTAAACGTCTTGGAATACTCTCGGGTAAGGTATTCGACGATTGGGAAATCTGTGATGATACAAAGATCGCGCCGCTTGCTCATTTCCCTGACACTCTCCATAGAGGAAAATTATGTCTGCATATTCTTCGTTCGTGAACTCAGGCATTTCGAAATTCTTTTCTAAATTTTAGTGACACCTTGTTCTTTTACAAATTTAACTAAAACTGATAAAAATATGAAGTATGGTTTGCTTTTATAGGCTTTTCATTTTGTTAGGTAACCCATTAAAAAGGGCAAAGTGCTGCACCTAGTTGTGTTGAAACTCATTTTAATTTAATTCATTTTCTCGATAATTTTAATACTGCCTAAAGGACATTCATTGATAATTTAAATAGTAATTAAAGGACACAAAGAATATTTCAGTTTAACAACATTTCAGGTAGTTTTTTTAGAACGAGGGTTGGTTTATGGCATATTTTATTTTTAAGCCATATGTATTTTCGCTTATTACCTGGAAAACGGGAAAACCTAAGTCATAAGTATGTGTGAATCTTTTGTAGGCAATAATATGGCACATAAAAAAACAACATTAAAATGACATTTTTATAATGCGTTTTCTTGAGAAAAACTACATTGATCACAGAATTTTGAGGGTCAAAGTATCAAAAATTTGTGGTCTGAAGGAAATACCTCAGGATTGGGTACAGGTACAATACGGACTATTACACTAAATGAAAGATAATTTGATTCCCTAAAAAACAAGCTATAACACTTTGAAATGCGATTATTGGTTTTCAAGATATAGCGTTTTGAGTGATTGAGGGTACAGGTCCGAAGGACTTTTCTTGATCACCCTGTATCTCCGTGGATATTGAAAATTGGCCATCTCCGTAGAACAATTTTTTGCTCGAAATATATCCAGGAATAACCCCTTACAAGGTTATGTACGGAGTACCAAACATCCTGTATATTTATGTTGATTTTCAGTTTCCTAGCTGAAACCATGGTTGAGATATTTGAATTCTTAGTTTTCGGTTTTGGAGCTCCCCCGCCTCCGCCTGAACCCTTACACCCACCAAAATGGGTGTCCGCTTGAGATCCAAAACTATCTACAATCTCCCCAAAAATGAACTTTCTATCTTGAAGGGTTTGGGAGCTAATATGCGCAGAGCGTACCTGTCGGCGGACAGCATACAGACAGACGGATTTTTTGCATTTTTAGCCTATTTTGGTCATAAAACATGAAAAAACTAATTTTTTTTTCAAGTCGGTCCCCATACTTTATTAAAAATCGAGTCTTTCTAGTGAAATTATATATGTAGGTGCCGCAAATACACTTATAAATATATAATTAAATTAGTGGGCATCCATAATCGGCCACTTCGCGTTTGTAATGGTTTTACGAAAACTACCCAATCAGCTCCCTTACCAACTATTTCCGGTATACCAACTTTACGCCTTCGCCGTATTTCGAACCAAATTTTGAACATAAGTCGATCAAACCCTTTAATATCTTATGCAAGATCTTTGATCAAACATACATATAATCTGAGCTAAGTAAAGACGTAGACCCTTGTTTTTAACTTGGTCAAGACCCTCTGTATGTTCTCCAATTTCATCAGACATGATTGAAAAAGTCAAGGGGATTCACTAATCTGTCCTTCATCTGGAAATACAACCACTATTTTCATCATTTCAGGATGCGTTCGGTAGCAACGCAGTAGTTTTTTTTAGACAGAGGGTTAATCTCAGAACAGATTGTGCTTGTTATCAAACCCGACCCCGTTTGGCATCGGTTTTCGAAAATAATTTTTCGTCCTTCGCCTTAGTTACACTACATTCTATCATTATATGCATTTCATATTATTGTCGCTTGCCGTTGTTATTTTTTGTTCTAGGGCTCTTGTTCTATTAGACTTGTAAGCACATTCAGTCTCATCACTCCCCTAGTACCTTCATTATCGATTCCGATGGCCTGTCTTCAATCACCAGCCTTTGTTAAGCACGCCCATCTGCATATCAATCGCAAAAAACAACAACTTTCCACTAAGCAACTTTCTTTGGAGACTAGCGACTCCATGGATCTGAGCTCAACATCCCCCTGTGGGATGGGGGCTGTAGAATTCACCCACAGCCAGTCCTGCTTGCCCAAAAAATGGCGACTCACTGGATCACGGGCTTATCACCCATGATCTTAAGACCTAAATGATACGAGAAACAGATACAGCGCCTCGGATACGGACTGATTCTACGCTTACGACTTTTGGCATTCGAAAACGGACTATGATTGGCTTCTGGAACTTTCGAACGTTGAATGACGGAGGAACGGCTCGGGTCACTCAGTCCTTGTATCGCCAGCCAGTTATCGACCGTGAAATGGAGCACTATAACATCCAAATCTTGGGCTTCACCGAGGTCAGGTGGAAAGGATCAGGAGAAGAACGAACCTTAGCGGAAACACCATTCTGTACGTTGGCCCTGAGAGTAAAGCCAAAAATGGCGTGGCGTTCGTCCTTACACCGAGAGCGAGAAACAGTCTTATCAGCTGGGAACCAATCTCGGATAGGATTATCGTCGTCAGGCTCAGGACCAGTGTCAGAAACGTCACAATTCTACAGTGTTACGCACCAGCTAATACCGTAACACCTGGTGACAAAGAGGAGTTTTATAGCCAACTTCGATTGTGTTCCACGAGGTAATATTATTATCATCTCAGGAAATATGAACGTCTAGGTTGACTCTGACAACACTAGACTAAAACACATCATGGGGAATCATGATGACCCTTGTGTCGACACGTCACGACCTTGGATTAAGAGACCCGAAAATGGCGAATTGTTTGTGGAGTTTTGTAATACTCGACAAATGGTCATTGGAGTGACTCTTTTTCCATACAAGAGTCACCATAAAACATCTTGGGTTTCCCCTGATGGTGTTACTCAGAACACATCGATTCGGGCTAAGGCTTTTTGTCAGGTTTCGAAACAAACTTGGTTTTTCCGTGAAAGAATTGTTAAGGCAACCTGAAGGACTAGACTTTCATTTGACGGTAAAACCAGTTAACGCTGAGTACTCGCGTGCACCCTCTCTCGCATGGCACCTTGCCATTATAGTGGCTTGCCTTCTATACAAGAATGTTATCATCTTGTTTGTTCAGGACTATGGATATTGAGGTTCAAATATGTAAAGCTCGTCATGCCTTCAATATCCATTCCTCTTTCGAATTGTTAAGGAAGATTTTTCTTCAAAAGAAGCTGTAAGTGGTTGTCGCATGCGTTAAAGCCGTGTTATTATATGGATGTACTACATGGAAGATGACCACTAAACTTGCAAAAAACTCCTTACTTTCGTAAACCAATGCCTGCGAAGCATTTTAAGAATATTCTGGCTATAGCTCATCTCTAACGACTGACTTTGGCGTACAACTGGGTGGATTAAGGGAGGCGTTTATATTCAAAGGCGGAAGTGGTAGTGGATCGGTAACACAATTAGAAAGCCAGAGTAAAGCGTATCCAAATAAGTTCCTTAAACCGAATAAGTCAACAATGCAGCACACTTGCACAGAATGCCAGGGAAATGAATAAGTCCTGCAACATCGAAAAGACGATGTGAAAGAAACTCAATATGGACTCTTAACAGAAAATTTATTGATTGATTGCATTTCAATGAACAGAAATTTTGCACTGACCGATTTTATAAAGGGTTTTCCAATAAGGACTTGACAACTTTTTTTCAAAATAAAATGCAAACCATTTGAGATATTTCAAAAACTTTATTATCGGGTTGAAGTACAATCAAAACATTTATGAATGGAACTCGACTTCGTTCATATGGCTACCGCGGGCACGTTTGCAGCGGTCGATTCTTTGGACCCAATTTTCGATGACTCGGCCACACATTTCGGCCGAAACGGCTGCTATTTCGTGTTCAATGTTGGCTCTGAGCTCTTCCAACGTCGTCGGCTTGTTGGCATAGACCAACGACTTGACGTGGCCCCAAAGAAAAAGTCCAGAGGCGTTAAATCGCACGAACGAGGCGGCCAATCGACTGGTCCATTTCTTGAGATAACACGCTCATCAAACTTACTCTTCAATAAATCGATTGTAACGTGTGCTGTGTGGCTTGTGGCACCGTCCTGTTGAAACCACATGTTGTCCAAGTCGATATCTTCCAATTCGGGCCAAAAATAATCGGTAATCATGGCGCGATAACGATTACCATTCACAGTAACGTGACGATCATTATCGTCGACGAAAAAATATGGCCCTATGACGCCGCCGGCATGCAAACCGCACCAAACAGTTATTATTTGTGGATGAAGTGGTCTTTCATGAAGCACATGTGGATTTTCACCAGACCAATAACGCATATTTTGCTTATTGACGAACCCACTGAGCCAAAAATGAGCTTCGTCACTGAAGATGATTTTGCGATCATCTTGGCGCATCTTTTCCAGAGCCCAATCGGAGAACGTACGTCGCTTCAAATGGTCCATCGGCTTCAATTCTTGAGTCAGCTTGATCTTGTATGGGTGTAAACCAAGATCCTTACGCAAAATTCGCCATAACGTGGTCTGGGCGATGCCCAACTCTTGAGAACGCCGTCGAATTGACTGATTTGGATCATTTGCTACGGACGTTTCAACGGCAGCGATATTTTCGACACTTCGACCAACCCGTTGTCTCACTGGCACGGCAACATCACACAACGAATATGTAGACTCAAATTTTTGCACTAAACTTGTTACTGCCTGTCTACTAGGGCGAGAACTACGACCGAAAATCGGAGTTAACGCTCTTAAAGTAGCGGTCACCGACTCCGAATTTCTGTAGTAAATTTTTATAATTTGCAGACGTTGTTCCTTCGTGTACTTTACCACAATAAAAATGTTAAGCTTATTGAATAAATTGACAGTGACAGTTTGATGATTAGTGAAAGGGTGCGTTCACAAATTGAATTCAAAGTTGTCAAGTCCCTATTGGAAAACCCGATAGATCGTTCGCGTCAATTCTTACGCGAATAATATGCCATTGATGAGAATGTACAATATTAAGTAACATACAATCTGATTAGTTTAAAGCTTCTTTGCACACAATTTTTTTTGTTTTTTGTTGGATGGTATCAGAAGAATAAATTATTAAATTGGTGGAATCACTAAATCGTGAGCATCATACATATACCTGTTGATCAATATATTTACATTGAGTTAGTCAATAATAATATGTTAATGTTCTAGGAATGTGATTTTTCGTGCACATGAAACCGTAAGAGCTCGATCGATGCAGAGCGGGATCTTTTTACAATTTTTTCCGGATCGAGGAATACCAACTTACAACAATGGCAAAAAATATCTTGTATAATGTAAAGGTGGTAGAAGACGTGGGCGATTAAAGTAAAACTAAAAGCAGATTATGACTACAAGTATCTCCAATAAACTGAAAGTTTCATTAGAATTTGTTCAGCCGTTTTCGTGTTAAATCCGGACACACAGAGCGACGTAGAAAAAATTTAAAAATCTTTTTTATGCTTATTCACTGTCTAAATAAAGTAAAACACCAACATATAGCCATTTATAATCAAATAACAGATCGACACTTTAATTATATTTATATGTGTGTTAGTCTATTTTAACCGGTTATTGGGGTTTTCAATGCAATCCTATTTTTATTAAATTCGAAATATAACCAAAATAGCCATGCAATGAACCAATTGAAAATGAGAATCTGGAAAATAGTTATTTGTTTGGAAATTTAATCTGCAATGTAGAATACTAACCGAGTAGCAATTTGCGTGTAAATTCCAATGTCCTATAAGCTGATGAATGCCTGACAAATGTGTGAATATAACAAACCTTCCAGCATCGATTTGGCTAGATTCAATGGTAATTTACAAGAGTTGATTGAAATCCTCTAATAAATTCAATCAAGTATTGTAATATTTATTTAGAAAGTAGGAATTGTTGTTAAAACTGTTTTCAGTTTAGCTATCGATTGGCTTAATTAATTAAAGTACAATTTACATGTTAATCAGTAGAAATAATAATATAATTAGTGTAATTTTAATTAATGATTGTACAAATAAAAGTTGATTAGAAAAAACAACTTATCGCGGTCTGCTTAGGAATTGTTAATTGTACTTAATTCTTTACGATGGCGCTACAGCCTACGTTGAGTGTTGGCTTCGTGTATATTCGACCTCCATTCTTTTCGGCTTAGTGATCGCGTCCTCCCATTTGAGAATCTTAGCAGTGATTTGCTGCTTGCGTTAATAGAATCCCCCAGCGCTTCCGTGGTTTTCCAACCGGTTGCTGTCCGTTGACTTTATTATGCATTTGGGAATTCTTCCATCATTCATCCACTCCACATGAACCGCTCATTGTAGCTTCTTGTATTTTATGAGGGTTGACAATTCTGGATTGTCGTAGATGGCATACAATTCGATATTTTATCGTAATCTCCCTATCGATTACTCCCGCACTGGTCTGAGGATTCTTCTGACGAGCTTTCTAACAAATACGATTAAAATTTTTCTTATGCCTTAGTTAATGTCCACGTTTGGTTTCCATATCATAGTACAGGTCTTATAATCGTTCAAGTTTTGTTTTGCTGTGCACGTGTTTTTTTTAATTATTTGAATTACCGAATAATACTTATTATTTTCCATCGCTATTCTGCTTTAATCTCGATGGGTTCGCTTCCATCCTTCGATAAGTTCGCCCCTAGGTAGACAAAGTTGTCTATATTTTCTAGTTTATATGTAGTCTTCTACTGTAAAATTTTGTCTGATTGCCATCTTTTTCCTGTTCTTATTAAAACGTCGCCTAGCTTCTCTTGCTAATGAGTCAAGTTTATATACAGGGTGTAACAGAATAGATGTGACAAAAAAAACATGGTGATAGTGGACCTCGTGGTGCACAAAAAAATATTCTACAGAAGACTTGTAGCTCCAACCCCTAGCGACTTAGGGGTAATTTTTTAGTTTTTGGTTCATGGAGTAGGTTGTCAAAGGCCAATATCTCCGAAACTACTTAAGATAGCTCAATGCGTAATATCTTGTTAAAAAGCATATTAATGTACCTTTCCAACAAAGGTCTGCAATAAAAAATCAAATCAGCCACTGAGTTGCTAGAGTGGTTTGAACATGAAAAATTTTTTTTTCCTAAAATGTCCTTCAACTTTGAAGGCTTTTTGCTCAAAATTTTGACTAAATTTTTTTTGAGTTTGTGATCTTAAAAACTACCCGACACAATTATCTTTCTTAAAAAACAAAATAAATTGTCCTAACTCGTTTTTTTTACCAAGTTATGACCAAAAAACCGAAACTAAACCATCAAATCCAAAATTTCGGCAATGTGAAAAAAAAATTTTTTGTACAAAATACTGCAAAACGGAGGAGGAATCTTTTGCAGGCCATTGAATCAGCTCGCTCATTACCCTAAAATCCACTGAATCTCGATATTCAAATGAGGACTTCACAGTTTTTATTCCCTAGTTCTATTGATACCTGATAGCAATCTCACACGAGCTTTGATCATATTTGGCGGGCTGATAACCAAAGGGATACAAGTGCGAACTTAAACTTTTCCTAGATAGTTTTGGAATTGGATTTTTAAAAGTGCCTCCAAGAATGTACGAAACACAAACATCCAATTAACGTGTACTTACTTATTTACGATGACGTTACAGCCCAAATCAGACCTTGGCCTCCATTTGGGTTCAGTGACCGCGTCCTTGAGCTTAAAAATCTTAGAAGTGATTTGCTATCAGCGTCAATCTGCTAGTAGTACAGTTAATTTTTTCTTTGTGTATCGTACATATTTGGAGGCATTTTTAAAAATGAAATTCCAGGCATATCAATGAAAATTTGAAATTCCACTAGTTACCCCTTTGGTTCTTAGACCGATGATTGTAAAGCTAGAATTGTTGTCTTACTGTCAAAGAAAATATAAATGCCTTGATTTGTTTATGCTCTGAAAAACATTGTTTTATTGTATGTGTTTTAGCTTAAAAAACAGTGGACAACTCATGTATCTACCAGATAGATACTAGTATTGGAACGTACCCCACGTATTCCAGCACCCAACCCTTTGTCCTTTTTTCTGTGTACCAGATGATTGATATGTTTTTTTGAGATTAGGTTTGGCAATATAGTAGGATTACCTTAAATGGTTTTATGAAACTATAACCCATGAACTATGAACTTTTTTTCCAATTTTCGCAGTCGGAGAAGAAGATGAAATTTTGCGTGTAATCTGTATGTTGTACTACGGGCTTTCTTCTGTTTTTCATATGTACGAGAACAGGAACCAGATTAAGAAGTACTTCTTATGTTGCAGTGGAAGTGGCTCTCATTGCTCCAGTTATTCCAATGCAAGAAAGTCATTGTAAATTTGTCAGCTTTTGATGAATAGTTTTTTAAACTGAAAGAAAAGTTTTCCGGATTCTACACTGTTACGCTTTATTATTCGTGACGTTTCGGTCTCTGCTGAGACCTTTATCAAACTGACGCGTTTTGCGCTACCACACTGATGTAGTAGTAGTGCACATCCTGTATGTCAGCATTGTATTGAGCTCCAATATTTATCAAACCATCTAGAATAGAACCTAGATTATCCGAGATTTGTATCCTTTTCTGAATGAGATTATTTTCAAATAGTTTGTGTCACGTATCTAAGCACCGAGAATTGACGAAATACTAGTTGGGCTGCTGAAAATCGGTGGAAACTGTGTCGCTGAAATACTACACAAAGTAATTTGCAAATTTTGGAGAGAGGAAGACATACGCGACGATTGGCGAACAGGCGTCATATGTCCAATTTACAAGAAATGAGTCAAACTCTACTGTGAGAATCGAAGTGGAATATTATTTTTGTGTACGTCCTACAAAATACTGCCAAAAATAAACTTCGTCTTAAGCCCGAAATAATTGGCGAATACGAAGATGGAATTGTGATGTGCTAGGGTGTAGCCTAGTGGGTAACGTGTTGGTCTAGAACGCAAAGGTCGTGAGTTCAAGTGCCGGTCGATGTATAATTTAAGCTCTGCCTGTTAACGCATTCGAAAGAAATGTTCTCTGAAATGCCGATTAACATACAGCCCCGAGTTGATGCCGGAGAACTTTTCTTTCGAATGCGTTAACTGCTTTTTTTTTAATTTATATGTTTCGCTGCTGTAACAAAGCACAGGTTGCATATTAGTTTTATATATATATATCAAGTACTTTGTTGCAGTTTTAAAGTCGGTAGCTTTCATATGTTCGAAGGAGAAATGCCTTTTTTGTAATTTTTAATCTATAAACTTGTATGGGAGGGAGTAGAATGAAGCGAAATTGATTTTTTTAGCATTAATTTCAACTATTAAGAGCCGAATTCCGGTAAAAATTTCAGGTTCTACTTCAGTTTCACTGAAAATTGAAAATTGTATGGCAGGTAGTAGAAGGAGTATACGGATCAAAATTAAATTTGTATGGGAGGTGGTAGAAGGAAGAATTTATTGCAAATCTAAGAAAAATTATTATGGAAAAAATTTGTCTTTTTAGCTTTGCTAGTTTCAATGAAAATCTATGAAATTCATTTTTCAAAATGTTGCGTTTGTATGAGAGGAGGTAGAGTTAGTGAGGGGATAGAATTAATATTTTATCTCTATACTCTTATCAAATTTTCAAGTTGATACCTTCAACAGTTTCGGAGAAAAATCAATTGTTGCAATTCCGAAATTTCATGAAATTTGTATGGGAGAGGATAGAAAAAGTGATTGGATGTGGCCCGTTCACGAACTTAAAGCTACTTTTTTGCTAAAAATACACTAAATTTCAGCATGCTAGCTCAAAGTATTCGAAAGGAATATTGTAGATAGGTGGACAGACGGACAGATGGTCACTCGGAATTGAGGTTTTTGAGCGACAACATATATTTCTGTACCCTTGGCTACTCTGTGCGAGAATTATTTCTTATACCATTGACACATAGTGGTCCTAATTATAATTTAGCTAATTCGTAATTTAGCTCATATTCATCGTTAGTGGAATGGTGACACATAGCACTTTGCTAATTAAGAAGAGACACACACTCAACTGTCATATTTTTAAAAATTTGAACTGCATAGCCTATAGGCAATAGATTTTTGCAAGGAAGGCCACAAAAGAAGAAAAACGATCCTTAGTCCTGTTTTGGAATCTTTCATAGCTGGGCATTTAAATAACGCTTCAAAAATTTCATTTAAGTCAGAGCTATCACGAAATAACTTTTCTTCTTCTCTCTAGCATGAAAAAAATTTTATGAAAGCTCCGCGCTAGCACAATTTTCATCGTTATAATTATGAGGAAAATGAGAGGATTTAGCTAAATGAGATGATTTAGCTGAGAGCATTTAGCTGATTAATGATCATTATTTTGGTATTTTAGCTAAATTAGCGTATGACATACAGCCGTTTAATGATAATTTAGGCCTTAATTATAATTTAGTTGCACTATGTGTCAATGATATTAGCATCACGGTAAGACAAACACAACGTACTCTCAGATTTCATCTAGAGCGTAATTAGAAGCAGGAAGTCGCAGTATTTGGATCGAGACAATCGGAAGCGACGACTTCAGGATCTAGTGCCTAATTAGGGCTATCGGGCCATTGAGAATAATAATGATGTAAGCAAATAACTGACGGGATAAGAAGAAGTGAAGCACTTGTCACGAGAAAGTGTCGTGCATGTAAGCCTAGAAAAAAGTACACTCGACGCGCAAAACTCTGCGTCGGCGAACTCCAATATAAATAAAGGTTTACAAATGCGGAATATGCATCGAAATCAATCAATCAGAGAGTTTGGCAAAGCGAAGTTTCATGTGTCGAGAGTCGCGTGAATATAATCTATTTCTTCTCTTCAATGGCGCTATAGCCCAAATTGAGCCTTGGCATCCTGACCTTCAGGTTCCCTAACATTTTCATTATTTATTGCGGAACTTACAGTAGCTAACAACTTAGCTCTTCGCACAACCCTCTATCTATGAATTTTTCATTTTTATACTCTAGATGAAATCTGAGAGTATATTGTGTTTGCCTTACCGTTTGTAACGCTAAGAAATAACGCTCGCACAGAGCCGCCAAGGGTACAGAAATATTTGTTTCGCTCAAAAACCTCGATTCCGAGTGACCGTCTATCTGTCTGTCTACAGCATAACTCTCGAAAGCCTTGAGCTATTGTACTAAAAAATTTTGTGTATCATGTTTAGCAAAAAAGTAGCTTTAAGTTCGTGAAGGCTACATCCACCCACTCCTTCTACCCCCTCCCATACAAATTTCATGAAATTTCAAAATATTAAGAAATTGATTTTTCTTTGAAACTATTTAAGCTATCGAATGTAAGTAAAAGTATTATGATATAGATATCATTAAAATGAAGGAATATTGATCCGACCCCTCACTCCCTCCACCCCCTCCCATACAAATTTCACAAAATTTTTAAATGTACATTAAATTATGTTTCTTCGAAACTGTTGAGGCTATCAACTTGATATTTTGTATAAAGTATAAAAATAGAAATATTAACAACACAAAAAAAATTTGTTTTGATCTGTACACTACTTCTACCCCCTCCCATACAAATGTATAATTTTTGTTAAATGCATTATATCGATTTCCATTCAAACTAGAAAAAAGGAAACTTAAAATTTTGCCAGAATTCGTTTTTCAATAATTGCAATAAATGTTAGAAAAAATTATCAGCTCCGCTTCACTCCTTGTACCACCTCCCACATAAATATATGTATTATAAATTCAAAAAAAGCATTTCTCTTTCGAATATATGAGAGCTATCGACTTTGAAATTGAATCAAACCATGGTGATGAGGATGATGATAAGCAGTTTCAAAATCATCTTAAACGCTCCACTTCCTCTGCCACCTCCTATACAAATGCATCAATTTCAGGAAAACTATGTCCAATTACTTTAAAAATAATGAAAACTAAAAACTTTGAATTCAGCAAAAAACATTTTACATGCCATGTTCGGTGTCATAGACGAAAAATACAAACCTCCCGCTCTACTTCTACCATCTCCCATGGAAAAGTCTCTATTCACTATTCGAAAGAGTTTAAGATGACATATTTTCCGGTATATTAAAGTCATTCCCATTTCATCTAGAGTATCATATGATTGGGCTTTACGCCAAATCATAATTCTGTTATGTTCTTAGATTGAGGTAACCAAGGTATATCCATGTAACTAGCGTGTTTGAGCTATGCGTCGACTGGGATTTGAACTCACGATCTTCGAATTGTAGACCAACACGCTACCTGCTAGGCTACACCCTAGCTATAATCTATTTCACTGACTCCAGAAAATTTTCCTGCATGAAGTTTAAAATTTAATAATTTAACTATTAATTATTATTGATTACAACACCACTCTTTTTCACTGTCACTCTCCGCACTCTTTCCATGAATTGTTATAATGAATAGAAATTTGGCAGAGGAAAGCTAGGGTGTAGTCTAGTAGGTAACGTGTTTGGTTTACAATGCGAAGGTCGTGAGTTCAAATCCCGGTCGACGCATAATTCCAGCACACTACCTGGTTGAATATACTTTGGTTACCTCAATCTACGAAAATGAAAAATTCGTTGATAAAGGGTTGTGCGAAGAGCTATCAACTCTTCCGCAATAATGAAAGTGTTAAGGAACCTGAAGGTCAGGAGGCCAAGGCCCGATTTGGGCTGTAGCGCCATTGAAGAAGAAGACATCAGCATTTTAGTACTAGACAGTCTTTCAACTGCTGGTGCAACCACTTCAACATGTTGCTATAGCAGTCAGAAAATTGAATAACAGGTCATCTCATTTCCCTTGGATATTGACACACATATTTGAAATACGCACAAGTGGCTTTTCTCCTCTACTCCTTTATCTCATGAAATTCTAACTTACTACATGCCTTTGTCGTTAGTGAATTGGATTTCTGAGATTCTACTGAAGATCTACTTAAAGTTCCGGTCATTGGGCAAACTGAAATGATTGCGAATGAAAAGTAATGGTGTACTGTAGCATGAATTTATTGAATGAACAAAAAACAAGTAAGAGAAAACGTAACATCCGAAAAAAAAAATAGTAAAGTACTTTGTTTGTGTCGGGAAAATTTTATTAATGTACTTCAATAGTATGACGCATATTTCAGGTATGCTCCTTCATCACCAGCTCGGCTCTAATACAGAAGAGAACTCTTGATGAGACCATTATAGAAATTCCTAAAATTGCCTGAGATAAATCATGGGGATGAAGCTTATAACACAACTATTGCTTGTCAGGGATTAAAAATATGCCCGAAAGGAGGAAGCCGTCTTCACTAGGAAGCATTGCACTCAACTCAATTATCGCATAGCATTTATTTCCATCGCTTCACTTATTTTAAGGACCCAAGAAACCAACTATACTTAAGTGGCAAAAATTTATTTATGACCAATATTATTTTATTCTGATGTATTATGTTCATCAATTTATGCAGTTAGTCTGGTGCGAATGCTTACCTCATTAATTTCCCAAATGTTTGTGGACGAGTTCTGACTATGGAAATTAAGCCAGTAGTGGCTGGTCAGGTACAGCAGTTTCGACATTACTGAGCTTTTCAGATGTAACCACTTTTGCAGTGTGCCGCAATTATGCATCGACTGAGCTTTAAACTCACGAACTTCGAATTGTAGACCAACACTTTACCAACTACGCTGGGAGCTATATGCAGCTTAGTGGATTAAGGCATAATAATTCCTAGTTATTCTTCTTCTACTTCTTCTACAATGGCGCTACAGCGCAAATCGGATCTTGGCCTCCTGATATTCAGGTTCCTTAACATTTTTTTTCATTACTTATTGTGGAAGGTTTGTTAGCCCTTCGCACAACTCTCTATTTACGAATTTTTCATTTTCGTAAATGGAGATGACCAAGGTATATCGAAGCTAGGATATAGCCTAGTAGGTAGTGTGTTGGTCTTGTAATGCGAAGGTCGTGAGTTCAAATCCCGGTCGGCGCAATATATAATTCCGGCACATTGCCTGCTTGGATATACCTTGGTCACCTCAATCTAAGAAAATGAAAAATTCGTAGAAAAAAGGTGTGCGAAGGGCTAACAACCCTTCCACTATAAGTAATAAAAAATGTTAAGGAACCTGAATATCAGGAGGCCAAGGTCCGATTGGGGCTGCAGCGCCATTGTAGTAGAAGGTATATCCAAGCAGGTAATGTGCAGGAATTATATATTGCGCCGACCGGGATTTGAACTCACGACCTTCGCACTACAAGACCAACATGCTAACCACCAGGCTACACCCTAGCTTTCTTCCTAGTTATCTCATGTATATTTTCCATTTATCTTCATTAAAACGTGTCCACAAAACCTGAAACCAACAAAAATATTTTCTAATAGCATTGAATTTAGTAAATGTTCTGTTTTTTCATGACTTTTTGTAACACAAAAAACGAAAACAAAAAATCGTGTACGTTCGAAAATCGTTTCACGAAGTTTGCTTGATATAAATCAAAAAAGTAAAGATATTTGTCGCTATGTAACCAATCTCAAACGTAAAAGCGAAAAGTGTAGAAAACTTTCTGTTTAAATTTATTTAAAATGACAGTACCTGTCGCAGACCATGCACGTTTTAAAGTGCTTTCGAGAGAAAGCAAATACCTAAGAATGTAAAGTTTTGTAATACCTAAAAAATCAATACATGACGAATAAAAATCGTAAAAAATATTTACACAAAATTACAAGCATTATGAAGATTGTTTTTCTGTTTTCTATAATGGAAAAGAGAACTTCGTGTAGGTATTAAGTTTAATAGAAACAGAAGCTACTGCCATTTATACATTGCTTCTTGCGGAAACTTTGTCAAGTTTTGATAACAATCTCCATTTATTTTCAGGAAAATGTCTTTCTCTTATATATCGCACTGATCCTTGCACACAAATCCTGCATAATTCTAATTCAACGGCCAACTGAAATGGCAACAAGTTTTACTTTATTATTTTAATAATAAAGTATTTTGATGGACTTGGAAAAAAAATTTGCTTACCTGAAATTTCGTTTCTTTCGCGTTTCATGGCTAAAATAACAAAAAAAAATCTGCATGTCTGTATGCCGTACGTCGTACATTCACGCGCGGCGCACATCAACTCTCAAACCCTTCAAGATAGAAAGTTCGTTTTTGGGTGGATTGTAGATAGTTGCGGATCTCAGACTGACACCCATTTTGTGGTGGAAGGGGTAAGGGGGAGGCGAGGTAGCGCTAAAATCGAAAAATAAGAATCCGAATATCTCAACCATGGTTCTACATAGGAAGCTGAAATTCAGCAAATAGAAAGAAAAACACTTAAAAATGAATATCTCGGCTATTTCTTAAGCTATGTAATTGAAACTTGGAAGGTATGTTAAGCTATACTAACAAATTATTAGAAAATTATATTATTTGGACATAATAGTAGTGGAGGGAAATGGGGAACATTTCAAAAATGGTGAACTTTTAAAAATTTCAAACCCTTATATCTCAAAACTCAGTACAGGTATCAAATTAAAATTATGTCAAATAGTAGAACTATATAGTTTTTAATTTTGATAAGAAATTTAAGTTGATGGGTGTAAGGGAAGGAAGATGGTAAGCAAAAATTTCGAAAATTTTGAGTGATTCCTTTTGGGTTCTGGTGAAAGATATTTATACATAGGGAAAAAGTAGTATGTATTTTGATGTATCGAAGAGATGTCTAAAAAACATAAAAACTAAAAATTTTTGAATGAAATTTTAAGGTAGAAACTTGGAAATTTTCGCAATGCATTTAAAAAATATCTTTAAATATTTCAAATTTTTACTTGTCGAATACCTTCAAAACTTCTTCGCCCTCCCATACAAAATTATTTTTTTCGACCATTTTTAAGAAATGAAATATCACCAACTGTTAAAATCCATCAATTTGAAATTTTGCATTAGGACTTTTAAAAATAGTTGAAACGAAATTGCATCAAAAGTCTTGAGACCGCGCTTGGCCTTCTGCCCCGTCCGATACAAAATTATGATTTCGAACAATTTCAATAAATCAACTAATAACCAACAAATAAAAGCTACGACCTTAAAATTTTGTACGAGCACCTTGTCTATGAAACGAAATAAAACTGCATCACAAATTTTTCAGTTCCCTTACCTCCTCTACATCCTCCCATACAAATTTTTGGTTTCGTGAATGTAAAATACTTCGAATTTTAAGAATATTCTATGCAACTTCGTCTATGAAACTGACGTTCAATGCAGAGAATATTGGACATGATTCAAGCAATCAATCAAAAAATTATTAACATCCACCCACCCTTACTATCACCCCTCACCTCTTCCCTAATAAAAACCCAAACTTTCATAAATAATCGAATGAAATATTGATTATATGTACTGGAGCTATTCATCGTATTCGCAATTAAGTGTTAAATTGAAAACAGCCCTGCCCTAGAACTCCCATTCACATAGTCTTCCTTATCCATCCTAACCTGCATATTGACTTCCGACGTATCCCCAACTAGTCCTAAGAATAATAAAGTCGTACCCGACTTGTTGGCACATTTCTTAAGATGTGATCCTAGATGAGGATATATATAACCAATAACTATGTACAGGGTGGGTCATCCATTGGTTTCTTTTTAAATCATAGGTTATTTTGACACTGAAAGCTGTTTCCCACTCGAAATCTTGACAGAAAGTCAGTATCATACCTCCGCAGAACGAAATGAGTCGCTTTATACTTGAACAACTTTGGGAAATATTGGAAACTTATTTCAAAAGTGAGTGAGGTGTAACATAAACAGAGCGTTTTTTGGCGTTTGGCGATGTCAATTGGCCGCCTCGGAGCTGCGATTTGACCCCTTTGGACTTTTTTTCTGGGGAACCGTGAAGGACCGATATTATGCCAACAATGCAGAAACGATTCAAGCACTTAAGGCCAATATCATCCAAGCAATCCATGAGCTACAGCCCGAAACCATCGACATGGTCTTGGAAAATTGGAGTGGCAGAATGCGCTACTGAGAAGCCAGCCGAGGCAGCCACTTGAATCATCATTATTATCACATATTTACATCACTAATGGGAATGTTTGATCTTACTAATGAAGTCATAATACTTGGAAAAAAAAATTTATTTTGTTCATTTTATTGCATTTTTAAAAAGAAACTTTTTTTTGGTCCACCCTTTACATATTCTTTAGTTTCAGAGATGGAGAAATTCATTGAGTTTAGTCAGAATTTAATTTGTGGTAAATAACATTAAGGAATCTAACTGTGTATACAATTCATTAATTAATTTATTATTGATTAAAGAAACTACGTGGACTATATTCAGTTTTAATATTTATTATTATTTAATTGTATTTGCTTAAAGTATGATACGTATGAAGTGTTTCAATATTGCTAATGGCAAAATAATACTCGTCACTGTGATGAATATACAACGCTGGATAAAGCGCTGGTAGCATTTAAATAAATTGATTTGTGGCAATACTATGCCCTATACACTTGAGATAATATTCATAATTTATTTTCTACGGGGAAAAAATATATGGCTATATCCAGCCATGGATAGAATGCAAAAAGGGGTTTATGAATAAGAATGGAACGAGTGAGCTGCAGGTTTTAGCGAACGCTTACCTATAGTTTTTCAATTTTACTTTATTATTATAATAATAAAGTATTGTGATCGACACAAAAAAAAAAAAAAGTTTGCTACCCTGAAATTTTTTTTTTTCGCGTTTCATGACTAAATTAGCCTAAAAAAGCAAAAAAAAAAAATCCGTCTGTCTGTACGCCGTCCGCCGTCCGCCGTCCGCCGTACGCCGTACGCCGTACGCCGTCCGCCGTACGCCGACGTGTACGCTCAGCGCACATTAACTCCCAAACCCTTCAAGATAGAAAGTTCATTCTTGAGGGGATTGTAGATAGTTGCGGATCTCAGGCGGATACCCATTTTCGAAGGTATACGGGTTCAGGGGGAGGCGGGGGGAGCGCTTAAACCGAAAAATACGAATTCAAATATCTCAACTATGGTAACAGCTAGGAAGTTGAAACTCAACATTAATATAGAAGGGTTTGTGGGACAACTTTTAAAAATAATTTAATTTTTTTATCCATTGGGGTGCGAAAAGGGGGGGCTTAGAACCAATTGTCGGCCGAATTTTTTTTTCAAATGATTATATCTTCGAAATTACTTATCATAACAAAATCATATTTAGAGACCGTCAAGGTGGCATATAGTTTCATCGGAACCAGCTTAGAAAGCTGCTAATTATTGTAAGGGGGAGGGTCAGGGGGGGTGCAAAGAAAAACACTTAAAAAATAATATCTCAACTATCTCTTAAGCTATGTAATTGAAACTTAAAACTTATATTAAACTATACTAGGCAAATACAAAAAAAATATAACATGTTGAAATAATAGTAGTGGGGGGAAATGGGGAGCATTTCAAAAATGGCGCACTTTTCAAAATTACAAATCCTTATATCTCCAAAAATAGTACAGATATCAAATCAAAAATTTGTCAGATTGTAGAACTACATAATACTTAATTTTGGTAAAAATTTTAAGTTGGGAGGTGTAAGGGGAGAGAGGTAATAAGCAAAAATATCGAAAACTTTGAGTGATTTTTTTAGAGCTCTGGTAAAAGATACAAAGCTAAAATTTTGCATGTGAATACCTATATTTAATTCACATAGAAAAATAATAATAACTTGATCCATATTTGTTATAAACCGACCCCCCCGGTCTAACGTGCACAAGGTGTTTCATGTGCATTGAAAAAAACACATAAACTGAAAATTTTTGAGTGAAATTTTAAGGTAGAAATTTGAAAATTTGCGAAATGCATTTAAAAAAAATCCCTAAATATACGAAATATTAACTGGTCGAAAACCTTTAACACTTCTACCCCCTCCCATACAAAATTATTTTTTCGACCATTTTCAAGAAATCAATTATCACCTAACTCTTAAAAGCTATCAATTTGAAATTTTGCATAACAACTAACAAAAATAATTAAAATGAAATTGCGTTAAAAGTTTTAAAATCGCGCTTGACTTTCTACCCCCTCCCATACAAAAGTATGATTTCGACTAATTTCATTAAATCAACTAATAACCAACAAATTAAAAGCTACGAACTTGAAATTTCGTACGAGCACCTTACATTAAAAATGAAAGAAAATTGCATCACAAGTTTTACGATTCCCCTACCTCCTCTACCCCCTCCCATACAAAATTATTTTTTCGAGCATTTTTAAAAAATCAGTTATCAGCTAACTCGTATAAGCTATCAATTTCAAATTTGGCATAAAAACTTAAAAAAATAATTCAAATGAAGTTGCTTTAAAAGTTTTTAAATCGCGCTTGCGCTTCTACCCCCTCCCATACAAAACTATGATTTCGACCAATTTCATTAAATCAACTAATAACCAACAAACTAAAAGCTACGAACTTGAAATTCTATACAAGCACCTTACAAGAGACTCGAAATAAAACTGCGTATCAAATTTTACGATTCCCCTATATTCTCTACCCCCTCCCATACAAATGTTCGGTTTCATGAATGTAAAATACACCGAATTTTATGAAAATTCTATGCAACTTCGTCTATGAAACACATTCTATACAGAGAATATTGGACGTGATTCAAGCAATTAATTAAAAAGCTATTAACATCCACCTACCCTTACTATTACCCCTACTCCTCCCCTCATAAAAACCAAACTTACAGAAACGAATGAAATATTGTTAACAGTCCTGCCCAAGAACTCCCTTTCACTTAGCCTTCCCTAACCACTCTAACCTGCATATTGACTTTCCACTTATCCGCAACTTGTCCCAAGAATAATAAAGTTTCGCCCGACTTGTTGGCAGTTTATTTACTTTTAGTACTTTAATTTTGTCATCTGGAAAAACAAATATGCTTGTGATCTCAAGAAATTTTGTATGTGGAGTGGCAGAAGGGGTGATAGCATTAAGCTAATTTTTTCCCACCATACTAAAGTAGCTATAAAAATGTTTTAAACAAAATGCAACCTCCAAAAATTGAATAGGAACTGAGCAAATTAGTGTATATTGATACGAAATGAGCCTCAGGAGGCCCATTCCGCATGCAGAAATTTAATGAGGTCCCCCAGGTCTGGACAGCACTTCCTGCCGGCTGCTCAGGAGCTTGGGTGTGGGGAATTCGACCTGGAGGGCCATCATTCTAGATGGTGCTGTCACTAATGAGGTGGGTGCTCTACATTAACGACCGATGATTCGGGGCTCCGTATATGGCCACCTATGCCATACAAGGTCCCAGGGCGGCACGACCCGAGCCGAGGGGAGTAAATTGATGGAGGCGAGCTTCTCTGGACATAGTGAGCGCCGAGGCCACATTTGGGCGGCTTAGCACTTCATCTTACGTTCTATGCACAACATGAAAACAAAGTTAACTTTCGTGGTTGGATCCGTACCTGATTGCTGCTTAACAGTGAAATTTAAATTTAGGAGAGAAAAATATATGTATATATATGATAGAAGAAAAATGAAAAAAAAAGATATATGTGGTTGAATTCAAGTAAATTTTATTATTAACGTAAATTGTTCTTAACTATTATAATACTCGTTACTTTTAAGAGAAGGAAAAAAAAACAAAAAAAAACGTAGGGTACCTGGAGTCCAGCGTTGGGGCCCGGGATCATGTAGCCAATTTCGAATTTTGCGGTGTATCTCAACTTTTAGTGGTCACTCGGTTTTTTTTATTTCTTCTTATTTATATAGTTCAACTTTTAGTGTTCACTCGGGTTTTTTTTTTTTTTTTTTTTTTTCAATTTATCACTCAAAGTTTAGTGTTCACTCAGGTTTTTTTTTAATTCTTCACTTAACGTTTAATGTTCACTCAGGTTTTGTAATTTTCCCTCCACTTTTCAATATAAAGAAAAAAAAATCCACCCGTTCTTCGGCAACTCTCTGATCCGATCGCCAAAAATAAAACTTTTCAAAAAGCCTCGATTTTTCTACGCGCTGCCTTTTATAGGTACTCAACGGTTTTACTTTTTTAATTTTTCGCGCGAAATGCGTGTCAGTCTGCACCAATTGTTATTTAAATGTTTTTCACTTGACACGTTAGATGTCGTTGTTGTTGTTGTTTTTTTTTTTTTTATTGTATTATTTGTTATTATTATTATTCTTATTATTATTAACCTTATTATTATTATCAAAAAAAAACTATTTATACTAAAATAATAGAGGTTTGACAAAAATATTACATAGCAGAGAAAGAAAAAGAAATAAAAATGCTAAAATACAGGTGCGGATCGAGAATTCATGGAGATCCGCTCCATGAAATGAAAAATAAAAAAAAATATATATTAGAGAAAAAAAAAAAGAAAAAAGGACTAGACGCTCATTTCGTATCAATCGTGGGGACGACCTCGACCCAGGAGAAGGATCTCGTGCTCACAGGGCCGGGCTCAAATCAGAGAACAAAAATTAAAGAAATAATCAATAATGAATACTAATTGCTAAAATTCTAAAAGCATAATTCATAATGGTATTCTTACTGCAAAAAGAAAGATAATAATAATAATAAGTTTAAAGGAAAAAAAAAACGTAATTAAAAGTAATGGAGGGAATAAGGTAATTCTTTGTATTTTGCCGTTTGCCTATGACTAGAGATTGGAACAGAAGGCTTTCGGGGTAGTATACAAAATTTAGCTCTCAATTGGCTCCTAAATTTGTCTGGAGGCAATGCCGCTTTCGACACATGTGAATTTGCTTGAGACACCTGAAACAATTGAGCTGATGATTTCTGCATGTTGTAGAAATCAGAAATAACTTTAGTCATGTTAACGACTTCGAATTTTGCGCGACATTGCTTGCCGCTATCAGGCCGAAATACCTCCGTTGACAATCTTTTAAGGTGAAGTAGGGAGGTATGCTGATTTAAGCCAAGAGTTGAGCACTGCGTCTCTTCATATTGATCAAAACATTGCAGTATTTCTGGATAAGCTGCCTTAATTAAATTATCCTCAATTTCTTCATAATTAATCTGACCAACTTCAATAAGTTGACCAATCACTTTTTGATCTACTAATGGCTCAATGCTACTTGTATCAAGTAGTGTATCAATTTTAACTGCAGGATTCGGTGCAAGTTCAGTACTGCTTGGTAAAGCATCGTCTGGAACTTCCGCTAAAAGATCAGCGATTGCCGCTTCCATTTTCCTCACATTTACTAAATACTCTTCTGCTACCTGTTTCATATTCGCAGTAGTATGTCGGACAAGGCGAATGAGCCGACTCGAATAGTGGTCTAGTCTTGTCACATACCTTGGCAATTCTATATCGGCTCCTGATTTAACTTTTTTTAAATTGTGTAAAATATCTTCTAATCCTATTTTACATAATTCGAATTCGAACGGGAAATTACTTCGGACAATTTCAGGTAAACTAAAACCTGGTCTCAGAACAGGACGCGCTGCTTCTAATTTTAATCTAGACTCTAGACAATTTAACCGGGTAGGTGCGTCCCCAACAATCTCACGAATGTAACACTCCATGTCGAACTCATCAGGCTCGAGATGGTCGACATTCAATGCCATCATGAAAGATAAATATGAAAATTCGAATAAAAAAAATATGAGAAAAGGAAACAAAAATAAAAAAAACCGAAATGAGTACAAAAATGCAATAATATTTCAAAATAAGCGTCGTTGTACTATATAGATATGTATGTACCTATATAAGAAAAAAATCAAAAATGTGATATATGTAACTTTAAAAAAAAATAATTAAAAATCCAAACTCGGCGATATGATAAATACCAAAAAGAAAGTCATCGCAGAAATAATCAAAATAATACGATGGAAAGAATTAAAAGAAAATTGAACGAATAGAATTCATAAATTAGTGGACCTCGGTACCCACCATGCCCAGAAAACCAAACTCCAACACGCTCTCCTCGTAAGAAAATAAAAAAAATGCGAGAAACAAAATTTTAAATGACTTAAGACATTAGAGCACACACCGGAAAAGGAAGTGGGGAAAAGGTAATCAATAAATGGATTATTCTAAACTATGTTTGTATTATAGCAATCAAATTAGAACGAAACCGCTTCGATGTGATCTCTATGACAAACAAAATAACTCGAGTGGTCCAGGCTCAAGCTGCGACCGACGGAATCAATCCGGATGATATTTCGCGAGAGACCAAATCGACGGCTAAAACACGAAGGTGAAAGATGATGTTACTTAACAGCGATATTCAGAAAGATGCTTTGCAAGACATCGACGCTCATTGCGGATAAATCGCTGCGAACGATCATCAATCCCCTAAACTACGGTAAGATCAAAAACATTTAACTCGGTTCTTGAATTCAAAGTGAATTCGCATGTAAGATGCACCGGCATGACCAAAAAAAATGAAAAAGGCGCGACACGGATTAAAATACTCGGTTTATCGACTAAATGAAAATTAAAAATTGAAACAAAAATAAATTATTGCTGGTCATTTGCAAATGAAAGAAAGATAAAAAAAATGAAGAGAATATAAATACAACAA
Source organism: Chorisops tibialis (assembly GCA_963669355.1). NCBI lineage: Eukaryota > Metazoa > Arthropoda > Insecta > Diptera > Stratiomyidae > Chorisops > Chorisops tibialis. The sequence goes on along the minus strand of OY770262.1, from coordinate 88,445,309 downwards.
TATGAAACGAAAGTTTCAGGGATAGAAAAAAAATAACGAGTTGCTGAACCTAAAAATAACTTATCAAGTACATAATGCAATAGTAAAAAAAAAATGGTTTGCATATTTGGAAAATGTGCATTTGCTAAAACAATAGCAAATGCACTTTCAAAAGAAATTTACGCTGCATGTAATTACTGCTGGTTCGGAAATTTGCTACGCTCTAATAAGCACTGTGCAATGGAATCCGCACAATGCATATTCGCCATAGCTTAGTGTTTGAAGTCCTCGATCACCACACCAGAAGCCGAAGTTCAATCCTTGAGGTCGACCAATGAATTTTTTTAATAAAAATCAATTTTTCAATCAATTCCAAGTCCAAAATAACGACCGATGATGATAGCAGTATAAAATAAAAATCGTTTCTTTGTATGGACGGTTCAAGGAAAAGAGAAAAAAAAAATCAATGTGGCTGAACAATGAGAAGAAAAAAAAATTGATTGAAGAGGAAAAAAAAAAAATAAAATTAAAATCAACTGACTGACCAATCAGCTGGACAGAATCTAAATCTGCAGTGCGTTAACCTCAGCGACCGTACGATGGCGCTCGGACATTTCCATACGCAGGAAAACGCGGATCTGTTCTGCGAACAGTTTTCCGTCCCGCAATGTGATGGAAATACCCGGTTACCAAGTTCAACGTACGCGACAACTCGCGAAACTTATGCGAAATTTCCGCCGTACTTGAACACACAAAAAAAAACAAAACGCAATTAATATAGGCCAAACACTGCCCGTAAATCTGTCGGAAGCTCGCCGGAACTTAGGGATCAGCAACTCGGAATTTTAAATGACCAAGAGATGAAAGAAGAAGAAGAAATAGAAAAAGACGTTAATTCAAACTAATAAAATGTCGAAATACGCTTGGGCGCCACTGATACGAAATGAGCCTCAGGAGGCCCATTCCGCTTGCAGAAATTTAATGAGGTCCCCCAGGTCTGGACAGCACTTCCTGCCGGCTGCTCAGGAGCTTGGGTGTGGGGAATTCGACCTGGAGGGCCATCATTCTAGATGGTGCTGTCACTAATGAGGTGGGTGCTCTACATTAACGACCGATGATTCGGGGCTCCGTATATGGCCACCTATGCCATACAAGGTCCCAGGGCGGCACGACCCGAGCCGAGGGGAGTAAATTGATGGAGGCGAGCTTCTCTGGACATAGTGAGCGCCGAGGCCACATTTGGGCGGCTTAGCACTTCATCTTACGTTCTATGCACAACATGAAAACAAAGTTAACTTTCGTGGTTGGATCCGTACCTGATTGCTGCTTAACAGTGAAATTTAAATTTAGGAGAGAAAAATATATGTATATATATGATAGAAGAAAAATGAAAAAAAAAGATATATGTGGTTGAATTCAAGTAAATTTTATTATTAACGTAAATTGTTCTTAACTATTATAATACTCGTTACTTTTAAGAGAAGGAAAAAAAAACAAAAAAAAAACGTAGGGTACCTGGAGTCCAGCGTTGGGGCCCGGGATCATGTAGCCAATTTCGAATTTTGCGGTGTATCTCAACTTTTAGTGGTCACTCGGTTTTTTTTATTTCTTCTTATTTATATAGTTCAACTTTTAGTGTTCACTCGGGTTTTTTTTTTTTTTTTTTTTTTCAATTTATCACTCAAAGTTTAGTGTTCACTCAGGTTTTTTTTTAATTCTTCACTTAACGTTTAATGTTCACTCAGGTTTTGTAATTTTCCCTCCACTTTTCAATATAAAGAAAAAAAAATCCACCCGTTCTTCGGCAACTCTCTGATCCGATCGCCAAAAATAAAACTTTTCAAAAAGCCTCGATTTTTCTACGCGCTGCCTTTTATAGGTACTCAACGGTTTTACTTTTTTAATTTTTCGCGCGAAATGCGTGTCAGTCTGCACCAATTGTTATTTAAATGTTTTTCACTTGACACGTTAGATGTCGTTGTTGTTGTTGTTTTTTTTTTTTTTATTGTATTATTTGTTATTATTATTATTCTTATTATTATTAACCTTATTATTATTATCAAAAAAAAACTATTTATACTAAAATAATAGAGGTTTGACAAAAATATTACATAGCAGAGAAAGAAAAAGAAATAAAAATGCTAAAATACAGGTGCGGATCGAGAATTCATGGAGATCCGCTCCATGAAATGAAAAATAAAAAAAAATATATATTAGAGAAAAAAAAAAAGAAAAAAGGACTAGACGCTCATTTCGTATCAATCGTGGGGACGACCTCGACCCAGGAGAAGGATCTCGTGCTCACAGGGCCGGGCTCAAATCAGAGAACAAAAATTAAAGAAATAATCAATAATGAATACTAATTGCTAAAATTCTAAAAGCATAATTCATAATGGTATTCTTACTGCAAAAAGAAAGATAATAATAATAATAAGTTTAAAGGAAAAAAAAAACGTAATTAAAAGTAATGGAGGGAATAAGGTAATTCTTTGTATTTTGCCGTTTGCCTATGACTAGAGATTGGAACAGAAGGCTTTCGGGGTAGTATACAAAATTTAGCTCTCAATTGGCTCCTAAATTTGTCTGGAGGCAATGCCGCTTTCGACACATGTGAATTTGCTTGAGACACCTGAAACAATTGAGCTGATGATTTCTGCATGTTGTAGAAATCAGAAATAACTTTAGTCATGTTAACGACTTCGAATTTTGCGCGACATTGCTTGCCGCTATCAGGCCGAAATACCTCCGTTGACAATCTTTTAAGGTGAAGTAGGGAGGTATGCTGATTTAAGCCAAGAGTTGAGCACTGCGTCTCTTCATATTGATCAAAACATTGCAGTATTTCTGGATAAGCTGCCTTAATTAAATTATCCTCAATTTCTTCATAATTAATCTGACCAACTTCAATAAGTTGACCAATCACTTTTTGATCTACTAATGGCTCAATGCTACTTGTATCAAGTAGTGTATCAATGTTAACTGCAGGATTCGGTGCAAGTTCAGTACTGCTTGGTAAAGCATCGTCTGGAACTTCCGCTAAAAGATCAGCGATTGCCGCTTCCATTTTCCTCACATTTACTAAATACTCTTCTGCTACCTGTTTCATATTCGCAGTAGTATGTCGGACAAGGCGAATGAGCCGACTCGAATAGTGGTCTAGTCTTGTCACATACCTTGGCAATTCTATATCGGCTCCTGATTTAACTTTTTTTAAATTGTGTAAAATATCTTCTAATCCTATTTTACATAATTCGAATTCGAACGGGAAATTACTTCGGACAATTTCAGGTAAACTAAAACCTGGTCTCAGAACAGGACGCGCTGCTTCTAATTTTAATCTAGACTCTAGACAATTTAACCGGGTAGGTGCGTCCCCAACAATCTCACGAATGTAACACTCCATGTCGAACTCATCAGGCTCGAGATGGTCGACATTCAATGCCATCATGAAAGATAAATATGAAAATTCGAATAAAAAAAATATGAGAAAAGGAAACAAAAATAAAAAAAACCGAAATGAGTACAAAAATGCAATAATATTTCAAAATAAGCGTCGTTGTACTATATAGATATGTATGTACCTATATAAGAAAAAAATCAAAAATGTGATATATGTAACTTTAAAAAAAAATAATTAAAAATCCAAACTCGGCGATATGATAAATACCAAAAAGAAAGTCATCGCAGAAATAATCAAAATAATACGATGGAAAGAATTAAAAGAAAATTGAACGAATAGAATTCATAAATTAGTGGACCTCGGTACCCACCATGCCCAGAAAACCAAACTCCAACACGCTCTCCTCGTAAGAAAATAAAAAAAATGCGAGAAACAAAATTTTAAATGACTTAAGACATTAGAGCACACACCGGAAAAGGAAGTGGGGAAAAGGTAATCAATAAATGGATTATTCTAAACTATGTTTGTATTATAGCAATCAAATTAGAACGAAACCGCTTCGATGTGATCTCTATGACAAACAAAATAACTCGAGTGGTCCAGGCTCAAGCTGCGACCGACGGAATCAATCCGGATGATATTTCGCGAGAGACCAAATCGACGGCTAAAACACGAAGGTGAAAGATGATGTTACTTAACAGCGATATTCAGAAAGATGCTTTGCAAGACATCGACGCTCATTGCGGATAAATCGCTGCGAACGATCATCAATCCCCTAAACTACGGTAAGATCAAAAACATTTAACTCGGTTCTTGAATTCAAAGTGAATTCGCATGTAAGATGCACCGGCATGACCAAAAAAAATGAAAAAGGCGCGACACGGATTAAAATACTCGGTTTATCGACTAAATGAAAATTAAAAATTGAAACAAAAATAAATTATTGCTGGTCATTTGCAAATGAAAGAAAGATAAAAAAAATGAAGAGAATATAAATACAACAATATGAAACGAAAGTTTCAGGGATAGAAAAAAAATAACGAGTTGCTGAACCTAAAAATAACTTATCAAGTACATAATGCAATAGTAAAAAAAAAATGGTTTGCATATTTGGAAAATGTGCATTTGCTAAAACAATAGCAAATGCACTTTCAAAAGAAATTTACGCTGCATGTAATTACTGCTGGTTCGGAAATTTGCTACGCTCTAATAAGCACTGTGCAATGGAATCCGCACAATGCATATTCGCCATAGCTTAGTGTTTGAAGTCCTCGATCACCACACCAGAAGCCGAAGTTCAATCCTTGAGGTCGACCAATGAATTTTTTTAATAAAAATCAATTTTTCAATCAATTCCAAGTCCAAAATAACGACCGATGATGATAGCAGTATAAAATAAAAATCGTTTCTTTGTATGGACGGTTCAAGGAAAAGAGAAAAAAAAAATCAATGTGGCTGAACAATGAGAAGAAAAAAAAATTGATTGAAGAGGAAAAAAAAAAAATAAAATTAAAATCAACTGACTGACCAATCAGCTGGACAGAATCTAAATCTGCAGTGCGTTAACCTCAGCGACCGTACGATGGCGCTCGGACATTTCCATACGCAGGAAAACGCGGATCTGTTCTGCGAACAGTTTTCCGTCCCGCAATGTGATGGAAATACCCGGTTACCAAGTTCAACGTACGCGACAACTCGCGAAACTTATGCGAAATTTCCGCCGTACTTGAACACACAAAAAAAAACAAAACGCAATTAATATAGGCCAAACACTGCCCGTAAATCTGTCGGAAGCTCGCCGGAACTTAGGGATCAGCAACTCGGAATTTTAAATGACCAAGAGATGAAAGAAGAAGAAGAAATAGAAAAAGACGTTAATTCAAACTAATAAAATGTCGAAATACGCTTGGGCGCCACTGATACGAAATGAGCCTCAGGAGGCCCATTCCGCTTGCAGAAATTTAATGAGGTCCCCCAGGTCTGGACAGCACTTCCTGCCGGCTGCTCAGGAGCTTGGGTGTGGGGAATTCGACCTGGAGGGCCATCATTCTAGATGGTGCTGTCACTAATGAGGTGGGTGCTCTACATTAACGACCGATGATTCGGGGCTCCGTATATGGCCACCTATGCCATACAAGGTCCCAGGGCGGCACGACCCGAGCCGAGGGGAGTAAATTAATGGAGGCGAGCTTCTCTGGACATAGTGAGCGCCGAGGCCACATTTGGGCGGCTTAGCACTTCATCTTACGTTCTATGCACAACATGAAAACAAAGTTAACTTTCGTGGTTGGATCCGTACCTGATTGCTGCTTAACAGTGAAATTTAAATTTAGGAGAGAAAAATATATGTATATATATGATAGAAGAAAAATGAAAAAAAAAGATATATGTGGTTGAATTCAAGTAAATTTTATTATTAACGTAAATTGTTCTTAACTATTATAATACTCGTTACTTTTAAGAGAAGGAAAAAAAAACAAAAAAAAAACGTAGGGTACCTGGAGTCCAGCGTTGGGGCCCGGGATCATGTAGCCAATTTCGAATTTTGCGGTGTATCTCAACTTTTAGTGGTCACTCGGTTTTTTTTATTTCTTCTTATTTATATAGTTCAACTTTTAGTGTTCACTCGGGTTTTTTTTTTTTTTTTTTTTTTCAATTTATCACTCAAAGTTTAGTGTTCACTCAGGTTTTTTTTTAATTCTTCACTTAACGTTTAATGTTCACTCAGGTTTTGTAATTTTCCCTCCACTTTTCAATATAAAGAAAAAAAAATCCACCCGTTCTTCGGCAACTCTCTGATCCGATCGCCAAAAATAAAACTTTTCAAAAAGCCTCGATTTTTCTACGCGCTGCGTTTTATAGGTACTCAACGGTTTTATTTTTTTAATTTTTCGCGCGAAATGCGTGTCAGTCTGCACCAATTGTTATTTAAATGTTTTTCACTTGACACGTTAGATGTCGTTGTTGTTGTTGTTTTTTTTTTTTATTGTATTATTTGTTATTATTATTATTCTTATTATTATTAACCTTATTATTATTATCAAAAAAAAACTATTTATACTAAAATAATAGAGGTTTGACAAAAATATTACATAGCAGAGAAAGAAAAAGAAATAAAAATGCTAAAATACAGGTGCGGATCGAGAATTCATGGAGATCCGCTCCATGAAATGAAAAATAAAAAAAAATATATATTAGAGAAAAAAAAAAGAAAAAAGGACTAGACGCTCATTTCGTATCAATATTTAGCGAAATTGTGGAGTATCTTAGTGATTTTTTTCAGAAATAACTACGAATATTATTATAGATCTGGCAACCACGCAATATTGATCTTTCCCGAATATGCCAGAACAGTCCCCCAATATGTAAAAAGCCATAATCAAAGATCTAGAACCTTCCAGTATAGTCTAGATATACACCCGACGGAACAGTATACTCCAAAATGTAGGCAATTAAAGATCTAGAACTTTCCCGAATAGTCTAAACACACACCCAACGACACCCGACGGAAGCTTCGAGAATTGGGGAAAAATGGTATAAAAGTACGAAGCTGTCAGACGGGAGTCAGTCATTCAGCGACATCTATCGGTAAACGTGAACCGGCGCAAGAACGCGATAGAACAATATCGGCGGTGGTACCTTATAGTACGAATTAAGTTAAAGTGCGAATTAAGTTAAAATGCGAATAAATAAATAGTGACTTATTTTTAAACGAATTGTGTTTTACTTGAAATCCCGGCGAACCCCTAGCTCGCAACAATATTATAAAATTGACATTTCTTAAATTTCAGACTAGTAACATTCATACCTCTCAAGAATGTCTTAAGTTTCAATTACATTTCTTAGGAGATAGTTGAAATATTCATTCTTAAGTTTTTTTCTTTGTGCCCCCCCCCCCCCTTCTGACCCTCCCCCTTACAATAATTAGCCTTTTAAGCTGATTTCGGTGGATCTGTATACCGCCTTAATGGTTCCAAAATGTGAATTTTTATGGTAAGTAATTTCGAAGATATAATCATTCGTAAAAAAAAAATCGGCATACAATTTATTATTAGCCCCCCCTTCTCGGACACCAATGAATAAGAAAATTAAATTATTTTTAGAGTTTGCAAATATTTAGAATGCTCTACTTTTGATTTGCTAGCAATTGAGATATCAACAGTATAAACGAATACGAAATCGACTCCTTTAACAATTTCATTCGTAAAAGGCTGAAACGATTGAGCTGCGTTTCATTAGCCGAAAGGCATTCGAACGAACTCTTATAATCCGAATGGAGTTGTTATAGCTGCCTGCCTTGCAAATATCTTCCGGGGCTATTGGAATGTGATGATACGGGCGTACACATCGATTTTTGAAAAAAATGTACAACCATATACATAGGTGAAATGAGAAATTTTGTATGTGAGGTATGGAATACCTTTCTGGTATCGTTGCAGCATTAATTTGCCGATAATCCCCACATGGTGGCCAGTCTTTAGAATCTTTTTAACCACTAAGTGTAGAAGAGATGATACTGAAGATAACGATGAACGATAAATTCCAATTTCGACCATATGCTGAAATTTCACTTAAGTAGCTTTGTGCTTTTTAGAATACAGTCGACTTGGTTTTGAGAAAAGTAGTCGATCTTTCGTTATTATATTATGAACAATGTTATGTAAAATGGGTTGATTAGAGTTTGGCGATTCGTTTAATGTTGGATACTGTGCCAATATGTTACCAAACTCATTGTTGATTGTACTGAATTTTAGATTAGGTGTGTCAACATAAACGGAAATAGCATTTGCAAACAATTTAGTTTTCGAATCAACAAGTTTTTTTTTTTTAAATCCACTAACAATTCATATTTGGAAATAAAATCGACACCAAGTATAGGTCTATTGACATATGCAAACGATACCGGACGCGCGCTGACTTCTCGAGTGCCAACATCGAAGTGTCTTTTATCGTACCAGACAGTACGAGAAAAGGGACAGCGAACTTGTGTGTGGTCATCATAAATCGGCGATCGAAATGTGCCATGCGATGCGCGCATGGGATTTATGCTGACGCCCGGGACTGTTGACCTCGGATTACGATCGAACGGGTGGCACGTATGTCGCGGTATTCGCTGACGCTCGAGAAAGCTGATAAGCTGATGTTGGGCGCAACAATGTTGCAATGTTATAACATTGTTGCACCTCTACAGTCAATGTTGTTCCTATTAGTTGCACCTTGAACTGTAGGATTCTTCAAAAATTTTGGCTAGTTGATAGTGTTGGTGTTCAGATCGAATTTTTGCAACAAATGGCTACGCATTTTGTGGCCTTATTTCCGAATTTATGATGATTTCAAAACATTCGTTCAACATTTTGGATATGATATCGACTGATCTACTATGATCGGGGGATTGATGTGTTATAACATTGGTCCGTCGAGCCGGATCCAATGTTATGAGAAATACTAATCTGGTTGAGATATAGATTTATTCTGATCTAAATGCTAATTACAATTTACTTATATACAATAAAAATGCATCGTCAGCGTGTGAAATGAAATATTTCTTTTTGCTGACGTGCATGAGAATAGATAATTTCTGTTTCTGTTATATTTGCTGATGCGCATGAGAATAGATAATTCTCGTATAGCTGCATTCCTCGTGCGATAGCGGCAGGTGTTTTGTTGCCTGAGTCCAGACGATTCCGAATGTGCTGATGGCGGGTGTCATGTATCGTCTGGGTACTTGTGGAATTATTATTTTTGTTCACGTTTGAACAATAATTGATATTAAAAATAAATTTTAAATTAACAAATATTTTAAAAATTAAATATGTAAGTGTGAAGTGAACTGTATATGTGAAGAGTACATTAAATTAAATTGAATGGCCAAATAAATTAAATTAAATACACCTGACCTTTTCTTCGTGCTTTAAGGTTTTCGCGATTTTCCTATATTTAAGCGAATACTTCTCAGTTCGGAGGAAGTTCTCGTGTTTTCGTAGCGCAATTGTAGTCTTGCAGCTTATGCTTAATGATGCTGCGCATGTATTCTAATTCCTCTTCTGAATCAATCTCGATACGTATATGCCGGCAGTTTATTTGTCACAGGTTTCTTTTAAATAGCGTATCCACATCAGAGATGTGTGAGTTTCTCTTAATTGTCGGCCTCTTAGGGTCACCAATTGTTACACCGAATGGTTAATGATTTAGCACTCATGTAGTTGTTAATGTATAATATTCATGTTTTGATTATTAAATTAATTTATTTAGAATTGATGTATTTTAAAAGCTTAATATTTTAATTAAGAATTAAATATTTATAACATATATTTGTAATAAAATGATACTTAATTTATTTTTAAATAATAATTTTCAATAAAATTTTTTTTTTTTTTTATTTAACAACTAGCGACCCTCAAGACTTAGTCTGCATAAGAATCGCAATAATAAGCGATTTTTGAGAACCTAGTTAGTAATACATTATGTGGGATATATAATCTGCTTAGTTTAATTCCTCTTTGATGGCAATGCTTTTATATTTCGTTGGAATAAAAAATATTTTCAAATCTTTAGAAGCTACCCAACGTTTGCCTACAGATCTCTTTACAACGTGTCAAGAAATACCTACCTGCAAGTCCATTTTGAAAAGTGCTTAGTTGCAACATGACCAAAAACTTCGACGAAAAATTCTCAAACCACCAAATAGCTCGATATCTTTTTGGTCATTTGTTAAAACGGTTAACAGCAACAATGTAAAATCATCTACACCACCTCTTCTAGATAGGAACCGAATTGTAGTCCATCCTGTTGGTAAAGCCAATCTTCTTGTAGCAAGTTTCGCACGTAACTCTACGCTGCCAGCGACAAACCAGCCTCCCCACTTGTAACACCATCTGGATTTCGTTTACCTGAGATTCATTTCGTACACGACTTATCTCCAGAATTCTTCGTGAGCTCAATGTTCAGAAATCTGTAGGTCCAATGGAATTTCCCCCCTAGTCCTTAAAAATTGTTTTACGTCTCTGGCTAAACCGCTTGGCGACTTATTCCATCTCCAAGTAGTGAATGTTCAGCCGATTACCAAGAAAGGAAGCAAAGCGTTACCCGCGAACTACCGCACCATCGCCATTACTTCCGTTCTGTCAAAACGGTTATGAATCGCAAAATTGTCCACTATCTTGAAGATAACAAACCAATGATCGTCAATACGGGTTCCGTTCCGGACGTCCTACAGATGACCTCTTGGTATATCTGAATGATCGTTGAAAATCTTGCATCCATAAATTTGGCGAAGGTCGAGTTCTGGCACTTGACATCGCTAAAGCGTTTGACAGAGTTTAGCACAAATGTCTCCTAGTGAAGCTCAAAGCAGTCGGCTTTAATAATAACCTCGTAAAATGGATTGAGAGTTTCTTATATGAACGCACCATACAAGTCGTATTAGATGGCGTGGCATCTTCTCCCTTTCCCATAGATTCCGGAGTCCCCAAGGCAATGTTTTATCACCCACACTCTTTCTTATTTTTATCAATGACCTTCTGTCGTCAAAGCTCAATCCTATACATTGCTTTGCAGATAACAGTACCTTGAATAACATTTATGAATCCGAAACGATTACTAACGCTCACCGTGTCCGGGTAGCATCTAAACGTACCGAACTATTTGGATCATTGAACTCAGACCTGAATCTAATCTTGGAATGGCAGGATAAACAGAGTAGAGTTCAACACATCAAAACAACAGCCCTATCATCTTTCGGTTAAACGTGATGTTTCAGAGTCGGTTTCTAATATAACCTTTGGAGTTGTCCAACCAGACTCTTCCGAATACTTCTCAATACCTGGTATCAAAATAAATCACCATCTTAATTGGAACCAGCACATACTCGACGTAGAACTTGATGCTTCCAAACGCCTAGCAGTTCTCCAAATATGTGAAAAATATTTTACTCCCACTGACCTGGCAAATATGTATAAGGCCTATATTAGACCACGCCTCGAGTACAATTCACATTTATGGGCTGGGGCACCCAAAACGCAACTTGCGATGCTCGACCGTGTCCGGAGACAGCCGTTCCGAATAATTGGAGATGAACCCAACACAGTTTCTGTAGACTCCCTAGAGCATCGCAGAAATGTCGGAGTACTAAGCATTTACTACCTCTACTTCAATGGTAAATGCAGTGAGGAACTTGCTAAACTTATTCCACCTCTTTACACATTTCCTAGAAACACTCGCCTAGCTTCAAGCGCACACGAGTTTACTGTTAAGCTGCCAACTTCCCGTACAGTGAAATATAGGCAGTCATTCGTACCCTGAACTTCTAAGCTTTGGAATGCATTGTCGGAAGCTGTATTTCCATTGTCATACGACATTCTACATTTCAAACTCAACGTCCACCGGCATTTTAGGCTTTTCCCTCCTTTTAATCCCGTTTAAACTTAACTCCCTTTTTTTCCCTTACCGACATATGACTGTGTAAATTGCATTAAAAGGCGACCCCAGAAGTTGTGTTCGACCACGTAAAAAAATCAGTACCATAAATTGTTCAGAAAGAAACCATGATTCTCGCCTTTGTGAGGCGGCGGGAGGGAAAAAGTCGAAAACTACACTTGCTAATATCTCCACCACGAATGCAGATAGAAAGTTGAAAATCAGTACAGATATAGAAAAGGCTGTGAGACAAATTTTAAAAATAATTTAAATTTTTTATCCATTGTCGTTCGAAAAGGAGGGGCTAAAACCAAATTGTCGGCCGAATTGTTTTTTCAAATGATTATATCTTCTAAATTACTTATCGTAAAAAAATCATATTTTGGGACCATTAAGGTGGCATACAGTTCTATCGGAATCAGCTTAGAAAGCGGCTAATTATTGTAAGAAATATTAGCTGGTCGAAAACCTTTTAAGCTTCTACCCCCTCCCACACAAAATTATTTTTTCGACCATTTTAAAGAAATCAACTACTACTAACTATTAAAAGCTATCAATTTGAAATTTTGCACAAAAACTTACAAAAATAATTGAAATGAAATTAAGTTAAAAGTTTTGAAATCGCGTTAGCCCTTCTACCCCCTCCCAAACAAAAGTGTGATTTCGACCAATTTCATTAAATCAACTAATAACCAACAAACTAAAAGCTACGAACTTGAAATTTTATACAAGTACCTCACAAGAGAAGCGAAAAAAAACTACATATCAAATTTTACGATTCCCCTAATTTCTCTACCCCCTCCCATACAAATGTTCGGTTTCGTGAATGTAAAATACACCGAATTTTATGAAAATTCTATGCAACTTCGTCAATGAAACATATTGTTTACAGAGAATATTGGACGTGATTCAAGCAATTAATTTAAAAGCTAGTAACATCCACCCACCCTTACTATTACCTCCCCTCATTAAACTCAAACCTGCAGAAACGAATGAAATATATTTAAATTGACAACAGCCCTGCCCAAGAACTCCCTTTCACTTAACCACTCTAACCTGCATATTGACTTTCCACTCATCCGCAACTTGTCCCAAGAATAATAAAGTTTCGCCCGACTTGTTAGCAGTTTATTTATCTTAAATTTGATCTATAGTAAAAAAATTATTTGAATCCCCCCACTCCTTTCATCACCTCCCATACAAACTGAACATGAAATACTAGAAACCAATTTGCTCAGTACGTATAACATTTATCGAGCTCAAATTTGGTACTAAATCCTTAATAAGTATTATAATTAATATCGGCGATAAGTAAACTGATTAGCTTCTTCCCTTCTATCCCTCTCATACAATGTGACTCAATATCGCATCTTTTCCAAAATTCGATTTTCTTGAAAAGTATAAGCTTACTGATCTGAAATTTAAAATATATCATCATATTTAAAATATATATCATTATAGCTGTTTCTCAAAAAATCACTAAAAACCCCCAATCCTTCTACCACCTCCCATGCAAACTGCACAAATTCACTAATACCAATGCACTAATTTTCTCAGTATCTACTCCATTTTTATAGTCTAAATGAAATCTGAGAGTATATTGTAATCGCATTACCGTTTGTAACGCTAAGAAATAATGCTCGCACAGAGCAGCCAAGGGTACAGAAATATTTGTTGTCGCTCAAAAACCTCGATTCCGAGTGACCGTCTGTCTGTCTGTCTGTCTGTCTACAGCATAACTCTCTAAAGCTTTGAGCTATAATGCTAAAATTTTTTGTGTGTCATTTTTAGCAAAAAAGTAACTGTAAGTTCGTGAATGGGCCCTACTCCTTCTATCTCCTCCCATACAAATTTCATGAAATTTCGAAATATTAAGAAATTGATTTTTCTTTGAAACTATTTAAGCTATCTAATTGATATTTAGGTCAAAGTATTATGATATAGATATCACCAAAATCACGGAATATTGACCTGATCCCCTTACCCCTTCTACCCCCTCCCATACAAATGTACAATTTTGTAAAAATCCTATTGTCGATTTTCATTGAAACTAGTAAAGCTCAAATGACGGAATATTGTCAGAATTCTACTATAATTGAAATTTATTTTAAAAATAATTATCATCTTCCCCTCACTCCTTCTACCCCCTCCCATAGAAATTCCACGAAATTTTGAAATTTATATTAAATTATTTTTCTTCGAAACTGTTAAAGCTTTCACCTTGATATTTTGTATAGAGTATACAAATGGAAATATTAATAATGCCAAAAAAATGTGTTTTGATCCGTACACTCCTTCTACCCCCTCCCATACAAATGCATAATTTTTTTTAAATGCATTTTATCGATTTCCATTCAAACTAGAAGAAGTACTAACTTCAAATTTTGCCAGAATTTGTTTCTTAATAATTGAAATAAGTGCTAGAAAAAATTATCAGCTCCGCTTCACTCCTTCTACCACCTCCTTTACAAATATCTGTATTATAAATTCAAGAAAAGCATTTCTCCTTCAAGTATATGAGCTCTCAACTTTGAAACTGAATCAAAGCATGGTAATAAGGATGATGATAAGCAGTTTCAAAATCATCTTAAATGCTCCACTTCCTCTGCCACCTCTCATACAAATGCCCCAATTTCAGATAATCTATGACCACTTTCTTTAAAATCAATGTAAACTAAAAACTTTAAATGCAGCAAAAAAAACATTTTGCATGCCATGCTCGGTCTCATATACGAAAAATACAAACCTCCCTTTCTACTTCTACCACCTCCCATGCAAAAGACTCTATTCACTATTCGAAAGAATTTGAGATGACATATTTTCCGATATATTAAAGTCATTTCCATCTCATCTAGAGTATAACATGATTGGGCTTTAAGCCCAATCATAATTCTGTTATGTTTGAAGCTTAAGTTTAGTACAAAACGTTTTTATAGCTAGTCTATCATGATGGAAAACAAATAAGTTCAATGCTGTCACCCCTTCTCCTACTATAGATGAAATCGAAATTTTTGTGATATTAAGAAATTTTGTTTATTTATTAATCATAACAAGATAGTTTACAAATAGATTGCTTAATTTAATTTATTTTAATATATCCTAATATATTTAAATTTACCTTAATTAATTAAACATAATTTTATATACATATATGATATATGATAGACACTGGTGGAAGGGTTAAGTGGGTGGGGACCTTATAAAATGGAGCGTAGTCTCAGTTTATATGTCAGCTTATTTATTGGAGGTGTATAGTGGGCGCTGAATTTGTTGAATACTCTACAGCATCTGTTAATAGGTTCATTTTGTCCGTAATCAGTACGATGTGCATATTCCTTAAGTGGTTTTGAATGTCTCGTCAGCCTGACATTGTCATTGGGTCTGAATTTATTGGAGATATGGTCAACCTTAATATCGCCATTCAAAACATCTAAGGTAAAACAGGATGTGAGCATGGTTCTTCTAGAACCAAGCGGTAAAAGATTTAATAATTGCAGCCTAACTGTGTACGGTGGAAGGTTTTCAAAGTCTCTAGGGTCATACAAGTCCCTGAGAGCAAAAAGAAGGAATTGCTTCTGGATTGACTCTATTCTGTTGCTGTATAACTGGAAAAAAGGGTCCCAAATGGAACATACATATACAGAATAGGGCGCACAAGAGAACAGAATAAAGATTTTGTAACCCATACATTCTTAAACTCTTTGGCTCTTAATGAACCCAAGAAGTCTATTGGCTTTCGAAATTATTCGATTATAATGAGATTTGAAGCACAGTTTGTTGTCCAGTACTAAGCCGAGGACCTCAATTTGATCAACACGGTGTAGTTGAGTTCCACTTAAGACATAGTCATGGTGATATGAGGATGATTTACTTGAGAAACTTATAACGTGGCATTTACTGACATTAAGCTCTAATTTGTTCTGAATGCACCAATGATCGAGCGCAATAAGCTTGGATTGCAGGAATGCGACATCTGCGGGCGAGGTTATGGCATGATATATTTTTAGATCATCAGCGTACATCAGATGTGAAACATTTTCCAATACTTCTGATAGATCTGAGATGAACACATTAAATAAGAGAGGTCCCAAGTGACTTCCTTGGGGTACCCCAGAGGACACTAATATTTCCTTGGAAATAAGACCTTGAAACTTAACAAATTGAGTTCTATTGTTAAGATAGGATTTAAGCCAGTCAAGTAAAGATCCTGTCACACCAATTTTTTTTAACTTTAAAATCAGGACATTGTGATCAACTCGATCAAACGCTTTGCTAAAGTCGGTGTATATTGTATCGACTTGATGCCCATTTTCAAGTTCGCAGAGCGTATCAGATACAAGAATCATGAGATTCGTTGTAGTCGAGCGACCTTTTCTAAAGCCGTGCTGTTGGTCATTAAGAACAGGGTTGATCATATTGGTTAATTTATCGCAGACAATTTTTTGTATCGGGAGTAAAAGAAGGTGTGACAGTATTGAACCACCATCCCGCGTCTGTAATGATATGGTGAGAACTGAGCTACGATGGCGTTATCAAGCTCCAATTTTGCGAGAAAGGAGTGAAAACATCGCCTAAAGTATATCAATCGACCGTCTTGGAGCTCATTGTGAAGCCTCTCAACCAATCAATATTCGCCAACAAGCCATGGACTTTCCAGCAAGAGTCTGCTCCAGCTCACAAAGCAAAAACGACTCAACTGTGGCTCAAAAACAACGTTCCGGACTTCATATCAACGGATGATTGGCCAGCTGGTAGTTCAGACCTCAACTCGTTGGATTACAAGTTGTGGTCCGTATTAGAGGGCATGGCTTACTCTACTTGACACCCAAATATTGAGTCGTTGAAGCGAGCCCCTGTCCGTGCAGTGGACAATTTCTCCATGCATGAAGTGCGTCTCGCGATCGATGAGTGGCCAGATCGTCTCAAGTCGTGCTGGAAGGCAAATGGAAGTCATTTCGAATAAGTTGTTCTAAGATTTGTAGCCATTAAATAACCCAATAAAAAGAAAAAAAAAGTTTTGAAAAATATTAATTCGTTTTCATTTGGCGTCGATTTTTCTGTGTACCAAAATTTATGACTTGACTAGGTAGATAGTTAGTAATCTTATTTCAAATTATTAAAACTATGAGTTGATATCGCTACAGACCTCCTGGAATGGACGTTCGGTTGCGGCAGCGTAATTCAGAAGCGATTAAGTCATGTGATCGACTGCAATAACAGTACGAATATTAAAGGGTCATAATTTACTCTGTGAAACGTTCAATTTTAATAGTATTTGGTTTTAAAATAAAGCTTGTGTTTTGAAAATTAGAAACTGAACTAGCTTTATTTTTCTTAAAATCCAGCGACCCTGAGATCACTTCAGTATAATTATTTGAAAAACGAAATTTTGGTCTCCATTTACTTATAGCCCTCTTTTCATAACGTACGGAATACAAAACTTATAATATTTTCACTTTTCTCCGCACAAAGCAATATAAATGCAGACTGTTGGGTCAATGTCCAATGTGAAGATCTTAGCAACTTTATTTTTATACTCTTGATGTATTCTGAGAATATATTGTGCCATTTTTAACGCTCAGAAATAATGCTCACACAGAGCCGCCAAGGGCACAGAAATATTTGTTGCCGCTCAAAAATCTAAATTCCTAATGACCGCCTATGTGTTTTTCTGTCCGACTGTCTGCAACATAACTCTCGAACACTTTGAGATATCGTACTGAAATTTGTTTTGTGGCATTTGCCCAATGTCCTAGAAAATTATGAAAGCCACAAACTTATTTATTTGGTATTCAAGAATTATAAACCTTACCCTTCCGTTTCTGCCACCTCACATACAAAAGTCACTATTCACTGTTCAAAAGAATTTGACATATTTTCCGGTACATCTTTCCCATTTTATCTAGAGTATAACAAAATTTGGCTTTACGTCATAATTCTGTTATGTTTCATTTCTAGCCTTCCCCTCAACAAACTCGACCTTGAAACGAATTTCGAAAATATTGGTTGAAACAAAATCTAAGAGTATTTTTAGTAACAATAACTTTTCCAATGATAAGATATAAGGCGACTAGTCTAGCATTACCAAGGACACAAAAAGGTTTGGTGTCTTGGGTACACTCCACTAGCTCCAATACAAATTTCGAAATTTACGCAAATCCTTTTTTTTCATTGCTTTCAAAACTTTTATCGCAAAAATTGAACCAAAATAATGAATATAAAGAAATTTATTTTCATATCCTTAATCTTTCTATGTGCAATTTCCAAAATTTAATTACATTGACTTTCTAGAAAACTATAAAATTGCAAATTGAAACAAAACATGTCGCATCAGAGAGTCTCCAAAATAATGAAATCCCTCTACCCTTCGACCACCTCCAATAGAAATATCACAATATCAGAAATGGAAATTTATCCATTCGCTTAAAAATATAGAACCTTCAAACATGAAATTAGGCAAAAAAAGTTTGGCTTTCACGTTGAGTAACATTTTCAAAAATGATAAACGTTCCCCAACCGCTTCTACCACCTCCCAGTGTTCAGTAACGCAAAATTCTGCTTTGTTTGTTTTTTTCCACGTCGTTCACCTTAATTATCCGAATAATAAAGTAATATTTACATTTTTATTCAATTTCTCGTTCCATTCACATACTATACATAATTGCTTACTCATAATTATATTTCTCTTGTGTTTATTTTCAGTTTCCAAAGCAAAAATTATGGCGAATTCAGAATTGTTTTTCAAGAGTGGAAGCGACATCAATTTAACATGTGTAGCTCAACAGGCGCCAGCACAGCCATCTTATATTTACTGGTACAAAGACGGCGATCTAATTAACTATTCACAGCGCGGTGGAATAAACGTTTTAACCGAAAGGCAGTCGAAGACGAGTAAATTAGTTATAGCCCGAGTGATTCCGTCCGATTCTGGAAATTACACATGTTCACCGAGTAATTCAAGTACGTAAATGAGTGTCTCTTGAGTCCTTCCTGCTGTCGTACCTCGGCACAGTCCTGTTAATTGCTTTCGAGTATGCATAAGCGATTCCTGTAAACCAAAATCGTATCTAACATCTGTGAATGCCTGGAAAATACCCAGTGGGAAGTCGTAGTAGCGATTTCGGCGAATATGCTGTTTGGGCATTTCCTTTTAACTGGATATGTAAGAAAAGTGAAGCGTGTCTTTGAAAGTGCTTGAAATAATTTTAAAAGGTTTAGTTTAATAGCTTTTTATGCACTTCAATTCATATAACAAGAAGCCTTTCAAATGATGCTCATTTTCTTACAGATTAACTTGTGTTATAGGAAATTTCTGCCTTTATGCACAAACACAGTCATTGAGGGCGGGATTAATTGGAATGAGTTGATAGGGGTGGGGAAGTGAGGATGCCCGTCGCAAGCAATTAAGATGTTATACTTTTCAGTTGAACTGGCTGCTACAAATAAATATTTATGAATGTTATGGGAACTGGATGACAGAAAGCGAACAGAAACCATCTACTGACTATACACATATGTACATAGACCTTCTAGAAGTTGAACTGTTGCACTTTTACATCGTCTGCCCATCTAATTTCGAGTAATTTTGCCCTGCCAAATGCTACTAAAAAATGTGGTCTTCAATAAATCCTACTGTCTGAAGTGGGAATCGAACCCACGACCTATCGTTGTAAGGCAAGCACGCAGTCATTACTCCACGGATGCTCCATATATTTCTTAACATTGCGTGTCTACAGAAGTAAGCAATTTATTTTCTAGTAGTCCAGAAGGTCTTCCAAAAGGTTCCATGCACTTCTAGATGTGCTCCAATTTTCTTGCATATGCAGCTAAAAGGAAGCAGGAATCGCTTCTATGACTTCCAGCTGGGTAGCAGTTTGTTCACGGATTTAGTGCCGTATTGCATGTAACAAAATTACTCAATAATTTTCAAACGCAATAATTGTAGCTGAAAATTGAACATTCTGAAGCTAAAGCTCGGCATAGATTAGATTTGAAATTAATTCTAAGTCGACTAGCAATTATGTTGAGTTGAGCATGGGTCCAGCTCCGTGCGGCTGAATAAATTTCAAGCAGAAATTGCGAAACAGTATTCCATGCGAAAACAGCATCCAGCTGAAAGGTACACATTTGTAATTACTATGCCTTTTGTATTAGTGCATTGAATTAGTTTTACGTTGTGTACATTGCCCTTGTTATTCACGATCATCACGATTAAATCTTCGAGTTCCGGGCAAAGCTTAAATGCCTCTTTGCGTTGTTTGTATTTACGTTTCAATTTTATTCCAACAAAATTAATCACGTTTGCAACTATTATACGGGTAGATTAAGAGAAAGCGCTATAATAGAGTGGGCGACTAAAACCCTAGTGAAATGCATGAACGCTAGTAGTATGTGCCAACAAGTCGAGCACTAATTTATTGTTCGTGTGGTAAGTTGGGAATGCATATGGATAATCAGTATTACATTCAAACACGATTTTGCTAGAAGGGTGGGCCGTTGGTAATTTTTTAATCGATCACTTGGTTGAAATGCTCTGTACAAAATATTAAACTCATATTTAATTCATAAAGCCTGTCATTGACATGGGATAAAGTAGAAGGAGCGGGAGGATTGCGAAATTGTTGTTGCATGTTCAACTGAATTTTGTTGAAGGATAAAACGGTGAACGTATCGATCAATTAATATCTTAAAATTTCATTTATTTTTATACTCTAGATGAAATGTGAGAGTGTTATAAGTTTGCCACAAAGTTTGTAACACTAACAAATAAGGCTATGAGAAAAAATCAATAATACCGAAGTTTATATTACCACTCAAAAATCTCAAAACCGGATGTTTGTCCATCCGTGTTCTTTTCTTGCTCGAGAACGCGTTGAGCTAGAAAATTCAAATTTTGTACAAGTCGTGAAAGAAAAGATTTCCGGATTTTACACTGTTACGCGTTATTATTCACGATATTTCGGTTTCTGCTGAGACTTTTACCAAACTGTTTGATAAAGGTCTCTGCAGAGACCGAGACGTCACGAATGATATAGCGTAACAGTGTAGAATCCGGAAATCTTTTCTTCCAATTCGAAATGCACTATGAAACCATTTGTACACGTCGTTTTTGACAAAGGAGTAAAATCTAGTTCAAAGAGCCAAATCGCTCTACCGTTTCTACCCCCGCCCCCAAACCAAATAACACAATTTCGGAATTCAACAATAAACTGATTTTCTCGAAAAGTATAAAAGCTATAGATCTGAAATTTAAAGTGTACTATTTCTAAGATGACATCAATGCACGGTATAAAAATTATTTGAATCATCCCACTCCTTCTTCCACCTCCCACACAAACTGCACTCTTAAAACACTTTTCACAAATTACGTATAAAATTTATTGAGCTGAATTTATGCCCTAACCATTTAGTTAGCATTTTTTAGTAAGATCAAAAAAAATTAGACGATTTACTGCACTCCTCCTGGGAGGGGTCCCATACAATATAATACAATTTCCCAACTTCGCAAAATGTAGATTTTCTTCAAGAGTATGAAAGCTACAGATCTGCAATTTAAAACAGTTCCGTGAATGATATTTATAGTTATTTCTGAAAAGTCATTAGAAGCCCTTACTCCCTTAACACCTCCCAATACAAACTGCAAAATTTCACTAAATCAAATACACTAATTGTCTCAGTACCTATTCAATGTTTGAAGCTTAAATTTTATTTAAAAATTTTGATAGCAATTCAAGCATGATGTGAAAAATTGGTTCAATGCCGTCACCCTTTACGAAATTTTCACACCCCATACGAAATTTCTTAAAATCAAAAAATTTTCTTTTACCTAATGTATCGCAGTCCTGTTATGTTTTTAACGATTTTTGCATATTACTTTATTATTTTTATAATAAAGTATTGTGATCGACTTGGAAAAAAAAATTTGCTACTCTGAAATTTTGTTTTTTCGCGTTTCATGACTAAAATAGCTCAAAAATGCAAAAAAAGAATCCGTCTGTCTGTACGCCGTCCGCCGTACGCCGGTGTGTACGCTCAGCGCACATTAACTCCCAAACCCTTCAAGATAGAAAGTTCATTTTTGGGGGGATTGTAGATAGTTGCGGAATCTCAGGCAGATAGCGATTTTGGAAGATGTACGCGTTCAAGGGGTGGCGGGGGGGGGAGCACTTAAGCCGAAAAATACGAATCCAAATATCTCAACCATGGTTACAGTTAGGAAGCTAAAAATCAACATATGTACATATAGATGGGCTTGTGGGACAACTTTTAAAAATAATTAAATCTTTTTATCCATTGGGGTGCAAAAAGGGGGGGCTAAAAACCAATAGTCGACCGAATTTGTCTTTTCAAATGATTATATCTTCGAAATTACTTACCATAAAAAATAAACTGCCAACAAGTCGGGCGAAACTTTATTATTCTTGGGACAAGTTGCGGATGAGTGGAAAGTCAATATGCAGGTTAGAGTGGTTAGGGAAAACTAAGTGAAAGGGAGTTCTTGGGCAGGGCTGTTGTCAATGTAACAATATTTCATTCGTTTCTGCAAGTTTGAGTTTTTATGAGGGGAGGAGAGGGGTAATAGTAAGGGTGGGTGGATGTTAATAGCTTTTTAATTAATTGCTTGAGTCACGTCCAATATTCTCTGTATAGAATGTCTTTCATAGACGAAGTTGCATAGAATTTTCATAAAATTCGGTGTATTCTACATTCACGAAACCGAACATTTGTATGGGAGGGGGTAGAGAATGTAGGGGAATCGTAAAATTTGATATACAGTTTTATTTCGCTTCTCTTGTAAGGTGCTTGTATAAAATTTCAAGTTCGTAGGTTTTAGTTTGTTGGTTATTAGTTGATTTAATGAAATCGGTCGAAATCATAGTTTTGTATGGGAGGGGGTAGAAGGGCAAGTGCGATTTCAAAACTTTTAACGTAATTTAATTTCAATTATTTTTGTAAGTTTTTATGCATAATTTCAAAGTGATAACTTTTAATAGTTAGGTGATAATTGATTTCTTAAAAATGGTCGAAAAAATAATTTTGTATGGGAGGGGGTAGAAGTTTTAAAGGTTTTCGACCAGTTAATGTTTCGTATATTAAAGGATTTTTTTAAATGCATTCCCCAAATTTTCAAGTTTCTACCTTAAAAAATTTTCAGTTTATGTGTTTTTTTCAATGCACATGAAACACCTTGTGCACGTTAGACCGGAGGGGTCGGTTTACAACAATAACGGATCAAGTTATTATTATTTTTCTATGTACATCAAATAGACGTATCCACATGCAAAATTTAAACTTTGTATCTTTCACCAGAGCCCTAAAACAATCACTCAAAATTTTCGACATTTTTGTTTATCACCTTCCTCCCCTTACACCTCCCAACTTGAAATTTGTACCAAAATTAACCATTATGTAGTTCTACAATCTGACAAATTTTCGATTCGATATCTTTACTTTTTTTAGAGATATAAAGATTTATATTTTTGAAAAGTGCGCCATTTTTTAAATGCTCTCCATTTCCCCCCACTACTATTATTTCGACATGTTATATTTTTTTGTATTTTCCTAGTATAGCTAAATACACGATTTAAGTTTCAATTACATAGCTTAAGAAATAGTTGAGATATTAATTCTTAAGTGTTTTTCTTTGCACCCCCCCTGACCCTCCCCCTTACAACAAGTAGCCTATTGATAAGCTTATTCTAATTTCGAAGATATAATCATTTCAAAAAAAGATTCGGCCGACAATTAGTTTTTAGCCCCCCCTTTTCAGACGCCAATGGGTAAAAAAATTAAATTATTTTTGGAGTTTGTCCAACAACCTTCTCTATACGTACGCTGATTTTTATCTTCTTATCTCCATTCGTGGTGAAGATATAAGCAAGTGTATTTTTTGACTTTTTCGACCCCCCCGCCTCCCCCTTCCACCTGACACTCCCCAAAATTTGGATAATGCAGCTCACTTACCAAATTAACAATCGACCCACTAACCAACATTCTACCTTTAACGGTCTCGGAGGTATGAGTCCATATGTACGACGGACGGCGTACGGCGGACGGCGTACGGATTTTTTTGTTGCTTTTTTAGGCTAATTTAGTCATGAAACGCGAAAAAACAAAGTTTCAGGGTAGCAAATTTTTTTTTTCTGTGTCGATCACAATACTTTATTATTAGAATAATAAAGTAATAGTAATGTTCCATAATTGGTATAAACCGACCCCCCGGTCTAAGGTGCACAAGGTGTTTCATGTGAATTGAAACACATAAACTGAACATTTTTGAGTAAAATTTTAAGGTAGAAACTTGAAAATTTGCAAAATGCATTTAAAATAATCCCTAAATAAACGAAATATTAACTGGTCGAGAACCTTTAAAACTTCCACCATCTCCCATGCACAATTATATTTTCGACCATTTTCAAGAAATCAATTATCAAA
This sequence comes from Chorisops tibialis, assembly GCA_963669355.1. NCBI lineage: Eukaryota > Metazoa > Arthropoda > Insecta > Diptera > Stratiomyidae > Chorisops > Chorisops tibialis. Next base: position 88,421,080 of record OY770262.1, on the reverse strand, counting down.
TAACTATTAAAAGCTATCAATTCGAAATTTTGTACAAAAACTTTTAAAAATAATTGAAATAAAATTGCGTCAAAAGTTTTGAGATCTCACCTGCCCTTCTACCCCCTTCCATACAAAAGTATGATTTCGACCAATTTCATTAAATCAACTAATAGCAAACAAATTAAAAGCCACGAAATTGAAACTTCGCACGAGCACCTTACAAGAGAATTGAAATAAAATTGTATCATAAATTTTACGATTTCCTTACACGCTCTACTCCCTCCCTTACAGTTTCGTGAATGTAGAATACACCGAATTTTTTGAAAATTCCATTGAACTTCGTCTATGAAAGACATTCTATACAGAGAATATTGGTCGTGATTCAAGCAATCAATTAAAAATCTATTAATGTCCATCCACCCTTACTATCACCCTTCATCCCTACCCTAATAAAAAGCAAAACTTGCATAAACGAATGAAATATTATTAAATTGACAACAGCCCTGCCCAAGAACTGTCTTTCACTTAGTCTTCCCAAATCACTCTAACCTGCATATTGACTTTCCACGCATCCGCAACTTGTCCCAAGAATAATAAAGTTTCGCCCGACTTGTTTGCAGTTTATTTTCAAGTAGTATGATTACTGTGCCAATCAAAAATCATAAGCTTTTTGGCCTTTTCCTTAGCTTAAATATTAAATAAGTGGTTCAAATTAAAACTTTGTATCTTGTTAGCTTTCAATCTGATTTTCTTTACATTCTTTCCACCTCAAAAGTATTTTCTCCGAACACGATGAGAATAAATTTCACCAATATAGAAAGATTTACATAGAAAGGACAAGGCTCAGGAAGCTCAGCATCGTGTTGACCGAGGATGCAGTAACGTCACTTGGGCTTAGAGTGTGATTCCATCAGTGATGAAATCTGGAGCATGCGATTTACACTCTTTCGCATAGTAAATGCTCCGAAAATCCTTCTTCTTCCAGGCAAAGTCAGCAAATCTAGGACTCAGTACGGTTTAATCATTTCGTGTTTGTTGAGGCAACGGTGTCCTGTGAAGAGGTTAACTATTATTCTGAGTTTGTTTATTCTGAGAATCCTCGACGGCAATTTTAGTGATTCTTTCTCCACAATACTCTTGGCATGCCTCTTTCCGGAAACGCGGCACTATTCGAGGTCGATGTTTTGTTTGCCTCAGGAGCTGATCGCCAGCTTCATGCTACTGATGGAGATATCTCAATGTGGCTCTGAACTTATCATCTATCATGTATAGAGGCAGCATTTTAGGCAGGACGTAAGCCTCCTCATTGCCTTGCACTGCTGAGTATCCTGCCACCTATCGGAGTAAGACCTGATTATTTTACGCTGTCTTTTTAAAAAGCTAAATACCTTTCCGTACCAATTTCGACTTGATTCCATGAGTACTGCTTTCTTGCCGGAGAGAATACTTTTTTTTATACTCTAGATGGCATCTGAGAGTATGATAAGTTCGCTCTAAAGTTTGTACCGCCAATAAATAATGCTCGCACAGAGTTGCCAAGGGTACAGAAATATTTTTTGTCCCTTAAAAATCTCAAAGCCAAATGGTCGTTCGTCCGTCCGCCTGTGCGCTCTCTAACTCGAGAACGCGTCGAGTTAGAAAGTTGAAATTTTGTACACGTCCTTTTTAGCAAAAAAGTAAAGTCAAGCTCGCAAACGGGCTAAATTGCTCTAATCTTTCTACCACCTCCAATACAAAATGACTAATTTTCAATCATTTACAATAATACAATTTTCTTGGAAATTATAAAAGCTAAAAATTTGATATTTGTAATATATTATTTATATCATAAACGTGATTTAAGTTATAAATAATTATTCGTATACCGCAACTCCTTCCACGACCTCCCACAAAAACTGCACTTTTTATGAAACACTTCGATTTTCTCAGTACGTATAACATTTATCGAGCTCAAATTTTGATCTAATTACTTAATTATCATTGTCATTAAGATCAAAAACAAAAAAATTAACTGCTTAGCTTTGGTAAGAAAATTTTATATGTTGAGTAGTAGAAGGAAAATGAACTAATTTTCTTTCCCACCATGCTAGAGTAGTTATAAAAATGTTCAAAATGTCAGCTAAATAGGTTCTGAGAAAATGTATTATATTTAGTGAAATTGTGCAATTTGTATGTGAGATGGTAAAAGGAGTGGGGGATTTTAGTAATTTTTTCAGATATAACTAAAAATATTATGAAATTGAAAAGTATTAAATTTCAGACTAGCAATTCATACTTTTCAAGAAAATTGATTTTTTGTGAAGTAGTGAAATTCTGTCATATTGGTTTGGTGAATGTTTTCACAGTGCATTTCGAATTGAAAGAAAACTTTTCCGGATTCTACACTGTTACGCTTTATTATTCGTGACGTATCCGTCCCTGCAGAGACTTGTCTCAAATATCCTATTGTATGGGAGGGGGTAGTAGCAGCAAAATTAATTTCCTGTTTAGATCCCCTACAAGGCCAAAGGACAGAAATACCTCTCTTCCATAAGGCGTGATCCTGAGCATCGCCCTTCAGCAATTGCCAGGACTTGTTTATTCCTCTGGCCTCCTGCTAACCTGCTCGCTTCCATGTGCTAATTGGTCAACCAGCTCGATTTTTTCCTTGGGGATTATGCTTGGCGATGTTTCGCTCTGGTTTCCTCAAAGTGCAACCGATCCACTGCCACTTCCGCCTTTGAATCTCAATACCTATTTTAGTCTGTTCAGTTGTACTCCAAAGCCCATCTTTGGAGATTATTTCTAGCCAAAATATTCCTTAAATGAGTAGAATGCATTGGCTGCACATCTTCTCCAATAAGGACAATCGGTGTGCTTGTGTTCGAACCCATGTGCATGTATTTGGTTTAGATCACATTTATTTTTAGTCCCGCCTCTTTGCATTTAGAATGCAACTAGCAAACATTTGGCTCTAAGTCCGAACGGTTACGGGCAAGTAAGCGCACGTCATCAGAATAATCGAGGTGACTCCATTGAAGACCTTTATCTTCCCCACTTTCCAGTGCAGCTTTCAAGATGTCATTTATTACCATCAGAAACAGAGCTGGTGATAATATACAGCCTTGTCTGACACCCGTTCGCACAGGAAAGCTCTCGGACAGCTCTCCCCTATCTAAGACGCGACACCTTGTATTTTCGTAGGATTCTTAAATCATAACTTTGACCTTACTTGGAATGCCTCTCCTACGCAAAGCATTCCATCGCAATCTCGCTCAACGCTGTCAAAAGCCTTCTCGAAGTCCACAAACATGAGATGTAGCGGCGAACTCATTTCGGTGGACTGCTCCAATACTATCCGTAGGGTATTTGCATGGTCGGAACAAGATGATGCTTTACGGAACCCAGCATAATAAATTTCGATAGTGCTCTGCACGACATCACTAATCCTATTGAGAATTACCTTAGCCATGGTTTTCGATACGGCAGTAAGTAAACATATACCACGCCAATTGCCACAATTCGAAGCCGAAGGTTGCCCTTCTTCAGAATTTTCACAATGACGCCATTCAGTCAGATATCTTCGTTCGTTCCACACCTCAGTATAAAGTGGAAGGAGTATGTCGGCGGTTATTTCCGGTTCCGCTTTGAGGAGCTCTGTTAGTAGTCCGTCTATACATTGAGATTTCTTTCGCGCCATTGACCGAATGGCGAAAACTATCTCTTCTTTATCTGGGAGATCTTCCCTAATAGAGGATTTTTGCGGTTGGATGTTTGGTAGTTGTTCTGTTTCTGGAATACCTTCAACTGAAAATATATTTAAAATATCAGAGAATTGTTCCTTCCATTGCTGCAACTGATGTTTACTCATAATAAGGTGAGTTCCGTTGACATTGCTCACCAGATGGTTGGCGGTGAATCTTCTTTTCGTCAACTGATCAATGATTTTAAATAGTGAACCTATATCCCAAAGGTAAGCCGGAGATTCTGCCTTGTTGGTTGGATCTTCAATGGCCTTTCTCTTGTCCGCATCTAACAGCCTTTTTAAGCCATATATGAGCATCCCGGTAGTTCTAACTCAAGTCAGGTGTTCGTTGGTTGACATCGGGTCAATTTGGCTTTTTTCCAACCTTGTTCCATGAGCGACATTCAGAATTTCTCACCGCTTTGCACATATCCTACAGATTATTTAGCACTAGTTCGAAACGTGTTTCTGGTTGCCTCCCAATTGGCTTCCAGTATACTCATTTCATAATCGCCTAATATGCATGACTTTTCGCGTAGAGTGATGGTGAGCTCGTGCTTTTTGTTTAGGTCTCTGAGTGTATTCACATTAAGCTTGCGCTTCATTTGAAGAATGCAACCATCAAGTGGTGATCACTCCCCACGTTAACTCCACGCTTCGTTCACACATCGAGAAGATATCTTCTCCATCTGCGACTTATAGCCAAATGGTCGATCTAGTTTAAGTTACACCATCAGGGAAAACTCAAGATGTTTAATGGTGACTCTAGTGTGGAAAAAGGGTCCCTCCGAAGACCATTTGCCGAGTACTACAAAACTCCACAAAAATTTCTTAATCCAAGATCATGACGCATAGACCCCAGGGTATCGATGCCTCACCATGACGCATTCTAGTGCAATGTGGTCAGAGCCAACCTGGGTGTTCATATCCCCTGAGATGATAATAATATCACCTCTTGGAACACGATCGATGGAGGTACTTCGTTGGCTATAAAATTCAAATTTTTCACCAGGTGTTGCGGTATTAGTTGGTGTGACATTTCTGACACTGGTCCTGAGACTGACAGCTAATGAGACTGATATTCGCTCGCGGTGTAAGGACGACCAAGGTTCAGAATAGTGTTTCCGCTCGGGGTGCGTTCTTCTCCTGATACTGTCCACCTGACCTCGCTCAAACTCAAGATTTCGAGGCTATAGTGCTCCATTTCACGGTCAATCACTGATTGGCGGTGTAGCCACCGAGTGACCCCAGCCCTTCTTCGTCATTCTATGTTCCAACGTTCCTGAAGCCAATCATAGTCCGCTTTGGAATGCCAAAAGTTGTTACAGTGGAATTCGTCCATATCCGATGCGCTATATCCGTTTTTCGTATCAGTTAGGATTTAAGATCACGGTATCTGGACCACGACTATTGGTTTCAGCATGTTTTCTCCTTCTTGGAGTATACGCTCTGCCTTTGGCCATGGCTACATTGCAGGGACAGTCGTCCGCGATTTTGGTTTCCCGTGCATTAAATGGTCAACCAATCTGGCTTGAAAAAGTTGCCACGGATGTGGATACCATGTTTCAACGCTTCTACGTACTCTACACCTTCAAAAGGTGACCTGGATTTTGCTCTACCGCCTGAATAGAGTTTGTATTTTTAAGTACTGAATCCATTTGATATCAACGAGTGGTACATTAAGGGACGATTACTTTCAGCAGAATACCGTGTGGGTTAGCTTATTTGTTACTACTGACATCGATGAAAACTAGAATTGTTCAACAATCTTGTTCTATACCTTCACGACAAACACGTACCCATCAGAACTTTAAAACCGACTAAAATTTCTTGTCCTTGGTATTCGGGGGATTCGATTCATTGCGGAAAGAGAGTACCTGTATCGTAATTATATAACTAGGAGATCAGATAGCGCTCGTAGTCTGTATAAGTCCGCACGTAACGCAGCAACTTGTGCTATACGCAATGCAAAGTGTTGCTATTTTAGCAGAAAGCTTCATCCAAATTTACCCACGAAACGCCTATGGAGCAATTTAAAAAGGGTTGGGGTGTGTGGCAAGGAGCGATCTGGTACTAATGTGGATGCGGAAGAATTAAATGCCCATTTCGTAAATGCATCTAGCTCCTCCGCATCTTCTTTGAATAGTAGATCGCCCGACTGCCCAAGAATCAATAATAGCACCAACTCTTTCTCTTTCCGTTGTATCAGTCTAAGCGAACTTTTCTCTGTTTATAATAGTATTAAGTCTCTTTCCGTTGTCGCTGATAAAATATATACTGGTTTTTTAAGAATGCTTTTTCCATACCTATGGCAATATATTCTTCATATTATGAACTCTTGCTTAACAATGAGTTATTTTCCTCTCGCTTGGAAGATTGCAGCCATTGTGCTTATCGCAAAAAATAAAAATCCTTCCTGTTCTAATGATTTCCGTCCAATCAGCATATTATGCATCCTTTCAAAAGTATTGGAAAAAATTAAGTCCATGCAAATGCGAGAATATATTTTGGACTCTTTTCAATCAGGGTTTCGGCCTCGTCATAGCTGCGAATCTGCCCTGATTAAAGTAACTTAAAATATTAGAGCTGCTATGGAAAAGAATATGATAACCTACCTTGTTCTCTTAGACTTTTCTAAAGCCTTCGGTCCAGCGTCCACAGAAGACTCCTAGACAAGCTACCGTCGATTTTAAATTTTTCTACAAGTGCAGTCAAGCTTCTTGCTAGCTACCTAACTAACAGATACCAGCAAGTCAGAATTGATCATGTTCTATCCTCTTCCTTACCCTTTGTGTGTGGTGCCCCCCAAGGGTCAGTCTTAAGTCCAGACTATGGGTATTTGCTAGTGTCCTACCCTTGCATATTAGGGTAATGTTCGTTAAGTCACTAATTATACCTTTTTTCACTTACGGTAGCCTAGTATTTCCGAGATACGACTCTAATTGTCAACAGAGACTAAACGTGGCTTTCAACGACTGTATCCGCTTTGTCTTTGGACTAACCCGTTTTGACCATGTATCACAATATCATACGAGCATTTTAGGGTGCACTTTATCTTCTTTCGTGAAGCGCAGATCACTAATTTTTTTGCATAATATCTTACAGACCGGAGAACCGCTTTATTTATGCGATTACTTAATACCTCTGAAAACCATTAGACACCGTAAGTTTCTTGCTCCGCGTTTCTTTAAAACGGTTGGTGAGTATTCCTTTTTCGTCTAGACCATAAGAATCTGGAACAATCTTCCGCCTCATATTCAGCGTGTTGATGATTCGGGTACATTCAGGCGATTTGTGTATTCCTTAGAGTTTTGATTCATTTTCCTTTCTTTTGTTATAACTTATAGTCTCTTCAAAACATACTTTTGGCTTCTTCAGTATTGTATTTTCTTTTCTGTTTCTTTTTTTTACTTCATTATTTATATTTTATATACATATGTTTTATTTTCCTTTTTAAGTTTCTCCTAGAGTTAGTTATAGATTTATTTTTGATTTAATTTTAATATAATTTTTATTAGATTTGAGTATTTACCACATTTATTATACTTATAAAAGATGTATTATCTTGTTGCATACACTGAATAAATAAAATATCAAAATATCAATATCAAATATATCAAATATCAAATATATCAAATAGTTAATTATATATTTTGTAGAAAATACTGAAGCTTTCTAAAACATTTATAAGAATTTTCAATAGAAGTTCCCAAACTTCCTATTACCTCCACCTGTATAAATAAATTATTTCAATGTTTAAGTAATATGGAAAATTTACGATTCTGCAATAAAGAATCTGATTTTGGGTGCTACAAATCAATAAAATGCTCATTGTATTCTATTAGTTCGCTCAAAAAGCTGCCAAAATCCGCACTTCCCTTATACCACCTCCCATTCATATGGAAAGTTAATGAAATATTTATATAATAACTTGATATTAAGAATCAAACCTTAATACACATATCCCGAATTGTACTGTAAAAAAAAAAACTTTAGAAAGCACCATCATCCGAACAGTAGAAAATATCACTATTATCACAATGCATTCATTAATAATTTATAAACTTAATTCACTAAATTTGCATTATTTCTCATTTGCAGATTCCGACAGCGTTTTCGTCCACGTCATAAAAAGCGAGCATCGAGCTGCAATGCAGCATGAAGCAGCAGGTACCTTAATACCGCTCAATATTTGGATAAAAGGATTCCTAATATACGTAACGACTTATCACACCAACACACTAGCAAATAGTGGTCTATTAAGACTGCTGGTAATCTTCTCAATTACGATAACGCTCATTGTACTTCAGAGATAGCACTAAGGAAACTTTCCTCTGTATATAAATTTGGAAAAGAAATCAACAGATTTTACATCTCATTTAAGATTTAAAACAAAAAACACTCTTAAATGATGAAAAAAAAAATCAGTTTCATTATGGCCAATAATAATTTTTGAATTTTATTTCTATTTTTTAGTAGTAGGCTAAATAATAATAATTAGGTTATAATAAATTTATATCAATGAATTAAACAAATAAAAAATAAATAAGCCCAATGTATAAATTAATATTAGTAAATTGTAATCAAATCAAATGAGAAGTTAAGAGAGAAAAAATCAAAAAAAGCAAAAATTCTAGATACGAAAATTTAATTTTTTTTTCTTGTTTCTTCTTGTTATATTTTTACTGTAAATTTGTAACAATTCTGTGAGATATTAATTTGAAATAAATTCTATGTTATGTTGAATATTAACAAAACTTGAGTCAAGGTTAGTGAGTTATTTTTTATTAAGTGTGTTTTAATTCAAAAAAAAAAGTGATACGATAAAACTTTCATCAACTAAAATTGAAATTATGCATAGAATGAGTAAATTAATGCTCAGTATTTTACCTTAAAGAAGTTGGTTTGCATATTTGTCCAGGCAAATTCTAATCTTGCTGCCTCATGGCGTGCAAAGATGTGGTGCCGATTTCAGCTTTTGGCAACAAATTTACTTATAACTCCTAACACCCTTTGAACCGTCCATTTTGGCACATCTATTAAACAATTCTTGGCGATTTGGGAAGCGATCTTCATGAAGTTACTTTTATTTTGTATTATTCGACGCTTATTCCGCATATTTTATGTATATACATACTAGCAATCGCCCGCGACTTTATCCGCGTAAGAATCAAAAAAAAAGCAATTTTTGAGAATGTAGTTAGTAATACATTATCCGGGATATATAAACTGATTAGTTTAATGGCCCTTTGAAGAAAATGGTTTCTATTTTGTTGGAATCAGATCCATAAATTATTAAATAAACTGCCAACAAGTCGGGCGAAACTTTATTATTCTTGAGACAAGTTGCGGATGAGTGGAAAGTCAATATGCACGTTAGAGAAGACTAAGTGAAAGGGAGTTCTTGGGCAGGACTGTTAACAATATTTCATTCGTGTCTGTAAGTTTAGGTTCTTATGAGGGGAGGAGTAGGGGTAATAGTAAGGGTGGGTGGATGTTAATAGCTTTTTAATTAATAACTTGAATCACGTCCAATATTCTCTGTATAGAATGTGTTTCATAGACTAAGTTGCATAGAATTTTCATAAAATTCGGTGTATTTTACTTTCATGAAACCGAACATTTGTATGGGATACGCAGTTTTATTTCGCGTCTCTTGTAAGGTGCTTGTGTAGAATTTCAAGTTCGTAGCTTTTAGTTTGTTGGTTATTAGTTGATTTAATAAAATTGGTCGAAATCATAGTTTTATATGGGAGGGGGTAGAAGCGCAAGCGCGATTTCAAAACTTTTAAAGCAACTTCATTTGAATTATTTTTATAAGTTTTTATGCCAAATTTGAAATTGATAGCTTTTAAGAGTTAGCTGATAACTGATTTCTTAAAAATGCTCGAAAAAATAATTTTGTATGGGAGGGGGTAGAGGAGGTAGGAGAATCGTCAAACTTGTGATGCAATTTTCTTTAAATTTTGTTGTTAGATACTCGTACGAAATTTCAAGTTCATAGCTTTTAATTTATTGGTTATTAGTTGATTTAATGAAATTAGTCGAAATCATACTTTTGTATGGGAGGGGGTAGAAGGGCAAGCGCGATTTTAAAACTTTGAACGCAATTTCATTTTAATTATTTTTGTAAGTTGTTTTGCAAAATTTGAATTTGATAGCTTTTAATGGTTAGGTGATAATTGATTTCTTGAAAATGGTCGAAAAAATAATTTTGTATGGGAGGGGGTAAAAGTTTTAAAGGTTTTCGACCAGTTAATATTACGTATATTTAGGGATTTTTTTTAAATGCATTTCGCAAATTTTCAAGTTTCTACCCTGAAAGTTTCACTCAAAAATTTTCAGTTTATGTGTTTTTTTCAATGCACATGAAACACCTTGTGCACGTTAGACCGGGGGAGTCGGTTTATAACAAATATGGATCAAGTTAATATTATTTTTCTATGTACATTAAATATAGGTATTCACATGCAAACTTTTAACTTTGTATCTTTCACTAGAGCCCTAAAAAAATCACTCAAAATTTTCGACATTTTTGCTTATCACCTCTCTCCCCTTACACCTCCCAGCTTAAAATTGTTACCAAAATTAATCATTATGTAGTTCTACAATCTGACAAATTTTTGATTTAATATCTGTACTATTTTTTGAGATATAAGGATTTGTAACTTTGAAAAGTGCGCCATTTTTTAAATGTTCCCCATTTCCCCCCACTACTATTATTTCAACATGTTATATTTTTTTTGTATTTGACTAGTATAGCTTAATATATGTTTCAAGTTTCAATTACATTACTTAAAAGATAGTTGAGATATTAATTTTTAAGTGTTTTTCTTTGCACCCCCCCTGACCCTCCCCCTTACAATAATTAGCCGCTTTCTGAGCTGGTTTCGATGGAACTATATGCCACCTTGACGATCTTTAAATATGATTTTTTTACGATAAGTAATTTCGAAGATATAATCATTTGAAAAAAAAATTCGGCCGACAATTGGTTCTTAGCCCCCCCTTTTCGCACCCCAATGGATAAAAAAATTAAATTATTTTTAAAAGTTGTCCCACAAACCCCTCTATATGTATGTTGAGTTTTAGCTTCCTAGCTGTTACCATGTTTGAGATATTTGAATTCGTATTTTTCGGTTTAAGCGCTCCCCCGCCTCCCTCTGAACCCGTACACCCCCCAAAATAGGTATCCTCCTGAGATCCGCAACTATCTACAATCTCTCCGAAAATGAACTTTCTATCTTGAAGGGTTTGGGAGTTAATGTGCGCTGAGCGTACACGTAGGCGTACGGCGGACGGCGTACAGACAGACGGATTTTTTTTTTGCATTTTTAGGCTAATTTAGTCATGAAACGCGAAAAAAAAAAAATTTCAGGGTAGCAAACTTTTTTTTTTTTTTTGTGTCGATCACAATACTTTATTATAATAATAAAGTAAAATGAAACCACGATACCTGTATGGGACAGGCTCGTGATCAAATCAATCCCGTGATCTAAGACCATAATTGTATTGAAGAGCACTAAGGACATGTGAATAGTTATAGCTTATGTTAATTAAAAAAAAAGTCCAAATAAAATAACATTAAGCTTAAAACCATAACACGACTACGCCTCTGCGTAAAGACCAATCATACGACACTACAGATGAAATTTTTGTGATGTTAAGAATTTTGTATGGGGAGAGGTAGAAAGGGTGAAAGTACTGAACTAATTTGTTTCACATCATGCCAGAGTAGCTATAAAAATGTTTGGTACCAAATTTAAGCTTCAAAAATTGAATAGGTACTGAGAAACTTAGTGCATTGGATTTAGTGAAATTGTGCAATTTGTATGGGAGGTGATAGAAGGAGGGGAGTGTTTTTTGGTGATTTTTCGAGTACCAAAACTGAAACATTTTTAATTTTAGCTCAGTAACGTTCACAATTTTCAAGAAAATAGAATTTTTGAAAAGTTGTGAAACTTTGTGACTTTGTATGGGAGGGAGTAACAGGAGTGAAGGTAATCGGATCATTTTTCCCGATATTAATAATAATGCTAATTAAGGATTCTAAGCAAAATTTTAGCTTGATTGAAGCTATACGTATTGAGAAAATTGGTTTAGAGTATTTCATGAAAAAGTGCAGTTTGTATGGGAGGTGGGAGAAGGAGTAAGGGGTTTTCAGTGATTTTTCGAAAAAAAAATCTACAATCATTATGCAATTGATATATTTTAAATTTTAAATCTGCGACTTTCACATTTTCCAAGAAAATCGAATTTTCGTAAAGTCGTGGAATCGTGCCACATTATATGGGAGGGGGTAGAAATAGTGAAGATAATCGGTTAGTTTTTCCCGATATTAATAATAATGCTAATTAAGGATTTGATACAAAATTTTAGCTCGATGGAATTTATACGTACTGAGAAAATTGGTGTATAGTATTTAATGAAAAAGTGTAGTTTGTATGTGAGATGGGCAAAGGAGTGGGGGAATTTAAATAATTTGTATAGGTAAAGATTGCATTTGTAATAGAAATAATATATTCTGAATTTCAAATTAATAGCTTTTATAGTTTCCAAGAAAGTTTGATTATTACATATTGTTAAAAATGAGTCACTTTGTATGGGAGGGGGTAGAAGGCATGAGAGGACGGAAATAAAACTAAAAGCAGATTACATCTCGGAGCATATCTAATAAACTGTGAAAGTTTCATTACAATCGGCTTAGCCGTTTTTGCGTGAAAGCCTGACAGACAGACAGACAGAGAAGAATTTTAAAAACGTGAGTTTCTGCTTAGTTATTGCTAAAACAAAGCAAAAAACTTATAGCCATTTCTAAACAAATAACAGACAGACACTACAATTATATTTATATAGATTTTGACTGCGTTTATAGTTATGCTGCGCAACGTATTACAATCCCTCTAATTTTAGACCAAAATCAATCATAATTTTCAAAAAAATTGATTTTTTGTGAAAAAAAGTTGTGAAATTTAGTCACATTGTATGGGAGGCGGTAGGAGGCAGTTAATTTGTTTCCGGTCTTAATAATAATTCTTCTCCACTATGTTACTATAACCCAAATCGTGTCTTGGCCTCCAACCTGAAGGTTGCTTAACCTTTTTTTTTACTTATTGTGAAAGTGTTGAAGTCCTTTGCACAACCTCCTATTTACGAATTATTCATTTTCGTAGATTGTAGTGACCAAGGTATACCCAAGCGGGCCGTGTGTTGGAATTAATATTAACTTCTGTGACATTAGCTTTTTTTTCCTAGCCTAATTTCTTAGCGCGTTGCAAACCTTAGAGCAAACTTATAATACTCTCAGATTTCGTTTAGAGTATAAAAACTCTGAATTAGTCCAATAAATTACTTCTGAATGTAAGTATAATTATTTTTGGAGTAATAAGAAACGAGAAAGAATACATATATCAATTACAAGACTTGTTTATTAAAGGTAAGTTATTTGCCCCTGACTTTTGCCTGCTTTTATACAAACAATTATTAGCTCCTTTAGGCACACCTATTTCAGAGCTTAAATTAATACAAAATTCTTCTTATTCATGAATCTGTATATTATCGACTACTTAAAATTAATTGTTCAAGGTATACTGTGCGATTGAAAATCCTCAGAGGAAGAGATTATGATATTCACTGGATGGACATGCATCTTTCAGTTCATTTTTTGCTTTAAGCTAAATAAAATGTATAACCTTCTTCTTGGTAATGCAAATTTTCATCGTGTTACCGTCTCAAGATTTCCGTTGGTCTTGTACTTATAGAAGTAAACTGCAGTACCTCAAAACTATTTTATCATGAACGGACTTTGAAAATCAAATTTTCGTCCTTCGCCTTAGTTAATCAGTTTTACTTTATTATTCTAATAATAAAGTATTGTGATCGACACAGGAAAAAAAAATTTGCTATCCTACAATTTTTTTTTCGCGTTTCATGACTAAATTAGACTAAAAATGCAAAAAAAACATAAAAGAATTATGATTGGGCGTAAAGCCCAATCATATGATACTCTAGATGAAATGAGAAAGAGTTCAATGTACCGGAAAATATGTCACCTCCAATTCTTTCAAATAATTAATAGTGACTTTTGTATGGGAGGTGGTAGAAGCAGAGGAGGAAGGTTTGTAATTTTTGGATATGACACCTAATGTGGTATGCAAAATATTTCGTGCTGAATTTAAGTTTGAAGCCTTCATTATTTTCAATTGGGCATAGTTTTCCTGAAATTGAGGCACTTGTATGGGAGGTGGCAGAGGAAATGGAGCGTTTAAGATGATTTTGAAACTGCTTATCATCATCCTTATCACCACGCTTTGATTCAATTTCAAATTCGATAGTTCTAATATATTCGAAGAAGAAATGCTTTATAATACAGATATTTGTATGGGAGGGGGTAGAAGGAGTGAAGAGGAGCTGATAATTTTTTTTGGCATTTATTGCAATTATTAAAAAAACAAATTCTGGCAAAATTTGAAGTTTGTACTTTTTCTAGTTTTAATGGAAATCGATATAATGCACTTAACAAAAATTGTACATTTGTATGGGAGGGGGATAGAAGGAGTGTACGGATCAAAACACATTTTTTTCTCGTTATTGTTATTTTTGTTTGTATACTTTATGCAAAATATGAAGTTGATAGCTTTAACAATTTCGAAGAGTTTAAATTTCAAAATTTCGTGAAATTTGTATTGGAGGGGGTAGAAGGAGTGAGGTGAAGTTGATAATTTTTTCAAAGCTGATTGGAATTATAATAAAATTAATTCTGGCAAAAATTCGTTTTTCTAACGTTGCTAGTTTCAATGAAAATCGAAAAACTGCATTTTTCAAAATTATACATTTGTATGGGAGGGGGTAGAAGGAGTGATGGGATCGAATCAATATTCAGTCATATTAATGACATTTATATTATAATATTTTAACCTAAATTTGACGTCGATAGCTTAAATAGTTTCAAAGAAAAATCAATTTTTGAAAATTTTGGAATTTCGTGAAATTTGTATGGGAGGGTGTAGAAGGAGTGGGGGGATGTGGCCCGTTCACGAACTTAAAGTTACTTTTTTGCTAAAAATGACACACAAAAAATTTCAGCACGATAGCTCAAAGCGTTCGAGAGTTATGCTGTAGACAGACGGACAGACAGACGGACAGACGGACAGACGGACAGACGGACAGACAGCAACTCGGATTCAAAGTTTTTGAGCGACAACAAATATTTCTGTACCCTTAGCGGCTCTGTGCGAGTATTATTTCTTAGCGTTACAAACGGTAAGGCAAACACAATATACTCTCAGATTTCATCTAGAGTATAAAAATCCGTCCTGCCGTACGCCGTATATATCTCCGAGACCGATAAAGGTAGAATGTTCGTTTTTGGGTGGATTGTTGATTGGATAAGTGAGCTCTATTTTCTAAATTTTCGGTGGTGTTAGGTGGAAGGGGGAGGCGGGGGAGGGAAAGAGTCAAAAACTACATTTGCTAATATTTCCACCACGAATGCAGATAGGAAGTTCAAAATCTGTAGAGATATAGAGAGGGTTGTCGAACAAATTTTAAAAATATTTTAATTTTTTTATCCATTGGCGTCCGAAAAGGGAGGCTAAAAACAAATTGTCGGTCGAATTGTTTTTTCAAATGATTATATCTTCGAAATTACTTATTGTAAAAAATTCATATTTTGGGACCATTGAGGTGGAATATAGTTCCATCGGAATCAGCTTAGAGAGTGGTTGTGGTAATTATATACACGGGCGAAGGTCAGGGGGAGTGCAAGGAAAAACGCTTAAAAATAAATATCTCAACTATCTCTTAAGCTATGTAATTGAAACTTGAAACATATATTAAGCTATACTAGGAAAATACAAAAAAAAAAACATGTTGAAATAATAGTAGTGGGGGAAATGGGAAGCATTTCAAAAATGGCGCACTTTTCAAAATTACAAATCCTTATATCTCGAAAAAGAGTACAGATATCAAATCGAAAATTTGACAGATTATAGAACTACATAATGGTTAATTTTGGTAGAAATTTTAAGTTGGGAGGTGTAAGGGGAAGGAGATGATAAGCAAAAATGTCAAAAATTTTGACTGATTTTTTTATGGCACAGGTGAAAGATACAAAGTTAAAATTTTGCATGTGAATACGTCTATTTGATGTACATAAAAAAATAATAATAACTTGATCCATAATTGTTATAAACCGACCCCCCACGGTCTAACGTGCACAAGGTATTTCATGTGCATTGAAAAAAACTCAAAAACTGAAAATTTTTGAGTGAAATTTTAAGGTAGAAACTTGAAAATTTAGGAAATCTATTTTAAAAAAATCCCTAAATATGCGAAATATTAACTGGTCGAAAACTTTTACCCCCTCCCATACAAAATTATTTTTTCGACCATTTTCAAGAAATCAATTATCGCCTAACTTTTGAAAATAGTTGAAATAAAATTGCGTTAAAATTTTTGAGATCGCGCCTGTCCTTCTACCCCCTCCCATACAAAGTATGATTTCGACCATTATTAAGAAATCAATTATCACCTAACTATTTAAAGCTATCAATTTGAAATGTTGCACAAAAACTTACAAAATAGTTGAAATGAAATTATGTTAAAAGTTTTGAAATCGCGTTTAGAACGAACTATATTTTCAATCAGCATTTTATTCGTGGATATCTCTATTTTTAGGAATTCGAAAATTTTAAAAATTATACAAATAGCACGATTAAGATTATGCGTTATAGGACGAATTATATGAGAAGCCGATAAGTATTTTTCAGCTGCAATAAATTTCTCTTTCTTTAATTTGTGCAGCACAACAAATTCCTTTTTGCTTTTTTTCATGAAAATAAGTAACCTATTTTATTAAGATAAAGTGTCGTGAGTTAAAAAATCAGCGAAATCCTGCAGGAAGCTGGAAGCATCAATTTAGATTCCGATTTTTAGGACCAAATCCGTGAGAAAAATCGACTTGTGCTTTTCTGTAGTAGTAAATACCAATTATCTTCAATTTGTGTAAGGCAACAAATTCTGTTTTGGATTAGTATCATGAAAATAAGTGTCCTGAGCAAAAAATCAATAAGAACCTGCAAGCGGCTAGAAGCAACAAATTAGATCCTCATTTTTAGAACCAAAACAGTAAGAAACATCGACTTGTGATTTTCAATGGTAGTTAAATCCCTTTTTCTTCAATTTTTGCAGTGCAAATTGAAAAAAAAACGTCTAGAAAAAACTTGAATATCTCAAAACTCAATTTTTCAAGAGCTGCAGTTACTTATGCAGTTGGTAATGTTACCATAATTAACTGGTAAGTACAGACTAAAGTAAATTTTCATACCATATGGAACGATCTGCATTGTATCTTAACACCCATATAAAACAATAAAAAAAGAAATACAGATAAATATTCGCACCTCAAAATGATCGATGTGCATTGCGTCCAAGCAAACAATCATTAATTCGGATCACTCCTAAAATATTAAAGAAAACTCTTTTTGCAAGATTAGATTTTCGGAGAATTGAAATCCTATGTACCTTATATAAGCAAATTATTCATTTTACTTTATTATTTTAATAATAAAGTATTGTGATCGACTTGGAAAAAAAATTTGCTACCCTAAAATTTTGTTTTTTTGCGTTTCATGACTAAAATAGCCCAAAAAAGCAAAAAAAAAAATCCGTCTGTCTGTACGCCGTCCGCCGTACGCCGGTATGTACGCTCAGCGCACATTAACCCCCAAACCCTTCAAGATAGAAATTTCATTTTTGGGGATTGTATATAGTTACGGATCTCAGGCGAAAACCCATTTTGAGGGGTGTAAGGGTTCAGGGGGAGGCGGGGGGAGCGCTTAAACCGAAAAATACGAATTCAAATATCTCAACCATGGCTACAGCTAGGAAGCTAAAAATCAACCTACATATAGAAGGGTATGTGGGACAACTTTTAAAAATAAACTAGTTTTTTTATCCATTGGCGTCTGAAAAGGGGGGGGGGGGCTAAAAGCCAATTGTCGGCCGATTTTTTTTCAAATGATTATATCTTCGAAATAACTTACCGTAAAATTTGATACCATTAAGGTGACATATAGATCCACAAGAACCAGTTTAGATAGAAGCTAATTATTGTAAGCGGGAGGGTCAGGGAGGTGCAAAGAAAAATGCTTAAAAATCAAAATCTCGGCTATTTATTAAGCTATGTAATTGAATCTTAGAGCCTATATTAAACTATACTTGAGAAATACGAGAAAGATATAACATTTTGGTAAAAATTTTACGTCGGGAGGTGTAAGGAGAGGGAGGTGATAACCAAAAATGTCCAAAATATTGAGTTATTTTTCAAGGCCTATGCTGAAAGATACATCTATTTGTTGTACATACAGAAAAAATAATAAAAATTTCAAAACTGTTATGCACCGATCCCTCTGGTCTAATGTGCGCAAAGTGTTTCATGTGCAATGAAAAAAACACCTAAACTGAAAATTTTTGAATGAAACTTTAAGGTGGAAAGTTGAAAATTTGCGAAATGCATTTAAACATTTTTTTTAAAAGAATGAAATATTAACTGGTCGAATACCTTGAAAGCTTCTACCTCCTCCTATCCAAAATTATTTTTTCGACCATTTTTAAGAAATTAATTATCACCTAACTAGTAAAAGCTATTAATTTGAAATTTTGCACAAAATAGTTAGCACGGAACTGTTTCAAAATTTTTGAGATCACACTTGCCGTTCTACCCGCTCCCATACAAAAGTATGATTTCGACCAATTTCAATAAAATAACTGCTAACCAACAAATTAAAAGCTACTAACTTGAAATGTTGTACGAGAACTATAATGAAAGAAAGCTGCATATCAAATTTTACATTTCTCTTACCTCCTCTACCCCGTCCCAAACAAATGTTCGGTTTCGTGAATGTAAAATACACCAAATTTTATAAAAATTCTATGCAACTTCGTCTATTACTATGTTTATACGGGGAAGTTTCGATTGCGATTGAGAATTGCGATTGAAACTTGCGATATGTTTATACGCAAGATATACTTCCAATGTAAAAGTTCCGAATTAAGATCGCAATTATATTGACAGTTCCTCACCCCATCAAAACGAAAATAGTTGCAATTTTTATCAGCAATTTGCTGGATAATTCCAAAACACATTGCAAATTTCATTAATTTGTGTTGAGAATTGCATAAAAATGGTATTTCGCATACTGGATAGTGACGAAAAATAAATTCATTTCTGGGGATAGTAGGCTGTCGGTTCACTTACTGTTTATACGATGTTTTACTTCGCGATTGAAGTTTCACTCGTGAAGTTTGGAGTCCGTATAAACATAGTATATGAAACTGACATCCTAAGCAGAAAATATTGGACGTAATTGAAGCAATCAATTGAAAAATTATTGACATCTACCCACCCTTAATATCACCCCTCCCTCACATAAAAACCCAAAATTACATAAACGAATGAAATATATATTTCATGTACTGGAGCTATTAATCGTATTCGCAATTAAATGTTAAATTTACGGCAACTCTTCCCTAAAGGAGGTCCACTTGTGAATGGGGGTCCCACTTGTGAAAGGGGGTTCCACTTACTCTTCCTTAACCAATCTAATTTGCCTATTGACTTTCCATGCATTTTCAACTTTCCCCAAAAAATAATAAAGTTGCGCCCGACTTGTTGGCAGTTTATTTGCTTTGTTATTTTAATATCGATCGACTTGGAAAAAAAATTTTGCTATCCTGAAATTTGGTTTTTTCGCGTTTAATGACTAAAATAGCCTAAAAATGCACAGAAAACATAACAAGGCTACGATACTCTAGATGAAATAGAATTTTTTGTGATCCCAAGAAATTTTGCATGGGAAGTGTTAGAAGGGATGATAGCATTGACCTAATTTTTTCCCCATCATGCTAAAGTAGCTATAAAAATGTTTTATACAAAATGCTTACTCCAAAAATTGAATAGGAGCTGAGAAAATTAGTGTGTTAGATTTAGTGAAAATGTGCAGTTTGTATGAGAGGTGGTAGAAAAAGTGGGGGGATTTTAGTGATTTTTTCAGAAATAACTAAGAATATCATAAAATTGACATCTCTTAAATTTTAGACCAGTAACATTCATACTTTTCAAGGAAATAGATTTTTTCTGAAGTTGTGAAACTATGTCATATTGTATGGGAGGGGGTAGAAGCAGTAAAGCTAATCAAATATCTTTTTCTGATCTTAGTGATAATGCTAAATAAGTATTTATCACAAAATGTGAGCGCGATAAATGTTATATGTTCTGAGAAAATCGTAAAGTATAGTTTGTATGGGAGGGGGTGGAAGGAGAGGGAGGACACAAATAATTTTTATACTGTATATTGAAATCATTATGAAAGTAATATATCCCGAAATTCAGACTAATAGCTTTTATACTTTTTGAGCAAATCCATTTATAGTCGAATTGCGAAATTGTGCCATTTTGTATGGGAGGGGGTAGAAGGGGTGAAGCTAATCGTCTAATTTTTTTAGGCTTACTAAAAATTTTAAATAAATATTTAGTCCACAATTTCAGCTCGCTAAATTTGTTACGCACTGAGTAAATTGGCTCAGAGTAATTCATGACAAGTACAGTTTGTATGGGAGGTGGTAGAAGGAGGAAGAGGACATGCATAATTTTTGTACCGTAGAATAATATTATCATAAAAGTAATATATTCCAAATTTCAGGCCAATAGGTTTTATACTTTTCGAGCAAATCCGTTTATTGTCAAATTGCGCATTTGTGTCATTTTGTATGGGAGGGGGTAGAAGGAGTGCCTTTATTTCACCAAATTTTACACATTTTTTTTTTTTTTTTTTTTTTTTTTTTTTTTTTTTTTTTTTTTTTGAATTTGTTATGTGGCGTGTCCTTTATTGGACGAAGGCCTCCCCCATCGTCTTCCACTTCGCTCTGTCGCGTGCCAACCTCATCCATGTCCTACCGGCTAGCCGCCTTATATCGTCATCCCATCGTAATTTCGGTCTTCCTCTTGGCCTGTTTTCAGCTCGTGGATACCATTCGGTCACTAACTTTGTCCATCTATTGTTTGTGCACCTTGCGATGTGACCCGCCCACTTCCACTTTAAAGATCTTGCTCTACTCTTGCAGCTTATGATTCCGGTTCGTTTCCTAATGGTGGAATTTCTTTGTCTGTGCGATCGATTTATGCCCAGCATTGCTCTTTCCATAGCACGTTGGCAGACTTCGAGCTTTTCGGTGTTGGAAGTCGTTAATGCCCATGTTTGAGAAGCATATGTTAGTGCGGGAAGAATACAGCTGTCATGAAGCTTTCGTTTCAAACTGACAGGTAGTTCACTTTTCAAGACGTCCTTTAAAGACCAGAACCGCTTCCATGCCGTAGAGATACGTCTGTTAATATCTTTCGTTGTATTATCTTTCATGGAGATTACACGACCTAAATACACGAATTCGTCGACGTATTCGATTGCTTTCCCATTTAAAAAAAATAGAAGGCTTCTTCGCGTTGGTCAAGAGCTTTGTTTTCGTGACATTTATTAGAAGGCCAGCAATTCCACTTTCTGCAGCTAAGTTTTGAATCATATGTTGAAGTTCGTAGTGATTTTCGGCGAATAGAACGACATCATCTGCAAACCGAAGATGCGTTAGTCTGTCCCCATCTATGCGGAGTCCGAGCGAGTCCCAATTTAGTTTTCGAAAAATGCTTTCAAGAACAGCTATGAAGAGCTTCGGTGATATTGGATCTCCCTGACGAACTCCCCTCTTCAAGTCAAATTTCGGACCTATAGTTTCCAATTTTACCCTTGCTGTACTGTGCATATAAATTTGTTTTAGGATGGATATGTAACCGTTTTCCACGCCCTGTTCCTCTAGAGCTTTCCATATCGCATTGTGCTTAACTGTATCAAAAGCTTTCGTGTAGTCAATAAATGCAATATAAACTTTTTTGTCAAATTCCGTATATTTTTCTATAACTTGCAGGAGTGTGTGAATATGGTCCATAGTCGAATACGTTCTCCTGAAACCTGCTTGTTCTCGTGGTTGATTGGCGTCGATTACATTAGAAATTCTGTTTAGGACTACTTTTGAGAATATTTTGTAAAAATTCGCCATCAGACTAATTGGTCTGTAGTTCGCAATATCATTTCTGTTCCCTTTTTTGTGAAGGAGGATGATATTGGACGTTGTCCATTGCTGTGGTATCGATTGAGTCTGTATAACTTGGTTAAAGATTCCTGTCAAAAATTCTAGAATTGATGGTATAGCTGCTTTTATAATTTCATTAGTGATGCGGTCGTCTCCTGGGCTCTTATCTGCTTTTTGTGTGTTGATCGCTTTCTCTACCTCCGCGTTGATAATACTTGGGACTAAACATTCTTTCTGAGTACTCGTGTATCGTGGGTTCTCTTCAATTTGTGTACTGTTATCTGAGTATAAATCCTGGTAAAACGAAGTTGCATTTGTGAGTATGTCCTTTCTGTTAAATGATTGTATGCCGTTATTTCCTTGCAAGTTTGATATCCATTCCTTTCCTATCTGCATTTCCTTCCTGGCCTTTTTGATTGCTCCTGTGCTAGTAATATATTTTTCTAAAATCTTCATGTTCCGTGTCTTGTAATCTCTAGTTATACTTTTCTTTATCCTCTTGTTAATTTCCGATTTAGCTTTCCTGTCGTTACCTAATGTGCTTCGTTTCTCAATTAGCAGTTTTGTTTCGTCCGAAAGTATTCTTTTCTTCCTGGCCTTTTGTGAGGACAGGCGATCGACGTTCGATAAAATGGTTTTTTCAAGAAAATTGTATGAAGCTTGCGCGCTGCAGTTTTGAATGCTATTTTTAAACATCGCTAACTCCTCAGTAATTTTAGCGTTAAGCTCTGTATGCTTTTCAGCTGGTAGGGATCGTAATGGACAGTGGTATTTTTTTCTACTTTTCTTAGGTAATGCAATAGGTATAGAGCATCTCACCATACGGTGATCGGTATCGAAGTTAACTTGATTCAGAACTTCCAGGTTTGATATTATGTTGATGTGACTTGACAGTATGAAGTCCAACTCGCATTTCGTTAGGCCATTTGGAGACATCCAAGTCCATTTCCGAGTGCTTTGTTTTCCGAAGAATGAGTTTAGAATTTTGAAGTTATATTCGAAAGCGAAGTTTATTAGCTTCTCTCCTCTTTGATTTCGGTGTCTGTAGTTGTATGGACCCATGATTTGCTCCTCTCCCTGACTTCTTTTCCCTATTTGAGCATTAAAGTCCCCTTGGAGTATTACGTGCTTGCTTGCGAACCGTAAAGCGTCGTGCAAAGTTTCATAAAATTCAAGAATGAATGTTTCCTCGGAGTCACTGGTTGGTGCGTAAGCTTGAATTATGGTTAAAATATTTTCCGAACCAGGAATGCTCAATTTCAGAAGTGCGATTCGCTCTGAAAAACCTCTTATTTCCAATATGTATTCTTTCAGATATTTCTTCACAAGAAATCCTACGCCATAGAGCCCTTTTGTATGTCCGATATAGTAGAAAAGAGAGCTATCCCGTTCTATGATACAGTCTCCCATTCTCCTGACTTCGCATAATCCTAAAATGTCCCAATTAATATATATAAGCGCATGTTCCAGTTCCAACAATCTCTCTTCCGTTCTTAAAGTTCGCACATTATAAGTAGCGATATAAAATTTATTTCTGTTCTTGTTATTGTTGAAGTATTTTCGATGAATTTTGATATCTGAGGGGTAGTGGTCTTCTAAACCCTCGGTGACCAGCCTGTGAGAGTTAGGTTTTGTGTTTTTTGCTGATATTATCTTCGAAGTATGTTGTAATGTTTGTTTATCTGAATTCGTTGTTATTATCGTAGTGGTTTGTTTGTTTGAATTTGCCTGTTGTTCATTTGAGATCGTTCTTATATGCGGTGATGATTGCTAAACCGAAAATTTCCTCAAGCGGTTGTTCCCGATATCTGACGCAACCTTCGTTTTTGTTTTCGTAATGTCAGTTGCTTTTGGTTTCTTTATGAAGGACATTAATGTCCCATTATTTGAATTTGTGGTTTTTGTTTTTTTAGCAGATTGATGAGGCCCTTTGGAGGTTGATGGCTTGTTGAACACCTCTTTCGCTGGGGAGATGGATAAGTCTCTTTTCTTCCTTCCTATGGAGTCTGAAGATTCTTTAATAATTAGTTTGTCGTACTTCAAAATTGCTTGCTTCCCTTTAGCTAGTTCCAAATCTAGCATTGGTTTCAGTTCCTTCCTTTTTTGAAGTACTTTTGGAGGATAATCCTGTTTTATGTAGCATCCTGTTTGTTCTAAATTTTTCTTTTTCCTCAAAATAGAGATCTTTTTCCCTAGGGAATTGAAAAATAAAAAAAATATTTACAAGGTGGGCTGTCAGTGCAGTGTTGCGAATTTTATATAAAAACTTGACTCATTTCCCGCCAAAATTAAAGTTCAAAGTGCATATAAACTGCGACATCGGGTAATTGATAGTATCGATAGTAAAAGGCTGATATCGTGAGCGAGTGAGTACATACAATTCTGCGTATTGCATTCTTTCGCTACTGCATGTGTCTCGCTTTTGTCTTTTTTTTTCCCACTGTTTACAAGAATTTAACAAGATTCCGAAGGGTCGACCTGATCTTTTTAAATTGTTGTAACAAGTAAAATACATCAGCTGCTTTCGATCAAGTCAAATTTATCAGCTGTTTAAATTTTAGACCTAGTAGCAAGGACGTAAACCAAATTGCAAATACTATCCACAAATCACGAACCACTCGATTATTCCATTCGCGAACCTCACTTGATACTAAGTAAACATGAACGCAGGGATCGAAGCTTTGTTGAAGCAGTTTAAGCGCGATTTGGACGTGAACATGGAGAAAGTTGTGACCGAAATCAATAACAACACAAATGCAAGATTCTACGAACTGGAAAACAAACTACAGGCAATAAAAGATAAGAGTGAAGAGCAGGAGAAACGAATCGATATTGTCGAGAAACAGCTAAGACAGCGAAACCTAGTGTTATTCGGAGTGGCAGAAGAGGAAGGGAGCTATGTTGATCTGGAAGATACACTCCTATATATGTTGTCTGAACATTTGGACATTCCGACAGATCGAAGTGAGATCGAGTTTGTGAGGCGAATTGGAAAAAAAGGTAACAATCCTCGTCCCATCTCGTTCGGTCTTACCGAAAATTAAGAATTCAAATATCTCAGCCATGGTGGTTACAGTTAGGAAGCTGAAAATCAACATACATATAGAGGGGTTTGTGAGACAAACTTCAAAAATAATTTAATTTTTTTTTATCCATTGTGGTCCAAATAGAGGGGGGGGGGAACAAATTGTTCGTCGAATTTTTTTTTTGCTTCGAAATTATTTACCGTAAAAAATCGGGACCATTAAGGAAATATATACACCAATCAGTATCAGCTTTAAAGGAGGCTAATTGTTTTTAGGGGAGGGTCACACACAAAACACTTAAAAATGAATATCTCGACTATCTCTTAAGCTACGTAATTGAGACTTGGACCATATATTTAGCTATACTGTACTGCGGAAAAATAGAAAAAATATAACATTTGGACATAATAGTAGTGGGGAGAAATGGAGAGCATTTCAAACATGGTGCACATTCTAATAATTTCAAATCGTTATATCTTAAGACTGAGTATAGATATCAAATTGAAATTTTGCCAGATTTAAGCTGGGTCATGTAAGGTAAGCAAAATATCGAAAATTTTGAGTGAATTTTTTAGGTGAAAGATATAAAGTTATAAATTGTTCATGTGGATAAACCTATTTGATATATACATACCTATATACACAAAAAATAATAAAAAGTTCACAATTGTTATGCACCGACTCCCTTGGTCTAACGTGCACAAGGTGTTTCAAGTGCAATGAAAAAAACACAAAAACTGAAAATTTTTGAATAAAATTCTTATGTAAAAACTTGAACATTTGCAAAATGCATGTTTCACCTCGCACGAAATTTTGGAAGGATCCGGAACTATGACAGAATTCGAAATAGGAATTGGAGCTAAATTCGAAGTAGGAACTGGAACTAGATTCGAATTAGGTAGTGGATTTGAAATAGGAAGGTTGATAGAATGAGATAATAACTTGTTACTGGTGTTAATACGATTACAGTGAAACTTGCATAAGCCGGAATCGCACGGGACCGAGTAATATGTCCGTCTTATACAGGATTCCGTGTTATGAGGTTTACATAAGGCAATGCGGAATTGGCAATAAAAAAACATTAAATTTTCTTTTAATAATAGATACATTTAATTAAATTCAATTCAAACAAAAAATAAATTCAATTTCAATAAAAAATAATTAATATTAAAAAACAAGGTCAGCTCGATTTTCTTTTCATCTTTTTATTCATATAAAATAATTTGTAATTAGTGACTGCTTCGCGCTTTTGGAAACAATATCTTCTTCAACCTGTTTTTTCCACCGAACACCTGAGATATCATACGCGTATTATTCGTATTCGCAGCATGGCAGTGAATCGTTTTCAAAGCAGCTAAAACTGCAAATTTCGAAACTTCCTGTAAATTGTCGTCGGCGTCGTCTTCAGATGAATCCTGCTCATTTTCAGCAACTGATGATACGATTTGCCCTAAGTCAATTACATCAGTTTCAGTATAAGCATTGGAATCAATATTCACATAATCGACGACTGAAACTTCTTCAATGTCAGCTACTAGCATTAGCGAGAATATGTCTCTGCCTAGATTATCCACAACTGGTACAGATTCCATTATTCCCAAGTCAAAGCCAGCTTTGATAAAACAGTTTGGAATGCAGCTTTTCGGAATATTCGCGATAGCTTGCTTAATCTAATAAATTGCGTCAAGGAAAGTAATGGATTTTGTTAATTCAGACACGTTATTACACTCCTCAATACTTGCAACCAACCGACGAAGAATTCGTTTTCTGTAATGCGTTTTGAAACACTGAATAACTCCTTGGTCCATAGGTTGACACACGCCCGTTGTGTTTGGTGGAAAGAAAATCAAATTAACATTTGACAGTTTGAGGTTTGGATGCGAGGTTGCATTGTCCAAAAATAAACAGACGTTTCTACCTTGCCGCCTCATTTCACTATTAAATTGTAAAAGCCATTCTTCCATTATTGATGTTGTCATCCAAGCCTTTTTATTAGCCCGCCATATTACAGGGAGCTTTTCTTTATCGATATTTTGAAAGCATCGTGGCTTAAGCGCTTTCCCTATCACCAAAGGCTTCTGAAAGGATCCGTCAGCAAATGCGCACAAGAACACTGTTAGCCGTTCTTTGGACTGCTTTCCACCACTACATTTTTCCTTTCTAAAAGATAGCGTCTTGTAAGGCGCGAAAAAATAAAGCCGTTTCATCGCCGTTAGCAATGTCCTTAGGATCGTATCCTGCTGTTAGATCTTTCAACTTTTCGGTCCATTCTTTGGTAGTAACTGCTGACACATCATTTGCTTCCCCACAAACATTGGCGAAAACGATTTTGTGGCGTGCTTTAAAACTGGCAAGCCATCCATTAGAGGCTTTAAAATCAATACAGTGCAACTTTCTAGCAATTTCTTTAGCCTTTTCCTGTATAATTGGACCAGAAATAGGCAAGTTTTTTGCACGAGCTGCAGCAAACCATCGCAAAGTAGCTTCATTGATTTTTTCATTTCCCGTGACTCTTTTGATGTGCAAATTATCAGTTGCCGTCCATTGTAGTTTAATGTCTTCTTTATTCCGCAGAATTTCATAAATTTGTGTCTTGCCACATTTGAATTTGTTTTGAAGATCTTTAATCGACAAGCCATTATTTTCTTTTCCATCGATTACTTCTATTTTTTCCTTTAAGGTTAGTGTATTTAACTTTTTCGACATTTTTACTGAAATACAGATTATCATTAAATTCAACAACTTTTTGATTTAGTAAGATTAAATGCCTAACCTTTGGTATTCCCTAAAACAATTAACAAAACTTGGATGGCGAACAACAGTCAAAAATCAAAACCTTTCGTATAAACAATCTAGTCGGTTCGTTCTCGCCCGTTCTATTTTTAGCCGTTCGGAACCATTCGGAACCGAAACATGTTAATTTTGCACGTTATTTCTTCTTCTTCTCGTTCTTCAGAGAGCGGAGAGAGCTTCATTTTTCTGGCGTTTCTTTTTCTCAAACTGAGCTGCGTGCATTTGTTCTTCGATTTTCATTAATTGAAGGGAACAAAACAAAAATAATCAAAACAAAAAAAAACTTCGAAGAAGATTTCCGTCTTATATAGGTCCCACGAGATAAAAATTTTCCTGTGTTTTGTTTCCGGGTTCGCGTTACACAGGTTCCGCCTTATGCAAGTCAATATATATGGATTATTTTGACTTAAACTTCGGGACTGGCAATTATGTACGTCTTAGACAGGTTTCCGCGTTATTAGGGTTCCGGCTTATGCAAGTTTCACTGTATTTGTAGCGCTTCTTGAGATTCTTCATATGCCATTGACAGTAGACGAATTGAGGGTGCACAGAGAAGATTCACTCGTTTTGCATTGAGGAAGCTGATTGGTTGAATGATATGCCAAGTTACGAGAATCGATGTAAATTAATAAATCTACAATTTTTAGATGTTCGAGGAAAACAATAATCAATAGTGTTTTTGCGAGATATTTTTTTGTAATAGAATTAATTCCCCTGACCTGCTTTATAAAATCTCCATGTATGTTTCTGAGAGACCTCTACGCATTCATTTTTTTTTGGCATATCGTACTCATCAAACAATTTATGGATGAGCCCTTAACTCGCAGCATAGTTAATTTTAATTCGTTCGTTAATATTATTGCTATCAGCTTTAGTAGAGACTGCTTTGTGTTAGACGCTTTAAATCGTACTTGATCGCAAGCGTTGATTTATATTTTAATTTTAATTGAGTTTTTTTTAGTCTTTAATTCATTTTTTAATTTTCATTCCAATCTACTAAATTTATTGTTTTATTGATTCAATATTTAATGTTAGGTTTAACTTTTTATACTCTAGATGAAATTTGAGAGTATTATAAGTTTGCTTTAAGGTTTGTAACGCTATGAACTAAGGCTCGAAGAAAAAAATGAATGATACAGAAGTTAATATTATCACTGAAAAATCTCAAAACCGGATGTCCGTCTGTTCGTCCGTCTGTCCGTCTGTTCGCTCTCTAGCTTGAGAACACGTTGAGCTAAAACCTTCAAATCTTTTACACGTTGTTTTTTTACAAAAAAGTAAGGTCAAGTTCGTGAACGGGCCAAATCGCTCCACTCCTTCTACCTCCTCCCATACAAAATGACTCATTTTCGAGATTTGACAGTAAACCGATTGTTTCGAAAACTATAGATGCTATTGAACTGAAATTTGGAATATATTAGTTTTATGCCAATTGAAATCTACGGTATAAAAATTATTTGAATCGCTCTACTCCTTCTACCACCTCTCATACAAACTGCAAAATTTCACTAAATCCAATACACTGATTATCTCAGTACCTATTACGTTTTTGAAACTTAAATTTTCAACAAAACCTAATAATAAAATCTAAATCTAATAGCAACTCTAATATGATGTGAAAAAATTGGTTCAATACCGTTACCCCTTCTACCACTCCCCATACAAAATTTCTTAAAATCAAAAAAAAATCTCTTCATTTAGAGTATCGCATGATTGGGCCTTACGACCAATCGTAGTCCTATTATGTTGTTTTAAATAAATTTCCCTGGTATGTCGGAAGAATTATCTTTTAAGGTTATTGAAATTTTCGTTCCATTTAGAGTATCGCATGATTGTCGTTTATCCACAGTCATAGTTCTGTTAGGTTTTTCTACTAATAGCTTGCTAATATTCTTTTCCTAGCAATTGAGAAACTTTTTCTAGAATATTCCATATGCGTCTTTTACGGGGCGCAATAGTAATTCTTGAACGTTCCTTGAAGTCATTTTGAAAAAAGTTTCTATTTTAAAACGATTATAAATCCTGATTTCTACAATCACTTCTTAAACTCCATTTATTTTATTAAGCTGCCACCTATTTCTTATCTTCATTCATTTCCACGAGATTTATAAACTCGTAGTCCATAAGTATGCAATGAATGAGAAACTTGAAAAATTTCAAGTATCAAATCGTTCGAACCTCTGGGAAAAAATTATTCTCGTAACGAAGTGTCCAACTGAGTATGAGAGGAGAAAAAAAAATATGAAACTTTCTTAACTTAATCTCGATCAGAGAAGTCTTCCAAATCATAAAGCCGCCGCTATTCCATTTCCGAGATTCCAAAAGTTATTTTTTCCATTTACCAAACTCTTAAATTAAACTTTTTGAGTTTTTTTGCTTTCTTTCTCTCTTTTTTTTTTTTTTGTAAATAGAAAGCTGTAGTCAAAGTTTGGAACGTAATATGTGGCCAAATTTTCAAATAAAATCCTTTGAAGTTAATTGAATCTCCCATAACGACTTTCGAATATTTTACGTTTTTAGTATTTAAAGACCATTTTAAAATGTTTCGAGTTGGAAGCGTTCCGTTAAATTAATTTCCATACATAAATGAAGCGAAACGATTCGAGGAAAAAATGACTCTGGAAATTATGTTTGCAGCCTTGATGAAAGTCTCAAAAATAATGAATTATTTTAGCAGAGAGCAAATATTAAGCCTTAGCAGTATTCAGGAGCATGCACTTATAACGTAATTTGTTTCCATATGTGGGTGGCGATCATGCTGCTCGGTACCACATACACGCAATCAAATCAAATCAAAACCAAGTGAAGGTTCTCTGGAGCAAAATAAAGGAAAATGTTTATCGCTATATGAAATTTGACTTTCCTATATATTTTTCTGTCGTCCCCTTACTATAAGAAGGAGGAAATGAAATGAATTTCGGTGACACTTTTAGTTGTACTACTGGGATCAAATGAAGTTCGTTGCACAGCAGATTTATTATCTCTACTTACATGGTAAATGTAGTGCGGAACTTAGGTCACTAATTCCTCCACTTTACACATTTCCCCAAAATACTCGTCAAGCTATACGCGCGCACAAGTTTGTCATCAACCCTGCATTTACACGTACAGTGAAATATAGACAATCATTCATCTCCCGAACGTACAGATTTTGGAATGCATTGCCAGCTAACGTTTTCCCAAGTAGGTACAACCTCCAGTCCTTCAAGAATAATCTTCAACGTCATTTCCGTCTCTCTCCACCCTAATTTCCAATTTCCATAGTACACCCAAATTTTATCCACTTCCCTTACCGAATTAATTGTGCAATGCATTAAAGGGTGACCCTAAATTAAACTCGGTAGCTTAAAAAAAAAAGATAACAAATGACTGGTCTTAGCAATAATAAACATTTACAAAATAAATGGGCAATAATCTCTCTTAACGAAATTTCACTAGATCGACAGATTTTGTATTACTTTCGATGCAAATGCATTCGCAGTAGGTCACTAGCTTTTGATGAAAGTAACAACTTTGCATATACATTTTTAAAACCGCAAAGTATCAGCTAGAGTCTAGCCTAGTGGGTAGTGTGTTGATCTTGTAATCCGAAGGTCGTGAGTTCAAATCCCGGTCGACGCAATATATAATTCCAACACATCGCCTGCTTGGTCCCTCAATCTATGAAAATGAAAAATTCGTAAAAAGAGGGTTGTGCGAAGGGCTAACAACACTTCCACAATAAGTAATGAAAAATGTTAAGAAACCTGAATATCAGGCAGCCAAGGTCCGATTTGGGCTGTAGCGCCATTGTAGAAGAAGAAAGTATCAGCCGCTCACACAAAGTATCAGCCCACTAAACCAATGAATTCATTCATCGTTTTTCAATCCACTTGGAATACTTTATTTCAAATAATTATAATTACGTAATTAACGAAAATTTCGATAAATCCAAAGCCGGTTTAAAATTTAAAAAATAATTTTAAAGTCTCCAAAGTACAAATATTTTGACACTGAGCCCCACAGGTTTCTTTAAGGTCGGTACTCCATTATAAAACCATCAGAAGTCTGCACAATCTGCTTAAAATATTCCAATGTCTTAAACTCAACACGAAATGATAGTGCTTAAGACGTATCTCTCAGATACACATTTCTCTGCAGCATATATGTAGGTACCCATATCACGTTATTCACTTAAACAAATGTTAGCAAATGTCTTTTTAATCTAGCTCCAGTATACCACGTTTCTCATCTTGTCATAAAAAAACTACCCAAATTGAAACGGAAAACCAGTAAAAAAGAAAAGCCTCAAGGCATTTATTTGTCTATTTTAAAGGACTATCGTTTTTACAATAATGTGGCACTTTATAAAGACATGAACATAATACAAAGGACATACGTTTGTAGAAATACCATGACAGAAAGTCACCCCAAAAACATAGAATTATTTTCTTGATGATATATCTTCATAAGGCCCTTTGAGGAGATTTTGCTTCCAGACATATAGAGTAAACACGTGAAGTATGCAGCCTATTATTTATTCAAAAACGACATCTTAATATCGGATTACAAGAATAATTAATTTTATTCATTTTAAAATTGCATATTAAGTTGAGATCAATGCGATGTTAATAACAGCAAATTTGTTTCGATTCATGGGTGACGAAATTAATTTTAGAATTGCTATTATTATCCCCCGCAGGGGAATAGTTGTATGTCCTATAGCTATCTTTGGAGACTAGCGAGATCACGGATCTGAGCTAACTATCCCTATAAGGGATAGGGGCAGTAGAATTCACCCACAGCCAGTCCTGCTTGCCCTAAAAATGGCAAATGGACACTTACTGGATCATGGGCTTATCACTCGTGATCTTAAATTCTAACTGATACGAGAAACGGATACAGCGCCTCGGATACAGACTGATTCTATGGTAACGACTTTTGGCATTCGAAAACGGACTATGATTGGCTTCTGAAACGTTCGAATATTGAATAACGGGGGAACCCGGTCCTTGCACCACCAATCAGTGACCGACCGTGAAATGGAGCACTGTAACATCAAAATCTTGGGCTTGAGCGAGGCCAGGTGGACAAGATCAGGAGAAGAATGAACCCCTAGCGGAAACACCACGCTGTATGTTGGCCCTGAGAGTGCAGCCAGAAATATCGTGACGGTCGTCCTTACACCCAGAGCGAGTCTCATCATCTCGGAACCAATATCAGAAAAGATTATTGTCGTCAGGCTCAGGAACAGTGACAGAAACGTCACAATTCTACAGTGCTACGCAGCAACTAATGCCGCAATACTTGGTGACAATGAGGAGTTTTATAGCCAACTGAGTCCTACCTTCGATCGTGTTCCAAGAGGTGATATTACTATCATCTCAGGAGATAAGTACGCCCAAGTTGGCTCTGACAACACTGGATTAGAAAACGTCACGGGGAAGCGTCACGACCTTGGATTAAAACACCCGAAAACGGCGAACTATTTGTGGAGTTTTGTAGTACTCGGCAAATGGTCATCGGAGGGACCCTTTTTCCACACAAGAGTCACAATAAAACATCGTAGGTTTTCCCTGATGGTGCTACTCAGAATCAGATCGACCATTTAGCTATACGTCGCCGATGGAGAAGATGTCTTCTCGATGAACGAGGGAAGAGTCGAGCTGACGTGGGGAGCGATCACCACTTGATGGCTGCCTGCTTGAGATTGTGCACAGCAGCTCAAATTTGCTCGAAAAGTATTGGTATAAAATTTGGGACATATTCCTTTTATGATGATTTCAATGTACAGTACAAAAATTACTTGCGCTCTCCCGCTCCTTCCACCCCCTCCAAAACAAACTGCACTTTTTCATGAAATGCTCTAAACCAATTTACTCAGTACGTATAAAATTTATCGAACTGAAATTGTGCACTAATAAATTATTCAGAATTATTAGTAAGACCAAAAATAATTAGATAATTAGCTTTACCCCTTCCACTCCCCCTCCCATACAAAATGACACAATTGCGCAATTTAACAATAAACGAATTTGCTGGAATAGTATAAAAGCCATTGGTCTGAAATTTTGGACATATTCCTTTTATGATGATTTCAATCTACAGTATAAAAATTACTTAAGTCTTCCCCTTCCTTCCACCACCTCCCATACAAACTGCACTTTTTCATGAAATGCTCAAAACCAATTTACTCAGTGCGTAAAGAATTTATCGAGCTGAAATTGTGCACTTAATATTTATTTATAAGCTAGATATAATCTAGTAGGTAGTGTGTTGGTCTTGTAATGCGAAGGTCGTGAGTTCAAATCCCGGCCGGCGCAACATATAATTTCGGCACATTGCCTGCTTGGGTATACCTTGGTCACCTCAATCTAAGAAAATGAAAAATTCGTAGATAGAGGGTTGTGCGAAGGGCTAACAACCTTTCCACAATCTTAAGGAACCTGAATATCAAGAGGTCAAGGTCCGATTTAAGCTGTAGCGCCATAAAAAAAAAGACCGAAAAAAAATTAGTCTTTTAGCTTTACCCCTTCTACCCCCTCCCATACGATCTGACACAATTTGACAACTTTACAAATAAACTGCAAACAAGTCGGGCGAAACTTTATTATTCTTGGGACATGTTGCGGATGTGTGGAAAGTCAATATGCAGGTAAGAGTGGTTAGGGAAGACTAAGTGAAAGGGAGTTCTTGAGCAGGGCTGTTGTCTATTTAACAATATTTCATTCGTTTCTACAAGTTTGGGTTTTTATGGAGGGGAGGAGGAGGGGTAATAGTAAGGGTGGGTGGATGTTAATAGCTTTTTAATTAATTGCTTGAATCACGTCCAATATTCTCTGTGTAGAATGTGTCTCATAGACGAAGTTCATAAAATTCGGTGTATTTTACATTCACGAAACCGAACATTTGTATGGGAGGGGGTAGAGTAGGTAGGGGAATCGTAAATTTTGATATGCAGTTTTATTTCGCTTCTCTTTTAAGGTGCTTTTATAAAATTTCAAGTTCATAGCTTTTAGTTTGTTGGTTATTAGTTGATTTATGAAATTGGTCGAAATCATAGTTTTGTATGGGAGGGGGTAGAAGGGCAAGCGCGATTTGAAAATTTTCAAAGCAATTTCATTTGAATTATTTTTATAAGTTTCAATGCAAAATTTGAATTTGATAACTTTTAAGAGTTAGCTGATAACTTATTTCATAAAAATGCTCGAAAAAATAGTTTTGTATGGGAGGGGGTAGAGGAGGTAGAGGAATCGTAAGACTTGTGATGCAATTTTCTTTCTTTTTAGTTGTAAGGTGCTCGTACAAAATTTCAAGTTCGCAGCTTGCAAATTGTTTGTTATTAGTTGATTTAATGAAATTGGTCGAAATCATAGTTTTGTATGGGAGGGGGTAGAAGGGTAAGCGTGATTTCAAAACTTTTAACGTAATTTCATTTCAATTATTTTTGTAAGTTCTTATGCAAAATTTCAAATTGATAGCTTTTAATAGTTAGGTGGTAATTGATTTCTTGAAAATGGTCGAAAAAATAATTTTGTATGGGAGGGGGTAGAAGTTTTAAGGATTTTCGACCAGTTAATAATTCATTCTTTGAGGAATTTTTTTTAAATGCATTTCGCAAATTTTCAAGTTTCTACCTTAAAATTTCATTCAAAAATTTTCAGCTTATGTGTTTTTTCATTTCACATGAAACACCTTGTGCACGTTAGACCAGGGGGGTCGGTGCATAACAATTGTAGAATTTATATTATTTTTTGTGTATGTACAATAAATTGATATATTGACCTGCAAAATTTAAACTCTGTATCTTTTACCAGAGCCCTAAAAAAATTACTCAAAATTTTCAACGTTTTTGCTTTCCACCGCCCTCCCCTTACACCCTTCCACTTAATTTTTTTACCAAAATTGAAAACTATATAGTTCTATGATTTGACAAATTTTTGATGTGATATCTGCCCTCAATTTTGAGATATAATGGTTTGAAATTTTGGAAAGTTCAATGCTCCCCATTTTCCCCCACTACTATTTAGTCCAAATATTATATTTTTTTCGTATTTCTCTAGTACAGCTTAATATAAGTACCAAGTTTCAATTGCAGAGCTCAACAAATAGTCGAGATATTGATTTTTAAGTGTTTTTCTTTGCACCCCCCTGACTCTCCCCCTTACAATAATTAGCCTCTACGTAAGCTGATTCCAGTAAATCTGTATGCCACCTTGATGGTCTAAAATTATAAATTTTTTATGCTAAGTAATTTCGAAGATATAATCATTTGAAAAAAAAATTCGGCGACAATTGGTTTTTAGCCCCCCCTTTTTGCACCCCAATGGATAAAAAAATTAGATTAATTTTAAAAGTTGTCCTATAAACCCTTTTATATGTACATTGATTTTTAGCTTCCTAGCTGTAACCATGTTTGAGATATTTGAATTCTTAGTTTTCGGTTTAAGTGCTCCCCCCGCCTCCCCCTGAACCCTTACACCCCCAAAAATGTGTGTCCTCCTGAGATCCGCAACTACCTACAATCCCTCCAAAAATGAGCTTTCTATCTCGAAGGGTTTGGGAGTTAATGTGCTCTGAGCGTACACACCGGCGTACGGCGGACGGCGTACAGACAGACGGATTTTTTTTTTTTGCATTTTTAGGCTAATTTAGTCACGAAACGCGAAAAAACAAAATTTCAGGGTAGCAAATTTTTTTTTTTCCCAAGTCGATCACAATACTTTATTATTAAAATAATAAAGTAAAAGTAGAACTTTCTAAGATGTATGAATGCTACTGATCTACATTTGAAAACATATCAAAACCATGATGTTTATAGTTATTTCTGAAAAATCATTAAGAACTCCCCACTCCTTCTACCACCATACAAACTGCGCAATTTCACTAAACATAATACATTAATTCTCTCAGTACCTATTAAATTTTTGAATCCTAAATTTTGTATAAAACATTTTGATAGTAACTTTAGCGTGATGAGAAAAAATTAGTTCAATGTAAACCCTGTACTGTACCACTTCCCCTACAAAATTTCTTCAAATCAAGAAATTTCTTAGTCCTGTTATGTTTTTTTTTCTGTCCTTTCAACTACGCTCATTTAAGACTTTAATAATTCTGTTTATAATTATGTTTATAATTTATAGCTAAATTTAGCGAAATATAATTCATTTTAATTTAAAATTTAATTTATATCACATTCACGTGGAGCGTTGTGTAGTGTGGTGGAATTGGAAATCTCTCAGTCTACATTGTGGCGAATTTTGCATAAAGATCCTGGCCAACATCCTCACAAGATCAAATTGACTCAAGAAATGAAGGCTTTTGGTCATTTGAAGCACGAAAGCTTCTCCGGTTGGGCTCTGCAAAAGTTTGAAACATAATTCATAATAAAAAATCTTCGGAAAATCATCTTCAGCGATGAAGCTTATTTCTGTCTTAATGGCCTTGTCAATACAGAAAATATGCATTATTGGACAGCAACGAATCCGCATGTGCTTCAAGAGACTCCATTGCATCCACAAAAAGTGACCGTGACCGTGTGGTGTGGATTTCAGGCCGGAGGTGTAATTGGACTAACTTTTTTCGTCGATTAAAATGATGTTACGGTCAATGGAGTTCGCTATCTTGCCGTGTTGGAAGACTATTTTTGGCCAAAATTGAATAAACTTGACATCAGTGATATGTGGTTCCTACAATATGGTGCCTCATGCCACAGAGTTGAAGGGGAAATTCAGTAATCGTGTAATCTCGATTAATGACCCGGTCAAATGGCCAACTCGCTCATCCGATTTAAAGTCGTTGAAAATTTTTAATATTAATATTAATATTTGTTTTATCGATAATGTTGTTAATTATTAGTCCTAATTTAATTAGAATGTTATTAGGGTGCGATGGATTAGGATTAGTTTCTTAGTGTTTAGTAATTTATTTTCAAAATGTGAAGTCTTATAATGCTGGGATATTAACTGCATTATCAAATCGAATTGGGGATGTTGCTTTATTATTAAGAATTGCTTGAATATTAAATTATGAGAATTGAAATTATATTTTTTATTTAGAAATCATAAAAATAGATATTGAAATATTAATTATTGGGGGGGTTAATTGTATTAGCTCCTATTACAAAAAGTGCTCAAATTCTTTTTTCTGCGGCGATATGAGTTCATATATACGGCGTACGGCGGGACCGGTTTATTTTTTTTATTTTTAAGTTAATTTAGTCATGAAACGCGAAAAAGCTAAATTTCAGGGAAGTAATTTTTTTGTCTGTGTCGATCACAATACTTTATTATTAGAATAATAAAGTAATTGGAGAATAGCTAGCGCTCGGAAGGAAGTCATTATATTGATGCCCATTCGATAATTATTCGAAAACGTATTGAAATAAGAAGCTCATCCTTCTCTCCACGACTGTGTTTGTGCATTGCATATAAATGGTGAAATTGCTTTTAGCATAACTCATTCTGTACAAAAAAAAAGTCGGTTTTGATAAAGAGAAAAGTTAATTTCGAAAGTCTTCCATCCTTTCTGTAACCAATGTTAAGCCTATCGATTTTAAAATATTGTGAAGGATTTTTTATAAACGTTAATTAGATCTAAGGTTACCACTCATAGATATTTTTTCCAGTACAACCGGGAGAAATAATATTTTGAATATTGTTGGGGAGGGTTTTGTATATTTTGTAATGAGCAGGAACTTCTTGAATGTATTTCAGATTTTTCTACATAATCGGATTGCAAACTCTTTAATCTTATAAATTTACCTTCGGCCATAGACGGTAAGGTAACAATCTTTACGAACTTTACCGTCATTTGAAATACGATTTAATCGCCTTTGAGATTGCCTTGAAGCACGAAAAGCACTTGTGGTTTTGAGGAAAAATGAAGGAGCTGATTCATTGTCCAAGAAGGGATCATTATCTGATTTCGTTGATCCCCATCACTCAGTAGAGCAAAAACGTACATCCAAATCCGGCCTAAATCAGAATGTCTTTCGGACAAGTAAAAAGCTCAGATTTGTATGACAAAACATTCGGTTAAGAGATCTTCTGAATATCTACAACTAAATAAGAATCAGACTAGACATTTAGTTGGAATATCGCTACAGGCCATCATGAAATAGTAAATACGGATATTTAGCCCGCTAAAATGGGTAGATGGACAGAACGACGGTTTTTCAGCTTCAACAAATATGTCAGAACCCTTGGTGACTCTGTGCGAGCATTATTTCTTAGTGGCACAAATAGCAAGGCAAGCAATATTTCATCCAGAGTATACAATTTTTCATGAATTAATTTAACCACTTACATATTTCAAGTTTAAACAATAAATATTGTCTATATAAAACATATTTTTTTCCAAAGAATACCGAATTGATTGCATTATCTTAGCTGAACAATCATCCATTTAAATTGAAACTCGTCGTTAGGCAAACTAACAAGATCGCTCTAAATATTGTTGCTTCAAAATTACTCACTTAAATCCTTTTTGAATTTTCTTCTCCTTTTTAATTATCACTGAAAGCTTTTTTTTAACTTTTTATAAACTTTTAATTAGAATGATTTCAGACCTGTTATTATTTTTCTCAGGAAAAGCAGATAGCTGCAAGGTAAGGATTAAGCTTTCAAGAAATTTTTCTTATGCAACTCGAATAAACGAAAAAATACCGCAAAAAATCTGAGCAGGATGAGAAATATAGGGCGGATTACTCGGTTCGAGCTGACTGACTGACCCACTTCCTTTCAACAAGCAATTATTATCTGTTAGCACAATGCGACTGACTAATCTTAAAGAAAGTTTCACAAAGGATGGCGTCGAAAAGAATGAAACCATTGGCGGAAGCAACGGCTACTACTGTTCTCGATAATTCCTCGAGAAGAGGACGTATACGTAAGGACATATGACACTGGCAGGCAATTTCAAATGCCGAACAAAGTTCTCGACGACGTCGAAAAAGAACGACGACTACGGATGCAAAACTTTCGAATAAAACTTCTTCTTTTAGACGGAATTCTCTAGCGATATCCTATATATTTATTATATGCATATCCTTTCAATCCTGTTGAAATTTTAGAAATTAAATTTATCGCTGAACATTTGCCATTAATTTCCACAATAATGGAATAGAACAAAATTTTTGTCTTACGGAATGTTTGGGAAGAATGTTTTTTTCAATGCATTGAGAAAAAAAAATGAATTACGATTGCACCTAATTGAACGATACCTTAGATTGAATATCAGTTTTCGTGATGTTAAGAATTTATTTTA
This sequence comes from Chorisops tibialis, assembly GCA_963669355.1. Taxonomy (NCBI): domain Eukaryota; kingdom Metazoa; phylum Arthropoda; class Insecta; order Diptera; family Stratiomyidae; genus Chorisops; species Chorisops tibialis. The sequence goes on along the minus strand of OY770262.1, from coordinate 88,381,168 downwards.
TTTCATTGAGTGGTGATAGAAAGAATGAGGTTGAATTAATTTGTTTGCATCATATCGTACTACATTTGTTTTAAAAATGCTTTGTACAAAGTTTGAGCATCAGGCAACGTATACTATGCGTATGTGCCGAAGAAATTGGATGAGCGAAAATGAGGTGTTTAAATGGTAGGTGAAACGATCACATGAAACACGGTAAATTTATTAACAAAGGTCGACATTAATAATTATATTTTGTATTTGATCTCCACAACGGTTCAAAAACGATTGAGAAAACATACAAAGGTTACAAAAATTAAAAAAACTACTTGTATACATGTAGATAAAAAGCTTAAAATCAATATAAAACATAACAGAATTATGATTGGGCGTAAAGCCCAATCATATGATACTCTAGATGAAATGAGAAAGAGTTCAATTTACCGGAAAATATGTCACCTCCAATTCTTTTAAATAATGAATAGTGACTTTTGTATGGGAGGTGGTAGAAGCAGAGGAGGAAGGTTTGTAATTTTTGGATATGACACTTAATGTGGTATGCAAAGTATTTTGTGCTGAATTTAAGGTTTGTAGCTTTCATTAGTTTCAATTGGACATAGTTTTCCTGAAATTATGGCATTTGTATGGGAGGTGGCAGAGGAAGTGGAGGAGCTTAGAAGATTTTGAAACTGCATACCGACATCATTATCGCCAGGCTTTGTTTCAATTTCAAAATTGTTAGCTCTCATATGTTCGAAGAAGAAATGCTTTCCTTGAATTTATAACACAGATATTTATATGGGAGGGGGTAGAAGGAGTGAAAAGGAGCTGATAATTTTTTTAGCATTAAACAAATTCTGGCAAAATTTTAAGTTTATACTTTTTCTAGTTTTAATGGAAATCGATATAATGCACTTAACAAAAATTATGCACTTTTATGGGAGGGGGTAGAAGGAGTGTACGGATCAAAACACAGTTTTTGCTCGTTATTGATATTTCTATTTTTATAATTTATGCAAATTATCAAGCTTATAGCTTTAACAGTTTCGAAGAAAAATAATTTAATTTAAATTTCAAAATTTCGTGAAATTTGTATGGGAGGAGGTAGAAGGAGTGAGGTGAAGTTGATAATTTTTTCAATACTGATTGCAATTATAATAAAATTAATTCTGGCAAAAATTCGTTTTTAAAACTTTGCTAGTTTCAATGAAAATCGAAAAAATGCGGGGGGTAGAAGGAGTGACGGGATCGGATCAATACTCAGTCATACTAATGGCATCTATATGATAATATTTTGACTCAAATTTCAAGTCGATAGCTTAAATAGTTTCAAAGAAAAATTAATTTCTGAAAATCTCGGAATTTTGTGAAATTTGTATGGGAGGGGTTAGAAGGAGTGGGGGATGTGACCCGTTCACGAACTTAAAGTTACTTGTTTGCTAAAAATGACACACAACAAATTCCAGCACGATAGCTCTAAGCGTTCGAGAGTTATGCTGTAGGCAGACGCACAGACGGACAGATGGACAGACAGACACTCGGAATCAAAGTTTTTGAGCGACAAGAGAGATCTTGTGAGTTAAACTCGTGTTTATGCAACAAGAATGTTTATGTCTATTTGAAAAAATCGCAATAATATGAATATCTCTGACAAACTCATTTTACTGGGTGATATTAATATTCAAGGTCTTTATTGGTCTTTTTTTGACGATTTTTCTACTTTCTTAGTTTCTGATGTTTTGTCCACGCTTGAATGTTTTTTTTTGTTGTAAATTTGCGCTTGGTCTCCAGCAACTTAGGCTTGCTAGAAATACCTATGGAAGATAGCTTGACTTGGTTTTTTTCTTATGACTGTGCCTGTTACGTGGAAGATAGCTTTACATTAATTTCGATCATTGATATCTTGTACCTTCTATTAAAATATTTCTTATGATTGACTAGGAGCATATTTTCAGTCCTTGGGAGAAAAAGCTACAGATTTTTCGCAGTTGAACTACCTTATCCCTAATTTCAACTGAAACGAAATTTTTGACTATTCTTATTTTAAGGGTGCCGTTGTTCGTTTTTATTATATTCTGTACCAATTACTTCATTATTTTAATAACAAAGTATTGTGATCGAAATATAAAACAAATCTTTTATGCCCAAATTTTGTTTTTTCGCGCTTCATGACTTAATTAGCCTAAACAAGCAAGAAAACATAACATAACAGAGGGGGAGGAAAAGAGTCAAAAATTACTCTTTCTAATATCTTTACCACGAATGCAGATAGGAAGCTGAAAATCAGTAGAAATCCGAAAGGGGGGGGGGGCTAAAAACTAATTGTCGGCTGAATTTATTTTTCAAATGATTATATCTTCGAAATTACTTATCGTAAAAAAATCATATTTTGGGACCATTAAGGTGACATATATAGCTCCACCAGAATCAGCTTAAAGAGTGGCTAATTATTGTAAGGGGGTGGGTCAGGTGGATGCAAGGAAAAAGACTTAAAAATTAAAATCTCAACTATCTCTTAAGCTATGTAATTGAAACTTGAAACATATATTAAACTATACTAGGAAAATACAAAAAAATAGAATATGTGGAAAAAATACGAGTGGGAGGAAATGGGGAGCATTTCAAAAATGACGCACTTTTCAAAATTATAAATCCTTATACAGTGCACAAAACTAGCTTAAAGGCACCACGTTTTTTATGTTTACATGAAAATATGAATATTTATTTTGTCAATATTATTAATAATTAAAAAGTAAATATTAATAAGCATAAGATATGAAAAAAAAAACATTTAATTATCACATTTTAGAAACAGTTTTTCTTAAAACTTATAAAATAAGTTACGAAATTAACTTAAAGGCACTTTCATCACTATAAGAAAATTATAATATAATGCTTTAATTTAATATTTTGTAGGTCCGCCTTTCGAATGGATAACCTCGAAGACCCTATTAGGCATTGAATCCACTAGGTTTTTCAATTCCGCTAATTCTATTTCGGACTGCACTTCGTGAATTTTTGATTTGAAGGCATTAACGGTTTCGAATTGTGTTCCATTGCTATAAAGCCTATGAACTAGAATGCCCCAAAGATTTTCAATAGGACTGAGATCTGAGCTTCTAACTGACCAATCCAAAACGGGTGTATCTGCAGCCTGGAACCAATCTCTTACAACGTGAGCGGTATGCACGGTAGCGTTATCCTTCTTGAAAATTAAGTTTTCCCCTGCCATTTGCTTCCCATATCCATCCAGAGCCCATTCTAACATCTCTCATCTATAATGAGCAGGATTCATTCTTGGATGTACCCAAATGCCAACCATACCATGACACTGCCACCACCAGGAGCTTGGAGTTGCGTTTGTCGTTGACAAAAAGTTTAAACACCAGGTTACCAACTTCAAACCCGTCAATGAACGGTTGTGTACAATCTGCATCAAGACAAAATTCTTTAGTGTTTGGCTTATTAATGTCCACGTCCCAATGGAAGACAAAGACCACGAATTTAAAGGCAATTTCTACAGCACCCTAGAATCAAAATTCGACTCCCTTCCGTCGAACGATATTAAAATAGTATTAGGTGACTTTAACGCGAAAGTGGGCAAAGAAGAAACTTACATAGGGACAATTGGAAGGCACAGTCTCCATGATGTTATGAACGACAACGGCCAGAGACTGACTGATTTTGCCAGCAGTAAAAATCTTATTGTAAGCTCGGCATGCTTCCCGCATCGTGACATTCACAAGAGAACGTGGGCATCACCCGACGGACGAGCATTCAATCAAATAGACCACCTTCTAATAGAGAAAAGGACGGCCTCCTGCATTCTCGACGTGCGTACATGTCGAGGGGCTAATTGCGACACAGACCACTATTTGGTAAAGACCAAGTTCCGATGTCGAATTGCAAACCGACAACACTCAAAAACACAACCTGTTCTTAAATTCGACATAGAGAAACTCAAGGATGAGAAAGTAGTCGCGAAGTACGTATCAGCCTCAGAGAGGCACTTCGCGCCAATACTGAACAACAACGCCAACATGCCAATAGAAGATATGTGGCAAAATATCAAAGATGGCATTACATCTGTCGCAGGGGAGGTGATAGGACAACAACCCCGGCGCAAAAGAAATGATTGGTTCTACAGCGAATGCCAAGATGCTTTAGAACGAAAAACTGAAGCCTACAAAATATTAACGGAACGGCCGACACGAGCCAAACAGGACAAATACAAGGATCTTAGGCATTTGCAAACAAAATATGCAGACAAAAAAAAACGGAAGTACAATAATGACGAAATTAAAAACATGGACGAACACTTTAAATTACATAACACAAGAGCCGAGTATTCCCTTGTCAAATGAATGAAAGGGTGATACCATCCAAAGATGACCCTCTGCAAATATGCAGAAGAGAACATTCTAAGTAATACGGAAGACATAAAATTAAGATGAGCGCAATACTTTGAACACCTTCTTAATCCGAGCCCATCATCCGCACGAACAGCAGCAGCAGACACAATTGCAGGTATAACTGATGTAACAGCTGATGAAGAATCCGCTTTGAGTCCTCGCACACTCAAAGAAGTAAAAACAGCCCTGAGGGACCACCCAAACAACAAAGCGCCGGGCACTGACCAAATTCCAGGTGAGCTTCTAAAAACCGGCGACACCTGCATAGCGCATCTCCTACATAAATTAATCACGGACATATGGACGCAGGAAACACTTCCTGAAGATTGCCTCTGCTACGGAAACTACCGAGGAATACCTCTGTTGTGTACGTCTTTTAAAATCTTGACGAAAATTCTGGAAAAGAGAATTGAGCCCTATGCTGACAAAGTAATTGGCGGATTTCGAGCTGGACGATCGACCACGGACCAGATATTTTCAGTTAAACAGGTGCTGGAAAAGTGCTGGGAATATAATATTGACGTGCATCAGATATTTGTTGAATTCAAACAATCATACCAAACAATCACCAATGTTGTTCAATTTGACACTCGAATATGTTGTTCGGAAACTTCCCGTTGACTTCAAATCCACACAACTCGAAGCATATGCCGATGATATAGATATCCTTGCAAGATCTCTGGAGTGCCAAGGAGGTATTTGTAAACCTTGACTCGGTAGCAAGGGAAGTTGGACTACGTATTAATGAAAATAAAACAAATAAACTGCCAACAAGTCGGGCGAAACTTTATTATTCTTGGGATAAGTTGCGGATGAGTGGAAAGTCAATATGCAGGTTAGAGTGGTTACGGAAGGCTTGGGAGTTCTTGGACAGGGCTGTTGTCTAATTAACAATATTTCATTCGTTTCTGCAAGTCTGGGTTTTTATGAGGGGGGAGGAGGGGTAATAGTAAAGGTGGATGGATGTTAATAGCTTTTTAATTAATTGCTTGAATTACGTCCAATATCCTCTGTAGAGAATGTGTTTCATAGACGAAGTTGCATAGAATTTTCATAAAATTCGATGTATTTCTCATTTACGAAACCGAACATTTGTATGGGAAGGGGTAGAGAAGGTAAGGGAATCGTAAAATTTAATATGCAGTTTTATTTCGTTTCTCTTGTAAGGTACTTGTATAAAATTTCAAGTTCGTAACTTTTAGTTTGTTAGTTATAAGTTGATTTAATGAAATTGGTCGAATTCATAGTTTTGAATGGGAGGGGGTAGAAGGGCAAGCGCGATTTCAAAACTTTTAAAGCACTTCATTTGAATTATTGTTATAAGTTTTTCTGCAAAATTTGAAATTGATAGCTTTTAAGAGTTAGCTGACAACTTATTTCTTAAAAATGCTCGAAAAAATAATTTTGTATGGGAGGGGGTAGAGGAGGTAAAGGAATCGTAAGACTTTTGATGCAATTTTCTTTCTTTTCTGTTGTAAGATGCTCGTACAAAATTTCAAGTTCGTAGCTTTTAATTTGTTGATTATTAGTTGATTTAATGGAAATGGTCGAAATCATACTTTTGTATGGGAGGGCGTAGAAGGGCAGACGCGATTTCAAAAATTTTAACGTAATTTCATTTTAATTATTTTTTAAGGTTTTTATGCAAAATTGCAAATTTATAGCTTTCAATAGTTAGGTGATAATTGATTTCTTAAAAATGGTCGAAAAAATAATTTTGTATGGGAGGGGTAAAAGATTTAAAGGTTTTCGACCAGTTAATATTTTGTATATTTAGGGATTTTTTTAAATGCATTTTGCAAACTTTCAAGTTTCTACCTTAAAATTTCACTCAAAAATTTTCAGTTTATGTGTTTATACTCTAGATGAAATCTGAGAGTATATTGTGTTTGCCTTACCGTTTGTAACGCTAAGAAATAATGCTCGCACAGAGCCACCAAGGGTACAGAAATATTTGTTGTCGCTCAAAAACTTCGATTCCGAGTTGTTGTCTGTCCGTCTGTCCGTCTGTCTACAGCATAACTCTAGAACGCTTTGAGCTATCATGCTGAAATTTGTTGTGTGTAATTTTTAGCAAAAAAGAAACTTTAAGTTCGTAAAGAGGCCACATCCCCTCCCCCCCCTCCTTCTACCCCCTTCCATACAAATTTCACGAAATTCCAAAATTTTCAGAAATTGATTTTTCTTTGAAACTCTTCAAGCTATCAATTTGAAATTTGGGTCCAAGTATAATGATATAAATGTCAATATTATGACAGAATATTGATCCGATGCCGTCACTCCTTCTACCCCCTCTCATACAAATGCATAATTTTGAAAAATGCAGTTTTTCGATTTTCATTGAAACTAGCGAAGTTAAAAAAACCAATTTTTGTCAGAATCAATTTTGTTATAATTCCAATCAGAATTAAAAAAACTATCAACTTCACTTCACTCCTTCTACCCCCTCCCATACAAATTTCACGAAATTTTTAAATTTAAATTAAATTATTTTTCTTCGAAACTGTTAAAGCTATCAACTTGATATTTTGTACAAGATATTAAAATAGAAATATCAATAACAAGAAGGAAATGTGTTTTGATCCGTACACTCCTTCTACCCCCTCCCATACAAATGTATAATTTTTGTTAAGTGCATTATATCGATTTCTATTAAAACTAGACAAAGTATAAACTTAAAATTTTGCCAGAATTTGATTTTTAATAATTGGAATAAATGCTAAAAAAAATTATCAGCTCCCCTTCACTCCTTCTACCCCCTCCCATACAAATATCTGTATTATAAATTCAAGAAAAGCATTTCTCCTTCGAATATATTAGAACTATCGAATTTGAAATTGAATCAAAGCGTGGTGATAAGGATGATGATAAGCAGTTTCAAAATCATCTTAAACGCTCCACTTCCTCTGCCACCTTCCATACAAATGCCTCAATTTCAGGAAAACTATGTCCAATTGAAAATAATGAAAGCTACAAACCTTAAATTTAGCACAAAATACTTTGCATACCACATTAGGTGTCATATCCAAAAATTACAAACCTTCCTCCAGTCACTATTAATTATTTAAAAGAATTGGAGGTGACATATTTTCCGGTACATTGAACTCTTTCCCATTTCATCTAGAGTATCGTATGATTGGGCGTAAAGCCCAATATGTTTTTTTCAATGCACATGAAACACCTTGTGCACGTTAGACCGAGGGGTCAGCTTATAACGATTATGGATCAAGTTATTATTATTTCTTTATGTACATCAAATAGGCGTATCCACATGCAAAATTTAAACTTTGTATCTTTCACCAGAGCCCTACGAAAATCACTCAAAATTTTCAACATTTTTGCGTATCACCTCCCTCCCTTTACACCTCCCATCTTAAAATTTTTATCAAAATTAACCATTATGTAGTCCTACAATCTGACAAATTTTCGATTTGACATCTGTACTCTTTTTTGAGGTATAAGGATTTGTAATTTTGAAATGTGCGCCATTTTTGAAATGCTCTCCATTTCCCCCCACTACTATTATTTCATCATGTTATATTTTTTTGTATTTTCCTAGTACAGTTTAATATATGTTTCAAGTTTCAATTACATAGCTTAAGAGATAGTTGAGATATTCATTTTTAAGTGTTTTTCTTTGCACCTTATAATAATTAGCCACTCTCTAGCTGATTCCGATGGAACTATATGCCACCTTGGTCCCAAAATATGAATCTTTTACGATAAGTAATTTCGAACATATAATCATTTGAAAAAACAATTCAACCGACAATTTGTTCTTAGCCCCCCTTTTCGGACGCCAATAGATAAAAAAAATTAAATTATTTTTTCAGTTTGTCCCACAACCTTCTCTATATCTCTACTAATTTTCACCTTTCTATCTGCATTCGTGGTGGAGATATTAGCAAGTGTAGTTTTCGACTTTTTCCCTCGCCCCGCCTCCCCCTTCCACCTAACACCCACCAAAAAATAGAGAAAATAGAGCTAACTTACTCAATCAACAATCCACCAAAAAACGAACAGTCTACCTTTAATTGTCTTGGAGATATGAGTCCATATGTACGGCGTACGGCGGGACGGATTTTTTTTTTGCATTTTTAGGCTAATTTAGTCATGAAACGCGAAAAAAAAAATCAGGGTAACAAATTTTTTTTTTCTTGTGTCGATCACAATACTTTATTATTAGAAAAATAAAGTAAAATTCGATTTTCCTGAAAAGTATGAATGACTTATCTGCAATTTAAAACTTGTCAAAAGCATAATGTTTATAGTTATTTCTGAAAAAGGCATTACAAACTCGCCCCTCCTTCTACCACCTCCCATACAAACTGCACAATTTCACTAAATCCAATACACTAATTTTCTCAGTACGCGGATCCGTTTATGTCAAATTGCGGAATTGTGTCATTTTGTATGTGAGGGTGTAGAAGAGGTGCCGCGATTTGACCCGTTCACGAGCTTAACCTTACTTTTTTGGCAAAAAGGAAGTGTACAAAATTTGAACTTTCTAGCTCAGCGCGTTTTCAAGCTAGAGAGGACACGGACGGACGGACGAACATCCTGTTTTGCGATTTTTGAGTGATTATGTGAACTTCTGTATCATTCATTTTTTCTCCGAGCCTTATTTCTCAGCCTTTCAAACTTTGTGACAAACTTATAATACTCTCAGATTTCATCTAGAGTATAAAAAACAAAATTTCAGTTTGATAGCTCAAGTCGGTCGTTTTTTTTTCAAGTTACATCGAAAAACACTTTTGATTCGCGGTACTTTGAAAATTGCAATCGCTTCAAACACAGCATATACGTACTCTTTGATATCATTTAGAGTGAATGATCTCTCTTTAGTACACTTGGTATTTTTTATCCTTCCTAAAAATGACTAATGCTCAAAAGCCGAACATATTACTGGATCTTATTTTCTGCTTAGTCCCTAATGCTTGAATAAAGATAATAATGAACGATAAAACAAAAGGTAAACCTGGGCATAAATCGAAGCAATTTGATGATGTGAAGGCCTGTGCTCAAATCCCGATTCAATTGGAAATGCGTAGAAACGGTAATGTGCGATGGCTAAAAACCTATCCTCACAAATGAAACAGGAAAACAAGACCGATTTTATGCTGCAGCATAATTAACCAAAATATAATCCATTCCTTTCTCCTTTCTCTCACATTAAGTGCCTACTAAAAATTTTATCGTATTTATTATGCTACTCAAAAAAAACAACAGAAACCGAAGAAAAACTCATAATTTAAGCGAAAATTCAATCTAAACCAAAGTATACTCAGTTCAGGTAACAATGACAGGTTTTCACCGTAGACTATAAAATAGATATGTACCAATTTTTCGCCCCTGAAGCATCTTTTTTTGAGAAGCTGAAGAAAATTTTCTAGTATTCGAATCTTTTCTTTCTCTCATTCTCTTTTTTCTCCGCTTTATGGCTACCTTTTAGTGATGTTTAACTTTTCCATTACGAGTTCATGACTTTCCGTGTAAAGTTTGAAAGCTTTTTTTCAACAAATCTACATCTTTAATTTTATGTTATATCTTGGATTTTATTCGTATAGCTATATACATTTTTATGATTCAATATTTGAAAGGATACAAACAATAACGTGATGCTATCTTCGTATACGAGTACACGTTATACATATAAGAAAAGAAAGTTTTTTTTTGTATCTTGAGTAAAAAATTCGGACCAACTAAAAGCAAGTCATGAAATATTTATGTATGATAAATAGAAGTGGACAGATCGACAGACAGGCGAAAGAAATCAGGAAATTGAAGTCCAAATGAAATATGAATGGGAATAGAAATATGCTTACACGACATACACAACATATTTGCAATATATTTTAATATCCAAAACACATGCAAATATATCACAAAATAAACTGAAAAGACTTTCGACTAGCTAAGCATTTTAATGGCTTACTGCTTGCTAGCTTTCATCTCGTTATACCACAATGCCTGGAGGATTTTCCAAAATCGATAGGTATATAGTAGTGTTAGTTTACTTTACGAACCGTATAACTCAGTAACTTGTCGAAATTGTAATATGTATGTATATTCGCTCTTTCGAAACTGCTAACTTTATTAACGGAGTAACGCAGCAAACATTTCATATATTCCATTGATATTTTGCTGACTAAAATTAGTTTCAAATATAATTATATTCGCGATTAAACCAACAGCTAATCATGATTAACACCACAGTAATAAATTTGATTGAAAATAATGATTCGCTTCTTCTGGCAGAGTAGAAACATATTATATCGCATACCTCAACCTAAACATTTCGCTTAAAACTATAAGATTTGAAGTGGAGAACATATCAAGCAATAGAATTAATTCAAACAAGGAATCTTAGGGTTATTGCTTATTTGTTGTTTATAATACTGTTACCTGCAGATCTGGCAACTCCGCAACTGGATCTCTCTCGAATAGACAAGAATTATGAAGAACAGTATACCCCAATATGTAGAAAGCCACAATTAAAGATCTAGAGCTTTCCAGTATAGTTCAGACATACACCTCTACGGAAGCTGCGAGAATAGTCATGAATAGGGGGAAAAATGTATAAAAGAACGAAAGCTTTCAGTCGGGAACCAGTCATTTTGATGATCGAGACGCGAACCAGTGCAAGCGATACAAAAAGTACGCGGCGGTAGTGCCATATAGTGCGAATTAAGTTAAAGTGCGAATAAATAAATTATCACTTATTTTTAAACGAATTGTGTTTTTACTTGAAATCCTGGCGAACCCCTAGCTCACAACAATATTGACCACTCTGAAACGAACTGCAAACTCTATGTCCTAAGTAATAGACAAGTGATACGATATATTAAGCAAAACAGGTAAACTTAGATAGAGATTTCGAAGCTAAAGTTTCCGCACGATCTGTATCCTGTAGTTAGTTTCTTTTTCAGAATTGTAACTTTATAAATGGCGAAATATAGTAATAGTGATGCTAGGGACAAAGCTATTATAGGCTACTGATTGGAAGGTCAAAAGATGGGTCGTGAGTTCCACTATGGGACGCAATTTCGCGATAAAACTGAAATATACAGAAAATACTGGCGAAAAACGATACGCGATCCTCGAAAGATTGTGTGATGTTGATGAGGCTATTGAATAGAATGTACCACCTGGTAAATGGAAATTTTGAATTCCGCCTCTAGTAACAAGTATCACCGCATTTGATATAAGATCGGTGAAAGCCATTGCACTTAGTATAGCCTAGTGGGAAGCATGCTAGTCTATAAATGCGAAAATCGGGAAAAACCCCGGTCGACGAATAATTCTAACGTTCGTGGAAATATCTGGGCCAGCTCAATCTGCACAAATTTTCAGAGAGATTGTTGTCCCAAAGGCAAACAACTCTTCTACAGTAACAAATATGTACATGCTAAGGAACCCGAAGGTCAGGAGACCAAGATCCAATTTGGACTGCAGTACTATTGAAAAATAAAAGAAAAAAGCCATTGGTAGTAGCATGAACATTAGAGATTATACAGTCAAACATTTGTCCGTTGGAATAAATTTAAATCGTAAAATTTGTAATGCAATTTTATTTCGTTTCTCTTGTAAGTTGCTCGTACAAAATTTCAAGTTCGTAGCTTTTAATTTGTTGGCAATTAGTTGATTTATTGGAATTGGTCGAAATCATACTTTTGTGTGGGAGGTGGTAGAAGGGCAGGTGCGATCTCAAAACTTTTGACGCAATTTCTTTTCAACTATTTTTAAAAGTTTTTGTGCAAAATTCCAAACTGATAGCTTTTAATAGTTAGGTGATTTAGCGCGAAAGTCCCAGCGCAATATTTATGAAGCGGTGCGAATAATCCCAACACTGCGATGTTGATGTGCGAAAGTCAAAACACTTGTGTAAAATCCAACCCAAAGCAATTATTTATGTGAACTCACAGCACAATTTCTACACAAATGCAATAATAAAACACAAGAAGAGCAAAATAATTATAATCTGTATAAAATGCACTGCAAACAAGCTAATCCAATTTTATTTAAAATTGTCGATTGTAAGTGTGTAAGTGCCTCTAGCAAAATATAATACATCAAATTAACCAGCAAAACTATCGCGAAATATTCAAAACAAACAACTCTCGAATACCTACAAGGCTTCAACCTCCTTCCCCGACAAGAGTATTATTTCGACCATTTTTAGAGAATCCATTATCACCAACGCATTAGAAGCTACTTACTAGGAAATTATAGGAAAAATGTTCACTTTTAAAAATATTTGAAACAAAGTGGCATCAAAAGTTTTGCGATCCCTCCACTTCTTCTACCTCTTCGCAATCCTCACGTAAATAAACGAATGAAATAGTGAGTTTATGTGGGATTGTACTTGGACAACCCTGATTTCATCGAGCTTCCGAGCTTACGACAACCGAGCAACAGCGTGGACGTGGATCGGATACCTCTCAAAGTAAAACGCAAGAAATTGAAATCAAGAGCTCTCATTTATTTGAATTAAACACTTTTATCATTTTTTTACTAATCGATTTTGTTTTATTCACATTAAAATACCACAAATTGGAAGCTCAACCGCTTGCATATTCTAAATTTGCCGCACCCGTGGAATTCAAAGAAGAAATGGCGGCTCACCATCGTAGAAGCCAGTTTTCTCAGCGATCAGCTGAAGCAGATGAAATGGAGACGCAAAATAGCGCAGCAAAAATGACACACGGCGATGTGGAATCCCTAATGGAATATTTCACCGGAGTAGACTACAGAAGTGTTTTGAGATGGTTTCAAGAATTTGAAAAATATGCGGAACTTTTTGCGTGGAATAACCTTCAAAAACTGTTATTCGCTAAACGGCTTTTAAAAGGCCCAGCGAAACTATTTGTGGACTGTGAAGTGAAACCGTTAGACTATGCGGACTTAAAAAGTGATTTGCTTCGCGAGCTCAAGTCAAAAGTGACAAGTGCAACCGTACACAAATAGCTACGCGAACGAAAACAGTCGAGATCGGAAACAATACAGGAGTACCTATATAAAATGTTCGACATTGCGCAGCAGGCGCAAGTCGACGATATTTCCGTAATAGACTACGTCATCGAAGGTATTCCTGACAGCAATACAAACAAAGTGCTGCTATTTGAAGCAAACAATATGAGTGAATTTCAAGCAAAATTAAAAGTGTACGAGAAAATTAAAAGTTCAAACAAAAAACCGGAAAACAGTTATGTGTCACGCGCGAACATTTCGTATAACAAACCGGTAATAAAGAAGCGATATTGCTATAATTGCGGTGGTTCTGATCATGAATTTTATGAATGCCCGAATAAGCCTAACGGTCCGAAATATTTTCGATGTCATCAGTTTGGACATAAGAGCAGAGAGTGTGAAAAAAATTCGGTGCCTAAAAGCAATAATAATAACAATTATAACATCGTAATTAATGAAAAAACTTATTGTGAAGTCTTAATACATTCAAAATATTCGTACGACTGCTTTCGTAGATACGGGCAGTAACGTGACCCTCATTAGTGCGCGACAGTTTAAAACTTTGCCAAAAAGTGTAAAACTCTTAAAAAAATTACATATCCATATCAGGACTGGGAAGTTGCATTAAAACAGAAGGAAGCTGTTATGGTCGATGGCGAAAAATTTTTTTGTTTTGTTTATAAATCTCGCTCGTAAGCTGATTGAAATAAACGGACCAGAATTTTTACGCGCCACTGTGACCACAGTAGTCGCTTGCCCGAGAGCACCTCTGCAAGAGGAAACGAGAAGGGAACGTCCGGGTCGGCTTTGATTCCGCTTGGTCGGGCAGTACTGTTTGGGTACCGACGTGGTGCAGTTGGAAATCGTGGCCGAGGGAGATTCGGAACTAGAGTTCGATGGAGTAACACGTTTTTTTTTGCTCCTTTTACACCGACGAGACAGAATTTTCCTTTTTGGAACAGATCGTCCGATATCAAGTCGGTTGGTTGGTACGCAAACGAAATTCTAATTAACGTGCGATTAGTGATTACCTGCGTCCTCTTAATTTTTGGCTGTTTGAGTTGGCTGCAAAAAGTCGAACCGGGAACTCGTCACCCTATAAAAGTGCGATTAATATCGGGAAGAAAAAAAAAAAAAAAACAAAACAGTTTCGAATCAAGTCAAAGTGGATGATGAGAGATATTGCATTGTGTGCGGATTAGATGTACCTGAACGGTTAAGTGCACTGTGCTTTGGTTTTTTTGCTTGCCGGTTTATTATACATAAACGACAAATCATTGTAAATAACGTCTACGCGAGTTTAGTGTACTTGTGCGGCAGGTCTAATAGCGAGAGACGCGATCTCGGACGAAAGTACAATCGAAAAATATTTTGGGCGACCCGATTCAGAATGTATGTATAAATATAGACATAGGAACTTATGCAAGTGGAATACTTTCCATTGGCTCTCCGCATTCGGGGAAAAGGAAATTGCGCGTGCCGACCCCTGACATCATTCGTCTTCAAATTGTTTCCATTCTTGAAACGGCAGAACGAAAGAAAAAAAAAAAAAGTTTTTTCCTTCTCAAAATGGAAGTGGTAAAGATTAAAGAAAGCCGAACCTCGTGGGGCGCATGACGTTTTCACTTGGTTGTTTTATCCCCTAGAGGGAGCCAGTAGCTGTTGATCCCGTTAAAAAACACCAATACACCCTTGATTTAACGAGTCCGTACATACGTCGTGGTGAAGGATTATCGATTATACAAAGACGACGAATTATCGGCTCATCATACCAAACAACTAGAGGAAGAGTTTTGCGATTTAGAACTAACATTAAGTTTAAGTTGATAATAGGTAAGAGATAAATTTGTATTAAAGTTATGAAGACAATTCCTTTTATGCGAAAGAATTGCGAAGCCTTAACGAACGTTCAGCTCAAACAGAAGAGAGCAGGTTAGCGATATGGTTTTAGGGCTAATAGAAAGGTTGGTTGGAAAGAGACAAGAGATTATTTTGTATTAAGCTATGAAGACACTTCCTTTTATGCGAAAGAATTGCGAAGCCTCAACGAACGTTCAGCCCAAACAGAAGAGAGTAGGTTAGCGATATGGTTTTAGGGCTAATAGAAAGATTGGATTGGAAAGAGACAAGAGATTTAGTTTTAGAACTAACAATACGTTTAAGTTGAAAGTAGTTAAAAGATAATATTGTATTAAAGTTAATCAGTCATGAAGACAATTTTTTTTTTAGCAGTTTGAATCCATTAACTATTGATCAGTTCAGTCAGAACATCTATAAGCAACGAAGTAAATTACTAACTCCTAACAGGAAATTATTATAAGAACTTTAATAAGATAAAACTGTTTCAAAGTGAGGGTAAATTACAAAGAAAGTCTAAATACGGCTAGTTGGAATTTATTTATATTGATCGTATAAAAACAGAAAACAAAAATTAAATAACTAGAATACTCGTAGCGTTAAGACATAGTCATAAGTTTTTTTGTTGTTACTATTAACTACGACTAAGAATGATTAAAATGAATTATTAAGAACAGCCATAAGGGTCTTCTGATTCACTAGTTCCGAAATCCATCCTCCTCCTATAGGGGCTAGGCGATGACCATTAGGACGAATAATTCCGCCTAGTCAAGGTAGGGAGGGCTAGGGCGCTTATACCACCAAGAGCGCCATCCTGAGTGCAGACAGGTTTGGGTTTGGTGATAGCGATGGAGCTACAATGAATTTCCCCTTTATTCCTTAGGATAAGTCGGCGCGAGGCCGAACGGCCGAATTTGTTTACAGGCATGGGTTTTATGTTTTGATGTGGCGCGAGAACCCCACCCATCTTCTCTACTGCAGCGGGCCCGGCAGTCAGCAAGCGCGTCGCCCCAACACCACTCAAAACACCAGTTTGGGAGATTTCCTTTCAACCTGGCCCACTTCCATTCCTCCATACCCTTTTCCTATCGATTTGTCTAGTCTCTCGGGGCAAGATGAACACCTGGTAATGCCTAAAGCACAACAATGGCGCCCAACGTGGGGCCCGAACATAAGCGCGCTGTTCACAAACGCGTACCAGTTCATCAGGTGCGAGACCCCAAAATCCCGCTCAGCAGTTGAACTGGTCTATGGCTTCAAAAACTTTGTCGTCTTACGACCAAAATCCGCCTAATCGGCAAAGACAAGCTTTGTGAACCTTCTTTGAGTAAAATCACTCCAAAGTTTATGTGCAGGTAAATAAAATAAATTTTGAGGACATTATAATTCATGTTGTAACGGACAACATTATGCGGCCATTCATTGGAATGAATATACTGACCAAGGCCCAGATTAATATCAATCATGGAAAAATAGATATACGAACACGAACTGAAGTAGCAAATGTGGAAAAGGTGGACTTGAATACAGATGAGATTGTCAATACAATCACTTCTTTTCAAATAGAGAATGATCAGTACCCCGAAACTGACCACATAGTCAATAAAAACGTAGCTAAAAACATTAAAGTTGCAATTAGCGACTATAAACCAGAAATTGTTACTCAATCTCCAGTAGATATGCGAATAACATTGTTGGATGAAACCCCGATTTATCAACCGCCAAGCCGGCTGCCACTGAAAGAAAAACTTTTCGTCGAACAACAAGTAACTGAGTGGATCAAAAGTGGAGTTATTCGTGAAAGTTTTTCAGACTACGGTCCCATCGTTGTAGTCAAGAAAAAGGATGGACATTTCAGGCTTTGTGTTGATTATAAGCAGTTGAATCGGAAAGTATACAGAGACCGATTTCCTCTTCCGCTAATAGAGGAACAGATAGACCAGTTTCAGAACGCCATATATTTCAGTACATATAATTTGAAAAATGGATTTTTTCACGTTCCAGTAAAGAAATCTAGTAGAAAATACACAGCTTTCGTTACTCCTGATGGGCATTTCGAATTTAACCGAATGCTGTTTGGTTTCTGCAATTCGCCTTCAAACTTCATGAGATACATTCGAGCAACTTTTAGGCATTTAATTCAAAGTCGAATTGTTTTAATTTATATGGACGATATAATTATCCCGTCACGAACCGAAGACGAAGGATATGAGAAAATCAAATATGTGTTGGATGTTGCACAACAAAATGGTTTAGAAATAAAATGGCAGAAATGAAAAGTGCTTCAAAGAAATATAGAATACTTAGGCTACGGAGTGTCATTTGGCCAAGTCAAGCCGTCATCGTCTAAAACAAAAGCTGTTTTGAAATTTCCTGAACCTAAAAATTTCTGCCAATTACAAAGCTTTTTAGGTTTGGTTGGCTATTTTCACAAATTTATCAAGGATTTTTCCATCCATGTAAAGCCTCTCAGTGATCCACTAAGAGGAAGTCAACAGTTTATGTTCAACGAAGAAGAACGATCTGCTTTTGAGAAATTAAAAACAATACTAACAACTAACCCAGTTTTTAATATCTTTAAACAAGGAGCGACTACGGAGCTGCATACCGATGCGTGCGCTATCGGTTACGGAGCGGTGTTGCTGCAAATCGATTCGATGGATAATTTGCTGCATCCAGTCAGTTTTATGAGTAGGAAGACAACTGAAGCAGACAGTCGTCATATAAGCTACGAGTTGGAGGTACTGGCTATAGTTGAAGCCATAAAAAATTATCGCGTATATCTTTTAGGTCATCCCTTTAAAATAGTCACCGATTGCAAAGCATTTGAACTTACACTTAAAAAGAAGGATCTTGTCATTAGAGTCGCTCGGTGGATATTACTTTTAGAGGAATTCGAATTTGTCATGGAGCATCGAGGAAATCATCGCATGAAACATGCAGAGGCGGTAAGTCGTAATCCAATCTCTATAGTTATATCAAATGTGGAATCGTTTATTAAGCATCTTAAAACTGCCCAAGAAAGCCATCAGTATTTGAAGACTATCAAAGAAGCAGTAAACTGCAGAGGAGTTCAGGACTACGTGATTAACAACGGGTTGTTATGTAAGGAAATTGACGGTAATATGTTGTTTATTGTTCCTGAATTAATGGAGAATGATATTTTACGTAAAATACACGATCAAGGACATTTCGGGTACAAAAAAATGCTAAAAATATGTATCTTATCAACTCATCGACAAGGGTAACAGGAAGGATTCCTGCATCCAATTCCCAAAGGCAAAGTGCCACTGGATACTTACCACATTGACCATTTCGGACCCTTAGCTGCTACCTCAAAAGGATACAAATACATCTTTAGCATTGTTGATGGTTTCACTAAGTTTCATTGGCTTTTTCCTGTAAAATCTTTATTATCAGAAGTTTTACAAAAACTACCGGAACTTTCGGTAACCCCCGGAGAATAGTAGCGGATCGCGGAGGAGCATTTACAGCAGACGTTTACAAAAAATTTTGCGAAGAAGAAAAAATAGAATTACTGCACTTTACCACTGGTGTACCTCGTCGAAACGGGCAAATTGAGCATACACATCGCATAGTAATTGCGGTTCTCATAAAATTATCATTAAATGATCCGGAAAAATGGTATCAGCATACTGGAAGAGTACAATGCTATCTAAACAGTACGCACCAGAGATTTATTTGCATGTCACCTTTCAAATTACTAACTGGAGTCGATATGAGGCTTAAAGAAGACTTTCCTTTGCGAGAGATGATTGATTCTGAAGTTATTCACATCTTTGAGGAATCGAGAGACGACGTAAGGCAAACGGCGAAGAAGCAAATCTTAAAAGTTCACGAAGAAACTAAAAAAAATTTCAATAAACGACGAAAATCTACTAACCGATTCCGAGTAGGCTTAAAATTACGTCCACAATATTTTGGGCCATACGAAATAATTAAAGCTAAAGGACACGACAGATATGATGTTAAAAAAGTAGGAGAACATGAAGGACCACAATTCACGTGTTCGTCTGCCGATAAAATGAAGTTATGGGCTTTTGTGGATAGTATTTATGAACCATTGGAGGCCAATGATTTCCAGGATGGCCGATAGTAGGATTGTATTTGGACAAACCTGACTTCATCGAGCTTCCGTCACGACTACCATCTTTTTTCGATCTCTTCTTACGACAACCGAGCGACAGCGTGGACGTGGATTGGATACCTCTTAAAGTAAAACGCAAGAAATTGAAATCAAGAGCTGTCATTTATTTGAATTAAACACTTTTATCATTTTGTTAGTAATCGATTTTCTTTTATTCACATCAAAATACCACAAATATAGAATATTTATTGATCACAATCTCAATTAAGTGATAATTAATTAATTGCAAGCAAGCCCTGAAACCCCCTCCCCCTCCTTTTTTCCTTAGTCTTCCCGGGGAGTACCCTTACTCTTCATTAACTAAGTAATTGTAAACAATGGATTGAATAAATAAAGCATACATAAATTGCAAATGAATAAAGTTATTGATTAAATGATTAAACTGAAAGTAATGTTATTTTTACTTCAATAATATTAATTGTACCAAATTGGTTTCCCTTAAATCTCTTGAAACAATCGATCTGAATTAATTTAGCAAAACATAGAAGGGTTCAAGTTACAGCTTCGTTTTCATTAGAACACAAATACTCGTACTTGCATAATTCCTTCTTTATTCTGACAATAAGTTTTTATACTCTAGATGAAATCTGAGAGTATATTGTGTTTGCCTTACCGTTTGTAACGCTAAGAAATAATGCTCGCACAGAGCCGCCAAGGGTACAGAAATATTTGTTGTCGCTCAAAAACTTCGATTCCGAGTTGCTGTCTGTCCGTCTGTCTGTCTGTCTGTCTGTCCGTCTGTCTACAGCATAACTCTCGAACGCTTTGAGCTATCGTGCTGAAATTTGTTGTGTGTCATTTTTAGCAAAAAAGAAACTTTAAGTTCGTGAACGGCCCACATCCCCCCACTTCTTCTACCCCCTCCCATACAAATTTCACGAAATTTCGAAATTTTCAGAAATTGATTTTTCTTAGAAACTATTTAAGCTATCGATTTGAAATTTGGGTTCAAGTATTATGATATAGATACCATTAATATGACTCAATATTGATTCGATCCCATCACTCCTTCTACCCCCTCCCATACAAATGCATAATTTTGAAAAATGCAGTTTTTCGATTTTCATCGAAACTAGTAAAGTTATAAAAACGAATTTTTGCCAGAATTAATTTTATTATAATTCCAATCAGCACTGAAAAAATTAGCAACTTCCCCTCACTCCTTCTACCCCCTCCCATACAAATTTAAATTAAATTATTTTTCTTCGAAACTGTTAAAGTTATCAATTTGATATTTCGCACAAAGTAAATTAAAAAATAGAAATATCAATAACAGGAAAAAAAATTGTTTTCATCCTTACACTCCTTCTACCCCCTCCCATACAAATGCATCATTTTTGTTAAATGCATTATATCGATTTCCATTAAAACTAGAAAAATTACAAACTTAAAATTTTGCCAGAATTTGTTTTTTAATAGTTGCAATAAATGCTGGAAAAAATTATCAGCTCAGCTTCCCTCCTTCTACCCCCTCCCATATAAATATCTGTATTATAAATTCAAGAAAAGCATTTCTCCTTCGAATATATGAGAGCTGTCGACTTTGAAATTGAATCAAAGCATAGTGATAAGGGTGATGATAAGCAGTTTCAAAATCATCTAAAACGTTCCACTTCCTCTGCCACCTCCCGTACAAATGCCTCAATTTAAGGAATACTATGACCAATTTCTTTAAAAATAATGAAAACTAAAAATTTTAAATTCAGCACGAAACATTTTACACGCCATTTTCAGTGTCACATAGGAGAAATACAAACCTCCGCCTCTACTTCTACCACCTCCCATGCAAAGTCTCTTCTCACTATTCGAAAGAATTTGAGATGACATATTTGCCGGTATATCAAAGTCATTTCCATCACATCTAGAGTATCATATGATTGGGCTTTAAGCCCAATCATAATTCTGTTATGTTTTTTTTAATCGTTTAGTATTATGGGGCTAGAATAACCCAAGACTGTACTACTCCAGCTTACTGTCAGGTTTTACCAGCAATAGTTAGTCTTGTTTTATTTCTGAAACATAATTTATTATCGTTTCTCCGTAGTGAGAATAAATTTTCCGTTCTTTCTCTTATTGTTCTGCCCAGACAAACACCCTACTTCATCATAAAGATTAATCGAATCTCTTAAGATTTTTCTGATTATTAAAGAATTCCCCCAATAACAACAATCGATCAATGCAATAAAATTTAAAAATCTGGTTCGGCTTTTCCAGTACATTTAAATGGTGTTTAATTGCATACGAACAATATTAAAAGTGTTGTTTACCTAACCAACAGAAAAAGTCCGCAAGCTTATTACAGCCTCAGCAGTTTTAATCATGCAACCGAGTGTACGAGAGAACTTTTAAAAGAGAAATTTTAATACGGGTCTAGTGTATATTTCCAGGGGACTGTTTAAAACAATCAAGAAATGTAGAGCGTTCACGAACGCCTTGACCTGATGGCTTGTCAGGCTGCCACAATTAAAATGAATGCCTATCGTTAGATGAGCAGCAGCGTCCATCTCCGACAATTGTGCTCTCAAAAGGATGCTGGATGACGATGAAAACGATTATAAAGTCCTAAAAACAAGGATGAAAGGATCCAGTAGGCACGTTTTGATGCTGTTGATCCACCACGGCATACGAAAATTAAATGGCAACGAAACAGTACTAGGCTGCGACATTTCACTTCAATTCTATAGAGTAATGAGGTAGATACGTAGGCAGGCATATCTATAGATGTTATAAGAATTGGAGCATTTGAAATTACAATTTGAACTTTGGAATATTGCCATGACATTTGAAGAATATGGTAATTTAACTCAGGCTTCTTAATTGATTTAGATAAAATATAATGCGGCAGATGAATAATTTGCACACTTTGCAGTGGTTTTTTTTTTAAGTTCCCAATACATATTATGAAATAATAATAATATTTTCGAAATCTAACTTCTATAGTATTTACACCGCGGAAATACACGCTGTGCTGGAAGCAGTTCTCTTTGCCATCGACTCAAAAAACAACGCAGTGATAAACACCGGCAACTTATCAGCAAACAATGCTATTTTTAAATGCTCAAACTACAGGTTTAGGTTTAGGCTGTAGGAGGGTGGTTGCACTGAGGCCATCTAGTTGGGCCCATTGTACTCCCCCTATTGTTATAAGTTGGAAGTCACTCCTCTTGCTCTAACCACTTGGTTCGGTTTGCGAACCTCAATAGGCTCGAATGTTGGACGCCTCTGAGGTCGTCTAGTTCTGAGAAGAATCTAGAGCCTAAACAAAGGAGACGACTGTTGGAGATTTGCGGACAGTGACAAAGATAATGTTCGATAGATTCTTCGTCTTCCTCGCATCCTCTGCACAAGCTGTCGCTCGCGATCCGCATCATAAATGCGTGCAGCCTTAGCAAGCAATGGTTTGTGGTCAGGCCGACAATAGTTCGGATACTATAGCGACTACGTTGTAACAGCTGATCTGTAATATTTTTGTTCGGTTCTTCCCAAAAGGATTTGGCCGTTTTACAGCTTTCCAGCTGCCGCCACCCCGCCAAGAAAGAATCCAAAATAGTCTGTTTGAAGCTAGTCTTCAGCACTTTTGGTGCTACATCAACTGACTTCCTAGTGGAATTGATGTTAGCAGATCCTTGCCGTGCAAGCGTATCTGCCGCCTCGTTACCTAGCAGGTCACTATGACTCGGTATCTAAATTAGAAACACTTCCGTTATGGCCGCTAGGCGATTTAAATTGTGTCTACAGATGGACACTAGTTTGGATGTAGTCCTGTAGGATTGGAGTGCCTGAAGCGCAGCCCTGCTGTCCGAGAAAATGTAACAATTTCCGAGACTGTTCTGCTTATCAAGAATAATTTTTGCACACTCGTTAATGGCTAATACTTCTGCTTGGAACACTGTCGCGTGTTCTGGAAGATGAAATGAAGTTTGGATGTCGAGGTCGTGGGAATAAATCCCTGCACCTGTCCCCTGGCTAGTTTTAGATCCGTCCGTATAGAGATGAGAACCTATACAGGTGCTGAGTATCGTATTTGTTGCCCATTCGTTTCGTTCAGGAAACTTAATGTCAAACTTCCATTTCTCAACCTGCGGTTGGTTCATGCAATCATACTCGCGGTCGAAAAGAGAGTTTGCGTTTCTAATGACATTTAGAATTTGTCCATGACCAATTTGTGGCGCTGACCACGATTTAGTGGTTTTTAATCTAATTGCTGCCAGGCCCGCTGCTTGTTTTATAAAAAGATCAAGTGGGGGTAGTGAGAGAATCACCTCCAGAGCTGCAGTCGGTGTGATTCTAAGGGCACCTGTTATGCACAGACATGCCATCCGTTGGATCAGCTGTACGGGTGTCAGGTTGGTTTTTAGTACCACCGCCGGCCACCACACCAGCGCACAATAGCAAATAATTGGTCAAACAATACTGGTATACATCCAGTGGATGAGATGCGGCTTAAGGCCCCATCTCAAACCGAATGTCTTCTTGCAAGCGAAGAAGGCTACCGTATCCTTTTTTGCTCGTTCTTGAATATTGGCCTTCCAGGATAATTTGCTATCTAGAATCAGACCTAAGTATTTAACTTGATTCGAGAGGACCATATTGATACCTCGAATGTTTGGGGGATTGAAAGCATATGGTCTTCTTCTTCTGGAGAAGAGGACCAGATCTGTTTTTTGTGGGTTAATAGTAAGTCCTTTATCTAGTGCCCAGTTATCTAACAGTTGTAAAGCGGATTGCATGAGGTCTCCTAGAACTTGCTCAAACTTACCAGTTAGCATAATGACAAGATCCTCTGCATATGCTGTTGTGGGGTAGCCGTTCTGATTTAAGATGGAAAGGGGATCATTCACTGTTAGGAGCCACAGGAGAGGTGATATTATAACGCCCTGTGGCGTTCCTTTGCAAACAGAGCCTTTCCTTGTCTTGTCACCCATTCGTGCTACAATTTTCCGTGAACGAAGAAGCTTTGCTATCTGACTATGCAGTCAGGAGAGGTTCCACACTACGGCTGTGCAAGGCCTCAAGTATGGCGTTAATGTTGACGTGGTTGAACGCGCCTTCAACGTCTAGGAAGGCACCGAGTGCAACCTCTTTTTGATGGAAAGCTTTCTCCACGTCCGTCACATGCAAGGCGGTGTCAGTGGATCTATCTCTTAGATAGGCGTGTTGGTAGGTGCATCTAACTGGGAGGTTCAGATTTGCTCGCAGGTAGCTGTCCACCGGTCTTTCTAGGCCTTTAAGAAGGAACAAAGTCAGGCTGATGGGTCGAAAAGCCTTCGGGATGTTGTGGGAGGTACCTGGTTTAGGTATGAAAACTACCTTAACTTCTTGCCATAACTTCGGTATGTAAAACAGACTGATGAATGCTTTATATATGTCTATGCTTTATATATGTTTACTGAATTATTGTTTCATCCGCGTTCTGGATCATTGTGGGATAGACTTCGTCCAGCCCTGGTGACTTGTAAGGTTTGAAGGAACTGAACGCAATTCCTATGTTTCCTGGTGTCACGACTGTATAAACTAGTTCTGAGTTAGCTAGACTGCGATCGGCACATGAACTTTGTGATGGGGGCTCAAAGCAACAAGGGAAATGCGTTTGCATTAAAAGTTCAAGTGACTCGCCGCTAGACCCAGTCCATGAACCATTGCCTTTATCAAACTACAACTCCATCCCAGCAATAATCAGGGCAGATCTAGCTCATAATGACAAAATGTCATAAATTGGGTACCACGACATGTTGGAATCACTGGTAACGAACGAGCGGATGTAAAAGCAAACATAGCGGTGAAATAACCCTTATTCACTTTTTATCCTTCGGATTATAAATCATATAAACCTGAAATTTCACGCATAATCAGTAACAGCAGACAAACTAACTAGTAACTCAACCTGCTTTGTACGTATGCACTGGGACAACATCTCAACTCCGAATTTAGGTATGGCCCTACGAAGAAACGCTATAATTCTAGCTAGACTCCGTTTGGGTCACTGCCTTTTTAATAAGTAGCATTATTTCAAAAAAGAGATCCCAGCATTATGCTATCATTGTCAAATAAAAAAGACAGTTCAACACGCTATCTGGGAATTTCAAAAAAGAAAACACCATTTGCGAGTTTTAAAATTTTCAGGTGATTTAA
Organism: Chorisops tibialis; assembly: GCA_963669355.1. Lineage (NCBI taxonomy): Eukaryota > Metazoa > Arthropoda > Insecta > Diptera > Stratiomyidae > Chorisops > Chorisops tibialis. The sequence continues at coordinate 88,355,653 of OY770262.1, read as the reverse complement.
AAGACGTGCTAAATCCCAAGCAAAAATCAGATGGTCCCCTTTTCACTATCCTCAATTCACTGAATATCCAAAACATTTAAGACTCCTCTCCCAACCCACCTTCAATAATTAATATTTTAAAATTGTAAAAATTAATGAATTCTTAACTACGTATTAACATAACGTGTAATAATCTAGATGAAAGAGAAATTTTATGAAATTTTGTAGGAGAAGTGGTGACGACATTGAACTAATTTTTTCACATCACGAGTTGCTATCAAAACGTTTTATACAAAATTTAGGATTCAAAAATTTAATAGGTGAGAAAATTAGTGTATTGGATTTAGAGAAATTGTGCAGTTTGTATAAGTGGTGGTATAAGGGGAGGAGAGGGCCGAGTTTTAAATGAATTTTTCAGAAATAACTAGAAACATCATGCTTTTGATATGTTTTAAATTGCAGAACAGTATGGCACATACTTTTCAGGAAAATCTACCTTTTGTAAAATTGTGTTAGATTGTATGGGAGGGAGGAGAAGGAATGAAGCTAATCATCAATTTTTTTTGTCTTACTAATAATTCTAAATAAATATTTAGTGCTAAATTTCATACGTAATGAGTAAATCTGTTTAGAGTATTTCATGAAAGAGTGCAGTTTGTATGGGAGGTGGTGGAAGGAAGTCATCATAAAATTAATGCTTTTTAACCAAATCCGTTTGTTGTCGAACTGCGAAATTGTGTCGTTTTGTATGGATGGGAGTGGAAGGGGTAAAGCTAATCGTCTAATTTTTTTTCTTGTCTTACGAATAATTCTAAATAAATATCTAATGCACGATTTCAACTCTATAAATTTTATACATACTGAGTAAATTAGAGCATTTCATGAAAAAGTGAACTTTGTATGGGAGGTGGTGAAAGGAGGGTGAGAACAGGAATAATTTGTATACGGTAGATTAAAAAGTAATATATTCCAAATTTCAGATCAATAGATTTTATACTTTTCGAGCAAATCCGTTTATTGTCAGACAGCGAAATTGTGTAATTTTGTATGGGAGGAGGTAGAAGGAGTGGAGCGATTTGGCGTGTTGCCGAACTTCATTTTTTTTGTCAAAAACGACGAGTTCGAAATTTAAACTTTCCAGTCCAACGCTTTCTCATGGTAGAGAGCGCACAGAAGGACGGACGGGAGCATAAATAAATAAGTAATAGAATGCAGTTATGATTTTAACACGTAATAATCATGTGGTCACTACTTGACGCATTCCTGCATAATCTCAAACTATAGGACACTGATTGACATCGATGAAAGAATTGAATGACAATTCATTGCATGCTAAAATATGTATACATCTCCAATACCACGTAATCGCCTATAAATTCCCTCGACCAAATAGTTAAATATAAATTCGATTCCCGCCACTTACGAGTACTTACAACGGCGCCCCAAAACTGAGATGAACGTAGTACTTCGAGAAAATAATCAAAAACGCCAAAACAATTCTATGAAGAGAGCACGTCCAGAGCTACAGCGAAGAAACATTGGATAGTAACGCAGCAAACATCAGTCATGCAGAGAAGTAGCTACGAATATCGCATAATCTTGCCAGTATTCATGAGATAAGGGAAGCAATTATGAAGTTAAAGTTCGACAAAGAACCCGATGAGGATGAGATTTCCTCGAAACATCACCATGCTTTGTTCCAATTTTAAAGTTTATGGCTGTCCTGTGTTCGCAGGAGAAATGCTTTCTTGAATTTGATGCTATGAGAGCAACAGTGGCCTTACCCACAAAACCATGAAAACTGAAAAAAAAACATAACAGAATTATGATTGGGCTTAAAGCCCAATCATATGATACTCTAGATGAGATGGAAAAGACTTTAATATGCCGGAAAATATGTCATCTCAAATTCTTTCAAATAGTGAATAGAGACTTCTGCATGGGAGGTGGTAGAAGTAGAGGGGAGGTTTGTATTTTTCGTATATGACACCGAACATGGCATTCAAAATGTTTTTTGCTGAATTTAAAGTTTCAAGTTTTCATTATTTTTAAAGAAATTGGTAATAGTTTTTCTGAAATTGGGGCATTTGTATGGGAGGTGGCAGAAGAAGTGGAGCGTTTAAGCTGATTTTGAAACTGCTTATCATCATCCTTATCACCATGCTTTGATTTCAAAGTCGATAGCTCTCATATACTTGAAGGAGAAATGCTTTTCCTGAATTTATAATACAGATATTTGTATGGGAGGTGGTAGAAGGAGTGAAGCGGAGCTGATAATTTTTTCTACAACTTATTTCAATTATTAAGAAACAAATTCTGGCAAAATTTGAAACTTGTACTTTTTCTAGTTTGAATGGAAATCGATAAAATGCATTTAACAAAAATTATCCATTTCTATGGGAGGGGGTAGAAGAAGTGTACGGATCAAAACAAATTTTTTTTGTATTATTAATATTTCTATTTGTATAATATATACAAAATATCAAGTTGATAGCTTTATCAGTTTCGAAGAAAAATAATTTGATTTAAATTTCAAAATTTAGTGCAATTTGTATGGGAGGGGGAGAAGGAGTGAGGTTAAGTTAATAACTATTTTTAAAATAAATTGCAATTACAGTAAAATTAATTCGGACAAAATTTCGTCTTTTCAGCTTTACTAGTTTCAATGAAAATCGAATATATGTATTTTTCAAAATTGTCCATTTGTATGGGAGGGGGTAGAAGGAGTAAAGGGATCTTGTCAATATTCTGTGATATTAATGACATCTATGTTGTAATACTTTGATGTAAATTTCAAGCCGATAGCTTAAATAGTTTCAAAGAAAAATCAATTTCTTTATATTTCGAAATTTCATGAAATTTGCTTGGGAGGGGGTAGAAGGAGTGGGGGGATGCAGCCCATTCATGAACTTAAAGTTACATTTTTGCTAAGAATGACACTCACAAATTTTGAGCACCGTAGCTCAAAGCTTTGGAGAGTTATGCTGTAGACAGACGCACAGATGGACAGACAGCAACTCGGAATCGAGGTTCTTGAGCGACAACAAATATTTCTGTACCCTTGGCGGCTCTGTGCGAGCATTATTTCTTAGCGTTACAAACGGTAAGGCAAATACAATATACTCTCAGATTTCATCTAGAGTAGAATGACTAGGATAGAAATACCAAGTGGAAGCCCCGTAATCTAGGAGGTATTAGCAACAGGGAAAAAATGCAGTAATTAATATTTTCGAAAATTGCCAATATGGTTTCCATGGTATGCCTCTCACCAAATAAGCATCACTGCAGGACGAGCGGCATCAACTATGCAAGCGGGAGGGAGCTTCCACTTCGCTGAAGGGAAGTTAATTGAAATTTGTGGTTAGTATTGTATTATTAGATATATAAGTTTATTTAATTAGAACATATTTCAATACAAGCCAGACTTAAAAGAAGAACACAAAATGCTCTGAATTATGTATAAATCATTAAAAGTAATTTTATCATAACTAAAACCCTGCAACAAAATAACTTTTGAAAATTAGTACCAATCTACATATAAGATATAAAATTCCACTAAACAAAGTGTGCACTCGACCGAAATAAGTCACTGCAAGAGCACTGTAAAATTTCGACATTGTTTCAAAGAAGAAGCATCAGTTTCCTATAACTTCTGCAGTCTGGTGATAATCTCAAAATAAAACTCTTAATGATGCAAAATCATTTTAAGCTTTCAACAAATTTACAAAAAATTTAACTCTCCAAAACTCTTTAAATTCGTTCTTCCGCAGGAATCACTCGCAAAGGGAAAACTAATAATCTGTTGCGAAGCGGATTCGCTTCCTTCGTATATGTAATTGATTTGTTGACGGGGCATTTGAGATTTTAATCTGTTTTTAATGCTCGGTTTGCTCATTAGCGCGACGATGAAAACTGCCAATAATTCGCACGCTAAAGAAGTACACCAGCTCCACGGCACTCAGAATGCTTGCTCCCAAGAAAAGACCCAGTATGCCACCAATAGATACAACCATATCTAATTTGCTCTTAACCGCTTGCCTCCTGTAGCGTTGGGACGGTAACGACAGTAAACCAATCGTTACCGATCGATTTTTTTCCTCTGAAGAGACGCTGCCGATTAAATGAAAAAGAAGAAATCGAGAAAATACTCCAAAATCTTAAGTATATTTTACAACTTTAGAAGGGATGTGCTCGAAAATAAATTGCGAGGTGAATGCGGATAAAATAACATTACAAAAAAAAATAAGGAGGAAATAAATGAAAAAAAAAATTGTTTGAAATAAAACGGAAGAAAACCCACTCAAGGTAGTCTCTTTTAAGTTTTTAATTGCAAGTCCTTTAACTACCTGAAACTCCTTTCGACGACGGTAACTTCGTGTTCATTGCATGACGGCAAGCAGCGACAAACTAGTCCATTAGTACGCCAGGGTTGCAATATCGTCGTCTGGGGATACATCAGCTCGTTTTCATCTAAGCACAGAAGTCCTTCGTAATCACAGCTAAGATTTTTATCGTCATCTACACACACACAGACAAAATAATCGAGAAAGAGTTCCTTTACATCTTAGATATTCTTAGCTTATTATAAAAGCTAGTTGCAATGATTCCACTTACCATCATAGACCATGGTGTAATGAGTGCAATTGCAGGTCTTAATTTGGGCCTCGCGCAAACACGCTGTTACACAAATCGTATAACTATAAAATTTGTAGGCCGATCCTTTCTCAATCTCATCAGGAAACAGACACATTCTGTGCTCCGGACTGATATACCTAACTTCGGGATCATTTACAATGTTCTCCAAGTGCAGTTTTATGATTTCATCGTAGCCTTGCGGTTGTTGAATAAATTGCAAAGATGTCAATATCATATGCGGAATATCCTCCTCATTCAGGATGTATGTCTGAAAAAAAACCATTGCAAGTCACTCATGCAAATATTTATTCAAAAATTCAAGTAGGAAATACTCTAAACAAATTCATTCAAAACGTATAAAATTTATAGAGCTGAAATTGTGCACTAAATATTTATTTATAATTGTTAGTAAGACCAAAAAATTACACGATTAACTTCACTTGTTCTACCCACTCCCATACAATATGATACAATTTCACAACTAATAAATCGTCCCTCCTTCTACCACCTCCCATACAAACTGCACAAATTCACTTAACCCAATACACTAATTTTCTCAGTACCTATTAAATTTATGAATCCTAGCTTTTGTATAAAACATTTTGATAGCAACTCTAGCGTAATGTGAAAAAATTAATTCAACCCTTCTACCACTTCCCATACAAAAAAAAATAAACTGGCAACAAGTCGGGCGAAACTGTATTATTCTTAAGACAAGTTGTGGATGAGTGGAAAGTCAATATGCAGGTTAGAGTGTTTAGGGAAGACTAAGTGAAAGGGAGTTCTTGAGCAGGGCTGCTGTCAATTTAACAATATTTCATTCGTTTCTGCAAATTTGGGATCTTATGAGGGAAGAGGGAGGGTTGATAGAAAGGGTGGGTGGATGTTAATAGCGTTTTAATTGATTGCTTGAATCACGACCAATATTCTCTGTATAGAATGTGTTTCATAGACGAAGTTGCATAGAATTTTCATAAAATGAAACGAAACGAAACCGAACAAGGGGGTAGACCGGGTAAGGGAATCGTAAAATTTATGATGCAATATTATTTCATTTCTCTTAGAAGGTGCTTGTACAAAATTAATTGCAATTAATTGAAATCATACTTTTCTATGGAAGGGGGTAAAAGGGCATGCGCGATCTCAAAACTTTTGAGGCAATTTTGTTTCAACCATTTTTAGAAGTTCTTATGCAAAAATTTAAATTGATAGAAGTTTTAAAGGTATTCGAACAGTTAATATTTCATGTATTTAAGAATTTTTTTTAAATATAATACATTTTGCAAATTTTTAAGTTCCTACCTTAAAATTTCATTCAAAAATTTTCAGTTTATGTGTTATTTTCAATGCACATGAAACATCTTGTGCACGTTAGACCGGGGGTCGGTTTATAACCTTTGTGGAACAAATTATTAACTGTTTTCTATGTATATCAAATAGATGTATCCAGATGCTAAATTTAAAGTTTTTATCTTTCACCAGAGCCCTAAAAAACTTACTCGAAATTTTGGATATTTCTGCTTACCACCTCCCTCCCCTTACACCTTCCAACTCAAAATTTTTACCAAAATTAATAATTTCTTAGTTCTACAATCTGACAAATTTTCAATTTAATATCTGTACTCAATTTTGAGATATAACGATTTGTAATTTTGAAAAGTGCGCCATTTTTAGAATGCTCCCCATTTCCCCCACTACTATTATTTCCACAAGTTACATTTTTTCAGTATTTCGCTAGTATAGATTAATATATGTTTTTAGTTTCAATTACATAGCTTAAGAGATAGTTGAGATATTCATTTTTAAGTGGTTTTCTTTGAACACTCCCTGACCCTCCCCCTTGCAGTAATTAGCCTTTCTCTAAGCTGATTCTGGTGGATCTATATGCCGCCTTAATGGTCCCAAAATATTTTTTATGATAAGTAATTCGGCCGACAATTGTTTCTTAGCCCCCCCCTTTTCCGGACGCCAATGGATAATTACTTTTGTAGTGTGTCCCACAGCCCTCTCTATATCTCTGCTGATTTTCAGCTTCCTTTCTGCATTCCTGATGGAAATATTAGCAAGTGTAGTTTTTGACTATTTCTCTCCCCCCGTCTCCCTCTTCCAACTAACACTCCCCGAAATTGGGAAATTGGAGCTCACTTACGTAATCAACAATCAGCCCAAAAACGAACATTCTACCTTTAATGATCTCGGTCCATATGTACGGCGTACGGCGGGACGGATTTTTTTTTTTGCATTTTTAGGCTAATTTAGTCATGAAACGCGAAAAAACAAAATTCCAGGGAAGCAAATTTTTTTTTCTTTCTGTTTCGATCACAATACTTTATTATTAGAATAATAAAGTAATTTGGTTTAAAGTCAGGGAGGTCGGCGAAGCCGATAAGAATAAGGCTCGGATAAATAATCCTTGTTGGGCCTTCGGTACTCTTTCAGTTTTCTGCAGGCTTACAGAAATCTCCGTTTGCACATCAACCAAATTTGGAAAAACCATCTACTCACCTCACTCTTTCTACCCCCTCCCATACAAAATTCACGAAATTTTGGAATTTCAATGCAATTATTTTCCTCCAAAACCGTCGAAGCTACAACTTTAAATTTTGAGAAAAGTATAATATTACATATAACATTGAAAAATTTGGTTTTGTTTCGAATACTCTTTCTATCCTTTCTACAAAAGCACAATGTTGGTAACTACATTTAATCGATTTTCATTGAAAATAGAAAAAGGACAAACTTAAAAATTTGCCACAATTTGTTCCGGATTAATTGCAATAAATGCAAAAAAAAAAAAATATAAACTTGGCTTCACTCCTTCTACCACCTCCCATACACATTTTTGTATATTTCTCCTTCGAGCATACCTATGAGAGCTATCGACTTTAAAATTGTAACAAAGCGATGTAATTAGGATGTCGATAAGCAGATTCAAAATTCAAAACCTCCCACTTTCTCTGCCACCTCCCATACAAATGCTATAAATTCAGACAAAAATTTTTCACTTTCCTCGAAAAGTATGAAAGCTACAAACTTTAAATTTTGCATGAAACGTTTTGTTATATACAAAAATTACAAACCTTTCCCCTCTGCTTTTACCACCTCCTATACAAAAGTCACTATTAACTATTCGAAAGAACTTGAGATGACATGTTTTCCGGTACAATAAACTCTTTCCTATTTCATCTAGAGTATAATATGATGGGGCTTTATGCCCAATCATAATTCTGTTATGTTTTCCTGAATAAATTATAAATTTATTAAATCCTTGTTCTACTAAAATTTTCTTATTACTACGCGGAAATCTCAACTAAAGCCTATCGCCTCTCCACATTTATTTTGCGATGGTTCGTTCTATTTTAGAAATTGCCAAAAGATTCCTATGTAACTCGATTAGACAAACTTAATCTTCTATACGTTTTCAATATATGTATAAGTTCGCTTACTATTTTATTACTACAGCTTTGCTTATTGAACTATAATTCCGAATTTCTTCCGATACTAGAAATCGTAATAGTTTCTATCCCTCCCGTGTGCTAAGTAATGTTTATTTTCGTTCGCCCATTCTTAGATTTCCAGGAACACATGATGAAATTATACTCCTTGATGAATTTGTTCTCTTTTTAGTTCATTTCTTTACATCAGGGTTGTGCCGTAGACTATAAAATTCATTCTACGCGGATTATCTACGCGTTGTCTACGCAATGTTTACATGGACCATTTCGTATGTAGACTATGTAAACTTGTATGTCGACTATGTGAACTTGTAGACTATGAAAACAACAAGAATTTTCGAGAGTTTTTCATTTACTTAACAATAATAATTTTCTTTGGGTTTTGGAACACTTTCACTGATAAACATTCTGAAAATAAAAAGTTGAGGATGCGTTGACTTTCCCATATGTAGTTGGTGTTGTTAGGTAGTACGAAGTGAATGGTGGTTCTAGGGCAGGGGTTGTAGTCAATTATTTAACCGTGATTAGCTCCACTACGTAGTGTATCAATTTTGCAGTCGTTTATTTATGCAAGTTTGGGTTTGTATGGAGGGACCAATAGAAGAGGTTGGTGAATGTTAATAATTTTTTTAATTGATTGTTTGAATCTCGTTTAAAATTCTCTGCATATAATTTTATTTCTATAGTCGAAGTAAATCCTATGAAATTGTGTATAATTTATATTTTTGGAACAATGGGTTTCCATTGGAGTGGATAGAGCAGTTGATAGAATTGTAAAATTTGTGATGCAATATTATTTCGTTTCTCTTGGAAGGTCTTTGTGCAAAAATTCGTTTTCATAACTTTTAATTTGTTGGTTATTATTTGAATCATTGAAATTAGTCAAAATCATTCTTTTGTATGAGAGGAGGTAGAAGGGCAAAAGGGATATCAAAACTTTTAATGCAACTTTGTTTTAAATATTTTTATTTATATTTTTTGTACAAAATTTCAAGTTTATAGGTTCTAACAATTTTCAGTTTTTGTAATTTTTCCAATACCCATGGAACACCTCGTGCAGGTTAAGGCCCAATTAGGTGCATAGTAGTTTCGATTCGAGTTATTATATTTTCTTTATGTATATCAAATAGATGTATGCATGTACAAAACTTGAACTTTGCATCTTTTACCAGAGTCCTAAAAAAATTATTGAAAGTTTTCGACATTTTAGCTCGCCACCTCCCTCTTTTTATAGCCCCCAATTAAAACTTTATTTTTTTTGGCGAAATTAAAGATTATTAAGCTCTATAATCTGCCAAAATTTCAATATCTGTATTCCATTTTGAGATATGATGATTTCAAATGTGGAAACTTGCACCATTTTTGAAATGCTCCCCATTTCCGTCACTACTATTATGTCGCCTAGTATAGCGTAATATTTCGTTTATTCCAAATTTTAATTACATAGCTTAAGAGATAGTTGAGATATTATTTTTTAAGTGTTATTCTTGGCACCCCCCTCCCTCTATCTTTTGGCGCTCCCCCTTACAAGTTTTGGCACCTTTTTAGTTAATTATTGAGGATCTATGCGTCATCTAAACGCTTCTAAGACATCAACTTTTTAATTCCGAAGATATAATTATTAGAAAAGAATTTGGTCGACAATTTGTTTTTAGCCATCCATTTTCGAACCCAATGGATAAAAAAAAACTAACTTATTTTTAGAGCTGGTCCCACAGAACCCTCTATATGTGTGTCGATTTTCAGTTTTCTAGCTATAACAATGGTTGAGATGTAAGAATGAGTAGTTTTCGGGTCTAGCGCTTCTCCGCCTCCCCTTTAACCCCTATGCCCCCGAATTGCTGTATTCTACGTAGTCTACGCATTGTTGACACCAAAATGTCGACAATAGTTGTTGACATTGAGATGTCCATCCCTGCATTACATTACTGGAACTATCCGTTTAAAAGCTGTAATTTAAATAAATATATTATACTTACAGCAGCTGCATAATGGAGATCAAGCTTCAAAGAAGGAATACCAACAGGCCAGCCAGATTCCATATTAAGCCAATTGTCAGAGCCTCTGAAAATTTTAAATGTATTATAAGAATTTTATTTCGACATCGGTAAAAAAAAAGCAAATCAATTTAAATTAACCCTATTAAAGATTACTACTTTTCATTTGCTTTTATCTATTTTCGAAGAAAGTAAAAGTTTTTGGACAACTTATTTGTGGTTCTCAAACGATTTTCTTAGTACAACAAAATATTCGGAATTTGTCTCTAAATAATTGCAGTATATGCTAAAGAAAATTATCAACGACGCTTCACTCCTTCTCTCATTCAAATTTCTATACGTTGAAAGTCAATTTGTAGGTTAGGTCGGATGGTGGAAAATTAATGAATTATTTAAGAGTTAACTGCAATTACGATCAATACACCAGTAAATCGAATGAAGTATTTCATTAGTTTATTTATGGAGGTTCGGTTGGTGTGGATTTGTATGGAGCGTATGGCGGCTTATAATAATTACATAGGTAAAATCAAGCGATCCATCAAAGATTAGCCTAAGAAGTTCTGGAATTTTGCGAATTCCAAAATGTGCACCGACAATTATCCTGCTTCTTTGAAGCTGATATATATTTGTATACTCTAGATGAAATCTGAGAGTATTGTGTTTGCCATACCGTTTGTAACACTAAGAAATAATGCTCGCACAGAGCAGCCAAGGGTACAGAAATATTTGTTGTCACTCAAAAATCTCGATTCCGAGTTGCTGTCTGTCCGTCTGTCCGTCTGTCTGTCCGTCTGTCTACAACATAACTCTCGATAGCTTTGACATATCGTGCTGAAATTTGTTATGTGTCATTTTTAGCAAAAAAGTAACCTTAAGTTCGTGAACGGGCCTCATCCCCCCATCCCTTCTACTCCCTCCCATACAAATTTCATGAAATTTCTAAATTTAAAGAAATTGATTTTTCTCCGAAACTATTTCAGCCATTGACTTAAAAATTAGGTCATAGTATAATGATATAAATATCATTAATCTCAAGAAATATTGATTCGATCTCCTTACTCCTTCTACCACCTCCCATACAAATGCACAATTTTCAAAAATACATTTATTCGGTTTGCATTGCAACTAGCAAAGCCAAATAAACCAATTTTTGTCATAATTAATTTTATTATTAATTGCAAATAATTTTGGAAAAACTATCAACTTTACCTTACTCCTTCTACCCTCTCCCATACAAACTTTACGAAATTTCGGAATTTCAATTAAATTAGTTTTCTTCAAAACCGTCAAAGCTATCAACTTTAAAATTTGAGAAAAGTATACTATTTTAAATATGATTAATATCAAAATTTGGTTTTGATTCGTATATTTCTTCTACCCCCTCCCATACAAATGGAAAATTTTGGTAAATGCATTTGACCGATTTTCATAGAAACTAGAAGAAGTAGAAACTTGACATTTTGCCAGAATTTGTCCCTTAATAATTGTAATAGAAGCTAAAAAAAATATCGCCTTCACCCCACTCCTTCTATCACCTCCCATACAAATTTTATATTATAAGTTCAAGAAAAGTTTTTCTCCTTCGAACATATGAGAGCTATGGACATTAAAATTGTAACAAAGCAATGTGATTAGAATGTTGATAAGCAGTTTCAAAATCATCCAAAATCTCCCACTTTCTCTGGCACCTCCCATACAAATACCATAAATTCAGACAAAAATTGTTCAATTTCCGCGAAAATTATGAAAGCAATAAACTTTAAATTCAGCATGAAACATTTTGTATAGTAGGTTCGGTGTTATATACGAAAATTACAAAACTCCCCCCTCTGTTCTTACCACCACCCAAACAAAAGGTAAGTAAGTATTTCATCTAGAGTATCATATGATTGGGCTTTACGCCCAATCATAATTCTGTTATGTTTTCAGTTGTACTGGCTGCTACTGACAAATATTTGCAGATGTTATGGGAGACTGAATGATAGAAAGCGAACAGAATCCATCTACTGAGTATCTAGGCCTTCTTGAAGTGGAACTGTTTCACTTTTACACCGTTTGCCCATTTTATTTCGAATAATTTTTCATCGCCAGTAGCAACTGAAAAATTCATGCATAAAAAAATCCCGTCTGGAGTGGGAATCGAACCCACGACCTATTGACTGAAAAGCAAGCACGCTGCCCACTACGCCACGGAAGCCTGTTGTTTGTAATTTTCGGTTGTAGAGTAATGCGGGACTCGATGGGACATATTCGACTCATTTCGGTTGTAGAGTAGTGTGGGGCTCGATGACACGAGACTGAACAGTGACCGTTCTTAATTTTGAGAGCTTGCTAAACCAAGCAAAGAAGTGATAATTAATTTTTTGCTTTATTTTTTAATTTATAAAGCTAGCTGTTTTGTATATTGAAAGTATTCTTCTTCTTCTACAATGGCACTACAGCCCAAATTTAGCTTTGACCTCCTGACCTTCTGGTTCCTTAACATTTGCATTACTTATTGTGGAAGGATTGTTAGCCCTTTGCACAACGAATTTTTCATTTTCGTAGATTAAGGTAACCAAGGTATATCAAAGTAGGCAGTGTGCTGAAATTATACGTCGACCGAGATTTGAAATCCCGACGTCACATTATAGACATGCTACCCACTAGGTTACACCCTAACTATATTGAAAGTATTGCTGGTACATAAATTTCCATGCTAACAAAACATTATGTGTCGATGCAATAATGAAACTAAATTTGATTGATTTATAGATCAAAAACTTCTTTATAAAATCAACAGTTCTATAGCTGCCATCTTTATTGCAAGAGCATTTATCTGCAGTCATTTCAATGATTTTTTTTTAAATAACACATCTGCTAATTTGATGAAATATTAGATTATCTGAGCGCCTCACCTATTGGACAAATCACGAGCCGCCACTGTTTCACTACCTAAAATGTTTTTATAAGACCTAAGGATTCTCATTCATTAGATACAAAAGATCTTCGTATTGAGGAGTCAACCATTTTGAGGTTGATTTCATGCATCGCAGGTGGTTTTTGTAGAGGTCCAAATGGCATCCCTGCTTTTTTGCTTTACGTCGTATATTAAACGCTTTTCTCAGATCTGGTATATATCTAATTTTTGTTAATACTCCACTGTCAGACCATTGCTCAAGAAAAACATAAAAGAATTATGATTGGGCGTAAAGGAGAGGAGGAAGGTTTGTAATTTTTGGATATGACACCTAATGTGGTATGCAAAATAATTCGTGCTGAATTTAAGGTTTGTAGCTTTCATTATTTTCAATTGGACATAGTTTTCCTGAAATTGAGGCATTTGTATGGAAGGTGGCAGAGGAAATGGAGCGTTTAAGATGATTTTGAAACTGCTTATCATCATCCTTATCACCACGGTTTGATTCAATTTCAAATTCGATAGTTCTAATATATTCGAAGGAGAAATGCTTTTCTTGAATTTATAATACATATATTTGTATGGGAGGGGGTAGGAGGAGTGAAGAGGAGCTGATAATTTTTTTTCGCATTTATTGCAATTATTAAAAAACAAATTCTGGTAAAATTTTAAGTTTATACTTTTTCTTGTTTTAATGGATATCGATATAATGCACTTAACCAAAATTGTACATTTGTATGGGATGTGGCCCGTTCACGAACTTAAAATTACTTTTTTGCTAAAAATGATACACAACAAATTTCAGCACGATAGCTCAAAGCGTTCGAGAATCATGCTGTAGACAGACGGACAAACAGCAACTCGGAATCGAAATTTTTGAGCGACAACAAATATTTCTGTACCCTTAGCGGCTCTGTGCGAGCATTATTTCTTAGCGTTACAAACGGTAAGGCAAACACAATATACTCTCAGATTTCATCTAGAGTATAAACATATCAGAATTATGATTAAGCGTGAAGCCCAATCATATGACACTCTAAATGAAATGGGAAAGAGTTTAATGTACCGGAAGTTAATTCACCTCGAATTCTTTCGAATAGTAACTTTGTACGGAAGGTGGTAGAAGAAGAAAGGGGATGTTTTTAATTTTTGTATATGACACCTAACATGGTATGCAAAATGTTTCTTGCTGAATTTATAATAATTTTTGTAGCTTTCGTTTAAGAAATTGGACATTTTTTTCTTGAAATTGGGACAATTGTATGGGAGTTGGCAGCGGAAGTGACGGGTTTTGAATGATTTTTAAACTAATTAGCAAGATGCTTACTATCGTTCTTTTTTTCAATTTTAAAGCCAATTGCTTTCATATGTTCGAAGGAGAAATTCTTTGCTTGCATTTATAAAATTCAAATTTGTATGGGAGGTAATAGAAGGACCGAAGCGAAGCTTATATGTTTTTAAACATTTATTGTAATTATTATGGGACCAATTCTGGGAACATTTTAAGTTTGTACTTTTTCTAGTTTTAATGGAAATCGATATAATGCATTTTCGAAATTATAAATTTGTATTGGAGGGTGCAGAAGGAGTATAAGGATAAAAGCAATATATTTTGACGTTAGTGATATTCTTATTATTATACTTTGCACAAAATTTTATGTCGAAAGCTTTGACAGTTTCGAAGAGAAATAATTTAAATGAAATTTCAAAATCTCGTCAAATTCGCAGGGAAGGAGGCCGAAGGAGTGAGGTGAAGTTAATAATTTTTTTTTAAAACTAATTGAAAATATAATAAAAATAATTATGGATAAAATTCGTTCTTTTTTAGTTTTTAATTAAATCGAAAAAATGCATATTTCGAAATTATGTATTAGTAGTATGGGAAGGAGTAGAAGGAGTGAGGGGATTGGATTAATATTTTGTGGCTGTAATGATATTTACATCATCATACTTTTATCCAATTTTTCAGTCGATAGCTTAAAAAGTTTAAAGCAAAAATCGATTTCTTACGAAATTTCATGAAATTTGTATGGGAAGGGGTAGAACGAGTAGAAGATGTAGCCCGTTCACCAACTTGGCGTTTCTTTTTTGCTAAAAGTGACACACAACAAATTTCAGCACGACAACTCAAAGCGTTCGAGAGTTAGACACACGGACAGATAGACGGACGGAGAGATGGATAGACAGACGGACAGACGATTACTCAAAATCGAGGTTTTTGAACGACAACAAATATTTCTGCAGCCTCGGTCAGCTCTGTGCGAGCATTATTTCTCAGCGTTATAAACGGTAAGAAAGCACAATATACTCCCAGATTTCATCTATAGTATGGAAGGTGTAAATGACCTCCGCTGCACGGAAGTACACAAGCAAAATGGATGTATCTTTGTGTACTTATATATAAATTTATTTGCGCGATTTACACTTACGCTGAGATGCACTTTTTAGCGTACATACGGCGTACGTAATCTTAGAAATTCTTGAAACTTTTCAATTTCTGTAGTACTTAAGGTGAATAGTGCATCGCGAAGAAGCTCAAATGTAGACTGAGACGAGTAGCGCGTTTTCATTTTAGTGTCGTCTCGACAGAGCAAATATGTCCGACACTGTCGTTCATGTTTGACTCATCAAAGTTCACTCAAAGATTGCAAAGTTTTACGATTTCTCTGGTCGACATTCTTGTGCCTATTGCTTAATTGAGATTATGGGCGCCTGTTAGAGAAAGAGAGACTCACAGTAAAGAGTTTCGTGATGCACAAAATTCCCCATGTTTACTCGAAGCCATAACGTTCAGTACTGTGCGTCGATATTTGGGAAAACATGTGCCATCTCATATCTTTCTTCATCGCACCAGCTATGGACAAAACGAACCAATCGCTTCCCTTTCGCGTATTTTAATTAATTTTTTTAATTAATTACTGTCGAATGGATTATAACTTATTTAGCATGCATTTTGATTCAAATTTTTATTGATACTCGTATGATGTATTATTTTACTATCTATTATTTGTAAGTAATCATTGTTTTGATGAAATAGAAATAAATCATGATCACTTTTAACCGTAATTTTACGATTTGAAGTAGTAAAACGTCAATGAATTATTTTTAAACGGCATTAAGAGATCCAGAGAGTCACCACTGGCCAACACTGACCGAGCAAATATAAATAATATAATGGTATACTACATACTTACTTGCTAATCAGATGGATCGAATTAATAACAAAGCATTTACCAATTGTTGTTTTCATTGGTAAGAAATATCTACAACAATCGAATTCCTTATCATTCCATTCGCATCTTTCAAACATTTCAGTGCAATTTGCTCGTACCTGAAAATGTAAATGATATTAAAAGTATCTGGCACAAGGACAAGTTAAGGATGCGTGGGAAGTCAATATGTAGGTTAAGGTGGTAGTAAATTAGGAAGGAAGGCGAGTTCGGCCGGTGATACGCTTGCGCAGACGACGACATTTCCGATGTTGGTCTTAACTGCCTGCTTCAATCGTGTCATCGTTAGGTAATGACACTAGGCGATTCAAATCTGCAAGTTCGGAGCATCAGATGCCGAAGCAGTAGCAAGTAGCTTACAAAGAATGTTGAAATCTTTTTTTGGTGGAGCAAAAATAACTATACGGACGTAGGACAGCATCAGTCCACTTCTACATGGCGCGATCTTAAGCATCGGCCCTTAGTTGTCCAGTTTTATTCTGTCCAGTTGCACTTCAAAGTTCGTCGTTGGAGATTACTTTAGGTCAAAATATCCATAAAATGCGTCGGAGACATTAGTCTACTGTATTTTGTAGTTTCTTGATAAGTCGAACGGTCACTTTTCATCCAGTACAACCATAAAACAGCACGGATCTGACGCATGCGAAGGCTGATCTCCCTTAACATCCAGAAAGAGAAAAGAATAACAATGGCCTGACGAGCCTTATTTATACGAGCTTTAATATCTTTTGTAGCTTCGCCGCCCATGCTGATAATGCTTCCGAGGTAACAAAAGTCTTGCACCTAAGGTATTAGTATGATCTTAACAAGACGAATCAAGCCTGATAAGCTTTGGGAGTGATCTCTATAACATCACTAATCCTATTGAGAATTACCTTAGACATGATTTACGATCTGGAAGTGAGTAGACGTATACCACGTCAATTGCCACAATCCCGAATGTCACCCTTCTTCGGGATTCTCACAATGACGCACTCCTTCCATTCAGCCGTATATCTTCCATCATACAACACCTCAGTAAAGAGTGGAACGAGTTTATCGGCAGTTATTTCCTGTTCTGCTTTGAGGAACTCGGTTGGAAGTTCGTCTATACCTGGGGCTTCCATTCTCGCCATTTACCGAATTGTGTTAACAACTTCTTCATTATCTGGGGGACAGTTCATAATATAGGATTGTTGCGGTTAGATGTTTTGCAATTGTACTGTTTCTGGATTATCTTGCTCTGTCAAGATCGTGTTATACGTACTGAGAAAATTAGTGTATAGTATTTTATGAAAAAGTGTAGTTTGTATGGGTGGTGGTGGAAAGAGTGGAGGGATTCAAATTTTTTGTGTACTTAAAGATTTCATTTATGATAGAAATAATATATTCTAAATTTCAAATTAGTAACTCTTATAGTTTCCACACTTAGTAGTCACAATTTAAGGAAACCAGAGCAAAACATCGCCAAAATGGCTCTGGATTATAATTCTAAAGGAAGATGTCGGGTTGTTTGACCATGTAGCACATGGAAGCGAGCAGTTGAGCGGAAGGCCGGAGGAATAAAAACGTCCTGGAACAGCTTAAGGCCGATGATTAGGATCGTTGTTTCTGTCCTATGCCCCTATGAGGGGTCTCAACATGAATTTGGATTATAGTTTCCAAGAAAATTTGATTATTATATTTTTTGAAAATCAGTCACTTTATATGGGAGGGGGTATAAGGCGTGAGGGGAGTGAAACAAAACCAAAAGCAGATTACATCTCGAAATATATCTAACAAACTGTGCAAGATTCATTACAATTCAGCGGTTTGTGCGTGAAAGACGGCCAGACAGATAGACAACAATTTCAAAAACATGTTTCGATGTTTAGTTCTTGCTAAAATAAAGAAAAATATTACTTATAGCCATTTATAAACAAATAAGAGACAGACACTATAATTATATTTATGGGTATAGATGTATTGACTTAGCCTACCTAAGAAAGTCCTTACAGGCCAGCTGATTAAAAATACAATTCAAAATTAATTAAAAACATAACAGGACTACGACTGTGCATAAAGCCCAATCGTGCGATACTCTAGATGAAAGAGATACTTTTTGATTTCAAGAAATTTTATAGGGGAACTGGTACAGGGATTGATCCCATTGAATTACATTTTTCCCATCAAAGTTGCTATAAAAATGTTTTGCACAAAATTTAGGATTAAACAATTTAATAGGTACTGAGAAAATTATTTATTGGATTAAGCCAAATTGTGCAGTTCTTATTGGAGGTGGTAGAAGGAGGAGCGAGTCCTTAATGACTTTTTCACAAATAACTGTAAACATCATGCTTTTGGTCACCTAGCCAGGCAGTGTAAAAACAGAGAAGACCGCTCCAAGCTTTGTAGGAAATGTGGAATGCAAAGCCACATTGCGAAAAGTTGTGACAAGGAGCCATCATGCATGTTCTGTAGGAAGGACCATCCAGAAAATGCGAAGCATGTAGCCGGCAGCAGCAAATACCCAATTTTTAGGAGAGCCATCACTAGTAAATCATGAAGATAATACAGATTAATCTGAACCACTGTAAGATAGCGCAGGATATCCTGACACAAATTCCTATGGACGAGGGAGCGGATATCGTTTTAATTAGCGAACCGTACAAAAATCTCGACGGAAATATCTGGATCTGGGACAAAACAAAGCTAGCGGCAATATGGATATTTGGAAAACACGCGTTCCAACAAACCAGTGAACAGGCGGAGGGCTTCGTATGAGCAAAAATAAATGGAATTTACTTCTACAGTTGTTTTGCACGACCCAGCTGGACGACGAGCGAATACCAGACAATGTTAGATAATCTAACGGCCGACGCACGCGGTAAAACTCCAGTAGTCATAGGCGGTGATTTCAATACATGGACAACAGAGTGGGGTAGCAGGCTCACCAATGCTAGAGGACGCATTTTGCTCGAGACATTTGCACCACTGGAAATAGGAATTGCAAATATCGGCCGGGCAAACACGTATCGCAAAGCAGGAATGGGCTCCATCATAGACATAACTTTCGTAAGCAACTCCCTTCTACGGAATACGAAATGGCGTCTTAGCGAGCAATATACACACAGCGATCATCAGGCAATTATACTTGATATAAAAGAAAGAAAAGCCGTACAACGACCGAAATTAACAGACCCAAAATGGAAAGATAAGCTCTTCGACAAGGACACGTTCGAAGAAATGATAAACACCGACGTCACAAATCGAAGCGAAACAGCAAAGATCCTTGCGGAACAACTCACCCACACTATCATCACAGCGTGCGATGCAGCGATGCCCAGAAGGACAATTAGTGGAAGACGTGCACCATGCTACTAGTGGAACGAGGAAATAAAAACACTCAGGGCAAAGTGTTTACAAGCCGGACGTAGAGTCCAACGATCAAGGGGAAGAGTAGACTTTCAGGACCGATTAAACACTTTCAAAGTGTGAAGACGAGATCTAAACAAGGTGATAAAACAGAGTAAGGCAATTTGTTTCAAAAATCTCTGTAACGAAGCGGATATAAATCCCTGGGGTATAGCATATAGGATGGTGATGACAAAGCTGAAGGGTCATAGGTCCCCACAAATAACTTGCCCGATAATGCTACGATCAATAGTAGAGCACCTGCTCCCCCAAAGGCCATCTACTATGTGTAGCATGTCCAGAGAGATCAGCATAGAGTCTATCCCTGCAATTACGTCGGCGGAACTATTTGAGGCATGCGGAAGGATGGGAAACAACAAGGCACCTGGACCCGATGGCATCCCAAATATGGCAATAAAACCTGCCATTCAAAAGAGGCCCGACATCTTTATAGCAACTATGCAAAAGTGTTTCGAGGAAGGAGTCTTTCCTGAGCCATGGAAGCTCCAACATTTGGTACGTCTACCAAAAGGAAACAAGCCTCCTGGAGAACCATCGTCATATCGCCCAATATGTTTACTTAATACGTTGGGAAAGATCCTTGAGCGAATTATTAACAACAGACTGCTCGTACTAGCAGAGGAGAAAGAAGCACTCTCAGACCACCAGTTCGGATTTAGGAAATCGCGTTCAACTGTTGACGCCATAAAAGTGGTAGTCGATACTGCAGGGGAGGCGATACAAGGAGAAAGATGGCGAAGAGGGACAAAAAAATATTGTGCAGTAGTGACACTGGACATTAAAAATGCCTTTAACTTGGCAGATTGGTCACTCATAAACAGATCGTTAGTCAGGATGGATGCACCACACTACATGTTGAGAATAATTGCAAATTACTTCACCAACAGGAAGTTGAGGTACCAAACTGATGAAGGGTTAAGGTACTACAACGTCACCGCGGGAGTCCCACAAGGATCTGTACTAAGCCCTCTCATGTGGAATATTATGGATACGATGGAGTTCTTCGACTATCGTTGTCACAAGGAGTAAAATTAATCGGGTTCGCTGACGACATCGCTATTGTTACCGTGGCTAAGCACATCCACGAAATAGAATCCGCAGCAAATGAAGCCGTATCACAAATTAGAGACTGGCTAGAGTCCGCTGTGGCTTAGAATTAGCTGATCACAAAACGGAGGCTGTTCTAATAACAAGCCGAAAGAAAATTGAATACGCGAACATTCAGGTCGGCAGTCAAATCATCAGATCCAAAGAGGCAATTATATATCTAGGAGTTATGCTCGATAACAGATAAAAATTTAAAGTTCACGTGGACTTCGCAAGCAAAAAGGCGTCACAAATGCAGGCAGCTCTTTCCGAAATACTGCCAAACATCGGTGGACCAGAATATGCCAGAAGGATACTACTTTCGAGAGTAGTCAGCTCGGTTCTCTTATATGCTGCTCCGGTTTGGGCGGCGGCGCTAGCGACAAAGAAAACAAGGAAAAAGATATCATCAACATACAGGCTATGTGCGATAAGAGCAATCAGCGGTTTCCGAACAATATCGGACGAGGCAGCCTGTGTCATAGCCAGAATGATCCCCATTGATGTTCTCGCGAATGAGATGCTAAGGATCTACGAAAGAAGATCCTCGATCCAACAAGAGGCAGCTATTGCCAGGAAAATAAAAGAAGAGGAAAAGGCAACATCAGTAGCTATGTGGCAAGCCAGGTGGGACAACGCTACAAAAGGCAGATGGACCTATAAGCTAATCCCCGAAATTGAGGTCTGGACAAAGCGGGTGTATGGGGACTGCAACTATCACATCACGCAGTTCCTATCAGGTCACGGCGGCTACCGCAAATACCTACATAGGTTCGGTCACGAAAATTCGCCTCTTTGTCCAAATTGCCCAGATCAAGAAGAAGGTACAGAGCACGCGGTTTTCAACTGCAGTCGCTTCGGGGAATGGAGAAATAATATTCCGAGTCCACCATTCATCATTGACTATATGATGGAATCAGAGGAAAATTGGATGGAAATTTGCACACTCATAACGAAAAGGCGTAACTAGAAAATAAAATCATGCTTTTGACATGTTTTAAATTGTAGATCAGTAGCATTGATAATTTACAGGAAAATCCACTTTTTGTAAAGTTGTGAAATTGTGTCAGTTTGTATGGGAAGGGATAGAAGGGGTACAGCTAATAGCCTTATTTTTTGGCCTTAATAATAATTCTAAATAAATATTAAGTGCACATTTTCAGCACACTGCGTTCTTGTTTTGAAGTATTTCGTGAGAAAGTACAGTTTGTTTGGGAGGTGGCGGAAGGAAGGGGAGGACTTAAATAATTTGTATATGGTAGATTGAAATCATCATAAAAGTAATATATTCCAAATTTCAGATCAATAGCATCTATGCTTTTCGAGCAAATCCGTTTATTGTCAAATTCCAAAATGACGTCATTTTGTATGGGAGAGATTAGAAGGGGTGAAACTAATCATCTAATTTTTCTTTGGGCTTGATAATAATTCTAAACAAGTTATTAATGCACAATTTCAGCTCGATACATTTTATACGTACTGTGTAAATAGGTTTAGAGTATTTCATGACAAAGTACAGTTTGTATGGGAGGGGGTGGAAAGAAGGAGAGGACTCAAATAAATTTTATACAGTAGATTGGAATCATCATAAAAGTACTATATTCCAAATTTCAGATTAATAGCTTTTATACTTTTCGAGCAAATCCCTTTATTGTCGAATTGCGAAATTGTGTCATTTTGTATGGGAGGGGGTAGAAGGGGTGAAGCTAATCGTCTAATTTTTTTTGGTCTTACTAATAATTCTAAATAAATATTTAGTGCTAAATTTGAGTTCGATAAATTTTATACGCACTGAGTAAGTTGGTTTAGAGTATTTCATTGAAAAGTACAGTTTGTATGGAAGGTGGTGGAAGGAGGAGGAGGACACACATAATTTTTATACGGTAGATCGAAATCATCATAGGAATACTATTTTTAAAATTTCAGACTAATGGCTTTTATAGTTTTTGAGCAAATCCGTTTATTGTCAAATTGCGTAATTGTGTCATTTTGTATGGGAGAAGGTAGAAGGAGTGGAGCGATTTGGCCCGTTAACAAACTTGACCTTACTTTTTTGACAAAAAATACGTGTACAAAACTTGAACTATCTCGCTCAACGCGTTCTCAAGCTAGAGAGCGCACCGACGGACGGACGGACATCCGGTTTTGAGATTTTTGACCGATAATATTAACTTCTGCATCATTAATTTTTTTCTCCGAGCCTTACTTCTTAGCGTTAAAAACTTTAGAGCAAACTTATAATACTCTCAGATTTCATCTAGAGTATAAACATAACAGAATTATGATTGGGCGTTCGAAGGAGAACATTTTTCTTGAATTTCGAATACAAAAATTCGTATGAAAGATGGAAGAAGGAGTAAAGCGAAGTTCATATTTTTAAGCATTTATTGCAATTATTAAGGGACAAACTCTGATTTTAAGTTTGTACTTTTTCTAGTTTCAATAAAAATCGATTAAATGCATTTACCAAAATTGTACATTTGTATGGGGGTAGAAGTAGTATTCGAATCAAAACCAAATTTTTTGACATCAATAATATTTGTAATAGTATTCTTTTCTCAAAATTTCAAGTTGATAGCTTTGACGGTTTTCAAGGAAAACAATTTAAATAAAATTCCGAAATTTCGTGAAATTTGTATGAGAGGGAGTAGAAAGAGTGTGGTGAAGTTGATAGTTTTTCCAAAATTGATTGCAATTGCAATAAAATTAATTATGACAAAAAATTTAGCTTTGCTAGTTGCAATGCAAACCAAATAAATGCATTTTTGAAAATAGCGCATTTTTATGGTAGGGAGTAGAGAGAGTAAGGGGAACAGATCAATATTTTTGACGTAATGATACTTGCATTATTACAATATGACTTAATTTTCAAGTCAATAGCTGAAATGGTTTCGGAGAAAAATCAAATTCAATAAATTTCGAAATTTCATGAAATTTGTATGGGAGGGGTTAGAAGAAGTGGGGGAATGTGGCCTGTTCATGAACTTAAGGTTACTTTTTGCTAAAAATTTCATATAACTTCTTAAGGGAACTCGTTTAAGCATTACATCAGCCGAAATTAACCCACAAAATTATAACGAGCAATTAAAGACAGTAGACAGTAAAAATTACCAAATAATTTTGTGACTTGAATTTCCAATCTTTTATTTTCTTTTTAATTTAATAAATTTATTTGAACTACTTAAATTATAAAAAATATTGTCTTTTTATTTACAATATTCCGACATCAAATCTTAGTTTTTACCTTTTTCAAATATTGCATTTTAGTGTCTTAAAATGACAAATTTAGCTCGCATTCCAGAGTAACCAAAAAATTATGTGAGCAACTGTTCATAGCAAAAAATAATAATTTGTTCCACAATTGTTATGTACCGAGAGATACCCTCGTTAAGTATAGACGTGAAATGAGCGTTAACGTCATTTAAATTTAAATTTTCGATTGTACCAAAGTACCTATTTAAACCGAAATAATCTGCTGAAACAGTAGAATTCGTCATTAATATTATTACTAGAAAATTTGTAAAATTTAATTTTTAAATCAATAGCTTTATAGTTAGCGAAATTGTTCAAAAGATGAATACCAGCCTCATTAACTGCAATAATGTTAAAATACGTTAAATTATTATTTGCAAATACTAAAATTCTACCGTTTCAGTTGA
Organism: Chorisops tibialis; assembly: GCA_963669355.1. Classification (NCBI taxonomy): domain Eukaryota; kingdom Metazoa; phylum Arthropoda; class Insecta; order Diptera; family Stratiomyidae; genus Chorisops; species Chorisops tibialis. Next base: position 88,331,320 of record OY770262.1, on the reverse strand, counting down.
TAATATCATACAATTATTGTAGATTATTAGAAAACATAGAGTCATTAAAAATAAATTCAATATCTGATCTCACATTAAATAGAATCGATAAATTCTAAACATATCGTCCAGCGCACGTTCTCAATACTGAAATCTGCAACAACAGAACTCTTTTGATCCTCTGTTAATTGATCAGCAATCCAATTAATATTATCGATGTGATGTTGAAACAAATGTATGCTAACGCGCGGTAGAATATAGCCCACTATAAAATAAATACCAACTGATGATGGAACTCGTACAAGGATGCAGACCCAATCTACAATTTCAGATAGCAGAATATCGGTATGAGGCGGAAAACTGATTTCTTTGCTTCCTAAATTTCCGTTTATTGGAAGAAGAACCCCTTCTCCTCTTTCCATATAAGTAAGCAGTGATCGATCTTTGCGATAGAAAAATTATGAATGAAACCATTTTTTCCTCGACGATTTCACTGCTTTTGTGGAGTGGAGTGAAAATTCCATTTCACTTCAACAGCGTACTAGGATTTAAAATGTAAAATTTCACAAACAAGAAGAAGAGAGGTATCGAAGAGCAATAAGAGAAGAAGTTTGATATAGTTAAATGCAAAATAGTTTAACTAACACAAGCATACTGCATTAATTCAAATATAACAAATTCAATTAAATACTTATGCTTCCATAATTTCACCAAATAAAAATTATTCTGCAATTGAGTCCTTACCTTCTTTTTTATAGTGAACAAAATGCAATTATGATCACAATGAATGCAAATAGCTTGTCTTACATCCGATACAAACTTCTAAAGTACAACAAATGAGTGGAAGCTAATTGGCTACTCATAAATAACAAGAAATAGTATAAATTTGAATGAAAAGCATTTGCGAACTTTCTTTTGTCCATAACTATGGCGAATTATTGATATTAAATTTAAATTTTTTTCTTACCAGATTGGCGATTTCTTCGTATCCGTTGAGTGGACAGGACAATTCTGAATCGTCGTCGAAATAATCCACACAATACGGCTTCAAAGATCCCGAATTGTATAAATTTTGAAAGACAACTCGAAGGACAAAGTCCTCGACATCGTAATTGTACGGAATGCTGGTATTCCCTATTAAACTGAAAGACATGCCATTAGAGCGCCATGTCAGCCTCACGATTCCATTAGAATTCTTGCATAATTCGGATTTTCTTCGATACTCACCCGTTCATTATTTCCTCGAGCCTTGGATAGTCCTGCTTGGGATAACCGAATTCACAAACAGCAACCGATGGGAACTGGGTCATATCCTGAGGTCGGACACTCTCCACGACCATACTTATCGCAGTGCTTTCGAAGGCATCTCGATAATCGCTTATCAGGCGATAAGAGCCCAACGACGATAGTGTAATACAAATCAGCCAGAATATCCTTTCGGTATAGTGATATCTGGGAGGATGCACGTTAGATATCCATTGAAAGCCATTAGCAAGTTCGATTTAAATGTTTCACTGTATAAATTACCTGGCATCCGCTATGTATCCTACTCCGGCTAACGAACTATTAAGACAATATTCCTTCAAGATGTCCGCCACTTTCTTAACAAGATTCAGTAATCGTACCTCAAGTGTCCCTTCCTTTGAGATGTCCATTACATTATTTACTTTGTGTGCGGGCTTCTCCATCGTGGATTACACATTAATGCTATATTGCGAATTAAATCACTAGGGTTTCAATTTTAACTAAGTGCTTTGGAATTGACATGTTCTATGGTATTACGTAGTGGAACACGAACGTTAATTGAATTTCGAATTGATTCGCTAATTACTAATTCAGTGAATTAAATTAATTATGAATTGTTCAAATCTATGGAAAGATATCCAGAACGCAAAACTACTAAATTTCTAATGGAAGTTTGCGTGTTTCAAATATAGCTGAAGGTAATGAACATTTTATATCGTATTCGTTTTAAACTGAAAATACAATCACTAAATGTTTGTACGTGTATATCAGCTGGTGATATTTGCCTGTAATAATACGAAATAAAAATACCCATCAAGCTGGGCGTAAGTTAATTATTCTTAGGGCAAGTTGCCCGTGAAGTCAAAATGTAAGTCATTAAGTTGCCAGTGCGTTAGGGTATCGAGGATGATGGGAGTCTTCACTTTTGACAAAGTCAAGCTCAAGGTAATACATATGTTTTTAAGAATTTAAACCATATATACAACATGCCAAATAAACGATTATGAAAGGATCATCAACAGATGCTTTCAAGCGTAGGATGTTAGAAATTTAAAAGTCTTACATGTGCTCCCAAGAAGGAATACTCGCCTAGTACTCTTTCTATTTCAAAGATAACCATCTCGTTATAGGGAGTGTATCAACAAGAGGCGTAAAATGTATTACGAAGATCCAATCAGAGAATGTAAGGCGATGCTGGTGCCTGCAGTTTTTGAGTCAATTGGACTTTGTACGCATGCAGATCCAAATCTTTCATCATTGTAAGCTACCGTGTGGACCACAATTAAGTATTAAATTGACAACAGCCCTGCCGAAGAACCCCCTTTCACTTAGTCTTCCGTAACTACTCTAACCTGCATATTGACTTTTCACGCATCCTCAACTTGTCCCAAGAATATTAAAGTTGCGCCCGACTTATTGTCGTTATAATTATAGTTTATTTTACTTTATTATTTTAATAATAAAGTATCGTAATCGACTTGGAAAAAAGAAAAAAAAATTTGCTACCCTGAAATTTTATTTTTTCGCGTTTCATGACTAAAATAGCGTAAAAATGCATAAAAAAAATCCGTCTGTCTGTACGCCATCCGCCGACATGTACGCTCAGCGCGCAGTAACTTGAAAACCCTTCAAGATAGAAAGTTCATTTTCTGGGGAATTGTAGATAGTTGCGAATCTTAGGCGGACATCTATTTTGGGGGGTGTGAGGGTTCAGGGGGAGGCGATTTAAAAAGAGGTGTTAGCAAAAGGCACCCCGATTGATATCGGACTTTTAAAGAGACCAGATGGGTCCTTAACTAAAAGTAGCGTGGAAACACTTAAAGTGTTACTGGAAACACATTTCCCAAACTGCAAAATAATTAACAACAATAAAGATGTACAGTCAAACTCCGTTTAGCAATAGCATTGCTGGTAGACTCTTCACTCTGGAAAACATCAGATGCGCATTTAAAACCTTTAAGCTCTGCAAATCATCCGAAGTAGATGAAATATTCCCCGCATTATTACAGAAGAGGTTCTGTTATGTAGATCGCCTCCTCGCGGTGCAGACTGGGTAATGCTAATAGATCTAAAGATACTGAGGAATAAGTCAAACAGCTTGCTGTCGGCTCCGCATCCTATCTAGATGGGGGAAAAAAGTCTAATAGCTTGCCTTCGGCTCCGTATCCTATCTATGGTCTTTGGCGGATGTGATAGGGGCATCAAATCGTTCAGCTGGCTGTCGGCTCCGTATCCCACCACAGCATTGATATTCTTGTAATCTGGACTGGTCATATTTTAAGCAGATTTCAAGATAGTGATAGTTACAAGGGGATTTATCCCTAATGTGATTCGCAAGTGTACGTATCACCTTAATGGTGGCCTTTACAAGTACAAGTACGACGCTAGAGGAGTAACCCTTGGAAATAAAAATCCCCAAATCTACGGTGACACAGCACATGCCAAGGATGTATGGTTAGTGGGCACTAACCGCTAGTATGCGAACTCCGGATATCAGGCTTCTCCAGGAAATTCGGGGCTCTGCCAGGGGTGACTATACTTTCTCGCGCTACTCGTGGGAATCAAATGGCAGATGCAACCTCTAAATCATCACAAACAGCGGCTGCTGTCGTAAACAAAGAAGGAAAGAAAACAAAAAAAACCCCTTCACAAAAAGTACTTGAAGTGACTGCAGAGGCCAATCCTCCGGTCATGGCAAAATACAAAAGACCGCTACTCGAAGTAGATAGAAAAACTCCTAGTAAGCCGAAACAGTTAACGCTCAAAGAAAATAAAAATAGACTATATGGGACTGCCAGGAATCGGTATTCGTACCACCGTAGCCAAGGTAAAACTGCAAACGAAGCGTACGACTTTGCTTGCCAGCCAATAGAAAAAACGTTATCGCCAGCACAAAATAGGCAATGAAAAGAGGCACAACCTCATCTACAACGCCGCCATCTGTAGGAAGTGATAACAAAAGGCCTAAGACCTTAAGTAAGAGCGTCGTGCATAGACCTGCAGCAGAGGCTCAGCCCTTCACGTCGGGTACTAGCTACAAAGACGCGGTTAAAGGGATCAGGATCGGTATTATACATACTGAATATCCTCACAAGATCCCTACATCGGAGCAGCTAGTTGAAACACAAAATTCGATCTTGAAAGAGATAACCTAAGCGGCAAAAGAGTGGATAAATCTACAATTTGGTGGACTCAGTCTCAAGCCGGGATGTATGCCGATCATTTGCCTTGATGGGCAAACCGCAGCATGCTAGAAAGAATAGCAGGGAGCATCAAGCCGGATGAGTTCTCTAATATCAGGGAAGTCCAGGAGAAGAATATCCCGCGGTTGAAAATAATCACGGGATATTTTCCTCAGGAGACAGACTCGTCAGAGGAGATAACTACCCTCGTTGATGCCTAAAATGCCGGTTTGTATGCTTCAAGTTGAAAGGTGCTTAGCAGGAGAGTAGAGGGCGCAAACACTATTACAACCTTCCCCATTGATGATGGATGGCTCTATGGATATGCTTAAACTAAAGAGGCACAGAGTCTGCTATGAATTTTCCAGCGTGACTCTCCGCCCAAAGGTCAACGAACTCAAAAGCGTCAAGCTTCAGCTCAATGAAGATGGCCGTAACTCTAAACAAACTTAGAATCTTCACTCCGGAAAAGATCAGATGGGCGATCAACATCATTAATCCCTGAAAATCAACCGGAGTAGATAAGATATTCCCCGCATTACTGCAGAAGGGGTTAGAGATCCTAATACCAATAATTATAAAGATCTTTAAAGCAAGCTTTGAGTGGGGATACATCACAAAAATCTGGAGGAAAGCGAGGCTGGTATTTGTACCGAAGGCAGGGAATCGTCCCATTGATCAGCCTAAGTCATATCATCCTTCTTCGTCAAAGCGATGGAGAAGTTAGTGGACATTCACATAAGAATAGGGTCTAACAAAAAGGCAAATCTACAAAGTCAGCCCTTTATAGTTTGGTAAGACAAATCGAAAAGGCAAAGGACTATAAAGAAATTGGCCTTTGCGCATTCCTAGATATAGAAGGGGCATTTGACAATATTCCCCATGAAACCATAGTAGCGGCAGCTAAAAAAAAGGGCTTGGAACCGGCCATGATAACATGGATACACGCCATGCTAAAGAGCCGAATGACAACCACGGATCTAGGTGATAGCATATTGACTGCACAAACCTATAGGGGCTGTCCCCAAGGTGGGGTACTATCTCCACTTCTTTGGTCAATTGTAGTAGATGAGCTCCTGAACCGTCTAACAGAACAAAGATACAAGGCAATAGGATATGCCGATGACCTCGTCATTATCATTAGAGGCAAATATGATTTAATAATATCGGAAGGGATACAATCAACCTTAGAGGTGATAGTGAACTGGTGTCAGTCTAAGAACTTGAACATTAACCCAAGCAAGACTGAGATAGTACCATTTACAAATAGAAAGAAAATCCGCATGATACCTCCTTCAATGATGAGGTAAAATATCTAGGTGTTATACTGAATAGTAAACTCAACTGGAACAAACATATAGAATGGACTCATGCCAAAGCACTATTTTTTAGGCCTGCAAAAGCTTATTAGGCAGAAAATGGGGGTTAAAGCCCAAATTGATTTGCAGGTGTTACAGAGCAATCATTCTTCCAATGGCCACATACGGATCAACGATACGGTGGACTAAAATTTTACAACGAAAATCACAGCTTACGCTTTAAAAAACCTAAAGGCTAGCTTGTCTTGGTATCAAAGGAGCTGTGAATTCGTGTCCTACGGTGGCATGGAAATGTTTCTAAGCATCCCTCCGATAAATCTCTAAAATTCAGGCAATCAAAGGGGTGTTACGCATACAGAGGGACAACAATTACAAATCACGGGATTTTAGAGGTCACCACAAAATCCTTACTTACTTACGATGGCGCTACAGCCCAAATCGGACTTTGAACTCCGGAATACTTTGCCTCCATCCATCTCGGTTTAGTGACCGCATCCTCCAGTTAGAAAATCTTAGCAGTGATTTGCTGTCTGCGTCAATCGAATCCTCCTAGCGCTTCCATGGTTTTCCGACCGGTCTTTGTCCGTTGACTTTCCCTTTTAGTGTGCGTTTGGGAATTCTTCCATCATCCATACTCTCCACATGTCCAGCCCATCGTAACTTCTTAAATTTTATGAGGGTTGACACTTCTGGATTGTCGAAAATGGCATACAATTCTCTGTTGTGTCGTATTCTCCAGATCGAGTCTTCCCTCATAGGTCCGAGGATTCTTCTGAGGACCTTTCTTTCAAAGGCGTTAGATAGTTTTTCGGACGCCTGAGTTAAAGTCCACGTTTGGCTGCCATAGCATAACACAGGTCTTAAGATGGTTTTATATAGCTTAAGTTTTGTTTTCCTGTGCACGTTCTTGCTTTGATTATTGGAAGTACCGATTAATAAGTCTTGTTTGCCATCATTATCCTTCTTTTGATTTCAATGGGTTTGCTTCTATCCTTTGATAGGTTCGCCCCTAGGTATATGAAGTTGTCTACGTTTTCTAGGTTAAAATCTCCTACCGTAATATTTTGTCTGATTGGCGTCTTTTTCTTAGTTTGTGTCATAATTTTTGTTTTGTTTTCATTAATACGTAGTCCAACTTCCCTTGCTACCGAGCCAAGGTTTACAAATACCTCCGTAGCACGCTCCACAGATCTTGCAAGGATATCTATATCGTCGGCATATGCTACGAGTTGTGTGGATTTGAAGCATAGTGTTCCCTTGGTGTCAACGAGAAGTTTCCGAACAACATATTCGAGTGTCAAGTTGAAAAGAATTGGTGCTAGGCCGTCACCTTGTTTAAGGCCGTTGTCAGTTCTGAAGCTGGAAGTCAGATCATTTTCTACTCTGACTTGTGGCAAAGGCTCGGTCATTGTCATTCTTGTACGCCGAACCAGTTTTGGTAGGATTCCAAACTCTAACATGATTTTATACAATTCGCGCCTGTCGATACTGTCGTATGTTTGCTTGAAGTCAACAAATATCTGGTGCACATCAATATTATATTCCCAGCACCTGAGAATATTTGGTCCGTAGTCGATCGTCCAGCTCTAAATCCGCCTTGGTATTCACCAATTACTTTGTCAGCATACGACTTAATTCTCTTTTCCAGAATTTTCGTCAAGATTTTATAAGACGTACACAACAGAGATATTCCTCGGTAGTTTCTGCAGCAGAATTTGTCACCTTTTTTATAAATTGAACATATGACGTTCCTGCGCGAATCTTCAGGAGGTGTTTCCTGCGTCCATATGTCCGTGACTAATTTATGTAGGGCTGTTTTTACTTCTTTGAGTGTGGGAGGACTCATAGCGGATCCTTCATCAGCTGTTACATCAGTTATACCTGCAATTTTGTCTGCTGCTGCTGTTTGTGTGGATGATGGGCTCGAACTGAGAAGGTGTTCAAAGTATTGCGCCCATCTTAATTTTATATCTTCCGCATTACTTAGAATGTTCCCTTCTGCATATTTGCAGAGGGTCGTCTTCGGTTGGTATCCCCGTTTCATTCTTTTGACAAGGGAATACGCGGCTCTTGTGTTGTGTAATTTAAAGTGTTCGTCCATGTTTTTGATTCCATCATTATTGTACTTCCGTTTTTTTTTTTTGTCTACATATTTTGTTTGCAAATCATCTAAGATCATTATATTTGTCCCGTTTGGGTCGTGTCGACCGTTCTGTTAATATTTTCTAAGCCTGGTTTTTTCGGTCTAAGGCATTTTGGCATTCGTTGTCGAACCAGTCATTTCTTTTACGCCGGGGTTATTGTCCTATCACTTCCTCTGCGACAGATGTAATGCCATTTTTGATATTTTACCACATTTCTTCTATTGGCATGCTGACGTTGTTGTTCAGTATTGGCACGAAGTGCCTCTCTAAGTCTGTTACGTACTTCACAACTACTTTCTCATCCTTGAGTTTCCTATGTTGAATTTAGGAACCGGTTGTGTTTTTGGGTGTTCGGTTTGCAATTCAACATCGGAACTTGGTCTTTACCAAATAGTGATCTGTGTCGCAATCAACACCGCGACATGTGCGCACGTCGAGAATGCAGGAGACCGTCCTTTTCTCTATTAGAACGTGGTCTATTTGATTGAATGTTCGTCCGTCGGGTGATGCCCACGTTCTCTTATGAATGTCACAATGCGGGAAGCATGTCGAGCTTACAATAGTCAGTCTCTGGCCGTTGTCGTTACAAATATCATGGAGACTGTGACTTCCAATTGTCCCTATGTAAGTTTCTTCTTTGCCCACTTTCGCGTTAAAGTCACCTAATACTATTTTAATATCATTCGACGGAAGGGAGTTGAAGGTTGGTTCTAGATTGCTGTAGAAATCGTCTTTAACTTCGTCATCTTTGTCTTCCGTTGGGTCATGGACATTGATAAGCCAAACATTAAAGAATTTTGTCTTGATGCGGATTACACACAATCGTTCATTGACGGGTTTGAAGTTGGTGACCTGGTGTTTAAGCTTGTTGTCGACGACAAACGCAACTCCAAACTCCCGGTTTCCCGATGATTTCCCACTTTCGAAAATCCTGTGCGATCTAATGTCAGTAATCTCGCAACCTAACAATTTTGTTTCTTTGAGTGCAATTATATTTATTCTGTATTCGGCTGCCTGTTCCGGAATCACTCTCACTGCTCCTGCTCTGTACAGGGATCGCATGTTCCAAGATCCAAAGGAATTGTCCATTTTTCGTTTGCGAGGCCGTTGCCGTTGAATCAATCCAGTCCGAGGCGTTGCTTCAGGTTTCGAAACGGGTGTGGTTTTTCAGAGGATCAGTTGCTAACACTTCGCCTAACCCCCAACTGGGAGGACCATATTATTATAGTGCTAGAATTTTTCTATTTCATTAGCACTCGCGCCTATCATTTCAGCAAGTCAAGTCCAGATGGACAAGACCAGTACCCGGTGGCTACAACGTGGAGGTATGATGAGCACAATTGATGTGTATATGATAGTTACAACACTGCGTGTCGCCTTATGACGCCAATCAGATGCCTACCCTATCTATACACACCCAGCCCCCAGCCCCCTCAAAATCGTAAGAGACCCAAAAATAGAAGTTCTAACCTCCACACTATCGGACGCAATGCCGACAAAACTCATCTTTGAAACCCCCTTTCAAATTTGTAATCAGAGAACTCAAGGACTGCTACCTAAAATAGAAGATGAATCAACCATCTGGCATACAGATATCTCGCGCACATCTGAAAGGACAGGAGTCGGAGTCAAAGGTCCTAGCTTCTAGGTTTCAAAACCACTAGGCAAAGAAGCCATAATCTTCCAGGCTGAACTGCAATGGAGCTATGTATCCAGGAAAATTTAAGGAGAGCTCATCGCAACAAATCTATTTATAGCCTATCGAATAGTCAGGCGGTTCTAAAAGCCTTAGCATCTAATAAACACGGACTGCCTTTAAAACCTAATCATCTTGGGAAAAAAGGAACGATGTAATGTGGTTCCTAGGACATATGGGAATTACGGGAAATGAAGAGGCTGATCGCCTTGCAAAAAACGGCGCAGAAACAAATTTTATTGGTCCAGAGCCTTTCTGCGGAAAACCAAAGGGGCACTCCAACCCTATACTTAGGAAGTGGGTTGAACAAGAGTATGAAATCTACTGGAATAGACTTCAAGGCTTATCAATCTCAAAAAAACTAATCCTATACTAAATAATAATTATTTCGGGCGGAAACTGGGTGTATCACAAATATTCACGTTGCTTGCAATTTCAATGATAATTGGGTCGCTGCCATTGAGGTCGTTTTGAATTTTCCAGTTGCAATTGAGAGCAATGGGAGCCGAACAAATTGATAGATCGATATTAGTGAACGAATTGTGTGTGGAGAAATTGGTAGGGGAGCCGTCAAAAAGAACTACAGAGTTTGATGCTAGTGGAAAGTCTTCTACTTCTCTTCCTCTTCAATTAGTGCTGCCTGAGCCCCAAAGCGCACTGTAGCTGTTCAAATCACCTAGGATCAGTGAGGGTGTGGAGCAATTGTGAGTTAACATTTGTAGTGAGGATGCTGATAATATTTCATTGGGGTGGATGTAAATAGAATATATTGTAAGTTTGGTATGGTAGTCTATTTCTAATCCTATGTTTAGTAGATTGCCGTTAGTTTTCAGATGTTTCGAAGGAAGATTGCGTTTGCAAAGAATCACGATTCCGTCTTATTCTGTGGTTATCGATTCCACTGAAGGATTCTAAGAGACATGGTTTAAATTAGTGAGATAGATTTGGTATAGTTAAGATAAGTGTAATCTTGCGTATTACTGAAGAACAATAATGAAGTACACTAGATAAGTTATAGTTTTTTCTTTATAGTTTCTTCTTCTATAGCTTTATGCAGCAGAAACGGGTTGATTTTGGCTAGTGATTTATCACTTTTAGGTTTAATAACCACAAATTTGGGATCGTGAGCTTAGCGAAAAGTTAATGATTGGTAATGACGGGTATTCCTTGAATGAAGCATTGTGCTGTTTTTTCTGTATTGCTAGTGCCAGGCCACAATCCAGCTAGAAATCGGAAAGGTTATGCTCTCCAAGCCCTGCGAAGGAATCGCCCCTGCCCGGCCCATTGCCATAAGCCATCTGGGCGGCGTCATAAGCTAATTGAAAATGGATTTGTTGTAATTTATGGAGGTTTTTAATTAGGTTTGAAAAATTGTTTATTAAATAAGCACGCGGCACTTAAACACGGCGGTAAATTTTGTTATTCGCTTTTCTTCAGTATTCATCTACTCGCAAGAAAAACACGACCATCACTTATGGAGGCTAGTTGAATACTGCGAAAATCGCTAAATTCACTTGTTAGCCTTAATTTCGTTATCCTCGCTAAGAGTACTTATTTCTGTTGGCAAATTAATCGAAGCCAAATTGTTTTCATTATTTTCTAAAAGTACTTTGAAAATAACAAATTCTGGTACATACATATATCAGCCCCCTAGCATAATTAGGCAATGAAAAATCGCGGAGGCTGCTAACTTTAGATTTAAGGAAGCAGTTCGCAATTTCTCGGAATTGCTTGAAGATACAAATTTTATTTTGAAGTAACGAAATAGCAACAAATAAGTAACAAAATCTAAGCTGCTACAAGTGGGCTGCTAACTTATATGTACATGTTGATTATACGATGTTAGTATTTTATTTACTTCGAGATTAATCGAAAGTAAAGCCTGAAGTATTAATATGCTATTTCACGCGCTCATAGCTCTTTGCACCCATTCAAGTATAAACCATATCGTAAGTCTTACCCTTTACCATAAAGCAGCCATTAAAAGTACGGTAAGCTATAGATTTAAAATTTAAATTGCTTCCAGAATTTTCTCCGAGGAATTAAGGTATTGAGTATTTTATATCATGCCCGATTAAATAATCAGTTATGGTTGACTTTCTTCCAACGAAAATTGTTAAATATTTATAAATATCGCGAATGATTATTACATCAATGAGTGGCTTTTCTTTTGATAAATTATGTACAAGAACAAACGAAAAAAAAAAAAAAAATAAAATAAAATAAACAGAATTACAAAAGCTCTTAAATGTATAATATTTGAATGCCTTTTATTACAGAGTTTTTATAGAGTTCATTTTACATCTGGTGGCTAAAGTTACAGTCGAAAGTTAATCGAAGTTTAAAGTTCCTAAGTAAATTCAACGGGCTCTGGACTTGAATATTTTTAATGTCAATGAAAATCTTTATGTGTGTACGTTATTACGATTGAAAAAGAAAATATGAATAGAACTATTTTTCAAAATTATTTTTCTCTGAGATTAACTTGAAAGAAATTCACCAGCTTCCATTCAAATTTCTCACAAAAGGCGGGAGTCTTATTCCGTCCGAGGGGGGAAGAAGTGGAGTGATTGTAGATCTTTTGAAACAACTTTGTTTCAAATATTTTTAAAAGTTTTTGTTCAAATTTTCAAGTTAATAGCTTCTAACGTATTGTTGATCATTGATTTACCAAAAATGATCGAAATAATGCTTCTATAAGGGAAGGGGTAAAAATTTTAAAGATATTGAACCAGTTCGTAGCTTTTATGCATTTATTTGAAATGAATTCATCAAATTTTCGAGAATTTTCTTTTGATCAAAAATTTTGAATTTCCCTGTTTTCTCCTATACACCTGAAACACCTTGTGCACGTTAGAGCCCCACTTCGGAGTATAACAGTTTGGTTAAACTTATTTACTTTTATTCGAGTATATATTCACCATTCCTAAAAAGCGTTGTAATTGCTTAACGGAGTTTGGAGTTGGAAAATTCGAAATATCCTTTACCCTAGAGTTCAATGGGCATATTCCTCGATGGTTTATCTTGTAACCGAAAAAGTCAAGCTCTGTAGTACCAAAAATACATTTCATTGGATTAACAGGTATGCCATAAGCTGCTAATTTCATAAAAAGTTCACGTAGATGTTTTCTATGTTCTTCCACAGTCTTACTACCAACAAGAATATTGTCTAGGTATACGAAAATAAAATCCAGACCTTTAAGAACTTCATCTATAAGCCTCTGAAAAGTTTGAGCACAATTATTCACTCCGAATGTCATACGGAGAAATTCGTATAAGCCGAAAGATGTGATATCAGCGGTTTTGTAAACGTCTTCAGGTGCGACCGGTATTTGATGGTAAGCTCTAACCAAATCGATCTTAGAAAATATTGTAAACTTGTGAAGGTGCAACGAACAGTCTTGTATGTTTGGAAGCGGATATTTGTCGAAAATGTTAACTGAATTAAGGAGACGATAGTCGCAGCATGGTCTCCAATCCGATGAACCTTTCTTGGGCACCATGTGCAAAGGTGAGGCTACGGATGATGAAGAGGGTCGACATATTCCTAAATTTACCATTAAATCTAACTCATTTTTCGCTATATTGTATTTTTCAGTATTCAGCCTTCTGGGTCGAGATGTGGGCAATTATCCTTCGGTGTTGATACGATGCACAATGTTGTGTATTACAGGCGTATTGAAATTTGGCAGAGCCTTCACTGTAGGAAACTCATTGAGAATTGCGCCGAATTCGCCTTCTATCATGTGTATTTTAGGTGAACGAGATTTTACCCATTTCGAAATACATGGTATTGTGAGTTGACTTTGATTGTGCATTAATATTTTTGCATGTAAATCAACTGCAAGATTGAAATTATACAGGAAGTTTGCACCAATAATGGCGTAGTCTACTGATGCTACTATGAAATTTTAAGGAAATGGTTGAATTAATTTTAAGTCAATGGTCAAAAGTTTCGATCCATATGTTGTTATGTGTGCATCGTTTGCAGCAGTTAATCTTAAATCTAATTTCTTTTCATTTGAGGAAAAAAATTTGGGCAGAATTGAAACTTCTGATCCGGTATCAATTAGGAAATTTATTTCAGACTTTTTATCACGTACAAATAAACGGTGGGATTTAGAATTCGTCCTCGTTTGCCGCGGTCGAGGATAAACATACTTTTGAGTTGTGGAATTCGCAAGGTGGAATACATTTCTTAGCATCTGCTTGGTATCGTTTGTGATACCAACATACGTTACTTAGAAATTTTTTATTGTCGGTTTTACTTTAATATTTTAATAATAAAGTATTGGGATCGACTTGAAAAAAGAAAACATTTGCTACCCTGAAATTTTGTTTTTTCGCGTTTCATGACTAAAATAGCCTAAATAAACTGCCAACAAGTCGGGCGAAACTTTATTATTCTTGGGACAAGTTGCGGATGTGTGGAAAGTCAATATGCAGGTTAGAGTGGTTAGGGAAGGCTAAGTGAAAGGGAGTTCTTGGGCAGGGCTGTTGTCAATTTAACAATATTTCATTCATTTCTGCAAGTTTGGGTTTTTATGAGGGGAGGAGGAGGGGTAATAGTAAGGGTGGGTGGATGTTAATAGCTTTTTAATTAATTGCTTGAATCGCGTCCAATATCCTCTGTATAGAATGTGTTCCATAGACGAAGTTGCATAGAATTTTCATAGGATTCGGTGCATTTTACATTCACGAAACCAAACATTTGTATGGGAAGGAGTAGAGGAGGTAGAGGAATCGTAAAATTTGTGACGCAATTTTATTTCCTTTCTCTTGTAGTGTGCTTGTACAAAATTTCAAGTTCGTAGCTTTTAATTTGATGGTTATTAGTTGATTCAATAAAATAGGTAGAAATGATACTTTTGTATGGGAGGGAGTAGAAGGGCAAGCGCGATTTCAAAACTTTTAAAAAAATTTCATTTCAATTATTTTTATAAGTTTTTAGGCAAAATTTGAAATGGATAGCTTTTAAGAGTTAGCTGATAACTGATTTCTTAAAAATGCTCGAAAAAATAATTTTGTACGGGAGGGGGTAGAAGAGGTAGGGGAATTGCAAAATTTGTGACGCAATTTTATTTTCTTTCATTCGTAAGCTGCTCGTACAAAATTTCAAGTTCGTAGCTTTTAATTTGTTGGTTATTAGTTGATTTAATGAAATTGGTCGAAATCATACTTTTGTATGGGAGGGGGTAGAAGGGCAAGTGTGATTTTGAAACTTTTAAAATAATTTCTTTGCAAATATTTTTATAAGTTCTTATGCAAAATTTCAAATGGATAGCTTTTAATAGTTAGGTGATAATTAATTTCTTAAAAATGATCGAAAAAATAATTTTGTATGGGAGGGGGTAGAAGTTTTGAAGGTATTCGACCAGTTAATATTTTATACTTTTAGGGATTTTTTTTAAATGTATTTTCCAAATTTTCAAGTTTCTACCCTAAAATTACATCCCAGAATTTTCAGTTTTCGTGTTTATTTCGTTGCACATGGAACAGCTTGTGCCCATTAGACCGGGGTGGTCGGTTCATAACAATTGTGGATCAAATTATTATTTTTTTTCTATGTATATCAAATAGATGTATTCACATGCAAAATTTAAAGTTTCTATCTTTGAGCAGAGTCCTAAAAAATTCACTAAAAATTTTCGACATTTTTGCTTACCACCTCCCTCCCTTTACACCCCCTAACTTAAAATTTTTATCAAAATTATAAATTGCGTAGTTCTATAATCTGACGAATTTTTAATTTGATATCTGTACTCAATTTTGAGATATAATGATTTCTAATTTTGAAAAGTGCACCATTTTTCAAATGCTCCCCATTTCACCCCACTACTATTATGACCAAATTTTATATTTTTTTTGTATTTTGCTAGTATAGCTTAGTATATGTTTTAAATTTCAATTACATAGCTTAAGAGATAGTTGAGATATTAATTCTTAAGTGTTTTTCCTTGCACCCCCCCCCCTGACCCTTCCCCTTACAATAATAAGCCTATTTCTAAGCTAATTCTGGTGGATCTATACGCCATCTTAATTGTCCCAAAATATGAATTTTTTATGGTAAGTAGTTTCAAAGATATAACCATTTCAAAAAAAGATTCGGCCGACAATTTGTTTTTAGCCCCCCCTTTACGGACGCCAATGGATAAAAAAATTAAATTATTTTTGGAATATGTCTTACAGCTCTCTCTATACGTGTGCTGATTTTCATCTTTCTATCTGCATTCGTGGTGAAGATATTAGCAAGTGTATATTTCGCCCCCGCCTCCCCCTTCCACCCCACACTCCCCAAAATTTGGATAATGGAGCTCACTTACCAAGTTAATAACCCACCCAAAAATCAACATTCTACCTTTAACGGTCTTGGAGGTACGAGTCCATATGTACGGCGTACGGCGGGACGGATTTTTTTTTTTTGCTTTTTTAGGCTAATTTAGTCATGAAACGCGAAAAAACAAAATTTCAGGGTAGCAAATTTTTTTTTTTCTGTGTCGATCACAATATTTTATTATTAAAATAATAAAGTAAATCTGCGGCTGAGATGAAGCGAATGATTGTTGAAACTTATGGTAAGGGTGCTATTAGTAAAACAACGTGTCGCGAATGTTTCAACGATATAAAATGGGTCATTTCGACGTGGAAGACAAGGAGAGTTCTGGAGCGGGTAAGATATTTTAAGACACAGAATTAGAGACATTACTGGACGAAGATTCATGCAAAAGGTAACAACAACTTCCAGTTTCATTGGCCTTGACTCAAAAATACATTACACATCTTTTGAAAAATTGCAATACGACTAAAGACACAACAAAGTGATTTTGCTGCACGACAAGGCTAGGCCACAGGTTTCTCCCTGCAGAGCTCTATATTCATTCTGTAAGATCCAGGAGATAGGTATATGTAATATCAAATTGCATGAATTCTTTGTGGGATAAAGCCGTTGCGAAAACCTAGTATCAGCAAAGGCAGCCACAACTTTTAACACGTTAGTTTGTCCTTGTTCTCTACCAATACGCCAATCAATCTGCTCAAGTTGCAAACTTTTCAGCAAGATTTTTAATAATTCATTCACTTACAAAATCAATAAGCACGACGCTTCACATCATCTTCTTAAGAAGTCTCAATTCAATTTAGCTTGGAACATTTTCGAATGTAACCGAACTTCCACATTAATTCGCGAAATCGTACTTACTCTTTATTCAGTCTTAAGGGCATTTGTAATGAGTAGACTAAAGATATTACGATCTTTTGATTTCTTTGAGGAGCAGCAGTTTCATGCATAAGGCATTTGAACTTGCTGTTACGTGTCTTACCACAAATGTTATTTTCTAAAGTACGATTATTTAAGCTTACTCGTGTATTTATTTTATTTATCGTTTAATTATATCTACAAAGTTTATATCGGTTTTGGAGGCTAATTTTGTTATTTATTTTTGGTTGATTGCATTTACTATTTGCATTTAAATACTTTAGCCTGTAAATCACCTTCAGCTTAATTTTTATTTTTACAAACAAGACGTAAAATTCCAAATCTGTGTTTATTTATGGCATCAACAAATTGTCCACAAAAAGTGTGCTAATTATACTCTATATGAAATCTGAGAGTATTATAAGTTTGCCACAAAGTTTGTAACGCTAAGAAATAAGGATCCGAAAAAAAATGAATGATAAAGAAGTTCATATAATCACACAAAGATCTCAAAACCGAATGTCCGTCTGTCCGTGTCGTTTTTGGCTTGAGAACGCATCGATTTGAAATTCTGCACCAAATATTTATTTAGAATCATAAGTAAGATTAAAAACATTAGACGATTAGCTTTACCCTTTCTACCTCCTCCCATACAAAATGACACAATTTCACAATTCGACAATAAACGAATTTGTTAGAAAAGCATAAAAGCTATTTATCTGAAATTTGGAATATATTACTTTTATGATGATTTCGATCAAGTTTCGATCAGTTTTCGTACAAACTATTCGAGTCCACCAGGGAGGTGGTGGAAGGAAGCGGAGGACACAAAGATACATATTGTACTTTTTCATGAAATACTCCAAACAAATTTACTTAGTACATATAAAATTTATCGAACTGAAATTGTTTACTAAAAATTTATTTAGAATTATTAGTAATACCAAGAAAAACTAAGACGATTAACTTCAATCCTTCTACCCCCCTCCCATACAATATGACACAATTCAGCAACTTCACAAAAAGTCGATTTTCCTGAAAAGTATGAATGCTACTAATCTGCGATTTAAAACATGCAAAAGCATGATGTTTATAGTTATTTCTGACAAAGTCATTAACAACTCGCCCTTCTTCCCACTATCTCCCAAATAAACTGCACAATTTCACTAAATCCAATGCATAAATTTTTGAATCCTAAATTTTGTATAAAACATTTTGATAGTAACTCTAGCGTGATGTGAAAAAATAAGTTCAATGTCGTCACCTCTTCACCACTTCCCCTACAAAATTTCTTAAAATCAAAAAGTTTCTTTTTCATCTGGAATATTGCGCGATTGGGCTTTGAATCCAAAGCTCTTATACTTATTAGAATTATAAAAAACGTCATTAAATCGACTTTACCTCATTTAAAAAAAACAAAGCTTAAATATTTTACTACCTCACATCCTTTGAACGACATACGCTTTTAAAACAACACTTTCCTTCCAACTTGAAAATACATTACATACAATACCCATGTGTTATTACGACAATGGCTAGAAATTAATTATTAAAAAATTTTCTACTGCAAGTTTTTTTTTTTTTTCATTAACACTATTTAAGAACGAACAAAAGATGATTCAATAAGAAACTTGATGAAAAATTGTGTTCTATGCGACCTTTCCAAAAAAAAAGGGTTTTCATAAACTTTCATCTCGCACATAATTACAAAGTAAGTCATTATTTATTTTGGGTTCGCCCAGCTCTTTCCGTTTCGAGATGTTAAAATTTTTCCATTAATAAAATCCTTTAATGCCTTGAAGAACTCCCACTGAGCTGGCTATAAGTTGGTTAATTAAAAAAAATTCGTTTGTAATAAGTATTAAAGAGCGGTTTCGTTTGAAATTTTCGATAAAAGATTTAATTTCGACCGTCATAAATGTTAATTTTCTCAACTCTGGCATAATTGAAATGAAGATTACATTTATTATTAGAAAAAAATATCTTCAGGTAACTTAAGTTAAATAGTGCTTGAGTTAAGGTCCACTTGTACAAGTTTTCTGACACGATATGAAAAACTGGATAATTGATTAAGCGGTTACTTATTTATTTATTGATTTTATTTTCAAATTCATCAAAAGAAGTATTGTGATAAAAAAACAAATACATCGTACGAAATTTAAAATTTAAAACAAATAACAATCAGCAAATTATTTATCGCATAAAGCTGACTTTAACTGCATGCTAGATGAATTATAGCCAAATCGGCAGTAATTATTATTGAAAATATGCGAAAGAGATGCAATTGGTTCGTTTTATCCATAGTTCGTGCGATGATGCGGAATGAGAAGTGGCACATACATAATTTCTCGAGGATCGATGCGGAATACTAAAAGTTATGGCTTCGAGCAAATGCGGGAAATGAATTTCTCCTGAAATTAGTATAAATGTAAATGCAGCCCTAAGGATAATCCGTCTATTCTCAAACGACTCTAGAGAAAGGAGTTTAAGGCGCTATTCGTAAGGAGGAAGACACAATGTATCAGACCATGGAAGGTCCCTTAGGGCAAATCTTAAGAACCTTCGCTGTACAGACTCTATCCTACTCTTATGTTCCTCGTAATACGGAGCCCTAAACCTGACAATACGCACAAAGTCTAAAGTATAAAGACTTAGTTATGTAAGGATTATTGAAGTACTTGCTCCATTCCTTAACGAATCCCCAAACGTAATTGGTCTTACCGATTTGTAGTTGATATGATCGTCAGACGTCAAAGTCCTTGTCTGTTGTAGTCAAAAATTTTACGATCGCCCCTCCAATACAAAAGTATGATTTCGACAAATTTCAATAAATCAACTACTACTCAACGAATTAAAAGCTACGAACTTGAAATTTTGTACGAACACCTTACAAGAGAAATAAAATGAAACTGCATCTCAAATTTTACGATTTCCTTACCTTCTCTATCCCCTCTACCCCCTACTCATCCTGTGGGATGGGGGCAGTAGAATTCACCCACAGCCAGTCCTGCTTGCCATAAAAATGGCAAATGGACACTCACTGGATCATGGGCTTATCACCCGTGATCTTAAGACCTAACTTATACGAGAAATGGATACAGCGCCTTGGATACGGTCTGATTCTACGGTAACGACTTTTGGCATTCGAAAACGGACTATGATTGGCTTCTGGAACGTTCGAACATTAAATAACGGGGGATGAGCTAGCATTACTCGGTCCTTGCACCGCCAATCGGTGATCGACCGTGAAATGGAGAACTATAACATCCAAATCTCGGGCTTGAGCGAGATTAGGTGGACAGGATCAGGAAAAGATCGAACCCCTAGCGGAAACACTATTCTGTACATTGGCCCTGAAAGTGAAGCCAAAAATGGCGTGGCGTTCGTCCTTACACCGAGAGCGAGAAACAGTCTCATTAGCTGGGAACTAATCTCGGATAGGATTATCGTCGTCAGGCTCAGGACCAGTGTCAGAAACGTCACAATTCTAGGGGGAGGAGTTTCATAGCCAACTGAGTGCTACCTTCGAATGTTTTCCAAGAGGTGATATTATTATCATCTCAGGAGATATGAACGCTCAGGTAGGACCAGACAACACTGGACTAGAACACGTCATGGGAAGGCATGGTGACCCTTGGGTCGACGCGTCACGACCTTGTTTTAAGAGACCCGAAAATGGCGAATTATTTGTGGAGTTTTGTAGTATTTGGCAAATTGTCATCGGAGGACCCTTTTGCCACACAAAAGTCATCATAAAACACCTTGGGTTTCCCCTGATGGTGTTACTCAGAATCAGATCGACCATTTGGATATAAGTCGCCGATGGAGAAGATGTCTCCTCGATGTGCGAGCGAAACGTGGAGCTGGCGTGAAGAGCGATCACCACTTGATGGTTGCCTGCTTGAGATTTTGTACAACGGCTATCCGACGACCACAAATTCTTCAAATGAAGCGCAAGCTTAATGTGGATAAACTCAGAGATCCCAACAAAAAACGCGAATACACCCCTATTCTACGCGAAAAGTCATCCACATTGGGTGAATATGAAATGCGCACACTGGACGCCAATTGGGAGGCAACCAGAAACACTTTTCTAACTAGTGCTGAAGAATCTGTGGGATATGTGCAAAGTGGTGAGAAACCCTGGATGTCTCAAGATACATCGGATAAGGTTGGTAATCGGAAAAAAAGCCAAAATGGCTATCATGTTTCAGCCCGATGCCAACGAACGAACGCCCGACCTGAGGCGGAACTACCGCGATGCTCATATACAGCTTAAAAAGGCTGTTAGACGCGACAAGAGAAAGGCCATTGAATATCTGGCAAACAAGGAAGAATCTGCGGCTTACCTTGAGGACATGGGTTCACTATTCAAAATCATGAAACAGTTTTCAAACAGGAATTTTACCGTCAATCACCTGGTGAGATATGTCAATGGAACTCTCCTTAATATGAGTGAACACCAGTTGCGGCCATGGATGGAATACTTCTCTGATATTTTTAACATCTTGTCAGAGGAAGGTATTCCAGAAACAGAACAACTACCAAACATCCAACCGCAACAATCCTCTATTAGAAACGATCCCCCAGATAAGGCAGATAAGGAATAGATTGTTTCTGCCATTCGGTCAATGGCGGAAAGGAAAGCTCAGGTATAGACGGACTACCAACCGAACTTCCCAAAGCGGACCCGGGAATAACAGCCGATATACTCCTCCCACTCTTTACTGAGGTGTGGAATGAAGGAAGATATCTGACTGAATGGAAGAAGGGCGTCATTCTGAAAATTCCAAAAAAGGGCGATCTTCGGGATTGTGGCAATTGGCGTGGTATGTGTCTACTTACTCCCGTATCAAAAATTATGGCTAACGTAATTCTCAATAGGATTAGCGAGATCGTCGAGAGTACTCTCGAAGTTTATCAGGCTGGATTCCGTAAAGGGTCGTCTTGCACCGACCACACAAATACCCTACGGATAATATTAGAGCAGTTAGCCGAAATGGGTTCGCCACTACATCTCATGTTTGTGAACTTCGAGAAGGCTTTCGACAGCGTTAAGCGAGATTACATATGGAATGCTTTGCGTAGGCGAGGTATTCCAGATAAGGTCATAGCTATGATTAAAGAATCCTACGAAGATGCAAGGTGTCGCGTCTTGCATAGAGGAGAACTGTCCGAGAGCTTCCCTGTGCGAACGGGTGTCAGACAAGGCTGCATATTATTACCTGCCCTGTTTCTGGTGGTAATAAATGACATCTTGAAAGCTGCACTGGAAGGTGGGGAAGGTAAAGGTCTTCAATGGAGACTATTTAACATCTTAAGTGACCTTGATTATGATGATGATTGCACATAACCGTTCGGAGAGTCAAATGTTCGCTCGTTGCAATCTAAATGCAAAGAGACGGGACTGAAAATAAATGTGCGATTGTTCTTAACGGGCAGGATGTGGAAGAGGTGCACGATTTTTGCTATCTCGGAAGCATTATCAGCATGGACGGCGGAGCCGAAAAGAATGTTGAGGCTCGGCTAAATAAAGCTCATCAGGCCTTCGGTATCCTTTCCCCTTTCTGGAGGTTAAGAGAGATCTCCCTTCGCACGAAGCTGCGAGTTTTTGACGCATGCGTCAAATCCGTGTTGTTATATGGTTGCACTACGTGGAAAGTGACCGTTCGACTTACCAAGAAACTACAGACTTTCGTGAACCAATGGCTCCGACGCATTTTAGGAACATTCTGGCGAGAAGTGATCTCCAACGACGAACTTTGGAGTACAACTGGCCAGACTAATATAGGTGTTGAGATTCAA
The DNA here is from genome assembly GCA_963669355.1 of Chorisops tibialis. Classification (NCBI taxonomy): domain Eukaryota; kingdom Metazoa; phylum Arthropoda; class Insecta; order Diptera; family Stratiomyidae; genus Chorisops; species Chorisops tibialis. The sequence continues at coordinate 88,308,755 of OY770262.1, read as the reverse complement.
AGGCGGAAGTGGCAGTGGATCGGTCATACTTTGAGGAAACTAGAACGAAACATCGCCAAACAGGCTCTGGATTATAATCCTCAAAGAAGCGAGCAGTTGAGCAGTAGGCCAGAGGAATGAACAAGTTTTGGCAACAGCTTAAGGCCGATGCTCAGGATCGGACCTTGTGGAAGGGAGTTGTTTCTATTCTATGCCCCTATAGGGGGTCTTAACAGGAATTTGATTTTGATTGATCTACCCCCTCCTATACAAATGTTTAGTTTCGTGAATGTAAATTACACCGAATTTTATGAAAATCTATGCAACTTCGTCTATGTAACTGACATTCTATACTGAGAATATTGGACGTGATTCAAGCAATCAATTAAAAAACTATTATCATCACCCCACCGCCTCCCCTCATAAAAACCAAAATTTGCATAAACGAATGAAATATTGATTACATGTAAAGGAGCTATTGATCGTATTCGCAATTAAGTGTTGCATTGACAGCAACCATTCCCTAAAGGGGATTCCACTTGTGAAAGGGGGTTCCACTTAATCTTCCTCAACCACAGAATAATAAATTAGAATGATAATTTACTGTACTCGTTGCAATATAAATTGAAAGTAGTCATATATTGATGAATTCTTTCTTAAATAAAGAAATGGAATTGAAGTTTGAATATCATGAGTCTTGACATATCTCACACACAGTGTAATAATTTCAACAAGGCAATGTATCAATTCCTTGAAAATAACCGAAGTTGCATTCATTAAATTCAACACGAAATGTAGATATTTCTACCATGTCCTGCACAAATATTAACATTTTCTGTTGTAAACATTTGCTATGACATATTTTTTTATTTATTCAACTCGTTCCCATTTCATCTAGAGCATCGCGTGGTGAGGCATTAAATCCAATCATAATTCTGTTCTGTTTGTAACGAAAAATCCGGATATACGTAGTCGAAAGTATTTGAAAACTTTGTACAACTAATGTCAACCTGTGAACCATTTTTCGGAGCACTTAAAACGAAATTAGTAAAACGACTAATTTGGCAGTGGTCGATCGGCCAGGAACGAAAACCGTGCTGTTGATTATTACACGTTCTTTGACCAGAAAGTAAAACTTTTCAGTATTGTTGCAAACTTTTCAAGGATTGTTGATAACTTTGAATTTGGCGTGTAGTTTTGAGCATTATTCGTTCTGCAATTTTTCTGGATTGGTAAAATTAATGATGTTTATCATTCCTCTAATAATACACCCGTTGACACAGATAGGTTAAAGAGTATGTTTTGCGGAACTTATAATGACTGAGCATAATCAGCCAGTTGTTGAAATTTAGTTGATTTGGTCACACGAAACCAAAAAAACTAGCAATGACCCAATGCTCCCTATATTTCCCCACGAAATGTTCTGCTTAAGTAATGGAAGAGTAATATCACCTGGTATAACATACGCAAAGAAGTCACTCATTTTGACACCAAGCTTCTCTTTATCGCGGTATTAGTTAATGCGTAGCAATGCTAATTTATGACACATCTGACCTTCTTCAAGAGTTTGATGTCGATAATATTGTTCCATATTGGTTATCAGCTAATTAGAATGTTTCTCGCTTTCACTGTATTTTGACGAATGAAAAGCCAATTATCCGATGAGAGTCCATTTGCCGTTGTTAGGGCGAGCAAGACTGACTGCGGGTAAACTCTACTGCCTAATCTCAAAGAGAATGATTTTGTCATTCGTCGCTTTTTGCAATAAGCAAGCATTATTCTTCTTCAATAGCACTGCAGCTTAAATCGGGCCTGGGCATCATGTCTTTCGGGTTCCTTAACATTTTCATTACTTATTGTGGAAGGGTTTTGAAAAAAGTGATAGACATTGCTGAAAAGGCTATTGAAGGCATTAGATGGAAAAATAGTTCTAAAGAATACTGCGCTATAATAACACTAGATGTCGAAAATGAGGTCAATTCGGTGACATGGCCACATATCATGAATGCTCTACTAAAATTGGAAACTCCAATATACCTCCTACGAATGGTCAGGAGCTAGGGTGTAGCCTAGTGGGTAGCGTGTTGGTCTTGTAATGCGGAGGTCGTGAGTTCAAGTCCCGGTCGGCGCAATATATAATTCCAGCACATTGCCTGCTTGGATATGCCTTGGTCACCTCAATATACGAAAATGGAAAATTCGTAGAAAGAGGGCTGTGCGAAGAGCTAAAAACCTTTCCACAAGAAGTAATGAAAAATGTTAAGGAACCTGCATGTCAGGAGGCCAAGGTCCGATTTGGGCTGTAGCGACATTGTAGTAGTAGTAGTAGAATGGTCAGGAGCTATCTCGCAGATAGAGTATTACTATATGATACCAAAGAATTAGTGAAGAAGTATAGCATAACATGCGGAGTCCCACAGGGCTCAGTACTAGGACCCGTGTTATCGAATATACAATATGATGACATCTTACGACTTCCAATACCAAGAGGCGTACAAATAGTTGCGGATGATATAGCAATTACTGTGGAACCGAAAGACTTACAGACCATCAACAACGTAAGCACTAACGTGTTTTCTGACATTAAGAACTGGCTTAGAGCCTCTAATCTAAAGCTAGCTGCACAAAAAACAGAAGCAGAGAAGAAGAAAGCACATAATGTTAAATATAGATGGACTTGAAATCGTATCCCAACCCTCCATTAAATATTCGGATTCTATGATTAACGCAAGATTATCCTTTAAGATGAACATCGAAACTATCGGCGCAAAAGCAGGATGACTGAACTCCGCCATATGCAGAACAATGGCGAACATTGGAGAATCCAGCCAAAACAGGAGGATACTTCGTTCAAGAGTGACGCGAAGTATCATAATGTATGCAGCACCGATATAGAGTGAAGCACTGCGATAAAAATTTTACGCGAATATGTTAGAAAAAACCCACAGAGTAAGTGCGTTAAGGGTTTGCATTGGATTTCGCACAATCTCATATGACGCTGCGAATGTTATAGCTGTCATACTTTCGCCAGACATACTAGCTGGCGAAGCACAACGATTATATCTCAAAAAGAATACGATAAGCCGAGGCTTAACAGTGAAAGAGAAAAAAAAGAGCAACGGATAAGTACCAATGACTGGCAACTGCAATGGAATAAACAAAGGCCAAAGGATGTATAGACTCATAAGAGACGTAGATAAGTCGGTTGGACGGAAGCATGGTGAAGTAGATTATTACATGACCCAATTTCTGTCAAGTCATGGCTGTAACAGAAGCTATTTGCACAAATATGGCCTATGCGTCATGTCCAAGCTGTACAGATGCAATAGAAAGCGCAGAGCACGTATTCTTTCACTCCTTAGTCTACGAAATGGACAGAAGTAGAGTCCAGGACATCGTTGGAGAAAATATTAACCTCGACAACATTATCCCACATATGCTGAGCAGCAGAGAACTCTGTAATGTGGTGACTGAGATGTGCGTGACAGTTTTCACCGAGCTTTCAGGAGACTCGAAAGACTACGTATGGAACTATCGGAAACAGAAGTACCTACAATAGATAGAACAGTTGGTAGTTGAATAAAATAGGCGGTGACATATACAAGGCGACATAAGACATTACATGTGACAGTAAATTGACGTTTCAGCCTTATGCTCCTCCCTCCTCCGGACGAAACTGTAGTCCTAGGGGGTAATAGGTTAGGCGAGGGTTTTTTTAGCGGGTTTGAGTCCCGCACTTCAAAGCTTTCAATGCTTCTCCCCGCATTATAAAAAAAAATACCACTTGGGTGTTAGTGCTCGAACCAAAACTAAAGAGAAAAAGGCGCAAAAGAATAAAAAGCATTTGAAATGAAACGCAAAAAAAAAACAGCGATTTCAAAATTAAAGTGAAAAAAATGCTCCAGCGAAGAGTGTATCCCTCCGGCTGGTGCACTAGTAATAACGTCCCATTAACATGTGACATCTGCAACCGCAAGAACCGGTTGTTGTGCTTCCAAAAAACGGTTCCGAGTGGCAAGTTATTTAACGTATGAAAATCATCTTCAGAACAACGGATAAGCGAAAAATACTTGCTGAAAAGAAGTCAAATTCTAATAATTATTATTCTATTTTTGGTGACACCGGAAGAGATATTAATCCCAATATTCATAATAGTGACGAGAGTAACAAAGAGCAAATATTAAAAAGAATACTGATATTGAACTCTACACTCACACCCAAAACAGGAAAGAATAATATCTCTCTTAGTGAAAGGTATTGACCACAGTTATACAGAAAAAGAGATTAAAGACGAACTGGAAGTTGTTCTTCCACATGACTGAAAGTTAAAACCTTTTCTACTCCAAAATCCAGAAAGAACGAAAAGCTTTTGGACATGTTTATTGTGCAAGTACCCTGGAATATCAGCTGGAGACTTCATTGCTATTCCATACCAACTCCATTCCAGAATCTCCTGGGAAAAGCTTAAAACTGGTGGCATCATACAGTGCCATTGTTGTCAGTGTTTTGGATACGTTTCAAGAAATTGTGCTATTAATTACAGATGCGTTAAGAGTCTGAATAATCACCTTTCAGGTCAATGCACCAAATCGGTAGACCTACTTCACTCTGCATACTATGCCGATTATAAACAGCCTCGTCATCCCGCTAAATTAATAATTGGGACCAAAAATGGGTTATCAACAACAATGTTAAGCGCAAAAGGTCATTCAGTAGAAAAGATGAACCGGCTCAAAGCACTTCGAAAGCCAATATTCATCAAAAACATAAAAGAATTATGATTAGGCGTAGAGCCCAATCATATGATACTCTAGATGAAATGAGAAAGAGTTCAATGTACCGGAAAATATGTCACCTCCAATTCTTTTAAATAATTAATAGTGACTTTTGTATGGGAGGTGATAGAAGAAGAGGAGGAAGGTTTGTAATTTTTGGATATGACACCTAATGTGGCATGCAAAATATTTCGTGCTGAATTTAAGGTTTGTAGCTTTCATTATTTTCAATTGGACATAGTTTTCCTGAAATTGAGGCATTTGTATGGGAGGTGGCAGAGGAAGTGAAGCGTTTAAGATGATTTTGAAACTGCTTATCATCATCCTTATCACCACGCTTTGATTCAATTTCAAATTCTATAGTTCTAATATATTCGAAGGAGAAATGCTTTTCTTGAATTTATAATACAGATATTTGTATGGGAGGGGGTAGAAGGAGTGAAGAGGAGCTGATAATTTTTTTTAGCATTTATTGCAATTATTAAAAAACAAATTCTGGCAAAATTTTAAGTTTATACTTTTTCTAGTTTTAATGGAAATTGATATAAAGCACTTAACAAAAATTATACATTTGTATGGGAGGGGGTAGAAGGAGTGTACGGATCAAAACACATTTTTTTCTCGCTATTGATATTTCTATTTTTATACTTCATGCAAAATATCAAGTTGATAGCTTTAACACTTTCGAAGAAAAATAATTTAATTTAAATTTCAAAATTTCGTGAAATTTGTATGGGAGGGGGTAGAAGGAGTAAGGTGAAGTTGATATTTTTTTTAATTCTGATTTGAATTATAATAAAATTATTTCTGGCAAAAATTCGTTTTTATAACTTTGCTAGTTTCAATGAAAATCGAAAAACTGCATTTTTCAAAACTATGCATTTGTATGGGAGGGGGTAGAATAAGTGACGGGATTGGATCAATTTTCCGTCATATTAATAACATTTATATCATATTACTTTGACCTAAATTTCAAATCGATAGCTTAAATAGTTTCAAAGAAAAATCAATTTCTGAAAATTTCGGAATTTCGTGAAATTTGTATGGGAGGGGGTAGAAGGAGTGGGGGGATATGGCCCGTTCACGAACTTAAAGTTTCTTTTTTGCTAAAAATGACACACAACAAATTTCAGCATGATAGCTCAAAGCGTTCGAGAGTTATGCTGTAGACAGACGGACAGACGGACAGACGGACAGACGGACAGACAGCAACTCGGAATCGAAGTTTTTGAGCGACAAAAAATATTTCTGTACCCTTGGCGGCTCCGTGCGAGCATTATTTCTTAGCGTTACAAACGGTAAGGCAAACACAATATACTCTCAGATTTCATCTAGAGTATAAAAAAGTATGAAACATTAACTAGTTGCATACCTTTATTTCTACACTTCTACCACCTCCCAAGCAAAATTTTTTTTTCGACCATTTCTAAGACATCAATTATCACCTAAAAATTAAAAGCTATCATTTTGAAATTTTGCACACAAACTTTTGAAAATAGTAGAAACGAAACTGCGTCAAACGTTTTGAGATCGCATTTGCCCTTATACCCCCACCCATACAAAAGTGTGATTTCGACCAATTTCAATAAATCAACTAGTAACCAACAAGCTGAGAACTTGAAATTTTGTACGAGCACCTTACAAGAGATATGGAATAAGACTGCATCACAATTTTTACGATTCCCTTACCTCCTCTCCCCCCTCCCATACAAAGAAATGGTTTCATAAATGTAAAATACACCGAATTTTATGAAAATTCTATGCAACTTCGTCTATGAAACTGACATTCCATACAGAGAATATTGATCGTAATTCAAGCAATCAATTAAAAAGCTATTAACATCCACCTACCCTTACTATCATCCCTCACCACTCCTTTCATAAAAACTCAAACTTTCATAGATAAACGCATGAAATATTGATTATGTAATTGATTGATTGATTATGATAATATTGGAGCAGTAGCCGAAATGGGTTCGCCACTACATCTCATGTTAGTAGACTTCAAGAAGGCTTTCGACAAGCGTTAAGCGAGATTATATATGAAATGCTTTGCGTAGGAGAGGTGTTCCAGACAAGGTTATAGGTATGATTAAAGAATCCTACGATGATGCAAAGTGTCGCGTCTTACATAGAGGAGAGCATTTCGAGAGCTTCCCTGTGCGAACAGGTGTCAGACAAGGCTGCATATTATCACCAGCCCTATTTCTGGTGGTAATAAATGACATCTCGAAAGCTGCACTGGAAGGTGGGTAAAGGTAAAGGTCTTCAAAGGAGACTATTTAACATCTTAAGTCACATTGATTATGCTGATGACGTGTGTTTGCTTGTTATCTCGGCATCATTGACACCATGAACTGCGGAGCCGAATAGGATGTTGAGGCTCGTCTAATTAAAGCTCGTTAGGCCTTCGGTATCCTTTCCCCTTTCTGGAGGTTAAGAGAGATATCCCTTCGCTCGAAGCTGCGAGTTTTTTGGCGCTGCGTCAAATCCGTGTTATTATATGGTCATACTACGTGGAAAGTGACCATTCGACTTACCAAGAAACTACAGACTTTCGTGAACCAATGCCTTCGACGTATTTTAGGAATACTCTGCCCAGAAGTGATCTCTCTGATGGCAGTGGATCGGTCATACTTTGAGGAAATCAGAGCGAAACATCGCCAAACAGGTTCTGGATTATAATCCTCAAGGAAGACGTCGGGTCGGTCGACCATGTAATACATGGAAGCGATGGAAGCGATGGAAGCCAGAAGAATAAACAAGTCCTGGCAACAGCTTACGACTGATTCTCAGGATCGCGCCTTGTGGAAGAGAGTTGTTTCTGTCCTATGCCCCTGTAGGGGTTCTTAACAGGAATTCGATTGAAATGTACATTAATTAAAAAAATAACTAATCTCTAGTACTTATTTTTAAGATAACATTTCTCTAAAACTAATTTTACGATAAAGTAATGTTTAATAATCGTGCTTGTGAAAATTATTCTAGAAACTAGTATTTCATAAAATTCCAAAATAAAGTTTTAAAAATATTTTTCGCTACTTGGCACCTTTCAATTTCTGATGAGTATCACAGCTGATTTTGACATTACAGTATTATAGTCATGGCCTGCTTTATATGATACAACACCAGCCAACCCAACCGGAAAAAAAATCTAAACGAAAATTAAATTTAAGCACAATGAGAGATTTTTTCTCTGTGAAAAAATACTTCAATTTTGTTCGTGTTCATATACAGATCAGCGCGTATCCACAGTTTTCATCTAAGGCTCATATATGGGTTCAGCGCATCTAGTATCTAGTTTTCATCTAAGCTCGTGCTACGTCGGTTGTACGGTAAATCGAAAATGCAATAGCTTGAAGCAAGAGCAATCTGACAGATTTCTAACATTTGAACATTGCATTTCGGCTGTGTCCTGGAAAATTCATCAACTTGTAATTCCGATGGCTCTTAAGCTCCGGGCAGGAATTGCAATTTGGCTAAAAGCAAAGATCACACAGCTAGGACTGTACATAGTATCAATCTATAGAAGATTACCAAGAAATATTCTGTTGTTTCCTAATACTGATAGATAAAATCAATTTTCTAAAAAAAACCCAGCTTTGGTGTTCTAATTTCAGTTTAAGAGGTACACACAGAGAAAAAACGATAAATTGCAACGCTTTACCTAATACTCGAGACATGAAATCGATATCACGTGCAAAAACGTAATCGAAACTTAAATCTCTGCACTTTGTGATACAACAATTTGTTTTTCACCTGCCAGAAGTTGGCAATGTTCTATGTTCCCGCTCGTAGTTCCTTACTCTCAGCTTATCCTCAGGACTTATCTCATTAATTTGGTTATACTCGTTCGTGTTGTAAAAAGATTGGCGAAAATTTGTTAAGAAACAATGAACAGATCCGATAAGAAAATCTTATATACCGTTGAAACGAGAATGGGCGAATGCGAAGAGGTGGAAATAATTAATAAAGTCAAGGTATAATAGCTTTCCACGAATTCGCCGTTCGTGCGTTTAAAACAAAACTTAGGATTTAAATATATTCAGGGAAATTTCAGAGAATGAATCATAAAAATAATGACTGGTACATTTTAAAAGTTAATGCATTGCTAGAAATCACAATTCCCGCCTCATTACAACAAAATTGTAAACTTTCTCCCAACCACTCTATTGCTTACTTACTAAAGTAATATATTTATTACCGATATTTTAATTCAGATAAAACTACAAAGCCTAAAATTAAGCGTCTGCAGGATTTTCGCCAGGGGAGGAAACATTTTCAGAATGACAGGATTGTAGGGCCTTAATTTCTAAACACATTTAATAAAACATAACAGGACTATGATTAGGCGTAAATCCTAATCATTCGATACTCTAGATGAAAAAGAGACTTTTTTGATTTTCAGAAATTTTATATGGGGAGTGGTATAAAGGGTAACGACATTGAACTAATTTTTTTCACATCATGCTAGAGTTGTATCAAAATGTTTTACTGAAAATTTAAGCTTCAAAAATTAAATAGTTACTGACAAACTGAATGTATTGGATTTAGTGAAATTGTGTAGTTTGTATGGGAGGTGGCAGAAAGAGTAGGGAATTCTTAATGAATTTCTTAGAAATAACTATAAACATCATTCAACCGCCACGCAGGTCATTAGCATTCATTCTTTTCAAGAAAATCGACTTTTCGCAAATTTGTGAAGTTGTATCATATTGTACAGGAGAGGGTAGAAGGAGGCATCTAATTTTTTTTGATCTTGCTAATAATTCTTAATAGATATTCAATGCTCACTTTCAATTAATTTTATACGTACCGAGTAAATTGATTCAGAGGATTTCATGAAAAGGTGTAGTTTGTATGGGAGGTGGTGTAAAGAGTATCAAATAATTTGTATAGAGTAGATTGAAATCATCATAACAATAGTATTTTCGAGAAAATCCATTTGCTGAAAATTTCGGAAATAGTTTCATTTTGTATGGGAGGAGTAAAAAAGGTGGAGCGATTCGGCCCGATCACGAACATGACCTTTTCACAAAAACAATGTCTATTATACAGCATTTGAGCTTCCTAACTCAAAGCGTTCTCAAGCTAGAGAGCGACCAGACGGATGAACGGACCGACATCCGGTTTCGAGATTATTGAGCGAAAACAAATATTTCTTCACCCTTGGTGGTTCGAGCAGCATTTCAAGGCGTTACAAACTTCAGAGCAAACTTTTAATGCTCTCAAATTTCATCAAAAGTATAACAAGTGAAACATTCGCTTTTACTCTGCTCGTAATATTGGGAGAAGAACAAAATAAACGCGAGAAACGCTACGAGTTTAGGGTGCATCCATAAATGGAAGAGTATGATTTTTAAAACATCAACCTAGGCTTACGGGTCACCTCTTAATATTGTAGCGTACGGTCAAGTCGGCTTAGAGGGGAAAAAAATGAAACGAAATTTAAAAACATGCAAATTATTTGAGAAAGGAATTACAGAATAAATAATTTCGAAGAATATTTCTTCTGAATTTTTGAATGCTATAAACTCTAGCAAAAGCTGCAGCGTGTATTCTACAGTTTCCTTGCTTGAGGTAGAATGGACTCTATTACTTTATTATTCTAATAATAAAATATTGTGATCGGCACAGAAAAAAAAATTGAAACTCTGAAATTTTGTTTTCTTCGCGTTCCATAATTAAATTAGCATAACTAAATAACTAAATTGCCAATAAATCGGGCGCAATATTATTATTCTTCAGACAAGTTGAGGACGCGTGGAAAGTCAATATGCAGGTTAGACTGGTTAGGGAAGACTAAGTGAATGCGGGTTCAAGGGCAAGGCTTTTGCCAACTTAACACTTAATCGCGAATACGATCAATAGCTCCATTACATCTAATCAATATATCATTCAAACAAGTTTGGGTTTTTTATGAGGGGAAGGGCGATAGTAAGGGTGGGTGGATGATAATTTTTCAATTGTTTGCTTCAATTACATCCAATATTCTCTGTATAGAATGCCAGTTTCATAGACGAAGTTACATAAAACTTTCATAAAATTCGGTGTATTTTACATTCATGAAACCGGAGGACATTTGTAGGGGAGGTGAGGGAATTGTAAATTTTTTGATGAAGTTTTATTTTGTTTCTATAGTAAGGTTGTTACGGTTTTTCCCCGTTTTGGAAAAACGTAAAAACTCAAACCCCTGCACCAGAGGGGCGGAACGCTGCCTGTCCGGCCAACCCGTTGAAGAAGGGTCGTGGGCGCCAGTGGCTCGTAATTTAGGCGGCGTTCCTCTTAATCTTAACTCGGACCGAGCCACAGGTCCGGGAAAATTATCAAAAAGTAGAGAAATTATTCTTCCGCGAAAGGCAAGACACTGATCACAATTCTTGGGGTTCGAGAATTCAACACTAGAGTTATCGTTTAAAACATAATCGAATTTTTTATTTAATTCACTGATATCTTAATCCTATAGTTATTGTCACTAGCAAACCAAAAATCTTATTCTAAAAAAATAATAGTCTTATCGATTACCTTAATCCTATCTTAACTTAGCACTTCGTTGGGGCCCGTCGTTGCGTATCCAGCGTTGTCCCCCGAATCTGCTTCGCTGGTTTTCCAGTATGAATCGCTTTCTTACTGTCCCTCGAATCTGTTTGTAGTTTCTGATCGCTTTCTATCACCAATCGCTTTATCGCTGCTCGTCGAACCTGCTTCACTGGTTTTCTTCAGTTCCTTCACTACTCTACGTTACTCCTCGCCACCGACTTGTGGCACTTTTTCAAATATCAAAAACACACTTTTTAAATTTGCGACGGGTAGAATTTTACCAACTACTCTGGTTCAGATTTGGCGATCAAAGAGGACGTTATTTTCCCCATGACTTTCCGCCTAAACTCTTTGCGGGAAAAATCGTTCGGTGATTCCCAACCGTTTTTAATTAACCCCGGTCATCACCCTCATCGAGGTTCGATCGAGTTCATCTTTTTCGTCATTCGCCGCTCTTATAAATATTATCAAATTTTCCCCTCCGTATCAACGTAACTTTTCTCGTCGAGTGGGTAACGCTGGTTTATCTCCGACTCCGAACCGCGGCTAGCGCCCCTCGTGACGCAATTGCGACTCGTATCAACTGACAGTTCGCATTTGTTTACTTTCTGGTTTTAAGTGTAGCCGCGATAAATGTAGTTTTCCGTCGGTTATTTGTGAGTTATTCCAGGTTCTCTACAATGATTTTAGTGAATATGGTGCGCCGACTTTCACCCATGCTGCCCCAATCGTTCCAGGTAAGTAGTTCGGTTAGCCCTTGGTATCTACTGTTGTCGTGGGTTGGCAATCGACGTGTCAACCAGTAAGCTGCAGATCGCGCTCCACGTACCAAAATCGCCGACTGTGATGTTTTGGTTGGGGATACTCCTCCGGGTTTTCGTCCGCAAAGTGAGAATCCGTGTTAAGTGTTTGCGCTCGCGTTGTTGTCTTGCTCGTGATGTTCTGTGACCGCCGGGTTTTTATTTGCAAGCGAAAATCCGTGTACTATTTGCACTCGCGTTGCTGTTTTGTTTGTGACGTTCTGTGACCGCCGGGTTTTCGTCTGCAAGCGAAAATCCGTGTAAAGTATTTGCACTCGCGATTTTGTATTGTTTTGATCGTGATTGCCGATTGATCGAAATTACGCGCACTCAGGGGCTATTTTTGGTTGAACATAAATTTATTACAGAGGCTTAGTTTTCTTGCCTGTCTTGTGCTGTCTTTTACTATTTTATTTTTAGGTGCGAGTTAATCAGCATCAGTAATGCTGAAGGCTGTTACGGAAGGTACGGCCTGATCGTAATCGAGGTAAGTGAGTTTTCAAATTTCAACACTAAGTATGTAGTTCTAACTCATTTCTTTTCTTTATTTTAGGTATCGACGCTGGTATTACGGATGGCCGTAACAAGGTGCTCGTAAAAAATTTAGAGTTCGTAGCCTTTAATTTGTTGGATATTAATGGATTTATTGAAATTGGTCGAAATCATACTTTTGTATCGGAAGGGGTAGAAGGGCAGCCCCGATCTCAAAACTTTTGACGCAATTTCGTTTGAAATATTTTTAAAAGTTTTTATGCAAAATTTTAAGTTGATAATTGATTTCTTCAAAACGGTCAAAAAAAATAATTTTGTATGGGATTTCGCAAATTTCCAAGTTTGTACCTTAAAATTTCGTTCAAAAATTTTCAAATTTTCTGTTTTTTTTTTATTGCACATGAAACACCTTGTGAACATTACACCAGGGGGATCGGTCCATAACATTGTGCGATAAATTATTATTTTTTCATGTAAATCAAATAGATGTATCCAAATGAAAAATTTACACATTGTATCTTTCACCAGAGCCCTAAAAAAGTCACTCAAAATTTTTGACAGTTTTACTTATCACCTCCTTCCCTTACACCCCCCACTTGAAATTTACCAAAATTAAAGACTACGTAGTTCTACAATCTGACAAATTTTCGAACTCAGTTTTGAGATAAAATGGCTAAAAATTCGGAAAGTGCACCATTTCTTAAATGCTGCCCATTTCCCCCACTATTATGACTAAATTTTATATTTTTCTTTTATTTCGCTTAATATGTGTATGTTTCAAGTTTCAACTACATAGCTTAAGAGATAGTTGATATATTCAGTTTTAAGTGTTTTCCTTGCACTCCTTCCCCCCTGACCCTCCCTCTTAAAATAATTAGACTCCCTCTTAAAATAATTAGCCTCCCTCTAAACTGATTCTGGTGGATATGTATGCCACCTTAACGGTCTCAAAATATGATTCTTTATGGTAAGTAATTTCGAAAATAAAATCATTTAGAAAAAAAAATTCGGCCTACAATTTGTTTTTAGCTCCTCTTTTGGATAAAAATCTTAAATTATTTATAGAGTTTGTCCCAAAACCCTCTCTATACCTATGCTGATTTTTAGCTTCCTAACTGCATTCGTAGTGGAGACACTAGCAAGTATATTTTCTTACTCTCGCTTTTCTCTTCCATCTGACACTCAGAAAATTAGCATAATTATAAAGAGGGTTGTGAGACAAACTCTAAAAATAATTTAAGTTTTTTATCCATTGGGGTGTTCAAAGATGGGGTCTAAGAACAAATTGTCGGCCGATTTTTTTTTGCAAATGAGTATATCCTTGGATCCACTTGACCCAAAAATTCTCATTTGAAGGCAGTAACACTAATAAACTAAAAGAGAGGGTAATAATTGCATGGAGGAGGGTCAGGGGTGCAAAGAAAAACACTTAAAAACTAATATCTCAACAATCTGTTAAGCTATGTAATTGAAACTTACAACATATATTAAGCTATACTTGCGGAGTGAAAGAAAAATATAATATTGGTCATAAAAGTAGTAGGGAAAATGAGGGGCATTTCAAAAATGGCGAAGTTTTCAAAATTTCAAATCATTATATCTCAAAATTTAAAACAGATATTAAGTTCAAATTGTAAAGCTATATGATCTACAATATAATTTTTCAAAACTTTTAAGATGGGTGGTGTAAGGGGAACGAATTATGAGACAAAAAGTCGAAAATTTTCAGTAATTTATTTTGGGCTCTGATTAAAGATACAAAGTTAAAATGTTGCATGTACATACATCCATTTGTTGTAAATACCGAAAAATTTAATTTGGAGCAGAACTGTTATTGAAAAAACACAAAAACTCAAAATTTTTGAGTAAAATTTTAAGCTACAAGCTTGAAATTTGTAAAATTCATTTAAAAAAGTGCTTAAAAGTTAAAGATATCAACTGTTCGAATACCACCTCCCATACAAAACTATGATTTCATCCAATTTCAATAAATCAACGAATAACCATCAAATTGAAAGCTACGAACTTAAAATTTTGTACGAACACCTTCCAAGACAATAAAACTGCATCAACAATTTTACAATTTTTTTATTGACCGATTTTCATACAATTTACTAACATTGTATACAACGAATTTCGAACGTGATTCAAGCAGTCAATTAAAGCATTATTAACATCAATCGACCCCTTATAACGCCCCTTTCCGAAAATTTCATAAATAATCGAAAGAAATAGTGATACTGCGTACTGGAGCTATTGATTGTGGTTCCAGTTAAGTGATAATTAATTGACTGCTGCCCTGCCCTAGAACTCTCATTCACTTAGTCTTCACTACCCTCCCTAACCTGCATTATTGCCTTCACACTCATCCTCAACTTGTCCCAAGAATAATAATGTTGCGCCCGACTTGTTTATGATGATGCTGCAATGGCGCTACAGCTCATATCGAGCCTTGGCCTCCCGGAAGCACCTCCTCCAGTTGTCTCGGTCCAACGACAGCGTCCTCCAAGTTGAACAATCGAGAGGAGATCTGCAATCTGCGTCGACTGAGTCCTTCCATCGCTTTCGTGACTTCTCCTGCGGTTGGTTGTCTTGAGCTTTGCTCTTGAGCACTTGTTTTGGGATTCGTACCTCGTGCATTGGCTCCACGTGGCAAGCCCATTGTAGCTTGCGCAGTTTGATCACGATAGATGCTGGTGGGTCGTCAAATAATTGCCCGACTTGTTGGCAGATATTTTTTCATTGTACGTGATTTTGGTGGGTAAACCATATGCGCATAACGACCGTGAGTGCGATCAGTATGTGTATTTCGCGGGAATTTAAATAAAGTAGGAATTAGACGACTAATTTCATTATTTTTCAGGCTAGTTTGTGAGAAAAAGATCAAGGATGGAAGACTCACATCAGCAGTTTCAGTTTGTCAATAGATCTCCCTACTACCTTCCTGTTGGTCCATGCAGTTAAGGATGGATTCCCCTAGTGCAGCTAGTCGCTGCTACTAATCGCATACTACAGATCTTATGCATTTTGTTGTTCATGCTTTCCATGAAGCATTCAGGCACCGAATTTTTGAATTGATCGCAATGCGACTGCGTAATGACTGCTATAGGAGACGAAAGTTTGATCGAAAATATTTGATATTAATATTTACGATCCACAGGAAGGTAATTACAAAAATTTCGAAATAAAGGACAATATTTGACAAAGGAATACAATGAAAGTAACATGTCATCATCTTTCTCATCCTCTAGACGCTTCTACTAAATTTAGGCATGCGCCAATATTCATATATTCAAAATCTTCAAAAATAACTAAAGATTTCTTCGATTTTGCATATACTAAACGTAGTTGCACCTAGATGAACCAAATCATGCCACCACAATGATCATCCGCAACGACTTGCCGCACTAGCGAAACCACATCTTCAGGATATTAAAGCCAAGCAGTTTTACGAACGTTGAAATCGCCCGAATTTTGAAAAAAGCCCTATTACTATTTTTAATGCATTTCGGATTGCGATAAATTATGTGGGCAGAATCTCATGAAAGTCTCACTCCGCACTTTCGTGGGTATCCCAGTTTTCTCTGCAATTTTAGAAAGGTTCATCGAATCAGATTAGCATTTTTTTTGTGTAAAAGTGAGTGACCACCCTCACTAGCTGATGTGTGATTACTACTATTCGTACTCTCATGGGGGAAGTGTAGAAGGCGGCTGACTACTTCGCTGAAGATTCTAAAATCTGATATCGTATGTATGCCGACTCAACAGAAGCCATGACAAGAGAGAAACACTTGTCACGGATTCTATTGACTAGCCCACCCAGTCATGAAGTAATTACTATTTTCCTGCCCTGCGTCATCAGATAGAGTTACAAGACATGCCTATACAGTGCATGGCAAAAAGTTATCGCTCCAATATCCTATTCAAATTTATTTTCAGAGGTAATTAAAAGTGGGAAAATGCAAACCGAAATTCAAAGCAGACCACATTACATGGTAAACCGATGGATCGAAATATGGATGAAAGAACCTTAGCTGGTAGAAGCGGAGCAAGTTTCAAGATATCTAAGTCGCTTGGTTCCTATTTGACCGTGCTATAAATCAGCATAATCATGTATTTTCATTTTATATTTTCATGTGTGTAGACATTATTCTCGCAAGAAACTACTCAATTAAGGAAATAACCATTTTTTACCGCCAGTCAATAACAGCCTTGACTTCACTCGAAGCTGGAGAAAGATTACCAAGGAGAAACATAACAGAATTATAATTAATACAATCATATGATACTATAGATGAAATAGGAAAGAGCTTATTGTACCAGATAAAATTGTCATATTAAATTCTTTCGAATGGTGAATAGTAACTTTTGTATGGGAGGTGGTAAAAGCAGAGGAGGGAGGTTCATAATTTTTGTATATAATACCGAACGTAGTATGCAACATGTTTCATGCTGAATTTAAAATTTGCAGCTTTCATAATTTTCGAGGAAATTGAACAATTTTTGTCTGAATTTATGGCATTTGTATGGGAGGTGTCAGAGGGGTGTAAGGTTTTGGCTGATTTTAAATCTGGTTATCAATATCCTAATCACACTGCTTTGTCGATAACTATCATACATTCGAAGGAGAAATACTTTTCTTGAATTTCCAATACAAAAATTTGTATGGGAGGTGGTAGAAGGAGTGAAGCGAAGCTCATATTTTTTTTTTTAGCATGTATTGCAATTATTAAAGGACAAATCCTGGAAAAATTGCAAGTTTGCACTTTTTCTAGTTTCAATAAAAATCGTTTAAATGCATTTCCCGAAATTATGCATTTGCATGGGAGGGTTTAGAAGGAATATTGAAACAACAATAATACATTTTTTGACATGAATGATGTTTGTAATAGTATACTTCTCACAAAATTTCAAGTTTCTAGCTTTGACGGCTTTGAAGAAAAATGATATAATTAAAATTCCAAAATTTCGAGAAATATGTATGGGAGGTGGTAGAAA
Source organism: Chorisops tibialis (assembly GCA_963669355.1). NCBI lineage: Eukaryota > Metazoa > Arthropoda > Insecta > Diptera > Stratiomyidae > Chorisops > Chorisops tibialis. The sequence continues at coordinate 88,291,171 of OY770262.1, read as the reverse complement.
GAGTGAAATGAAATTGATAGTTTTTTCCAAAATTGGTGGCAATTGTAATAAAATTAATTATAGCAAAAAAATAAATAAATGCATTTTTGAAAACTGTGCATTTGTATGGGAGGTGGAAGAAGGAGTAAGGGGATCAGATCAATATTTGTTGAGGTTAATGATATTCACGTAACTATACTATGGCCTAGTTTTCAAATCAATAGCTGGAATGGTTTCGGAGAAAAATCAATTTCATTAAATTTCGAAATTTCCTAAAATTTGTAAGGGAGTTGGAAAATGTGGCCCGTTTACGAACTTAAAATTACTTTTTTGCTAAAAATAGTATATGAAAAATTTCTGCGCGATAGGTCAAAGCATTCGAAAGTTATGTTGTAGACAGATAGACAGATGAACAGACGGTCACTCGGAATCAAGATTTTTGAGCGACAAAATGTATTTCTGTACCCTTGGCGACTCTGTGCGAGCATTATTTCTTAGCGTTACAAACGGTAAGGCAAACACAATATACTCTCAGATTTCATCTAGAGTATGAGCATATGGCATCGGTTCCAGTGCCAGACGTTTTCAATACTGTGTAAACAGCCATCGCGGGAAATACAGAACAGAGACAACAAACCAACTTGCAAGGAAAGGATCTTGCACCTTCCCTGTAGATCCAGCACCAGCAAAAATAGTTTTAGGCAATGGGCTCAACCAACTCAGAGGCCATTTTTGGACTATTCTTACGAAGCTAAGATAAGCCAAGCCAGTCCTACAGAGCCTCTCTGCCAAACGAACCCAACAACTACTCCGATTGGACGACAGGTACAGATCATAACTGGAATACTGATATGACACTCACAGCTAAAAACACACTAATGTAGATTTTGACTAATGTCAATTGAGACATCTGTGCGAATTCTAGGTAGCTGCGAGCAAATAGAATACGAACATCATAAGTTCTCTTATCTTATAGAAATTTAATTGAACGAGGAACTTCTTCAACAAAGTGTCGCACGAAACTCCGGACTGCCTGCGTCTAACCAGCAGCCAGCCAGAATTCAGATGGATTATCATCTAGATGTTGTCTCCCTTCGATTCTTCATGAGCTCAATGCTCGTTCATATCGAAAAAGTCAGACTGAAAGGTCGCAGCTAACTTTTCAGAAAAAACAAAAACTTTCCAATTATTCTAAATTACGTAATATAAAGCAATATTTATACTCAAGATGGAATCTGAGAGTTGTGATGATACGAAATCAATACTCAGTGCTATCGCATTCAGAAAACATCAATACCTGCCCCAATTGAAGATTGGCATTGGAGATTTCAATACAATGAGCAATATTAGCCAAGACAACCCAGCAAACGTGCAAACGAGCCTGAAATAATACAAAACAAATAAACTGCGTCATGATCTTAAGCAAACCAAGCAAAAAGGGTCGCACAATGTCGATCTTGTTATGTACAAGCTGTTTTCATTTCACCATGCGCATTATCAGAGTCAAATATTATTTCGTGTCAATATATCAAAATATTTCAAACGCAAACGATGAAAAACCTAGAGTTTGCGGAGAAATTCGCGTTTGCTTGTGGGTGTTCGTGATATATTCATAAACAATGGAAAGTGAATAAGAAGCAATTTTCAACTCCTAAAACTAAAATTATCCGATCCTCCATCCCTCTCTTCAAGCTTCCTAAATATAAATCCTTCCACTTCAATCATCCCTATCGCTCGAGATGGTATTGGCTTCCATGTCAAAGCTACCATCCCAATTATTCCTGCATCTGTCAACTTAACTTCGGAACTCCTCCACCAGACTATTACTATTTCATCCCAACCCCCAATTTCGATGACCAACATTTATTGCGAGACTGATACTAAAGTTACACTAGCAATGCTCGATGGAATCCCGAACTCCCCAGAGGCACACTGTCTAGTGCTGGGTGACTTTAATGCGGTTAGCCCTCTTTGGGGCTCCTCGCATAAGCCCCGCCCTGGCTAGACTAATGAGGATTTAATGGAAGATCGAGGTCTAGTGGTGTTGAATGATGATTCACCCACTCATTGTAGTACCAGAAATACGATAACTGCAAAAGATGTAACACTTTCCTTTCCCGAACTCTCTCCCCAGCTCGAATGGCTGCTTCATCCCACTCCAGAAAGCAGTGACCACCTTCCCATCCATAAGGATGGGATATTAGTACATTTCCGTTACTCCATCCTAATTCACCACAACCACACTCAAAACAACATATCCCTCGCTTCAAAGAAAATTTGGCTAACTAGGAACAATTTGAATCCTTCACCCAATTCCTTTCAGGTAAATCCCCTCAATTGATTAATCCTAATCAAGAGGCTGCCAAACTCAGAAAAATTATTCGAACATCAGCCTCCAAAACGATCCCTGTTTCCCATCGCAATCAACGTTCCTACAAACAGCCCCTCTGGTTCTTTCCGCATATTGCCAAACTCACTCAATCAAAGAACGCTTGCTGAAAACAGTTGAAGCGCTCTGCCTCCTGTTGGAACTCCACAACCTATCAGAAATACCAATCTAATATTCGCCATGCATCGAAAATAGTTTAACTTGACTTTTGGAACACGTTCATAAGCTCCCTCGATGATTCCCGCAATCTCTGGAGCAAATTCAAATCTCTTAGGACCAACAAATCACCTCCAAATTTCTCCGATATAATCCACGTATCTTCCATTATCTCAGATCCAGCACAAATTGCAAACCTTCTCGCTACAAAATCGAGTAAATATAGCTCGGATTCCTCATTCCCTCCACACCTCATCCATGAAAAACTGCAGTTAAATACCAAGTCACTTCCTTCTCAACCTCTAGCCTACGATTACCTCCAAGATCCATTCACAATATCGGAATTAAACTATCAACTCAACATTGTCAAACAAACGGCACCTTGAGATAAAATATCTTACGCTATATTAAAACATTCCTCACCGATTTTTAAATCCAGGCTTCTCGCCCTCTACAACAACATCATATCTGCTGGCATTTTTCCCCGCTCTTGGAAAACAGCTACTCTCGAACCCATCCCAAAAAGTGGCAAGGATACGCATGTCCTAGATAGCTTCCGGCCTATCTCTCTTCTCCCCGTCTTCTCCAAATTCCAAGAAAAGATTTTGGCTAGGGGTTCCGGTTGCGCCGTGGTGTCCATACTTTAATTCACCTGATTGAACACCACATAGTTCACAATCTTCAAGCAGTGAAGCACAGCGTACTCCTATTCATCGACATTGAAAAGGCATTTGAACGTGTACTTTTAACACCTAGTATCAACCAACCCAGGCGAGCACTGGGGAATCCCCAGCAATTGCTTTACTCTCCTCCACTATTTTCTCTCGTCGAGAGAAATCAAAGTGCAAGTCGATGGCTACTATTCTTGTACTCTCCCCGTCGACAACGGAGATCCGCAAGGGTCTTCGTTGTCGGTTATTCTCTGCAACACATATGTCAACCTCTTTCTCCGATACCTTTCCACCTCCCATGAAATCATAGATTTTTTCGGCGCCTATGCGGATAACTTCTACTTCTTAGCATCAGGCGATCCCGGTGCCGTCCAAAGCAAGCTTCAGGCCATCCATAGATCAATGGACATCTGGGTCCAGCGAATCGGAGCAATCATACCCCACTCCAAAATAGGAGCCCTTCACTTTTGCCGCAAAACTTCCTGCACCTCCCATTCTATTGATTTCTCCGACATGATCGTACCCCTCCTACCTAAGCTCCGCATCCTTGGATTAATATTCACCTCCAAACTATCCTGGAATGCTCATGTAAGCTTCCTCATCAACCGTGTCCAAATCATCCACAATATGACGGTGTGCTCCAAAATGAAAGGCCCCCATGTAGATGTCGCTCTACAACTCTCGAAGATCCTATCCGAAGGCGTTCTACAGCATTGTATCATCTCTTACTCATGGGCCTCAAAAGAAAACAAAAATAAACTGGACGTTGCCATTAATAAATACCACAGAGCTGCGAGCGGAGCTCTTTGGGCGACTCCTATACACTCCCTTCGCATAGAAGCGCAACATGCTTCCTTCGAAACCACCACCCTTAAAAGCTCTATTAACTTAGTCAGCAAAGAAGTTTCTTCACCATACGATTTCATCACGTCCCCCCTCTTCAATCCTGGTAGAGTTAAACTTACTTCATCTCTATCTCACATTGCCTCCAACTTACAAACACATCATTACCCCCTTCCCAAATGTCTCGCAGGGTTGCACCACTGATTCTGCCTCCATACTACCCCACATTCTTCCTTATAGTCCACCCATTGATATTGATATTCTCTATTGGTTTACCGGAAAAATTCAACCTTGGTCACAACCTACGTTACCCTCCACAAGCAACCCATTGAATCCTCCCATAACAAGCTTATCCTTTACACTGATGCTCCTATTCCAACTCTATTCCTTCTTACACAGTGGTAAAACACTGTGTAAACAACCCTCCAATAATTCTACACCAAGCCATCCTTCCAGCATACTCAGGAAGCTACGTGGCTAAGATGGCGGCTACTTTGGCTGCTATTTCTAATCTACAACACCTAGCCACAGTCATATATAGCGATAACCTTAGTCTCCTGCACGCGCTTTCCCTTCAACAAATGCTCATCTGTCACTACCATCCGACGCTCCCTCTCGTTATCACCTTCCATCTCCCTCGCCTGGATTCTAGGACATATCGGTATAACGGGCAACAAAGAAGCTGATGCAGCATCTAGAGAGGCCCTAACAATGCCACTAATTACTGAGTCTCCTAACATCCACATTATAATTCCCAACATTCACAAACATCTTTCCTTCAGCCTTATACAGGAATCCTGGTCAAATAACACCTCCTTCCTACACTCTCATAATTCCTCCATATCCCGCTCCAAATACAATCCTTCCTATTCTCGACTGGACTGTATTCGTGTTCTTCGGATGCGACTTGGACGAACATTATATAGTGTTGAGCATTATTACGGGCATCCACCGAAGCTGTGCTCATATTGTGACAGGCGTCTAACTGTACGGCATCTATTACACTATCTATTGTATTACACTGCCCCTCTCACGCATATCCTTCAACTCAGACCTTGGTACCAAAACCCAAACCGCTCGTTTTCTTGATCCCAGCTCCCTCTCTACTGTCCCAATATAAAAACATAACAGGACTACGATTGGACGTAAAGCCCAATCGTGCGATACTCTAGATGAAGGAGAAATTTCTTTATTTTAAGAATTTTTGTAGGGGAAGTGGTAGAGGGGGTAACAACATTGAACTAATGTTTTCACATCACGATAAGGTTTCTATAAAAATGTTTTATACAAAATTTAGGATTCAAAAATTTAATAGGTACTGAAAAACTTAGTGTATTGTATTTAGTGAAATTGTGCAGTTTGTATGGGAGGTTGTAGAAGGAGGGTGGAGTTATTAATAACTTTCTTAGAAATAACTGTAAACATCATTTATTTGGCATAGCAGATCAGTAGCATTCATACTTTTCAGGTAAATCTACTTTTTGTAAAGTTGTTGAATTGTGTTAAATTGTATGGGAGGGGGTAGAAGGAGTGAAGCTAATTGCCTAATTGTTTTTGGTCTTACGAAAAATTTTAAATAAATGTTTAGTGCTCAATTTCAGCTCCATCAATTTTATACGTACTGAGTAAATTTGTTTCGAGTATTTAATAAAGAAGTGCAGTTTGTACGGGAGGTGGTAGAAGGAAGAAGAAGGCTTGAATAATTTTTATAAAGCAGATTGGAATTATTATAAAAGTAATATATTCCAAATTTCAGATCAATAGCCTCTATGCTTGTGGGAAAAATCCGTTGATTGTGGAATTGCGAAATTGTGTCGTTTTGTATGGGAGCGAGTAGAAGGGGTAAAGTTAATCGTTTAATTTTTTTTGATCTTACTAATATATCTAAATAAATATTTAGCGCACAATTCCAAATCGATAAATTGTATACGCACTGAGTAAATTGGTTTAGAGTATTTCATGAAAAAGTGCAGATTGTATGGGAGGTGTTGGAAAGAGGGGGGGGGGGGACATAAATAATTCTTATACAGTAGAATTAAATTATCCTAAAAGTATTATATTCTAAATTTCAAATCAGTAGCATTTATATTTTTCGAGAAAAGCCGTTTAGTGTCGAATTGCGAAATTGTGTCATTTTGCATGGGAGGAGGTAGAAGCGGTAAAGCTAAAGGTATAATTTTTTTTGGTCTGACTAATAATTTCAAATAAATATTCACTGCAAAATTTCAGCTCGCTCAATTTTATACGCACTGAGTAAATTGGTTTAGAGTATTTCATGAAAAAGTACAGTTTGTATGGGAGGTGGTAGAAGGAGGAAAAGGACACGCATAATTTTTATATGCTAGATTGATATCATGATAAAAATAATACGTTCTAAATTTGAGACCTATAGCTTTTGTAATTTTTGAGCAAATCCGTTTATTGTCAAATTGCGCAATTGCGTCAATTTGTATGGGAGGGGGTAGAAGGGGTGGAGCAATTTGGCCCGTTCACGAACTTGTCCTTACTTTTTTATCAAAAACGACGTGTACAAAATTTGAACTTTCTAGATCAACTCGTTCTCAAGCTAGAGAGGACACGGACGGACAGACGGACTGACAGACAGACAGACGGACGGACGGACGGACATCCGGTTTTGAGATTTTTGAGTGATCATATGAACTTCTGTTTCATTCAATTTTTACTCCGAGCCTTATTTCTTAGCGTTACACACTTTGTGGCAAACTTATAATACTCTCAGATTTCATCTAGAGTATAAACAAAACTGAAGTATGATTGGGCGTAAAGCCTAATCATATCATACTCTAGATGAAATGGGAATGACTTTAATATACCGGAAAATATGTCATCTCAAATTCTTTCGAATAATGAATAGAAACTTTTGCATGGGAGGTGGTAGAAGTAGAAGGGGAGGTTTATATTTTTCGCATATGACATCGAACATGGCATGCAAAATGTTTTCTGCTGGATTTAAAGTTTTTAGTTTTCATAATTTTTAAAGAAATTGGATATAGTTTTCCTGAAATTGGGGCATTTGTATGGGCGGTGGCAGAGGAAGTGGAACGTTTTAGATGATTTTGAAACTGCTTATCATCACCCTTATCACCATGCTTTGACTCAATTTCAAAACTCTCATATATCCATACTCAATCGTGTTAAGTTTGAGCATGACCAAAAACTTCGACGGAAGATCCTTCAGTGCCCTAAAGGCTCGAGATCTTACTGGTCATTCGTCAAAACGGTCAACAACAATTTCTTTTCTTCTTCAATACCACCTCTTGTTGAAGGCGACCATACCGTTATTGATCCTGTCGAAAAAGCTAACTTACTAGCAGCAAGTTTCGCTAGAAACTCACGATTCTGGTTTCTCATTGCCTAAACTACATTTTCGCACGAGACTTATTTCTAGGATCCTTCAAGAACTCAATATCCACAAATCTGCTGGTCCGGACGGTATTCCCCCCATTACCCTTAAAAAGTGCTCCTCTCTTTAGCTAAACCTCTTCGCAATCTTTTCTATCTTTCCTACTCTTCTGGGTGCTTTCCACGTTTGTGGAAAGTTGCGAATGTTCAGCCAATTCCCAAGAAAGGAAGCAAAGCGAACCCCGCCAACTACCGCCCTATAGCCATTACGTCAGTGCTCTCGAAAGTAATGGAAACTGATGTCAATCGCAAAATCGTTGAATATCTCGAGGATAATCAGCTAATCCATGATCGACAGTATGGGTTCCGTTCTGGAAGGTCGACGGGAGACATTCTGGTCTACTTGACAGAATGTTGGAACTCATGCATACATAAACACGGCGAAGGTCAAGTTCTTGCACTTGATATTGCAAAAGCTTTTGACAGAGTTTGGCATGAATGTTTCATAGCAAACCCTAGGGCCATAGGTCTTAATGCTACCCTTGTTCAATGGATTGAGGGTTTTCTTTCTGAACGCACTATACGAGTGGTACTAGATGGCGTTACTTCTTCCTCTTTCCCAATAGATTCCGGCATCCCTCAAGGCTCTGTTTTATCTCCAACTCTGTTTTTAATTTTCATCAACGACCTTCTGTCGTCCACTCTCAATCCAATCCATAGTTTCGCGGATGACAGTACTTTAGATAGCACCTATGAATTTAACTCTGCTGCGGAATCACACAAGTATTTTATTGCTTCCAATTGAATGGAGTTTTCCGTTCGCTGAACTCGGACCTCAGCTTAATCCTGGAATGGGGCAGGAAAAATAGAGTAGAGTTCAACGCTTCTAAAACACAGGCCTGTCATCTATCCCTTAAACGTGATGTTCCAGTATTATCTCAAAATGTGACCTTGGGTGGCACACAACTTTGTACCTCGGATAACTACACACTTCTTGGCGTCAAAATTAATCACCACCTGAATTGGGCCCAGCACATCTTTGATGTTGCCCTCGACGCCTCTAAGCGCCTGGGTGTGCTCCGAAAGTGCAAAAAGTATTTCTCGCCGAACGACCTCGCAACCATCTATAAGGCTTACATTAGACCATGTTTAGAGTACAATTTGCATGTTTGGCCTGGGGCACCTAAATCACACCTCGCGTTGCTCGACCGTATTCAAAAACATGCATTCCGACTGATTGGAGACGAGACCATCACGTCTTTTATCGATTCTCTCGAGCATCGCAGAAATGTCGGAGTACTCAGCATTTACTATCGCTATCGCTATCGGAACTAAGCACACTCATCCCTCCACTCTATAATTTTCCCCGAGATACTCGTCAAGCTGAACGCTCACACGAGTACACCGTTAAACCCTTGCCTTCTCGTACAGTGAAATATAGGCAGTCATTCATTTCCCGAACATCAAGACTTTGGAACACATTACCATCCAAAGTGTTTCCCAACGAATTCAACATCCAGTGCTTCAAAGGTAATGTACACCTCACTTTCGTCTTTCTCCATCTAAATTAAACTAATCTAACTTGAGTTTTTTCTCCGATTCCTATACCGACACATCTGTGCATAGCATTATAGGGTGAACCCCTAAGTTGTGTTCGGTTCCTTAAAAAAAAAAAAAAATATTCGAAGGAGAAATGCTTATTTTGAATTTATAATACTGATATTTATATGAGAGGGGGTAGAAGGAGTGAAGTGGAGCTGAAAATTTTTTCAAGCATTTATTGCAACTATTAAAAAACAAATTCTGGCAAAATTTTAAGTTTGTAATTTTTTCAGTTTTAATGGAAATCGATATAATGCATTTAACAAAAATTATGCATTTGTATGGGAGGGGGTAGAAGGAGTGTAAAGATCAAAACAATTTTTTTCCCGTTGTTGATATTTCTATTTTTATACCTTATATGATAGCTTTAACAGTTTCAGAAGAATAATTTAATTTAAATTTCAAAATTTCATGAAATTTGTATGGGAGGGGGTAGAAGGAGTGAAGTGAAGTTGATAATTCTTTTTAAAACTAATTGCAATTATTGTAGAATCAATTTTGGTAAAATTTCGTCTTTTCAGCTTTACTAGTTTCAATGAAAATCGAAAATATGTATTTTTGAAAATTGTCCATTTGTATGGGAGGCCGTAGAAGGAGTGAGGGGATCGGATCAATATTCCGTAATATTAATGACATCTATATCTAATACTTTGACCTAAATTTCAAGTCGATAGCTTAAATAGTTTCAAAGAAAAATCAATTTCTTTATATTTCGAAATTTCATGAAATTTTTATTGGAGGGGGTAGAAGGAGTGGCGGAAAGCAGCCCATTCACGAACTTAAATTTACGTTTTTGCTAAAAAATGACACACAAGAATTTTTAGCACTATAGCTCAAAGACAGACGGTCACTCGGAATCGAGGATTTTGAGCGACAACAAATATTTCTGTATCCTTGGCGGCTCTGTGCGAGCTTTACTTCTTAGCGTTACAAACAGTAAGGCAAACACAATATACTCTCAGATTTCATCAAGAGTATAAAAAATCCTAATTTCTCACGACCTATGGTTTCAGAAATAAACCACTTAAATTTAGCTGTTACAAAAAAAAAAAAAAAAGTTGTAAGATATTACAAATGTAAGACTAAATAGCAATAAATAATACGAAACATGTAAAAGAGGTATCATATGGCCTGCGCTGCCCTGATACCCATAAAAGCAGGTGCGTGTTTATTTATTTAAAACCTTGGAAAATAAATAAATAACTCACTTCATAAATGACATTTATTCTTACGCCACGTGAAATGCGATGCAAGCGACTGAAATAATGTACGATGTTCCTTACAAAATCAAGTGGCAAATATAAAATTACTTGTACAAAATTTTAGCAAAATTGTATTGCTAATTGATAATTGAAAAATTTATTTCTCGAATTCTCGTTTGTTCATAAATACGGGGCCTTACACAGATGAGTGGTGCTCTTAGTTTCTCACATTTTTCTATTATTTATCCTATTGCTTTTAAAGCGACTAAATTACGTGCCCGTATGAAAATTCTACCAATTTTTTCCCATATTTCGAGAACACGATGAGATGAAATACGATGTTGTACGCCTTATGATGAGTGGCATTTATTTTATGGAGTACTTATTCTTATTTACCTACTGCTAGCTAGGCATAATTTTCTTGAACAAAGTTGATGAAGTGGATTAGCTTTATGGCAACACTTGAAATGATTGGTGTACAAGTCTTGCTATGCTAGGTACGTCTTATTAACAATGTAGTAGCTAGGTTCAGAAAAAACTGGTGATAACATTTTAAGTAAATACAAAAGTTTTGAAAACATCCAGTTCCTGAATATCAACCATGTTTTACTTGTTTCATTCATGTATAGCACTAGTTTCACAGCCTGGTTTTTGCCCCAAATCGGGTCATTGCATTTGCATATTTAGAACACCAGTGTGTATTTTGTACACAATATCTTTTCTTATTCGTGGCAGTCCTTTTGAATATGGAGTTTCTTACATCAGTGGCATACTCGCAGTATCCATCAGCCGGTCGCTCCAAGGACGAAGCCCCAGGCAGATTAACAACATGAAGAATATTGGCTTCCTTCCGTATCTGCTTGAGCCATTAAGGTCAACTAGAATGATAGTCGGGACATTACTTAGGAGCGTAGGAGGACACTTCACCTCGCCAAATTCACTGAAAGGGTGCTCCAGTTCTATTTGTCTGCTATTCGTGCATTAAAAATGTTTACAATTCCAGCGGCAGTGGCAGACGACCTTTCGTAAGTATACTTTTTTGTTTATTCGAGTCAAACAAAACACCGAACTATTTTCCGGTGTAAGATTGCCGTCTTGAACGAGATAGTCGGAGTTGTAATGCCGGCAAGAAAGGCACATATTATACGACACTCGTATGTGGTTCGCACAATGCTGGTTCACATAAAATGCAAATCTTTCTTACTAACAGCATCTCACCTATACGACGCGAACCAATTTCACTCCCCAGCCGGATAATATGAAATGAGAGTGCAAAAGGTTTATGTTTAATAAAAGGGTTGTTAAACAGACAAAACAAGGGATGAGATTTATGTTATGCTCGTTCTGTGCTTTGCTTTTCCCGCGGCACTATACCGCTACTACACGCCCAGACCGAAGCAACCCAAGATCGGGCATAAGTGCAAACGACTTGTTTACTATTCATAAAAGAGAATTGTCCTGGCTTAGCGTTTGAAATGGGAAGAAATATCCTTTAGAAAACTTAAACTTTCTTGGAAAATTTATTGTTAAAATATCCCAACAACTGGGGACAAATTTCTTAAACACAAGTTATTTATTATAAGCGAGACGTCAGTATACTACTACACCCTGCCCACTATTGTACTAAAGTTAAGATCGCATTTTACTACGGTGTCTAAAAAGTTATCTTTCAGCGTAAAATTTATAGTTAGACGTTTCGTAAACATAATGAAAATTTTCTTCAGACCAAATATTGATTCAGTTCTAGAATTCTAGAATAGTGTATATATATATTTATAGGAGGCGGAGCCCTAAAGTTTCCTGGTAAATATTTGCCGCTCCTTAGAATCATGTAAGCAATAATTTTAAAAGACATCTGAATATTATGGCCCAAGGCGTAATGAAATATTCATCTCGAAGGAGCATTATAATATGGGTGCAAGTTGAATAACGAGTATTGAATAAATCAAAGGAATATATTGTGGATGCGCTATTCATTAGTGTAATAATTGGAAAATTCATAGAGCATGGATTCAATTTCGGCTTACTGCATAAATTTATGAAACTCAAAAACACTTCCATTGAATCATTGTTATTATCAAGAGAGTAAAAATATTACGGCGCCGTCACTATTTCCATAGCAGAATGGTTCTTCATAAAAATAAAAAATAAAAATATAATCACTTCTAGTCTTGTATATACTAGTAGATACGTCGTTATACGAATCCCGAAACACATGAAGCCAATGAATGGATCTCCTAGCGCTTTTACATAACTAACCACATCAATAGCAGGCGCACAGTAGATTCTTCGTGACTTTAAGGAAGGCGCATTTTCTTCGAAAGCTTCCTAAAATTAAAGAACTAATTGGGTAAAACTACATTGCATTCAGGATTCTCTAGAAATTCAGAGACAACGTTCTCTTCAGCAACCACTATCCAGGAAATATTAGCAAACCAAAAGTACGAGGATCAACGAGCATCGATGTTGGGATATTTTATTGACAGAAAAATTGTACATGAGTAAGTATGTGTAATGCATGAAGTCGGTTGTGACCGGGAATTGCCATTCCAACACCTCCCCTCAATTTCTGGTCGAATTATGCCTCCTTGTCCTTGAAACTGCTGATCGAGTCCCATTGAATCGACGCATTTCTAGTGTTTGTGCAAAGCTTTACTCAGAACGTCAGTTGCTATCTTCTGCGTTGAGATGTAGCTTAAATGAAGTAGTCCTCCGGAAATGACTTCCCATATAAAATGATGGCGAATGCGTGGTCCAACCGTGAAAAATTGGATTGGATCACCAAATTAGCAAGTTCCACTACTACACTACAACAATGGCGCTACAGCCTAAATCGGACCTTGGCCTCCTGATATTCAGGTTCCTTAACATTTTTCATTACTTATTGTGGAAGGGTTGTTAGCCCTTCACACAACCCTCTTTCTACGAATTTTTTAATTTTAGTAGATCGAAGTGACCAAGGTATATCCAAGCAGGCAATGTGCCGGAATTATATGTTGCGCCGGCTGGGATTTGAACTCACGGCCTTCGCATTACAAGACCAACACACTACCTACTAGGCTATACCCTAGCTAATTTCCACTACTAAGGAACAATAATACCAAGTATGTACTGGTAGAACTTGCAAGTAAGTTCTTATGTGGATAACTAAAGCAACAGCAACCCTTACCAAAACTGTGACAATTTAGAATTAATTATCTCGAATGCCCAAAGCTTACGCAACAAGTATGCGGAAGTTTTTGACTTTCTTTATTCGAACAATATAGACATTCTAATTATAACTAATTATAATGGTTGATAAAGGAGGAAGGAGTATGGAGCTCACCTGTTGCTATACCACTGCTTCTCAGGAAATAGGCAAAAAGTACGACATAGTTGGACTCACAGCATAGCTGTGAGAACTCCAGTATGTCATATTTAGCCGCAAACTCCCACCCTTTTTCTAATAGGGTGTAACAAATAAGTAGAACCGGTTCTCCAGATCGGGGGTTGGGCGAGGCGCCGACAACGCATCACCGAAAGAAAAACACTGTCCAGAAACCTGAAGAACAACCTCGGAACGGATGGACTCAACGGCAACGACCCCATAAACGAAAAATGGACTACTCTATTGGATCTTGAAATGTTCGATCCTTATTTAGGACAGGAGCTTTGAAAGAGTTTCTCAAAGAAGTGGCAAAACACAACATCAATATAACTGCCATCCAAGAAACGAAATGGCTCGGTAACGAAATCATGGACATGAGATCATACACAATCGCAAGCAGCAAAAATATCATGGTAAGTTCTACGAACATGGGCATCACCAGATGGCCACACCTTCAACCAAATAGACTACGTTCTAATTGACAAAATGGCTGCTTCCAGCATACTTGATGTACGAACCCTCCACTGTGCGAATTGTGACTCTGATCACTATTTAGTCAGAGCTAAGTACCGATGCCGAATAACTTGTCGTGGATATTCGAAAACGAGTACAGCTCGCAAATCCAATGTCGACAAACTTAAAGACGAAACGGTGGCGGAGGCTTACGTGTCAGCATGTAATAAACACCTGACACCAATATATAAAAACATCCGAAATATGCCAGTGGAGAATGTGTGGATGAAAATACGAGACGGCATCAAATCCTTCGCAGAAGAGGTATTAGGATATCAAGCACGGCGAAAATATAATGATTGGATCGACCAAGAATGCCGCGATGCAATAGACAGAAAGAACGAGGCTTACAAAATTTTTACTGAACGACCAACACGAGCCAAAAAACATAACAGGAGTACGATTGGGCATAAAGCCCAATCGTGCGATACTCTAGATGAAAGAGAAATTTTTGTATCTTAAGAAATTTTGTAGGGGAAGTGGTAGAGGGGGTGACGACATTGAACTAATTTTTTCACATGACGCTAAGGTTGCTATCAAAATGTTTTATGCAAAATTTATGATTTAAAAATTTAATAGGTACTGAGAAAATTAGTGTATTGGATGTAGTGAAGTAGGGCAGTTTGTATGGGAGGTGATAGAAGGAGGGGCGAGTTTTTAATGACTTTTCAGAAACAACTATAAACATCATGCTTTTGACATGTTTGAAATTGCAGATGAGTAGCATTCATACTTTTCAGGAAAATCGACGTTTTATAAAGTTGTGAAATTGTGTCATTTTGTATGGGAGGGGGTAGAAGGGGTAAAGCTAATCATCTAAATTTTTTTGGTCTTATTAATAATTATTAATAAATAGTTACTGCACAATTTCAGCTCAATCAATTTTATACGCACTGAGTAAATTGGTTTAAAGCATTTCATGAAAAAGTGCAGTTTGTATGAGAGGTGGTAGAAGGAGGGAGAGGACACATGTAATTTTTATACAGTAGAATGAAATTATTATACAAGTATTATATTCCAAATTTCATATCAATAGCATTTATACTTTTCGAGAAAAGCCGTTTATTGATAAATTGCGTAATTGTGTCATTTTGTATGGGAGAGGGTAGAAGGGGTAAGGCTATTCGTCTAATTTTTTTTGGTCTTATTAATAATTATAAATAAATAGTTACTACACAATTTCAGCTCAATCAATTGTATACGCACTGAGTGAATTGGCTTAAAGCATTTCATGAAAAAGTGCAGTTTGTATGGGAGGTGGTGGAAGGAGGAGGAAGACACATGTAATTCTTATACAGTAGAATGATATCATTATAAAAGTATTATATTCTAAATTTCATATCAATAGCATGTACACTTTTCGAAAAAAACCGTTTATTGATAAATTGCGTAATTGTGTCATTTTGTATGGGAGGGGGTAGAAGGGGTGGAGCGATTTGGCTCGTTCACGAACTTGACCTTACTTTTTTGTTAAAAACGACGTATACAAAATTTGAACTTTCTAGCTCAACGCGTTCTCAAGCTAGAGAGGACACGGACGGACAGACGGACAGACAGACGGACGGACGGACGGACGGACATCCGGTTTTGAGATTTTTGAGTGATTATATGAACTTCTGTATCATTCATTTTTTTCTCCGAGCCTTATTTCTTGGCGTTACAAACTTTGTGGCAAACTTATAATACTCTCAGATTTCATCTAGAGTATAAACATAACAGAATTATGACTGGGCTTAAACCCAATCATGTGATACTCTTGAAGAGATGGAAATGACTTTAATATACCGGAAAATAAGTCATCTCAAATTCTTTCGAATAGTGAATAGAGACTTTTGCAAGGGAGGTGGTAGAAGTAGAGGGGGAGGTTTGTATTTCTCGAATATGACACCGAACATGGCATGCAAAATGTTTTTTGCTGAATTTAAAGTTTTTAGTTTTCATTATTTTTAAAGAAATTTACCATAGTTTTCCTGAAATTTGGGGCATTTGTATGGGAGGTGGCAGAGGAAGTGGAGCGTTTAAAATAATTTTGAAGCTGCTTATCATCATCCTTATCACCATGCTTTGATTCAATTTCAAATTCGATAGCTCTCATATACTTGAAGGAGAAATTTTTTTCTTGTATTTATAATGCAGATATTTGTATGGGAGGTGGTAGAAGGAGTGAAGCGGAGCTGATAATTTTTTCCAACACTTATTTTAATTATTAAGAAACAAATTCTGGCAAAATTTGAAGTTTGTACTTTTTCTAGTTTGAATGGAAGTCGATAAAATGCATTTAACAAAAATTATGCATTTGTATGGGAGAGGGTAGAAGGAGTGTACGGATCAAAACAAATTTTTTTTGCATTATTAAAATTTCTATTTGTATACTTTGTACAAAATATCAAGTTGATAGCTTTAACAGTTTCGAAGAAAAATAATTTAATTTAAATTTCAAAAATTTGTGAAATTTGTATGGGAGGGGGTAGAAGGAGTGAGGTGAAGTTGATAATTATTTTTAAAATAAATTGCAATTATAGTAGAATTAGTTTTGACAAAATTACGTCTTTTTAGCTTTACTAGTTTCAATGAAAATCGAAAATATGTATTTTTCTAAATTGTCCATTTGTATGGGAGGGGGTAGAAGGAGTAAGGAGATCGGGTCAATATACTGTAATATTATTGACATGTACATCATAATACTTTGACCTAAATTTCAAGTTGATAGCTTAAATATTTTCAAAGAAAAATCAATTTCTTCATATTTCGAAATTTCATGAAATTTGTATGGGAGGGGGTAGAAGGAGTGAGGGGATGTAGCCCATTCACGAACTTAAAGTTACTTTTTTGCTAAAAATGACACACAAAAATTTTTAGGACTATAGCTCAAAGCTTTCGAGAGTTATGCTGTAGACAGACGCGCAGACGGACAGACAGACAAACAGACAAACAGACGGTCACTCGGAATCGAAGATTTTGAGCGAAAAATATTTCTGCGCCCTTGGCGGCTCTGTGCGAGCATTATTTCTTAGCGTTTCAAACGGTAAAGCAAACACAATATGCTCTCAGATTTCATCTAGAGTATAAAGGAAGTACCATAATGACAAGATACAAAAAGCTGAACGACGATATGAGACAAAATAAAACTCGGGACGCATACGCAATAGTAAAAGCCTTGAAAAAGGCTTAACGAAAACCAGTCTCTGCAAAGCCGCAGAGGGCAACATTATCAGCAACGCACGAGAAATCAAAAGAAGGTGGGCTTCCTACTTTAAACATCTTCTCAATTCCACCCCATTAGAACCTATCACGACAGACAACATTTCAATTGAGGCCTCAACTGATGAAGAAAAACCATCATAAATACCACCCACGCTTGCTGAAATCAAAGCAGCTCTATGTGACCAAAAACGAAATAAAGCGCCGGGAATTGATGAAATACCAGTTGAACTTCTGAAAAATGATAGAAACTGTGTCGCTGAAATACTGCAGAACATGCTATGCAAAATTTGGACAGAGGAAATCATACTCGACGACTGGCGAAAAAGCATTATATGCCCAATTTACAACAAAGGAGATAAACTCTGCTGTGAGAATTACAGAGGCACATCATTGTTCTGTACTATAAAATACTGGCAAAATAATTGAACTTCGTCTTATGTCCTATACTAATGAAATAATTGACGAATACAAAGATGGATTCAGTACCGGACGACCTACAACAGACTAAATATTCTCGGTGAAATAGATGCTTGGGAATATAACAAAGATGTGCACCAAATTTTCGTAGATTTTAAACAAGCATACGACGGCGTACTGCTCCAAATCTTGCGTAACCTTGGAATTCTCCCAAAACTAGTCCGACTAACAAAACTCACAATGATGAACATTGAATCCTAAGTGAGAATACAAACCGATTCCACAACCAACTTTCGAACGGAATGTGGTTTAAAGCAGGGAGATGGTCTAGCCCCCATGCTTTTCAACTTGGCACTAGAGTATGTCGTCCGAAAAATCCCAGTCGACACCAACGGGACACTACTACTCAAGTTCACCCAACTAGTAGCATACGCTGACGATATTAACATCCTAGCAAGATTCTTCCCTAGTGCTAGTGTCAATCTTGACTCCGCCGCAAAAAAAGTCGAGTTACGCACTAACGAAAGCAAAACAAAAGAAATGACACAAACAAAAAGGAGAACGCCAATCAAACAAAACATAACAATTGCGGAATATAATTTGGGGAGTGTGGACAACTTCATATATCTTGGGGCTAATCTAGCAAAGGGCGGTAGTTAAATAGACGAAATCAAACGACGGATAATACTAGCAAATAAGACGTATTATTCGGTACTTCCAATAATGAAATCCTAGAAAGTATACAGGAACAATGAGCTGCGGATATATAAAACTATGATACGACCTTTGCTCTGTTATGGCAGCGAGACGTGGACATTAACGCGAACTTCCAAAAAAGCAGTTAACGCTTTCGAAAGAAAGGTCCTCGGAAGAAGTTTGGGACCTGTGAAGAAAGGAACGGAATGGCGAATAATATATAACCATGAGTTGTATCAATTCTACGACGATCCAGAAGCTTCAACGTTCATCAAGCTACGTAAACTGTAGTAGGCTGGCGAATGGAAGACAGAAGAATTCCCAACCATGCTCTTAAAGGCAAAGCCGAGTGGTAACCGGCCAGTATGCAAACCACTCAAGCGATGGAAAGACTCGATTGATGAAGACAGCAAAGCCATTTTAAAAAACATAAAATAATTATGATTGGGCGTAAAGCCCAATCATATGATACTCTAGATGAAATGAGAAAGAGTTCAATGTACCGGAAAATATGTCACCTACAATTCTATTAAATAACTAATAGTGTTTTTTGTATGGGAGGTGATAGAAGGAGAGGAGGAAGTTTTGTAATTTTTGGATATGACACCTAATGTGGTATGCACAATATTTCGTGCTGAATTTAAAGTTTGTAGCTTTCATTATTTTCAATTGGACATAGTTTTCCTGAAATTGAGGCATTTGTATGGGAAGTGGTAGAGGAAGTGGAGCGTTTAAGATGATTTTGAAACTGCTTATCATCATCCTTATCACCACGCTTTGATTCAATTTCAAATTCGATAGTTTTAATATATTCGAAGGAGAAATGCTTTTCTTGAATTTATAAAACAGATATTTGTATGGGAGGGGCTAGAAGGAGTGAAGTGGAGCTGATAACTTTTTTTAGCATTTATTGCAATTATTAAAAAACAAATTTTGGCAAAATTTCAAGTTTATACTTTTTCTAGTTTTAATGGAAATCGATATAATGCAATTAACAAAAATTATACATTTGTATGGGAGGGGGTAGAAGGAGTGTACGGATCAAAACAAATTTTTTTCTCGTTATTGATATTTCTATTTTTATACTTTATGCAAAATATGAAGTTGATAGCTTTAACAGTTTCAAAGAAAAATAATTTAGTTTAAATTTCAAAATTTCGTGAAATTTGTATGGGAGGGGGTAGAAGGAGTGAGGTGAAGTTGATAATTTTTACAATTCTGATTGGAATTATAATAAAATTAATTCTGGCAAAAATTTGTTTTTATAACTTTGCTAGTTTCAATGAAAATCGAAAAACTGCATTTTTCAAAATTATGCATTTGTATGGGAGGGGGTAGAAGGAGTGACGGGATCAGATCAATATTCTGTCATATTAATGACATCTATATCATAATACTTTGACCCAAATTTCAAATTGATAGCTTAAATAGTTTCAAAGAAAAATCAATTTCTGAAAATTTCGGAATTTCGTGAAATTTGTATGGGAGGGGGTAGAAGGAGTGGGGGGATGTGGCCCGTTCACGAACTTAAAGTTGTTTTTTTGCTGAAAATGACACACAACAAATTTCAGCACGATAGCTCAAAGCGTTCGAGAGTTATGCTGTAGACAGATGGACAGACGGACAGACAGCAACTCGGAATCGAAGTTTTTGAGCGACAACAAATATTTCTGTACCCTTGGCGGCTCTGTGCGAGCATTATTTCTTAGCGTTACAAACGGTAAGGCAAACACAATATACTCTCAGATTTCATCTAGAGTATAATTAGTAGCTGGCGGACGCGGTCTTTGGATCGAGACGATTGGAGGAGACGACTTCAGGAGTCTAGAGGCTGATTTGAGCTGTGGCGCTATTGATGATGAGAAGTTTGTTATATTCAGCAAGTGGCCCTCTGTATTCGTCCCAGTTCCCAAAGGTTTTTGCTCTATTGAACAATTTCCTAGTTTGTTTGCCTTTTGCCGCTAGTTTCCCATTCCATCCTTTTTGTATAAAACGGGACAACTTTATTCCTAAGCATTAATAATATTGTTTGTGCATTCTGGGCTGCTTATTGATTCCTCTTCGATACCTAGCTCGTACTTTAGGACAGACTGGTACAGATTCTAGTTGGTGCGTTTAGGGTTTCTGTATTGTCCTATATAGTCGAATTAAGTCTTAACATCAAAACAGATATGCCTATGATATGATAATGAAGCTTCTTTTGATAAATAAAATAAATTTATGAATGTCGGTCTGTTGCCTTTATTTATTATATCTAGGTTGTTAGTAGTAAGGTACTCCAAAAGTGACTTACCTCTTTTGTTGATATGATTACTTCCCCAGATAGTGTGAAGCGCGTTAGCGTTACAGTTCAGAATGGCTGGTATTTAGTAGATTCTGCTGCATTCCACAAGCTCGATGACGCATTTTTCCTATTGGCTGGCAAGCAAGATCTTACGCTTCGTTTGCAGTTTTACCTTGGTTACGGTGGTACGAATACCGTTTCCTGGCAGCCCCGCTTAGACTCTTTTTATTTTCTTTGAGCGTTAATTACGAGTATTTCTGCTCTGCTAATAAAAGTCGCACATCCACTAGAGGCTTACTAGGAGTTTTTCTATCCAGTTTGAGTGGCGGTCTTTTGTACTTTGTCATGGCCACTACAGTCACTTCACGTAGTTTTTGTGGAGGGTTTGTTGTCTTGTTTCCCTCTTCGTTTACGTCATCAGCCGCTGTTTGTGATGCTTTTGGGGTTGCATCGGCCCTTTTGTGACACTTGGATTTTCCATTTGATTCCCACGAGAAGCGCGAGAAAGTAGAGTCACCCCTGGCAGAGTTCCACATTACCAGAGGAAAGCAAATTGAAACTGCAGGGTACCTGATATCCAGAGTTTGTATATTAGCGGTTAGTTGCCCACTAGCCATGCATCCTTGTCATATGCTATTTCACCGTAGATTTGGGGAATCTTATTTCCAATTTTTACTCCTCTAGCGTCATTATTTATAAAAGTCACCTTTAAGGTCACTTTTGGGATAAATCCCCTTGCAACCATCAATAGCTTCAAATCTGCCTAAAACATGACCAGTCCAGATTGCAATAATATCAATGCTGTGATAGGATATGTAACTGACAGCTAGCTGAACGATTTAATCCCCCCTACCATATCCGCCAAAGACCTTGGATACGATACGGAGCCGACAGCAAGCTATTCGACTTTAGTTAGTACTAGAATTAATAGCAAGGAAAAGTAATCTGGTTAGCTTCTCCCATTCTACCCCCTCTCATACAATGTGACACAATATGACATCTTATCCAAGATTCGATTTTCTTGAAAAGTATGAAAGTTACGGATCTGAAATTTAAAATGTGTCAGCTGTATCGTAATTTTAGTAATTTATTCGCAAAAAATCACTAATTCACTCCTTCTACCGCCTCCCAAACAAACTACACAATTTCACTAATCTTCACAGTATCTATACAATTTTTACAGCTTAAATTTGGTTCAAAATATTTTTGTAGCTACTCTAGCAAAATGTGAAACAAATTAGTCCAATGCTCTCACCCCTTCCACCACTCCCAATCCAAAATTTCTTCAGATCACAAAAATTTTGGATTTCCTCTATAATACCGTATGATTGGGCTTTACGCACAATTGTAGCCCTGTTATGTTTTTAGGCTTAATTTTATTTTATTTGAACTTTTTTTATTATTAAAACAAACTAAAACTATTCACATGTCCTTAACGATCTTCAATACGTCTACGATCTCAGATCTCGGGATTGATTTGATTACGAGCCTGTTCCATAAAAATGCAAGTATCATGGGTTCATTCTTAATAATTTATGGTTGTGATACCAGCAAAATAGAAAGCATTGTGTTCAAAGAGCCATTAAACTAAACAGATTATAAATCCCACACAACGTATTGCTGAATACATTCTCAAAAATTGCTTATTATTGGGATTCTTTCGCTGACAAAGTCACGTGGGATCGCTACTATTAAATATAAAAAAAAAATATGTACAAAGAATTATGAACGTGATTCACGTAATCCATAAAAACAATATTGACATCCACGCAGTCCTTCTCTTGCTCCCTCCCATAAAACCCCAAGCTTGCATAAATAAACGAACGAAATATTGATTCTTTTTACTAGAGCTATTGAACGTAATCGCAGTTAAGTGTTAATAATTGACAACAGCCCTGCCCTAGAACTCCCATTCACATGGTCTTCCCTATCAACCCTAACCTATTGACTTCCTACGCATCCTCAACTTGTCCCAAGAATAATAAACTTACGAATGACCTGCTGGCAAATATTTTGACTTTACGTACATGCAAATGACAAAACTCTCATCCATTGGTTTCTTCTCGAAAATAATATCTGCTTTCTATTCAAAATTTTACGAAGAAAATACTCGACACCAGACTAATTTGAAATCTTATACCTCTTATGGAGCTTCGTACGTTGAATTCGTGCAAATAGTATTTCCCGAAAAATTTATTTATTAGACAAACTAAGAGCTTTTGCTCCTAATTTCAGCATTCACGCACTGGAGCGTCTTTCATCTTTTATTCATAAATTTCTGCTCAGTTCAAGCAACTAATTTTAGCGTATGGATAAAACTCAAAGACACCAGGCAAAAATAAAGTTTGAAAATTAAAAAGGAATAGAGATGAAAAAAACAAAAACATTAAATGAAGGCCAAGCGAAATAGATGGAATGCAATCGGCATACTTTAAGAAATTTTCATAAGCAGCAAAATTTCTGTCCCCATAAAGTTTGAAAAGAATTTTTCAATGTGCAGAGACTTATTTCGATCTTTTTACCTTTGAACCGAAAGAAAAGGCAGAGATTCGCTTCGAGCGTTTTCCAACAAATAAACTCTCTATAAATAAGGACCTTAAATGCCGTGAAATTCAACCAAAGTGAAAATGTCCCTGTTCACATGTCTTCGCCTGCGGGTGGAACCGGAAGTCGATCCATTTTCGACGTTTTCTTCTCATAGTAAAGATAACTTGACAAGTCTCCCATTATTTTTTTTATCCACTTGATTATTATTTATTTCCATGACATTAGGTATGCGACTATGGAGGAATTCTTTCAACGATTCCCAACCGGGCAATGAATTATTTATGAATCATCTCAATTCGGGTCCAGTTTCAGGATTCCTGGAATCCCCAATCGACAACAACGACTATATCGGACGTTTCCTTTCGTTCTCTCTGTTGCCGCAATGCTGCAGACGAAAAATGGGCTGAGTGTAGGAGGCAAGGATAGTGCTAACCTCTCCCCAAAGTAGACCCGGATACTTGGGACCCGGCATTTAGGAAATTACACCCTCCGACCATTGTTTCTCTTCTCTGACGAAATTAATTCGGAAGTCGGATTTTAATGGAATTTCCGGTACGATACGACGGCAGTGCATTGAGGAGAAAATAAAAATAAAAACCCTCAGGGTATTTAAGAGTAATTGAAAGTGGAAATGGTGGTGGTTAACGTGCGAAAGTGATAATAATTGTCGATTTTTTTTCGGTTATTTTCAAGCAAATGGAATTCGCAGTTGTTTCCTTGAGCAGATAGAACTGCCTCAGTATTGCCGCTAAAGGATGTTAAAACGAATAAGCGAAGAATAAGAATAAGAGAAATTGTTAGTGCCATGCAAATGCACTGGAATATTTGTTTTTTTATTGGGTAAAGTGGTACTTCCGGGACATTAGGGAAGCACGATTTTTTTAATTAATTGGTCGTACTGGCTGTATTGAGAGAGTCTTTCGAAAATGAAATTCGTTAAGAAGTTAATTTCGAAAGTTTTTAAAAAAACTTAAATGATTAGCGAATAATTGGGTAATTGAAATATACCTTGATTTAATTTAATTTGTATAGAATGAGCAAGGGTCCCATCTTTTTGCAGCTGCTCTACAATACCGTCTGTGTTGACGAAGCGCAGTATCGTGTTGGGTTGAAAGGGAGTTACATAACATACGATAAGTGAACGCTACCTGGAATGAAGAGATTTACCGCGTGCGTTAGATACGCATTTGTACAGTGTATCCACCCTGCCTGCAGATCTTAGATTTAATTGTATCCAAGTGTTAGACAGCATCCTATGAAGAGATTAACTACGATACTATACTCAATTTTAGTTTGTTGTTGAGCCTGGACGTCAGATTCTGTAATGCGGTCTCCAAAAATCTTTTAGCATTCCTTTGTTCAGAAACTTCAAGATCGATCTCCTATTTAGCAGTGGCATGACGTGATATAGGGTAAACAATTCTTTAGCAAGATCTTTTAATCTTTTAAATTGTAAAATTGTATACGTACGCATGTATGAGTTTTCAATAAATAAAATCACTGACAAAGTTTTTGAAGTTGTAAATTTCCAATTCTGGGGTTTAGACCACAAAATTAATGATTTTAAAACACTTACCATTCATGTCCGAGTACAAATTGTCCAAATTATTCACGTCGCAAAAAGCTTCAATAAATTTTATCACTAGAATTTAATTTATATAATAGCAGTAAAATAATTTTAGTTATTCAATAATGTCGTTTTTCTACGCAATTAATCCGAGATCTGCACAGAATGAAAAGGTAATCAATAATGCAGCATTGATAAAAATCAAAAAGCTATGCTTATAAAAATCTGTAGATCTATAGTTCTGAAATCGATTCATCGTGCTAATGAGTGAGTGATAACGAACTTTCCGGTGACAGCTTTAAATGATTTAGTTTCATTTCGGACCAAAATTGAAACGAATAATATGGGATACAGATGTCGTCAAGATCTACAAAAATATTCATAGAGCTTTGATACCAATGCCCTCAAAATTTTCTCGCTGATAATTTTTTACTCAGTAATAAAATTTCAATAATTGGCAATACTTATAACGATGGAAAGTCGTGGGAATGAGAGAAAGAGAGTCTGGAAATGGAAGCACTTTCCACGATGCTTCCACGCTTGGTATGACAGCCGATTTTTTTTAGCGGGACGCGAAGGTTTTGTTTTGGATGGGCCATGAGTAACAGATATGCATTATTCAAATCGCATATCGGCCGCTTTTCTATCGAGAATGCTTTAGGTGGGCTTTGGACTCCAATGCGTCTCTAGAGCAAAAGCTTCAGATATGTTCTGTGCCATGCTGAGCGAAAATAAAGCCTAATTTTTATGAAGAAAAAGAAGATTTCACAAATTTTTTATTAACTAAATACGATAAGTAAAATTTAAGGGAAGCAATGCTTCCCTTGCATCAATGGACGCCACGCCACTGCTATTTAGTCCAGCAGCTAAAGGCCAGGGCGGATTGATAATGACGTGTAAAAATGAAGAAAACAAAATTTTTTCGGCGGAAATTTATTTTATTTTTCAATACAGTCTCCTTTTAGCTCGATACACTTAGTCCAGCGTTTTTCCAATTTTTGGATCCCTTCCAAATAATACGATTTCTCAAACCCTTCAAAATATTTTTTTTTACGGAATGACCCATGTTATAAGCAATTTCGGTCTTTATGTGCAATGTACAAACACAGTCATGGAGGGAAGGAATGGGAAGGTAGGGGAAGAGGAGTGAGAACGACCGTAACGAGTGGAGAAGCTGATTTATATTTTTTAGCTGTACTGGCTGCTACTGAGAAATATTTGCAGATGTTATGGGGACTGAATGATAGAAAGCGAACAGAATCCATCTACAAAGTATCTAGGCCTTCTTGAAGTGGAACTGTTTCACTTTCACACCGTTTGCCCATTTTATTTCGAATAATTTTTCATCGTCAGTAGCAACTGAAAAATTCGTGCTTAAAAAATCCCGTCTGGAGTGGGAATCGAACCCACGACCTATTGACTGAAAAGCAAGCACGCTGCCCACTACGCCACGGAAGCTTCATTCATTGATGACGTCACTATTCGTGGTGAATCTCTTTGCAGCAAGCCATTTTTTCAAGTCTGGAAACAAAAAAAAGTCACACGGAAACAGCACTTTTTTCTTCGCCAAATGCGGCCGCTTTTCCTTGATTGCAGCATTCAGTCGGTCCAATAACTGAGTATAATATGCTCCCGTTATTGTTTTTCCTTTCTCCAAGTATTCGATGAAAATTATTCCTTTGTAATCCCAAAAACCTGTGGCCATAACCTTTCCAGCCGATGGAACGGTTTTTGCCTTCTTCGGTGCGCTTGAACTGGCTTCCATCCATTATTTTGACTGTTGCTTGGTTTCTGAAGTGTAGTGGTGGATCCATGTTTCATCAATAGTTATGAATCGATAGAGAAATTCATTTCGATCACGTTGAAACAGTTGTAAATGGTGCTGTGAAGTTGTCACACGATTGCGTTCTTGGTCGATTTTGAGCAAACGCGGCAGCCATCTTGCGGATAGCTTCCGCATGTCCAAATGATTTTTCAAATATTCCAAACACATTTACGTGAGATGCTTACTGCCTTAGCTATCTCACGCACTTTCACTTGATAATCTCCTAGCATGAAATCAAGGATTTTGTCGATCATTTCTGGCATGGTGACTTCATTTGGACGACCTGGAGTTTGTATGGTCTCTGTGCTCGTACGACTACGCTTGAATTCTGAAAACCACTTGTAAATCATTGCAATCGATGGTGCAGAGTCCCGATAATAATTTTCTTTGGTTACTTCAGCGGTTTTCCTTTTTAAAAAGTTATGTTTAATCAACACATGAAATTCGTTTTTAACCATTTTTGAAATTTATTAAAAGTTGACTTGCTTAGACAGCAGTTCAACAAAAACTAAAAAAGGTATCAAGCCAAGCCTGTGCATGTAATCTATTTAAGGATGAAGCAGATAAAAAAATACCAAATTCCTTACCTACACACTCCTTCTTTATTTTTACACGTCATTATCAATCCGCCCTCGTAATTCAAGACCAATAATTACGGCTTGATTTCGTACGACGAGATTCAGTTACAATCGAAAAACAGCGGTACGAAGTTAAGCAATAAATTCCCAATCGAATGCATTGTCGCCAATGCCAAAAACTTGGACATACCGCTAAATGATGTAAATCGCTTTTCATCTGCCCGACCTGCGGAAAATCGCCGCATGGTGAAACTTCTAGCATAAACAAGTTTTTCCTGAATTGCAAAACCACTGACCACAAATTAGTAGACGAATTTGTCCAAAATTTATTCAAAGCAAAGACACGATAGCATTCGTTTAATGTCTAAATAGGGTGTAGCCCAGTAGGTAGCGTATTGGTCTTGTAATGCGAAGGTCGTGAGTTCAAATCCCGATCGGCGCAATATATAATTCCGGCGTATTGCCTGCTTGGATATACCTTGGTCACCTCAATCTACAAAAATGAAAAATTCGTAGAAAGAGGGTTGTGCGAAGGGCTAACAACTATACCACAATAAGTAATAAAAAAAAATGATAACGAACCTGAATGTCAGGAGGCGAAGATCCGATTTGGACTGTAGCGCCATTATAGAAGCAGAAGTCAATGTAAGAGGCCCGCAGAAACTTCTTTAAGAATCACAAAAAAATAACGGCAACTATGCCTTTACCAAGCACATCCTACGCTGTGGAAGGGTGTTTTCGTAGAGCCATAATGCACTGGGGCCATCTAGTTGGGCCCATTGTAGTCCCCCTATTCATTTTGATATGGTGTTTACTCCTTCTGTTGTAGCCACTTGTTTCGATTTGCGAACCGAAGTAGGCTCGAATGTTGGACACCTCTGAGGTCGTCTAGTTCTGAGAAGGATCTAGAGCCTAAACAAAGGAGACGACTATTGCAGATTTGCAGACAAAGACAATGTTCGACAGATTCTTCGTCTTTCTCGCAACCTCTGCAAAGACTGTAGCTCGCGATCCGCATCCTAAATGCGTGCAGCTTTAGCTAGCAATGATCTGTGGACAGGCGAACAATAGTTCGGACGCTATAGAAACTACGTTGTAACAGCTGAGATGTAATAATTATACTCTAGATGAAATCTGAGAGTATATTGTGTTTGCCTTACCGTTTGTAACACTAAGAAATAATGCTCGCACAGAGCCGCCAAGGGTACAGAAATATTTGATGTCGCTCAAAAACTTCGATTCCGAGTTGCTGTCTGTCCGTCTGTGCGTCTGTCTGTCTGTCCGTCTGTCTACAGCATAACTCTCGAACGCTTTGAGCTATCGTGCTGAAATTTGTTGTGTGCCATTTTTAGCAAAAAAGAAACTTTAAGTTCGTGAACGGGCCACATCCCCCCACTCCTTATACCCCCTCCCATACAAATTTCACGAAATTCCGAAATTTTCAGAAATTGATTTTTCATTGAAACTATTTAAGTTATCGATTTTAAATTTGGGCCAAAGTATTATGATATAAAGTTCATTGATATGACGGAATATTGATTCGATCCCGTCACTCCTTCTACCCCCTCCCATACAAATGCATAATTTTGAAAAATGCAGTTTTTCGATTTTCATTGAAACTAGCAAAGTTATAAAAACAAATTTTTGCCACAATTAATTTTATTATAATTTCAATCAGAATTTAAAAAAATTATCAACTTCACCTCACTCCTTCTACCCCCTCCCATACAAATTTCACGAAATTTTGAAATTTAAATTAAATAGAAATATCAATAACGAGAAAAAAATTTGTTTTGATCCGTACACTCCTTCTACCCCCTCCCATACAAATGTACAATTTTTGTTAAGTGCATTATATCCATTTCCATTAAAACTGGAAAAGGGATAAACTTAAAATTTTGCCACAATTTGTTTTTTAGTAATTGCAATAAATGTTAAAAAAAATTATCAGCTCCTCTTCACTCCTTCTACCCCCTCCCATACAAATATCTGTATTATAAGTTCAAGAAAAGCATTTCTCCTTCGAATATATTAGAACTAGCGAATTTGAAATTGAATCAAAGCGTGGTGATAAGGATGATGATAAGCAGTTTCAAAATCATCTTAAACGCTCCACTTCCTTTGCCACCTCCCATACAAATGCCTCAATTTCATGATAACTATATTCAATTGAAAATAATGATACCTTAAATTCAGCACGAAATATTTTGCATACCACATTAGGTGTCATATCCAAAAATTACAAACCTTCCTCCTCTCCTTCTACCACCACCTATACAAAAGTCACTATTAATTATTTAAAAGAATTGGAGGTGACATGTTTTCCGGTACATTGAACTCTTGCTCATTTCATCTAGAGTATCATATGATTGGGTTTTACGCCCAATCATAATTCTTTTATGTTTTTTTTCTACATCTACAATGGCGCTACAGCCCAAATCGGACCTTGACCTCCTGATATTCAGGTTCCTTTACATTTTTCATTACTTATTGTGGAAGGGTTGTTAGCCCTTCACACAACCCTCTTTCTATGAATTTTTTCATTTTCGTAGATTGAGGTGACCAAGATATATCCAAGCAGGCAATATGCTGGAATTATATATTGCGTTGACCGGGATTTGAACTCACGACCTTCGCATTACAAGAACGTTTTCCACCGTTTTCAACGTTTGCAAAGTCTTGAGACATCGACACGAAATCATTTTTGGCACTGTCCATGCGCATAGTAATATGAAAACTGCTTGTGTATAATAAGATCGAAGGCGTGAGACCCATCTTGTTTACACTAATGTTTGGTTTGCCTAAGATCTTGATGCAGTTTATTTGTCTTGTGTCATTTCATGCTCGTTTTAGGATCGTTATTTGCGAGTGCTTGCTAAATTGTTTGCTGGTAGATCATCACGCAATTTATTTGTTTTGTGGCATTTTATGATCGTTTTAAGAGCGTTATTAGCGATCGCTCGTTAGATTGTTTACTGGTAAAGCAATAGCTGCAGCCATAAAATATGCAAGTAAACAAAAATGAAAACACTGCATTTGCACCGATAGTCCTTCTGTTACAAAAGCTGTCCAAAATATTCATTCTCGCAATGACATAATCATCCAAATACAATACAAGCTCACTATCTCACCAAAGAAAATGAAAATTCTTTGGATTCCGGGGCACTCTGGAATAAAAAGAAATGAAGAGGCAGACTGAATGGCGAAGGATCCAGTAAATGCCCCAATTGTGACCACAGAATACTCTACTGCTTTGGATGTAAATCTCTCGGAGAGCATCCACCAAATTCAAACAAGCGCGGCCCTCACGACTAAACTTTTGTACGGACGTTTTCAACCCAAACAAAATCAAAAGAAATTTTCCGTGCGCACTTACGCACAAGAAAACGACGATTATCACGAGGCTAAGAACGAGACACACAATTTTGAATCATCTTCACATCATCAAGAAAGATACGCAACCTACATACATGTTCACATTCCAACCAAACTCTGGAATTTCAACACATCCTGCAATGCACAGCGCTACGAAACCTACACGGAGGAGACCTACTCGACTGTATAAAAAACAGTAATGATGAAAAAATTGCCACAATAGTTTAACAAAAAACGCCAATATTAAGAACAACATTTAATTAGCATTAAGTACACAATTTGAAAAAAAATGTTCTTTTTATCTCAATCAACAGCAGTTATGATAAATCAACTGAACAGTCAAAACTAAAATAATTAAGTTGATGGTCTAATATCAGTGACACATAACGCACTAAATTATTAATTTTCAAATTAGTAATTTAGCTCGTCTTCATCATCACATAGAACTTTTCTAATTAAGAGGAGTCACACACTCATCAATTAAATTTGAAAAGTTAAATTAAACAACCAATGGGCAATAAAATTATTTAAGGAAGGTCCTAAAAAAAGAAAAAGAATCCTTAGTCCTGAATTTGAGTCATTTACAACCCCACCTTTCATAGCCATTAAATCTTGCTTCATAGGTTCCATATCAATCAGAGCTGCCATGAATGAATCTTATTCTTTCTAGGATGGGAACTCAATTTGCTTACTTTATTTTGTTTATTTATGTATTAATTAAATAAAGTCTATACATATTAACATGATTGTAGCATTTGTCTGTTAAGCTAGTATTTATAGAGACAATAACTAAGCAGAAAACACATTTTCTTCTCAATCGTCTGTCTGTTTGCCCGTCTTTCACGTAAAAACGGCAGGGCCGATTGTAATAAAACTTTCACAGTTTATTTGCTATTTTTTGAGACGTAACCTGCGTTTAGTTTTATTCCAATTCCATTACGCCTTCTATCCTTCCTCCCATAAAAAGTGACTCATTTTCAAAAATGTACAACGATAAAATTTTCTTGAAAACTATAGGAGCGAATAATTTGAAATCTAGAATATATAAGTTTTCTCATAAATTTTATCTACTGTATAAAAATTATTTGAATCGCCTCACTCCTTCGACCACCTCCCATGCAAACTACACTTTTCCATGAAATACTCAAAGCCAATTTTCTCAGTACGTAAATTTTATACTAAATCATTAATTAGCATTATTATTAATATCGAGAAACCAAACCGATTAGCATCTCCCCTTTTACCCCCTTCCACACCATATGACACAATTTCACAACTCATCCAAAAATAAATTTTTCTTGAAAAGTATAAATGTTACTGATTTGGAATTAACAAATATCAGTTGCATGATAATTATTGTTCTTTCTCATAAAATTACTAAAGACCCCACACTTATTCTACCACCTCCCATACAAAATGCACAATTTCACTAAATCCAATACATTAATTCTCTTAGTACGTATTCCATTTTTAAAGCTTGGACTTGGCACAAAACATCTTTACACCTGCTCTAGCATGATGTAAAGCAAATTATTCCCATGCTGTCACCCCTTCTACCACTCCTCATACAAAATTTTTTAAGATCACTAAAATCTCTATTTCATCTAGAGTGTTGTATGATAAGGCTTTATAATCGTAGTCCTGTTAGGTTTTTAAGTTTAATGTTATTTTATTTCGACTTTTTTTAGAATTAACACAATTAGTGCTACAAAACGTGCTGATCATTTAAAAGATACAAAGAAGCTCTCCAAGCCCAAGGCGGCTTCGGTAACCATCCTTAAAAAAAACAACGCTAAGCCAGCACTATCAAAACACCCGAAGAAGAAAGAGAAGCCCAAAAACATCATCAAACAGCCAGTTCCACCGAATCGCGATTCGGATGATGACGACGAGCAAAAAGTCTTGGAGAACTTCCACGATGTTATCGACGAATAGGACGACGATACCAGCTACTTCCAAGTGAGGAACAAAAGGAACCGGAATCGTAAATACGGAGAAACAGAAACGATACCACTCGGCCACGAAAGGGAATATGCCGCACAATCAAACCACGAGAAATCGTCCAAGTAATTCGTCGTACAATAGATCTGCTACCAATCAAAGGCAAAGACAGCGCAATCATTACCCGAACCGCCGAATTCAATTTCAAACCGAAACCGAATCGCGTGGCACAAACGGATACTTCCGGCGAAGAAGACTCTGTCGAGGATATCCTGCAAAACGCGACGGGCGCAAAAGGAGACGATGATGGGGGTGGTGTCCGGAAAGTAAAATCCACAGCAGATTTGCTGATTCGGAAGCAGCAAGAAATCGAACGACAGAAATACCGAATCGGAATTATTTGCTCGGGAATTTCGGGGAAACCCGAAGATAAGATGAAAAAATTCTCGGCCCTGTTCGATCTGATGGATGAGAATCGCCTGCCGAATCTGCTGAGCGTGCGAAAGTTGGCGTGTATTTCGATTGCGGAAGTTTTCAAAGATATTTTTCCGGAGAATCGAGTCGGGCAGTTCGGCACGAAAATGACAACGGGTATGTTTTATTTTTCCTTTTTATACTTTCAGCAAACTAAAATGCTAATTAAGAGAAAGGAGGAGAATACTTGGATCGTCCGTGTTCAATTATATTTACTTGCACTCTTCTCATCCATTTGGTCTTCAGATATATTAAAATGAAATTTGACTAAAGTGTCGGCAGTTGCCCTTCTGAATTAAACCAACGCTCGAATGCTTGAGTGCCACTTAACTTCCCAAAGTATATTCGTAACATGCTTACCCTAATTATACTCTAGATGAAATCTGAGAGTATTATAAATTTGCTCTAAAGTTTGTAACGCTAAGATATAAGGCTTGGAGAAAAAAAATTAATAATACAGAAGTTAATATTATCACCGAAAAATCTCAAAACCGGATGTCCGTCTGTCCGTCCGTCCGTTCGTCTGTTCTCTCTCTAGCTTGAGAACACGTTGAGCTAGAATGTTCAAATCCTTTACACGTTGTTTTTGACAAAAAAGTAAGGTCTAGTTCGTGAACGGGTCAAATCGCTCCACTCCTTCTACCCCCTCCCATACAAAATGACACAGTTTCGCAATTCGACAATAAATGGATTTACTCGAAAAGTATAAAAGCTATCAGTCTGAATTTTGGGATATATTGCTTTCATAATGATCTCAATCTACAGTTTAAAAATTATTTGCGTCCTCCGTCTCCTTCCACCCCTCCCATACAAACTACACTTTTTCATGAAATGCTCTAAGGCGATTTTCTCAGAACATATAACATTTATCGAGCTCACATTTAGGAATAAATACTTAATTAGCATTATCACTAAGATCAGAAAAAATAATTGATAAGCTTCACTGCTTCTACCCCCTCCCATACAATCTGACACAGTTTCACAACTTCACAAAAAATCTATTTTCTTGAAAAGTATGAATGTTCCTAATCTAAAATTTAAGAGATGTCAACGTTATGATATTTTTAGTTATTTCTGTAAAAACAATAAAATACCCCCACCTTTTCTACCACCTCCCATACAAACTCCACATATTCACTAATTCTAACACACTAATTTTCTCAATTCCTATTCAAATTTTAGAGTCAGCATTTTGTATAAAACATTTTTATAGCATGATGGAGAAAAAATTTGTTCAATGCTATCACCACTTCTAACACTCCCCATATATAATTTCTTGGGATTACAAAAAATTATATTTTATCTAGAGTATCGTAGCCATGTTATGTTTTTTCGTACAGTTAGTGATCAGATTATATTTGAAATCCTTACAGCTTATGGATGAATAGATAAACAATAATGAATTTATGACAATTTTCTTAATATAGTTGGATGTAGTAAGGAAAAGAGGGGAAAACTAAAAACCTTAAGATACTTGAACTTATAACTAACGTACTAAAAAAAAAAAATAGGTGGTAATTTCTATTCAATAATAGAGAGAATTAAGGAGTTGTTGATGTATTCACATCTATTTAAAAATATTTCACTCAGATTATTGCTATATGTTTGGACTAAATCTATAACTGCCAGTTTGTGGATGCGTCTTACAAGGGCTTATTAAGTATTAATTTCAGGAATTTGTTTTGCGATATTTGTAATTTTTTTTTATGGGCTTGAGCGCATTCGTTCCGAACAGGACTTAGATATAAAAGACAGGGTCTCATCACAACTTTATACAGGAGCAATTTGTTTTCCGTCGATAATTTTGACTTTCGGTTTTTTATCTAAATGCATCCCAAGATATTTTATGATGTTGGGTCATGTTATAACTTCTCTGAAATTATGAATTGTAGGAGAGGGTAGGTTCTGGGAGGCTCTTCTTTTCGTGAAAAAAATGCTGCAGCCTTGGCTGTAATCATTTTTATTTTCCAGGTCGTGAAGTAAGTGTTAATTTTACAAAGCTGATTCTGTAGGCTGTTGATGATTATAGCGGGGTCTTCGGATGTTATAAAAACTGCAGTGTCATCTGCAAACGAAGCTAATTCACAAGTAGAGTCTTTAGGGAGATCGAAAGTTGAAAAGTAGGGGGCTTAAGCAAGATCCTTGGGGTACACCAGCAGGAATAGAAAGTCTTTCCGATTTAGTGGATTTTAGGTTTACTTGAAAAGATCGCTGCGAGAGAAACGCACCAATCAGCCGGATTAAATATTCGGTAAACGAGTAGTTCATTAACTTGAATAGGAGTCCATAATGCCACACTGTTAAACTAGGGTGTAGTCTAGTGGGTAGCGTGTTTGGTTTACAATACGAAGGTCGTGAGTTCAAATCCCGGTCGACGCATAATTCAGAATATACCTTGGTTACCTCAATCTACGAAAATTAAAAATTCATAGATAGAGGGTTGTGCGAAGAGCTAACAACTCTTCCGCAATAAATAATGAAAATGTTAAGGAACCTGAAGTTCAGGAGGCGAAGGCCCGATTTGGGCTGTAGAGCCATTGAAGAAGAAGAAGAATGCCACACTGTGTCAAACGCTTTTTGATTGTCTAACGGGATCATGCCAACAGATGCTTTGTTCTGGAATACAATTTTGATGAACTTGGTGACTCTTAGAAGTTGATGACACTTGGAGTGCTTTGGTCGAAAACCAAATTGATAGTCAGGGAGAATATCATTTTTTTCGGTATGAAGTTGAAGACAGTACAGGATTATTTTCTAAAAAAATTCTTGAGATTGAGGAGAGTAAGCTAATTAGTCTGCAGCTATTGCAAGCAAATTTTTCCAGGCTTTTTTTTTTACAGAATGACCTGTGTTATAGGCAATTTCGGCGGAACACAGTCATGGAGGGAAGGGATGGGATTAGGAAGGTAGGGGAAGAGGAGTGAGAACGACCGTAACGAGTGGAGAAGCTGATATATATTTTTTCAGTTGTACTGGCTGCTACTAATAAATATTTGCAGATGTTATAGAGGACTCAATGATTGAAAGCGAACAGAAACCATCTACTGAGTATCTAGGCCTTCTTGAAGTGGAACTGTTTCACTTTTACACCGTTTCCCCATTTTATTTGGAATAATTTTTTATTATCAGTAGGAACTGAAAAATTTGCGCTTAAAAAAATCCCGTCTGGAGTGGGAATCGAACCACGACCTATTGACTGAGAAGCGAGCACTCTGCCCACTACGACACGAAAGCTTATGAATAGCTATAAAAGTTGCTTGTTTCCAACATTTAGGAAAGTATCATTATTTAAGCAACTATTAAAGATAAAGCACAAGAACACGACTGCTTTTCTGGGGTAATTCTTTAAAAGAAAATTGGGTATTCCAACTTTTTTTTTCGGGGCATTTCCTGTTTTTAGTTCTGCGAAGAATGTTTTTAATGTCAATAGGTTAACAAAGTTAGCTTGGCTCGAATTTTGGTAAGGGAGCCGAGAGCAAATTATTAATTTGATCATTGACATCATTAGTGAATTGGTCATGGGTGGAGTTTGAGCCTACGATATCATGACAGGAATGGTATTGGTCCGCCAGTATTTCTGTTTTTTTCGCTATCAGCACAAATATTTTTATTGTTGAGCTTGAGATAAAATATACTTCTTGCTCTATTTTTCAAGACTTTGTTGATTTTCCTAAATTTCGTGGAGCCTTTGCCTAAACGTTCCAGCACAGAATTCCAGTTTTTGTTTCGAAGTTGTGATATTCCATAGTTTATCTTCTTCTGCAGGAAGTGAACTTCTTTTTTTAAAGCGGGATCCATCTACATCTTTGTCATTGTCGTCTTTTCTTGTTCCGAGTTGAAATTAGATTTTTAATTTTATTTGGGAGAGTAATAAGCATTTTGGCGTAGATTTATCGGCGGCTTCGATAACTTTCGAAGAGAAGCTATTCACCATTTCGTCGATTAAAGCGGGACTAGTTTCAGATAGGTCGAATTTGCTGATAGATAGAGAGTTGCTCAGAAGGCGGTGATAGGTTTCCATCGCGTTCTGGAATAATTTTGAATTTTAACTGTGCAATTATTCACTGGTACTTCTTCCAATATGGCAAATAGAACTGGAAGATGAGGAGACAAAACTTCTTGAATATTTGTAGGTTGGGAGATATTAATGAGGTCAAAACTAATAACTAGGTCGAAGGTGGAAGAAAGCCCTTTAGGTGGATAGTGTGTGGGTTCGGTTGGTGGAACAACTATTTCATTTCCCTTGGCTAATTTGTCGAAAAGTAATCGACCGGCTTTGTTGGTTCGAGGACAGTTCCAGTGTTGGTGTTTGACATTAAAATCAACACAGAGTAGCATTTTATTTTACTTTATTATTCTAATAATAAAGTATTGTGATCGACACAGAAAAAGAAAATTTGCTACTCTGAAATTTTTTTTTCTTTTCGCGTTTCATAACTACTACTACAATGGCGCCACAGCCCAAACCGGACCTTGGCCTCCTGACATTCAGGTTCCTTAACATTGTTTTTTTTTTATTACTTATTGTGGAAGGGTTGTTAGCCCTTCGCACAACCCGCTTTCTACGAATTTTTCATTTTCGTAGATTGAGGTGACCAAGGTATATCCAAGCAGGCAATGTGCTGGAATTATATATTGCGTCGACCGGGATTTGAATTCACGACCTTCGCATTACAAGACCAACACGCTACCCACTAGGCTACACCCTAGCTCAAAGCTCACAGTTTCATAACTAAATTAAACTAAAAATGCAAAAAAAAATCCGTGCCGCCGTACATCTCCGAGACCATTAAAGGTAGAATGTTCGTTTTTGGGTGGATTGTTGACTGGGTAAGTGAGCTCCATTATCTAAATCTTAGAGATTATCAGGTGGAAGGGGGAGACGGGGGGAGACGGGGGGAGAGAAAGAGTCAAAAACTTCACTTGCTAATATCTTCACCACGAATGCAGATAGGAAGCTGAAAATCAGCAGAGATATGAAGAGAATTGTAGGACAAACTTAAAAAATAATTTAATTTTTTTATCCATTGGCGTCCGAAAACGGGGGGCTAAAAAAAATGGTAGTTCCTTTTTTTTTTCAATTGATTATATTGTTATAAATCTGACAACCTCGACGTCCCCAGCAATATCGAGAGAAGTCTATCAACATTTCAAACGCCATAAACATGTTTCCAGCAACTTCTAACGAACTCCACAATGTTGGCAATCTTTCTAGACACACACACACAACGACACCTGTCTGGGAGACTTAGTATAAATAACCGCCAACTTTCAGACAACGAGTCAGTCATTTTGGTGACACCTATCGGTGGAAGAACGCGAATCGGTACAAGCGATAGATTGACAGTGTTCCTGGATTGTGCGAATTAAGTTTTAGAGCGAATTTAGTGAAGTGATCGGGAAATTGTGTATAAAGTGCGACTAAATAAAATTATTCATTATTTTTAAACGAATTGTGTTTTCCTTTGGAATCTGACGAACCCCATAGCTCGCAACAATTGGTGTCAGAAGAGTGGGATTCCAAGGATAAATTCGGGTTAAAAATCGCGAGTGAAATTAAAAATTCTCGGAACGGATAATTTTGTGAGAGCGGAAAAGTGAAACTAAAATTCTCGAACGGACAGTGAGAATTTGGTGAAACCGAATATTCTCGAGTGCTGTAGTGAACAGTGACTTTAATTAGCGAAGTAAAATCGCGGAACTAAAATTCTCGAACGGACAGTGAGAATTTTGTAAAATCGAATATTCTCGAGTGCTCTAGTGAACAGTGACTTTAATTAGCGAAGTAAAATCGCGGAACTAAAATTCTCGAACGGACAGTGAGAATTTGGTGAAATCGAATAATCTCGAGTGACTTAGTGAGCAGTGACGTAAATTTAAGTGAATTCGAATCGCGGAAAAACTGGAAATAATCGGTAGTGAAAATGCCGCGTTATTTAAAAGACTTAAAAGTAACGGAGCTGAAGGAAGAGCTCAGTAGACGCGAGTTACCTACAACAGGGAGCAAGTCTGAACTTGTCAGCCGTATGATCGAGACACTTGAGGCTGAGGGTGAGAATGCAGATAGTTTTGAGTTCCAAATTGAAGAAACTCGTAAAGAGGAGTGTTCTGGTACATCGGATGCTCTAACACAATTAATGCAACAGATGATGAACAAATTAGAGCAACAATCAGTGGACATTAAACAGCAATCTGCGGACATTAAACAACAATCAGTGGACATTAAACAACAATCAGCTGTGACAACGGACATGACTCAGAAATTAGATAAACAATCTGCGGACATTAATCAGAAATTAGAGCAACAATCTGCGGACATTAATCACAAACTAGAGCAACAATCGGCGGATATTAATCAGAAATTAGATCAGACCTCAAAGGACCTTAACCAAAAATTGGAGCTGCAAAATAATAAAATAGACATCATGGGTAAGGCCATAGAAGAAAACGTTGAGAAGAAACTTCAAATCTTCGAAGAACAAATTACGGAAAAGACATCCGGAATTGCAGAAGAAGTCGAACGCCTAAAAAGAGACTTCGATAACGTGAAGGCGACTGGCGTCATCAAGACAGAACATGTTGCACACAAGGGTCTCAAGGCTCCAATCTTCGATGGACAAACACCGTGGGCTATTTATAAGACCCAATTTGAGGCCGCCGCAAGAAACAACCATTGGAATGATCTGGAACGAGGAACGGCTCTTATATTGGCGTTAAGAGGCCCACCAGCTGAAGTTCTTCAAACGATTCCGCAGGAGCAACAACAAGATTTTTCAACGTTAGTCCGGACATTGGATCTTCATTACGGCAGTGACCACATGCGAGAGATCTACAAAACTCAACTGTACAACCGAGCTCAAAAGAATGGTGAAACACTTCAAGAGCTGGCACGCGATATTGAACGACTCACACTATTATCGCTGCCTAATGCGCAAACAGAGCAACGCAACGACACTGCTGTTTTCGCATTTAACAATGCCGTACAGGATAGAGAGCTGCAACAGGCGTTGAAGTTGGCAGGAAAGAAAACGATTGGCGAAGCCTTAGTGTATGGGCTGACGTTCGAAGCTGCCAAGCAAAGCTCGAGGAGTAATTATCGAGTTCGGGAAATAGTAGAAGAATGTGTGTGCCAGAAAGCCGAGTACACCAAGCGGAGCGAAGGATCTGGTGCTCCCCGATGCTGGAATTGTGGACAGGCAGGACACTTACGACGCGACTGCCGCAAACCCAGAAAAGCGATCAACTACTGTTCCGGCTGCGCTGCTAAACAAAGAGGAGGAAGGGGCGAACCGTCACGAGAGCACGCTTCGCCTAATGACAGTCCGGGAAACGAGTAAAGGCCAACTTCATGGGGCAGAAGTTGGCTGGTAGAATCGACGCCCCCGGAACCATCATCGCAGTTTCTCGACTACATCGTTGTGAAAACGACTTATGTATGAGTGGTCGAGTCGGCAAATTAAACTGCATCATAACAGTCGACACAGGCGCAACACGGTCAGTGTTAAGATCTGACCTCGTAGATCGTACTTGGCTTCACAACACCAAGAAGTACGCACTTCGCACTGCTACAGGAGAAACTACAACGGTCCATGGAGAAATAGCTCGTGACATACAGCTTGGAGATTTGACCTTCTCGCATGTATTCGTGGTAGCTGATATTACCGATGAGTGTATCCTTGGAATGGATTTTCTGAAACCACACGGTATAAAGCTGGACTTAGGACAACGAATAATGAAGTGGCGGAATATTGAAATCCCGATGGAAATAACATCCTCCAAATCAACAAAGCTGCGAGTTGTATTATGCGAAGATGCGGACATACCAAAGTCATCTGAGAATGTTATTTGGGCAGAGCTCGATGGTGATCCCGGGAACCACCGATTCTACCTCATAGAACCGGAAACGACACCTGCATTACGAAGTCTGATACTAGGAAAAACGCTCGTAAAAAGGAATGAGAGAATGATGGTACCAATAAGAGTCCTGAACGTTGCGGACAGCACTACCAGCGTAAAGAAAGGAGATGTAATTGGCAGCTGTGAACCAATATCGGCGGTGACGAGTATCGACAAGGCAGAACCACATAACGTACCCTCTAAAAATAAGCCAAGAAGGAAGGACAATGTAACATCAACACTTCTTCAGTCAAGCAACCTTAGAGGAGAACAACACAAGCAAGCAGTAGATCTAATCGAAGGATTTAGCGACGTCTTTTCCACCGGTGATGACGACTATGGCAGAACAAACTTAGTGAAACATCGTATAGATACCGGAAGTGCTACACCGATACGTCAACCTCCAAGAAGAGTACCATTAGCGAAACAAGGAGAAGTCAATTCAATGGTGAAAACTATGGAGCATCAGGGAATCATCGAAGAATCAAAGAGCCCGTGGATATCGCCAGTAGTGCTGGTAAAGAAGAAGGACGGCAGTACCCGTTTTTGTGTGGACTACAGGCGACTAAATGATGTTACGAAAAAGGATAGCTATCCACTACCTAGAATCGACGATATCATGGACACCCTGACCGATGCTAAATGGTTCTCAACGTTGGACCTGAAGAGTGGTTACTGGCAAGTGGAGATAGATGAAAAAGATAGAGAGAAGACAGCATTCTCTGTCGGCAGTGGACTATGGCAGTTCATCGTAATGCCATTTGGCCTGTGCAATGCTCCAGCTACGTTCGAAAGACTGATGGAATTCGTTTTGCGTGGTCTGAGTTGGAAAACTTGTCTCGTTTACCTAGATGATGTGATCGTTATCGGAAAAACATTCAATGAACACCTAAAAAATCTGCAGGAAGTCTTCCAGCGACTGCGAGCGGCAAAATTAAAGCTGAGTCCGAAAAAGTGCACTTTGTTTAGTGCAGAAGTCAAGTACTTGGGTCACATCGTTTCAGCTGATGGCGTAAAGACAGATCCGGAGAAGATACTGGCGGTGAAAAATTGGCCTACTCCGAGTGATAAACACCAGTTGCGCAGCTTCCTAGGCTTAGCGACATATTACCGACGATTTGTAAAAGACTTTGCTAACACGGCGAAATGTCTGCATCAGTTAACAGAAAAAGGGAAGCCATTTACATGGAGTCAACAGTGCCAGGAAGCATTCGAGAGGATAAAAGACCAACTCTGCGACTCCCCAGTTCTGGCGTATCCAAAACCAGGTCATGGTTTCATCATAGACACTGACGCCAGCAATGTCGGTATCGGAGCAGTACTATCACAAGAGATCGATGGGCAGGAGAGAGTGCTATCTTACTATAGTCGAGTACTCTCAAAATCAGAAAGGAACTATTGCGTAACTCGCCGAGAGCTACTAGCCATAGTAGAAGCAACAAAACATTTTCACAAATATCTCTATGGTCAAAAGTTCCTTCTTCGAACGGATCACGCATCGCTTAAATGGCTACTTCAGTTTAAAAACCCCGAAGGCCAAGTAGCCAGATGGATCGAAAGGCTCGAATCCTACGATTTCGAGATTGTTCATCGAAGAGGAAGAATCCACGGAAATGCCGATGCGCTTTCACGTCGTCCTTGTCCACCGAACTGCAAGCATTGTCACCGTGTAGAAGGAAAAGAAGCCGGAGAAACCATTCAGAGGATAACGACCGAACCAAAGACTGGATGGAATCAGCAAGAACTGGAAGATGCCCAACGTAAAGATCCAGATATTTCACCGATCATGGCATGGAAGGACGAAATGAAACGGCCTGAGTGGAAAGACATCTCACAATTCAGTGAAACCTTAAAGTGTTATTGGGCACAATGGAACTCCCTTCACCTAGACGGCGGATTATTAAAACGGAAATGGGAGAACGCTGATGGAAAGTCGTATCACATGCAAACCATCGTCCCGCATTGTAAAGTCGAGGAGGTTTTGAAGGAATATCATGGAGGTACCTCCGGTGGGCATTTGGGAGTAAACAGAACCTTGGCAAAGATACGAGAAAGGTTCTATTGGATCCATCTCCGAGATGATGTCGAAAACTGGTGCCGTAAATGTACTACGTGTGCATCGAGTCAGGGCCCACACCGCAGATCAAAGGGAGAAATGCAACAATACAACGTGGGAGTCCCATTCGAGAGAATTGCTGTGGATATTGCTGGGCCATTTCCGGAATCAGAAAATGGTAATCGCTACATTCTAGTGGTCATTGATTATTTCAGCAAGTGGCCAGAAGCTTACGCAATTCCAAACCAAGAAGCAGTAACCGTCGCAGAACAAATTGTTACTAACTGGGTGAGCAGATTTGGAGCGCCACGCGAACTACACTCCGATCAAGGGCGCAATTTTGAATCTCAAATATTCAAACACGTGTGCCAAATGCTGGGAATAAACAAAACGAGGACAACTCCATTACACCCACAGTCTGATGGAATGGTGGAACGTTTCAATAGGACATTGAACTCAAACCTATCCAAACTCGTCAGCGAGAGGCAACAGGACTGGGACCAGCACATCCCTCTATTTTTAATGGCCTATAGAACATCGGTGCATTCAACAACAGGAGAAACTCCGTCCCGAGTCATTTTCGGAAGAAATATTCGAGTCCCTGCGGAGCTAATGTTTGGAGTGCCACCAGACCAACCAACCAATGCTAAAGATTATGTCTCGGATCTTCGATGTCGACTAAAGACAATTTATAACCTGGTCAGAGATAAAATTGATTTGGCGTCCGACCGCATGAAGACGAGGTATGATCAACGGGCAAACTCATCAGGATTCCAAGAGGGCGATTTGGTTTGGTTATACAATCCCAAACGACAGAAGGGCAGATCACCGAAACTACAGCGAAACTGGGAAGGCCCTTACCAGATCATCAACCGATTAAATGATGTCGTCTATCGGATTCAACTACATCAAAAACCTCGCACTAAAATGAAAGTGGTACATCTAGACCGACTAACAAAGTACCAGGGTGCCAGGGAGGAAGTGAACAACTCTGTTCGGGACGAACAGGGACTAAGGAGAGGGTAATGTTATAAATCTGACAACCTCGACGTCCCCAGCAATATCGAGAGAAGTCTATCAACATTTCAAACGCCATAAACATGTTTCCAGCAACTTCTAACGAACTCCACAATGTTGGCAATCTTTCTAGACACACACACACAACGACACCTGTCTGGGAGACTTAGTATAAATAACCGCCAACTTTCAGACAACGAGTCAGTCATTTTGGTGACACCTATCGGTGGAAGAACGCGAATCGGTACAAGCGGTAGATTGACAGTGTTCCTGGATTGTGCGAATTAAGTTTTAGAGCGAATTTAGTGAAGTGATCGGGAAATTGTGTATAAAGTGCGACTAAATAAAATTAT
This sequence comes from Chorisops tibialis, assembly GCA_963669355.1. Classification (NCBI taxonomy): domain Eukaryota; kingdom Metazoa; phylum Arthropoda; class Insecta; order Diptera; family Stratiomyidae; genus Chorisops; species Chorisops tibialis. The sequence continues at coordinate 88,246,856 of OY770262.1, read as the reverse complement.
TCATTATTTTTAAACGAATTGTGTTTTCCTTTGGAATCTGACGAACCCCATAGCTCGCAACAATATTTTCGAAATTACTAATCACAAAAATAAATTCATATTTTGGGACCATTAAGGTGGTATGTATATATATATGAAATATGAAAAATATATAACATGTGAGCATAACAGTAGTGTGGGGAAATGGGGAGCATTTCAAAAATCGCGCACTTTCCAAAATTACTAATCATTATAGGTAGCTCGAAATTGAGAACAGATATTAAATTAAAAATTTGTCAGATTGTAGAGCTATATAGTTTTAAATTTTGGTAAAAAAATTTAAGTTGGGGGGGTATAAGGAGAGGGAAGTGGAAAGCCAAAATGTTGAAAATTTTGAATAATTTTTTTAGGGCTCTGGTAAAAAAAGTTTAAATTTTGCACGTCGATACATCTATTTGATGTACATAGAAAAAAAATAATAATTTGTTCCAAAATTGTTATGCACCGAAGTGGGGGTCTAACGTGCACAAGGTGTTTCATGTGCAATGAGAAAAACACATAAACTGAAAATTTTTGAATGAAATTTTAAGGTAGAAACTTAAAAATTTGCAAAATGCATTTTAAAAAAATTTCTAAAAGTTTGAAATGTAAACTGGTCGAAAATCTTCAAACCTTCTACCCCCTCTCATACAAAATTATTTTTTCAACCATTTTTAAGAAATCAATTATCATCTAACTATTAAAATTTTAAACAGAAACTTACAAAAATAGTTCAAATGAAATTACGTTAAAAGTTTTGAGATCACACTTGCCCTTCTACCCCCTCCCATACAAAAGTATGATTTCGACCAATTTCATTAAATCAACTAATAACCAACAAATTAAAAGCTACGAACTTAAAATTTTATACGAGCACTTTACAAGAGAAAGAAAATAAAATTGTGTCACAAATTTAACGATTCCCCTACCTCCTCTACCCCCTCCCAAACAAATGTTTGGTTTCGTGAATGTAAAATATACCGAATCCTATGAAAATTCTTTGCAACTTCCTCTATGAAACTGATATTCTATACAGAGAATGTTGGTCGTGATTCAAGCAATCAATTAAGAAAGTATTAACATCCGCCCACCCTTACTATCACCCCTCTCGCCTCTCCTCATAAAAACCCAAACTTGCATAAACGAATGAAATATTGTTAAATTGGCAACAGCCCTGCCCAAAAACTCTCTTTCACTTAGTCTTCCCAAACCACTCTAACCTGCATATTGGCTTTTCACGCATCCGCAACTTGTCCCAAGAATAATAAAGTGTCGCCCGACTTGTTGGCAGTTTATTTGTATATGACACTGAATGTGGATGCATGTGTGGATTTCGTGCTGAATTTAGTTTTTATAGTTTTCATTATTGCAAAGAAATTGGACAAAGTTTTCCTGAAATTGCAAGGTAGTAGAGGATTGTATGTATTGGAGGTAGTAGAGGAAGTCGAGAGTTTTATATGATTTTGAAACTGCTTATTCAAATGAAAATTAAAGTTACTTTTTCGCTAAAAATTACCCACAACAAATTTCAGCACGATAGCTCTAAGCGCTCAAGAATTAAGCGGACAGACGGTCACTCGGAATCGAGACTTTTAAGCGAGCATTATTTCATAGCGATTCAAACGGTAAGGCAAACTCAATATACTCTGAGATTTCATCTAGAATATAAAAATAACTTTTTTGAGTGCCAATCATATTCTTCGAAAATGGCGATGTAATTTAGTTATGTCAAGTTTTGTTACTTTACAGTACCAGTCACCTTAGGGAAAGTAATCGCTACATTTTATTCGTTACTAGGTACTCGTTTAGTGTAAAATATAGCCTAGCTGATACAATACAAAGGTCGTTAGTTCAAATCCCGATTGAAGCATGTTCCCTCATTGCTGCATGCTTGGGTCACCTTAATCTACGAAAATGATAAATTCGTAGCTAGAGGGTTGTGCGAAGGACTAACCATCCTTCCACAATATGTAGTGAAAAAATGTTAAGGAGCCTATAAGACAGGAGTCCAAGGCCCGATTTGGGCTGTAATGTCATTAAAGAAGAAGAAGGTACTCGTTTATTTAAAATGACCTTCACATCATGTTGCAGGGATGGCTAAACCAGTTTTGCAAATCGTAAATTCAAATATTAAATTCAAATACCCCATGCAGTAACTACGTATATGAAACAAGAATTCGGCTGTGAATCGTTCTTGATTTTGTTGGCTTAGTATGTGTATCAACACAATCTTTCTAAGTAGAAAAATACCTTTAAACTCTAACGTAAATAAAACGACAATGTGAAGGAAATAACTTTCATTAAATCAAAATTTTCTTCAACAAAAATCCCACAAATTGATAAAAGAATGTCTTTATCCCCCCAAAATTTAAAAAATGGCGTTATGCACAAGTATAGGTTTTCCTCCTGTGATGTAACGAAAAAAAATTAACTAATCGTTCCTCTCTCTAAAGGTACTTTTTTTATATGTGGAACGTATACTCGAGTAACGAAACTTTTTGACAGTTCAGTTACTTTTTCGGAAGCTCATTTCGTTACTTAAGTAACGAATAAAAATGTGCGTCAGAACTCGTTCCTGCGGATTTCTGTCAGTATTCGTGTAATGAATATTTATTTTTTTTTTCACATCTTTAATGTAATAACATACATACATCCATTTTATATACACAAAAAAATAATAATAATTTCAACCAGAACTGTTATGTACCGAAAGTGGGCCTTAACCTGTACAAAGTGTTCCATGTATATTGAAAAAACCACTCTAACTAAAAATTTATGATTGCAATTTTAAGCTACAAATGGAAAAATTTGTGAAATTCATTTAAAAAACTTAATTTACTACAGATCTGCGATTGAAAACATGTTAAATGCATGATGTTTAAAGTTATTTCTGAAAAACACACTAAGAACCCCCCACTCCTTCTACTACCACACACAATTTCACTAAATCCAATACACGAATTTCTCAGTACCTATTAAATTTTTGAAGTTGAAATTTTCAATAAAACTTTCTTATAGCAACTCTTGCACGATATGACAAAATTGGTTCAATGTTGTTACCCCTTCTACCACTCCGCATACAAAATTTCTTAAAATTAAAAAATTTCTCTTCATCTAGAGTATCGCATGATTGGGCCTTACGCCCAATCGTAGTCCTGCTATGTTTTTTTAATTACCACTAAACCATTAAAAGCTACAAACTTGAAATTTTGCACCCAAAAAAATATTTAAGACAAAATTACATCAAAAGTTTTGAGATTTATCTTGCCCTTCTACCTCCTCCCATACAATACTCTTAACTAACAAAATTATGTATTTCACATGTGTTACTAACTGCATTCGTAAAAATTGCTTGTTTTGCGAATTTTATGCGGACTAAGTCGCGAAGAATAATTAGTAAATAAATAAAATAAAGAAAGGCGGAAGGTAAAAGGCCATTCGAAAAACCAAGAAAACGCTGAAAGGATTCAACTAACAAAGACAGCAAATCTCTTTTGAAATCCGTAACATGAAGGACACGGTTATTGGACCGAGAAAATCGGAAACGGGGAGGCCAGAGTCCAACTTAGGTTGTAGCACCCTTAATGAGGATGATGACTTTCCTATAACTCAAAATCCGTTCTAGAAATTGAACGAAGCATTTACGCAGAAATTTATATCTCTTGTACAAAGCATTGTAGGAATATAGTAATAGGCCAATAAGGGACACTTCTTTTGATTTTAGCCTCTTATCTAAGTCACCGTCTTATCCGTCGTAGCTAATAGAAATATTTCATAGATTTTCTTATCTATATAACCAAACACTATTCGTTAAAGATCTCAATCCTTAACTAAATTATTGTTGTGACATCAATTGTCGAACTTCCAACTTGAGAGACTACCTGCACATATTTCACTATTATTGTCACTTATCCAGGTGGTGATTTATTATATGCACGATAATGTGTGTTTGACAAGGTGTATTTTCTCATCGAAAAATATCTTCACACTTCTGATTTCAGTCCTTAATAAATATAATGCACTTATATCATATTTCTTATGAGATAGTCCGTTCCTTAGAAAATATATGATATAAGCGTACGACAGGGATTTCTAACAAATCCTGCCTGATATATGACTACATCCTCTATCAGCAGTTATCAAGCTAGTTGCATTCTCATTGTTGCCTATCTATGGTGCAGAGAGGTTAAGGTAAATGTCATCTATCATGGGGTATATATTCCCTTATCCACCTACTAATCGAAAATGGAGCGAGCATCCATTCCGGAAGCAGAGAAACGTTTCGCTTCCTGCACTTTATGCTCGACCGGAAATTACCTCAATGGAATTTGACGAGGCAAAGGCCATTTTCGATGTAGACAACAGGCTCATCTTAAAGTCCTTTTAGACTATATCGGTGCGATATTACTTTTTTCCAAAAGAGAGTCTTGTTTGTATGTTTTTAATGAAAATTCATATAGATTAAATTTTCAACATGGTCATGCTTTTACGGAATCAATTATTTTCAAATTCACCTGTTTTTCGTCCTTGCTGCAGAAAGTTCAATAAGAAGTTTTGATCAAAATGATAATGGTTGGGAAAAGAAAATAATTATTCAATTATGTTTTGAGAGTACAAATTGAAACCGGCGTTTTTTCAAAATTCATGTCTTTCTAGTGGAAATATGGTTACATATTTATTATTTAAAGAAATGCCAATCGTTAGCCACAAATTTTTTTCCCATCTTTCTGGCAGCATATGGATTCTACAATTCTATAATGGCACTGCAGCCCCGATTGGACCTTGGCCTCCTCATTTTCAGGTTCCTTAACATTTTTCATTAACTATTGTGGAAAGGTTGTTAGCCCTTCACACAACCCTCTATCTACAATTTTAATTTACGTAGATTGAGGTAACTAAGGTATACCCAAGCAAGTAGTGTGCTAGAATTATGCGTCGTCCGGGATTTGAACTCACGACCTTCGCATTGTAGACCAATACGCTACCCACTAGGTTACACCCATATGGATTCCGTGTCGAAAAAACTGCTCTTCTTTTGAACCGGTCCGCAAATCGACTCAATTTTTGGCTTCTTCGTAAGAATGGAAGTGCTGCTCAGCCAGGCCATGCGTTATCGATCGGAATAGGTGGTAGTTGGAAGAGGCGATGTCTGAAGAATACAGCGGGTGGGGTAGGACGTTCCATTTCAGTGTTTCCAGGAAGGTTTTTACAAGTAGTGCAACAAAATCACTTTGTCGTGTCTTTCCTGGTATTGCGGCCATTTCTCCTTCAATGCTCGGCTAAATCGCATTCGTTGTTTTTGCAGCAATCTCCCGTGATGGTTTCACCCGATTCCAGCAGCTCATAATACACCATGCCGATCTGGTACCACCAAGTGCGCATCATGATTTTCGAGCAATGAATGTTGGGCTTGGCCGTCGATATTGATGCATGGCTGCAATATCCCCATGATTTTTTTCGCCTTGCATTATCGTAGTGGATCCACTTCTCATCACCAGTGATGATGCGATGCAAAAAACCCTTCGCTTTTTTACTTTTGCATCATTCCCAAGCTTTTCAAACGATGTGAAATGGCTTGTTGAGTCACACCCAATGAATCGTTTGTCATGAATCTTCATCCAGTAATACCTCCAATTCTGCAATTTCAAACTTTTTAAATGCTCCGAAACAAGGATGTCTTACACGTCGAAATCACCTATTTTATAGAGTTGAAACCATTCACATCACGTTCTTTCATTAAAAGCACCCTTACCATAAGTTTCAACAATCATTCGACGCACATTAGTCGTTGGTTTTTTTGAATTGAAGGCAAAAAGCAAAACTTTTCGCAAATGACGCTTATTTGACTCAAACTTCGACAAATTTGCGCATAAAAAATTATATGGCGCCGATAAAATTTCACAAATCTAATTCTGAAGAGTTGTTGACATAAGCCTAAGTTTACTATATGACGTTTCTAATCCGCCATTGCTTATCAGGGTTTAGTGCTGGCGTCATCTATTTGGAAACGGCGGGTTTCAATTTGCACTCCCGATATGTTCGGACTCTCATCCCCTATTTGGTATTATTTTCTTTATAAACCCTTCATTTTAATTTATTTCTTTTTCTTTTTTAGTTTATTTCATTTTTAACTTCATCATCAAGATCTCTAATAACTGATGGTCGGCCCCAATTGGTGCATTTCTTTAATTTTCTGCGAAGGAAAAGGAGCGAGCCACTCCCCTTAATGAGCTGGATACACCACCCCGCTAGGCACTTTGCAGAACACAGCCATGGTAATAAGTCAGCCTAAACTTTTCCTTCAGGAGATGTAACGGTTTCAATATTTCATTGAAGGTCAAGATGCCATGGCTCCATTTCAGATGCACTACCATTGAAAACACATAACAGAATTATGACTGTGTGTAAAGCCCAATCATATGATACTCTAGATGAAATGGGAAAGAAGTTAATGTACCGGAAAATAAGTCATCTCAAATTCTGTGACTTCTATGTGGGACGTGGTACAAGCAGAGAGGGGAGGTTTGAAGTTTTTGTCTATGACACCGAACGTGGATGCAAAGCGATTCGTGCTGAGTTTAAAATTTGTAGTTCTTATTATTTTCAAAGAAATTGGAAAGAGTTTTCCTGGGATTGGGGCATTTGTATGGGAGGTGGTAGAGAAAGTTAGAGCTTTATATGATTTTGAAACTGCTTATTAATATTCTTATCACCATGCTTTGTTTCAATTTCGAAGTCGATGACTCTCATATGTTCAAAGGAGAAATGCTTTTCGTGAATTTATAATATAGATATTTGTTAGGGGAGGAGGTAGAAGGAGTGAAGTAAAAATGACAATTTTCTTAGTATTTATTGCAATTATTAAGTGACAAATTCTAGCAAAATTTTAAGTTTGTGGTTTTACTGGTCTTAATGAAAATCGATATAATGCATTTTCCAAAATTATGCATTTGTATGGGAGGTGATGGAAGGAGTATACGGATCAACACAATTTTTTTTTCTCAATGATATTTCTATTATTATACTTTCAACAAAACTTCAAGTAGATAGCTTTGGCAGTTTCGAAGGAAAATGATTTAATTAAAATTTCGTGAAATTTATAAGGGAGGGGATAGAAGGAGTGCAGTGGAGTTGATGATTTTATTAAAACTGGTTGCTATTAGTAATAGAATTAACAATGGCAAACATTTATTTATTTAGCTTCAATGAAAATCTAATAAATACATTTTGGGCAAATTGTGCATTTGTATGGGAGGGGGTAGAAGGAGTTAGGGGATCGGATCAATATTTTATGATGTTAATGGTTTATATATAGTACTTTGACCCAAATTCCAATACCAATACCTTTCAAAGAAAAATTAAAAACATTAAAATTTCGAAATTTCATGAAATTTGTATGGGAGGGGGTAGAAGGAGTAGGGGGATGTCGCCCGTTCACGAACTGAAAGTTTTTTTTTCGCTAAGCCTGACACACAATAAATAAATATCAGTACGATAGCTCAAAGCGTTCGAGAGTTATGTTGTAGACAAGAGGACAGACAAACGGACGGACATACCCGCGGACAGACAGTCACTGGGAATCGAGGTTTTTGAGCGACAACAAATATTTCCGTACTATTGGAGATCATTATTTCTTAGCGTTACAAACAGTAAGGACAACACAATATACTCTCAGATTTCATCTAGAGTATAAATATAGCAGAATTATGATTGGGTGTTAAGCCTAAAAATATGATACTCTAGATGAAATGCGAAAGAGTTAAATGTACCGGAAAATATTTTATCTCAAATTCTTTCGAAAAGTGAATTATGACTATAATATTTATGCATCACAAAAATGTTTCGTGCTGAATTTAAAATTTGTTGTTTTCATTATTTTCATAGAAATTGAACATAGGTTTCCTAAAATTGGGGCATTTGTATGAGAGGTGGCAGAGGAAGTGGAGGGTTTTTGGTAATTTTGAAACTTCTTATAAACATCCCTATCACCATGCTTTCTTTTAATTTCAAAGTCATTAGCTGACTGATGTTCGAAGCTGAAATGCTTTTCTTGAATTTATCCAGTATACTCTGCCTCCATCCTTCTCCAATCAATGACCTCGTCCTCCAGTTTGAAAATATCAGCAGTGATTTGCTATCTGCGTCAATAGAACCCTCCCAGTACTGCCGTGGTTTTCCAACTGGTCTCTGTACATCGACTTTGCCCTTGAGTGTGCGCTTGGAAATTCTTCTGTCATCCATCCGTTCCACATGACCAGACCAGCCCATTATAGCTTCTTGGTTCTATGAGGGTTGACTTTTCTGGATTATTGAAGATGGCATACAAATCTCCATTATATCGTATTCTCCAGCTCGAGTCTCCCTTCATACGTGCAAGGATTCTTCTGAGAACCTTCCTTACTGTGGTATGCGTGCTTGAAGTAGTATATCTAGTGCATATTGATATTATATTCTCCCAGCACTTCTCCAGCACTTGTTTAACTGAGAATTACTGATCCGTGGTCGATCCTCCAGCTCTAAGTCCACATTGGTATTCACCGATTACTTTATCAGCATTGGGCTTAATTCTCTTTTCCAGAATTTCGTCAAGATCTTATAAGACGTTCAAAACAATTCCTTGGTAGTTTTCGCAGCAGTGTTTTTCACCTTTTTCATGAAGTGGTCATATGATACTCCTGCACCAATCTTCAAGAAATGTTTCCTTCGTCCTTATGTCCATGACTAATCTGTGTAGGAGATGTGGTATGCTGGTGAAACTGGATTTCAGTAGCTCTGCTGGAATTGGATCAGTGCCTTGCGCTTTTAAGTTTGGGTGGTTTTTCAGGGCCGCTTTTACTTCATCGAGTATGAGAAGACTCGAAGAGTATCCTTTATCAGCTATTGCATCAGTTGTACCTGATATTATGGCCTCTGCTGCTGTTTGTGCAGATAATATCAATTACAGGAGGAGCTCAAAGTATTGCGCCCTTCTTTGTTTTAAATCTTCCACATTACTTATTATGTTTCCTTGCAGATGGTCGTCTTCAGTTGGATCCCTCTTTCATCTTGTTAACTAGAAAATATGCGGCTCTCGTGCTGTGTAATTTAAAATGTTCGTCTATGTTTTTAATTTCGTCACTTCCTTTTTTTCTGTCTGCAATTTCACTGCACACCCAGAAGTTTATTTTCCTCCCTTCTTTAGTTGCTTTGTTACACAAGATCAGATACACTATCACTTTAAATATCTTTTCGCCATTGTAGTCTGCCGTTGCTATTAAAATATCATAGATAATTTACAATGCTTTCAATTTCCGTCGTATTTTTCCGACTTCATGAATGTAATAAGTCTTTTCCGACTGGGTGATTCATAATTAAACCATCAGTGAGTCGTTGACACAGAAATTTCCTTTATGAAGATTTTTAACTTTTTTATGCATAGTTTTTTTATTATAATAATAGATTACTCGCAACAAAAGAGAAAATCTCTACTTTCAAATTTTGCCCTCTTAAAAGTAGTAGATATGTTAAATAAAAATTCCTACTAAAAAGACTTTGTTATATGAATTAATATTTCCGTAGCCTTGCAGGAGAACGTACTTTGGTGGTAGCTTTCGAGGTGGCGCAATGATGAAGGAGATGTGCGAGAGGATTTTTAATAGATTTGAACAGGAAAAAAATATTAAAAACATCGTACCTGCATTTCTAAGTCGTTTTCGGTACTGAATAAATTAATATTAAATCATTGTTTCAGTGAAATTTTTTTTAATATATTATGCAGCATGTTTACATCCAGAGTTTTGATTCTGTAAAGTTCAGCTTTGCGGAAATTCCTGGAGCTGTGCATAATTAATATTTTGAAGCATTATTTTTATGAATAAATTTCAAGTACTAAATTGTTTAGCAGTTGTGCAGAACCCGAAGAGCGTCTATTGAGCATGAAACGCGTGGAAATCAGATTTCTAAATTGTATTATTAGTAAACAAGAAATACTTTTGTACCCTTGGCGACTCTGTGCGAGCAGTATTTCTTGGCACTAAAAACTTTAGAGCAATCTTGTGATACTCTCAGAGTATAAAAACTTGTATCGGCCGAAAATTACACCCGAGCCGCCTGTGTGACAGGCGAGCATTCCACCACTCAGCCACTGACGCTGATGAGCTTGTCTCGCCAAAATTTAGCGACAATTTTTAAATCTTCCTTAATTAGAGTCAAATAGATTCATTTTTATTGATGTCTTGACATTAGTTACGAACTAAAAAAAAAGTATGTTGAACTCATGCATGAAATACAAATTATTCGAAATTATTATATTTTTACGTTAGTCAAATCTTAAAAAAAAAACACTCACACACATTAGTAGAAAAGAATATCGGTCGAAAATTAAACCCCGGCCCGCCCGCGTCTCAGGCGAGCATTCTTCCACTGAACCACCGATGCTGACGAAATTATCTGGCCAAAGTTTAGCCATTTACTTAATGAGACTCACATGACTTCAATTATATGCATAGTTTTTGCTTATTATTATGGATGATTAGGAAGATGTTGGGAGAGATGTGAGGTAAGGGCAGGGTAAGAGCTAAAAACTGACTTTCTAATATATTGATTAAGGATGCGGATAAAATTCTGAACATCGATATAAACTCGGTAAAGAAAAAAGCTGCATATCTCTGTAGGAGTAAAAGATTTAAACGTCAAACTTAAAATTTTCCTGCCATGGAATATTGAAAACATTTAAAGATACTACAAAACTATACTTTATATATTAGTTTCAACCACGTTTATTATTGTTTTCAAATTTGGTTTTTATGTTTTGTAACAATCCAATCAAAAATGGCGACGCATTTCGTTATTGGTGTTCGTAGGACGATCGATACATAAGTAATTTTGTTATAATGTTTACAGTTCACCGACCTGACAAGTAGCTCAACCTCAAGACGAAACATCCCGTTCAACACGTTTCCTAATGCCCGCAATTCTCTAGAGACCAAAAGGAACCACGGGCACAATCGGGCGGCTTCCAACACGCCTTCCTACAGAATTTGATTCATTGGACAATTTTCGATATCTGTGATTACATATCGGTCATATGGAATCACTAGTCTGAACAGTTTACTCAGAATCCGGCGCAATACCCGTTTGGCGCCTTCTACCTGTCCGTTCGCCTGTGTAACAGCTATTTCATTTTAAAATGATGGATATTTTGAGCACAACAGACAAATGCGTACTCCAATATACCAGCCCAAGTCAAAATGATTAGCAATCCCAGCTTCTAAGCAAGATAAATGATCGGACTGGAGGACTATGTAGCTCTTAACTGCGTTTCAATTTTGAAGTGCGCAAGGGGTTGCTGGATTGCAAGTAAAATAAAGCCACCGGTTTATTAAGTTCACTTTAATTTAGCCGCAAAACTTTATTTAATTCACTTAAGACTTTCTCGCTCACAACTTATCGCTTACCAATCCTGACTGTTTCGTTTTCTAAATAAGCGTCAATCGCTCAAACCACACAGACTGTTCATCAAAAACGCTCAATTTTTTACATCGCTCTTGTCGGTCGAATCATGCCCTTATCGTACGAGTCTTTTCTTCTCGGCCAAATGCTGTCCTTCTCGGACGAGCGTTCTTAGTTGCTTCCATAAAGCATTTCCTTATCGTCCGAATGTTTTTCCCTGTCGCCGAGTCTATACGTGTAATTGCTGTTGCTTACTCATCAAGGGGGTAGTTGTAGGATGAGGTTTTACCAATTCCTGCAACTATCTTTGGAGACTAGCGACTCCACGGACCTGAGCTAACTATCCCCCTGTGGGATGGGGGCTGTAGAATTCACCCACAGCCAGTCCTGCTTGCCCTAAAAAATGGCAAATGGACACTCACTGGATCATGGGCTTATCACCCGTGATCTTAAGATCTAAATGATACGAGAAACGGATACAACGCCTCGGATATGGACTGATTCTTCGGTAACGACTTGTGGCATTCGAAAACGGACTATGATTGGCTTCTGGAACGTTCGAACATTGAATGACGGGGGAAGAGCTGGGGTTACTCGGTCCTTGCACCGCCAATTAGTGATCGACCGTGAAATGGAGCACTATAACATCCAAATCTTGGGCTTGAGCGAGGTCAGGTGGACAGGATCAGGAGAAGAACGAACCCCGAGCGGAAACACTGTTCTGTACATTGAAGCCAGAAATGGCGTGGCGTTCGTCCTTACGCCGAGAGCGAGAAACAGTCTCATTAGCTGGGAACCAATCTCGGATAGGATTATCGTCGTCAGGCTCAGGACCAGTGTCACAAACGTCAAAATTCTCCAGTGCACCAACTAATACCGCAACACCTGGGGACAAAGAGGAGTTTCATAGCCAACTAAGTGCCACCTTCGAATGTGTTCCAAGAGGTGATATTATTATCATCTCGGGAGATATGAACGCCCAGGTTGGATCAGGCAACACTGGACTAGAACACTCATAGGGAGGCATGGTGACCCTTGGGTCGACGCGTCACGACCTTGGATTAAGAGACCCGAAAACGGCGAATTATTTGTGGAGTTTTGTAGTACCCGGCAAATGGTCATCGGAGGGACCCTTTTTCCACACAAGAGTCATCATAAAACATCTTGGGTTTCCCCTGATGGTGTTACTCAGAACCAGATCGACCATTTGGCTATAAGTCGCCGATAGAGAAGATGTCTCCTCGATGTACGAGCGAAACGTGGAGCTGACGTGAGGAGCGATCACCACTTGATGGTTGCCTGCTTGAGATTGTGTACAGCAGCTATCCGACGACCACAAATTCTTCAAATGAAGCGCAAGCTTAATGTAGATAAACTCAGAGATCCCAACAAAAACTCGAATACACAACCATTCTACGCGAAAAGTCATCCACATTGGGTGAACATGAAATGCGCACACTGGACGCCAATTGGGAAGCAACCAGAAACACTTTTCTAACTAGTGCTGAAGAATCTGTGGGATATGCGCAAAGCGGTGAGAAACCCTGGATGACACATGGGACAAGGTTGGCAATCGGAAAAAAGCCAAATTGGCAATCATCTCTCAACCCGATGTCAACCAACGAACGCCCGACTTGAGGCAGAGCTACCGCGATGCTCATATACAGCTTAAAAAGGCTGTTAGACGCGACAAGAGAAAGGCCATTGAAGATCTGGCAAACAAGGCAGAATCTGCGGCTTACCTTGGGGATATGGGTTCACTATTTAAAATCATGAAACAGTTGACGAACAGGAATTTCACCGCCAACCACCTGGTGAGAGATGTCAACGGAACTCTCCTTAATATGAGTGAACACCAGTTGCGGCGATGGAAGGAATACTTCTCTGATATTTTAAACATCTTGTCAGATGAAGATATTCCGGAAACAGAACAACTTCCAATCATCCAACCGCAACAATCCTCTATTAGGGACGATCCCCCAGATAAGGAAGAGATAGTTTCCGCCATTCGGTCAATGGCGGGAAGGAAAGCTCCAGGTATAGACGGACTACCAATCGAACTCCTCAAAGCGGACCCGGAAATAACAGCCGATATACTATATAAGGTGTGGAATGAAGGAAGATATCCGAATCCGACTGAATGGAAGGAGGGCGTCATTGTGAAAATCCCGAAGAAGGGCGACCTTCGGGATTGTTGCAATTGGCGTGGTATATGTCTACTTACTGCCGTATCAAAAATTATGGCTAAGGTAATTCTCAGTAGGATTAGTGATGTCGTCGAGAGCACTCTCGAAGTTTATCAGGCTGGATTCCGTAAAGGGTCGTCTTGTACCGACCACACAAATACCCTACGGATAATATTAGAGCAGTCAGCCGAAATGGGTTCGCCACTACATCTCATGTTTGTGGACTTCGAGAAGGCTTTCGACAGCGTTAAGGGAGATTACATCTGGAATGCTATCCGTAGGAGAGGTATTCCAGATAAGGTCATAGCTATGATTAAAGAATCCTACGAAGATGCAAGGTGTCACGTCTTGCATAGAGGAGAGCTATCCGAGAGCTTCCCTGTGCGAACGGGTGTCAAACAAGGCTGCATATTATCACCAGCCCTGTTTCTGGTGGTAATAAATGACATCTTGAAAGCTGCACTGGAAGGTGGGGAAGGTAAAGGTCTTCAATGGAGACTATTTAACATTTTAAGTCACCTTGATTATGCTGATGACGTGTGTTTGCTTGCACATACCCGTTCGGACTTAGAGTCAAATATTCGCTCGTTGCATTCTAAATGCAAACAGGCGGGACTGAAAATAAATGTGCGTAAAACCAAGTACATGCACATGGGTTCGAACGCAAGCACACCGATTGTTCTTAATGGACAGGATGTGGAAGAGGTGCAAGATTTTTGCTATCTCGGAAGCATTGTCAGCATGGACGGCAGAGCCGAAAAGGATGTTGAGGCTCGGCTAAATAAAGCTCGTCAGGCCTTCGGTATCCTTTCCCCTTTCTGGAGGTTAAGAGAGAGATCTCTTCGCACGAAGCTGCGAGTTTTTAACGCATGCGTCAAATCCGTGTTGTTGTATGGTTGTACTACGTGGAAAGTGACCGTTCGACTTACCGAGAAACTACAGACTTTCGTAAACCAATGCCTCCGACGTATTTTAGGAATATTCTGGCCAGAAGTAATCTTCAACGACGAACTTTGGAGTACAACTCGCCAGACTAAAATAGGTATTGAGATTCAACGGTGGAAGGAAACCAGAGCGAAACATCGCAAAACAGGCTCTAGATTATAACCCTCAAGGAAGACGTCGGGTTGGTCGAACATGTAACACATGGAAGCGAGCAGTTGAGCAGAAGGCCAGAGGAATAAACAAGTCCTGGCAACAGCTTAAGGCCAATGCTCAGGATCGCGACTTGTGTTGTTTCTGTCCTATGCCATTATAGGGGGTCTTAACAGGAATTTGATTGACTCATCAAAGGAACTCACAAGTGTTCCCCTATTAGAATTGTTGTTGGTTGGGCCACTCCGATCGAGTCGCAGATATTCTTCATAATGTTATAGTTGTTGGAGACCTTGAACATTCTGATCGAGTTGCATAACGTTCATGATCGTAATTTGGTCGCAGGTGTTCCTTATTTCCTAGCATGATATTTGTACGCACGCACTTATTTGCATCGGCGTACAGTGGTAGTTAATGAGTAAGTAGAGCTGACATGCAACAACATCTTCGGTAGTAATAGAAGCTATAGCCTTACGAATAAAAACGTCAACGTTGGTAAACTGGAAAATGTCCAAATAAAATAACATTAAACTTAAAAACGTAATAGGACTACGATTGCGTGTAAGGCCGCAAAATACGACACTGTAGTTGAAATCCAAATTTTTGTGATCTTAAGAAATTTTGTATGGGGAGTGGTAGAAGTGGTGACAGCAATCAAATAACTTATTTCACATCACGCTAGAGTAGCTATAAAAATGCTTTGTACCAGATTTAAGCTTGAAAAATTGAATAGGTACTGAGAAAATTAGTGCGTTGGGTAGATATTAATTATGATACTAATTAAGGATTTAGTGCAAGATTCGAGCTCGATAAATGTTATACGTACTGGTGGTTTATAGTATTTCATGAAAAAGTGCAGTTTGTATGGGAGGTGGTAGAAGGAGTGGAGGGATTGAAATAATTTATACACCATAGATCATATTTATGATAAAAATTATAGTATTAAAAATTTCAAATTATTCGCTTCCATGGTTTTCAAAAAATTGTATTGTTATATATTTTTGATTATGAGTCATTTTTTTGGGGGTATTAAAAAAAGACTAAACGCAGATTACATCTCGCTGCATACCTAATAAACTGTGAAAGTTTCATTACAATCGGCTCAGCCGTTTTTGAATGAAAGCCGGAAAGACAGACAGAGAAATTTCCATGATTTTCAAAAAATTGTATTGTTATATATTTTTCATTATGAGTCATTTTGTTTGGGGGTATTAAAATAAGACTACACGCAGATTACATCTCGCTGCATACCTAATAAACTATAAAAGTTTCATTACAATCGGCTCAGCCGTTTTTGCACGAAAGCCGGAAAGACAGACAGAGAAATTTTTTAAAAATATATTTTTTCTGCTAAGTTATTGCTGAAATACAGCAAAAAACTTACTTATAGCCATTTATAAGCAAATAACAGACAGACACTACAATTATATTTATATGTATATATATATCGATAGTAGATGACTATAACTTGGGACACATAGACGATTCTGCATCTATAAGAGCAAACACATCGAGTAATAGGAATGAACAAGATAAATTATAATCGCTAATATAAGTAGCTATGAACCGTTACTAATAATAATAAGAAAAACGAAGGTGTGCATGACGATGATAAAGTTTATTCTAATGTTATGATAGCAAACCGTGGACGTTAACGCGTTTTTGAAAATGTGATTCGCAGAAGAGGCACCAAATTCAACTTATGCCCAGGACGCCTTTTTTCCTCCGTACAGCGTTGGCTCTAGTAAAAGATAGAAAATTTTAATTTTGAAGATGCATACATTAATTTCATACATAAAGGACAAATAATAATTTGGAATAAAACTGTTATGCACCCAAACGGATCCGTAAAGTGCACAAGATCATGTAAATTTTAAAGTAAAACATATCGTCGGTTGTCAAGCAGAGGTGTCTAGGTCTTCTTCTTCCTTCAATGGCACATCAGCCCAAATCGGGCCTTGGTCTCCTGATTTTCAGGTTCCTTAACATTTTCATTACTTGTTGTGGAAGAATTGTTAGTACAACTCTCTATCTGCCAACTTTTTATTTTCGTAGTTTGAAGTGACCAAGGTATATCCAAGCAATCAGTGTGTTGGAATTATGCTTTGACCGTGATTCGAACTCATTGTAAACCAACACGCTACCCACTAGGCTACACCCTAGGCTAGGTGTCTACGTCACAAAATGAAAATTCTACACCAGAGCGTTTTGAAACCGAAATTCACTGTGATAATTATATAATAGTATTTTTAACACTTTGAATAATTTCAATCCGGAATATATGAACTTTTAATATTTTAAAACGTTCTAAAGATAGCAGTAAGATGATTCAAAAAACCAAATTTCAAAAAAATGGACTTAAATACCTCTGCTTGTCAACCGTCAACCGTAGACGTACAAGTATATAACTTTAAGATGTTAATTCGTCGAATTCCTTCAAAACTTCTACTCCTGCCATACAAAAGTTTTTTTTTTCGACCAGTTTTAAGAAATTAATTATGACCAACACAATGAAAGAGTTAGGGTGTAGCCTATTGGGTAGCGTGTTGGTTTACAATGCGAAGGTCTTGAGTTCAAATCCCGGTCAACGTATAACTCCAGCACACTGTTTGCTTGGACATACCTTGGTTACTTCAATCTACGAAAATGAAAAATTCGCAGATAGAGGGTTGTGCGAAGAGCTAACAACCCTTCCACAATAAGTAATGAAAATTTTAAGGAACCTGAAAATCAGGAGGCCAAGGTTCGATTTGGGCTGTCGTGCCATTGAAGAAGAACACAATGGAAGCCATAAATTTGAAAATTTAAATGAACAATTTTAAAAATAATTGAAACAAAGTTGCATCAAAAAAGAGAAATGTTACGAAATTTCTTCACTCCTTCTTTCCCTTCCCATACAAAAGTGCAATTTCGATAAATCAACTTTGATAAAGGTCTCAGCAGAGACCGAAACGTCACGAATAATAAAGCGTAACAGTGTAGAATCCGGAAATTTTTTTCTTTCAATTCGAAATGCACTGTGAAAACATTCACCAAACCAATACACAACAAATTGAAAGCCAGGAAATTGAAATTTAGTACGAAAACAAATGAAGACAAGCTCAATCAAAAATTTGACGATTTCCTTAAACCTTCTACCCTCTCGCATACAAATGAATGGTTTCACATACAGTGTACATATATTCATTAAAACATTCATTTGTATATATTACAAACTTTACCGAATTTCATAGTATTTGTCCATGAAACTAACATTATGTACAAAGAATTTTGAACATGAATCAACGAATGAATTAAACAATTATTAACTTCCTATTCGCCCCCACTATCCATACAAATCCAACCTTGCCAAAATAAACGAATGAAATATTGATTCCATGTGCACCTATTGATAATAATTGCAGTTAAGTAATCAAGAATTAACAATATCGGTAGAACCCACATCTCTTTAGTTCCGTATCTGCTACCACCTTTAATTACATATTGACTTCCAACGCATCCTCAACATGTCTCAAGAATAATTAAATTGCGCCCGACTTGTTAGCAGATATTTTCAACATTAGGTAAACTTTCTAGTTTTCCTCGGGATTATGCAAATAATTTCTCTACGGCAATTCATCAAATGCAAATTGGTTTCATAATAATTTTCAAAACATTGCGGTTTCGAGCACAATAAATTTCAAATTTACATTTCAAACTCAGTCGAAAGTGGCATCACATAAAACTATAGTTATGAGTGCGAACGCTTAAATGCCAATCCTGATTTGTTCTAAACAATTGTCCTTACGGGCAATCTATCTTCGCCCTACAAACTTATGTCGCTATAAATATTGATTAATGGGACAGGACGTTTAGCTTTCTATTCGAAATGGAAGAGCTGTAGGCCTCTAAAGTAATTGGATTTCCTCTATACAGGCAATTGCCAAACTAAAAAGACGGGAAATGCTCATCTGTAATACCACAGATCCATACAAGTACTACAGAGGCGGCAACGGATTACCAGCCAGCAATTCGTCAATTAAATTAATGGCGTGCGTGCGATGTCCAGCCCATATACACGAGTATGTTATTTCGATAGTATGATAACCGAATCAGAAAATATCACCAGTCAAGATACGAACATTTTACGTAAATATTCATACGTCCACATCATGAATATACCACACATCATACACCACCCGAAATTTAGGTCAAACCTTCTATCTTGCAAAATAAATATGACTACCTATTTTATCTCATGTGTTCATTGTGCGCGATAACGAAATATCTACAAACATTTATTATATCAAATATTCGCGTTTGAATATAATACATCGTATTCATGCACGACAATTTTTTGAAACAAAAGGAGAAAAGGATTCCTCAGTTCAAATACATCTCGAGCAGAAGTATCATAAACACTACTCTCTGGTTCCTCATAGTGCTCCTGGGGGTGCTGAGTTAATAATGGCGATAAGTGTCTATGTCATCCTTACTACTATCCTATGTATGATATTCTGCCTGGTGAGCTTTCATTTTCATATCTAGCTACATAATATCTTGATTTTCTTGTTTGCGTTAGGCCGGACATTTTTTCGCAATTTATTCGGATATCATATCCAACTTTATGTATTTGTCGTCAGTCCGACAGTTTCCTTTTTTCCTTCTCTGATATTTTCTCGGATATGGTTAAATGGCAAATATTCAGGGTACCAATATTTTTTACTATGTACCTTCATAATAATGATTTAGATCTTTTCTTCTTGTAAAACCAGACATTCTGTTCGCTTGACGGAGTAAACAGACATACAAATATTCATACATACACGCTTGATGATAATTTAGCTAGCCATCATGAAATGCAGGCAATATTTAACATTAAATTCATTTCTAGCGGATAAAGGATTCGAGAACACTTATTGTTAAAAAAAAAACTTTCACATCCCTATTTTTTTAGATAAATGTAGAACGCGCTAAAGTACCAACCGTGCCGTTTGTCTCTCATAGTGTACATATATCCATATAGACATGAAGTATGTAGTAATTTTTTGAGTCTTACAGATCTCTATACGAGTAGTGTTTGAGTGTTGAGCCATCCGGAAATAGCTTTTAGGATGCCTTTCCGCAGGCACTTTTCAGCCAACAGATGGAAATAGCCTAATGAACGACTGACTGAACTGTTCAGATCTATTCTATGGCTTCAGTTGTTATCTGTTTGTGATTTTACACTCATATATAAAATAAATTGGGTCCTTCAGAATGCTAGCTTTCTACACTGAGAGAAAAACGGAGTAATATTAATACAAAACGTCCTAGATCTAAGAATTTATGGCAATGATATTCTCGTTATCATGAAAGAACTAAATTCAATCATTTTACAAGATAAATATTCAATAAGTACAAAACTGCTTAATTAAGCATAAACGTGTTTAACTCAACTCTGAAGCTAATATCAATTTTAATCAGTTTCATGTTTCATTTAACTCCGATTTGTACGTAATTTAGAATACATTTTTATACTCTAGATGAAATCTGAGAGTATATTGTGTTTGCCTTACCGTTTGTAATGCTAAGAAATAACGCTCGCACAGAGCCGCCACGGGTACAGAAATATTTGTTGTCGCTCAGAAACCTCGATTTCGAGTGACCGTCTGTCTGTCCATCTGTCCGTCTGTCCATCTGTGCGTCTGTCTACAGCATAACTCTCGAAAGCTTTATGCTATAGTGCTAAAAATTTTTGTGTGTCATTTTTTGCAAAAAAGTAACTTCAGGTTCGTGAATGGGCTACATCCACCCACTCCTTCTACCCCCTCCCATACAAATTTCATGAAATTTCGAAATATTAAGAAATTAATTTTTCTTTGAAACTATTTAAGCTATTGACTTGAAATTTAGGTCAAAATATTATGATATAGATGTCATTAATACCACGGAATATTAACCCGATCCCCTTACTGCTTCTACCCCCTCCCATACAAATGGACAATTTTGAAAAATACATATTTTCGATTTTCATTGAAACTAGTAAAGCTGAAGAGACAAAATTTTGTCAGAATGAATTCTACTATAATTGCAATTAGGATATAGCCTAGTAGATAGTGTGTTGGTCTTGTAATGCGAAGGTCGTGAGTTCAAATCCCGGTCGGCGCAATATATAATTATATCACATTGCCTGCTTGGATATACCTTGGTTTCCTCAATCTAAGAAACTGAAAAATTCGTAGAAAGAGGGTTGTGCGGAGGGCTAACAACCCTTCCACAATAATTAATGAAAAGTATTAAGTAACCTGAATAT
The DNA here is from genome assembly GCA_963669355.1 of Chorisops tibialis. Lineage (NCBI taxonomy): Eukaryota > Metazoa > Arthropoda > Insecta > Diptera > Stratiomyidae > Chorisops > Chorisops tibialis. Next base: position 88,225,853 of record OY770262.1, on the reverse strand, counting down.
CAGGAGGTCAAGGTCCGATTTGGGCTGTAGCGCCATTGTAGAAATAGATAATTGCAATTTATTTTAAAAATAATTATTTACTTCACCTCGCTCCTTCTACCTCCTCCCATACAAATTTCACGAAATTTGGGAATTTAAATTAAATTATGTTTCTTCGAAATCGTTAAAGCTATCAACTTGATATTTTGTATAAAGTATACAAATAGAAATATTAATAATGCGAAAAAAATTTATTTTGATCCGTACACTCCTTCTACCCCTCCCATACAAATGCATAATTTTTGTTAAATGCATTTTATCGATTTCCATTCAAACTAGAAAAAGTACAAACTTCAAATTTTGCCAAAATTTGTTTCTTAGCAATTGAAATAAGTGTTAGAAAAAATTATCAGCCCCGCTTCACTCCTTCTACCACCTCCCATACAAGAAAAGCATTTCTCCTTCAAGTATATGAGAGCTATCGACTTTGAAATTGAATCAAAGCATGGTGATAAGGATGATGATAAGCAGTTTCAAAATCATCTTAAACGCTCCACTTCCTCTGCCACCTCCCATACAAGTGCCCCAATTTCAGGAAAACTATGACCAATTTCTTTAAAAATAATGAAAACTAAAAACTTTAAATTCAGCAAAAAACATTGTGCATGCCATGTTCAGTGTCATAAACGAAAAATACAAACCTCACCCTCTACTTCTACCACCTCCCATGCAAAAGGCTCTATTCACTATTCGAAAGAATTTGAGATGACATATTTTCCGGTATATTAAATCCTTTTCCATCTCATCTAGAGTGTCATATGATTGGGCTTTAAGCCCAATCATAATTCTGTTATGTTTTTAATTTTAAACTTGTTTTTTCTTCTTGTAACTCTGAAAGGAATTAATGTACTAAGAAGGAACAATATCGATTATAGAATAAAGTGAATATATTTAATATTGATACATTCTTTTTTTATTAAATTAAAAATATTTCTTAAATAATGAATATATGAAATACTATAGAAATGTAATGAATTATGAAGGGTTGGATTTTCTCCTTATTATAATAATATTTATTTTCCAACGCACCAACTTTCTGTTCTAAATTTCTAATCGTGTGTAGATGTAAGACGGTACTATACTGGCTATCATCAGGAATTGTGTCCTTCTTAAAAAATTGACTCGAAGCAGTGCGAAATCTTGCTGTAGGTCGAATAACGCAGCATAAAAGCATAGCTAAACTGTAATCATCTGAGTCTGAAATCGAAACAATCAATGATTATTATATTACTTTTATCAAAAGAAGGCGTACTTATACCTATATTTGCAGTTCGTTTCGATGCGTCCAATTCGGCACGACAATTTTTATTTAAAGACTCATAAAATTTCATGAGTTTCGCTTTAAACTCATCCCACTTGCGGCACAAAATATTTTCTTCTGTTGAAAGAAAAATATTGAAATCCATGTTGACCTAATTTCTTGAAATACTTTATTAGAGTTGATTTCAAACGTAGGTACTGATATTTAAATTTTCCAATTCAAGTCCTCTGGCATTAACTAGTTTTCGCCAGGAGTCTAGAAATTCAGTGTTCTTCATACGTTTTAAATCTTGCTGCCGAAGTTTGAAGGATTTTGCCCAATTTATTGCAGACTTCATCGCAGTCAGAGCAGGCGAATAAATCTAGGTCATACATTAATTGCCTTCGCAAAAAAAAAAAATTGCCCGGAATTTCGCTTGTAAGCCGATGTGCAGAATCGCCAGTGGCGTGGCGTCCATTGATGCAAGGGAAGCAATGCTTCCCTTACGTGTTGCCCTTTATTCAGTTTAGAAAATCTAAACTGAAATCAGCACGGACATGGACATTTTTTTAAAAATTTCTTTAAAAGAAAGAGCGCATTATTTTCGTCTACCACTGTTTACAGCATTTACGTGATCAGGATAGCTTTTTTTGTCACGCTTTTTCTGACCACCGAAAGTTGAAAGCCTTCCAGAGGGAAAAAGGTGCGATTTTAAGAACGCATTTTCAAGGCCGCCAGCCAAAACGAACGAAATTTTCTGCAAGCTCGACAATACGAAGGGGAGATGCGTTGCATTAAAATGCTTCCACCCTTCCTCTCATGGCTCTTAGTCGCATATACAAGAGAACGAGGCCGCTGGCCAATACAGCTCGCAGCGAGCGCAAGTTCCACTTCTATACGAAGGAGAGGTGCGTTAATGCAATTGCTTCCAGCCGGTGCTTTCAATCACAAGCTCTGGCTCTCGATCATAGTATTACCAGTGTTAAAATTTCTGTACTAGCCGAAAAATGATCAGGAAGAAAATTGTGAAGAGGTAGATCTGGCAATATTGCCCATATTTGTCGTGCTTTGAGTGAAAAGAATCGGTTTCCGGAGAGTATTACCTAAAAAATTCAAAAATATCGATTTTTATACTCTAGATGAAATCTGAGTATTATAAGTTTGCCACGAAGTTTGTAACGCTAAGAAATAAGGCTCGGAGAAAAAATTAATTATACAGAAGTTGATATAATCACTCAAAAATCTCAAAACCGTCCGTCTGTCCGTCTGTCCATCCATGTCGTTTAGCTTAAGAATGCGTTGATCTAGAAAGTTCAAATTTTGTACACGTCATTTTTGACAAAAAAGTAAGGACAAGTTCGTGAACGGGCCCCTTCTACCCCCTCCCATACAAAATGACACAATTACGCATTTTGTCATTAAACGAGTTTTCTCGAAAAGTATAAATGCTATTAATCTGATATTTGGAATATAATACTATATTGAGAATTTCTGCAATTTAAAATATGTCAAATAAATGATGTTTACAGTTACAGCTTTATTTGCACTTGGTCTCCACCAACTTAATCTAGTTCGGAATTCCTATGGAAGACACCTTGACCAAGTTTTTTATTCTGACTACTGTGCCTGTTCCGTGGAAGAGAGCTTATCATCAATTTCGATCATTGATGTCTTACACCCTCCCATTAAAATATTTCTTATAATTGACGAGGAGCATATTTTTATCTCTAATGAGAAAGAACTAACTTTTGATTTTAACAAAGCCGATTTTTCACGGTTGGGCAATCTTATCTCTAATTTCAACTTTAATGAAATTTTCGACAATCCCGATTTTGAGGGTGCCGTAGTTGATTTTTATTATATTCTGTACCAACTTTTTGTTGCTTCAGTTCCTTTTACTTATCGGAAGAATATCTCATTGTTATATCCTTAATACACGAGTGAGTTGCGTGCGATTCGCAACTCTCGTAATGCTGCGTGGAATAGGTATACTAGGACAAAGAATGAAACTGATTTTCGTATGTATACAGAATACTATGACTTATTCAAAGATTTATTTAATCGCTTATATGCTGAATATTTACTTGAAGTGCAATCGGATATTGTTTGTGACCCCCTGAAGTTTTGGAAGTTTGTTAATTGTAAGCGTAAATCTGACGGTTGTCCAGCTTCTTTTCAATTTCTTGGAAACAATAGTAATGATCAATTTACTATTTGTAATTTTTTTGCCACATTCTTCAGTGGATCTTTTTCTGGTAGTAATTTTATCCCTGACATGTCGTACTTTGATAGCTTTAGAGGTACTGCTTCATCTACTTTCTCTACTATACCGATTACTTATAATGATATAGTTAACCATATTTCTCGCATTAAGGATGTTTCTTCTCCTGGCCCAGATGGTGTTCCTGCTATTGTCCTCAAACGCTGCTGTCTCTCTATTGCTGAGCCACTCTCCCTCCTCTTTCGCTAAAAATTGGGATTTTCCCGAACGTATGGAAGGCCTCCTTTATCATTCCGACTCACAAAAGTGGAGCAAAATCTGCTGTTGTCAACTATCGACCAATAGCTAAACTGTCAGCTATTCCAAAGCTTTTTGAGTATGTAGTGTATGAGTGCCTGTCGTTTCACTGTAAATCCCTGATTTCAAGTAAACAACATGGATTTGTCAAAAATAGGTCAACAGTCACTAATCTGATGGAGTTTATGAATAAATCCATTGTTGGTATTGAGGAGGGTAAGCAGGTGGATTGCATTTATACTGATTTTAGAAAGGCTTTCGATAAATTACCCCATTCCATTATTTTGTTGAAATTAGACATGTTGGGTTTTCATACATGTTTTATTAATTGTATTAAGTCGTATCTACTTAATAGAACTTATCAAGTTCTCTTTCGTGATTTTACTTCTAAGCCATTTACTGCGCATTCTGGTGTTCCGCAAGGAAGTCATTTGGGACCACTTTTGTTTGTCCTGGCCATTAATGATGTTGCCTCTGTTTTTAAATACTCCGAAGTACTTATTTATGCAGACGACATTAAGATCTTTAGGTCCCTTAGTTCCAACTCTGACAATTTTCTTCAAGAAGATTTAATTAATTTTAGTAATTGGTGTCGCCACAATGATCTTCGTTTGAATGTGGATAAATGTCATGTTATGTCATTTACTAGGAAAGTCTCACCGTTTGTAATTATATATAGTCTTAATGACTGTATGTTGGACCGTGTCAACTCCATAATTGATTTAGGTGTTACGTGCATTTTAAGAATATTCTGAAGGAAGGGATCTCCAACGACGAACTTTGGAGTACAACTGGACAGAATAAAATAGGTATTGAGATTCAAAGGCGGAAGTGGCAGTAGATTGGCCACACTTTGAGGAAACCAGAGCGAAACATCGCCAAACAGGCTCTGGATTATAATCCTCAAGGAAGACGTTGGGTTGGTCGACCATGGAGCACATGGAACCGAGTAATTGAGCAGGAGGCCAGAGGAGTAAACAAGTCCTGGCAACAGCTTAGGCCCGATGCTCTTGTGGAAAGAGTTGTTACTGTGCTATGCCCCTATAGGGGGTCTTAAGAGGAATTTGATTGATTGATTGAACCATGAAGGGCTGATTCTGTTGATTTGCCTTTTTGGTAGGCATGTTGATAATTATTAAGGCAGAACTTTTTAGACCCTGTTCTTATGTGAATGTCCACTAACTTCTCCATCATTTTAACGAAGAAGGAGGTGAGGCTTATAGGGCGATATGACTTAGGCTGATCAGTGGGATGATTCCCTGCCTTCTGTACAAATACCACCCTCGCTTTCCTTCAGGTTTCTGGGATGAATCCCCATACAAAGCTAGTCTTGAAAATCCTTATCATTATTGGCATTAGGATCTCTAACCCCTTCTGCGGTAATGGGGGGAGTATTTTACCTACTGCGGCTGATTTGTAGGGCTTTAAAGTGTTGATTGCCAATCTGATCTATTCTGTACTGAAAATTTTACCAACGGATTGCTGAACGGAGTTTAACGATACGTCCTTTCCTCTACCTCTAAATCTTCATTCTTGTTAATTATCTTGCAGCCAATAATACTTCAGCTTGCAGCTCTCTCTAATAGTCCGATATCTTTCGGGATATCTTTTAACAACAACTCTTGGAGCCTTGGGGCCGTTGAGAGATCATCTATCTCTTCACAAAATCTTCTTTTTTAACTTTTTTAAAAGTTTGTTATATTCAGTAAGGGACTCTCTGTATTCGTCCCAGCTACCAAAGGTTTGTGCTCTATATTCCTAGTTTGTTTCCATTTTGCCGCTAATTCCTCGTTCCTCGTTGTGTAGAACAGGACAACTTTGTTCGTAAGCATTAACAATATTGTTTACGAGTTTGTTCGTGATTTTATCAATGCAGTCTCGGCTGCTAATTGATTTCTCTTCGATACCTAGTTCGTACTCTAGGACAACTGACAGTTGGTGCGTTTAGGATTCCTGTATTGTCTTTTGTCAACCAGGCAGGGGTTTGCTATGGTTAGGACAAGTCTTCCTGCGTAGCTGAATTTATGAATGTAGGTGTGTTAGTAGGTTGTTAGTAGTAAGGTACTCCAAAAGTGACTCACCTCTTTTGTTGATATCAGTACTTCCCCAGATAGTGCTCGTTAGCGTCACAGCCCAGAATGACTAGTATTTTGTGGATTCTACGGTATTCCACAAGCTCCATGACGCCTTGGAGGTGGAGAATCTAGCTCCGTACCAGGAAAGTAGGACGAGTCAATTATCACCTCTTGAACCCCTCCTGCATTTGGTATTTTCACCAGTACTGCTACTAAACCTGTTCGGTTGAAAATAGACATATTCATATTGAAAATTTTTTAGCAGATTCTGCGCCCCTTTAGTTTAAGCTTCTCCATCGATTGCCCGTCGATGGAGAAGGTTATAATGGTGTTTTTGCCCTCTACTCTCCTGCTAAGCACCTTTCAATTTGAGGCACACAAACCAGTACTTTGGGCATCTATGAGGGTAGTTATCTCCTCTGACCAGTCTGTTTCTTGAGGAAAATATCCCGCGATTATTTCTAACCGCGAGATATTCTTCTCCCGGACTGCTTTGATATTCGTGGACTCATCCGGCTTGATGCTCCCTGCTATTCTTTCTAGCCATGCTGCGGTTTGCCCATCAAGGCGAACGATCAGCATCCATCCTGGCTTAAGGCTGAGTCCACCATATTGTGGATTTATCCCCTCTGTTGCCGCTTTATGTATCTCTTTCAAGATCGATTTTTGTATTTCAGCTAGCTGCTCTTCTGTGAGGATCTTGTGAGAATGTTCGGTAGTACCGATCCTGATCCATTAAACCGTGTCTCTGTAGATAGTACCCGACTGGTGGGCTGCAGATATATGCATAACGTTTTTACTTAAATTTTTAGCCCTTTTGTTATCACTTCCTACACATGGCGGTGTTGAAGATGAGGTTCTGCCTCTTTTCATTGTCTTATTTTGTGCTGGCGATACCGTTTTTTCCATTGGCTGGCAAGCAAGGTCGGACGCTTCTTTTGCAGTTTTAACTTGGTTACGGTGGTACGAGTATCGTCTCCTGGCAGCCCCGCTTAGTCTTTTTTTATTTTATTTTGGCTTTAAGTGTTTCAGCTCTGCTGATAAAAGTTGCTCATCCACTAGAGGCTTACTAGGGGTTTTCCTATCCGCTTTGAGTGGCGCTCTTTTGTATTTTGTCATGACCGGAGGATTGGCCTCTGCAGTCACTCCACGTACTTTTTGTGGTGGATTTTTTGTTTTGTTTTCCTCTTCGTTTAAGGCATCAGCCGCTGTTTGTGATGCTTTACAGGTTGCATCTGCCCTTTTGATTACACTTAGACTATCCATTTGATTCCCACGAGTAGCGCGAGAAAATAGTCACCCCTGGCAGAGCTCCGCATTACCAGAAGAGGTCGCCTGATATCCAGAGTTTGTTGAACGATTTAATCCCCCCTACCACATCCACCAAAGACCAAAGACAGGATACGGAGCCGACAGCAAGACTTATTCCCCCCTATCTAGATAGGATACGAAGCCGGCAGCAAGTTGTTCGACTTATTCCCCCCTATCTATAGATGTTTTAGCATTACCCAGTCTGCACCGCGAGGAGACGATCTACATAACAGACCTAGAGAAATACATGGACGTACAACGGATAGAAATTATGAAAATCCCCTAACGAAATGGGGAGACGGTTTTTAAAGACAATCATCTTCTCTAATGAGGTGCATTTCGAACTTGATGGCTATGTCAACAAGTAGAATTGTCGCATTTAGGGAGCTGGGAATCCAAAAGTAATCCTTGAACGAAGCAGGTAGTGTGCAGGAATTATGCGTCGACCGGGATTTGAACTCACAACCTTCGCATTGTAGACCAACACGCAACCCACTAGGCTACATCCTAGCTTCAACTAACTTATAGTTTCGAAATAATATTAAATTTCATCCCAAGTACAAACAAAAAGTTGGACAAGGGGGTTTTTGCAACAAAATCAAAAGCTCAAAAGACATAAGTTGCGTTGTTAATTCATTCTTAACATAACTTTAAATCATATTTTCCTATTTCACACCAACTTTATAATTGGAATTTAGCATGCAATCGTTTCACTCTCCTTATTTTAAAACTATTATAAGTTTATAATTGTATTTTAACTTGAAACAGGGAAAAAGAAAATCCGCCTAACGTTGATTTGATACTCGCAAAAATTTGATTACTTACCAAGAGTAAAACTTTTACTTTTGTTTTATTTTTAAGCTGAATTTAAATAGCATTGCAATCGTTCCACCATTTTGCTTTGAATGTAAAAAGAAAAAAAAAAACTTTTTCTGTCTTTTTATTTTCTTCGAAGAAATTACGACCATCGTTTTGTGAAATTCCTCTTGTGTTTCTCTTTTATTTATTTTTTTCTTAGATAAGAAATTGAGCGAGAAAGAGTATAAAATTGTTATGGCCTAGAAATGTAAAACCCATTTCTGAAGATGCAGTTGGCCATCTCGTGGCTGTCTTCGTCTTTATCGTAACATCGTAAAAAAGATAAAGACCAACCGAACCGATTTTATGATGGTCCCTTTAGTGCGAGAATAGTTCGTTACAATAAGCGGTAAGTGGGGTTTTCTTAAAACCAAGAATCTAGACTAGACCTTTTTTTATATGCATGGATTTTATTCGACTCGTTAGGCGACATGATACTGGCTATGTGAAAGCACTAGGGGAAAATATGAGGACATATTTGAATTTCAAATTTTCCTCTGTAGTCGATAGAAGATAATTGTTCATTGAATAAGAGTAGTTCTTTTAGTTATACAAATGTGCGTAGATAAAATGAATAAACTGCCAACAAGTCGGGCGCAACTTTATAATTCTTAGGACAAGTTGAGGACGCACGGAAAGTCACTATGCAGGGTGGTTAGGGAAAGTGAAAGGGGGTTCTTGGGCAGGACTGTTATCATTTTACGATCAATGGCTCCAGTACATATAATCAATATTTTATTCGTTTATTTGTTCAAGTTTGGGTTTCTATGAGGTGAGGAGGCAGGGGTGATAGAAAGGGTGGGTTGATGTTAATAATTTTTTAATTAACTCATCCAATATTCTCTGAGTAAAATATGTTTCATAGACGAAGTTGCATAGAATTTTCAAAAAATTCGGTGTATTTTATTTTCGCGAATCCAAACATTTGTATGGGAGGGGTAGAGGAGGTAAGGAAATCGAAAAATTTGTGATGCAGTTTTATTTCATTTCTCTTGTAAGATGATCGTACAAAATTTTCAGTTCATAGCTTTTAATTTTTTGGTTATTAGTTGATTTATTCAAGTTGGTCGAAATCATACTTTTGTGTGGGAGGTCTATACATATACTCAGTAGATGGCTTCTGTTAGCTCAGTCCTCCATAACATCTTCAAATATTTATCAGAAACATACCAGCTTCTCCACTCGTTACGGTCGTTCTCACTGCTCTTCCCCTACCTTTCCAATCCCATTCTATCCCTCCATGACTGTGTTTGTGCATTGCACATAAAGGCCGAAATTGCCTATAACACAGGTCATTCTGTAAGAAAAAGGGGTAGAAGTGCGATCGGTGAATAACATTTGTGAAATTTTTGCTAATATTTTTTTTTATGTATATCAAATAGATGTATTCACATGGGGAATTTAAACTGTGTATCTTTCACCAGAGCCCTAGGAAAATCACTCAAAATGTTCGATATTTTTGCTTAAAAGCTCTCTTCGTTTACACTTCCAAACGTAAAATTTTTACCAAAATTAAAAACTAAGTAGTTATATGATCTGACAAAACTTCCATTTGATATCGGTACCCAATTTTGAGATATAACGGTTTGAAATTTTGAAAATTGTACCATTTTAGAAATGCTCCCCATTTTCCCCCACTACTGCTATGTTCAAATGTTATATTTTTCTCATATTTTGCTTGTAAAGCTCAATATGTGTTGCAAGTTTGAATTACATATCTAAAGAAACAGTCTAGATATTCAATTTAAAGTGTTTTTCTTTGACCCGCCCCCTTACAATAATTAGCCTTTCTCCAAGCTAATTCTGGTGGATCTGTATGTTACCTTAATGTTCTCAAAATATAAATTTTTTAAAGTAAGTAATTTCGAAGATATAATCATTTAAATAAAAAATTCGGCTGACAATTGATTTTTAGCCCCCCCCCCCTTTTCGGAACCCACCGGATAAAAAAATTAAATTATTTTTAAAGCTCGTCGCACAAATCTTCTATATATATTTATGTTGAGCTTCCTAGCTAGAGCCATGGTTGAGATATGCGAATTCTTATTTTTCGGTTGTAGTGCTCCCCTTGATGATGATGCTGCAATGGCGCTATAGCCCATAACAATCCTTGGCCTCCCGAATGCACCTCCTTCAGTTGTCTCGGTCCAACGACCGCTTTCTCCAGTTTGAGAAGCAATCTGCGTCGACTGAGTCCTCCCATCGCTATCGTGGCTTCCCCTGCGGTCGGTTGCCTTGAGCCTTGCCCTTGAGCACTCGCTTTGGGATTCGTTCCTCATACATTCGCTCCACGTGGCCAGCGAATTGTAGCTGGTGAGTCGTCAAATAGTTGATACAGCTTATGCATCAAATTCGCCAATCATCTCCTTCCTTGACTGCTCCGTACACCTTCCGAAGAATTTTTTGCTCGAACGTGGCGATTAATTTCTCCGACACCCACGTCAAGATCCACGTTTCGCATCCATATCGCAGCACAGGACGAATTAATATCTTGTAGATGCGAAGTTTATTGTTTCGATGGACCTTCCTTGATTTCACCAGCCAAAACACTCGAAAGTGTTTGGTTTGCAACGAAAGTCATTCAGCATATCGGTGCAAAACTTTTTTGCGGATGGATGTAAGATCCAGATAGAGCTAGGGCATAGCCTAGTGGGTAGCAGGTTGGTCTACAATGCGAAGGTTGTGAGTTCAAATTCCGGTCGACGCATAATTCCAGCACACTGCCTGCTTGGGTATACCTTGGTTTGATCCGTCCAATCCGAGGCTGTAATCCGAGTTCCGGGACAATCTAGTCTTTTGTCAGCGTTTCTTCATATCCCCAGCCTGGAGGACCAGTTCCGATTAGAGGCGCGGAACACTCTCCTTCACTGTTCTCCGCCAGCCGTTTTGAACAAAATACGCGGTGGCCACCGCGAGGAGGTGGAGATAGGATTCAGTAGCAGAGCTACTGATGTTTTCCAGTAGGCTTTTCACAGAATTTATGGAACGTCATGTACCAGACCACGATTATGCTCTGTGACCCTTACTACCATTCAGCCACCTTAGTGCTCCCATCGCCTCTCCCTTAGCCTTTACACTTCCCAAAATGGGTGTCCGCCTGAGATCCGCAACTTCTACAATCCACCCAAAAAATTAACTTTCTTACTTGAAGGGTTTGGAAGTTAATTAGCGCTGAGCGTCCATGTATGGCGGAAGACGTACAGCGTACAGACAGACGGATTTTAATTTTTTTTTTTTGCATTTGTAGGCTATTTTAGTCATGGAACCCAGAAAAACCAATTTCAGGGTAGCAATTTTTTTTTTCTTTTCCAAGTCGATCACAATACTTTATTATTAAAATAGTAAAGTAAAGTGATCGAAAAAATACTTTTGTATGGGAGGAAATAGAAGTTTTGAAGGTAATTGATATCTTAAACTTTAAAGAATTTTTTTTTTTGTAAATAAATTCTCAAATTTTCAAGTTTACCACTTAAAAGTTCACTCAACAATTTTGCTCTCCATTTCCACACTACTACTATGATCAAATTGTATATTTTTCTTGTATTTCGCTTGTATAACTTCTTATATGTTTTAAGTTTCAATTACATAGCTTAGGAGATAGTTAAGATATTTTCTAAGTGGTTTTCTTTGCACCTTCCTGATCCCCTTTCAATTATTATTTATTCACATTATTCAGTAGATTATAGTGGAACTGTATACCATCTTATTGGCCTAAGAATTTTTTGGATCAAGTAGATCCGAAGATATAATCATTTTAAAAAAAAATCAGCAGTTAATTTTTTTAGCCCCCCCCGTTCGGACGCCAATGGATAAATGAAATAAATAATTTTTAGAGTTTGTCCAACAGCCCTCTCTTTGCCTATGTTGATTTTCAGCTTCATATTTGCATTCGTAGTGAAGATAATTGCAAATGTAGTTTTTGACTCTTACCCTCCCCCGCCGATTCCTTCCACCTGACACTCCCCAAAATTTAGATAATAGAGCCAACAAAATTAGCAATCCACCCAAAAACGAAAATTCTGCCTTTAACGGTTTCGGCGATATGAGCCCATATGTACGGCGTGCGGCGGACGGCATACGGCGAGACGGAATTTTTATACTCTACATGAAATGTGAAAGTATTATAAGTTTGCTCTAAAGTTTATAACTGTAAGAAAGGCTCGGAGAAAAAATTAATGATAAAGAAGTTCATATAATCACTCAAAAATCTCAAAAGCGGATGTCCCTCCGTCCGTCCGTCGGTGCGTTCTCTAGTTTTAGAACGCCTAGAGCTAAATACTTCAAATTTTGTACACGTCATTATTGACAAAAAAGAAAGGACAAGTTTGTGAACGGGCCAAATCGCTTCACCCCTTCTACCCCCATACAAAATGACGCAATTTCGCGATTTGACAATAAACGGATTTGCTCGAAAAGTATAAAAGCTTTTGGTCTGAAATGGAATATATCACATATTGATGTTTATAGGCTTTACGCCCAATCGTCCTTTTACATTCTTAGACTAATTTCGTCATGAAACGCGAAAAATCAAAATTTCAGAGTAGCAAATCTTTTTATTCTGTATTGATTACAATACTTTATTATTAGAATAAAAGTAATAACAGAGGGCCAAGATGATTACCTTGGGGAATACCGGAAGTGTCATTGCACTTTATGAATACTGTTACATGCAGACCTGGCAGCCCCGCAACTCGATCTCTCTCGAATAGATAAGAGCCACAATTATAGATCTAGAGCTTTCCAGTATAGTTCACACGTACACACCGAAGGAAGCTTCGAAAATAGTCATGATCATGGGGAGAGATGTATAAAAGCACGAAAGCTTTCAGCGAGACAGCCAGTCAGCAAGTAATTTTTATTACGGACGCGAACCAGTGAAAGCGATAGAAAAACACGCGCCGGTATTGTCATATAATGCGAATTAAGCGCAAATCGAATTAAAGTGTGAATAAAAATAAATTATCACTTATTTTTAAACGAATTGTGTTTTTACTTGAAATCACGGCAAACCCCTAAGCTCGCAACAATACGATTAGTAAGATATGACTTAATCCACGAAACGATACCATCAAGAAAACGAAGCATGCAAAGCTTATGTACAAGAGTAAGGTGTTGTACATATATGAGGTATGTTTTGTAGTACTTTAATTTTACTTTTATTGGAAATAAATTTCAAAACAGGCACATTACATAAATAAACTGCCAATAGGTCCGGCGAAACTTTATTATTTTTGGGACAATATGCGCATACGTGGAAAGTCAATATGCAGGTTAGAGTGGTTAGGGAAGACTAAGTGAAAGGAGCTTCTTGGGCAGAGCAGTTCTCAATTTAACACTTTGCGGAAACGTTCAAAAGCTCCATATTTCATTCGTTTATTTATGCAAGTTTGAGTTTTCATGAAGGGAAGGGTGAGTGGAGATAGTAAGGGTGGGTGGATGTTAATAGTTTCTTAATTGATTGCTTGCGCCAAGTCCAATATTCTCTGTATAGAATGTCAGTTTCATAGACGAAGATCCATAGAATTTTCATTGGATTCGGTGTATTTTAAATTCACGAAACCAAACATTTGTATGGGAGGGGGTAGAGGAGGTAGGGAAATCGTAAAATTTGTGACGCAATTTTATTTCCTTTCTCTTGTAAGGTGCTTGTACAAAATTTCAAGTTTGTAGCTTTTAATTTGTTGGTCATAAATTGATTTAATGAAATTGGTCGAAATCATACTTTTGTATGGGAGGGGGTAGAAGGGCAAGTGCCATTTCAAAACTTTTAACTTAATTTTATTTCAAAATTTTTTGTAAGTTTTTGTGCGAAATTTCAAATTGATAACTTTTAATAGTTAGGTGATAATTGATTTCTTAAAAATGGTGGAAAAACTAATTTTGTATGGGAGGGGGTAGAAGTTTTAAGGATATTCAAACAGTTAATATTTCATATATTAAGGAAAATTTTTTCAAGTTCCTACCTTAAAATTTCATTCAAAAATTATCAGTTTATGTGTTTTTTTTCATTGTATATTAAACACATTGTGCACGGTAGACCCCCACATCGGTGCATAAGAAATTTGGAACAAATTACTATTTTTTCTGTGTATATCAAATAGATGTGTCGACATGCAAATTTTTATACTTTGTATCTTTTACCAGAGCCATAAAAAAATCACTCAAAGTTTTCAACATTTTTTCTTTCCACCTCTCTCGCCTTACACCCCGCAACTTAAATTTCTTACCAAAATTTCAAAACTATATAGTTCTACAATCTGACAAAATTTTGAGTTGATATCGGTACTCCATTTTGAGATATACCGATTTGTAATTTTGGAAAGTGCGCCATTTTTAAAATGCTCCCCATTTCCCCCGACTACTATTATGTTCACATGTTATATTTTTTTCATACATATTTCGCTAGTAAAGCTTAGTATACGTTTCAAGTTTCAATTACAAAGCTTAAGAGACAGTCGAAATATTCATTTTCAAGTGTTTTTCTTTGCAAACCCCCTGACCCTCACCCTTACAATAATTAGCTTTTATCTAAACTGATTCTAGTAGATCTATATGCCATCTTAATGGTCTTAAAATATAAATTTTTTATGGTAAGTAGTTTCGAAGATATAATCATTTTGAAAAAAAATTCGGTCCACAATTGGTTCTTAGCCCCCCTTTTTGCACCCCAATGGATAAAAAAATTGAATTAGTTTTGAAATTTTTCCCACAAACTCCTCTATATGTATGTTGATTTTTAGCTTCCTAGCTCGGCTTAAGCGCTCCCCCCGCCTCCCATGAACCCGTACACCCCCCCAAAAAAGGGTTTCCGCCTGAGATCCGCAACTATCTACAGTCCCCCCAAAAATGAAGTTTCTACCTTAATGGATTTGGGAGTTAATGTGCGCTGAGCGTACTCGTCGGCGGACAGACGGATTTTTTTTTTGCATTTTTAGGCTATTTTAGTCATGAAACGCGAAAAAACTAAATTTCAGGGTAGCAAATTTTTTTTTTCCAAGTCGATTACAATACTTTATTATTAAAATAATAAAGTAATTCTTCGTAAGGTAATCATTATACATTTGTTATACCGTATTGAAAGGAATAAAGTCAAATCAGAGATAGAAAATCTATAAAAATTCCTAATCTCAAAGGAAGAAGGGGAAAAAAAAAGAAAACTTTAATTTTCAAGGAAAAATATACCGATGAGTCATTCACTCATGTTTTTATTCGACGACGACGACGAAAGCAGAAGACATCAGAATAGTTCCAGGGAGATGTTCACAAGTGACTATGCAAAAACAGCAAGTATAGTGCAATTTAGTTGCCAATTGGGCATCTCATTTTTTGCTTCATTAGTTACATCGTCTGTCCCGGAGCTCTTTCACTGTCTGCATTTCAATTCAATTTCGATCGAAATCAAAGCGATGTTTGTGTTTGTCTAAATTTCCTCTACCGTGTAACATAAAAAGAATTTACCATTAGATGACGACAATGAAGGGATTTTCTTTTAGATTTTTTCTAGAAGTCGTTGCTACAAACAAGTCAATATAAATTGGCTTGTTTCTACAAAGGGATAAAAACAATTCCTTTTTTCTTACTTTTCGATTTAAATTTTCAAATTTATTAAAATTTGTCATTAGATTAATTGTTTTTATTGATATATTAGCATATTCGTTACTATACATACTATTCTTCATAGGTAGCTATGACTATTTAAAATAATTTAAAAACAAAAATATTGTTATCAATCACACTACATAAAAGAAAAGCAAATGTTTTTTGAGGAAAAGTTATATCGAATCGGAAAAGGTTGTTTTTCTTTGGAAAATGTTGTTTTTGGTTTTGAAAAATGTTACATAAAAGAAAAGCAAATGATTTTAGTAGAAAAGTTTTTATCGCTTTCACAGCAGCGAAATTAACAAGACGTGGAAACCGAAGCATCCAAGGACAACAGAACGAGAAGACACTGAATATGGAAATGCAGACAAACGATGGGTAAAACTACCTTACATCCAGGGCACGACGGATAAGATAGGAAAAATTCTTCGAAAATCCAACATCAAGACAACATTCACTACCCCGACTACTATCCAAGGAATTTTAGGAAACCAGAAGGACAAAAAAACATTGGAGACTGAAGGAATATATAAAGTACCGTGCATCTCATGCGATAAAGTATACATAGGAGAAACGGGACGCACATTCCAAACAAGGAACAACGAGCATCAACGATGCACACGGAAAAACCAGATACAGTCATCAGCGATCGCGGAACATGCAACGACAGAGGACCATACAATCGATTTCGACAATGTGCAAATTCTGGCCAGGACGAATTAATATTATCAAAGAATAATACGAGAAGTAATAGGAATTCCTAAACATCCACAGAACTTCAACCGAGAAACCGGATACAAGTTATCAGCAGTTTGGCTACCTGTCTTAAGATTTGGTAGAAACAAAATCCGCACCCAAAAATCCTTAACTAATTTAACTACCTGATACTAATTAATTAACCTTAGTTACCCTTCCCACACTCAATTAACGCCCCTCTTCCACATATATAATAATTGTCTTTTCTAATTGTCGATCAGTTTGATAAAGGTCTCAGCAGTGACCGAAACGTCACAAAAAATAAAGCGTAACAATATAGAATCCGTACATCTTTTCTTTCAAATTGAACAATTTTTATTTGAATTTATGGTATTTGCATGGGAGGTGGCAGAGAAACTGGGAGATTTTGGATGATTTTCAATATGCTTATCAACACCCAAATTACATTGCTTTGTTACAATTTTAAAGTCGATAGCCCTCATATGTTCGAAGAAGGAACACTTCTCTTGAATTTTCAATACAAAAATTTGTATGGGACGGGGTACAAGGAGTGAAACGGAATTGATATTTTTTTAGCATTGATTACAATTATTAAAAGACGAATTCTGACAAAAAATTTTCTAGTTTCAATGAAAATCGATTAAATGCCTTTTTCAAAATTGTGCATTTGTATGGGAGGAGGTAAAAGGAGCATTCAAATCGAAATCATATTTTCGACAATAATGACATTTATACTTTTCTCAAAATTGAAATTTATAGCTTTGACGGCTTTGAAGAAAAATAATTGAATTGAAATTTCGAAATTTTTATGGGAGGTAAAGAATGAAATGAAGTTCATAATTTTTTCGAAATTGGTTGCAATTATAATAAAAATAATTATGGCTAAAAATTATTCTTTTAGCTTTGCTAGATGCAATAAAAACCGAATAAATGCAGTTTTGAAGTTATGCATTTATACGGGAGAGGGTAGAAGCAGTAAGGGGATCATATCAATGTCTTTTTACATTAATGATATTCACAACACTATATTATGACCTAATTTGCTAGTCAATAATTTTGTATGGGAGGGGGTAGAAATGTTAAAGTTTTTCGACCAGTTAATATTTCGTATATTTAGGGATTTTTTTTAAATGCATTTCGCAAATTTTCAAATTTCTACCTTAAAATTTCACTCAAAAATTTTCAGTTTATGTGTTTTTTTCAATGCACATGAAACACCTTGTGCACGTTAGACCGGGGGGTCGGTTTATAACAAATATGGATCAAGTTATTATTATTTTTCTATGTACATTAAATATAGGTATTCACATGCAAAATTTTAACTTTGTATCTTTTACCAGAGCCCAAAAAAAATCACTCAAAGTTTTCGAAATTTTTGCTTATTACCTCCCTCCCCTTACACCTCCCAACTTAAAATTTTTACCGAAATTAACTATTATGTAGTTCTACAATCTGACAAATTTTTGATTTGATATCTGTACTATTTTTGGAGATATAAGGATTTGTAATTTTGAAAAGTGCGCCATTTTTGAAATGCTCCCCATTTCCCCCCACTACTATTATTTCAACATGTTATATTTTTTTTGTATTTGCCTAGTATAGCTTAATATAAGTTTTAAGTTTCAATTACATAGCTTAAGAGATAGTTGAGATATTAATTTTTAAGTGTTTTTCTTTGCACCCCCCCCCCCCTGACCATCCCTCTTACAATAATTAGCCGCTTTCTAAGCTGGTTCCGATGAAACTATATGCCACCTTGACGGTCTCTAAATATGATTATGGTACAATAAGTAATTTCGAAGATATAATCATTTGAAAAAAAAATTCGGCCGACAATTGGCTCTAAGCCCCCCCTTTTCGCACCCCAATGGATAAAAAAATTAAATTATTTTTTAAAGTTGTCCCACAAACCCTTCTATATTAATGTTAAGTTTTAGCTTCCTAGCTGTTACCATGGTTGAGATATTTGAATTCGTATTTTTCGGTTTAAGCGCTCCCCCCGCCTCTCCCAGAACCCGTATACCCTCGAAAATGGGTATCCGCCTGAGATCCCCAACTATCTACAATCTCCCCAAAAATGAATTTTCTATCTTGAAGGGCTTGGGAGTTAATGTGCGCTGAGCGTACACGTCGGCGTACGGCGTACGGCGGACGGCTAATTTAGTCATGAATTTCCCCGCAAGGGGGTAGTTGTAGTATGAGGTCTTACCAATTCCTGCAACTATCTTTGGAGTTAGCGACTCCACGGACCTGAGCTAACTATCTCCCTCTGAGATGGGGGCTGTAGAATTCACCCACAGCCAGTCCTGCTTGCCCTAAAAATGGCAAATGGACACTCACTGGATCATGGGCTTATCACCCGTGATCTTAAGACCTAAATGATACGAGAAACGGATACATCGCCTCGGATACGGACTGATTTTACGGTAACGACTTTTGGCATTCGAAAACGGACTATGATTGGCTTCTGGAACGTTCGAACATTGAATGACGAAGGAAGAGCTGGGGTTACTCGGTCCTTGCACCACCAATCGGTGATCGACCGTAAAATGGAGCACTATAACATCCAAATCGTGGCTTGAGCGAGGTCAGGTGGACAGGATCAGGAGAAGAACAAACCCCTAGCGGAAACACTATTCTGTACATTGGCCCTGAAAGTGAAGCCAAAAATGGCGTGGCGTTCGTCCTTATACCGAGAGCGAGAAACAGTCTAATTAGCTGGGAACCAATCTCGGATAGGATTATCGTCGTCAGGCTCAGGACCAGTGTCAGAAACGTAACAATTCTGCAGTGCTACGCACCAACTAATACCGCAACATCTGGTGACAAAGAGGAGTTTTATAGCCAACTGAGTGCTACCTTCGAACGTGTTCCAAAAGGTGATATTATTATCATCTCAGGAGATATGAACGCTCAGGTTGGATCAGACAACACTGGACTAGAACACGTCATGGGGAGGCATGGTGACCCTTGGCTCGACGCTTCACGACCTAGGATTAAGAGACCTGAAAACGACGAATTATTTGTGGAGTTCTGTAGTACTCGGCAAATGGTCATCGGAGGGACCCTTTTTCTACACAAGAGTCATCGTAAAACTTCTTGGGTTCCCCCTGATGGTGATACTCAGAACCAGATCGACCATTTGGCTATAAGTCGCTGATGGAGAAGATGTCTCCTCGATGTGCGAGCGAAACGTGGAGCTGACGTGGGGAGCGATCACCACCTGATGGTTGCCTGCTTGAGATTGTGTACAGCAGCTATCCGACGACCAATTCTTCAAATGAAGCGCAAGCTTAATGTGGATAAACTCAGAGATCCCAACAAAAAACTCGAATACACCACCATTCTACGCGAAAAGTCATCCACATTGGGTGAACATGAAACGCGCACACTGAACGCCAATTGGGAGGCAACCAGAAACACTTTTCTAACTAGTGCTGAAGAATCTGTGGGATATGCGCAAAGTGGTGAGAAACCCTGGATGTCGCAAGACACATGGGACAAGGTTGACAATCGGAAAAAGCCAAATTGGGAATCATCTCTCAACCCGATGTCAACCAACGAACGCCCGACTTGAGGCAGAACTACCGCGATGCTCATATACAGCTTAAAAAGGCTGTTAGACGCGACAAGAGAAAGGCCATTGAAGATCTGGCAAACAAGGCAGAATCTGCGGCTTACCTTGGGGATATGGGTTCACTATTTAAAATCATGAAACAGTTGACGAACAGGAATTTCACCGCCAACCACCTGGTGAAAGATGTCAACGGAACTCTCCTTAATATGAGTGAACACCAGTTGCGACGATGGAAGGAATACTTCTCTGATATTTTAAACATCTTGTCAGATGAAGATATTCCGGAAACAGAACAACTTCCAAACATCCAACCGCAACTATCCTCTATTAGGGACGATCCCCCAGATAAGGAAGAGATAGTTTCCGCCATTCGGTCAATGGCGGGAAGGAAAGCTCCAGGTATAGACGGACTACCAACCGAACTCCTCAAAGCGGACCCGGAAATAACAGCCGATATACTCCTCCCACTCTTCACTAAGGTGTGGAATGATGGAAGATATCCGACTGAATGGAAGGAGGGCGTCATTGTGAAAATTCCGAAGAAGGGCGACCTTCGGGATTGTGGCAATTGGCGTGGTATATGTCTACTTACTGCCGTATCAAAAATTATGGCTAAGGTAATTCTCAATAGGATTAGTGATGTCGTCGAGAGCACTCTCGAAGTTTATCAGGCTGAATTCCGTAAAGGGTCGTCTTGTACCGACCACACAAACACCCTACGGATAATATTAGAGCAGTCAGCTGAAATGGGCTCGCCACTACATCTCATGTTTGTGGACTTCGAGAAGGCTTTCGACAGCGTTAAGCGAGATTACATATGGAATGCTTTGCGTAGGAGAGGTATTCCAAATAAGGTCATAGCTATGATTAAATAATCCTACGAAGATGCAAGGTGTCGCGTCTTGCATAGAGGAGAGCTGTCCGAGAGCTTTCCTGTGCGAACGGGTGTCAGACAAGGCTGCATATTATCACCAGCCCTGTTTCTGGTGGTAATAAATGACATCTTGAAAGCTGCACTGGAAGGTGGGGAAGGTAAAGATCTTCAATGGAGACTATTTAACATCTTAAGTCACCTTGATTATGCGGATGATGTGTGTTTGCTTGCACATACCCGTTCGGACTTAGAGTCAAATGTTCGCTCGTTGCATTCTAAATGCAAAGAGGCGGGACTGAAAATAAATGTGCGTAAAACCAAGTACATGCAAGTACATACAACGCAAGCACACCGATTGTTCTTAATGGACAGGATGTGGAAGAGGTGCAAGATTTTTGCTATCTCGGAAGCATTGTCAGCATGAACGGCGGAGCCGAAAAGGATGTTGAGGCTCGGCTAAATAAAGCTCGTCAGGCCTTCGATATCCTTTCCCCTTTCTGGAGGTTAAGAGAGATCTCCCTTCGCACGAAGCTGCGAGTTTTTGACGCATGCGTCAAATCCGTGCTGTTATATGGTTGTACTACGTGGAAAGTGACCGTTCGACTTACCAAGAAACTACAGACTTTCATAAACCAATGCCTCCGACGCATTTTAGGAATATTCTGGCCAGAACGACGAACTTTGGAGTACAACTCGCCAGACTCTAATAGGTATTGAGATTCAACGGCGGAAGTGGCAGTGGATTGGTCATACTTTGAGGAAACCAGAGCGAAACATCGCAAAACAGGCTCTGGATTATAACCCTCAAGGAAGACGTCGGGTTGGTCGACCATGTAACACATGGAAGCGAGCAGTTGAGCAGGAGGCCAGAGGAATAAACAAGTCCTGGCAACAGCTGAAAGCCGATGCGCAGGATCGCGCCTTGTGGAAGAGAGTTGTTTCTGCCCTATGCCCCTATAGGGGGTCTTAACAGGAATTTGATTGAGCTTTCATGCTTTTTGAAAAAATCCGTTTATTGTCAAATTGCGAAATTGTGTCATTTTGTATGGGAGGGGGTAGAAGGGGTGAAACTAAATGCCTAATTTTTTTTGGTCTACTAATAATTCCAAATAAATATTTAGCGCACAATTTCAGCTCGCTAAATTTTATACGCACTGAGTAAATTGGTTTAGCGTATTTCATGAAAAAGTACAGTTTGTATGGGAGGTGGTGGAAGGAGGGAGATAATTTTTATATGATAGATTGATATCATCATAAAAGTAATATGTTCTAAATTTGAGACCAATAGCTTTTATACTCTTTGAGCAAATCCGTTTATTGTCAAATTGCGCAATTGTGTCATTTTGTAATGGAGGGGGTAGAAGGGGTGGAGCGATTTGGCCCGTTCACGAACTTGTCCTCCTCCAAAAACGACGTGTACAAAATTTTAACTTTCTAGATCAACGCGTTCTCAAACTAGAGAGGACACGGACGGACAGACGGACGGACATCCGATTTTGAGATTTTTGAGTGATTATATGAACTTCTGTATCATTCATTTTTGCCCGAGCCTTATTTCATAGCCTTACAAACTTTGTGGCAAACTTATAATACTCTCAGATTTCATCTAGAGTATAAATACATTCACAGTAGGTTGCAAACGAATGCAAATATTTTTTTATGGCATAATATATCAGTCCTTCTATATGTATCTGTAGCCACTTAAAAATAAATAACGTTTTCAAAATCAATAATAACTATTGTAGCCAACTTCAATTTCATATCATCAATATAAAATAAAATAATATTCAAGCTACAGTGCTTCCGACCTTTTCGATCTCTCTCTTCTTAACAAGACCTCGTGCAGTTCGCACGCAGTAAAAATATAAATTTAAATAAATAAGTTTTCATACCAAGTATTTAATTTCATTGTGAACACAAATGCATTAAACCATTAAAACAAAGCACTATAAGCACAGTATCAATATTTATATGGTTCAACTAAAATTTTCAATACGTTTCCCAAATGTTCAATAACAACACTGCCATTGCAATTTCAATATTTATTTTTTTATAAGTGCTTCAAAGTGCTACCACTTACAATACAAATTCAACAAATATATAGCTACGGTGAATTGAATCCCAGAAACCGTTTTTTTTTTTAATTTATAATAACCAGCAAAAAAACATATTTTATTTGTTTAGTAACTCATGGTCATTTATCCCGAAATACCTCCTCCAATTCAACAAACTGTTTCAATATGTGCAAACATACATATTTGTATAGAAACTTTATACATGCAACGTATTGGCCCGATGTCCTGCAAGAAAAATTCTACAGTATTCGTCCGTCCACAAACGCAGTTATGATGAGCAGCTGGCACACTACCAAGATTTAAATCACCCTAGGGATTGTGAATCGTAAAATTGCATGGGAGAGCTGTTATTAAAATAATTGCAAGTGCAAGTACTATAATTGTAATTAACAGAAATTTTTTTTAAGTAGGAGTATAGTACCTAACTACATGTATACTTGTAATTATTACTGGTAATGGTAATTGCTGAACGCTCCTCATTTTTTTTTGTTTATAATTACGAAAATTTTGTTCAATTTCGTACTGATTTAATTTTGCAATTTTTTTAATGTATGTAAGTATATGTAAATTATTATTATAACCGCCTCGGCTACATTTTTTGTGCTCTGTAATGTTTATACATGGAAATTAAGGGCTCAAGGACCTGGAACTGCAGAATATCACTTCTCCACATGCAAAGTTATATTTTGCTTTACTATGAATTTTATTTGTTACCGAATAGCAATTTATATTTGTTAATTTTTTTTACATTCCCGATAATTTTAATAAAACTTCTTTGTAGTAAATATTGCGGTGCTACTGAAATAAAAAGGAAATTCTCTAAAGAATTCAATTACGTTATTATTTTAATAATAAAGTATTGTAATCGACTTGAAAAAAAAAATTCTACTCTCAAAATTTTGTATTTTCGCGTTTCATAATTAAATTAGCCTAAAAAATCCGTCTGTCTGCACGCCGTACGTGTACGCTCAGCGCACATTAACTCCCAAACCATTCAAGACAGAAATTTCATTTTTAGGTAGATTGGTGATGGTTACGGATCTCAGGAGAACACCCATTTTGGGAGAGGATTAAGGGGAGGCAGCGATAGCGCTAATACCGAAAATTAAGAATTGGAATATCTCAACCATGGTTCTAGCTGAAAATCAACAAATATATAAAGGGTTGGTGTGGGACAAACTTTAAAAATAATTTCATTTTTTTATCCATTGGGGTCCGAAAGGGGGGGGACTAAAAACAAATTATCGGCCGATTTTTGTAAGTGATTATATATTCGAAGTTACTTACTATAACAAATTTACATTTTGGGACCACATTCTGGTGCCACCAGAATTAACTTAGAGGAAGGCTAATTATTGTAAGGGGAACGGTCAGGGGGGTGCAAAGGAAACACACCCAAAACTGAATATCTCCACTGTCTTTTAAGCTATGTAATTGAAACTTGAAGTATGTATTAAGTTATACTAGGAAAATACGAGAAAAATATAACATTTGTACATAATAGTAGTTGTGGGAAAATGGGGAGGATTTCAAAAATGGTGCACTTTTCAAATCGTTATATCTCAGATCTTAGTACATATATCAAATTGAAATTTTGTCTTATTGTAGAACTATACAGTCTTAAATTTTTATGAATTTTAAGTGGGGGCAGGAGGTGGTAAGTAAATATGTCGAAAATTTTGAGTGATTTTTTAGGGCTTTTGTGAAAAATACAAAGTTTAAATTTTTCATGTGGATACATCTGCTTGATACACACAGAGGAAAAATATTAATTTGTTTCACACGTGCAGAAGGCGTATCATGTGCATTGAAAAAAAACGCAAAAACTGAAAATTTGTTAATGAAATTTTAAGGTAGAAACTTAAAAATTTGCGAAATGCATTTAAAAAAAAATCCGGGAAAGTACAAAATACTAACTAGTCGAAGCCCTGCCCTAGAACTCCCTTTCACTTAGTCTTCCCTAACCACTATAACCATCATATTGACTTTCCACGCATCTTCAACTTGTCCCAAAATTGCGCCCGACTTGTTGGCAGTTTATTTTAAGAGGTAAATTTTATTGGTAATCGATACAAAACTAAAATCGTTCGGGGCAAATGGCAAAGCTTTGAAGATATTTTCTTAAAACTAACATTGATAACGAAGTTTTTGGTGTTGCAAAGCTCAAGGAGCGCAGATTTAGAATTTTTGTGTTTGCATCATTAGACAGCTGAACAATCTACGCTAAATCTGGAGCATTATGGGATTTGGTAGGTAGGTAGAAAAATAAAACGATCTTTTAGTTCGGGATCTGTTAACTAAAAAGTCAAAAAGGCTTCCATGGCGTCGTGGGCAGCGTGCTTGCTTCTCAGTCAATAGGTCGGGGGCTCGATGCTCACTCCCGACAGGATTTTTTTAGGCACGAATTTTTTAGTTGATACTGGCGATGAAAAATTATTCGAAATAAAATGGGCAAACGGTGTAAAAGTGAAACATTTCCAATTCGCGAAAGCGTAGATACTCAGTAGATGGTTTCTGTTCGCTTTCTATCATTCAGTTCCCCATAATATCTGCAAATATTTGTCAATAGCTCCAGTACAACTGAAAAATATACTAGCTTCTCCACTCGTTACGGTCGTTCTCATTCCTCTTCCTCTACCTTCCTAATCCCACTCCTCTTCCTCTACCTTCCTAATCCCACTCCTTCCCTCCATGACTGTGTTTGTGCATTGCACATAAAGGCCGAAATTGCCTTTAACACAGGTCATTCTATAAAAAAACCTAAAAAATGTATTTTAAACTAGCGATGCCCCGCGACTTTGTCCGCAGAAGAATCGCAAAATAAGCATTTTTTGAGATTGTAGTTAGTAATATGTACATTATGTGAGATATATAATCCGTTTAGTTTAATGACTCTTTAAACACAATGGTTTGTATTTTGTTGGAATCAGAACCATAAATTATTAGGAATGAAACCACGATACTCGGATTTGTATGAGACAGGCTCGTGATCAAATCAATCCAGTGATTTGAGATCATTTAAGTATAGAAGAACGTTAAGGACATGTGAATAGTTGTAGCTTGCGTAAATTAAAAAAAAGAAGACCAAATAAAATATCGTTAATCTTAAAACTATAACAGGACTACGATTGTGCGTAAATTCCAATCATACAATACTATAGATGAAATTGAAAATTTTGTGATGTTAAGAAATTTTGTATGGGGAGTGGTAGAAAGGGTAATAGTACTGAACTAATTTATTTCAAATCATGCAAGAGTAGCTATAAAAATGTTTTGTACTAAATTTGGTACATAACATTGGTACAGCTTGAAAAATTAAATAAGTACTGAGAAACTTAGTGCATTGGATTTAATAAAATTGTGCAATTTGTATGGGAGGTGGTAGAAGGAGTGGGGGGTTTTTGGTGATTTTTCGACAAACAACTATAATCATAATGAAATTGATATATTTTAAATATTAGATCAGTAACGTTCACACTTTTGAAGAAAATCGAATTTTTGAAAAGTTGTGGAATTGTGTCACATTGGGTAGAAGGAGTGAGGCTAATTGTTTAAATTTTTTCCCCGATATTAATAATAATGCTTATTATGGATGTGAAAAAAAAGTTTAGCTCGATGAAAGTTACACGTATTAAGAAAATTGGTGTAGAGTATCTGCGGCTTACCTTGGGGATATGGGCTTACTATTTAAAAACATGAAACAGTTGACGAGCAGGAATTCCACCGCCACCTGGTGAGAGATGTCAACGGAACTCTCCTTAATATGAGTGAACACCAGTTGCGACGATGGAAGGAATACTTCTCTGATATTTTAAACATCTTGTCAGAGGAAGATATTCCGGAAACAGAACAACTACCAAACATCCAACCGCAACAATCCTCTATTAGGGACGATCCCCCAGATAAGGAAGAGATAGTTTCCGCCATTCGGTCAATGGCGGGAAGGAAAGCTCCAGGTACAGACGGACTACCAACCGAACTCCTCGAAGCGGACCCGGAAATAACAGCCGATATACTCCTCCCACTCCTCACTAAGGTGTGGAATGAAGGAAGATATCCGACTGAATGGAAGGAGGGCGTCATTGTGAAAATTCCGAAGAAGGGCGACCTTCGGGATTGTGGCAATTGGCGTGGTATATGTCTACTTACTGCCGTATCAAAAATTATGGCTAAGGTAATTCTCAATAGGATTAGTGATGTCGTCGAGAGCACTCTCGAAGTTTATCAGGCTGGATTCCGTAAAGTGTCGTCTTGTATCGACCACACAAATACCCTACGGATAATAATAGAGCAGTCAGCCGAAATGGGTTCGCCACTACATCTCATGTTTGTGGACTTCGAGAAGGCGTTCGACAGCGTTAAGCGAGATTACATATGGAATGCTTTGCGTAGGAGAGGTATTCCAGATAATGTCATAGCTATGATTAAAGAATCCTACGAAGATGCAAGGTGTCGCGTCTTGCATAGAGGAGAGCTGTCCTAGAGCTTCCCTGTGTGAACGGGTGTCAGACAAGGCTGCATATTATCACCAGCCCTGTTTCTGGTGATAATAAATGACATCTCTTGAAAGCTGCACTGGAAGGTGGGGAAGGTAAAGGTCTTCAATGAAGACTTTTTAACATCTTAAGTCACCTTGATTATGCTGATGGCGTGTATTTGCTTGCACATACCCGTTCGAACTTAGAGTCAAATGTTCGCTCGTTGCATTCTAAATGCAAAGAGGCGGGACTGAAAATAAATGTGCGTAAAACCAAGTACATGCACATGGGTTCGAACGCAAGCACACCGATTGTTCTTAATGGACAGGATGTGGAAGAGGTGCAAGATTTTTGCTATCTCGGAAGCATTATCAGCATGGACGGTGGAGCCGAAAAGGATGTTGAGGCTCGGCTAAATAAAGCTCGTCAGGCCTTCGGTATCCTTTCCCCTTTCTGGAGGTTAAGAGAGATCTCCCTTTGCACGAAGCTGCGAGTTTTTGACGCATGCGTCAAATCCGTGTTGTTGTATGGTCTTACTACATGGAAAGTGACCGTTCGACTTACCAAGAAACTACAGACTTTCGTAAACCAATGCCTCCGGCGCATTTTAGGAATATTCTGGCCAGAAGTAATCTCCAACGACGAACTTTGGAGTACAACTCGCCAGACTAAAATAGGTATTGAGATTCAACGGCGAAAGTGGCAGTGGATCGGTCATACTTTGAGGAAAGCAGAGCGAAACATCGCAAAACAGGCTCTGGATTATAACCCTCAAGGAAGTCGTCGGGTTGGACGACCATGTAACACATGGAAGCGAGCAGTTGAGCAGGAGGCCAGAGGAATAAACAAGTCCTGGCAACAGCTTAAGGCCGATGCTCAGGATCGCGCGTTGTGGAAGAGAGTTGTTTCTGTCCTATGACCCTATAGAGGGTCTTAACAGGAATTTGATTTGATTTCATGAAAAAGTGAAGTTTGTATGGGAGGTGGTGGCAGGAGTGAGGAGTTCTTAGTTGTTTTTTGAGAAACTATTACAATCATTATGTAGTTGATATATTTTAAATTTCAGATCAGTAACATTCACACTTTCCGAGAAAATCGAATTTTTGGAAAGTCGTGGAATCGTGTCACATTGTACGGAAGGGGGTAGAAGGAGTGAAGCTAATCGATTAATTTTTTCCCAATATTTATAACAATGCCAATTAAGGATTTGGTACGAAATTTTAGCTTGATGGAAGTTATACGTACTGAGAAAATTGGTGTATAGTATTTAATGAAAAAGTGTAGTTTGTATGGGAGGTGGTGGAAGAAGTGGGGGGATTTATATAATTTGTAAATTTAAAGATTGAATTTATAATGGAATTAATAAGCTTTAAACTTCAAATTAATAAATCTTATAGTTTCGAAAAAAATCGATTATAACATATTTTTGAAAATGTGCCACTTTGTATGGAAGGTGTAGAAGGCGCGAGGGGAGTGTCATAAAACCAAAAGTAAATTACATATCGGAGCATACCTAATAAACTGTGAAAGTTTCGTTACAATCGATTCAGCCGTTTTTGCGTGAAAGCCGGACAGACAGACAGACAGATGGACAAACAGAAAAGAATTTAAAAACATAAAAGAATTATGATTGGGCGTAAAGCCCAATCATATGATACTCTAGATGAAATGAGAAAGAGTTCAATGTACCGGAAAATATGTCACCTCCAATTCCAATTAAATAATTAATAGTGAATTTTGTATGGGAGGTGGTAGAAGGAGAGGAGGAAGGTTTGTAATTTTTGGATATGACACCTAATGTGGTATGCAAAATATTTCGTGCTTTATTTAAGGTTTATAGCTTTCATTATTTTCAATTGGACATAGTTTTCCTGAAATTAAGGCATTTGTATGAGAGGTGGCAGAGGAAGTGGAGCGTTTAAGATGATTTTGAAACTGCTTATCATCATCCTTATCACCACGCTTTGATTCAATTTCAAATTCGATAGTTCTAATATATTCGAAGGAGAAATGCTTTTCTTGAGTTTATAATACAGATATTTGTATGGGAGGGGGTAGAAGGAGTGAAAAGGAGCTGATAATTTTGTTTAGCATTTATTGCAATTATTAAAAAACAAATTCTGGCAAAATTTTAAGTTTATACTTTCTTTAGTTTTAATGGAAATCGATATAATGCACTTAACAAAAATTATACATTTGTATGGGAGGGGGTAGAAGGAGTGTACGGATCAAAACACATTTTTTTCTCGTTATTGATATTTCTATTTTTATACTTTATGCAAAATATCAAGTTGATAGCTTTAACATAGCTTTCGAAGAAAAATAATTTAATTTAAATTTCAAAATTTCGTGAAATTTGTATGGGAGGGGGTAGAAGGAGTGAGGTGAAGTTGATAATTTTGTTAAGGCTGATTGGAATTATAATAAAATTAAATCTGGCGCAAATTTGTTTTTATAACTTTGCTAGTTTCAATGAAAATCGAAAAACTGCATTTTTCAAAATTATGCATTTGTATGGGAGGGGGTAGAAGGAGTGACGGGATCAGATCAATATTCAGTCATATTAATGACATCTATACCGTAATACTTTAACCTAAATTTCAAATCGATAGCTCAAATAGTTTAAAAGAAAAATCAATTTCTGAAAATTTCGGAATTTCGTGAAATTTGTATGGGAGGGGGTAGAAGGAGTGGGGGGATGTGGCCTGTTCACGAACTTAAACATACTTTTTTGCTAAAAATGACTCACAACAAATTTCAGCACGATAGCTCAAAGCGTTCGAGAGTTATGCTGTAGACAGACGGACAGACGGACAGACGGACAGACGGACAGACGGACAGACGGACGGACAGCAACTCGGAATCGAAGTTTTTGAGCGACAACAAATATTTCTGTATCCTTGGCGGCTCTGTGCGAGCGTTATTTCTTAGCGTTACAAACGGTAAGGCAAACACAATATACTCTCAGATTTCATCTAGAGTATAAACATAACAGGGCTACGATTGCGCGTAATGCGCAATCTTACGATACTCTAGATGAAATAGAATTTTTTTGTGACCCCAAGAAATTTTGTATGTGGAGTGTTAGAAGGGATGATAGCATAGAACTAATTTTTTCCCCATCATGCTAAAGTAGCTAAAAAATGTTTCATTCAAAATGCTTACTCCAAAAATTGAATGGGAACTGAGAAAATTAGTGAGTTAGATTTAATGAAAATGTGCAGTTTGTATGGGAGGTGGTAGAAAGAGTGGGGGGATTTTAGTGATTTTTTCAGAAATAACTAGGAATATTATAAAATTGACATCACTTAAATTTCAGACTAGTGCCATTCATACTTTTCAAGAAAATCAATTTTTTGTGAAGTTGTGAAACTGTGCCATATTGTATGGGAGGAGGTAGAAGCAGTGAAGCTAATCAAATATTTTTTTCTGATGTTAGTGATAATACTAATTAAGTATTTATTACAAAATGTGAGCTCGATAAATGTTATATGTTCTGAGAAAATCGTCTTAAAGCATTTCACGAAAAAGTGATGTTTGTATGGGAGCGGGTGGAAGGAGAGGGAGGACTCCAATAATTTTTCTACTGTAGATTTATATTATTATGAAAGTGATATATCCAAAAATTCAGATTAATAGCTTTTACACTTTTTGAGTAAATCCATTTATTGTCAAATTGCGAAATTGTGTCATTTTGTATGGGAGGGGGTAGAAAGGGTGAAGCTAATCGTCTAATTTTTTTTGGCCTTACTAATAATTTTAAATAAATACTTGGTGCAAAATTTCAGCTAGCTAAATTTTATACGCACTGAGTAAATTGGCTTAGAATAATTCATGAAAAGTACAGTTTGTATGGGAGGTGGTAGAAGGAGGAGTAGGACACACATAATTTTTATACGGTAGATTGATATTATCATAATAGTAATATATTCCAAATTTCAGGTTAATAGCTTATATACTTTTCGAGCAAATCTCTTCATTGTCAAATTGGGCAATTGTGTCATTTTGTATGGGAGGGGGTAGAAGGGGTGGAGCGATTTGGCCCGTTCACGAACTTGACCTTACTTTTTTGTCAAAAACGACGTGTACAAAATTTGAACTATCTAGCTCAACGCGTTCTCAAGCTAGAGAGCGCACGGAGGGACGGACAGACATCCGGTTTGAGATTTTTGAGTGATAATATTAACTTCTGTATCATTCATTTTTTTCTCCGAGCCTTATTTCTTGGCGTTACAAACCTTAGAGCGAACTTATAATACTCTCAGATTCCATCTAGAGTATAAAAAGCGTGTTTCTGCTTAGTTGTTGCTAAAATAAAGTAAAATAAACTGCCAACAAGTCGGGCGAAACTTTATTATTCTTGGGACAAGTTGCGGATGAGTGAAAAGTCAATATGCAGGTTAGAGTGGTTAGGGAAGACTAAGTGAAAGGGAGTTCTTGGGCAGGACTGTTAACAATATTTCATTCGTGTCTGTAAGTTTGGGTTTTTATGAGGGGGAGAGCAGGGGTAATAGTAAGGGTGGGTGGATGTTAATAGCTTTTTAATTAATTACTTGAATCACGTCCAATATTCTCTGTATAGAATGTGTTTCATAGGCGAAGTTGCATAGAATTTTCATAAAATTCGGTGTATTTTACATTCATGAAACCGAACATTTGTATGGGAGGGGGTAGAGAATATAGGGGAATCGTAAAACTTGATACGCAGTTTTATTTCGCGTCTCTTGTAAGGTGCTTGTATAGAATTTCAAGTTCGTAGCTTTTAGTTTGTTGGTTATTAGTTGATTTAATAAAATTGGTCGAAATCATAGTTTTGTATGGGAGGGGGTAGAAGCGCAAGCGCGATTTCAAAACTTTTAAAGCAACTTCATTTGAATTATTTTTATAAGTTTTTATGCCCAATTTGAAATTGATAGCTTTTAAGAGTTAGCTGATAACTGATTTCTTAAAAATGCTCGAAAAAATAATTTTGTATGGGAGGGGGTAGAGGAGGTAGGGGAATCGTCAAACTTGTGATGCAATTTTCTTTTATTTTTGTTGTTAGATGCTCGTACGTAATTTAAAGTTCATAGCTTTTAATTTGTTGGTTATTAGTTGATTTAATGAAATTAGTCGAAATCATATGTTTGTATGGGAGGGGGTAGAAGGGCAAGCGCGATTTTAAAACTTTGAACGCAATTTCATTTTAATTATTTTTGTAAGATGTTTTGCAAAATTTGAATTTGATAGCTTTTAATGGTTAGGTGATAATTGATTTCTTGAAAATGGTCGAAAAAATAATTTTGTATGGGAGGGGGTAGAAGTTTTAAAGGTTTTCGACCAGTTAATATTTCGTATATTTAAGGATTTTTTTTTAATGCATTTCGCAAATTTTCAAGTTTCTACCTTAAAATTTCACTCAAAAATTTTCAGTTTATGTGTTTTTTTCAATGCACATGAAACACCTTGTGCACGTTAGACCGGGGGAGTCGGTTTATAATAAATATGGATCAAGTTAATATTATTTTTCTATGAACATTAAATATAGGTATTCACATGCAAAATTTTAACTTTTTATCTTTCACTAGAGCCCTAAAAAAATCACTCACAGTTTTCGACATTTTTGCTTATCACCTCCCTCCCCTTACACCTCCCAACTTAAAATTTTTACCAAAATTAACCATTATGTAGTTTTACAATTTGACAAATTTTTGATTTAATATCTGTACTATTTTTTGAGATATAAGGATTTGTAATTTTGAAAAGTGCGCCATTTTTAAAATGTTTCCCATTTCCCCCCACTACTATTATTTCGACATGTTAAATTTTTTTTGTATTTGCCTAGTATAGCTTAATATACGTTTTAAGTTTCAATTACATAGCTTAAGAGATAGTTGAGATATTCATTTTTAAGTGTTTTTCTTTGCACCCCCCCTGACCCTCCCCCTTACAATAATTAGCCGCTTTCTGAGCTGATTCCAATGGAACTATATGCCACCTTGACGGTCTCTAAATATGATTTTTTTACGATAAGTAATTTCGAAGATATAATCATTTGAAAAAAAAATTCGTCCGACAATTGGTTCTTAGCCCCCCCTTTTCGCACCCCAATGGATAAAAAAATTAAATTATTTTTAAAAGTTGTCCCACAAACCCCTCTATATGTATGTTGAGTTTAAGCTTCCTAGCTGTTACCATGGTTGAGATATTTGAATTCGTATTTTTCGGTTTAAGCGCTCCCTTCGCCTCCCCCTGAACCCGTACACCCCCCAAAATGGGTAGTCGCCTGAGATCCGCAACTATCTACAATCCCTCCAAAAATGAACTTTCTATCTTGAAGGGTTTGGGAGTTAATGTGCGCTGAGCGTACACGTCGGCGTACGGCGTACGGCGGACGGCGGACGGCGTACAGACAGACGGATTTTTTTTTTTTGCTTCTTTAGGCTAATTTAGTCATGAAACGCGAAAAAAAAAAATTTCAGGGTAGCAAACTTTTTTTTTTTTTGTGTCGATCACAATACTTTATTATTATAATAATAAAGTAAAATAACTTATAGCCATTTCTAAACAAATAACAGACAGACACTACAATTATATTTATATGTATACATAGATTACCGATAATCATGACAGCTATATTCTAAACTAGCGGTCCCCCGCAACTTCATTCGCGTAAAAATTGCAATAATAAACAGTTTTTGAGAATGTAGTTAGTAATGCATACATTTGGTGAGACATAGAATCTGCTTAATTTAATGGTTCTTTGAGCTTACAAATTATGAAAAATGAAACTTTTGTTAATTTTAAAAAAAAGTTTAAATAAAACAAGATTAAGCTCAAAAACATAACAGGACACACAATACTCCAAATGGAATCAAAATTTTTTGTGGTCTTAAGGAATTTTGTATGAGGAGTAGCAGAAGGGGTGACAGCATTCAACTAATTTGTTTCACATCATGCATCACACCATGGAGTAGCTATAAAAATATTTAGTACCATATTTGAGCTTCAAAAATTTAATAGATACTGAGAAAATTAGAATAATGATTTTAGTAAAATTTTGCAGTTTGGTAGAGGGGGTGGTAGAAGGAGTGGAGGGTTTTTAGTGATTTTTTGAGAAACAACTATAATCATCATATTTTAAATTGCAAATCAATAATATTTCTACTTTTCAAGAAATTCGAATTTTTGAAAAGTAGTGATATTTTGTCACATTGTATGATAGGAAATATACCGGGAAAAGCTAATCAATAGTACAAAATTTGAGTTCGACAAAAGTTATACGTACTAAGCAAATTAGTTTAAAGTATCTCATGAACAAGTACAGTTTATATGGGAGGTGGTGGAAGGAGTGGAGGAATTCAAATAATGAAAATTATTCATTTTGTATGGGAGATGGTAGAAAGCGTGGGATATTGAAATAAAATCAAACGCAGATTACATCTCAGAGCATATCTAATAAACTCTGAAAGTTTCATTTCAATCGGTTCAGCCGTTTTTGCGTGAAGGTGGGACAGACAGACAGAGGAGAATTTCTTAAACGTGTGTTTCTGCTGTTGTACGAAGGGCTAACAACACTTCCACAATCAGTAATGAAAAATGTTAAGGAACCTGAATGTCAGGACTAAAACCCTCATTGATGCTCAAAATATTAGTTTGTGCGCCTCTAATTGGAAGGTGCTAAGCAGAAAAGTTGAGGTCAAAAACGTTATTATAATATATAGCTATAACAGATTCTGCTACAAAATCTCGAATGTGACTCTACGCCCTAAGGTCAAAGAGGTTTGAAGCGACAAGCCGCAACTCACCGAAAATGATCGTAAAACTGAATAAACTAAAAGTTACTCAGGCGAATCTCCTTCGTGCAGCGGCGGCCATGGACGTGATAACGTGGAAATTCGCAAAGGAGGAATTCCATGTAGCCCTTCTACAGGAATCAAGGGCCGCAAAGGGAAAAATTATTGGAACTCATCAAAAAATGGGTAAACTAATTTTCGATAAAGGAAGCGACAGGCCTAGAACTGCAATTGTGATATCGTCCGAAATTAATTATCTGAATATGCCTCTTTTCATCCGAACAGACTTAGTAGCAGTCCTGGTGAAAATACCAAAGGCAGAAGGGATTCAAGAAACGATACTTGCCTCTTACTTTCCTGGACAGGAGCCAGATGCTCCACCGCAAGGCGTCAAGAAACTTGCAAAATCCACAAAATATCAGTCATCCTGCGACGCTAACGCACACCAGGCAATATGGGAAAGTAGTGATGTCTATAGAACAGGTGAGTCACTTTTAGAGTATCTTACTACTAACAACCTAGATATAGCAAATACCCCGACCTCCATGAATTCTGCTAGGCAGAAAGTACTTGACCTAACCATAACAACCCCCTGCCTGGTGGACAAATGCGAAAATTGGCACGTATCCAAAGAAGCTTCACATTCAGATCATAGGCATTTCTGTTTTGAAATAAAGACTTCATTTAGCTATATTAGTCAGCATAGAAATCCTAAACGCACCAACTGGAATATTTACCAGTCAATCCTATAGTACGAATTTGGTAGCGCGGAAGAATCAATAAGCAGCCCAGACTGAATTGCTCAAAAAGCTAACAAACTCGTGGACAATGTAATATACATATGCCTACGAGCAAAGATGTCCTGTTCGACACAAGAATAGGGCGAAAAAAACACCTTGGTGCAACGCGGAACTGGCGAAAAAAAGCAAAGTAACTAGGAAATTGTTCAATAGAGCAAAAACCTTTGGGAACTGGGACGAATACAGAAACTCCCTTACTTTTACATAGCCGAAAACAACTTATGGGGTCACCCTTTAATGTAATTTACGCAGTTATGTCGGTAAGGGAGAAAAAGAAGAGTTAGGTTAAAAGGGATTAAAAGGAAGGAGAAGCCTAAAATGCCGGACGTTGAGTTTGAAACGTCGAAGGTTCCCTCTTCAAAGTTACTGAATATAACAAATTTTAAAAAAAGTTAAAAGAAGAAGATTTTTTTAAATGCTCGCCCAACGGCCTCAAGAATCCAAAAAGTGTTAGCAAAAGACTCCCCGATAGATAACAGACTCTTAGAAAGACCAGATGGCTCCTTGAGAAAAAGTAGCATGGAAACGCTGGAAGTATTATTGGCAACATATTACCCAGGCTGCAAAAGAATAAATAATGAAGATTTAGAAGTAGAGGAAAGGATGTATCGTCAAACTCCCTTCAGCAAAAGTATTGCTAGTAAAATCCTCACTCCCGGAAAGATTAAATGGGCAATCAACTCCTTCAAACCCCTAAAATAAGCCGGAGTAGCTGAAATATTTCCTGCTCTACTGCAGAAAGCCAGCTTTATGTGGGGATACATCCCAAAAATTTGGTGGAAAGCGAGGGTGGTGTCATTAAACCAACCTAAATCATATCGCCTTAAATGTTTTACCTTCTTCTTCGTCAAGGCGATGGAGAAATTGTTGGACGCATAAGAACGGAGCCAAGCAAGGTCAATCTTAAGTTCCGGTACCAGCACCAGAAAGGCAAATCAACTGAGTCAGCCTTTCATGGTCTAGTTACACAAATTAAAAAGGCTGAAGATCAAAAAGAAATTGCCCTTTACGTATTCTAGATATTGAAAATCTTTCGACAATATTCCACTTGACGCCATAATTGCGGAAGCTAGGAAAAGGGACTAGAATCGGCAACGATAAAATGGATGCAGGCCATGTTAAGGACCCGATTGACAACCACGAATCTAGATGATAGCAGATTGAATGCTCAGACCTATAGGGTCTGTCCGCAGAGAGGAGTACTATCTCCTCTTCTATGGTCATTAGTGAACTCCTGGTGGAACAATGCTATGAGGTTATGGAATATGCCGATGACCCCGTTTTTATCATTTGGGGCAAATATGACGTAACTTTGTTGGAAAGGTTACAATCTGCCTTGAAAGTGATAGTGAACTTGAGTCAGTCTAAGAACTTGCATATCAACCCAAGTAAGACTAAGATAGTACCATTTTCGAATAAAAGAAAAATCCACATAACGCCTCCCTATATTAATGGAACATCAATACCCTCCTCAAGTGTGGTTGAATCTCTAGGTGATATATTTGATAATAAACGCAACTGGAACAAATACATAGAATGGACTCATGTTAAGTCGCTAAAGGCGTTTTGGGCCTGTAAAAGTTTGTTTGGCGGAAAATGGGAATTAAGGCCCAAAATGATTTATTGGTGTTACAGAACAATCATTCTTCCAATACTCACAAACGGATCAACAGTCTGATGGACTAAAATTTTATAACAAAAGGCACAACTTGCGGTACAAAAAGTACAAAAACTAGCTTGTTTTGGTATCACAGGTGCAATGGAAATGTTCCTAGGCATTACTCCGATACATCTCCAAATAAAAAAGGAGGCTATCAAAGGGGTGATATGCATTCAAAGGGAAATTAAATATAAATCGGGGGATCTTAGTGATCGTCGAAAAATTAAATACAAAACCTGAAAATAGAGGTTCGAGCCTCAACTTTATCGGATATTATGCCGACCAAATTCAACTTTGAAACCCCCTTCAAAATTATAATCAAAGAAGGCAAGGACTGGCAATCCATGCTATCTGAAATGGAAGAGGGATCAACTATCTGGTATTCAGATGGCTCATGTACCTCAGAGGGAACTGGAGCCGGAGTCAAAGATTCTAACTTCTCGGTTTTAAAACCCCTCAGTAAAGAAGGTACTATCTTTCAGGCCGAACTAGTAGCAATGGAGCTATGCATCCTAGAAAATATAAGGAGAGCTCATCGCAATAAAACTATCCATATCTTATCGGACAGTTCTCAAAGCACTAGCATCCAATAAACACGGATCGAAGCTATTTTGGGGATTGCCTTCAAAACCTGATCGCCCTGGGAAAAAAGGATCAAAGTTACCTTAATGGGTCCAAGGGTACATAGGGATTAAGGGAAACGAGGAAGCAGACTGTCTCACGAAAAATGGCGCGGGAAAAAACTTTATTGGACCAGAGTCATTCTGAAGAAAACCAAAAAGGTATTCCTGTGGTGCGCTACTTTCATTTTATACAGATTTTCATAATGAACAGGATTCAAAATCAGCTACTGTAATTCTCCTTACAGTAGCAAGCGATTTTGAATCCTGACTCTGAAAAAATGTTTTTTAAAAACGGAAAATCCGTTGAAGAAAGGTTTCTGATTAAAAAGGATTAAGAAAATATTATTTTGTTTAAAAATAAATAGTTTTTGTAAAAATACTAAAAAAAAATATTATTTAGAGAAGTACTAAATAATTGTAATTAATAGTTTTTAAAAAGTGAATCTATATAAATATAATTGTAATGTCTGTCTGTTATTTGTTTATAAATGGCTATAAATAAGTTTTTTGCTTCATTTTAGCAATAACTAAGCAGAATCAAACGTTTTTAAAAAATGTCTCTGTCTGTCTGTCTGTCTTTCCGGCTTACACGCAAAAATGGCTGCACCGATTGCAATGAAACTTTCACAGATTATTAGGTTTGCCTCGGGGAGTAATTTTCTTTAGGTTTTATTTTTCTTCCCTCACGCCTTCTACCCCCTCCCATACAAAGTGACTCATTTTCAAAAACTTATAATAATCAAATTTTCATGGAATCTATGAAAGCTATTAATTTGAAATTTAAAACATATTATTTCGATTATAAATTCAATCTTCAGGCATATAAATAGTTTGAGTCCCCCAACTCCTTCCACCACCTCCCATACAAACTAAACTTTTTCATGAAATACTATACTCCAATTTTCTCAGTACGTATAACTTTCATCGAGCTCAGATTTTGTATTAAATCCTTAATTAGCATTGTTATTAATGTCAGGGAAAAATTAACCAATTAGCTTTACTCCTTCTACCCCCTCCCATACAATCTGACACAAATCCAAGACTGCGAAAATTCGATTTTTTTGAAAAGTTGAATGTTACTGTTCTGAAATATAAAATATATCAATTGAATGATAATTGTAGTTGCTTCTCAAAAAATATCTAAGAACCCTCCACTCCTTGCACCACCTCCTATACAAACTGCACTTTTTCATGAAATATTCTAAACCAATTTTCTCAGTACGCATAGCTTTGATCAAGCTAAAATTTTGTACTAAATCTTTAATTAACATAATTATTATTACCGGGAAAAATTAACCAATTAGCTTTACTCCTTCTAACCCCTCCCATACAATGTGGCACAATTCCACGACTTTGCAAAAACTCGATTTTC
The DNA here is from genome assembly GCA_963669355.1 of Chorisops tibialis. Classification (NCBI taxonomy): domain Eukaryota; kingdom Metazoa; phylum Arthropoda; class Insecta; order Diptera; family Stratiomyidae; genus Chorisops; species Chorisops tibialis. The sequence continues at coordinate 88,186,262 of OY770262.1, read as the reverse complement.
TTGAAAAGTGTGAATCTAACTGATCTAAAATTTAAAACTCATCAATTGCATGGTGATTATAGTTGTTTCTAGAAAAATTACCAAAAACCCTCCACTCCTTCTACCACCTCCCATACAAACTGCACTTTTTCATGAAATACTCTAAACCAATTTTCTCAGTACGTATAACTTTGATCGAGCTAAAATTTTCTGATGAATCCCTAATTAGTATTATTATTATTATCGGGAAAAATCAACCGATTAGCTTCACTCCTTCTACCCCTCCCTTACAATATGACACAATTTCACGACTTTGCAAAAACTCGATTTTCTTGAAAAGTGTGAATCTAACTGATCTGAAGTTTAAAAGATATCAATTGCATGGTGATGATAGTTGTATCTAGAAAAATTACCAAAAACCCCCCACTCCTTCTACCACCTCCCATACAAATTTCACAATTTCACTAAATCCAATGCACTAAGTTTCTCAAGTTACCTATTCAGTTTTTCAAGCTTAAATTTGGTGGAAAATATTTTTATGGCTACTCTAGCATGGTGTGAAAAAAATTAATTTAGTACGGTCATCCCTTCTATCACTCCCCACACAAAAATTCTTAAGATTACAAAAATTTCGATTTCATCGGTAGTATCGTATAATGGGGCCTTACGCACAATCGAAGTCCTGTTATGTTTTTAAGCTTAATGTCATTTTATTTGGGCTTTTTTCAATTAACACAAGCTACAACTATTCACATGTCCTTAACACGTATACATATGATCTCGAATCACGGGTTTGATTTGATCACCAGCCTCTTCCATTCAAATGCGAGTATCATGCTATCATTCTTAATAATTTATGGTTCTGACTCCAACAAAATACAAAACATTGTGTTCAAAGAGCCATTAAAGTAAGCGGATTATATATACTGTATAATCTATTACTAACTACATTCTCAAAAATTGCTTATTAATGCGATTTTTACGCGGACGAAGTGGCGGGCGTTTGCTAGTATATGAATAATAATAATTCTGAAATTCAGTGTGAAAATTCTAACAGTTCTTTTATTAGATCAAAAAAGAGACAGAAACTAGAACTACAAGAATATATCATCGAACTATATTATCCAACCATAATTCGCTTTTCAATTGAAGTCTTTTATATCGATTTTCATTTTACACGCTCCAATCAATCAGAAAATTGTTAGACTTACTTTTCGTTTCCATTTTAATTCAATAACCCGATATTTTCGGACACATTTTAGTACTTTTCGGATTATGTTTATAATGATCGCAATTTTCATTTGAGTTATTTTTTCGTTAAATCTAAAATTTAAACTGAAAGCGCCCTAGCAGCAACTAAAACAATGTCGAATGCATACAGAATTAATATGGATTCGTCGATTTCCTGTGTGTTTCAAATTGATTTTTTTAACGACGTCGCGGGTGAACTAGTGGTTAGAATACGTAAAATGTAAACGTGTAGAATCATCTGAAAATTCCCACGTATCTACGCCGGAATGGAAAATATGGTAACAATGTATGCATCTATGCACGTGATATTACGTAAATTACGATTTGTAGAATCTGCGTGCATCAATTGACGTTAATTGTGACCATCTGGGTCTATTGAAGTTACAGCCAACTTTTTTAGTCATGCATGTATAACGTTTCCCTATAACATTTAATTTTGAATTTCTAGAAAAGCAAAAAACTTAACAGGGCGGATACTCGAAATCGCATATTAAACTGAAATATTTTATTTTATAAACAAACAATTTTGACAAAGCCTTTGTAAATCTTAATTTTTTTCGAATATTCTTAAAACAAAGCCTTGGTGAGAGAATTAGTTTAATGGCAATGTGATTAGTTGATTGAAATTAATAATACTTTCGTACAGGAAGTATTTAAAAATGCAAATTTTATAAACAATTTTTTACTTTATTATTTTAATAATAATGTATTGCGATCGACTTGGAAAAAAAAATTTGGCACCCTGAAATTTTTTCGCGTTTGTAGTCTTACAATAGCCTAAAAATGCAGAAAAATTCATCTGTCTGTACGCCGTACGAGTACGCTCAGCGCACGTTAACGGATCTCAGGCGGACACCCATTATGAGGGTGTAAAGGCGAAGAGAGAGGCGGAGGAGCGCTTAAACCGAAAACTAAGAATTGTAACAGAAAAGGGAGTGAAACGAATTAAAAGTCGCGAGTTTATAGAAAAAAACGTATAATTCTTTTATTATTTCAATAGACAAAGATAATTTAAGGCGAAGCGTTCGCTGGTCAGAAGCCGACTGACTATGACGTCGTTGTTTTTTCTGCCTTCACACACACACCGCCATGGATGGGTGATACGGTTCTCTGTGTTCCCTTTTTTCCTGTCTGACGCTACACTCCCCCTCTGGTTCATATTATAACGTCCCGCATATAAACCAGGGCAATAGTTTTATTATGGAAGCCGCCTTGGACGTCCTCGATTCCGCTTGGAACGAACAGGTATGATATTATCCGAGTCTCCTTTCCATGGAACTATTTCTGATACGTGATATCTTCCTAGTCCAACGTCTGGTTGATTCGGTGACACAATCTCGACAGAAACAGGTGAATACAGTTTTGTAATCACATACGGACCATCTCGTTTAGGAGCCAGCTTCGATGAGTACTGCTTCTTTGCATCACTGAGTGTCCGTGTCTTCAGTAGTATCCGATCACCCTGCTGATATTCAGGTGCTGGGCTGCGATGTTCATCCGCATATTTCTATTGACGGTTTTGCTCGTATTCGAAACTATCTCGAGCGAAAACAAGAGATCTGCTCAACCGTTTCAGGTATGACGTTATCTCCGGTATATTAACATCTTGATCTAGTATAGGTCTCAGATCGTATACAGTATCTTCAGCCGTTCTAAGCTGTCTCCCAAAAGTAAGATAGTCAGCACTGTATCCAGTGTTTTGATTTTGTACGGTGTTCATTGCAAACCGCACTGCTGCTAAATTAATGTCCCAAGTTGTATGGTCCTCTCGTAACAGTATTGCTAGTTGAGCCTTTAAATCTCGGTTCTTCCTTTCAACTGGATTGCTCTCCGGATGATATAACGGACTCAAGGCTTGCGATATATTAAACGTTCAGCATACCTGCTGCATGATGTCGCCAACGAACTGCACTCCACTATCGCTAATAATCTTCCTTGGTACACCATATCGTAGGAAAATTTCCTCAATCAATATTTTTGCACAAGCTGTTGCTGTCGCCTGTTTCAAAGGAAACAACTCCACCCATTTACTGCAGGTATCCTCAATTAAAAAAATGGATCGGTTCCCAGCCTCAGTCTCCGGAAGTGGTCCAAACAGATCTATTGCAATCACCTCGAAGCGTTGAGCCATTGCTGGAGTCTGCAGCAAACCTGCTGGCTTGTAACGCTGGCAGTCGATGCAATTCTTAATATGATTCGTGACAAATTTTCTCATGCCAGGCCAATAGTATCGACTAGCAATCCTATGCAGCGTCCGCTCGATACCATAGTGTCCAGCTGTTGAACTATTATGATACTCCTCTAGAACTCTTAGACGATCCTGTTCAGGAACAACAAGCTGAGCTTCTTCGGTATGTGTTTCCGGCGCATATCTGTACAATACACCACCAAGCATTAGATATCCTCTCCCACTCCAGAATAACGCTGAGTCTCCATTAATATCTTCCAACTGCTGAATAATTTTGGCAATTTCCTGGTCAGCGATCTGTCCTGCTCGAATTACAGCCGCGCTCTGTCTTGGTAGTTCAACTGTTGCGGTGCATACCTCCACTATGGGCTGAGGTGGACGAGAAAGAGTATCTGCAACAACGTTTTGCTTGCCAGGAACGTACTCGATTTGCAAATTATATGACTGTAACTCTAATGCCCATCGAGCTAGACGACCAGATGGTGACTTTAAGCTCATTAGCCACTTTAAAGGTTGGTGGTCAGTACGGACGATCACATCCGATGTTTCGATGTATCCTCTGAACTTTTTAACAGCCCACACCAAGGCCAAAGCTTCCCTTTCCGTCGTAGAATAATTGATTTCAGGAGGCGTTAACAACCTGCTGGCGAATTCTACTGGTCTTTCTTCTGCACCTTCGCCTTGCGACAACACGGCTCCCAGACAATAATTACTCGCGTCCGTGCGTAACACGAACGCTTCCTGTTCAACGGCCTGACGTAGAATTGGAGCTGTAGTTAAAAGTTGTTTCAACTGCTTGAAGGCTTCACATTGAGTTGGGCTCCAATGCCATACACTTGTTTTCTTCACCAACTCGCTCAATGGTTTAGCGATTTCCGCAAAATTCTTAATAAAACGGCGATACCAGCTACAGGTTTGCAAAAATGATTGCACCTCTCGTACATTTGTTGGGCTTGGCCTATCGATGATTGCAGATATTTTCTCTGGATTGACTTTGAGCCCCTGCCGTGTGATAATATGTCCAAGGTAATATACCTCTTCACATATAAATGAACTTTTCTGTCGGTTCACTCGCAATTTAAATTCCTTTAATCGAGTAAATACTGCTTTTAGATCCGCTAGATGCTCCTCGAACGTATTTGACAAAATAATTAGGTCATCCAGGTATGCAAAAATTTCGACTGATGGCAAGCCGGCACGAAGTCTATCAATCAGTCGCTGAAATGTGGCTGGCGCGTTTCGCAACCCGAACGGCATACGTTTAAAGCAAAATGTTCCCAATGGACATATAAACGAAGTCTTCTCGCGATCCTCCTTTTTAACGCCAATCTGCCAATATCCGGATAACAAATCCAGTGTAGACATGAACTTTGTACTCTTCGCTGCATGTAACAAGTCATCAATCCGTGGCATAGGGTATTTATCAGCTGCGGTTACACTGTTTAACTTGCGATAATCCACACATAATCTCATTTTCCCATCCTTCTTGGGAACTAATACAATCGGTGCGGCCCAAGCGGATTCGCATTCTTCGATTATGTCCTCTGCCAGCATTTTATCAATAAGATCCTTGAGCACTTCTTTGCGTTGTTCGGTCATGCGGTACGGAGGTACAGCAATTGGCTGTTGGTTCTCAGGTACTCTGATAGAATGCTCCATCACACTTGTTTCCTCTCCCCCTGCTGCAAAAGTTGAATCATTATCGCTTAAAAACTTGTCGAGCTGCGCCCGTTGAATCTTGTTCAAGCCCGCACCCTCGTTCTGTCTCAAATGAACATCCTCTACGCTCGTTTGCCCAGTAGTGGAGGCAACTGTCATCGAATCGAATTCGTATCGTTCCGTTGAATCGTCCTCAAAATGCCACTGAAGACGCGCGAGATCCAGCACAATACCAGCTCGTCGAAGAAAGTCTGCGCCGAGTAATGTGTGGTTATCTTCCTGGCCAAGCAGCACACAAAATTTGTTTGAAATTGTTCGTCCGCCAACCAACACATTCAACGTTGTAGTTAATACTTCTCGATCGGTAGCTGTTCCATCCGCAAGGCCAACCCTGCACCACTCTGACTCGAACGCACAATTTTTAACAGTTCATAGAATTTTCGACCCGCAATACTTTTCGACGCACCTGTATCGGCCAATGCTGAGCCGACCAGTCCCAATATTTCAATTTTTATTCGTGGGCGGATTGCATTCGATGCGTCACACACACTATGGAACTCGGCAATGTTCTTCTCCGCTTGTGGCTTTGCACTACACACCGGACACTGGCTTTTTATTACCCCGGGTCGTCCGCACCCATAACATTTTAACGGCGAGCGAACACCCGACGGATTGTTCGCAGTAAGTTCACTCCTTTCTCGGTTTCGGCACTCATGCGTATTATGTCCAATTACTTTGCAAAATCCACATCTCGGTCGCTTATTATTTGCATTGTCCATCATTTTTACGTTTGGTTTGTGTTTCACTTCACCCGAAAACCCCGCAGTCTCCTCGGCCAGGGAGTCTTCAATAGAACGCGCGCGCGTTAGCAGTTGCTCGAACGTCGAAACGTCATCGCGCGGCAGGGCACTTCGAATGCGTCTATGTAGTAGCCCGTAAACCATATCCAATTGGACTGATTCCACTACACTTGTTTTTAACTTAGCGATCAACGCACGTAACCGGCACACAAATAATTCGGTAGATTCTTTGTCTAACTGTTCACGCTCAAACATTTCCCGATATATACGATAGTCTGGTTTATTTTCACCATACGCGACATTTAGCTTTTTTACGGCGTCACTCCAAGTTGCGGTTGTATTCTTCACTCCCTGCCACCACACACTTGCAGGTTGCGTTAATAGCATAGAAAGGCCGCGAAGTCCGATACAAATGCGCAGTCTTTGTATGTGTTAACGGCGTCGAGAAATGCTTCGACACAGTCGTCTCCGCGTCCACTGAATCGCGACGTGCACCTAACGAACGAACCGGATTGAACCTGTTGCGACGATGCTATCGGTGGTTCACATGGCGTCGTAGACGACGATACCTGACCTTGGATATATTGTAACAACTCCCGAAACTGATCCGGCGAAAAAACTAAATTAGCTCCCGTCTGCACTTTTCCCTCGGCACTATCTTTACGGCGCTATCTTTACGGCGCGGCATTGTGGAAATAGAAAAATAATCTCTAATCGTGCACACAAAGTCGCCCACGTTGGGCGCCAATTGTAACAAAAAAGGGAGTGAAACGAATTAAAAGTCGCGAGTTTATAGAAAAAAACGTATAATTCTTTTATTATTTCAATAGACAAAGATAATTTAAAGCGAAGCGTTCGCTGGTCAGAAGCCGACTGACTATGACGTCGTTGTTTTTTCTGCCTTCACACACACACCGCCATGGATGGGTGATACGGTTCTCTGTGTTCCCTTTTTTCCTGTCTGACGCTACAGAATTCGAATATCTCAACCATGGTTCTAGCTAGAAAACTGAAAATCAACATACATATAGAAGGGTTGTCGGACAAACTTTAAAAATAATTTAATTTTTTTATCCATTGCGGTCCCAAAAAGGGGGCGGGGGGATAAGAATAAATTTTCGGCCGAATTTTTTTTTAATAATTTTATCTTCGAAATCACTTACCATAACAAATTCATACTTTGGCAGCATTTAGGCGATACAGATCCACCGGAATTAGCTAAGAGTGAGGCTAATTATTGTAAAGGGGAGGATGCAAAGAAAAACGCTTAAAAATTAATTGACTATCTCTTAACCTATGTAATTGAAACTTCGAACATATGTATATTAAGCTATACTAGCGAAATACGAAAAAAACATTTGAACATAATAGTGGTAGAGAAAAATGGGGAGCATATCCAAAATGGTGCACTTTATATCTCAAAACTGAGTACAGGTATCAAATGAAACTTTATCAGATTGCAGAACTGCATAGTTTTTAACTTTAGTAAAAATTTTAAGAGACGTGTAAAAGGAGGGAGGTGGTAAGCAAAAATGTCCAAAATTTTGAGTGATTTTTTTAAGGCTCTGGTGAAAGATACAAAGTTTAAATTTTCCATGTGGAAACATCTATTTGATATACATAGAGAAAAATAATAATTTGTTCCGCAATTTTTATGCACCGAAGTAGGGGTCTAACGTGCACAAGCTGTTTCCTGTGTAAATTTTTGAATCAAATTTTTATGTCGAAACTTGAAAATTTGCAAAATAAATTAATTAAAACCTCTTGAAGTATGAATTATTAACTGGTGGAATATCTTCAAGAGTTCTACCCCCTCCCATATAAATTTATTTTTCGGCCAATTTTAAGATCTCAATTATTACCTAACTGGTTTGGTTAATGTTGTCACAGTGAATTTCGAATTGAAAGAAAAGATTTCCGGATTCTACACTGTTACCCTTCATTATTCGTGACGTTTCGGTCTCTGCTGAGACCTTTATCAAACTGATCGACAATTACGAAAGAGAATTATTATACAGAAAAGGAGGGTTAATTGAGAGTGGGAAGGGTTAAATTAGTTAATTAAGGTTAATTAATTAGTATCAGGTAGTTAAATTAGTCAAGAATTTCGGGGTACAGATTTTGTTCTTACCAAATTTTAAGGCAGGTAGCCAAACTGCTGATAACTTGTATCCGGTGTCTCGGTTGAAGTTCTGTGGATGTTTGGAAATTTCTATTGCTTCTCGTACTATTCGTTGACAATATTGATTTGTCCGGGCCAAAATTTGCACATTGTCGAAATCGATTGTATGGTCCTCTGTCGTTGCATGTTCCGCGATCGCTGATGACTGTATCTGGTTTTTCCGTGTGCATCGTTGATGCTCGTTGATCCTTGTTTGGACTGTGCGTCCCGTTTCTCCTATGTATACTTTATCGCATGAGCCGCACGGTACTTTGTATACTCCTTCAGTCTCCAATGGTTTTTTGTCCTTCTGGTTTCCTAAAATTCCACGGATAGTAGTCGGGTAGTGAATGTTGTCTTGACGTAGGATTTTCCAAGGATTTTCCCTATCTTATCCGTCGTGCCCTGGATGTAAGGTAATTTTACCCATCGTTTGTCTGTATTTCCTTCTTCAGTGTCTTCCCGTTCTGTTGTTCTTGCATGCTCCGGTTTCCACGACTTGTTAATTTCGCTCGCTTTATATCCATTTGCTGTGAATGCCCGATTCAACTGTTCTTTTTCCTTTCGTAGACTACCCGCATTCCCTTCAGTTGTACGTCGAGCTCTGTGTATTAGGGTTTTCAGTACGCCTGTTTTCTGGCTTGGGTGGTGATGTGAATGAGCGTGGAGATATCTGTTGGTGTGAGTTGGTTTCCTATATACCCCGAACCTTAGCGACGTAACATTCCTTTCTACGAGTACATCCAAGAATTGCAGTTTCCAGTTGCTTTCGGTTTCCATCGTGAACTTAATTTTCTCGTGTTGTAAGTTGAGGTGCACTAAAAATTTGTGAGCTCTTCTTTCCCATGTTGCCAAATGATGAAGGTATCATCCACATACCGTAGATACAATTTCGGTGTTAATGGAGCTGAGTTCAGTGCGTTCTTTTCGAATTCCTCCATGAAAATTTCCGCTACCAGCGGTGAAATTGGAAAACCCATTGCCGCTCCCTCCGTTTGCTTGTAGAGTTTCCCTAGAGCTGAAAAGAAAGTATTATTTAAACAAAATTCTATTAAGTCATACCTGTTGTCCGGCATGAGTTTTCTGATGATCTTAAGGTGTCCTTAATCGGGATGTTCTTCTTCTTCTACAATGACGCTACAGCCCAAATCGGACCTTGGCCTCCTGACATTCAGGTTCCTGAATATTTTTCAGTATTTATTGTGGAAGGGTTGTTAGCCCTTCGCACAACCCTCTATCTACGATTTTTATACTCTAGATGAAATCTGAGAGTATATTGTGTTTGCCTTACCGTTTCTAACGCTAAGAAATAATGCTCGCACAGAGCCGCTAAGGGTACAGAAATATTTGTTGTCGCTCAAAAACTTCGATTCCGAGTTGCTGTCTGTCCGTCTGTATACAGCATAACTCTCGAACGCTTTAAGCTATCGTGCTGAAATTTGTTGTGTGTTATTTTTAGCAAAAAAGTAACTTTAAGTTCGTGAACGGGCCACATCCCCCCACTCCTTCTACCCCCTCCCATACAAATTTCACGAAATTCCGAAATTTTCAGAAATTGATTTTTATTTGAAACTGTTTAAGCTATCGATTTGAAATTTTTGTTGAAGTATTATGATATAAATGACATTAATATGACTGAATATTCATCTGATCCCGTCACTCCTTCTACCCCCTCCCAAACAAATGCATAATTTTGAAAAATGCAGTTTTTCGACTTTCATTGAAACTAGCAAAGCTATGAAACGAATTTTTGCCAGAATTAATTTCATTATAATTCCAATCAGCATTGAAAAAAAAATCAACTTCACCTCACTCCTTCTACCCCCTCCCATACAAATTTCACGAAATTTTGAAATTTAAATTAAATTATTTTTCTTCGAAACTGTTAAAGCTATCAACTTGATATTTTGCAAAATGTATACAAATAGAAATATCAATAACGAGAAAAAAATGTGTTTTGATCCGTACACTCCTTCTACCCCCTCACATACAAATGTATAATTTTTTTAAGTGCATTATATCGATTTCTATTAAAACTAGAAAAGGTATAAACTTAAAATTTTGCCAGAATTTGTTTTTTAATAATTGCAATAAATACTAAAAAAATTATCAGCTCCTCTTCACTCCTTCCACCCCCTCCCATACAAATATCTGTATTATAAATTCAAGAAAAGCATTTCTCCTTCGAATATATGATGTGATGTGATATGTGGTGTTAAGGATGATGATAAGCAGTTTCAAAATCATCTTAAACGCTCCACTTCCTCTGCCACCTCCCATACAAATGCCTCAACTTCAGGAAAACTATGTCCAATTGAAAATAATGAAAGCTACAAACCTTAAATTCAGCACGAAATATTTTGCATACCACATTAGGTGTCATATCCAAAAATTACATACCTTCCTCCTCTGCTTCTACCACCTCCCATACAAAAGTCGCTATTAATTATTTAAAAGAATTGGAGGTGACATATTTTCCGGTACATTGAACTCTTTCTCATTTCATCTAGAGTGTCATATGATTGGGCTTTACGCCCAACCATAATTCTTTTATGTTTTTTTTTTATTTTCGTAGATTGAGGTGACCAAGATATATCCAAGCAGGCAATGTGCTGGAATCATATATTGCGTCGACCGAGATTTGCATTCACGACCTTCGCATTACAAGACCAACACGTTACCCACTAGGCTACACCCTAGCTGGGATGTTGGTGAACAGTAATTCCACGTCTAGACTGACTAACATATCCGTTGGTTCCAAGCTGATTTTCTGAAGAATTTCTACTAGATGAGCCGAATTTTACTTTATAATTTTAATAATAAAGTATTGTGATCGACTTGGGAAAAAAAACAATTTGCTACCCTGAAATTTTGTTTTTTCGCGTTTCATGACTAAATTAGCCGAAAAATGCAAAAAAAAAATCCGTCTGTCTGTACGCCGTCCGCCGTACGCCGACGTGTACACTCAGCGCACATTAACTCCCAAACCCTTCAACATAGAAAATTATTTTTGGGGGATTGTAGGTAGTTGCGGATCTCAGGCGGATACCCATTTTGTGGGATGTAGGAGTTCAGGGGGAGGCAGGGGGAGCGCTTAAACCGAAAAATACGAATTCAAATATCTCAACCATGGTAACAGCTAGGAAGCTAAAACTCAACACATATATAGAGGAGTTTGTGGGACAACTTTTAAAAATAATTTAATTCTTTTATCCATTGGTGTCCGAAAAGGGGGGGCTAAAAACAAATTGTCGGCCGAATAGTTTTTCAAACGATTATATCTTCGGAATTACTTATCGCAAAAAATTCATATTTTGGGATCGTTAGTGTGGCATATAGTTCCTTTGGAATCAGCTTAGAGAGTGGTTAATTATTGTAAGGGGGAGAGTCAAGGGGGGGTGCAAAGAAAAACACTTAAAAATGAATATCTCAACTATCTCTTAAGCTATGTAATTGAAACTTAAAACTTATGTTAAGCTGTACTAGGAAAATACAAAAAAATATAACATGTTGAAATAATAGTAGTGGGGGGAAATGGGAGCATTTCAAAAATGGCGCACTTTTTAAAATTACGAATCCTTATATCTCAAAAAAGGGTACAGATATCAAATCAAAAATTTGTCAGATTGTAGAACTACATAATGTTTAATTTCGGTAAAAATTTTAAGTTGGGAGGTGATAAGCAAAAATGTCGAAAGTTTTGAGTGATTTTTTTAGGACTCTGTTGAAAGATACAAAGTTTAAGTTTTGCATGTGGATACGTCTATTTGATGTACATAGAAAAATAATAATTACTTGATCCATAATTGTTATAAACCGATCCCCCGGTCTAACGTGCACAAGGTGTTTCTTGAAAATTCGCAAAATGCATTTAAAAAAAATCCTTAAATATACGAAATATTAACTGGTCGAAAATCTTTAAAACTTCTACCCCCTCCCATACAAAATTATTTTTTCGACCATTTTTAAGAAATCAATTATCACCTAACTATTAAAATATATTATTTTTTTATATTATATCAATTTGCAGTTTTGCATAAAAACTTGCAAAAATGATTGAAATGAAATTACGTTAAAAGTTTTGAAATCGCGCTTGCCCTTCTACCCCCTCCCATACAAAAGTATGATTTCGACCAATTTCATTAAATCAACTAATAATCAACAAATTAAAAGCTACGAACTTGAAATTTTGTACGAGCATCTTACAACAGAAAAGAAAGAAAATTGCATCACAAGTCTTGCGATTCCCCTCCCTCCTCTACCCCCTCCCATACAAAATTATTTTTTCGAGCATTTTTAAGAAATAAGTTGTCAGCTAACTCTTAAAAGCTATCAATTTCAAATTTTGCAGAAAAACTTATAAAAATAATTCAAATGAAGTTGCTTTAAAAGTTTTGAAATCGCGCTTGCCCTTCTACCCCCTCCCATACAAAACCATGATTTCGATCAATTTCATTAAATCAACTAATAACCAACAAACTAGAAGTTACGAACTTGAAATTTTATACAAGTACCTCACAAGAGAAGCAAAATAAAACTACATATCAAATTTTACGATTCCCCTACCTTCTCTACCCCCTCCCATACAAATGTTCGGTTTCGTGAATGTAAAATACACCGAATTTTATGAAAATTCTATGCAACTTCGTCTGTGATACACATTCTATACAGAGAATATTGGACGTGATTCAAGCAATTAATTAAAAAGCTATTAACATCCACCCACCCTTACTATTACCCTTACTATTACCCTTCCTCCTCCCCTCATAAAAACCCAAACTTGCAGAAACGAAAAAAATATTGTTAAATTGACAACAGCCCTGCCCAAGAACTCCCTTTCACTTAGCCTTCCCTAACCAATCTAACCTGCATATTGACTTTCCACTCATCCGCAACTTGTCCCAAGAATAATAAAGTTTCGCCCGACTTGTTGGCAGTTTATTTAACACAGCGTGATGTGTTACCTACTAGTGGACGTAACTCAGTCGCGAGAGCCTTAGCCAGTTTTTGGGTAAGTGATTGTACCGAACTGACGATGGGTCAAAGTGGGGTATTCCCCTTGTGAATTTTCAGGAGTCCGTACTTTTTAGTGTAAGAGTGTCTGAAGGGATTAATTTGGCATATTTTTCTTCCGCTAATGTGGGATTTTTCTTGATAGATAGGGTTAATTTCCAGTGGAGGGCAGCGTTTGGATCTCTCTTCATTTCGGTATATGGTCCTGTTTGTAGAATATCTCGTATCTTCTCCTCGTATTGTCCTTATCCTTGTCCATAACTACCGTTGCGTTTTCTTTGTCCGCTCGCATAATCGCTTATTGCTTAAGCTGTTTTAAAGCTTTCCGTTCTTTTGGAGGGATATTCGTCGCAGGTGGCACTGCTCGCTTGATGATGTGAGAGACCTCGTGTCTGATTTCAATCGCTTGCGGAAGACCTCTGATTAGAGTTGGCAATGCTGAATGATTTCTTCGGTTGGAATACTTGTTGGAGTAAGCACGAAGTTGAATTCTTTGCTTAGCACATCCTCTTGTTCCCTGGTTAACTGCATTGATGAAAGGTTGACTACTACGTTGTTGCTTCTCATCGGCATCGGTTGCGCTGCTTCTAATGTTGATTCTAAACTCCTGAATTTCCGTATCGTTTTCTTCTTGATGAATACTGCTTCTCTGCATTCTGAAATGAAAGAATCAAAATAATTAAAAGTATCCCTCGGTAGAAGGCTATCGAGGAGGAGATGAAAGGATAGGGCTTCTCTGTTGAGGTAGTCTAACTTAGTTCTCTTGAGTTTGATATCATTCCTCAAGAGCAGCTGACTCGCTTTCTTCAAAATAGCCTTGCTATGATGGTTGTCCCATGTGCCTACGATGTGTGGTTGAAGCCTTTAGAAACAATGTTGTTATCTCTGCATCGTTTCTCGAAGACTATCTGGTTGAGAATGGTGTCGATTTTGGTTTTTGTCGTTTCCAATCGCCGATCTAATTGGAGAGTTTGCTCTCCGTAGAGCTCTCTAATGGTTTGGTGAATGTTTTCACAGTGCTTTCCGAATTTAGTATAGAAATTTCCAATAATTCATAGAACTTCAACCGAGATACCGGATACAAGTTATCAGCAGTTTGGCTACCTGCCTTAAAATTTGGTAAGAACAAAATCCGTACCCAGAAATCCTTGACTAATTTAACTACCTTATACTAATTCAATCAAATCAAATCAAATTCCTAAGACCCCCTATAGGAGCATAGGACAGAAACAACTCTCTTCCACAAGGCGCGATCCTGAGCATCGGCCTTAAGTTGTTGACAGGACTTGTTTATTCCTCTGGCCTCCTGCTCAACTGCTCGCTTCCATGTGTTACATGGTCGACCAACCCGACGCCTTCCTTGAGGATTATAATCCAGAGCCTGTTTTGCGATATTTCATTCTGGTTTACTCAAAGTATGACCGATCCACTGCCACTTCCGCCGTTGAATCTCAATACCTATTTTAGTCTGGCCAGTTGTACTCCAAAGTTCGTCGTTGGAGATTACTTCTGGCCAGAATATTCCTAAAATGCGCCGGAGGCATTGGCTTACGAAAGTCTGTAGTTTTTTGGTAAGTCGAACGGTCACTTTCCACGTAGTACAACCATATAACAACACGGATTTGACGCATGCGTCAAAAACTCGCAGCTTCGTGCGAAGGGAGATCTCTCTTAACCTCCAGAAAGGGGAAAGGATACCGAAGGCCTGACGAGCTTTATTTAGCCGAGCCTCAACATCCTTTTCGGCTCCGCCGTCCATGCTGACAATGCTTCCGAGATAGCAAAAATCTTGCACCTCTTCCACATCCTTTCCGTTAAAAACAATCGGTGTGCTTGCGTTCGAACCCATGTGCATGTACTTGGTTTTAAGCACATTAATTTTCAATCCCGCCTCTTTGCATTTAGAATGCAACGAGCGAACATTTGACTCTAAGTCCGAACGGTTATGTGCAAGCAAACACACATCATCAGCATAATCAAGGTGACTTAAGATGTTAAATAGTCTCCATTGAAGACCTTTACCTTCCCCACCTTCCAGTGCAGCTTTCAAGATGTCATTTATTAGCCCGTTCACGAACTTTAAGTTTTTTTGGGCTAAATATGACACAAAACAAATTTCAGCACAATAACTCAAAGCGCTCGAGAATTATGTTGTGGACTGGCGATCGCTCGAAATCGAGAATTTCGCGCGATAAAAACTTTTCTGTATCCGTAGCTTTATTAAACTGATAGAAAGATCTCAACATAGACCAGTAAAGTACAACAATGTAAAATACGCAAATCTTTCCTTTCAATTCTAAATGCACTGTGAAAACTTTCACCAAACCATTCTTAACTGTTATTCAGTTTAATGTAAAAAAAAATTGTTGACATTAAAAAAATACTCTATCGAAATATATTTATGTAACTTTGTCTAAATTTAAATTTTCTTACGTACATCATTACATTATAATTATTATTATAATATCCCACTTACACCTGCTCACTAAGTCTAAACTATTCAATTTATCATACATTTTCAGGGCTTAAATATCCTTACGAACTTTCGCTACAATTCGAGTCCTGCTTGCCATGCCCACTCACGGGTTTCAAGGTGTATGAAAGTTTTACCCGTCTGTAAAATTAAATTACATCCTCAGCTCATACACGATTATATTCTGTAATTAAATAAGGACGTCGGCGGAATGTCTGCTTTTCCGATATTTCGTTCTATCTGTAGAGGAAAGTTAATGTTTTTCAATTTGATTCCTTCCCCGGTTGAGAATTTTCATCCGGGGTGCTGTATAAAGTATGTATACAGTCTCAGCCTGTATCCAGGAACACTTTATGAAAATTATGTTTTTGTGGTCCTGTAGATATAGAAAATTTACGCCATTAATTTTAATGAGTTGTTTTTGTAGCTGACGGCTAATTCTTGTTTTTCATTCCACTTTCATTCATCTTAAAAAGTGATATCTTAGGTTAAGTTGTAATTACAAAATGTAAACTTTTACTCGAACAAATAGAAAATTTTCATAAAATGCCTTTCAAGGGAACGAAATTAAAAAAGAAGTTATAACGAACGTAGGTAGATTTAAATAATTAGTTCCGAAAAAGCAGTAAGATCAAACAAAAATATGAGCTTAGTGTAAACATGTATTGTGGATTTGGAGGAAAAGTTGAATATCTATTTCAAAGAAGGACTAAAGATGCGAGTTCTCTGTACTGTGTACATACGAAATCTGTTTGAGAAACCCTTATTAAGAATTAATAACAGATAATGAAGTAGCTAGCTATGTTTAAATTGAGGTGTTTTCACAATTGGTTTTATTTTTGTTTTTTTTTTTTTTTTATTTCACCATATTAGTTTGTGTCGATGCATTTCTTACTCAAAGTATTTCAGTAATTTCGTTTCATCAATGGCGCGACAGCCCGAATCGGGCCCTGGCCTCCTAAAATCGTCGCCTTCAATCGTCTCGATCCAAAGACCACGTCCTCCAATTATACTCTAGATGAAAACTGAGAGTATTATAAGTTTACTCTAAAGTCTGTAACGCTAAGAAATAAGGCTCGGAGAAAAAAATTAATGATACAGAAGTGAATATTATCACTCAAAAATCTCAAAACCGGATGTCCGTCCGTCCATCCATCCATCTATCCGTCTGTCCGTCCGTCTGTTCGCTCTCTAGCTTGAAAACACGTTGAGCTAGAACGTTGTTTTTAACAAAAAAGTAAGATCGAGTTCGTGAACGGGCCAAATCGCTCCACCCCTTCTACCCCCTCCCATCCAAAATGACTCATTTTCGAGATATGAAAGTAAACCGATTTTCCCGAAAAGTATATATGCTATTGAACTGAAATTTGGAACATGTTATTTTTATACCAATTTGAATCTACGATATAAACATTATTTGAATCCCTCTACTCCACCACTACCACCTCTCATAAAAACTGCACTTTTTCATGATAAACCAATTTACTCGGTACATACAAAATTTATCGAGCTGAGATTTTGAACAAAGTATTTATTTGGAATTATTAGTAAGAACAAAAAAAATAGATGATTAGCTTCACAGCTTCAACTCCCTTCCATACAATACGACACAATTTCACAACTTTTCAAAAAGTCAATTTTCCTGAAAAGTTTGAATGCTACAGAGCTGCGATTGAGAACATGTCAAATGCATGATGTTATAACTCACTAAGAGCTCCCCACTCCTTTTACCACCTCCCATACAAACTGCACAATTTCTCTAAATCTAGTACACTGATTTTCTCAGTACCTATTACATTTTTGAAGCTCAAATTTTCAATAAAACATTCTGATAGCAACTCTAGCATGATGTGAAAAAATTGGTCCAATGACGTTACTCCATCTACCACTCCCCATACAAAATTTCTTAAAATCAAAAATTTCTCTTTATCTAGAGTATCGCATAATTGGGCCTTACGCCCAATCGAAGTCCTTTTATGTTTATACTCTAGATGAAATCTGAGAGTATATTGTGTTTGCCTTACCGTTTGTAGCGCTAAGAAATAACCCTCGCACAGAGCCGCCAAGAGTACAGAAATATTTGTTGTCGCTCAAAAACCTCGATTCCGAGTTGCTGTCTGTCCGTATGTGCGTTTGTGCGTCTGTCTACAGCATAACTCTCGAAAGCTTTGTGCTATAGGCTAAAAAATTTTGTGTGTCATTTTTAGCAAAAAAGTAACTTTAAGTTCGTGAATGGGCTACCTTCTACCCTCTCCCATACAAATTTCGAAATAATAAGAAACTGTTTTTTCTTTCAAACTATTTAAGCTATCGACTTGAAATTTACTTCAAAATATTATGCTATAGATGTCATTAATATCACGAAATATTAACCCGATCCCCTTACTCCTTCTACCCCCTCCCATACAAATGGACAATTTTGGAAATTACATATTTCCGATTTTCATTGAAACTAGTAAAACTGAAAAAACGACAATGGAACGAACGTTCGAGAACGAATAACGAAAACAATTGCAAGAAATACAGTTCGAAAAAATGCAGGAAGCATTCACAAGTTGAGATGGATTTTCAACCCACCAGCAGCTCCCCATATGGAAGGAAGTTGGGATCGTTTATTGAGGTCCGTGAAGAAAACCCTCTACGAAATCATGCCCACTCGAAGACCTTCCAACGAACTTTTACCAAATGTATTGCTGGAAGTTGAAAACATCATGAGCTCCCGATCACTAACTTATGTTCCTCTTGAATCTGAGGGTATTGAGGCACTCACCCCAACCATTTTCTTCCTGGGTCATCGAATGGAAATAAGCCACCTGGACCATTGAGTGACAATTCTCTAATATTTCGCAAGAATTGGAGAATTTCGCAACAACTTTCCAACATGTTTTGGAGGTGGTGGGTGCGTGAGTACCTGCCGACCATAACCCGTTAACGAAGTGGTTCAACAACAGCAAATAGATCGCGAAGGACGACGTAGTGATCATAGTCGACGAAAATAGTCCCCGAAATACTTGAACAAAGGGAATCATTCTGGATACGATTCCAGGGAAAAATGGAACTGTACGACCATCTCACGTTTAAACTTCTACCGGAGTTCTTAAACGACCTGCAATAAGGCTTGTGGTATTGGACGTCAGAGGAGAAAACGAGATAGGTAAGCCGAACAAGGAGCAGCTCTATTACCGGGAAGAAGAATGTTGGGAAGAAGTTTGAGATCCAGTTTGGGAAAAAAAACAGCTGGATGCCGGAGAAAAGTAAAGTAGAGAGATTGAACAAAAACGAGTGAAAACAAATGTAAGAAAATTGTAGTTGAAAAATAGAACAAGAAAATAATTGTTAAGCTAAGGAAATAAGTGAGTGGATGGCCTTTATCATTGTATTTGAATAATAAAAATATGTATTATTTGAAGGAAATTCTAGCCAACCACCGACAACGATATTAATAAAGACAAAGTCGAAATAAGCAGTTGCGCTGTTGAAATTTATTCACCCTTTATCAGTTCAATTGTCAACACCATGGTTATTATGCTTAGTATCAGAGCAGCTAACACCCCTACAATCGTAGCTAGACCCGGCATCACGGTATATACAGTAGGCTTTTAGTGAATGCGTTTATAATATCTTTTATACAATATGACGAACTCTTAATTCACTAAATTATATATTATATTAAGTTATATCAATTGGTTAATATTTAATTATATTTATTATATAACTCTTAATTATTGTTTATATTACATAAAATATTTATTATTATTTATACAAATAACATTATTTATTATTATAATTTATTGACTATATTATTTATCACACTATTTAATATTTTAACAACACATTAGTAATATACATATATTTTACAACAACATTTCACTATTCATAATTATTTATCTGATTTTTTAATTAATTTTCTAAGACAGATATTTATTAATCTTTTTAGCAACTCGCTTTTATCAAATCCGTTTTTCAACTGAATTGTTTTTTACAATTTTCATAAAAAACTAATATGATTATTTTTATATTTTTTGCGATCTATTCATTTATCAAAAGTAAAGTAGCGCTATTAAAGTAAGTTTCTACGATTTACTTAATTTATAAAAAGTAAAGTAGTGATAGTAAAGTAGGCACTACATACCCCCTTCCTAGAGAAGATCTTTGATCTTTTCGATATTATATACATTTAAGAATAAACAAAAAAGGAAAGGAATGTCTGTGGTACGCATTTTTGTATTTAATTGACAAAGGAAACTTTCTTTTTAACTCTTGACGAGTTTGTTGCTTCGGAAGAACTAATGAAGCAAGGCTTAAGACGATCAATTGATACTGAAGTCGGTTTGTCTTTAATCTTAATGACGAAAAACTTGTTGTTTCTCTGAATGACTTCAAAAGGGCCTTCATATGGAGTTTGAAGAGAGGTGCGAACCTTGTCTGTTCTCAGAAAAACATGGGTACATGTTTTGAGATCTTCAAAAACAAAAGGAGTTTCCAAACTATGTCTTGATGGAGGGCGAGGGCTTGATTTGTTGATCCGATCACGAAGAATTTCAACAAAATCACTTCCAGACATTGTATTCGATTTGTTCTTGTGTTGAACAAAATCGTAAGGAAGTCTAATATTCTGACCGTAAAGTAATTCGGCGGGGGTCGCGTTGGCATCATCTCGAATTACTGTTCGTAAACCGAGAAGTGTAAAAGGAAGTGCATCTGACCAACTTTCGTTTGTTTTGCATTTCAAAGTTTCTTTAAAAACTCTGTGCCATCTTTCTAACATGCCGTTTGCTTTAGGATTGTATGCAGTAGTTCTGCAGCGTTTAAATC
Source organism: Chorisops tibialis (assembly GCA_963669355.1). Lineage (NCBI taxonomy): Eukaryota > Metazoa > Arthropoda > Insecta > Diptera > Stratiomyidae > Chorisops > Chorisops tibialis. Next base: position 88,165,923 of record OY770262.1, on the reverse strand, counting down.
CTATCATTTTTCCTAATTCGTGAAATAATCGAGATTCGAATTGAGGACCTTGATCCGTAATAATAGAAACTGGCGTTCCGTAACGTGGAATATATTCTTTGAATAAAGTAGATGCAACAGTTTCTGCACGAATATCTGTAAGGGGATAAGCTTCGGGCCATCTGGTGAAACGATCCAAAACTGTAAGGCAGTACCTGAAACCGTTCGAAGTTGGCAAAGGACCAACCAGATCAATATGAATTGTTTCAAATTTGCTTGAAACTGGTTTGAAATCTCCTAAAGGACTTGTGACGTGTCGAGAGATTTTTGCTTTTTGACATGCAAAACATTCCTTAGTCCATTTACGACAATCTTTATTGATTGAGGGCCAAATGAATCTTTGTCGCATAAGTTTAACGGTAGCCTTAATTCCTGGATGCGATAAATCGTGAACAGTACGAAAAACGCGAGTTCGTAAATTTAAAGGAATGTAAGGTCTAAGTTTATGCAAGGAATTGTCACACCAAAGAGGATTGATGGTACCTTCAATAATAACCGGAATGATTTTTAAACTGGGTAAATTTTTAGCTTTATTCAATTCATAATCAATTATTTGAGCATCAGCAATTTCGCAGTAGTCAATAGTTGTCGGAAGGTTTAATGTTTCAATTCTCGATAAAGCATCAGCGACAACATTGTTTTGACCAGAAACATGACGAATATCTGATGTAAATTGACTGATGAAATCCAAATGTCTGAGCTGACGTGGCGAAGCTTTTTCAGGATTTTGTTTAAGAGCGAAAATTAACGGCTTATGATCCGTAAACAAAATAAAATCTCTGCCTTCCAGCATAAATTTAAAATGTTTAATGGCAATATAAGCCGCTAGAAGCTCTCGATCATATGCACTATAATTTTTTTGAGATGAAGAAAGTTTCTTCGAGAAAAAGGCTAGTGGTTGCCAGTCATTTCCATATCGTTGTTGAAGAACGGCTCCTAAAGCTGTATCTGAAGCGTCCACTGCTAATGAAAGAGATGAAGAAGTGGAGGGAAAAGCTAAAGTTGTAGCTTGAGCGAGTTGCTTTTTGCAACGCTCAAACGCTTCAATTGATGTAACCGACCAAACCAATTCTGTTTTATCATTCTTTTTCTTGCTACCAGTAGTGAAGCTGTCAAGAATTGACTGTGCTTCGGCAGCGTGAGGAATAAATCGGCGATAAAAATTAATCATTCCTAAAAATCGTCGCATATCTTTTACTGTAGATGGACGTGTATAAGCTAATATAGCTTCGACTCGTGAAGCGATTGGTTTGATTCCATTTTTGTCAATCGAATGACCGAGGAAATCGACCGAAGATTTAAAGAACGAGCATTTAGTTTGATTAATTACCAAATTATGAGAGTTAAGTCGTTCAAACAATTTCTCTAAATGATTGAAATGATCACTTTCTGATTTAGAAGCTACCAAAATGTCATCGATATAGACAAAACAAAAATCAAAATCATTTAAAATTGAGAAAATGAATCTTTGAAAAGTTTGTGCTGCATTGCGAAGACCAAAAGTCATCCGCACAAACTCGTAAAGTCCGAAAGGTGTCGTAATGGCTGTTTTCGGAATATCATCCTCATTAATGGGAATTTGATGATAAGCTCTTTCTAAGTCAACAGTTGAAAAAAATGTACATCCTTCCAACTGTTGACAGAAGTCCTGAATATGAGGAATAGGATAAGTGTCAGGAGTAGTGATAGCGTTTAAAGATCTATAATCACCACAAGGCCTCCAACTACCATCCTTCTTCTTCACCATGTGAAGCGGTGATGCCCATGGACTGTCGGAGGGTCTACAGATACCACGTTCAATCATTAGATTGAATTCGGCCTTAGCTGCTCTAAGCTTTACCGGATCTAGACGACGAGGTCTGGCAAAGATTGGACGACCTTTAGTAACGATAAAGTGTCGCACTGTGCTCGACTCTATGAAACTATAATTTAAGGTGCGTCGTAATCCTTCGAATTTAGATAATAACAACTCAACTTTTGGATTTAAAGGTGTAGTTGACAAAACAGCGAGATTTGAAGATGGTCCATTAACCAAGGAACCAGTTACTGAACTAATTTGTGATAGTGGATCGATAATACATTTACGTCGGATATCCACGATTAAACCGAAATGTTTAAGAAAATCTGCACCAAGAATGGGTTTATCAACATCGGCTATAATAAATTTCCAATTAAATACTCTTCTTAATTGGAGAGAGATATCTAAAAATTTAAATCCGAAAGTTTTGATATTAGAAGAATTGGCGGCTGTGAGTACGATAGATTTATCACAAACCCTGTTTTCCTTTGGATTAACCGGAAGAACAGAGATGTCAGCTCCAGTATCAATTAAAAAACTAAACTTGGATAAATTGTCTAAAATGAATAGGCGACTTGATGATGATGGTTTGTTGTCGAACATCGCCACTTCAGACAACTTTTTCAGTTTTTTGGATTGTTGAACGAACAAGGTTTGCGACATTTAGTTGCATTAGTTCCAAATTTTTTATGATAGTAACAGAAATTCGAATTTGGTATTGAATTATCGCGATAGTTACTAAAAGAACGTGAATTACTTCTAGAACGTGATCGATTCCTTCTATAAAATTGGTTTTGTTTCAGAGTCAATAATTCAATCTGTTTCGTTAACAGGGACATCTGATGAATGATTGAACTTTCAAAACTAAATCGATCAGTTCTAATTTCATTAACTTTTAGTTGCGAGATATTTGAAACGTCCCAATTGAAATTAGGATTAGTTTCAATAACTCGATCTGCAAGAATGCTTAATTCGTCGAGTGAAACATTCGCTACTGCTAAAATCGATTGTGCATTAGGTGGTAATTTTTGAAGCCAAAGCTTCTTTAAAAGAGGTTCTCCAACAGAAGACCCAGCTAACGCCTTCATCTTACTTAAAAGATGAGATGGTTTATCGTCTCCAAGATCAAGACCGTTAATTAATTTCTGAAGTTTGTGATCTTCCGATTCACCAAATCTAGAAATAACAGCCAATTTCAAATCCGAATAAGGTGTGGTAGAGGATAAATTCTCAATAATGTCCAACACCTTATCGCATTCTTCCTGAGTCAACATACTCAATGCATAGCTAAATTTCGTTGCTTCTGACGAAATATTAGCTGACCGGAATTGAACCTCGAGAGCTTGAAACCAAGCAGTCGGATTTCGTCTCCATAAACAGACCTTTTGAATTGCAATAGTCGCAATGTTGTTTGAATCACCTAACCCTAAAAAAGGATTAGCTAGCAACGATTCATCTCGTGGTGAAGGAGGTAAGGTTTCAAAATTATTATAGTTCGACATGACGCAACTAATATTAAAATCAATAAATCGCAAAAAATTTAAAATTTACAAAATGAAAAATTAATTTTAAAATTTAAATAATAAAGATTAATATTTAAATAATAGATTAAAATTTACTCAATTTTTGTATTTTCTTTCTTCCAAAAAATAATTTGATAAATTTCTTATGCCGCTGGTAGTTTTCAAAGTTGGATGAGAATTGTTTTAATTTTCTATTTACAATTTTCCTGTTGCTGCTATTGTTGTGCTTGCTGTTGTTATTATTGCTGATGTTTCTATTTTCGCTGTTACCGTTGATGTTGTTGTCGTTGCTGCTGTTGTTGTGCGATATTTATGGTGAATTGTTGTTTGTCTGGTTTGCATGTTCACCAATATTTATAGTTGGTTGTTGGGGTCACCATTATTTAGTGAATGCGTTTATAATATCTTTTATACAATATGACGAACTCTTAATTCACTAAATTATATATTATATTAAGTTATATCAATTGGTTAATATTTAATTATATTTATTATATAACTCTTAATTATTGTTTATATTACATAAAATATTTATTATTATTTATACAAATAACATTATTTATTATTATAATTTATTGACTATATTATTTATCACACTATTTAATATTTTAACAACACATTAGTAATATACATATATTTTACAACAACATTTCACTATTCATAATTATTTATCTGATTTTTTAATTAATTTTCTAAGACAGATATTTATTAATCTTTTTAGCAACTCGCTTTTATCAAATCCGTTTTTCAACTGAATTGTTTTTTACAATTTTCATAAAAAACTAATATGATTATTTTTATATTTTTTGCGATCTATTCATTTATCAAAAGTAAAGTAGCGCTATTAAAGTAAGTTTCTACGATTTACTTAATTTATAAAAAGTAAAGTAGTGATAGTAAAGTAGGCACTACAGGCTTACTCCCTATATTGCCAGAGATGAATTTTAACGTCATTACCTCCGAAAAAAATATATTAAAGATTTGGTAACCCATACATTCTTAAACTCTTTGGCTCTTCTCTTAATGAACCCAAGAAGTTTAGTGGCTTTTGAAATTATTCGATTAAGTGAAATTTGAAGCACAGTTTGTTGTCCAGTAGTAAGCCGAGGTCATCAGTTTGATTCTGATAAATTTATGTTCAAGAAATGTTGTTGGTATTGTGTCTACAATATCACTAGATTAAGATTTGTGAACTGCAATTAGGACACCCCCTCCTTTTGACAGACCTGTTGCGCTGTAATTCATATCATTTCTGTATACGGTCCAGCTATTGTCCAATATTTCTTCATTTTTGAAGGAGTCATTTAAGCCAGTTTCCGTAATAATAATGACATTCAAGTGACATGATTTCACATCAATGACGAGATTATTTATCTTCCCTCTAATGCCGCCACCGTTGTGGTAGAAAATTCGTATGTTTATACTCTAGATGAAATCTGAGAGTATATTGTGTTTGCCTTACCGTTTGTAACGCTAAGAAATAATGCTCGCACAGAGCCGCCAAGGGTACAGAAATATTTGTTGTCGCTCAAAAACTTCGATTCCGAGTTGCTGTCTGTCCGTCTGTCCGTCTGTCTGTCTGTCCGTCTGTCTACAGCATAACTCTCGAACGCTTTGAGCTATCGTGCTGAAATTTTTTGTGTGTCATTTTTAGCTAAAAAGAAACTTTAAGTTCGTGAACGAGCCACATCCCCCCACTCCTTCTACCCCCTCCCATACAAATTTCACGAAATTCCGAAATTTCCAGAAATTGATTTTCCTTTGAAACTATTTAAGCTACCAATTTTAAATTTAGGTCAAAGTAGTATGATATAGATATCATTAATATGACACAATATTGATCTGATCCTGTCACTCCTTCTACCCCCTCCCATACAAATGCATAATTTTGAAAAATGCAATTTTTCGATTTTCATTGAAACTAGCAAAGTTATAAAAACCAATTTTTGCCAGAATTAATTTTATTATAATTTCAATCAGAATTGAAAAAATTATGTACTTCACCTCACTCCTTCTACCCCCTCCCATACAAATTTCACGAAATTTTGAAATTTAAATTAAATTATTTTTCTTCGAAACTGTTAAAGCTATCAACTTGATATTTTGCACAAAGTATAAAAATAGAAACATCAATAACGGGAAAAAAATGTGTTTTGATCAGTACACTCCTTCTACTCCCTCCCATACAAATGCATAATTTTTGTCAAGTGCATTATATCGATTTGCATTAAAACTAGAAAAAGCATAAACTTAAAATTTTGCCAGAATTTGTTTTTTAATAATATCAATAAATGCTAAAGAAAACTATCAGCTCCTCTTCACTCCTTCTACCCCCTCCCATACAAATGCATAATTTGGAAAAATGCATTTTTTCGATTTTTATTGAAACTAGCAAAGTTATAAAAATTAATTTTTGCCAGAATTAATTTTAATATAATTGCAATCAGTATTGAAAAAATTTTCAACTTCACCTCACTCCTTCTACCCCCTCCCATACAAATTTCACGAAATTTTGAAATTTAAATTAAATTATTTTTCTTCGAAACTGTTAAAGCTATCAACTTGATATTTTGCACAAAGTATAAAAATAGAAATATCAATAACGAGAAAAAAATGTGTTTTGATCCGTACACTCCTTCTACTCCCTCCCATACAAATGTATAATTTTTGTTAAGTGCATTATATCGATTTCCATTAAAACTAGAAAAAGTATAAACTTAAAATTTTGCCAGAGGTTGTTTTTTAATAATTGCAATAAATGCTAAGAAAAATTATCAGCTCTTCTTCACTCCTTCTACCCCCTCCCATACAAATATCTGTATTTTAAATTCAAGAAAAGCATTTCTCCTTCGAATATATTTGAACTATCACATTTGAAATTGAACCAAAGCGTGGTGATAAGGATGATATGATAAGCAGTTTCAAAATCATCTTAGACGCTCCACTTCCCCTGCCACCTCCCATACAAATGCCTCAATTTCAGGAAAACTATGTCCAATTGAAAATAATGAAAGCTGCAAACCTTAAATTCAGCACGAAATATTTTGCATACCACATTAGGTGTCATATCCAAAAATTACAAACCTTCCTCCTCTCCTTCTACCACCTCCCATACAAAAGTCACTATTAATTATTTAAAAAAATTGGAGGTGACATATTTTCCGGTACATTGAACTCTTTCTCATTTCATCTAGAGTATCATATGATTGGGCTTTACGCCCAATCATAATTCTTTTATGTTATTTTTAGAATTTGGAACGAAAAAAACGGTTATGATCTTCACGACTTTTTTGCATATCAGATATATGCTTCGAGGAAACATGGGAACCGTATGTGGCGAGATTTTAATGGACTTGGTCAGGAAAAAATTTGAACTGCTCGTGGAAGCGTGTATAGAGCCGTCGTAAAGCTTCTAGTCCGTTGGAAGTCCTTCCTGTTGAATGGATAGTATCAGACTGGTTTTCGTTTTGACATTTATACAGGTCGATTCAGATTTATTGTACATATAAGCAGGATACAGCCGCACATTGTCAAATATTCTATGCTCTCTCAACCGTGATAATAAATATCTGTTCTCCTCGGAACTTGCCGAGCTTTACTATCGCGGGAACAAGTAGATCGGGGAAAGGGGAGTTATTGTGACCAACGACTGCAGTGTCAAGATTTGTGCAAGATAACTTTTCATTTTTATCTTCAACACATGTTACTGATGACGAAGGGTAGGGATTTATTGTATCGGACGAAATTTTTTTAAGGACCCGGAACTATGACAGAATTCGAAGTAGAAATTGGGGCTAAGCTCGAAGTAAAAACTGGGACTAGATTCGAATTAGGTAGTGGATTTGAAATAGATTAATAGAATGAGATAAACTGATGTTAACGCGATTATTTGTAGCTGTATTAATGATGTTAGTGTTAGTTTGATGGCGTATAGAATTGGAAAAAGTTTTGTTCTTATTCGTACTCATATTGTTCCTATAATTATTATTGTTATTTTTATTACTATTTGTATTAATATGTTTAGTTTCGTTATTGTTTTTACTCTTATAACTAATATTGTGATTGTTAGTGGTATACTTGTTATATTTTAAATTTGACTTCCAGTGTCGGATTTGTATGTTGTTCCATTTGAAGACATCAGATTTCGTGGAGAAGAAGCCAATCATATTGCATGGGCATATTCAGTTTAAAATTTGTGTGTCTCGATGTAACTCCACTAACACTGCGGGACGGTAACTTCTCACACTTACAGCCTTTTATCGCAAATTGGTCCGTAAGGGTTTTGCATAGCCACGATGCATCCGAGTTTGGTGGAGCTCCCGTAACAAAATAAGCAAACGTATCGGTTGGATTTTTAATTTCGAGCTTGTTAATCCTATTCAACTTATTAATTCTGGCATCCCAATCGGCTTGCGACCATATAGTGTTAAATTTTATTAACGAGTTTTTCGGCGCGTCAGGAACTTTTCCAAGTAGGTGTATCTTTGAGAGAAAATTTGAACGGGTGACAGCGAAACTCACAAACAAATCGGGAGACTGCAAGTTCGCGTTCGAAATCAACGAGCTTCGTTGTTAAATCGTCGGGCTGTTTGATTTCGAATCTGGATGTTGTGTGACTCAATTGATTTGATACCGTCACGAGAGATTTGTCAAGTAGCTTAATCGATCTGACGTCATCGTGGATTCTGGTGAGTTTACTTGTCACAGCGTTCACCTCTGAGAGCGAGACGTTGTCTGTTACACCAGTAGCAGAGATATTATCAGATAAGCAATTCAGAATTGTTGTTAGTTTAGAATCCGATTATGTCCACTTCTTCTGTAATTTAGTTGCGTCATGTTGGATTAAACCACAACATGAATGTAACTTGTCCAGCTGTGATCCGTAGTCACGAAATTCATCAATACAGTCGCTTATGTAGGTAATATTATCAACGAGACTATTGACTTTATTCGCAATGAAAGAGCAAGCGCTTTTTAGATCCTCTAATGCAGCGTTGCTGGAGTCAATTCGTGATGTGGTTAGTTTAAACAGTTTAAGAACGTGGCACAGATTAATAACATTGTCAACATTGTAAATAGCCTTATGGCAGACACCACAGAATGGAGGATGCTAATGAAGATGAAGCCATTTCACACAACAGAACTACAGTCACTGGGTCAGAAGAACACTAAAAATTAGCGTTTTTAGTTATGTATGTCAAGTTAACCGAGGTGATTATTAATAGTCCACTGTTATGTAATTTAAACACACGGCGAAGAGTAATTTTAATTGTGTTAAGCGTTTATTTTAATTTTAACTAGTTCAAGTATGCAGAGGTAATTATTGATAATTGCAAGTTAACAAAAACGTACCGCAAAACGGTTCACACAGCAAACAACAAATATTAAATACAAACATTAACACAAGATGATCGGTAATATTAATTAAACAGTAGAACGAAATAATTGATTGATAAAAAGTAATTATTTCAAGGAGCTAAACGAAAATACGTCTGTACTGTAGGGCGGTTGAATTAACATAGTTTCTAGGTATTCTCAATCGGATTCCGGCTAACAACAAATTTATGAACGGAAATTTTGTCGCGTGTTGTTTAACATTCTTAACGACTAAACGCCAGTGAAATAACGAACTTCGGTGAAAAACTTCTTTGGATCAGGCGAATTGCTGAAAGAATTTCTTCGGCGAATTGAAAAAATCCTTTGGATCAAAATAGAGACAAAGAGCGAATTGAAAACTTCTTGGGCGAATTACCGAAGAGACACGCGATTACAAAGCTCTTCAAAAGATATTTAGCTCCCGGCGAACCATATCCACTTCAGGTAAGAAAAAGACAAATTTGAAACGTAAGCAACCAATTTGTGTGGTAAATGTCAAATTGCAACCGCTTTTATCTCAATTAATAAATAATGAATTATAAACGCCGTTTTCCGCCACAACACACCGAAAAATGCTACTGTAACTGTGGCTGCTTTTGCCTGACTCCGGAACATCCACAAAAACCAGCCGGCAATTTTGTGAAAATCAGAAACGAAGCAGGACAGCTAAAGCCGCAATCCGAAAGGATTCCAGACTCTATGGGAAATTCGCGTAGCCAGAGCGCTTTTAGTCACTCGACGGGAGGCTGCTCGCACGGATCAAGGATATCGAGTGAGTCGAGACGATCGCGAAGCTCTGATCTGCCTTTAACGGACCGTCGACTTCGCTACGAAACTGCCAAGGAAGCTCTCAACGCTACTAGCGGAACGTCTACGATGCCGGACAGCACCCCACGTAGATCAACCACTTCGAATCGATCGGACGAAACGATATCCGAACTGAATGCATTTCGGCTGAACAACGCCAAGGATTGCTTCGGAGTGCTGAGCAGGAATTCCATAAATCAGAGGCTCGGCAAAGCAACGAATCCCCCGAACGCAGGACACGTGTGCGAATACCGCTATCAGTTGAACAAACGTGGCCTTCTGGAACCAGCGTGCAAAAATGAATCAGGCGAAACTATCTGCGCAATATGCAAGAAAGTTTTAGATAGCGGGACACGGACCGGTGTTGTTCCAATTCTGACGCAATCTAGCGCTCATAAATTCATTTTGGAGGTGCAAAAATCGCCAGGAAAGGCGGTAAGTAACATGCCAGCAAAAGCTGCAGTTCCGGCAAATAGTTTGGCGCTGCGCTATCAGAAAAGGGCTTGACTATTAGTTAAGGATTTCATTTAATGTTTTGGTGAATGTTTTCACAGTGTATTTCGAATTGAAAGGAAAAATTTCCGGATTCCACACTCTTGCGCTTTATTGTTCGTGACTTTTCGGTCTCTGCTGAGACCTCTGTCGGTCAGTTTGATAAAGGTCTCAGCAGAGACCGAAACGTCACGAATAATAAAGCGTAACCGTGTAGAATCCGAAAATCTTTCCTTTCGATTTCATATAAATTTAGCAAATTATTTTATTATAGTGTGACCGAAATAACATGCGTAATGATATTTTCAATTTTTGTGTATTGATATTTGTATTTTAATTGCCCGGGAGAGCCAAAGCAAGATTTTATTTTTACAAATAATCTCATTTAACTTGAATTACAAGATATTTCCAATCCTATCCAGGTTCTGTCTACATATTAGAATCGTTTCTCCCTTTTTCTGTACCTCTGTGCTGTAGGAGTAAAGATTGAATATTTGATTAGCGACAAAGATCACAGATATTTTAAAATATGTTAACCAAGGAGGATATATAAAAGGAGTACCTGATAGTCTGTCTCATGTGGGAATATTTTTTGATTCGGAAATTTTCGAAAATTGTGTCCAAGCTTAACTTGGCTTCAAACTTTTACAAAAAAAATACAATAAGTTGTATTCTTTCTTGGTTGCTAATATTCAGTCAGCAATAAAGTAATTTTCAATACAATGGTGTTTGCTTTATCATTTCAGAAATTTTTATTTTTTCAATTTTTATTAGTTTTGGTTTGTGTTTAAGCTAAGTACTTTAGCAACGGACAATTTAACGCGGGACAGAGATAGTTACTTTGGGTTTAAGTATGTCAAACAAGGATAGCGAAACAATTTTTTCGAAAATTTGACAACTGTTTCGAACAATTTATCGTGGGAAAGAGTTAGTTGCAATATTTTTAAGTGTGGCAGACAAAGATAGCGAAACGATTTTTTTCGAAAAATTTCGAGCATTTCGGTAGTAAGGGAGGGAAATACATTCATTCCCATTTTGCTTACAAGGCAAAGCATGCTCATAGTCACTCCTTTTTATATATCCTCCTTGATGTTAACATTTTATTTTTCTGATTTCAATGCCTTCTTTAATGACATTTAGCGTTTTAATCGAAAAGCATACTTTGTTAAAATTTTACTTCAATCTTTTACAGTGGTAAAAGATTCGATTGCACGCACTTCAAGGAGGATATATAAAAGGAGTACCTGATAGTCTGTCTCATGTGGGAATATTTTTTGATTCGGAAATTTTCGAAAATTGCGTCCAAGCTTAATATGGCTTCAAACTTTTACAAAACAAAAATACCATAATTTGTATTCTCTCTTAGTTGCTAATATTCAGTCAGCAATAAACTAATTTTCAGTGCAATGAAGGTTGCTGTTTGATTTCAAAAAATTTTATTTTTTCAATTTTTATTAGTTTTGGTTTGTGTTTAAGCTAAGCACTTTAGCAACGGACAATTTAACGCGGGACAGAGATAGTTACTTTGGGTTTAAGTATGTCAAACAAGGATAGCGAAACAATTTTTTTTGAAAATTTGACATCTGTTTCGAACAATTTAACGTGGGAAAGAGTCAGTTGCAATATTTTTAAGTGTGGCAGACAAAGATAGCGAAACGATTTTTTTCGAAAAATTTCGAGCATTTCGTTAGTAAGGGAGGGAAATACATTCATTCCCATTTTGCTTACAAGGCAAAGCATGCTCATAGTCACTCCTTATTATACAGGGTGTTTGGTACTCCGTACATAACCTTGTAAGGGGTTATTCCTGGATATATTTTGAGCAAAAAATTGTTCTACGGAGATGGCCAATTTTCAATATCCACGGAGATACAGGGTGATCAAGAAAAGTCCTTCGGACCTGTACCCTCACTCACTCAAAACGCTATATCTTGAAAACCAATAATCGCATTTCAAAGTGTTATAGCTTGTTTTTTAGGAAATCAAATTATCTTTCATTTAGTGTAATAGTCCGTATTGTACCTGTACCCAATCCTGAGGTATTTCCTTCAGACCACAAATTTTTGATACTTTGACCCTCAAAATTCTGTGATCAATGTAGTTTTTCTCAAGAAAACGCATTATAAAAATGTCATTTTAATGTTGTTTTTTTATGTGCCATATTATTGCCTACAAAAGATGCACACATACTTATGACTTAGGTTTTCCCGTTTTCCAGGTAATAAGCGAAAATACATATGGCTTAAAAATAAAATATGCCATAAACCAACCCTCGTTCTAAAAAAATTACCTGAAATGTTGTTAAACTGAAATATTCTTTGTGTCCTTTAATTACTATTTAAATTATCAATGAATGTCCTTTAGGTAGTATTAAAATTATCGAGAAAATGAATTAAATTAAAATGAGTTTCAACACAACTAGGTGCAGCACTTTGCCCTTTTTAATGGGTTGCCTAACAAAATGAAAAGCCTATAAAAGCAAACCATACTTCATATTTTTATCAGTTTTAGTTAAATTTGTAAAAGAACAAGGTGTCACTAAAATTTAGAAAAGAATTTCGAAATGCCTGAGTTCACGAACGAAGAATATGCAGACATAATTTTCCTCTATGGAGAGTGTCATGGAAATGAGCAAGCGGCGCGATCTTTGTATCATCACAGATTTCCCAATCGTCGAATACCTTACGCGAGAGTATTCCAAGACGTTTACAGAAGGATTAGGGAAACAGGCAGTGTTAGGACAAGCAGAGTGAATGCAAATCCTGCGCCGGTAATCGCTGTTTCAATTGATCAACGAATCCTAGCTGCAGTTCAAAATGATCCATCAACTAGTATACGACGATTGGCATTGCGGATTAACGTCTCTACGTGGAAAGTTTGGAGTGTCCTGAAAGCAGAACGTTTGCATCCCTACCACCACACACCAGTGCAGGAGCTGTTACCCATTGATTTACCGAAAATTGGCTCCTTGAACGACAAATAAGTGACGAGAATTTTATCAGCAACATTCTTTGGACGGATGAGTCCCAATTCACCAGGGACGGTATCACAAACTTCCACAACTTACACACATGGGCTGAGAGCAATCCACATACAAGAAGAGAGGCATTATTTCAGCACAGATTCAATGTCAATTTATGGCCAGGTGTGATTGGCAACGATTTTATTGGTCCTATTAGGCTTCCGCCTACCTTAAATAGTTCCAATTACTTGCATTTTTTGACAAATGATCTACAGGAGTTATTGGATGATATGCCACTGCAACGATTGGCTTCCATGTTTTACCAACACGATGATGCTCCAGCTCATTACGGCCGACAAATCAGAGATTGGTTAAATTCCAATTATAGCAATCGCTGGATCGGTAGAAATGGACCGATACACTGGCCTGCAAGATCTCCTGATTTAACTATTATGGATTTCTTTGTATGGGGACGGATGAAGGACCTTGTCTACGCAACGGAAGTAGTAACGTTGCAGGATCTAAACACCAGAATCGATGCGGCAGCAACAGAAGTAAGGCAGCAGTTGAGGAGTATGAACACAAAGAGAACACTGGCAAAACGAGCTTTAGCGTGCATTCAAAATGAAGGTGGCCATTTTGAACATTTATTGTAATTAAGGAAATTTGAAATAAACCGTAAAAACCATTCTTAAGTTCTTTTAGTTCAAGCGGAGAGTGTTGATCAACCTATTCTTGCTTTTTTGACAAAAGTGCTAAATTATTGGAATGATAATTTCTTCTAAACTATAAAACTTATGCAATGCAAATGTATGCGTCTTTTGTAGGCAATAATATGACACAAAAGAAAACAACAATAAAATGACATTTTTATAATGGGTTTTTTAGAGAAAAACTACATTGATCTTAGAATTTTGACGGTCAAACTGTCAAAAATTTGTGTTCTGAAGCAAATATCTCAGAATCGGATACAGTTAAAATGCGGACTATTACACCAAATGAAAGGTAATTTGATTCCCTAAAAAACAAGCTATAACACTTTGAATTATGATTATTAGTTTTCAAGATATAGCGTTTTGAGTGAGTGGGGGTACAGGTCCGAAGGACTTTTCTTGATCACCCTGTATCTCCGTGGATATTGAAAATTGACCATCTCCGTAGAACAATTTTTTGCTCAAAATATATCCAGGAATAACCCCTTACAAGGTTATGTACGGAGTACCAAACACCCTGTATATCCTCCTTGACGCACTTACATTAATTAATTTATTTATTTATTCATCTATAGAGGTTATCTCAACATAATAAAATATAATATAATAAAAAATCTGTACACATTAAAAATTAAAAAACCAAAACAATAAGAAACACTAAGTAAAACAAAATAAAAAATAAAAGTAATTACTTAAAAAAAAAATTATAAATTTGCTACAATATAGGCTTTGAACTGCGGTCGACTATCAGTAAAATCGATTTTGTCGCATATCATATTAAAGTAGGAGATGCATCTAGAAATAGGTTCATTAAGTCCATAATTTGTGCGGTACGCGATGGGATGAAAAATCGTTCTCTGCCTCAATGGCCTTTCTAGAGCATAAATTGGGAGATAACTAAGCAATTCAGGGCTTTTAATGGAATAGGAGATAACATCCTTTATGAACATCACGCATAATAACTTTCTTCGATGAGCCAAAGATTGCAAGTGAATTAATTGGCAGCGCTCCAGTTAAACTTACGAAGAGCATATCTAGAGAAACTACGTTGAATTCGCTCAATCCGCAACACATGAATCTGATATACAGGATCCCAAACCACACAGCAATATTCCAAAATAGGTCTCACAAAAGAAACAAAGAGTGATTTGACAAAGTATGGGTCAATGAAATCTTTAGCATTACGTTTTATAAATCCCAGATTTGAATTAGCTTTGCAGATTATGTAGTCGATATGAAAATTAAAGTTAAAATTAGAATCGATCAACATGCCAAGATCCTTTACCTCCGAGGATCTCTGAAGAGATCTGTTATTTGAGTTGTAGTCAAATAAAATGCCAATGCCAACCAATGCCTCCGGCGCATTTTTAGGAATATTCTGGCCAGAAGTAATCTCCAACGACGAACTTTGGAGTACAACTCGCCAGACTAAAATAGGTATTGAGATTCAACGGCGAAAGTGGCAGTGGATCGGTCATACTTTGAGGAAACCAGAGCAAAACATCGCAAAACAGGCTCTGGATTATAACCCTCAAGGAAGACGTCGGGTTGGTCGACCATGTAACACATGGAAGCGAGCAGTTGAGCAGGAGGCCAGAGGAATAAACAAGTCCTGGCAACAGCTTAAAGCCGACGCTCAGGATCGCGCCTTGTGGAAGAGAGTTGTTTCTGTCCTATGCCCCTATAGGGGGTCTTAACAGGAATTTGATTGATTGAAATAAAATGGGAAAAGATTTTCTGTAGGCAGAAATTATTTTGCATTTATCAAAATTAAGTTCTAATAAGTTAACGTTACACCAATTATAGAGCTCAGCAATATCAGCCTGAAGTTCAAGACAATCATCCAAGCTTGAAATCTTAGAAAAGATTTTAACAGCGTCAGCGTACAAAAGAGGAATGTCGTTTACAGATAAAACAAAAAGTAAAGGCCCTAAATGGCTACTTTGGGGATCGCCAGATATAACATCAAAACACGATGAAGAAATTCCATTTATTCGCACAACTTGTCTTCTATTCGTCACGTAAAATGAAAACCAGTTCAACAGATAAAAATGAAACCTTAGTGCCTTAAATTTCTCAATCAAAAGACCATGATGAACTCGATCAAATGCCTTTTTGAAATCTGAGTAGAAAACGTCAACTTGAAAGCCTTGTTCCATTGCATCTATCTATACAATATTTAGTGAAAATCGTTAAATTTGTAGACGTTGAACGACCGCAAACAAAACCATGCTGACAGTTTGAAATAACCTCTTTAATATGAAAAAATAGCTTTTCCTTAACTATGCTTTCAAATAACTATATATTGGTCTATAATTTTCAATTTTCTATAATCAACCCTATTCTTAATGACGAGCAGCATGGTTTTAGAAAAGGTCGCTCGATCACAACGAATCGCATGATTCTTGTATCTGACACGCTCTGCGCACTCGAAAGTGCGCATCAAATCGATACACCGACTTTAGCAAAGCGTTCGACCGAGTTGATAACAATGTCCTGATTTTAAAGTTAAAAAAAATCGGTGTGACAGGATCCTTACTTGACTGGCTTAAATCCTATCTTAGTGATAGAACTCAATTTTTTAAGTTTCAAGGTTTTATTTCCAAGGAAATATTAGTGTCCTCTGGGGTACCCCAAGGGAGTCACTTGGGACCTCTCTTATTTAATGTCTTCATCTCAGATCTATCAGAAGTATTGGATAATGTTTCACATCTGATGTACGCTGATGATCTAAAAATATATCATGCCATAACCTCACCCGCAGATGCCGAATTCCTGCAATCCACGCTTGTTGCGCTAGATCATTAGTGTAGTCAGAACAAATTAGAGCTTAATGTCAGTAAATGCCACGTGATAAGCTTCTCACGTAAATCATCCTCATATCACCATGACTATATCCTAAGTGGAACTCAACTACACCGTGTTGATCAAATTGAGAACCTCGGCTTATTACTGTACAATAAACTGTGCTTCAAATCTCACTATAATCGAATAATCTCAAACGCCAATAAACTTCTTGGGTTCATTAAGGGAAGAGCCAAAGAGTTTAAGAATGTATGGGTCACCAAATCTTTATTCTGTTCTCTTGTCCGCCCTATTCTGGAATATGTATGTCCCATTTGGGACAGCTAGGGTGTAGCCTAGTGGGTAACGTGTTAGTCTTGTAATGCGAAGCTCGTGAGTTCAAATCCCGGTCGACGCAATATATAATTCCAGCACATTGCCTGCTTGGATAGACCTTGGTCACCTCAATCTACGAAATTAAAAATTCGTAGATAGAGGGTTGTGCGAAGGGCTAACAACTCCTCCACAATAAGTAATAAAAAGTGTTAAGGAACCTGAATATCAGGAGGCCAAGGTCCGATTTGGGCTGTAGCGCCATTGTAGAAGAAGATTTGGGACCCCTTCTTCCAATTATACAGCAACAGATTAGAGTCAATCCAGAAGCAATTCCTTCTTTTTGCTCTTAGGGACTTGTATGATCCTAGAGACTTTGAAAACCTTCCACCCTACACAGTTAGGCTCCAATTATTAAATCTTTTACCTCTTGATTCTAGAAGAACTATGCTCACATCCTGTGTTACCTTAGATGTTTTGAATGGCGATATTAAGGTTAACCACATCTCAAATAAATTCAGACTCAATGACAATGTCAGGCTGACAAGACATTCAAAACCACTTAAGGAATATCCACATCGTACAGATTACGGACAAAATGAACCTATTAACAGATGCTGTAGAGTATTTAACAAATTCAGCGCACACTACACACCCCCAATAAATAAGCTGACATATAAACTGAGTCTATGCTCCGTTTTATAAGATCCCCACACCCCGCTTGACCCTTCCACCAGTGCCTATCATATATCATATAAATATATCAAATTGTGTTAATTAATTAAGGTAAATTTAACTATACTAGGTTATACTAAATTAAATTAAATTAAGCAATTTATTACTATTATATAAACTGTCTTGTTGTGATAAATAAATAAACTTTGTCCGTAAACATTAATAATATTGTTTACGAGTTTGTTCGTGATTTTATCAATGCAGTCTGGGCTGCTTATTGATTCCTCTTCGATACCTTGTTCGTACTCTAGGACTGACTAGTACATATTCCAGTTGGTGCGTTTTGGGTTTCTGTATTGACCTATATATTCAAATGAAGTCTCAATATCAAAGCAGATATGCCTATGATCTGATAATGAAGCTTCTTTTGATACGTGCCAATTTTCGCACTTGTCAACCAGGCAGGGGCTTGTTATCTACTTCCTGCCTAGCTGAATTTATGGATGTATGTAGGTGTGTTGCCTTTATTTATTATATCTAGGTTGTTAGTAGTAAGGTACTCCAAAAGTGACTCACCTCCTTTGTTGATATCACTACTTCCCAGATAGTGTAGTGCGCAATAAAGTCACTGCCCAGAATGGTTGGTATTTTGTGGATTCTGCTGTATTCCACAAGCTACATGACGCCTTGAGGTTGAGCATCTAGCTCCTCACCATGAAAGAAGGCCGAGGCAATTATCATCTCTTGAACCCCTCCTGGCTTTGATATTTTCACCAGTAGCTCTACTAAATCTGTTCGGATGAAAATAAGCATATTTAGGTAATTAATTTCTGGTTATATTAGAATTGCAGCCCTTGGCCTGTCGCTGCTTTTATCAAAGATTAACTTACCAATTTTTTGAGCAATACCAAAAATTTTTCCCTTCGCAGCTCTCGGTTCCTGTATTAGGGCTATATGGAATTCCTCTTTTGCGAGTCTCCATGTTATTGTGTCCATGACCGCTGCTGCATCTATTGGCCGACGATGGAGAAGGTTATAATGGTGTTTGTGCCCTCTACTCTCCTGCTAAGCACCTTCCAATTTGAGGCGTACAAACCAGCATTTTGGGCATCAATGAGGGTGGTAATTTCCTCTGACGAGTCTGTCCCATGAGGAAATATCCCGTGATTATTTGTAACCGCCGAATATTCTCCTCCCGAACTGCCCTGATATTTGTGGACTCGTCCGGATTGATACTCCCTGCTGTTCTTTCCAGCCATGCTGCGGTTTGCTTACCAAGGCAAACGATCAGCAACCATCCCGGCTTAAGGCTAAGTCCACTAAATTGTGGATTTATCTTCTCTTTTGCCGCTTTGGGTATCTCTTTCAAGATCGATTTTTGTGTTGCAGCTAGCGCTTCTCCGATGTAAGGATCTTGTGAGGATGTTCGGTATGTATAATACCGATCCTGATCCCTTTTACCGCGTCTCTGTAGCTAGTAACCGACGTGGAGCGTTGAGCCTCTGCTGCACGACGCTTTTACTTAAGGCCTTAGAGTAGCAACTACTGCACTTAGTTTTTTTTTTCAAAAATTTAAATATTGCACAACTAGCAAAGTATTTAATGGCATCTCCAACTTCAGATATATTTGTACTGCTCTAATCGACTTCTAAGATATTATTATTATCACATTTTCGCTAAGGATACCAGATATAGCGTGTTGCAAATACTCATCTTCATCAGACTCGCAATTTGTTAAATTGAATGCATAGCTTAACAGCTTCATTGACATTATTCGTCCCTTCATATCATGAAACTCTGGTACTGATGGGTTTCTATTAAAGCCATTATGTGGCAATATAATGGTTTGGGGTGCTGTCGCAACGTCGGGTGTAGGAAATTTGGTGTTCATTAATGGTGTCATGGATCGCCATCTCTACAAAACCATCTTGCAACACAATTTAAAGGAATCGGTCGATAAGTTGGACCTTTGTGAAAGCTGGATATTCAACAAGACAAGGATCCCAAGTATACCGCTCAAATCGTTAAGGACTGACAATCATATTATGCTCCAAAACAGCTCAATACACCCCCACAAAGTCCAGACTTGAATGTCATCGAGCAGGTTTGGAAGCTTCTGGATGTAAAAATAAGAAAACACGACATTAGAAGTGCTACAATGCTAAAAGAGAAGCTCATTGAGGAATAGGGTCAAATAACGCCTAACGAGTTAGAAAATTTGGTCGTATCAATGGCAAGATGCATTCAAGCAGTTATAGATGGTTAGCCAACAAAATATTGATATTAAGTTTTGAAATGAAAAGTAAATTCCTTAATGACGTTTTTGGTGGATTTCATGATCGTACGTAGACCTTTGTCAGTGCTATTTTTTAGTTTTTTATGAATAAATTGTTTAGTTTATATTGTAGAAAAGATTTTCTTTGTTACATGTCATAAAACTAGATTGTAAACAAGACTACATCATTACTTTTTCATATAGTGCTGTTGGGCTCGTTAAGCTGCAAAAATAGGGACCGTATGTAAACTATTGTCGACCACTGTATCTTCGCCGAATGTACAAAATGAATTGTCATCGTGACAGTTCTCTTGAAATTTCTTTACTAAAAAACAACAAAACTTAAGTTCAAAATTAAAATTTTGATATGTATGTGTGCGTGCACCTTTTAAGTGGTGAAAATTTAGTTTGGTAGGCTTCATGTACTAATGAACGGTTTGCAATCACATTTGTTTGCTTATCGCATGCTGAAAAATAGAAGGCCGATTTTTCAAATTTAACAGAAAAGCTTTCTTTTTCATAGAGTAACTGTAGTCAGGCCAAATCGTTATGTAGGAACACTGCGACTGCAGCGCCACAGAAAACCTTAGCGGTTGACACCAACAAGACAACATGTCAGCGAATAAGACATAGTTCAGCCATTCAGCAATTTAGCGATTCAGACAGGTCGGCAGTATAAAAGCGTCGTCAGACTGTCTGTTTTTGTATTCTCAATTCTACTCTTCCAGCGAGGACATGTGGCTATAAAATATTGTTAGTGAATTATAAATAAAGTAAAAACATAGACTCGTCTTTTCTTCTTATAAATAGTTATATGAGTGCAAGGACGAGAAACCTACATTGGTGACCCCGACATTAAGTGACAATTTCGTTTTTTTCTTGTGATAAGCTAAAAGTTGTCGCACTAGAAATAATTTCAGTTTTTTTTGTGAGTTGTGTGTGTAAATTGCCCTTGTTTTTTTTTTTCCTGTTCTACGAGACGCCACGTGCATTCTGAAAAATCGTCAAGCACATGGTGAAGGGCAGTGGTACGCAAAATGTCCGACAACGAAGATGTAACCCCGACAACAACCGCAACAACAACCCCGATAACAACAACCCCGGTAACAACAACCCCGATAACAGCAAAAATGGTTCCGACTGGTGCAGTAGGCGACAACAGAAGATTTTTCGCGCCCGGCACATATATTGAATCTGTACAGAACTTAAAGCTACCCGTGTTCTGGAAACATCGACCGAAGCTGTGGTTTGCTCACATTGAATCACAGTTTACGGTTAACCGGATAATAGCCGACAATTCGAAGTTTCATTCAGTCATCGCTGCGCTGGACGTGACGATCCTTGACGAAATCGCAGATGTAGTTGAAAACCCGCCAGCAGCCGATAAATACGGAGAAATTAAAAGGCAGTTAATCGCGAGGTTTTCAGAATCTCCGGAGGATCAACTATCGAAAGCGTTATCGGATCTCGAGCTCGGCGATTCGAAGCCTTCACAACTGTGGAGACGGGTGCGGACCATGGTGGGAGATCAGATCACCAGTGCATCTTTAAAAACATTCTGGCTTAGAAAACTACCTACGCGAGTTCGAGAAATACTAACAATGATCGATCGTTTTACTCGTTGGCCGGAGGCAGCCCCGATAGCGGATATCACAGCAGACACCGTTGCAACCGCATTCTATGCTACATGGATTTCGCGATTCGGATCACCACGGACCATCACGAGCGACCAAGGCAGCCAATTCGAGTCTGCTCTTTTCCGTGCGCTGATACGTTTGACAGGTAGCAAGCGGATCCGAACAACGGCTTACCACCCATGTGCGAATGGAATGGTAGAGAGGTGGCATCGATCGTTGAAGGCAGCACTGATGTGTCATGAGACAGAAAGATGGGTTGAAGTTTTACCAACCGTCCTTCTCGGTCTCCGAACATCATTCAAAGCGGACTTAAAATGTACACCTGCTGAACTCGTTTATGGAACAACACTTCGGTTGCCAGGAGAATTTTTCCTCGACGAAGACATGTCCAACGACCCTCAGATTTTTGTGGAAAAATTTCGTGTAGACATGCAGAAACTACGAGCTACCCCAGCATCTCGTCACCGTGAACACAGCATCTTCATATATAAAGATCTGCACGACTGTTCACACGTTTTTCTTCGGGAAGACGCATCGAAGCGGGTGCTACAACAGCCATACACCGGACCACACGAGGTAGTCAAGCGAATCAGCGATCGAGTATACACCATACGAATCAACGGAAGAACAATGAACGTATCCATCGAGCGACTGAAACCGGCGTATACACTAAAAATACCAAACTATGACGAAAGGACACCAATTGCGTCAACATCATCACCGGTAATACGTACGTATCCAGGACCAAAAACAAAAAGGGTCAGATTCGACAATGATACGAAATGCTAAACATCATCGAAAAAAAACCTTGCTGTGGTGAGGAATGTTGCTCAGGGGGGAGTACTGTAGGAACACTGCGACTGCAGCGCCACAGAAAACCTTAGCGGTTGACACCAACAAGACAACATGTCAGCGAATAAGACATAGTTCAGCAATTTAGCGATTCAGACAGGTCGGCAGTATAAAAGCGTCGTCAGACTGTCTGTTTTTGTATTCTCAATTCTACTCTTCCAGCGAGGACATGTGGTTATAAAATATTGTTAGTGAATTATAAATAAAGTAAAAACGTAGACTCGTCTTTTCTTCTTATAAATAGTTATATGAGTGCAAGGACGAGAAACCTACAGTTATATCGCTCATACTGCCCTCTGTTTTTGGGTTTCGTAACTCCAGCAACTAAACTTGAGTAATAATTACGAGAACCACGACTACTTTTCACTTCCCTTAAGCATTTTAAAACGCAAAAAGCTAACATCTTTATCTCAATTCAGATAATTCAGCATATCTAAATTGAATTTTAACTTCCGCTACTCCAGCACCACACCGTGTCCGTTGCACAATCGAACAATCGCCTGACTGGATTTCGAGTTGCTCAAAACGCAAAAATATTTTCCAGTGCTCATTCGTTGCCGCCAATTTGGTAGCGCCAATTCTTTTATCCCCGCTTTTGCTTGCCATCGTCGTTGCCGAAGTGACAAATTGTCCGCCATTGGTGCATTTCTCCGCCGAGCCAGAGAGAAAACGGTGAAAAAAAGGAACTTCCGAACGCCGAGAAAAAGTTTGAAAAATATCCCAAGCAAACCGTGGCGTAAATCGACGACGCTAGCTCCAACATAAAAATCGTGCAAGATCCGTGCCGGAAAAAAATCGTGCCCTCCGAAAAAAAAAAACTTTCACCCCAACGCCGCCGCGTTCCACCTTTTTCATTTTCTTTTTCCGTACGACGACTCGCCGAACGTTTGTCCTGTGTGTCTCCGCCGCGTGAGAAAATCGCCCCGCGACATTCCTCAAAGTGAAAAATTTCGATTGCCAGTGCTCTCGATGTGCGTGGGCGAATTAATGACGTAAAAAAAAAAAATTCGAAAAATTCATCGTCCGGAAAAATTAAGAGAAAAACACCGACAAAAGGATTTCGCGAGACAAAGGTCTTAGAATCCTAGATCCTGCACTAAAGTGATTTTGTTGCCGTGTCGCTTCGAATTTTTGTGGTCGCAGTTTAATTTGCCGTGCATTTCGCGTGTCGTGTCGTCGTCACCGGAGTTCTTCTCTTCGTCGACATTTTGTGCGTGCCGTGAGTTTTTTCTCGGCCGCTCGTTATTTTTTTTTTTGCTGTCAGTCCTCCCCTCGCGCGCCACTTTCAAAACACCGCCGCTTATCGCGTGTGCGGATATTTCTTGAGACCGAATAAAATCGAAAAAAGAAAAAACGAGCGGATTCTAAGTCATGGCGGAATTGCTGAACATCGATAGCATCATCTCGCGGCTTTTGGAAGGTGAGCGAAAACCCGAGAAATTATTTTTCAAGTTCAATTAAATTCCAGGTGGGTTCGAGCCATCGTCGCCGGTTGTCGTCAGGTGTGCGTGCGTGCGCTCGCTGCCTGGCCTTTTCCTTGGCCGTAAATTTACGGAATCGGAAAACAAAAATGGTGATGGATAAATTACATTGGCAAGCGTGTCCCTGCTGCTTCGTGCCAACGCCCGCGAATCGACCGACGAATGTCAAAGACGGTGTGCGGAGTGGACGATTTTCTTTTCTAAGATGGCATTTTCTTAACACACGAGCACATTCGGGTTCGTGTGTCGGCACATCTTCCGGGCCGCTTTTCTGATCGAACGTGCGCCTGTGTTCGGCTGTGAAATTGGAATGTGTGTCTGAAAAGCCGCTTTTTTTTTTTTTTGGTGCTGCCCCCGTTGCCAAGTTTCCACGTTCAGCTCAGCATGAAATTTACGTCGGCAGTTTTTTTTTTTTTTTTTGTTTTGTTGTGCTGCTGTAAAAGCAGAAATTCTGGTGTCAAAGTGAAAAGGAAAAGAATCGGAATGCGGATTATTGGAAAGTGCGTCATCAGTCCTAGGGGTGGGGTGGTTGTTACTTTCTGGAAGGCGACTTTTACGTCTACAGAAACGTGGAAGCAAAGTTTGTTCATGACATGAGCGCGTTTCCCTTGCAGCCATCTCCCCCCTAATGTGGTGAAGCCAAGGACGATTGGCTTTCTTTACGCTTCAGCACATCCTCCTTATTTATTTCCAAACAATTTACCGGTGTAATCGGACTTATCTCTCGACGTGTTCGGAATTCAAGGTTTATGCGCAAACTGGGAAAGTTATTCGAAAACGACGACGACTACGGTGTCCGGCAGCAGTTTTGGCGTCTGTGCTACTCAACGATGTTTTTCTTGAAGCCCTTTTTCGTGCAAGTAATGCTCCATGGATACTTGAAATGCATGGCACGAACAAATCGATTATTATTTCTTTGTTGAATCGAAAAATGAAAGGATGGTTGCATACAAACTTGGAAGAATGATAATGGGGCTTAGCGAAATATATCCATGGAATCGTTCGAACTGTAAAACTACGTATGAAGTTAAATTTTTTCCAACTGCGTATAAACAGAAAATCAAATCAGCATTAGAAGATGTAGGAAATGAGCGACTTTCACCTTTAGAACTGATAACGGCCTTACACAAGGAGAGAATCTGACAACAATGCTTTTCAGTTGGACGAACATGAAGCTTCCCGTCGACACCAAGGTAATACTGTGCTTGGATACAGAACTCGTAGGATATTCCAAAGAAAGATGTAAAATAATCCTTGCAAGTTCTCCGAGTGTTAACGAAATATTTGTAAACCTTAACTCGGTAGCATGAGAAGTTGGACTACGTATTAACTAGTTTCAGCGCTTCACGGTCTAGTTAGAGCTAACCATATCTGACTCGTTTTACTTGTACAGCCTGACGTTAAGTTGCAAGCTCACGGTTGTCTTTAGCAAAACGAATTGTTTTTGTGACGACAATCATTAACACCCCGAAGGTAGCAGTCTATACCAAATATAAGTTTGACATTCATACTGCTGAATGCGAGACCTATCTAAATCTTTGCCAATCTTAGGGTCATGGCACCAGGTTGAAAAGAAACGCAACTCCACGCCGAACTCCTAGAAGCTCTGCCCGCGATGTGGGCGATAAACCATAGCCACCACGATACTCCCCCGAAGGGCCATCTTCCATTGTTGTTGTTGGAAGCAATCTTCCATGGGCTCATGACACCCGTCGTACCAGAGAAACCTCTGGTCAGGTTTCGTACTTAATTACACTCCCAGTTTAGGTCCTTTTGCAAACCCGTGACTGGTAGAACTCTGCTTCGGGAAACGTGGGGTCGGTAGTCAGTCCCTAAAGATTATACCGAAATTGACCTCGGTCGTTCACTCGGCATATAATAACTAGTGTTATCCCTTCCCTGCGTGTAGTAGATTTTTGGTTCCGCCACACTATTCTGAAATTCTTCAGGCGTTAATTCCAATTCCTTTCAGTTGCCGACTTCGCCTTTTCTTCTTTTGAATGCCTCGCGAAGGCATTCAAAACTTTCTTTATTCGCGGGGTACCTTCTTACATCCAGCCCCTCCCCGCTTCCGTCAACCCCCATTCCTTCAAGCTGTCTGAGGTCTGTATATCTTGGACATTCGGCCAAGATATGCAGCCAGTTGTCTATCGGCACACCGCATGCGCAACCCGCCGTTTTGCTACGGCTAATCCTGTGGAGGAACTCATTTATGCTGCCGTGGCCCGTCAAGAGATAACCAAGACTAAGACAGAAGTCAAAGTCTCGGTTATCTCTCGCGAAGCTTGCGACCTCAATAAACCGATTTGTAACCCACTCCTTGTCACTGCTATCTCACCTGGCTTGCCATAAAGACGTGACCGTAAGTTCGAGGAGTTCTTTGCATTCGCGAAGGCTCCTCTTTCGAAGTTAATCAATCGTTAGCCAGCAATGGGAGTGCCGTCCGGAGCTTGTAAGCTATAGCGCGACGCTTCACCTCCAAGTCCAATGGCAGAGCACCCATGAGTACCTGCCTGGCCACGGTGGAGACCGTGCAGCATACAGGTAAGCATGCACTCAGGACTTCTCTTTGGCACGAGTTAATCGAGTTGGTGCCTTCACCACTCGCTAATGTTTCGTACCATACTGCCGACCCATACGTTGCGCAAGCAACGAAAAGAACATCGTATATGATACAAGCAGAACGCCTGGAGAGAGGCCTCACTCACAACGCAGCACCCTGCTGATCTGTGATACACTAGTGAGGAGACGCCCCCTGAGCTCTTGCAGGTAAAGGTATTTTTGATGCCCAGGTATTTGACTTCAGTCGCATACCTGAGCCCTCTTTCCTCCAGCTTTACCGAAGGATGACGTGTTTGTGACGTCGAGCCTTTCAGCATCATTGTCATTGTCTTGTCATTTGATATCGCCACGCCAATCCTCAGTCCCCTTCCCGAACGTTTGCCATTAAAGCCTCACCTTTGCGCTCGAGTTCAAGTCTGGAGTTGCCCCCCACCAGAGTATTAACAAATCTTCAGCATACGCCGCGAACCTGCATGAGTCCGCGAGCTGCGCCACAAGGTCATCCATTATTAGGTTCTAAATGAATGGACCACTGATGGAGCCTTGTAGACAGCCACGCTTCACAACCTTCTATACAGTGTCGCGGTGATCCCTAACATATGCTGATCTGTCAGAAAATTAGCTTCTCCACAGTGCTATTTCCCGACAGTCACAGGATAGTAGCTTGTCAATCACAACGTCCCAACTTAAATAGTCAAATGCTCCCTTGAAATCTAAGTATGACTGGCAATGAAAGGAAAATCAACAGTCAGCCCTTCACGGTCTAGTTAGACAAATAGAAAAGGCTAAAGACTACAAAGAAAATGCCCTTAGAAATTGAAGGAGCAATACTCTACATAATGCCATAATAGCGGCTGCTAGGGAAAAAGGACTTGAGTCGACCACGATAAAATGGATACATGCCATGCTAAGGAGCCGATTGAAAACCGCGGATTTAGGTGATAGCACAGACCTATAGGGGCTATCCTCAGGGAGCAGTACTATCTCCAATTCTTTGGTCAATCGTAGTAGATGAGCTTCTAAAATGTGTAACAGAACAAGGCTATGAGGTAATAGGATATGTCGGTGACCTTGTTATTATCATTAGAGGCAAATATGATGTAACTTTGTCAGAAAAGTTACAATCTGCCTTGGAAGTGATTATGAACTGGTGTCAGTCTAAGAACTTGAACATCAACCCAAGTAAGACAGAGATAGTACCATTTACGAATAGAAGGAAAATCTATATAACACCTTCTTCTATAAATAGAATGCCAATACCCTTTTCAGATGATGTCAAACATCTAGGTGTGATACTTGATAACAAACTCAACTAGAACAAACATATTGAATGGATTCATGTCAAAGCATTAAAGACGTTTTGGGCCTGCAAAAGCTTATTTGGTAGATAATGGGGATTACAGCCCAAGATGATCTTCAGGTGCTACAGAACAATCATCCTTCCAATAGTCACATACGGATCAACAGTCTGGTGGACTTAACCACTACAACAAAAAGCGCAGCTTCCAGGACATTCGGGGATTGAGGGGAATGAAGAGGCAGCGAAAAATGGCGTAGAAATAAATTTTATTGGACCAGAGCCATTCTGTGGAAAACCAAAAAGACAATTCAACCTTATATTTAGAGAGTGGATTGAACAAAAGCATAGAATCTACTGGAATAGACTTTCAGGCTTATTAATCTCAAAGAAATTTATCCTACCACAAAAAACCAAATTTGAGGATATTGTAAAATTCAGCAAGTACTCTAATCGGCCTATTGACGAGGCATAGTGGAGTAAAGCACCACCTCAAAAATATATGAAAATTTATAGCAGACTCTGTGCCCCTTTAGTTTAATCCTCTCCATCGATTTGCCGTTGATGGAGAAGGTTATAATGGTGTTTGTGCCCTCTACTCTCCTGATAAGCACCTAGCAATTTGAGGCGTACAAACCAGCATTTTGGACATCAATGAGGGTGGTAATTTCCTCTGACGAGTTTTTCTCATAAGGAAAATATCCCGTGATTATTTCTAACCGCGGAATATTCTCCTCCCGGACTGCCCTGATATTCGTGGACTTGTCCGGCTTGATGCTCCTTGCTTTTCTTTCCAGCCATGCTGCGGTTTGCTCATCAAGGCAAATGATCAGCATCCATCCTCGCTTAAGGCTGAGTCCACCAAATTGTGGATTTATCTCCTCTTTTTCCGCGTCTCTGTAGCTAGTACCCGACGTGGAGGGCTGAGCATATATTGCAGGTCTATGCACGACGATTTTACTTAAAGTGTTAAGCCTTTTGTTATCACTTTCTACAGATGGCGGTGTTGTAGATGAGGTTCTGCCTCTTTTCATTGCCTTATTTTGTGCTGGCGATAACGTTTTTTCTATTGGCTCGCAATCAAAATCGTACGCTTCGTTTGCGGTTTTACCTTGGTTACGGTGGTATGAATACCGTTTCCTGGTAGCCCCGCTCAGCCTCTTTTTCTTTTCTTTGAGCGTTAACTGTTTCAGCTCTGCTGATAGCAGTTGTTCGTCCATCTGAGGCTTACTGGCGGTTTTACTATCCGCTCTAAGTGGCGGTCTATTGAGCCTTTGAGTGACCGGAGGATTGGCCTCTACAGTCACTTCAAGCGTGGTTTCTGGAGGGGTGCTTGATCCGCTTACCACCTCTTTTCCGGTATTCACCGCTGTTTGTGATGCCTTGGAAGAAGCATCAGCCTCTTCTTTATTTTTATTTTTATTTTTATACATGTGGTTACCACGAGTAGCGCGAGAAAGTAGAGTCACTCCTGGCAGAGCACCGCATTAACAGAGGAAGGCAAATTGAAACTCGAGGGCGCCTGATATCCAGAGTTCGCATATTAGCGGCTAGTTGCCCACTAACCATACATCCTAGGCATATGCTGTTTCACCATAGATTTGGGGATTTTTTATTCTCTAGCGCCGTACTTTATAAAGGTCACCATTAAGGTATTACGCACACTACGAATCACTTTAGGGATAAATCCAATTGTAACCATCTTGAAATCTGCCTAAAACATGACCAGTCCAGATTACAAGAATATCAATGCTGTGATAGGATACGGAACCGACAGCTAGCTGAACGATTTTATCATTGTAAATGTGCGTAAAACCAAGTACATGCATATATGGATTCGAGCACAAGCACTACGATTGTACGTAATGAGCAAGAGGTGCAAGATTTTTGTTATCTCGGAAGCATTGTTGGCATGGATGGCGAAGCCGAAATGGATATTGACGCTTGTCTAAATAAAGCCTTCGGTGTCCTTTCCCCTTTCTGAAGCTTAAGAGAGATCTCCCTTCGCACGAAGCTACGAGTTTTCGACGCATGCGTCAAATCCGTGTTGTTATATGATTGTACTACGTGGAAAGTGACCGTTCGACTTACCAAGAAACTGCAAAATTTCGTGAGCCAATGCCTTCGACGCATTTAAGGGATATTCTGTCGACAAGTGATCTCCAACGACGAACTTTGGAGTACAACTGGACAGACCGAAATAGACATTGAGATTCAAAGGCTGAAGTGACATTGGATCGGTCACACTTTGAGGAAACATCGCCAAACAGGCTCTGGATTATAATTCTCCAGGAAGACTTCGGGTTAGTGGAAGTGAGCAGTTGAGCAGGAGGCGAGAGGAATAAACAAGTCCTGGCAACAGCTTAAGGCCGATGCTTAGGTCGTGGAAGAGAGTTGTTTGTGTCCTATGCCCCTTTCGGGGGTCTTAACGAGAATTTGAATGTACCAGATCAGCTCTGTGACCCTTACTACCATTCGACCACCTACAACATCAAATAGGTGGATGAAATTAGAAACGGAATATGGTTTCGAGTTTACATTAATCCAGAGATTGGAGCAAGTTCAAACTTTTGTGAAAACTTATAATGCGGTTTTCTCAAAGCTGTTAAATTCAAGATGTCAAGTTGTAGCATTCAACTGACGAAATGTGCGTTAATGGCTGAAAAGAACAAACAAAATAAATCTGTATCAATTCTTATCAAAATATGAACACTGACTTTTTATACACTAGATGAAATCTGAGAGTATATTGTGTTTGCCTTACCGTTTGTAACGCTAAGAAATAACACTCGCACAGAGCCGCCAAGGGTACAGAAATATTTGTTGTCGCTCAAAAACCTCGATTCCGAGTGACCGTCTGTGCGTCTGTCTACAGCATAACTCTCGAAAGCTTTGAGCTATATTTTTGCTAGAATTTGTTTTTTAATAGTTGCAATAAATGCTAGAAAAAATTATCATCTCAGCTTCACTCCATCTACCCCCTCCCATACAATTATCTGTATTATAAATTCAAGAAAAGTATTTCTCCTTCGAATATATGAATGAGAGCTATCGAATTGAAAGAAAAGATTTCCGGATTCTACACTGTTACGCTTTATTATTCGTGACGTTTCGGTCTCTGCTAAGACCTTTATCAAACTCCAGTAACAGTGTAGAATCCGGAAATCTTTTCTTTCAATTCGAAATGCACTGTGAAAACATTCACCAAACCATGAGAGCTATCGACTATGAAATTGAATCAAAGCATGGTGATAAGGGTGATGATAAGCAGTTTCAAAATCATCTAAAACGTTCCACTTCCTCTGCCACCTCCCATACAAATGCCCCAATTTCAGGAAAACTATGTCCAATTTAAAAATAATGAAAACTAAAAACTTTAAAATCAGCAAAAAATATATTGCATGCCATGTTCGTTGTCATATGCGACAAATATAAACCTCCCCTTCTACTTCTACCACCTCCCATGCAAAAGTCTCTACTCACTATTCGAAAGAATTTGAGATAACATATTTTCCGGTATATTAAAGTCATTTCCATCTCATCTAGAGTATCATATGATTGGGCTTCACGCCCAATCATAATTCTGTTATATTTTTTTTTGGTTATTATTTGGTCATTCGTTCAAAAACTTACAGCATCACTCTTTTTCGTGTAGTGACAATTTTTATTATTTTCCTAGAAAGAAAATACAAAAATATCGATTTTACCACAATATGAATTATGAAAACAATTCGTCTGCTTCTTTCATTTTCTCTATATCTTACGTATGTACATACACATATTTTGCCAGTCACTTTCGTTTGCTATTCCTCATGATGGTCATAGACCGTAGCAAAAGTGCTCTTGGAAGTTTCAATAGTGTATAAAAATGAACTTCACGAACAAATGTAAGAAAAATACAGAAAAATTGTATATAACATTTAAAACTGTAAATAAATTTTCATGATTGACGTGATGTTTATTCTATTTATTTCTGAACATTTAATTTAGCTGGTTTTTTATAGTCTAGATGAAATCTGAGAGTATTATAAGTTTGCTGTCGAGTTTGTACCGTTAAGAAATAAGGTTCATAGAAAAAAATGAATGACGCGGAAGTTAATATTGTCACTCAAAAATCTTAAAACTCTGTCTGTCCGTTCGCTCGCTCTCTAGCTTGAGAACGCGTAGAGTTAGGAAATTCAAATCTAGTACACGTCATTTTGACAAAAAAAGTAAGGTGAAGTTCGTGAACGAGCCAAATCGCTTCACCATTTTCCCCTCCCATACAAAATGACTCATTTTCAATAATTAACAATAATCCAATTTTCTCGGAAACTATTAGATCTAACAATTTCAGACTTGTAACATAATATTTTTATGATGTGATCTATGGTATAGAAATTATTTGAATTCTCCCACTCCATCTACCACCTCCCATACAAACTGCACTTATCCATGAAACACTTTAAACCAATTTTCTCAGTACGTATAATATTTATCGAATTCAAATTTTTTAGTTTATGTCTACTCTAGCATAATGTAAAACAAATTAGTTCAATGCTGTCACCCCTTCTACCACCATACAATATTTTTTAAGATCACGAAAATTTCTAATTCATCTAGAGTATCTTTATGCCCAATCGTAGTCCTTTTATGTTTTTTATTGCATTCATCATCCCTGAAGTTTTTTGACAGCATTGAACCGAAGTGATACGAACTTGTTGATGTTATTGTCAATTCTTTTAGTTGAAGGGATCTATGCATAACTTTTGTTTTTTTATAACATCAAACCCAGAAGAAGTACTCGTACTCTTTTGTGCACCTATGATGCATACAGGGTGGGCCATCCAGTGGTTTCTTTTTAAATCATAGGTTATTTTGACACTAAAAGCTGTTTCCCGCTCGAATTCGTGTTATCAGCCGTCTTGGCGATGTCAATTGGCCGCCTCGGAGCTGCGATTTGATCCCTTTGGATTTTTTTTTCTGGGCAACCGTGAAGGACTGATATTATGCCAACAATCCAGAAACGATAGGCCAATATCATCCAAGCAATCCGTGAGCTACAGCCCGAAACCATCGACATGGTCTTCGAAAATTGAAGTGACAGAATGCGCTACTGCGAAGCTAGCCGAGGCAGCTACTTAAATGAAGTTGTGTTCCATCATTAATGGAAATGTTTACTCTTACTAATGAAGCCATAATACATGGAAAAAAATTTAATTTTGTTCATTTTATTGCATTTTTAAAAGAAACTTGTATTTGGCCCACCCTGTATATTTAGAAAAATCTAGGGAGCTTGGAAATAAAGAAAATAGAAAGAGAAGCTGCCACAGAAATTTGTAATGTATCCGATTCCAAGTTGGCAAATATGTTCCACATTTGTATAGAATCTCGAAACTTCACAGAAGTTGGAGTACTTTTGCCTGTGAGCCAAAATTAAATAGTGGAGATGAATTGAGGCTATGAGAGCAAAAGCGGTCTAACCCCAATACGTTTCTATTGAGGTCAGGCTTGATTGTAATATGCATTAAATCAAAAATGATGTCTTTTATACCATCAAAAGAACAGTGGCGGACAAAAATCTACATACAGCACCTTATATTGAGTTTCTGTGTGATCGGAAGCTTTAATCAAAAAATCATTGATGCAGTTTTTTTTCACTATCAAAAATATACACTGGTGGTCAAAATAATAAATACACCCCTAAGTTTCTTGTAAAACATCTATTTTTTCAGCTGGCAATGCTTTTCAAGTGACGTAATCAACTGCAATGAACCATTAGATTGGGTAGCCATTGTTTTAAGTAGCAAGCCTGTTCATATGTATTATGCGGACATGTCAATTTGAATTTGATAGTCAAAGGACCACTTTCACATTGGACAAAATAATAAATGCAGTGTTTTTAAATAAGTACTTTCGGGCTACTTTTTAATTTTTTTTCCAAATTTATTTTCTTTCGAGTAAGTTAAGTGAAAACTTTTCTAACAAGTTCAAATTATCAGATTTTGTAATAATTCTTTAGTTCAAACATGGGCAGAAATAAGCACTGTTCCGCAGAAAAGATGATCGAAATGCAACGCCTAAGGGACGACGGCTACTCTCTTCGACAGATTGCACAAATTTCTCACTGCTCTTTGGGAATGGTCCAGAATGCCATGAAGGAGAAGAATGATAAAGAAAATCGCGGACGAGCACGGAAAACCACTCCATCATTGGATCGAAAAATTGTGCGCGTCTCTGAAAGGAACCCTTTCGCGTCTTTGGTCGTGATTTTGCGGGAAACAAATGCTAAAGTTAGTGCTAGAACAATTCGTAGAAGATTATTGGACGCAGACTTACCAGCCCGATCACCAAGAAAAGTGCCTCTCCTAAGAAAAAAACATACATAAATTTTGCAAGGGCCCATTTAGATTGGAGCGGACAAGAAGGCACGAGAAAATGGCGAAATATTCTCTGGAGTGACGAGTGCAAGTTCAACATCTTCGGATCGGACGGAAACGAATATTTTAGGCGTCCTCCCAACAAACCATTTGATCCACAATATACCAAAAAGACCGTTAAGCATGGGGGAGGTAGCATAATGGTGTGGGCAGCATTTTCTTGGTATGGTGTAGGCCCAATTCAGTTGATTGACGGGATTATGACCAAAGAAAGTTATTTGGACATACTAAAGGACATAATGCTGCCATTTGCAGAGGATGCCATTTCGATGGAAATTTCAACACGATAATGATCCGAAGCACACTGCAAAAATAGTGAAGGAGTGGTTGTGGCGCAAAAAAATGTCGGTTCTCGATTGGCCAGCGCAGTCACCGGACTGTAATCCTATTGAGAACTTGTGGAAGCAAGTCAAGAATAAGTTTTATGTACATAAACCCAGAAATAAGTTCGAATTGTGGACTGCAGTAAAAAGGCACCTCTTAAAAATAAATAAATTACTTAGTTGAAATTATAAAAAAAACATAACAGGAGTACGATTGGGCATAAAGCCCAATCGTGCGATACTCTAGATGAAAGAGAAAGTTTGTATGAGAGGTGGAGGGGCAAGTTTTTAATGACTTTTCAGAAATAACTATAAACATCATGCTTTTGACATGTTTTAAATTGCAGATCAGTAGCAATCATACTTATCAGGAAAATCGACTTTTTATGAAGTTGTGAAATTGTGTCATTTTGGGAGGGGGTAGAAGGGGTAAAGCTAATCGTCTAAATTTTTTTCGGTTTTACTAATAATTCTAAATAAATATTTAGTGCACAATTTCAGCTCGATCAATTTTATACGCACTGAGTAAATTGGCTTAGAGCATTTCATGAAAAAGTGCAGTTTGTGTGGGAGGTGGTGGAAGGAATGGGAGGACTCAAAAACCTTCTCTACAGCAAATTTATATCATCATAAAAGTAATATATTCCAAATTCCAGATCAATTGCATTTATATTTTTTGAGCAAATCCGTTTATTGTGAAATTACGAAATTGTGTCATTTTGTATGGGAGGGGGTAGAAGGGGTACAGCTAATCACCTCATGTGTTTTGGTCTTACTAATAATTTTTAATAAATATTTCGTGCACAATTTCAGCTCGATAACTATTATACGCACTGAGTAAATTGGTTTAGAGCATTTCATGAAAAATTGCAGTTTGTATGGGAGGTGGTGGAAGGAGGGGGAAGACGCAAATTATTTTTATAGAGTAGATTGGAATCATCATAAAACTATTACATTCCAAATTTCAGATCAATGTCATTTGTACTTTTCGAGCAAATCCGTTTATTGTCAGATTGCGAAATTGTGTCATTTTGTATGGGAGGGGGTAGAAGGGGTGGAGCGATTTGACTCGTTCACGAACTTGATCTTACTTTTTTGTTAAAAACGACGTATACAAAATTTGAACTTTCTAGCTCAACGCGTTCTCAAGCTAGAGAGGACACGGACGGACAGACAAACAGACAGACGGACGGACGTACATCCGGTTTTGAGATTTTTGAAAGATTATATGAACTTCTGTATAATTCATTTTTTCTCCGAGCCTTATTTCTTAGCGTTACAAACTTTGTGGCAAACTTATAATACTCTCAGATTTCATCTAGAGTATAAAAATAACTGAAAACTTCTCTTGAAAAGAATTAAATTTTTCAATACAATTTCTCATACTGTATTTATTATTTTGTCCACTCTATAATTAGGATAATGAATCCAAATCGGAATATATTAAAAACCCTTAACAGGTAAGACGTTTTTTTTCCTACTAATATGTTCTACACATTTCAACGTATCGTTTCAATAGACTGGCTTAACTTACAAGGTATTGAAAGCTGAAAAAATAGATGTTTTCCAAAAAACGCAGGCGTGTATTTATTATTTTGACCACCAGTGTATTTATAAAAACAAAAACTTTTCAGAACAAACTTAAAACGGAATTTATAAAAACGTAAAAAAATCACTGGACAATGCTTGCTTACTTATAGACAAAATGTTCGAATAAATATAACATCATTTTTTTCAAGTATTCATTTATTTATTATACGTGTGCAGCTGCAATGCTATTATACATAGTTTTATCGCTAGTTTTGAACTGTAAAGTAGAAAAAATGTCATCGGGAAAAGAAATTTGCAGTGATGTGCGAAAATTGGTCGTTCAATACAGAAAAGACAATAAATATTTTTTTTTTTTTACAGAATGACCTGTGTTATAGGCAATTTCGGCCTTTATGTGCAATGCACAAACACAGTCATGGAAGGAAGGAATGGGATTG
This sequence comes from Chorisops tibialis, assembly GCA_963669355.1. Classification (NCBI taxonomy): domain Eukaryota; kingdom Metazoa; phylum Arthropoda; class Insecta; order Diptera; family Stratiomyidae; genus Chorisops; species Chorisops tibialis. The sequence goes on along the minus strand of OY770262.1, from coordinate 88,129,587 downwards.
GGAAGATTGGGGAAGGGGAGTGAGAACGACCGTAGCGAGTGGAGAAGAAGCTGGTATATTGCTCAGTTGTACTGGCTGCTTACTGACAAATATTTGCAGATGTTATGGGGGACTGAATGATAGAAAGCGAACAGAAACCATCTACTGAGTATCTAGGCCTTCTTGAAGTGGAACTGTTTCACTTTTACACCGTTTCCCCATTTTATTGCAAATAATTTGTTATCACCAGTAGCAACTGAAAAATTTGCGCTTAAAAAAATCGCGTCTGGAATGGGAATCGAACCCACGACCTATTGACTGAGAAGCAAGCACGCTGCCCACTATGCCACGGAAGCCTCGTATGATGAAATTATTGAAATTAAAACAAAGTTCAGTGCAAACAAAAATAAAAAAAACTTAGAAAACTCCGGATCTATTGAGAACAAGTCATGAACTACTTACTTCCTTACGATGGCGCTACAGCCCAAATCGGACTTTGGGCCTCCTGAATACTTTGCCTCCATCCATCTCGGTTTAGTGACCGCGTTCTCCAGTTAGAAAATCTTAGCAGTGATTCGCGTCAATCGAATCCTCCCAGCGCTTTCGAGGTTTTCCGACCGGTCTTTGTCCGTTGACTTTCCCTTTTAGTGTGCGTTTGGGAATTCTTCCGTCATCCATACGCTCCATATGACCAGCCCATTGTAACTTCTTAAATTTTATGAGGGTTGACACTTCTGGATTGTCAAGGATGGCATACAATTCCCTATTGTATCGTATTCTCCAAATCGAGTCTTCCCTCACAGGTCCGAGGATTCTTCTGAGGACCTTTCTTTCAAAGGCATTAAGTAGTTTTTCGGACGCCTGAGTTAAAGTCCACGTTTCGCTGCCATAGCATAGCACAGGTCTTATGATGGTTTTGTATAGCTTAAGTTTTGTTTTGCTGTGCACGTTCTTGTTTTTGATTATTGGAAGTACCGAATAATAAGTCTTGTTTGTCATCATTATCCTCCTTTTGATTTCGATGGGTTTGCTTCCATCCTTTGATAGGTTCGCCCCTAGGTATATGAAGTTGTCTACGTTTTCTAAGTTATAATCTCCTACTGTAATATTTTGTCTGGTTGGCGTCTTTTTCCTAGATTGCGTCATAATTTTTGTTTTGTTTTCATTAATACGTAGTCCAACTTCCCTTGCTACTGAGTCAAGGTTTCAAATACCTCCTTAGCATAGTTTTCCCTTGGTGTCAACGGGAAGTTTCCGAACAACATATTCGAGTGTCAAATTGAACAACTTTGGTGCGAGGCCGTCACCTTGCTTAAGGCCGTTGTCTGTTTTAAAACTTGAAGTCAGATCGTTTCCTGCTCTGACTCGTGACAAAGACTCGGTCATTGTCATTCTCATCTTGTAAGCCGAACCAGTTTCGGTGGGACTCCAAACTCTAACATGATTTTATACAGTTCGCGCCTGTCGATACTGTCATGTTCGAAGTCAACAAATATCTGGTGCACATCAATATTTTATTCCCAGCACTTTTCCCGCACCTGTTTAACTGAGAATATCTGGTCCGTGGTCGATCGTCCAGCTCTAAATCTACCTTGGTATTCACCAATTAGTGTGTCAGCATAGGGCTTAATTCTCTTTTCCAGAATTTTCGTCATGATTTTATAGGACGTACACAACAGAGATATTTCTCGGTAGTTTCCGCAGCAGAGTTTGTCACCTTTTTTATAAATTGGACATATGATGCTCTTGCGCCAATCTTCAGGAAGTGTTTCCTGCGTCCATATCTCCGTGACTAATTTATGTAGGAGATACGCTATGCAGGTGTCGCCGGTTTTCAGAAGCTCAGCTGGAATTTGATCAGTGCCCGGCGCTTTGTTCTTTGGGTGGTTCCTCAGGGCAGTTCTTACTTCTTCCAGTGTGGGAGGACTCAAAGCGGATCCTTCATCAGCTGTTACATCAGTTATACCTGCAATTGTGTCTGCTGCTACTGTTCGTGCGGGTGATGCGCTCGGATTAAGAAGGTGTTCAAAGTATTGCGTCCATCTTAATTTTATATCGTCCGCATTATTTAGAATGTTCCCTTCTGCATCTTTGCAGAGGGTCGTCTTCTGTTGGTATCTCCCTTTTATTCTTTTGACAAAGGAATACGCGGCTCTTGTGTTGTGTAATTTAAAGTGTTCATCCATGTTTTTAATTTCGTCATTATTGTACTTCCGTTTTTTTTGTTTGCATATTTTGTTTGCAAATCGTCTAAGATCATTATATTTGTCCCGTTTGGCTCGTGTCGGCCGTTCTGTTAATATTTTGTAAGCCTGGTTTTTTCGGTCTAAGGCATCTTGGCATTCGGTGTCGAACCAGTCATTTCTTTTGCGCCGGGGTTGTTGTCCTATCACCTCCTCTGCGACAGATGTAATACCATCTTTGATATTTTGCCACATTTCTTCTGTTGACATGCTGGCGTTGTTGTTCAGTATTGGCGCGAAGTGCCTCTCTAAGGCTAATACATACTTCGCGACTACTTTCTCATCCTTGAGTTTCCCTATGTCGAATTTAGGAACCGGTTGTGTTTTTGGGTGTTATCAGTTTGCGATTCGACATCGGAACTTGGTCTTTACTAAACAGTGATCTGTGTAGCGAATGGCACCGCGACATGTACGCACGTCGAGAATGCAGGAGGCCGTCCTTTTCTTTATTAGAACGTGGTCTATTTAATTGAATGTTCGTTCTCTTATGAATGTCACGATGCGGGTAGCATGTCGAGCTTACAATAAGATTTTTTCTGCTGCCAAAATCAGTCAGTCTCTGGCCGTTGTCATTACTAATATCATAGAGACTGTGCCTTCCAATTGTCCCTATGTAAGTTTCTTCTTCGCCCACTTTCGCGTTAAAGTCACCTAATACTATTTTAATATCATTCGACGGAAGGGAGTCGAATGTTGATTCTAGGGTGCTGTAAAAATCGTCTTTAACTTCGTCGTCTTTGTCTTCCGTTTGAGGCATGGACATTAATAGCCCAAACATTAAAGAATTTTGTCTTGATGCGGATTGCATACAATCGTTCATTGACGGGTTTAAAGTTGGTGACCTGGTGTTTAAACTTGTTGTCGACGACAATCGAAACTCAAAACTCCCAGCTTCCCGATGATTTCCCACTTTTGAAAATTGTGTGCGATCTAATGTCAGTAATCTCGCTACCTAACAATTTAGTTTCTTGGAGTGCAATTATGTTTATACTGTATTTGGCTGCCTGTTCCAGAAGCGCTCTCACTGCTCCTGCTCTGTACAGGGATCGCACGTTCCAAGATCCGAAGGAATAGTCCATTTTTCGTTTGCGTGGTCGTTGCCGTTGAATCAATCTAGTCCGAGGCGTTGCTTCAGGTTTCGAAATGGGTGTGGTTTCTCCGAGGATGAGTTGTTAACACATCGCCCAACCCCCAACTTGGAGGGCCATATTATAGTGCTACAATTTTTCTGTTTCATTAGCACTCGCGCCTATCATTTCAGCAAGTCAAGTCCAGATGGACAAGACCAGTACCCGGTGCCTACTACGTGGAGGTATGATGAGCACAATTGATGTGCATATAATAGTTACAACACTGGGTGCCGCCTTATGACGCCGATCAGATGCCTACCCTATCTATACACACCCAGCCACGAACTGGTCGGCCGAAAAAACTTTCGCGGAGAAACCTCAGCCTAATTTTGAAGGAAGTGGACAAAAATCCTAAAGCAAGTGCTCCAGATTTGGCGGAACAAATGATGCGATGAGTAAAAAGATTGTCCATCCAAGGACTATTACGCGAGCGTTGAATACAAATGGTTTTCGAAGCAGAACTCGGCGGAAAAAAAACATTGATATCAGCTAAAAACCGACTTCTGCGCCTAGAATTCGCAAAGGCTTATATTAACAAGGACATGGATTTTTGGGAGCGAATCCTTTTTACTGATGAGCCCGAATTCAATATTTTTGGATGTAATGGTCGCGCCAAAATTTGGAAGAAGAACAATACTGCCTAAGATCCCAAAAACTTGGTACCTACTATTAAGTCAAATCTTTCGCCAATATTCGCTACAGTGTAGACGTGGAGAGGTCGAGTTCTTGTGCACGGTGACGGATAGAGCTATTTGGGTCGTTCGACACTGTCCTTCACTGCGGCGATATTTTCGGTCGAACGTACGGGGCGAAATCATTTCGGTGTCTTAACATCTTGCACTTAGCCAGTCTCTTGGAATTTTTTGAGTAGGTTGCGCACACGCGTCTCAGAAAACATGATTACGATCAAAATTTGCTCGAACTTTGCGCATCGTAACTGCGCAAATTTTCGTAATAAAATTCAACAACTGTGTAGCGTTGCATGGTGGAGGCAATGTCATGGTTCGGGGAGCCATAGCAGCATCTGGGGTCGGAAGATTAGCATTTATTGAATGCGCTATGGATCGGTTTGTATGTAAAAGCCTGTTGGAACAACATTTAAAGTGGTTGGATTTTTCAACAAGACAACGATCCAAAGCACACAGCTCATATCGTCAAGGATTGGTTATTATATTACGCTCCCAGACAGCTTAGTCATTCTCCCTAAAGTTCGGATTTAAATCCGATAGAGCATGTATGGGAGCTCCTTGAGCGAAAAATTCGAAAGTGCTCTGTAAAAAACAAGAATTCGCTGAAGGATGTGCTCATAGCAGAATGGGAGAAAATAATGCCAGAAGAAACCGGTAATTTAGTCGCCCCGAAGCATAGTATACACATAGTAGGACAACTCAGCTAAAAATACGACCCGGCTCCGAAAATTGCCGAAAACACACTCGTGTTTCATCTCCGATACGTGTGCTTCCTCTCTCTCAAGCTTACAGTGAACATTTAATCTGATCTTTCCATTTCAAGAGCAAGCGAAAAATATCGAAAACATTGAGCGGAAAGAGAATCGTCGACCACCCGCCGATCATGACCCGCGCACCCGCCGTCCAAGTTGAATACGACGCGAGCAAAAGCTGTAAGAACGCCATGTACGAGAATGAGAGGTAAGAAGTGTCGCGGACTCGGCGAACACGTTTCACCAAAAGTAAAAACCTGAATTTGAAGAGGTAGCACGTGACAAACGTGTTAACCCGGGCAATTTACAGAGTGGTCCTACTCGGTGAATGTACTCTGCCCCGAAGACTGGAAGCAGTAATTGATGCTCGGGCCCTCTTGAGCACAAAGTACTGAAAAGATAATCATTTGAAAAACTGCTGTTATGTTTACCCGAACATTTTTACTTTATTATTTTAATAATAAAGTATTGTGATCGACTTGGAAAAAAAAAAATTTGCTACCCTGAAATTTTGTTTTTTCGCATTTCATGACTACATTAGCCTAAAAACGCAAAAAAAAAATCCGTCTGTCTGTACGCCGTACGCCGGTGTGTACGCTCAGCGCACATTAACTCCCAAACCCTCCAAGATAGAAAGTTCAGTTTTGGGGAGATTGTAGATAGTTTCGGATACCCATTTTGGAGGGTTCAGGGAGAGGCGGGGGGAGCGCTTAAACCGAAAAATACGAATTCAAATATCTCAACGATGGTAACAGCTAGGAAGTTAAAACTCAGCTTACATATAGAGGGGTTTGTGGGACAATTTTTAAAAATAATTTAATTTTTTTATCCATTGGGGTGCGAAAAGAGGGGGGGAAGGGGGCTAAGAACAAACTGTCAGCCGATTTTTTTTTTCAAATGATTATATCTCCGAAATTACTTACCATAAAAAATTGATATTTTGAGACCATTAAGGTGGCATATAGGTCTACTAGAATCAGTTTAGAGAAAAGCTAATTATTGTAGGGTGGAGGGTCAGGGGGGGTTCAAAGGAAAACACTTAAAAATCAATATCTCGGCTATTTATTAAACTAAGTAATTGAATCTTAGAACCTATATTAAGCTATTCTAGAGAAATACGAAAAAAATATAAGATTTGGACAAAATAGTAGTGGGGGGAAATGGGGAGCATTTCAAAAATGGTGCACTGTCCAAAATTTCAAACCGTTTTAGTTCAAAATTCAGTGCAGGTATCAAATTTAAATTTTGTCAAACTGTAGAGCTAAGTAGTTTTTAAATTTGGTAAAAATTTTACGTCGGGAGGTGTAAGGGGAGGGAGGTGGTAACCAAAAATGTCGAAAATTTTCAGTGATTTTTTAAGGGTTTCTGGTGAAAGATACAAAATTTAAATTTTTCATGTGGATACATCTATTTGTTGTACATACAGAAAAAATAATAAAAATTCCACAATTGTTATGCACCGACCCCCCTGATTTACCGTGCACAAGGTGTTTCATTTGCAATGAAAAAAACACATAAACTGAAAATTTTTGAATGAAATTTGAAGGTAGAAACTTGAAAATTTGCAAAATGCATTTAAAAAAAATCTTTAAAAGAAAATAAATATTAACTGGTCGAATACCTTGACAGCTTCTACCCCCTCCCATACAAAATTATTTTTTTTGACCATTTTTAAAAAATTAATTATCACCTAATTAGTAAAAGCTATCAATTTGAACTTTTACACAAAATCTTTGGAAAATAGTTGAAATAGAACTGCGTCAAAATTGTTGAGATCACACTTGCCGTTCTACCACCTTCCATACAAAAGTATGATTTCGACCAATTTCAATAAAACAACTGCTAGCCAACAAAGCTACGAACTTTAAACTTTGTACGAGCACCTTGAAAGAAAAAGGAAAGAAAATTGCTTCACAAATTTTGCGATTCCCCTACCCGTTCTACCACCTCCCATACAAATGTTTGGTTTCGTGAATGTTAAATACACCGAATCCTATAAAAATTCTATGCAACTTCGTCTATGAAACTGACATTATATACAGAGAATATTGGACGTGATTCAAGCAATCAATTAAAAAACTATTAACATCCACCCACCCTTACTATCACCCCTCCCCTCATAAAAACTCAAACTTGCATAAATAAACGAACGAAATATTGATTATATGTACTTGAGCTTTTGAACGTTTCCGCAAAGTGTTAAATTGACAATTGCCCTGCTCAGGAACCCCCTTTCACTTAGTCTTCCCTACCCACTCTAACCTGCATATTGACTTTCCACACATCCGCAACTTGTCCCAAGAATAATAAAGTTTCGCCCGACTTGTTGGCAGTTTATTTCTATAAGTAAGCAAAATTAATCGATTCTAATCAGACGGTAAGGAATGTTATTGGCATCGATCCCATGAGAGTATTCAAAGGCATCAAGTTGAACAAACAGTAAAGCACGGCTGTGGATATATAATGGCGTGGGGCTGCTTTACATGATGGAACCTTGGTCCTTTGGTTAAAATCGACGGTATCATGAAAAAGGAAGACTACCTTAGCCTTTTGCGTAGTAATTTACCCGACGTCGTTGATGAATGCGTTTATCCAGTGGACGAGATAGTGTTCCAACAGGATGGAGATCCCAAGCACACTGCAATTATCGTGAAAAAATGGCTTGCTGAGCAACAGTTTTAAACTATGCAGTGGCCTGCACAAAGTCTAGATTTGAATCCAATCGAAAATTTATGGTCGATTGTAAAAAAAAATGCTTTCGCGTCACGAACGTGCTCCAACTAACATGGCAGAACTCTGGGAAAGAGTAAAGAGTGAATGGACCAAAACAATACAAAATTTGGTAAAAAGTATGCCAAAACGAATTGAAAGGGTCGTACCCAACAAAGGACTTTGGACGAAGTACTGATTTGTCAAACAATTAAAATGGACAAAACTGGATAAATGATGTTACAAGGAATTTTGAATTACATTACGTTACATGAATTTTTATTTATTTTTTTATTAATTTAAGAGAAATGTTTTAAGTATTTGATGCAAAAAGAATTTCTTAATTAACTATAATAAAAAAGAGTTACATCAATTTTACGAAGAATTTTAATTTATGTATCCGCTTTTGTCCGCCACTGTATATCATTAATTAAAACTACTCAACACTGAACCCCAATTATTCGATAGTTTTCAATAGCCCTTAAATAGCAACAAATTGAATGAATTTCATGGATACAGCTTAAATGTAAACGTCTCGAAAGCCATTAGCGCAGATGAATATTTAGTACAAAATGTGATCATTGTGCTAGCCGCACCGATGAATCAATTTCAATCATCGTTACTATTACTCCTCTACTTTCATGCATGTATCAATTTCAATTAAACTCTCTGACGAACTCGAAACACAATCGTGCCAGTATATAAATAAATGAATGACTGAGAAAGTTTGGTCGTTATTTACTTTAACCACAACGCACTAGACAAGACGAAGACATTATAAATATTTTCTAAAGTTGTGACTTTGAAAATTCTTTTCTCTGGAGAAAAAAAGAAAAACAATAAATAAACCTTACACAGTTTGAAACAAAAATATAAAATCGATTTCAAATTATTTTGTATTTCCCTAGTGTTTTTAATCCCACATACAATCTTACTAGGTTGTCAGACGTCAGCGATTTTGTAAACATTTTTGCTTTTGGGTGCATAACAATAGGAAAATCGTGAGTGCTTTTAATTTTAGCTACTTTATAGTCTTTAATGAAGTAAAATTGAAACGAAATCAACTTCTATCAGTTCGATATGATGGCTGTTTCTCAAAATTATAGCAAAGTAGTATTGTAGTGTTTACAACAAGTTACATGAAGTAATGTTTTATTTGTTTACGTATAAATAGCAGAGTGTTTGAGTAGGGTTATTGCAGTTGAATGGTATTCAAACATCTTCTGGTCTAGAACTAGGTCAAACATATTTGTCATTCAATTTTATTTTAGGTTTAAGGGTATTATACACCGTTCTACATGTCTGCAGACAAGTGTCAAATTTAGTTATATGCTGTGATGCCTGTCTGCAGCCACATACATTTGGGCCGCAGATTACATTCGATATTTTAACCAAACACGATAGATCTTGGTGATGAAAACAGCTGGTATGCGGCTCTACCTGGCCTGAGTCCAAGCTATATATATATATATTAACGAGCGATTTGATCGTTAGCGAGTCATTAACGATTCATCAAGCGGACTAAATGGACATTCGTTAATGAATTACTTTTAACGATTCATTAATGAATTGTAAAACGCTTACAAGAAACGAGTATATAAGCAAGTATATAATCGAAGATTGCAATTGCTTGTTTCTGTTATTTATGCTTTGAACATTTCACGCATAAACGAAATGTGCGATATGCCAATAGACATAGCTATGTCGACATCATTTTCGGACTCGCATATCGCACGTGTGACGTGAACTCTGCAGAGTTTGGTTTATATAATTTTATTTTACCCTCCTGCTCGGTTTTCAAACGTTTAGATTATTCATCATGTTATTTATTTTTCAAGCATATTGCAGCTCGTTCACTCGATCGTTTATCGATCATAAATTTATGCGCGCTCGTTAAAATGTTTGCTGGGAATTGCTTCCTGTTCTGTTTCTGTTGTGTATGACTTTGAACATTTCACGAACACACCCACTCACAAGTACACGCATAATTCTCTGCAAACTTTAGGTTTTTCATCGTTTGCGTTTACAATATTTTGATATATCGGCACGGAATAATGTTTGGCTCTGATAATGCGCATGGTGAAATGAAAGCTGCTTGTACATAACAAGATCAACGTTGTGCGACCCTTTTTGCTTGATTTGCTTAAGATCATGACGCATTTTTTTTTTTTTTTGTATCATTTCATGCTCGTTTTAAGATCATTATTTGCGAGCGCTCGTTAAATTGTTTGCTGGGTATGAACCGTGAGTACTCAGTCATGCATGGTTGTGCTGAAGAACGGAAGTAAAATAATAGAGAAAGGATTTTGAAAGATCAAAAATACAAAGCTGAAGTTGACAACAATTGAATGTCTCTACGTTAGTGTTGCCAACACAAAAAATATAACAGAATTATGATTGGGCGTAAAGCCGGTAAGGCAAACACAATATACTTCCAGATCTCATCTAGAGTATACAAATTAATATTAATTCAATTTGAATGCAAGTAATAAAGCTATCATCTAACAATAGCTACTGCATTGGACACTAGAGGCGTTTTACCATAGTTTGACAAAGATGAAGCCCTATATTTGGAGCGAAATTTAAAAAAGTGTTTGTCTTTTCTTTTTTTTTGCTACGTTCTTACCAGAACTGTGTGCGATGTATATATACTTAACTAAAAAGTCATAAACAACAATTTTTTAGGAATAATTTATCGTAAGGTGGATGAAATTTGCAAAAGGAAACCACTAAACTCACCACTCCACGACTGGTGAACTAAAGATGATGAATTCGCAGGTGTTGATTGTGACATATCTGCCAGACTCTTCTTCTTGCATGGACTGGCTACCTCCCACTTGGTGTCCAGTAAGCGTATTCCATCTCCTCCCAATGTGCATAATTTGTCGAATGGTGGTGCTCGTATATTCGCGTTTTTTGTTGTGATCTCCAAGTTTATCCACATTAAGCTTGCGCTTTACCTGAAAAATGTGTGGCCTTTAGACAGCTGCTGTGCACAATCTAAAGAAGGCAGCCATCAAGTGGCGATTGCTTCCTACGCCAGCTCCTACATCTTTTGGCGACTTATGACCAAATAATTTGGTTTAGAGTAACACCATCAAGGGAAATCGGAAATGTTATACCATGTGGTTACCCCTATGTGTGAAAATTCACCGTTTTCGGCTGTCTTAATCCAAGGATCAGCAGCTTCCCCATGACTTGTCTTAGTCCATTATTGTCAGAGCCAACGTGGGCATTCATATTTCCAGAGATAATATTATCATCTCTTGGAATACGCTCGAAGGTGGCACTCACTTGGCCATAAAACACCTCCTTATTACCAGATGTTACGGCATTAATTAGTAAGAATTGTAACGTTCCTGTCCTTGGTCCTGACGACGATAATCCTATCCGAAATTGATTCCCAATTAATGAGACTATTTCTCGGTCTCGGTGTAAGGACAACCGCTACAAAATGTTTGGCTTCTCATTCAGAATCAGCGTACAGAATGGTGTTTCAGCACGAGATTCGTTCTTATTCTGATCCTGTCCACATGTCCTTGCTCAAGTTCAAGTGCTCCATTTCACGGTCACCCTTTCACCGTCATTCAATGTTCGAACGATCGAGAGGCCAATCATCCGTTTTCGAATGCCAATAGTCGTTACCGTAGAATCCGTATCGGCTGCATCTGTTTTTCGTATCAGTTAGTCAAGGGTGATAAGCTCATAGTCCAGAGAGTGTCCGTCTACCATTTTTGGGGTAAGCTGAACTGGCTGTTGCAACGCATACAGCACCGTTAAATTTTGCAGAAGAGTCAGGGTCTTGCAACACAGCGGAAATAAATATATTTTTGAGATTATTACCTAACGGATGAATCCACGATCCTATTCAAAGGCAAGTTTTGCGGCCAATGAACCTAAGCCTGGGTTCAGCCTAGTGAGTAGCGTGTTGGTCTACAACGCGAAGGTCGGGAGTTCGAATCCCAGTCGACGTATAATTCCCGCTTACTGTTTACATTAGAATATCTGGGCCACCTGAATTTGCGAAAATAGAAATATCGTAGATAGAGGGTTGTGCGAAGATCTAACAACTCTTCCAGAAAAAGAAATACATGTTAAGTAGCCTGATAGTTAGCAAGCCAAAGCCCGATTCGGGCTGTAGTGCCATTGATGAAGAGCTAACCTGCTAAGCGCGGATTTAAGCTTCAGGTTTGCCCAAATGATAATGTATAAATCGACCAATTTCAAATATATACTGCCAAAATAGGCAACACAGCAGAGAATAATTTGGCTAGTGGCGTGGTAACTGACCTTACACGGTCACTGGTAAATAACCATTTTCATTACTTCGATAACTACTTCACTTGTTTGCCACTTTTGCGAAAATGGAAGGGTGAAGAAAATCTCCTATGCGGAACTTTATGGAAAGGATGACAAGGATCACATACACTCGGCAGAAAAAGTCTGCGTACACACTCAACACATCCAACATATCTATAAAAAACATCGTTTTAAGTAATTTATTTCATAATAATTTTTTTTTCTTTTGTTTTAAAAACATAAAACAAAACAAAAATGATGATTAATGTACTCCATAAAAATATTAAAATTTAAAAACGAAAACAAATCCTGAATTGCAACAATAAAAAGTCTGCTTACAAATATTTCTTTTCAAAATAAAACAATTGTTTTTCCTCGTTAATAGCTTGTGAGATATCCTCGTCTCTTTATTACTTCCCACAACCGTTTTTGCATGGAATCTACCAGCTTCTTATGAAATCTGGGGTTATTGAATTCCACTCCTGGATCAGGACTTTCTTGAGCATTACATTCGACGTTATTGTGTGCGGTCGAATCCTTGGTTCCAAGTGATGCCGCAAATGCTCTATTGGATTAAGGTCAGGAGATTGGGGCGGTGTGACTTGCGGTACTTTGCTTTCATGACCTTTGCCATATCAGCTGCAGTTAATCTAGGATAAGCCTTCATCGTTCGGAGCAAACTCCGAGTTTGCTGAGGGCTCAACTTTGAAGGACGGCCAGATCTGGGTTTTGAAACCAAAAATCCTGTGTTTTTGAAGTTGTTTACGACTCGTTGGACAGATGAATAACTTCTGCTGTCTATTGCACGTATTTCACGATATGACGTACCTTTTTTCCACAAATCCACGATAATTTTCCTTTCCCCAAATTCAATTTCCTTTCCTTTATTAGACATCTCTTACTTAACTTTTTTAGCAATCATTTTTAACGCAAACCTTAGATAAAAACACGTTTATCAACTTTCCTACACAAACTTTATTGTTATTAATGATTTAACTGCAACTCAGAGACTTTGACTTCCCTTTATACGCTTTAAACCTGGAATTTCGGACTATTTTTCGTTTCCGGATTTTACCGTTGTTTTAGAGTACAGTAATTCTTATTTTTGTTTTGTTTTATGTTCATAATGAAGTAATAAAAAATAAAAAAAATAAATATTTCGGAATAAAATGTTAGAAACGATGTTTTTTATAGATATGTCGGATGTGTTGGGAATGTACGCAAACTTTTTCTGCCGAGTGTATGAAACAATTATATTTACAAAAGTAGATTCACAAGCGGGTTGTAATCATTACAAGTAACTTCCATGATCATTCTTTAACTAGAACGGTCCAAAGCAGAAACAAGAAGGAGCATTTAAAATGCTCTTTGGTGTATCCAAGTTAGCAAAAAAAATTCGGTCAACATGTTTCATTGCTAGTAACTGTAACTGAAAGGTCAACCCATCATCAAAGATTAAAACTTCGGACACGCTTAAAAAAAACTCTATAGATTAACAAGAATCAAATCGAAGAAACAGCTCAGAAACAATAATCTTCGAGTATACAAACCTATGCTCTTCTTAGGTGCGAGATCCCTCTTTTAAAAGAAAGTCAAGTCGGTATAGGGTATGTGAAAGATGGGGTTACAAGGGAGTTTCAGGAGGGAAGATTCTAAATTGTCGGTAGACGTTGCTCTTGAAATACTGGATGCTGTAAGTTTCTGGGAACACGTCAAACGGCAATACATTCCATAGTCTTGATGTTCGAGTGATGAAGGACTGCCTATTTTTCACTGTACACGATAGTAAAGGCTTAACAATATACTTGTTTGGTGAATGTTTTCACAGTGCATTTCGAATTGAAAGAAAAGATTTCCGGATTCTACACTGTTACGCTTTATTATTCGTGACGTTTCGGTCTCTGCTGAGTTTGATAAAGGTCTCAGCAGAGACCGAAACGTCACGAACAATAAAGCGTAACAGTGTAGAATCCGAAAATCTTTTCTTTCAGTGTACCCGTGTTCTCCAATTGAGATTTTTGTTGAGTTTTATGCCGAGTAATATAAATTCTTCTGAAGAGTACAATTATATGCTACCAAAGGCTACATTCGAGGATCGCGCCGGAACATTCGAATTTGTGAATCCACGAGTTCCAACGTTCGGTCAAATAGATCGATTAACGATCATGGATAAGATGGTTATCCTCAAGGTAACTGACTAGTTTGCGATTGACAGCTGTTTCCATCACTTTCGACAGCACTGAAGTGAAAGCTATAGGGCGGTAGTTCGAGGGAATCGCTTTGTTTCCTTAGGGATTGGCTGGACATTGCCCTGAAGAGAATGACAGGTAAAATAGATTGCGAGGGGATTTAGCCAGGGAGGAAAAACGTTTCTTAAGGGTATTGGGGTGATGCCATTAGGACCAGTAGATTTGTTAATTTTGAGCTCCTTCAGATGAGACGCGTTCGAAAGTGAAATGCGATATGGAAAAACAAGAATGGGGTAGTTTTGGAGAATACTGATTTGTATCAAGTCTTTTCTGTTAAACAATTTTCAACATTTTGCATCCAATTTTCTCTTATGAATTTCATGTTAATTACTTTTTTAAAAAAAATTCTTTTCTTTTTTTAGTACGTGGTGCACGGCCTGGTAAAAATGTGCAACTATCGGAAAGCGAAATTCGTGGATTATGTTTAAAATCACGAGAAATCTTTCTCTCACAGCCGATTCTTCTCGAATTGGAAGCCCCACTTAAAATTTGTGGTAAGTGTAATTTTCGTCACATATTCATGTATTAGTAAATTTTTTTTTCGTTATAGATAGAGTTAAGAAACTCATGCTTTTTTTCTTTCAAAAAGGCGATTGATTAATCATTGCCTTGTGGTGTGCTCGATAATTGGCTTTTATTAAATGATGGTTTCTATAATCCTCGGCTTTTTTTCGTTGCAATATTACTCGCAATTTCGTTTTCATGATTTCTGAAATTGGCCTTCGATCCAATCACGAAAAATATTATAATTGCAAAGTCGGAAAAGAAACTCCGATAAAACGTCGGTACGTTATCTCGGAAAGGTCAAAACCTTTTCGAATATTCATCAAAGTTATTGGGATTAGTTGATACTTATTTTCAAATACAAATTATTATATTCATACTGTTTCATAAAAGAGGAATTAAATTTTGCGAATCATTTCCAACAACACAAGTGCGAATTTGGATCAATTGTATAGTTTTGTTGTTGCCTTAAAAATAAGAAATCGAAAAACAACCGGTGTTTAAAGAATTCTTCTGAGCTTCAGGTTCTAATTGTAGCGGGTCAATTGTATTTTTAATACGCGTGTTTCTTTGTCGAAAAAGTTTTTCATGGTGTTATCTAACAAGTTGGCATGATGTCTTAATTTTTTGAGGCACTAATGTGTTGTTTTTTGGTTGTTATTTTAGTTTAGTTTCTCATTTGTTTAGGTGATCGTTCAAAACCACACCATTGAATTAAAAACTGGATTTATTTTTGTAATTGAAATTAAGTCTAAAGTAACGGAGCATATTCATACACTCCTTGTAACTTAATTTGGAAGTTGTTTCTTAAAAAAAAACACCATTCACGAAACTGTGTTGAAGCATTTATTTCTGCACAAATTTGGCACCATGGTGATCACAAAATGAAGTAAAATGATCGCGTAAAAGATCGACTACGAACTCTTTGATAAATACCTGTTTGAATAACACTACAACGTGCTAATTTCAAAATAAATTAACTGTATGGGAAATGTCATTGGCATTTTACGTTTGGTTTTTTTTTTTTTAATAAAGCTTATGTGTTGAAATCGTTGTAAATTATCGGTATTTGAAAGAATTCCATTAATGGTGTGTAGATTACGATTATGCAATAACGAAATTTCGCTGCTGGTTTAACGCTGTTTTATTTTAAAAGATAGAAAATGTTGCAACATTACCGATAGCAACACAATTGATAATTGTACATATAGGTATTGCTATCTGTTTTAACCGTATGCAACAATTTTATTTTGCCCTTCGGTGTATCTTGTCTCAGACGGTCAACTAATTTACACAAGAAAAGTTTAACGAACGGTATCATCGAATTACCCTTGGCATAATTAATTCTTGGCGCATTTCGTACACATTAATTTGAACTGTACGTTTAGTCTTGCTGTTGCTTTTATCTCGTGCATAAATTAATCTCATTATTATTATTATTGTATGCGTTGCTACAAATTACGTTTGTCAATAAAATGAAGAGCCGAGTATGAAGCAGAAATTTACCGTAGTCATAATGGACCAAGTCAATATTTAAATATTGTCTCATGTGATTCTCACAAGTCATGTTTGCATTTCGTCTCGGAATGTTGAAGTTATAAACTAGTTTTATCCGGACTTGAACTTATTTATGATTGATTCGTTATCTATCGAATGATGAGAATTTTCGAAATCATCTTTTTGGTTCGAGTATCTCAAGTCAATAGTTCTATAGATTTTTCGTCAACCTTTATTTAGGTTTTCACAAAAACTTATCTGAAATTTTGTATGATTCTAAATTATTAGCACCTATGGGAGAATAGGACAGAAACAGCTCCTTTTCACAAGGAAAATGGCCTTCGTTGAGGATTATAATGCAGAGCTTGTAGGCAAGTGTTTTGTTCTGGCTTTCTAAAGTGGGTAATTGATCTAAAATCATAAAAAAATCGATGTTTCTTCACTTATTTCTGCACAGAACTGTGCTATCCGCAAAGCTCTATCGATTAGTAACGAGTTTGAAGATAACCCGGTTCACAGCACCTTCTCGAAATAAACAAACCAATTAACTTTTAATTTTTACTTGTTGTTCTGCACCTCAGTTTGGACGGTATGACGTCTAACAAACCAATCAAAACCGCTTATTTGGGAAATTATCGAAAATGATAAAAATTGAACCCAGTCAGAATGGCGAGTCTGTGAACTCGGTGCATTGTTTAAGCTCTAATCGATGGTAAACAAAAACAATGAGCTAATCACCAACCGATACTGCAATTTTTTTCTAAGGAAAAAAAAACTCAAACCTGCTCACTTCAAACAAAAGTTCACAATGAATTTAAATTTTTTTTTGTTAATTCTCATATTCGTTGTTTGATAGATGACACTAAACGATGATATACAGAGTTAATGTCAATGACGCCATCTGTCTTATTAAACAAAAAACAAACAAAAGAACTGAAATATAATTTACAAAACAACAATTGGTAAATTTTTTCCATCTATTCTTATTAATATCAAAAACAAATACAATTTCTCAAATAAACCTGTGCTACTAGCGATTTCGTCTGTTCCAAACAATGGATGAATAATACATTCGAGGTCTTTTTTTTTCTTCCTATCCATCTTCTAAACAAATCAATAAACCAAAGCCCGAAAAATGTGACCTTTCGTATGACCTAGGATTTGTACTACACGAGTGCAGAGACTTCAATTTAATTGAACTATCAAACATGAACATTACTACATACAATAAAAATTCTTCTTGACCTTGGCAAGTAGAAAATCGAAAAAAATGGGATCCATCTGGACATTGGACTGGCTAAATAAGAAGTCACGAGCCAACAACATGAAGCCAATCGATAAAATAAATTTTCGGTGAGGAAGTCAAAGTTATAGTTAGCAATCTCAACATTTTCTCTATACACGCAATGTATAAGCGAGTCGCATGCAAATAAGCTACTTAACATTTCGATTTCATCCAATTATTATTATTCAGGCATTGGGCGTTCATGCGATGTACGGAAACCGTTTTGAGTAGTATACCGCTCTTATTCATAATATTTAATTATCATTAAGCTATATCTGAATTGAATATTCGAGTATTTCCCTCATGTTCTCCATACCTTAGCTTTGTCAACAATGTTAAGGTCGGCCATGCTATGAAAAAAAAGACAAGCTATCGATTTTGCTTTGGTTTTTTTTTTCTAACTTCTTTTCTCCATCTCAGCAAGTTCTACTTGAGAAATTGTATGTGTGTTTTTTTTTTTGTATTATCCGATAGTATGACTCACCCAGCAAACTTATGTCTGACAATGATAATTTTTTTGAACCCTTGGCAATGATTTTTTTTTTTTTATTGATTTTACATAAGGAAATATTCACTCTAATCACGTTTCTTATCGAAAATATCAGAAAAGTGGAGATGTTTAACCAACTGAAAAAAGTACATGCAGCTCCTGACTTCACGGAAAGTAATCGGAGAAGAGCTGCTTCTGGTTATTCACTTCCCAGGGAGTGGAAACTCTGACGCAACTGAATTGCTTTAACTATAACCGGGGTATAGATAGTGATAATGTAGCCGCTCCTCGCATAGTGGATGAAATTGTAACCAAACAAATCAATATGGGCAATAAAAATCTCCAAGCGTTTTATGTCGGCGGGACCAGATGGAAAATTTCCTGCGATGCTACAACAAAGCCTCATAGCATCGCTGTAAGGCTGCTTAACCTTTTCAAGGCCTGTCTTCTTCTAAGATATGTGCCTTCGAAGTGGAAAGAGATGTTCATACCGTAGGCAAACAAAAGTACTCATACACAGCCGGAAGACTACAGGCCAATAAGTCTGAAATTTCTCTTTCTAAAAACCTTTGAATGATTGATAAATATTCACATTAGATCCACCGTACATCGCCGACCTCAATCCTTCCCAACATGCTTACATGAAACGACGGTCTGTGGAAACGGACCTGCACATGTTAATATCAAAAATTAAAAAATGGAACTCAAGGAGTACGCTTTGAGTACTTTTGTGAACTAATGGCATGTTGATCGCTCACGGTGTAAATTCAATGCTCACTGAATGGATTCATAATATGATGATGGTAGTGATGTCAAGTTTCGTTACTTTTCGGTACCAGTAACTATTCGTTACTTTAAGAAAAGTAATCGTTACATTTTATTCGTTACTAGGTACTCGTTTATTTGAAATGACAGCCATATCATATTGCAGGGATGGGTAATCCAGTTTTGCAAGTCATAAATTCGATTAAAAGAAATCGCATTTAGTTCCTATGTAGTAAATATATGCAACAAGAAAGCTCTTGATGTCAACACAATGATGCCAAGTCCGATTTCATAATTATCCCTTAAACACTAACGTATTTACTGTCACTGTCCTCAATTACTAGTCTGACTTCTTAATTCATTTCATCATCATCGTCATAGTCATAATAAAATGATCTGTTTCACATGACTGACAGATGACGTTATGGTACGACTACTGCGTTATCGATAAGTCGTTTGCAGAATTCAAGCACATGTCAAACGCGATAACACCATTTTTTTTTCTCCGCAGGGAACTCGAAAATTGAATTGAACGTGCTCGCTCTCGTTTTGAATAACAAGGAAGCAGGTAGATTGGCAAGGTGTATGCGAATTGTACTCTATACATGTATCTATAGTCATAAATGCAATTCAATTGTAGAAGGAAATAACTTTTATTAAATCCCTTCTGTGACGTAACGAAAAAAGCAACTAAACGTCATTTTCGGTATAGGTACAATTTTTTGTTTGTGGAACGAAATTTTTTGACAGTTCATTTACTTTTTCGGGTGCTCATTTCGTTACTTAAGTAATGAATATAAATCTGCGTTGGTACTCATTATTTCGGATTTTGGTCAGTAACGAGTCCTCTAACGAATAGTTACTTTTTTCACATCACAGTTCGCGGGCAGAAAAATTACTGCCGCAATAGGAAACGACTCTAGGACAAAACAATTGAATAGAGGAACACCACAAAGAGGGGTTTTGTGACCTTTATTTTGGTTGTTAGTTGTGAATGGTATCCTCTCGCAGCCAAACGCTGCTGACTTAGTTATTTAAATAAGTGTACCCTATAACTTTAGGCGAATTGTTGCAAAGTGCATTAAATCTTTTTGCCAGTTGGTTTAATTCGTGTAGATTGAGAGTCAACCCCGACAGGACTAGACTTATACTCTTAAGACGAATTATAGCAAGTTTCAATCTGCCATCCTATGGGGGTGTTGTTCTAAGCCTTCCAGATACTTATCTGGTCGACTGACGACTGAATGTCGAGGAAAGAAGTAAGAAAGCAAATGCCTTCTCTGTATGTAAAAAAAGCAAAAAATGGGGACTGAAACCCGCTATTTATATCCGCGATGATGTCGCTTTTCAGTTAGTTCCGAGTTGCGGTCTAATCCAGGATTCAACTTCAACTGGATAAAAATAAATGTTCAAAAGCACATCCTTTATTTCTTCTGTGTTTACAGAAGTCCGGCAATGAGTTCAGCAAATACCACCATAGAACTTGGTAAGCTATCAACTGCTATTCATGCTATATATTTCAATGTTTATAACACTACCTGGCTTAAACATTCTACGCACACGGATCAGTCGGGTCTTGACGCTGAGCTCTTCGCATCTATCAACGGTTTAGTACAGCTGGTGCCGGTAGACAACACGACTCGTCTACCTGACATAGCAGGCCAGTCTTCAAATTTGCTTAACCTCTTTTTAACCACCCACCCACAGAAGTATGAGGTCTCATTATTGGCTCCAGTTGGTACATCTGACCATTTTATGATTCGGGCACAGTTTCCTATCACAGCGGAAAATCCACCGACTACAAAGACAACACGTAGAATGGTATGGCGCAATAAGAAAGCCAATCGGGAGGATCGTAATTCATTCTACCGCGGCTTTGATTGGAGGCTGTGCTTTGAGCCCGGAAACTGACGCCATCTCTCAACTTGTAACCGAGACAATCATAAAAGGCATGAGGCTTTTTATTCCATGCAATCTCAAAAGGATCAGACCTGCTAATAATTCATGGTTCAACAATGAGTGCCTCGAAGCAATTAGAGCCAAAAAGCAATATTTTCTTACCTTTCACAACAATTCGACGGTAGAAACCAGAGACTCATTAAAAGTGACATGAAACGCCTGCAATCAAATTTTAAAGCGAACTAAATTCGAACATGATCGGAAACGTCGACTTAAGATCGTTGAGAATCCCAAAAACTCAAGATCTTTCTAGTCATTTGTGAAATCGGCCAATAACAATTTCATCACATCTTTTGTCGATGGTGACTGAACCGTTGTTAATCCTGTTGAAAAGGCAAACCTTTTGGCAGTAAACTTCGCTAAAAACTCGAAGCTTCCATAGTCGAAATAAAGTCCGCTGTACTTACCGAGCGCGGGCTTTTCGCTGCCACCACTTCGTTTTCGAACTAGAGTTATTTCCAGGATCCTGCAGGAGCTCAATATTCACAAGTCTACTGGGTCAAATGGCATCCCCCCTATAGTCCTTAAAAACTGCGCTTCCTCTCTAGCTAAACATTTTCGTAATCTCTATCATCTTTCATACTCTTCAGGTCACGAATGTTCGGCCAATTCCAAAGAAAGGAAGCAAAGCGAACCCTGCTATTTGTCGCCTTAAAGCCATTACCTCAGTGCTTTAAAAGTAATAGAAACTGCTGTCAATCGCAAGATAGTCAACTATTTTGTGGATAAAAATCTCATTCATGATCGCCAATATGGATTTCGCGCGAGTCATGCTACAGGCGATCTCTTAGTCTATTTTACCGAGCTTTGGGATTCCTGCATCCACAAATTTGAGGCAGGTAAAGTTTTTGCTCTTGACATCGCCAAAGTGTTTGACAGAGTTTGGCACAAATGTCTCTTAGCCAAGCTAAAGGCCTTTGGTTTTAACACTTCATTTCTTCAATGGACTGAGAGTTTCCTCTCCGAGCGCTCTATTCAAGTCGTACTAGACGGAATTACTCCCACACCCGTCTGCATTGATTCCGGCCTCCCGCAGGGCTTAGTTTTATCCCCATTCTTTTTTTAGTCTTCACAAATGACCTTCTGTCGTCCACTCTCAATCCTTTTTCACTGTTTCGCAGATGACTGCACTCTAGATAACATCTACCAATTTGACTCTCCTGCGGAGGCTCGTCCGACATCGATGGCCTCATGTCGTAATGAGTCGATACAATCACTGAACTCTGATATTTAATCCTGGAATGGGGTGTAAGATTTAACAATTGCCATAATTGGAGTCAACACATTTACGAAGTCGCTCTTGATGCTTCGAGATGTCTAGGTATTTTGCGGAAGCGTAAGAAATATTTTTCTGCCTTCGAACTAGCTACCACCTATAAGGCTTACATCCGCATACGTCTGAGTATAAATCGCAAGTTTGGGCTGGGGCCACAAAATCACACCTAGCTTTGCTCGACCGTATTCAAAAACATGCATTCCGATTAATTTGAGATATTGGCCCTCGAGCATCTCGAAATATCGAAGCACTCTGCATTTACTATAGATATTTCTATAGTAATTGCAGCAAGGAAATAAAAGACCTAATACCCCCTCTACTTAATGCCACCCGAAATACTCACCAAGCTGCTCGCTCACACGAGTGAAGCACTTGCCGTGGAGAACAGTGAAATTTAGACAGTCCTGTGAATTTCATTACCAGGCAATCTCTTTCCAACAGGATACAACCTCCAACAATTTAAGAACAACGTTCACCGTCACTACTAAATCTTTCCTCCTGTGCTTCCCTACTAATTTTGCTATATTCACTTGTTTCCTCGTATCCATGTCGACTTATAACTGTGCATCGCACATTAAAGGTGACCCCCTAAGTTATTTTCGATGACCGTAAAAAAATATGGTAAGGTGTATGTATGTCAGTATTATACTACCAATCGTTACATACGGTGCGCTGCTATGTAGGATAGTACCGAACTGAAATATTTTTTATCAAAATCGAGTCACATTCAGAGTATTGCCTGCATAGAAATATCGAATGCAATGAGTACAACGCCCACAGTCGGATTGAACGCCAATTTGGGTGTTCTTCCCTTGAATGTTTTAATTCTGGAGAAAGCAGGCACTACGGCTGTGAGACTTGAAATTATTGGCCGCATGGTTTCGGACTAAGTGAAAAAATCTCATGCCACCGTCTTGGAGCGTATAGAAAAGAGAATCTTCTTTTCCAAGCTATAGTAATGATACAATGCTATCAAAGATGCACTTTATGAAGCACTATTAAGTCACTCCACCTGACAAACAGTAATGTGTCAATTCATTGCATAATGTCATGCAGAATGGCAAGATTGTAATATTTACTGATGATTCGAAGTGAAAGAGGGAGTAGATTATAGCATCTTTTCTGCAAATCTTCAGGCATCAACCAGAATATACCACGGTCTTTCAATCAGAGGTAATTCCTATTGCAAAATGGGCTGGACTGAACTTACATGCAGGAGTAAATGGTAAGCGAGTTAGTTTTTAGCTAGAGTATAGCCTAGTAGGTAGCGTGTTGGTCTACAATACGAAGGTCGTGAGTTCAATTCCCGGTCGACGCATAATTCCAGCACACTGCCTGCTTGGGTATACTTTGGTCACCTCAATCTACGAAAATGAAAAATTCGAAGATAGAGGGTTGTGCGCAGGTCTAACAACCCTTCCACAATAAATAATGAAAAATGTTAAGGAACCTGAAAGACAGAAGGCCAAGGCCCGATTTGGGCTGTAAATCCATTGTAGAAGAAGTAGGGTTAGTTTTTACTCGGACAGCCATGCTGCACTGTAGGCACTTTCCGCTTATAGCTGCAATTCTAGACTCTTGAACTATTGTATGGACATGTTGTAAGAATTGGGGAAAACCTGTATTATGCAATTTTGTTTTATGCTTCGGGTTATCGAGATATACCTGGAAACGAAATGGCGTATAGGCTGGTCAGAAACGGATCTGCCACTGCTAACGTTGAGGAAACGAACAATGTCGGCGTTGCCTTGAGTGTCATTAAGACAATCTATGCCAAAAAAGTGTGGGAAAACATCACGAATATACTATGGGGTGGGTTTGATAAAGGGTAATCAATAAAAATATTGAGACTCGACCGAAAATCCGTACGGACTCTAGTACGTATAGTCACGGGCCACTGTCTTCTTAGAAAACACGTTCGAACTCTTCGCCTTACAACCGATAACATTCTCGAAGTACTTCTTCGCCAAGGTGAATGATCTCCGGTCCCTTGAACCGATGAATCTCATTAGTTTCACCGGTAGAGCAGGCTGGCTAAATGATATGCACGAGGGCGGGTTGATAATGACGTGTAAAAATGAAGAAAACAAAATTTCTTCGGCAAAAATTTATTTTATTTTTCAACGTAATCTCCTTTTAGCTCGATACACTTAGTCCAGCGTTTTTGCAATTTTTGGATCCTTTCCAAATAATAAGATTTCTCTCACCCTTCAAAATATGCGTTGGTTTCATTGATGACGTCACTATTCGTGGTGAATCTCTTTCCAGCAATCCATTTTCTCAAGTCTGGAAACAAGAAAAAGTCACACGGGTCGAAATCTGGAGAATATGGTGGGTGAGGAAGCAATTCGTAGCGTAATTCCGACAATTTTGCCACTGCAACAGCAGACGTGTGAGCTCTGGAGCGTTGTCATGATGAAACAACACTTTTTTCTTCGCCAAATGCGGCCGTTTTTCCTTGATTGCAGCATTCAGTCGGTCCAATAACTGAGTATAATATGCTCACGTTATTGTTTTTCTTTTCTCCAAATAGTCGGTCAAAATTATTCCTTTGGAATCCCAAAATACTGTCACCATAACCTTTCCAGCCGATGGAACGGTTTTTGCCTTCTTCGGTGCGCTTGAACCGGCTTCCATCCATTGTTTTGACTTTGTTTGGTTTCTGGAGTGTAGTGGTGGATCCATGTTTCATCAACATTATGAATCGACGAAGAAATTCATTTGGATCACGTTGAAACAGTTACAAACTGTTCTGTGAAGTTATCACACGATTGCGTTTTCGGTTGATTGTGAGCAAACGCGGCACCCATCTTGCGGATAGCTTCCGAATGTCCAAATGATTTTTCAAAATATTCGAAACACGTTCATATGAGATGCTTACTGCCTTAGCTATCTCACGCATTTTCACTAGACGATCTCCTAGCACGAGATCATTGATTATGTCGATCATTTCTGGCATGGTGACCTCATTTGGACAACCTGGACTTTGTATGGTCTCTGTTCTCGTACGACCACGCTTGAGTTCTGAAAACCACTTGTAAGTCATTGCAATCGATGGTGCAGAGTCCCCATAATGTTTATCTAATTTTTCTTTGGTTACTTTAGCTGTTTTCCGTTTTAAAAGGTTATGTTTAATCAACACACGAAATTCGTTCTTATCCATTTTGAAATTTATTAAAAATTGACTTGCTTAGACAGCACAAAAACTAAAAAAGGTATCAGGCTAAACCTTTGCAGGTAATCTCCTTCTTCATTTTTACACGTCATTATCAATCCGCTCTCGTTAACATGGTACTCATTCGAAGGCGTATACTGGCGACATACGTGCATTGGTGTCTGACCCCTCCACAAATTGATTTTGCTCATAAAAACCAAATTTTTTGTTCCAACTCGCAAGCGATCTTCACACTTCAAATTTTTTGAACAGGCACCGAAGTCATTTGACTATCTGCTATAAATTTTCGCCATGCAGTTTTGAATCAAATACTACCCAGCCACGGTACGGACTTGACCATTATCAAACACGTTAGAAAATTGTTTTTTTTTAATCATCTGGTTAAATAATATAAACAAATAGCGTCGCTTCACATTTTATTTCGTTACTTTAAAATACCAAGCAATGCCAAAAGCCACAGAAAAACAATACAAAATCATCACCTAAATAGAAATAAAATAAAATTAAAAATACATGTTTCAACCGAACTCGCAAAGATCAAAATACATCTAATTTTAGTTTATAAATTGGCACTGAACAAAAAACTCATCGATCACAGCGGAAGCTATTGTCGATATGAAAACAATTTGATTTTATGACCTCTCGTGGCACATTAATTGAGATATCAGAAAAATAAAGATCAAAAAACGGTTTAATCTAAAGCTTCTGGATCGGTCAGTGTCTTTTAAATCAAAATGAATTAATATTCAAAAGATGACTCAGCTTTGTATGTGTAGACCTTACTACTCCCAGAATCTGCACAAAAGAAAAAAAATTATTGGCTGTGTGACAAACATTTGAAAAAAAAAGTAGATCAGAACGAATATCATGTATGAATCATTCGAACTCTTTAACGCAAGGCTACGGTTCATATAGATTTATATTAAAATATAGAAGATAAATGAATTCGATGATAGCTCTATTTTATTTATTATGATCTGCAACGAACAGTGATTGCGAAGTAACGCAGAAAATTTTGAGAATATAATTAATTTTAGTTTAATGTTTTTGGGACTAGAGTCGTAATGATAATTGAAAAAAACTTGCGCTTTATGGTTATGGATCCAATTGACAAAAACGAACTATTAAATGAAATCATTATCACTATGTATTTAGTTTAAAATTGGCGATAAAACTAAATTTAGGCATCTAGCCAATAATCGGAATTTGTATTTATCATTTTATTCGATCACATCCTTTTTACCAAATCAGAAGACACGACAATCTAATAACTCCAATGGATTTTTCGCTGACAACATTTCACAAATAATTTTATAGGATCTGCCAGGATTTTCTTTGTCTGTTTTTTTTTTTTTTATTAAACATAGCAACTTTTTTTTATTTAAGATTATGTAAGGTAATTATTTCTGAGCCCGGTCCACGCATAATTCCAGCGCACTGCCTGCTTGGGTATACCTTGGTCACATCAATCTAGGAAAATGAAAAATTCGAAGATAGAGGGTTGTGCGACAACAACCCTTTCACAATAAATAATGAAAAATGTTAAGGAACCTGAAGGTCAGGAGGCCAAGGTCCGCTTTGGGCTGTAGTGCCATTGTAGAAGTAGAGAAGGAAAATTATTTCTGCCGTAGATGCAACGGATTCGTTTTAACATAGATGTAAAGAGAACTCCGCTAACTATGGCCCTATTGTCATTACCTCAGTGCTTTCAAAGCTAATGGAAATCGCAGTTAATTTGTTTTTCGTTCAGGCCGCTTTATGGATGATTTCCTGGTGTATATAACTGAACGTTGGAACTCTTGTATGCACAAATTGAACGGTGTGCTAGTACTTGCGCTTGATATTGTGAAAGCATTTGGCATAAATATAGCTAAGTTTAGGACTTGGAATTAACTC
The DNA here is from genome assembly GCA_963669355.1 of Chorisops tibialis. Taxonomy (NCBI): domain Eukaryota; kingdom Metazoa; phylum Arthropoda; class Insecta; order Diptera; family Stratiomyidae; genus Chorisops; species Chorisops tibialis. The sequence goes on along the minus strand of OY770262.1, from coordinate 88,102,690 downwards.
ATCCTTCTCTAAACGGATTGAGAGCTTCCTCTCAGAGTGCTCTGTACGAGTAGAGATGGTTGGACATACCTGCGATTTTTTTTACTGCTCCTTTTAAAGAACGATTGCATATTACGATTGAAAATTGAACAGAGCTGCTTTTGGCAGAGCAAAGCTAATGCATACTTCTTACATTCTATCACCAATAAAATTGCCACAATGATCATCGCTACAAATCCCAGGGTTTTTGTTGTGCGCACTCGGACATTAATCGAGCAACTCACACATTAATCGAGCAACTCGCACGTCCCACTTCACTCAAGCCAGATCATAGCTCAGATCAAAGCTCGCCAAATAAATTGCCGCTACCAAAGAAAGCGCAGCCTATTTCATTGACCACATCGCACGTCTCACCGATCAGATCATAGCCCACCTATCAGATCAAAGCTCGCTAAACAGAGCATAATCAGCTCGCGCCAACTCTAAGCTCACCGATTTGCTCATAGCTCGTAAGGTCGTAAACTTGCTCATTTGTTCATTCATTACTATACCTGCTCAGTATACTGCTATAGCTTTGCACAATAAGGATGGCGCCGTGCATGAGCAGTGATGTCACTGAGCAGATATTGATATCAGTGAGCAGATACCGATATCATTGAGCAGTTAGCAGATACCACTGAGCACGAGTAGTGAACAGATATTATTGAGTAGATTGTTAGGAACTCAGTATAAGCATTAAGCCGAGAATTGAGCAGGTGCTTGGTGCCAGGGGAAATGTTTACTATGCTCATTGGTGCTACTGGGCATAAGATTTTGTTTGATTGTTAGATGCAGGATTTGGCTGAAAATTGCAGTTTTGTCTGTTTTTTATTGAATTGTGTATTTTTAACCAACAATGAATACTTTGAATTTTTCGGATTTGTTTTCATTTCAGTTTTCTGTGCTTTTCTGTTTAATTCATTTCGTTTTTCTGTTTCAATTTGAATCATTGCTACGTTTGAAAAATGGAAGAGCAGTTCTTTTCATCCCTGCTCACTAGCATGGAGATTAGAGGCGAAAAAACCACTGTTATTAAAAGAGCTGCTCTTTTGAACAGATATTGAAAAAGAGCAATCGCAGTTGATCACTGCTATTGGAAAAGAGCAGATTTTTGCAATTCTTATGTACGAGTCGTACCAGGTGCAATTACTTTTCGCTATGTTTCCGATCTGAGATTAAAGGGTGGTGGACTGTTATTAGCAGTCCGAAGCTGCATTAATTGTGTAGTTGTTCCTGTCCCGAACCCTCACGGTCTGGAGATCTTGTGTGTTAAACTCGTGTTTAATAATAAGGATATTTATGTCTTTTTGACATATATTCCTCCGTCGAGTCCTTGTATTTTATACGAAAGAACAGTTGACTGTATAACTTTTGTTCATAATAATATGAATATCTCTGACGAACTCATTTTAATGGGTGATTTTAATATTCCCAGTCTTTCTTGGTCTCTTTCTGACGATGATTCTACTCTCTTAGTTTCTGATTCTTCATCCTTGCTTGAATGTTTTTTTGTAGATAGTTTAACTGCACTTGGTCTCCATCAACTTAGCCTTGTTCGGAATTCCTATGGAAGACAGCTAGACCTAATTTTTTATTCTGACTATTGTGCTATTGTGCATGTTCCGTGGATGAGAGCGTAACTTCAATTACTACCATTGATGTCTTGCACCCTCCTATTAACATTTTTGTTATAATTGACGAGGAGCATATTGTTAGCCCTAGTGAGAAGGAGCTTTGTTTTGATTTTAATAAAGCAGATTTTTCTCGGTTGGACTACCTTATATCTAATTTCAACTTTAATGAAATTCTTGACAATCCGGATTTTGAAGGTGCCGTAGTTGAGGTTTATTATGTTCTGTATCAATTTTTTGTTGCTACAGTTCCTTTTACCTATCGCAGGAACATCTCATCGTCGTACCCTTGGTATACTAGCGAGTTGCGCGTAATTCGTAATGCTCGTAATGCTGCCTGGAATAGGTATACTAGAACGAAGAGTGTTACTGATTTTTGTCTGTATGAGGAATATTATGACCTTTTTAAGGATTTATCTACTCGCTTATATTCTGAATATTTAATTAAAATGCAGTCGGATATCATTAGAGATCCCCGGGAGTTTTGGATATTTGTTAATAGTAAGCGTAAATCAGATGGTTATCCAGCTTCTTTTCAATTCCTGGGCAACGATAGTAATGATCAATTTACTATTTGTAATTTTTTTGCCACATTCTTCAGTGGATCTTTTACTAGTAGTAGCTTTTTTCCTGATTTGGCGTATTTTAATGACTTTAGAGATACTACTTCGACTTCTTTGTCTGATTTACAATTTTCTATAATGATATAGTCAATCACATCTCCCGCCTTAAAGATGTGTCTTCTCCTGGCCCAGATGGTGTTCCTGCTGTTGTCCTTAAGCGTTGTTGTCTCTCTCTTGCTGAACCACTCTCTCATCTCTTTCAAAGATCCTTAAGAACGGGGATTTTTCCAAATGTGTGGAAGTCGTCCTTCATCATACCTACTCACAAGAGCGGTGCAAAATCTGCTGTTGAAAATTATCGGCCAATAGCTAAACTGTCGGCTATTCCTAAACTGTTTGAGTCTATAGTGTATGAATGCATGTCTTTTCACTGTAAATCAATAATTTCGAGTAAACAACATGGTTTTGTTAGGAATAGATCTACTGTTACTAATCTGATGGAGTTTACGAATAAATCCCTTTTGGCTATTGAGGATGGTAAGCAAGTGGATTGTGTATACACTGATCTTAGTAAGGCCTTTGATAAATTGCCCCATTCAATAATTTTGTTAAAACTAAGATTGTTGGGTTTTCCGACATGGTTTATAAATTGGATTAAGTCTTATCTATTTAATAGAACTTACCAGGTTATCTTTCGTGATTGTACGTCTAAGCCATTTACTGCGCATTCTGGGGTCCCTCAAGGAAGTCATTTGGGACCACTTCTATTTATCCTGGCCATTAATGATGTAGCCTCTGTTTTTAAATTTTCGGAAGTACTCATCTATGCTGATGACATTAAAATCTTTAGATCTATTAGTTCTAACTCAGACAATCTTCTTCAGGAGGATTTGTTTAATTTTAGTAACTGGTGTCGCAATAATGGCCTTCGATTGAATTTGAATAAATGTCATGTAATGTCATTTACTCGAAAATTCTTACCGTTTGAAGTAACTTACAGTCTCAATGACTGTATTTTAGATCGTGTTAATTCAGTTACTGACTTAGGCGTTACATTTGACCAAAAGATTGATTTTGGTTTACATATAAATAAGATTGTGCAAAAGGGTAATTCTATGCTTGGTTTCACCACTCGCTTATCCAAGGAATTTAACAATTCCTTTGTTAGGTTGAGTCTGTATAACACTTTTGTCAGATCTCATCTTGAGTATGCTTCTCAAGTTTGGTCTCCCTATTATGATGTGCATATTGGCAGAATTGAATCTATTCAGCGCAAATTTGTGAGAATAGCTTTATGTCACTTCAATTGGAATGACAGAGTTCGTCTTCCTCCTTATATTGACCGGCTTCAGCTACTAAATATGTTATCACTCTCGAGACGACGTGAGGTTGCTGACGTAGTTTTTGCTCACCAACTACTCACTGGGGTGGTTGATTCCTCCTCACTTTTGGGTTTGATGCAATTTGCTGTTGGTCAATTTTTACCAAGGCATCCTAGATTGTTGCATATTTGCTTTCACCGGACTAACTATGGTATGAGTGAACCGATTTCGCGTCTTGCAAGAGAAGTTAACGAGAATATTGAGGTATTTGACTTCTCTATTGATAAAGTATGTTTGAGACGTAGACTTAACGCTAGTTGACACCAATTTATGTCAGGTTTTGTCTATTTACTGTGCTCTGTTATTAATGTGTTGGTGTAGGGATATTGATGTTTGTTTTGTCCCTTCACTAAATGATGAGCCAAAGGATAAAATGATTTCCATCTTTTATACTTGGAATCGATTTTATGGCATTTCCTTGCATTAAGGAATTCTGATAGTGAACCTCATTTCCCATTAATTTCGACTTTACAGCTCAGCCTTATTACCCATCCACTTTTTAATCTATATAAACGACCTTTACGTCAACTCTCAACCCTATCCACAGTTTCGCTTATGAGAGCACGCTTGACAACAACTTTTAATTTCACTCCCCTGCGGAGCCACGTCCGAATTCAGTGTCCTCGTGTCACATTGAGTAAATAGATTTATTAAACTCTGAACTCAACTTAATCCTGAAATGGAGCAGGAAAAACAGAGTAGATTTTAAACCCAGTCCTGTCACTATAATGTCGTTCAATGATGTTCTACTACAATGGCACTACAGCCCAAATCGGGCCTTGGCCTCCTGACCTTCAGGTTCCTTAACATTTTTCATTATTTATTGTGGAAGGGTTGTTAGACCTTCGCCCAACCCTCATTCTTTGAGTTTTTCATTTTCGTAGATTGAGGTGACCAAGATATACCCAAACAGGCAGTGTGTTTGAATTATGCGTCGACCGGGATTTGAACTCATGACCTTCGAATTGTAAACCAACACGCTACCCACTAGGCTACAACCTAGCTTCAGTGATTTTCAGATTCCACCTTCTACAGAGTTAACGTTACTTGATAAAAAAAATTTACGCCTTGACTAATGTCAAAACTTCTACGAAGTCGCACTTGGCATTGAAACGTCTAAAAATTCTGCGGAAGTGTAAGAAACACTCTCCTGCATCTGACTGAACTACCATCTCCAAGGCTTATATCCGATCACGTCTTGAATACAACTCGCGTGTTTGGGATGGGTCTCAAAATCACACCTAGCGTACCCAAAAACATGCGTTCCGCCTAATTCGAGATGAAACCGTATTGGCTTCTTCGGGCATCGCCGAAATGTCGGAGTCCTCTGCATTTATTATAAATATTTTCACGGTGAATATATATTAGTAAGAAACTAAAAGAGCTAACACCTTCTTTCTTACATGCCTCACGTAATACTCACCAAGCTATAAGCGTTCACGAGTACACTGTGAAGCCTCTACCGTAGAGAACAATGAAATTTAGGCAGTCTTTTATCCCTTCGACGTCAATGATGAATTACCGGTAGGGATGTCAAAAAAGTAATTATTCGTTACACGAGTATTCGTTACCGACTAAAATCCGAAGTAACGAGTATCGACGCAGATTTATATTCGTTACTTGAAGTAACGAATTGAGCTCCCGAAAAAGTAACTGGACTGTCAAAATGTTTCGTTACTGTTTCATTACTCGAGTATTCGTATGTACACTGAAAGTAACGTTTAATTACTTTTTTCGTTATATCACAGTAGGAAAACCTACACTTGTGCATAACGCCGTACCGTCATTCCAAAGCAAGAAGAACTCTGCGTTAGATCAAAGTCTACTGATGTGTTTTTTTTGTTTCGTTCTTTCAATACCAAGAATGTCGTCGAATAGAGTTGTGGCGTTCGTAGTGTTAAGGTTGTGGGATCAGTGATACCAGATTGCAGAATTTTTTAATGTTTGGTGAGATAAAGGGATTTTTTTTTATCAATTTGAGGAAAATTTCGATTTGATAAACGTTCACATTGTCGATTTATTGACGTTAGTTTTTAAAGAGATTTTCCACTTAGAAGAGGGATAATTAATAAATCGGACTTGACATCATTGTGTTGATATACGAACTAGGTCTACGAAATCAAAAGTGATGCACAAGCGCTTTCTTGTTGCATACAGTTACTAAATGTGGCACTAGATTCGATTTCTTCTATTTAAATTTATGATTTGCAAAACTGGCTTACCAATCTCTGCAACAAGTTCTTCAAAAATGAGAACTTAATAATTTCACATACAAATTTTCACTTATTTAAGAAATTTGAATTCATCATCATCGACTTGAATATTGACACAGAGCCACGGAATCAAATCCTTTTATCACCTCCCATACAAACGTCACAATTCGTTATTCGAAAGAATTTGACATATTTTCTAATCCATTATATTCTTCCTCATCTAGAGTAACGCAAGTTATAATTCTGTTTTAATTTTTTTCAAAATCGATCATCTCCCATACAAATGTTCCGATTCTAGATAAGAATAAAAACAAATCCTTTAACCTCATCTACTATCGCCGAATGATTGATTGATAAAACTTTATCGGAACATTATGTTAGATCCAATCATCTTGAAGTGATAAGCTCATAAAACGAATCACCCTACGCCTTCAATCACCTCCCATAAAAAATTCACATTTTTTTTAATTCATATTAAATCAAATCAATTGCACCACATTAATATTTTACTTGTATTTTATATATGATTATGAACTCATCAACATAAATCTTATGACATCGCTTATACCCTACATTCTGATCATCAGTGGGTAATTAAAAATAAAATCGAATGTAAACTTGACCTTCGTTTTTCAAGCCGTGTACATAATTAGTGATTCACATTGTGCGAACGCAGCCTGAAAATAAATTAAGAATATTGGACTGTAAAAGTACAAGAAAAGAATACTCATGCTATACTCGTACTTCGCATGCCATCATTAGCTTTATGGTCTTTGAGGTTACGCAAAAGCAATATTTCTTTCAAATGGAAGCGTTTTAAAGAGTGAATGGAAAGAATACCAAGCCACACCTTATCAATAGCGAACAGGTGTATATTTATCTTCTTTTTGAAAACTGTAAAATATATTTACGTGGTATAGGTATGTAGTCGCGAAAAAGAAATAATTTTCACTATTATTTTTTTACGTTTCACTTTTGTTTGATGGATTACTTTAACAGAATACGATAATTAATTGTGATGTCTAATATGGTATAACACAGCTAAACATTATTACTCCAGAGAGTCCAGGCTCAGGCTACGTTTAGCGAGATACATAAGTTTTTCTTTCTAGGCCATAGGCTTTCACTGAAGGACACATGATGAGTGCTCTGTACTTCAGTAATAACAGATTCATGCCGTTTGTGCTTGATGGGTATATTATACTTGTTAATATAAGATTTTTGTTTTATAATCTAATAATTACATCTAGTTCTGTGAAGATTTTTTTTATCAAATTTTCCATTTTAATAGGCGAATCACGACACTTCTTCTTCAGTGCTATTACAACCCAAATCGGGTCTTGCACACATTTCACGAATTTCCGAGTATTAGTAGAAGGAAGTGGAATCATTACCGCGCCGATGGTGCAATACATACGCTAAAGCTATTACAATGGAGTGGTTGCAAAAGAATAGAACACTGAATGAATTGATTCTAATATTGAAGGAGCAATTCATTTTGAATTAATAATGAAAAATGTGATGAAATTGGATCCTGCTTTTGATATGAACTCAGTATTTTAAATTCTGTTGCTATTACTTAGTCAATTTTGTTATTGGAAAAGTACGATATAATAACTTCAGATTTGTTTCTCAAGTAACGTACTTTCGCAACGAACGGCTTGTAAAATTTCACAGATATGCTAGAAATCATATTTTGTTTTCTTTTAATAATCTTTCGTTTTGTGCGCCACATGTTTTGACGATGATCAATTATAGAGCAAGAGCCCTAGAACAAAAAATAACAACGGAAAATTTTGAGATTTTTTTTGATTCTTTTTTTCAATACACATGAAATGCCTCGTGCAAGCCAGTGCCCTTCTTTCGAACAGTACTGATTCAAATTATTATTTTTTCTTTATGTTTAACAAACAGATTTATGCACCTGCCAAATTTAAACTTTATATCTTTTACCGGAGCCCTAAACAAATTAGTCAGAATTTTCGACATTTTGGCCCACTACCTCTCTCCTTACTACCCCAACTTAAAAATTTTACCAAAATTATAGGATTATAGAGCTCTACATTCTGACACAATTTCAACTTTCTGCATTGAGATATTTTGAGCTATAACGGTTCGAAATTTTGAAAAGTGGACTATTTTTGGATTGCTGCCCAATTTCCCCACTACTATAATATCCAAATATTATAATTTTCTCATATTTCGCTATTACAGTTTTAGGACACAATTTTTTTTTTAATTACATAGCATAAGAGATAGTCGAGATATTAATTTTGAAGTGTTTTTCTTTGCACACCCTCCGACCCTCTCCCTTTCAATTATTCACCACCCTCAAAGTTCTCGAAGATCTGTAAACCACCTAATTTGTCCTAAAATATTAGTTTGTTGTAATAAATAATTCCGGAGATCATTTGAAAAAAAATTCGGCCGACGAATGGTCTTAAGCCCCCCTCCCCCTTTTCGGACCCAATGGATAAAAAAATTAAATTCTTATAGTTTGTCTTACTAACCCTTCTATGTACATGTGTATCGAATTTCAGCTTCAGCCTCCTCCGGGTCGGGCAGCACCTCCTGCCGGCTGCTCAGGAGCGTTTTTGGGGTAGGTCAAAATTTACCCGAAGAGGCAGCCATCCTTGAACCATGCTGCAACATGGTGAAAAGGACTGTGCTAGAGGAATGTGTCATGGTGAGCAGTCCCAGGGCGACCTTAGGGCAGCCTTCTACTCTTCACGCATCAGATCTACATATCTCGAGCAAAGGAAAGATTTTTTAAAAAAAGTATACATCGCAAAAATTTATGTTTTGGTGGCAGAATCCTAAAAAAAACGACACAGAGATCTTGACATAAGAAAAAGAAATATTGGTGATCAAATGAATTTAATATAAAGAAATTTTGATAAATGTATGATAAAAAAGAGAAAAAAAAAACATATATAAAGTATTTATAATCCGGTGGGGCCCTTGCTGCAATCTGCTAATCCGCTACTAATATCCATTCTTCATTGCATTTTATTATTTATTTGCGTCGTCCATTTTTATTAATTTGTTTTTTTTTTGTCAATTTACAATTTTTCCAAAAAATTTTCGTTTCAAAGCCAAAATTTTTCTTCTCGCGTGTTTTTTATTTTCTCATGCCGTGACCTCCTCGCCTCCAGTCTCGGCTCCCAAAAAAAAAACTTCTCTTTTTTTCCCATTGCTTGCTTTTTGGCGGGCAGACCAGAGCGAAAAAAACAACCGGTTTTTCTTCCTTTTCAATCTGGTCGATTATTTTGGCGCCAAAAGAATTACTGCAGTGTTGCCCTAATTGTTTTCCTTCATGTTTCCAATTTTTTTTTTGTTTTCTTTAAAAAATTTCTTTTTTTCATTTTTAGTTTTTTTTACATTAAAAAAAACGTTCTTTTTGGAAATTGCCACTAAACAAAACGTGGATAAAAAAAAAGAAATAGGCGTGAAGAATGCAACCTATCAAAAAAAAAATAATGTGCTCTGAGTGTACACGTACGGCGTGCAGACAGATGATTTTTTTGCATTTTTAGGCTAATTTAGTTGTGAAACAAGTAAAAACTAAATTTCAGGGAAGCAATTATTTTTTTTTTTTGAAGTCGGTCACAATACTTTATTATTAGAATAATAAAGTAGAATTGTGCACCAAATCTCAGCTAGGCGAATCATTCAAATTCATAATTTCAAAATCCAGTTGCGGCTATAATTTATCTCTTTCTAATCGTCCATTATGTTCTTTTAAAGATTTAAATCTTTCGAGACTGCATGAACTTTGTCAATCTGCAGTGATTGAAATTTTTTTATATAAGCAGTCGTTTGTTAGTGAGTAGCTTGTTGGTCTACAATGCGAAGGTCCGGAGTTCAAATTCCGGCCGACGCATAATCTTAGCACACTACTTGCGTGAGTATATTTGGGCTACCTCAATCAGCGAAAATGGAAATTCGTAGATAGAGGGTTGTGCGAAAGGCTAATAACCCTTTCACAATAACAAATAATATATTAAGGAACATGAAGGTTAGAAGGCTAAAGTTTGATGACTGTAGTGGCATTGAAGAAGAAGAATACAGTTGTTTTTCGCCTTGTAGTAATAAATCTTGGCGCTACATATACCACAATTTTCAACAAAGGTTCTGAATCTTCTTGATATAGAACCTGTAGCTGATTGCCAAAATTTTCCGATTTCTTTTAATATTATAGTTTAAAATTGTTGACACCTATGACATTCTGCTTACTTGCATATTCATTTTGCGCAGCCCATGCAGCATGGTTTGATAAACACTGGTCTAGAGTATCGCATGATTGGGATTATCTATACTCAATTAAAATTCCGCATGGTATGAAAGCAAACCACACAAATTTTATATAATGTGTTTTTTTTATCCCTTACATAATAATGGCAAAATTAACACCACAATTCTAATATCTATCGTATATGCCAATCAACATGTTGCTTCTAAGCGTTTTTTTTTCTATATTTAAGTGTGATACGAGACGCTTAAAAAGATGTTTTTATCGCCTTCAATTCTATTTGACATGTGAAAACTAACATAAGCAATAATTTAAGCTTTGAGGATTTAAATTACACATCTGAAGAAAACCTTTCATTAATTCACTGCTATCAAAGTTATTGATAGGCTGGGTTTTTTTTTAAGATTAATTGTGTTTTTACCGAACTACCGGTCCTGACGTGGTGACCATAATTAAAGTTTATAATAAGGTAAAAAAAAATAAACTTTCATACTGTATATAAGCTGCTTTGTATCTCCTAGACGATATCTGAGAGCATATTATGATTGCTCTAACATTTCTTATATTAATAAAGAAAACTCGTATAAAGTCGCCAAGGATACAGTAATGTTAATTATCGCTCAAAAACTCTGATTTCGAGTGACTGTATGTCTATTAAATAACACTCTGAACACTTTGAACTATCATGCTGAAACTTTTTCCAGGCCAGTTTTGGCATTAAATAAAATTGAAGTGCATGAACTCCTCTCACCTCCCATTCGAATTTCACGAAATTTTAAGAAAATTATTTTTCTTCGAAACTATTAAATCAACTTGAAAATTTGACCCCAAGGTATTATATCGACGACATCAGAGCGAAAGGTCGTATCTACAAAAGGATAACTTTTCAGGAAAGACAAGAAACTTTCCAATTATTTTTCTGAGAAAATCACTAAAAACCCCTCACTCCTTCGACCACCTCCCATACGAACTGCACAAGGCTTCCGTGGCGTAGTGGGCAGCGTGCTTGCTTCTCAGTCAATAGGTCGTGGGTTCGATTCCCACTCCAGACAGGGGATTTTTTAAGCGCAAATTTTTCAGTTGCTACTGGTGATAAAAAATTATTCGCAATAAAATGGGGAAACGGTATAAAAGTGAAACAGTTCCACTTCAAGAAGGCCTAGATACTCAGTAGATGGATTCTGTTCGCTTTCTATCATTCAGTCCCCCATAACATCTGGAAATATTTGTCAGTAAGCAGCCAGTACAACTGAGCAATATAACAGCTTCTCCACTCGCTACGGTCGTTCTCACTCCCCTTCCCCAACCTTCCCAATCCCATTCCTTCCCTCCATGACCGTGTTTGTGCATTGCACATAAAGGCCGAAATTGCCTATAACACAGGTCATTCTGTAAAAAAAAAAAAAAAAATTTCACTAAACCCAGTACACAAATTTTCTCAGTACCTAAGATTTTGAAGCTGAAATTTTGTATAAAACATTTTAATAGCAACACTACTATGATGTGAAAAAATTAGTTCAATGCCGTCACCCTTTCTACCACTCCCCATACAAAATTTTTTAATATCAAAAAAATGTCTCTTTCATCTAGAGTACCGCATGATTGGGCTTTATGCCCAATCGTAGTCCTGTTATGTTTTTTCACTTAATTCTCCTCTTCCTTTACACTTCAGTTTCTTTGCTCTACAAGTTAATTACTACGTGTGGATCGATTATGATACTCCATAATTTGAATAGAAGAACAGGATTTTTTCATTTAGGTTAGTGTACAATTACATTCACTAAATTACAAAAAAAAAATGTTGAATGCATCTATATTTCTATTACGAGAATTGTTACGTTCAGTTTAACGTCAGAATTGTATATTATGTTCATATAACCAGAACATTTTCAATATTGCAGATAACTTATTACACTGTAATTCATGAGAAAAGGCAATTATGTGAATATCGAAATGAGCTATTACTGTGTAATGAAGTAGCTTAATGGACTCTAATATCTGTAACAGTTCAAATTTAGATATAATTATAATAGTTTACTATCTCTCTACATATAATTTGCACGACCAAGATATTAATTTTCAAGCATTTACGCTCTGAAACATATGTAAATGAATATTGCCGAGAGTAATTACATTAAATTTACACTTAAAATGAAAGTGAATTTATTTTTCACCAAATTTAGACGTAAAGCAAATTTAGTCGTAAGTCATTTTGGAACCAATTACCAGCCAAAGTCTTTCTCAACTAGTACAGCCCCCAGTGTTACAAAAGCAATGTCCACCGTCTCCTTAGTGTCTCTCCATTTTAGTTAGCCTGTTTATACTCTAGATGAAATCGGAGAATATTATTAGCTTGCCACAAAGTTTGTAACGCTAAGAAATAAGGCTCGGAGAAAAAAATCAATGATACAGAAGTAATATGAACTTCTGTATCATTCATTTTTTTTCACTTATCAATCTCAAAATCGGATGTACGACCGTCCATGTCGTCTTTAGCTTCAGGACGTGTTGAGCTACAAAGTACAAATTTTGTACACGTCGTTTTTGACAAAATAGTAAGGACAAGTTCGTGAACGGACCAAATTGCTTCACCCCTTCTACCCCCTCCCATACAAAATGACACAATTTCGGCATTTGACAATAAACGGCTTTTCTCGACAAGTATAAAAGCTATTGATCTGAAATTTGGAATATATTATTTTTATTACGATTTATACGGTATAAAAATTATTCGAATCCCTTCAGTTCTTCCACCACCTCCCATACAAATTGCACTTTTTCATGAAATACTATAAGCCAATTTACTCAGTACCTATAAAATTTATCAAGCTGAAATTATGTACTAAATATTAATTTAGAATTATTAGTAACACTGGAAAGAAATTAGGCTACTAGCTTCACCGCTTCTATCCCCTCGCATACAATTTGACACAATTTTACAACTTTACAAATAGTCGATTTTCCTAAAAAGTATGCATGCTACTGACCAGCAATTTAAAACATGTTAAATAAATGATTTTTATAGTTATTTTCGAAAAAAAAACATTAAGTATTTCTGTTATGTTTTCTTCATAGAATTGGAATCTCAGAGGACAATCGCTGCAGAATATGCAAAGAGGAGGAAGAATGACCAGAGCATATTTCTTGTAAATCTTTCTGAATTTTCGACCATTCCTCTATGTGATATTTTAAGCTTAAATATTTTGGAAGCATCACCCTTTAGTTAAAATTAACTCCATCCCGCTACAGCTTCTACCACCTCCCTTACAAAACAGGACACTTTACTGATCTGAAGCTTTACCCATTTCTATGTCACCTCCATAAAAATCATTAAAAAAATTGTTCATTAATTAAGCATTCTTTATTTTTCATAATCGATAGGGGTGAAAATAGCCCCTTCTTCCACCGTCCCTCCCCAAACAATTAAAAATAATAAATTAAAATATTTAGTTCATTTAAAGTATCGCATGATTGGGGTTCACTTACAATCGTAGTATTGTTATGTTTTTTCTTACCATTTAATGTTGCCGGTTATATCGACGAATAATTAGACTTGAAATATTTTCAAATTAAACCATTCATTAGATATTAAACGAACGTAGAAAATTTATTGGGACTCATGTAGAAGTTGTTCACGTTCGAGTAAAGTCTTCGAGCATCTCCTTATGACGCCATATTTCGGAGATACTGCAGGTGTATCGTGAAATGTAGCTTCGAGCTGTTGTAAAATAGTTTTGTGTTATTATTATTATTTATATTTTATTTTCATTCCATACGTGATACACACATGAGTGGTTTGTAATTCGATTCAAAATATATCAGGAATTCCAAATATCCGATATGTAACTGTACCAGTGATGGGCCACTTAAGAGCATAATTACCATTTATATCAACTATGAATAAAGTTAGGGCAACGAAACTTTTATTAGGCATAGATAATATACTCCTTAGTAAAATCCTAGGGACGATTGTATTTTAATTTATTGTTGTCAGTGTGAACAAATTGAAGATTTGAGAAAAATTTTAGACTCCAGTGGACCACTTATTTATTTTTTGCTTGTTGCAGTAATGCGCCACTCTCTTGACAAAAAAAAACTTTTTTTAATGATTTTAACATAAACTAAATAAAATTATTATAAAACAGTAAAATAAAAACATATATGTATTTATGCTTAACAAGAAAAAAAACTAAACTTGTAAGTCTTCAACAGGATCTAGCACAGACGCACATTTAAGAAAGTTACTTCATGTTTTCCATAATAAGTAAAGCGACTTATCATTCCAGTCGCCATCAGTAGCAATAAATGTTGCTAGTTTTGGCAATCCAATTTTATGCTTTATGCATTTTTAAAAATATCTCTTCTTTATCTTTCTGTGCTGCTGTCGTTATCTCTGAAGTTCAAGGAATTTTTTTCTGGAACTTTAAGAATACACGGCCTCGCAGCAACAATACCGCACGCTTTGAATCCTTTCTGTATCGTAGTGGTTGGCAGACAGTCTAATACCTCCTTTTAAACTAGGAGAAAATATTGTTTTGTCATATGTGTCCCTTTTTTCGTCATTCGGTACTCTGCTCCTTTCTGCCTCCAGCTGGCTTTTACTGTGCAAAATACAGCAACATCAATTGGCTGAATTAAATATGTAGCATCGGGGTACAATGCTACCAAATTAATTTGTTTTTTCTTGCAAAATTGGCTTAGGTGGGATGTTTGGTCGTCCATAAAAAGCACTATAGGTCTTGTTATTTTTTGTTTGATAAGCCACGGCTCGAATATATTATTTATTTACTCGAAGATTTTTCCAATTGCCCAATCTGTGGGCATTATCTCAAAGATTGACGCAGGAATTCTAGCGTTTCTATAGACTGATCATTCATGGGGCAAAAATTTCAGCTGCATTAGCCATTAATAAAACTTTAAGATTAAATTCCTCGCCTCCTCCCGCTGGTGTTCAAATATTTTTGCTTCTTTTTTAGCTAGTACTTTTCCAGGTTTTTAGTTAAGAAAAAAGCTGTCTCATCGCAATTATAGATTCTTCATGGGTCTTCAAGTTCAAGTTATTGTTCTTTATGCACTCCGAAACTTCTTCAAACCATTTAATAAGATTGTTCTGAGTGACAGAACCCCGTTACCGGTGGTAAGATTTTGTTCGTTCTGTCGCTTATCTCAGGGTCCGTTCCACGAAATGACTCATACCATTTACTTTCAGGTACAGTATGCTTCCGAAACATAGTTAAAGCTTGTTTGCTACCTTGATCACACTAAATAATAGAAAAAGTTTCTTTTGAAACTCAAGAACCCGCTGTTACAATAGTTTGAACGTAGCGGACGAGAAGATTTTCATGTTCCATTCGTGTTAAGTCTCGAATTTGACCTTGATCTATTTGTTTTCATTTTCTATTCTTTCCTGCTGCTAATTCCATCTACAATTTCCTTCACGGTAGCCGTAATTAGCTCCTGAGCATACTTTTTTCTCTTTTGTTCCCTTTTGTTCCCTATTTTTAAAATTAAAAGAGAGTGTTTTCAAAACAATTGAGACAATCCTTAATAATTACACACTATGTATTATTAGCATGGCCCAATACTGAAACACTAGTCCTATCATGTGCTCATGAATTGGGCCACCATGGTCCAATACTGGAGCCATGACAAAAATGATGTTCCAGTATTAGACCATCCCTCTACGACTAGATGAAAGAATAAATTTATAAATAAAGTAATTGTTTTTCAAAATTCAATTATTTTAAAGTAATATTCATAGATTAGATTGATAAATAAAATTAAAGTATGAGATTCAAAAAAATGTATTCTCAAGCTTACCCTCTTAGCAATTGGAATAAAAATATCGTAAAAAGGAGTTGCAAAACGCAACTGTTTATTTGAAATGGTCACCAACGAAAATCTAATGTAGAACTGAAACTATGACAAATTGTTTCAATACTACCAAGACTGCTCTTTGCAGGTGGTAAGAAAATTCTTGTTTTTCATAGTTTTCTACGCAGTGTCCAGTATAAGAATGCTCTGAGCAACCCAACGGGAATAAGAGCGCTTCAGAAGTGATGATGAAGCACAGTAACGCTTCTCTTTTATTCCTCGCTTCATTTCTTTTTAACATTGGCATCTTCGGTAAAAGAAGCGCTTCATTTGCGCAGCCTCGAGCAGTGAACAAGATACGCTTCATTTGCGCTACTTCGAGCAGTGAGTGAGAAGCGCTTTATTTACGCTACTATGAGCATCCTTCATTTTTGCTGATCTGAGCAGTGAGAAGAAGTATTCCTTCTTGCTTCTTTTGCGAGCGCTTGTTTCACTTGCCATTGGGAAGTGTCAAGCCGATCACTTTATTGAAAATGATCGAAGTAAACTACTCGTGTAGTGTGCCAGCGACGAAAAAACATGCAACAAACCGCCTACATCGACATACCGTAACAATATGCCGTAAAATATTCATCGATAAAATATTATAAATAATGTCATAACACTTTACGTAATATCAAATTGGAACCTTTATGTTGAGATGAAGCGCAAGTTTCATCCATAAACACTAATCAAATGCATCTACTCTGGTATAAATTTAAATGGTTTTTATTAAAAAGCTTTTACACAGAGAGAGAGGAAATCTAATTCACTCTCGTGCATATTTATTCTATCTATAAATCATAGCTTCCTCTTAGAAACAGCTACAAAAGAATGATGGAAATTACCCCGAAACATTTATCGTCTGATTCTATGCCAACTAAGTGACATAAATTATTTGTTTAAAATCAGATTTTATTTTCACCTAAATTTTCATGAACTAAAATTTCGGAAATATTTTTAATTTGTTTCCTTCCTGTTACAAATTAAAATTAATGTTCCTATTTTTTTTTGTTTACGATTTACTTACAAATTAGGATCATGCCGAAATGCATGATCTTAAATAAAAAAAAAAAAAATTTACGACAAGAATAATATAAATAAAATCAAGAAAAAATTACTGCGGAAAACGTAAGCTTACATTAACATACATTTCAAAAATATTCTACTTAAATAATAGAATTATGTGTTTTTATCTTGACAAGAAATATAGATAAAAAAAACTAAAAATGTTTCTCTTAAAAGAAAAATAGAACACCGATAAGATAATAACTGAATTGTTTTCGGTTTGTAGTTACAATCA
Organism: Chorisops tibialis; assembly: GCA_963669355.1. Taxonomy (NCBI): domain Eukaryota; kingdom Metazoa; phylum Arthropoda; class Insecta; order Diptera; family Stratiomyidae; genus Chorisops; species Chorisops tibialis. The sequence continues at coordinate 88,085,475 of OY770262.1, read as the reverse complement.
TAATTATTTATGAAAAAATAAAATTTATTTGTGCCTATTTTAATGAAATTTTAATATCTAAGTGATAAAAAGTAGCGCTTTCAAGAACGTTTTTCAAATGATTAAAAACCAATTCCGTCAGTTGATAATTTTTACTTTTTAGTTCCTTGAAGATTTCTGTTTTTATGTTAATAGCCGTCGGTCAACTTTGATGGTCACTAAAGATGGCTACTGTTCAGATCTTTAATCCTTCTCCATCTGAATCAATTGCGATCAATATTTCAAATGATCATTGAGATTATTTTTAACTTTTTAAATCATTATCTGTTAATTCGCCTGCTTTTCTTTTATTAATGATTTGTTTATTATCCTTTCAGGTGACATCCACGGACAGTATTACGATTTATTGCGTCTTTTTGAATATGGAGGATTTCCGCCCGAATCAAATTATTTGTTTTTGGGTGATTATGTCGATCGTGGCAAACAATCACTAGAAACAATATGTCTTTTGCTTGCTTACAAAATAAAATATTCAGAAAATTTTTTCTTACTAAGAGGAAATCATGAGTGTGCTAGTATCAACAGAATTTATGGGTAAGTTTTTATATATAGTCCTGAAGATAGCAGAACCCTAAAGCTCTGGGTGTTCTGAAATATCGGGTTTTCCAATAGGGACTTGACAACTTTGAATTCAATTTGTGAACGCACCCTTTCACTAATCATCGAACTGTCACTGTCAATTTATTCAGTAAACTTAACATTTTTATCATGGTAAAGTACACGAAGGAACAACGTCTCAAATGGTTTGCATTTTATTTTGAAAAAAAGTTGTCAAGTCCTTATTTGAAAACCCTTTACTTGTTAAAAAAAAGATTTGAACGGATGTTCTAAGTAATTTAAAAAAAATGGAAATGATCGACTTGTACCCTTTTGAAAATCGCTTTTTCATTTGAGAATTCGTCCTTTTAATTTTAATAAAATAGGGATGCAGGGTGGAGTAGAAGGGTAAATCCTGAAACAGCAATAAGAGAGTGTCCATCAATTTGAAAATCATAGCTATCCGCGATTCTAAGTAAAAAAAAATTCTTTTTTTTTTCAGTTTTCAGTTGGGATATTTGTATGAGGGATGGTAGAAGGGCATGAAATATTTTAATTATTTTTTCAGGATTCAGTTGCAATTACTTTTAATATCTGTTACAAATTAAAAAATTGTAAATTTTAAAATTTTCTAGAAAATTGATTTAACTGATATTTTACTTTTGTATGGAAGGTTTTAAAAAAGTACTTAAAATACATCATACGAGTATCAAATTTAAAACAATTAACAATCAACAAATTATTAATCGCATAGAGCTGACTCTAACTGCCAACAAACATGCCAAATAAATTATAATCAATTCGGTAGTAATTATTATTGAAAATACGCGAAAGAGATACGATTGATTCGTTTTGTCCATGTTGGTGCTATGATGAGAAATGTGGAGTGGCACCTAGTTTCTCAAGGATCGACGCGGAATACTAAAAGTTATGGCTTCGAGCAAATATGGGTAATCATTTTCACCCAAAATTAATTTAAATGCAAAGCAGCCCCGTTTATTCTCAGGCGTCTCTAAAGAAAGAAGTTTATGGCGCTGTTCGTAAGGATGAAAACGCAAAGTATCAGACCAGGGAAGGCCCCTTAGGGCAAGCCTTAAGAACCTTCGCTGTTCAGACTCGATTCTACTCTTATGTTCCTCGTAATACGGAGCCAACACCTGACAAGCATACTCAAGAATAGAGCGTACAAAAGCACAGTTTAAAGTCTTAGTTATATAAGGATCATTGAAGTCCTTGCACCATCTTTTAACTAAACCCCAAAACGGTACTGACCTTACCAATTATATAGTCGATATGATCGTCAAACGTAAATGCGGTTATCAACTATACACCGAGAGCTATTACCTTGTCTGTCTGTTGTAGTGTGCTACCGTCTAGGATATAATCGAAATGTAAGGGAGATTTGTTTCTAAAGAATGAAGCGCTTGTACATTTACTAAAAAAGCATACAGTTTAATGTATGCCAATCCAAAAAGCGTTGCAAGTCACTTTAAAGCAGTGCGCAATCATTTTAATTCGAAATATCACGAAACAATTTCGCGTCGTCAGCGTAGAGCAAAATTTTCGAGTGGAAAATAACTGAACTCACGTTGTTGATAAATAACAGAGGTCCAAGATGGCTTCCCTGTGGCACACCAGATGTGTTGCTTATAGCAGAGGAATGAGCTTCTTGAGAAATCATTTTTTGGGAACGATTAGATAGGTAAGATCTGATTGAATCTATAAAAGTAAAAGGAAATCCAAGTGTGTATAGCTTGTAAGCAAGAATAGCATGGTCCACTTTATCAAAAGCTTTGCTAAAGTCGGTATATATGTATGCAGTCAACCTCCTTATCGCCTTCAATCACTGGATTAGTGAATTTGGAAACTTCCATTAGATTTGTTGTGGTCGACCTACCTTTGGTAAACCCATGTTGGACTGGACTAATGATTGATTTACAATGAAAATTCATTATAGCACAAACAACAGTCTCGAACAACAAGAAAGATTAGCAATAGGTCGATAGTTACACACATTAATTCTTTTTCCTTTCTTGAGCGATGGATAGTGGAGTATTTCCCCAAACTAGGAAATATCCCCGATCTGAGAGATGCGCTAAATATATGACATAAAGGCAAAATCAGAAAAGTGCTACAACGCTTTAATCGGAAGCATTTTTTTCCTCCATTCCGATAATTTTTGACAGGTTTGCATGTCAAACTCATAGACTCATGTCTCATCACCAGTTATGATACGCTCCATGAATGTGGGATCAGAATTCGCACGATCAAGCATGTCCAAAATGACCTTGTTCACGGTACCTTTTTCGTAAGAAAATTCAGCTTTATTGGAAAGAGTCGAGAAAGGACGCGCTTCATGGCCAAAGTATCCACCAAATTCGAACAAACGGACTCGCAAGAGATGTCGAGCTCTCTTGCTATCTCCCTAACACTGGTATGATGATTTTCGAGCACCATTTCCTTCACTTTTTGAATGTTTTCGTCAGTTAAGAGGTCAACGAGGCATGTTCTCAAGGATCTCTCGACCGTCTTTAAAGGCATTGTACCACTCGTAGGCTCGTGTTTTTGATATTACTGAATCACCAATATTCGCAACGATTCTGCTGCACACAAAATTTGGTTGGAAACAAAAAATTTGAGAAAAATTCTTCCATATTTTTATCCATTGTAAAAATCGCCGTGGACTACTGAGGTGTACATATTCAACCAGCTACTGCAAACAAACTGATTAACAGACCGCGTTAATTTTTGGGATAATAATTAAGGAAAATCCTACCTGCTTACCAGGAAAAAAAAATTTAAATATCATTCCCCAGAGTACTTTTATTTACAAATTGTCAGTACTTCATGGTCACAATGTAAATAATCACTAAAACTTAAACAACTTGAAAACTAACCAGTTAATCCTTTTATACTTAAGTTTTTTAATCATGCGTGCACTTCAATAATTTAAAACAATGTGGGTTATAAATTAATTCTGATGCGAGAAGAGAGGGTTATTAATTTTGAACTGCGCAGGATACCAACGCATGCGACAGTTTTATGCATAGTTATGGTTTTAAAAAATAAATTCAAGGATGCAAGATCTGCCCAGAATACAATGCAATAGTTAGCCATAAATACTTTGCGAAAAATGAGGATTGTTTTACCCATTTATATGCGGTCAAAGCAATATGATACATAGCTCAGTTTTTAGTAACATTTCTTTTCGGTATAAGTGCGTCACAGTACTTTTATAAGATAGAGCTTTCAACACAACATAATTTATTCTATTACTAAACATGGCACTCAAAGTAATACTCGTATTCACTCTCATACCTAAATGTTTAACCTCTCCACCTAAATACATAATGTATCTAGTATCAAATAAGTCCAACATGACTACATATCTACATTTCCAGTAAAATCACTTCTTGCACCAAGAATGTAGAACACAGTTTCATTTTTTTCTAATAATCACAGCTCCTGCAGACTACGAGATATTGAGGTCAAGGAATAATGAAATATTCAAGGCAAGAATGTTCATAATAGAACACCGGATGAACATTAACCTGTCCGTATGCAATAGAATGCCTTTGTTTATCGAACATTTTCCATTGTCTCTTTGATATTTTGTTTCTAAACTGAACTTTTGTGATTATGGATAAAAAAAAACTAAGCTACAATAAATTGAAGACATGCAATATATATATTATAAAGATTGTATGTCTTTTATCGAAAACCTCAGTCATTTATTAGGTCAATTGTATTAGATCTAACAAGGCTGGCTAAAAATAACTCATCATTTCGATGCTGAATAGCTAATTTAATTCTTTGTATTTTTATTAGTCATGCTTTGGCAAAATTGATAGGTCATTGTAAATCGATAAAAATTTTCATAACGTAATTATCGATTTCTAGGTTTGTGTTGGGTCTACAATGCGAAGGTTGTGAGTTCAAATCCCATTCGATATAATTCCAGCACAGGTTTACCTGACCCACGTCAAGTTACGAAAAAGAAATTGTAGATAATAGGGTTGAAAGAAAATATTTCCGGATAATAGGGTGGTTCAGGAAATACTAACAACTCAAAGTTTTGTCCTACCATCCCTGTTAATTAGTGGCAGTACAATCTGTATTTCAATTTTTCTCTTGCATACAACATTCTAGAAATTTATCATTTTCGAGTTTTCTTGATTTATTATGGTTCTCGAATCTCACGTGTATTATCGCAGTAGTTAAAATTCGTATAGCCGAGACGCAGCAGTAGGAGCGGTAGGAGAGGAGTTCGATTCCCACTGCCGACAGAAGAATTCATGTAAGCATTTTTCATTTGCTAAATGTAAAATTTTCACTTCTGAATTATTCTCATTAGATGTTTCCCTTTTGCTTTATATTACCTATTCAGTTCGGCCGTGCAAAACTACTTTCACTACTTATTATACTCAAATTCACACTTCTCGTCCTCGATACACTTCTTCCAACATTTTTCCAATTTTTGGTTCCCTTCGGAATAATACGATTTGCCAAAGGCCTCAGAGGAGACGTTTATTGCATCGATTGTTGCATCCTCATTTGATTTAAATCTCTTACCACCAAGCCATTTCTTCAAGTTTGCAAACAGGAAAAAGTCACAGGTGGCTAATTTTGATGAATATGGTGGATGAAAAAACAATTCATGTTTTTTTTTTTTTTGCTATTGAGACAATTCAAGTGTATTCTTCCACCAAAAGGAAGAACACTTTTTCTTCGCCAAATACGGTCATTTTGGCTTCAATTCGGGCTCTGGTGATCTTTTTGCTCTTTTCAAGGCAATCAATGTGGATTATGCAGCATGCATCACCTTGCTGGCCGACTGACCCATTTTGGTCTTCTTCAGCACCGATCCGCCTTGAGGAACTAACTGTTTTGATTGTTCCTTTTTCTCTGGTGTGTTATGATGGGTCCATGTTTCGCCCTCGGCTACGAAACCCAACTGATTATGCAAATTCCAGTTGATATGCCTGTGGCCTCAACAATTTCGCGCATTCTCCATCTGAGATCGTCCAACACCGTATCGTAGATTTTCTCAATCATTTTTGGAGTGGTGACCTCAATTGGACGTCCAGGACGTTCGGCGTCGTTCGTACTTGTACGACCGCATCTGAATTCAGTATCATTCCAATCGATGTTGCAAAGTCCCATAGTATTTATCAATCCTTTCCTTGGTTTGGGTGATAGTTTTTTTAAGCAAAAAATGTTTGATTAGCACACAACTTACTTCCATTTTCACCAAAATGCGAGACAGCCCAAATTGGGCCCTGGCTTCTTGAAGTCGTTGCCTCTAATCGTCTCGATCAAAAGACCGCGCCCTCCAGCTGCAATATTTTTAAGATGACGTTGCTTTTTCCATCAACCGAGTCTTCCCATCGCTTGCGTGGTTTGCCTACTCTTTTTTTACCATTCGCTTTAAAAGCGCGAGGGATGCCCAGCTCACTGCTGTTTACGTTGAACGTTGAAGGTTCTGGCTCATCGTAGAGTTGATCATCCAATCAATTTCCTGTTAAGACCCCCTATAGGGGCATAGGACAGAAACAACTCTCTTCCACAAGGTGCGATCCTGAGCATCGGCCTTCAGCTCTTGCCAGGACTTGTTTATTCCTCTGGCCTCCTGCTCAACTGTTCGCTTCCATGTGCTACATGGTCGACCAACCCAATGTCTTTCTTGAGAATTATTATCCAGAGCCTGTTTGACGATGTTTCGCTCTGGTTTCCTCAAAATGTGACCAAATCCACTGCCACTTCCGCCTTTGAATCTCAATGACTATTTTGGTTTGTCCAGTTTTACTCCAAAGTTCGCCATTGGAGATCACTTCTGGCCAAAATATTCCTAAAATGCGTCTGAGGCATTGTTTCACGAACGTTTGTAGTTTCTGGGTAATTCGAACGGTCATTTTCCACGTAGTACAACCATATAACAACACGGATTTGACGCATGCGTCGAAAACTCGCAGCTTCGTGCTAAGGGAGATCTCTCTTAACCTCCAAAACAATGACGATGACGAGCTTTATTTAGACGAGCCTCAATATCGCTTTCGGCTTCGCCGTCCATGCTGACAATACTTCCGAGATAACAAAAACCGTGCACCTCTTCCACATCATGGTTGTATCTTATTCACCATTCCGTTCCTTCCTTCATAGGTCCCAAAATTCTTCGGTGGAGCTACTTTTTTGGAAGTTCGCGTTAATGTCTACATCTCGCTGCCAACACAGGATAGGTCGTATATTAGTTTGATATATGCACCTTATTCTTGTACACTTTCTTGAATTTCATTATTGGAAGTACCGAATGTTTTATTTCCTAATATGATCCTTGATTTTGTCCGTTTTAAATGACGCAACTGGCTCAACAGTAGTCTATTTGCAAATACTACTTGACAGAAGCAGTGTTGAATTTAAGGTTAAAACGCGAGAAAGTCAAAAATTGTAGAAGTAGAAAAAATGTATTATTTATTTGAAAAATCCGAATGCTTTTGTTTTAATATAGGGTACAAATATGAAGTTTACGTGTGGAACACAATACCCGATAACTGGCCGCCTGGGAGCCTGTTTGTAAGCATTGCACTCTTCACGAAATTTCCAATAACACTTCGGCCAGTTTAGTCTGTAGTCATTACGTTGAAAACCGTCTTATCACCGAAAATAATTTTCTTCGGCTATGTTTTCATTCGACCGGGCGATGACGGCGACAGCTTTCCGCGGTCATAATTTAACCACTAACCTCAAATTTTTCGAGATTGTGCGTTATTATAACCAAAAGACATGCGGGCTTTTCGAACCATCTCTAAAAAATTTTCACTACATTTTCCGATGCGCTTTTTCGTTTAGTTTTGCGCATTCGATAAGTATGTGCAGCAACGCAAGTAAATGGTGCCTCAAGCGCATGCGCTTTTTCTTGAAATTTAAGGACGCATGCAACAGTACAAGACTTTTCGACTGAAATGAGGATCACGTGCGCTATTGAGAGCGGCTTTGGTTGCACGTGGCATTTTTCCTTGCAATCGATCTGCTATCTATTAGGAGTACAAATAAGTTTCCGCCGTTTTCTATCAAAAATTAGGAATGTTTTGCGAAAGAACGGTACATTACCTTTTATTCAAAGTATTGTCCATCACTAGCCACTACCTTTTCCCATCTTTCTGGCAGCATTCGAATACCACGACGCGTCTCCCCTTCCTATAGAAGTCGGATTTGATAATTTTGCCATGTACTGGCCGGCAGTCCGTGATGTGCGCTTTATCCTAGAATTTTTTAAATAATTTAGATGTTCATTCCGATTTGATTTTAGTATTTCTAGTCTCAATAGAAGGCAAAATGTAAGGGAAGTAATTCTTCCCTTGCATCACTGGACGCCACACCACTGGTCTCTGCGCGAAATAATATGGATGACCCGGCATGTAACATACTGTGAGTTAGCGGCATCATTTTTGGCATTGCTGCTAAAAAAACACAACTTAGCATAATCATTTGAATGTAGGGAAGCTTTGCAGTTGTTGGACTCCCACAATTTGACTTACAAAACTGTTTTTAACGCTGTAACCACAAAATCGTTTGACTTGTTTTTTTTCAGAATGACCTGTGTTATAGGCGATTTCGGCCTTTATGTGCAATGCACAAACATAGTCGTGGAGGGAAGGAATGGGATTGGGAAGGTAGGGGAGTTCGAACTATCGGCTGTACTCATCATGAAAAATGACAAATTTTACGATGGTTACATTTTCAGATCGCTGGCAGTACTAGAAGTAACCGATTTGAACAACTTTTGCCGTTCGTGTCTGTCTGGTTCATTTCTCTGCCTTCTCTGCTAATGGTGTTTCCACATTTAGTTTTGTTTTGAATGTACGTTTTTGTATGTTCTTTTTTTACTGAATGACCTATGTTATACGCAATTTCGGCTTTTAATATTTTTTATATTTGAATGAACAGTCATAGTCATGGAGGGAAGGAATGGGAAGGGGAGTGAGAACGACCGTAACGAGTGGAGAAGCTGGTATATTTTATTCGTACTGTCTGCTACTGACATGTATCCAGCTATACCAGTCCTGAGACACACTGGTATTACTTGATATCGGAAAATATATCCTTCTGTTTGAACCCGGATTGGCATCGAATTTTATTTAATCGTCAAAAATATTTTTAGTTACAATAACAATAAATTACCAATCGTTTCATATTTCTATTACAGTTTCTATGACGAATGCAAAAGACGCTATACCATAAAACTATGGAAAACATTCACAGACTGTTTTAACTGTTTGCCAGTAGCAGCAATTGGTAATTATTAATATTTATATTTATTGCTTAAGACTAAAACTTATTCATTCATTTTTCTAGTTGATGAAAAAATATTCTGCTGTCACGGTGGACTCAGCCCAGATCTCACATCGATGGAACAAATTAGACGTATTATGAGGCCCACAGATGTTCCCGATCAAGGGTTACTTTGCGATCTCCTGTGGTCCGATCCCGATAAGGACACAATGGGCTGGGGTGAAAATGATCGTGGTGTTAGTTTTACATTTGGAGCTGAGGTGAGTTTAATGTAAATTTTTTTGTACGATTAACGGAAGAGCGCAGTAATTTTGTTTTTTAATATGCACAAATTTCAAAAAAAATAGTCACCAGCCTTGACTATTAAGTTTCAAAACACATGTGGGAATGGGTTGCTTTTTATTTGACGAAATACTGCTGATCAAAAAGAGGACCTCGGGCGCCATGCATATGTGTCGCCTGGTTTTATCGCTACTGCAAAGCTCAATAATAAAATATTATTAAGAAGCGCGCGAAAAATTAATTCATGTTTATAGCCAAGTACTCACCTCAACTAAATATCCAACGCTTTTGATATTGTCAACTCAATATTCGTGGAAATTTCACGCATACTCACCTACAAACCTAAATGGTTGCGAAAAATGTAATGTCTTCACAGGGGAATTTAGAATCTTCTTCTACTTCTATAACGGCACTACAGCCCAAAGAGGGCCTTGGCATTCTGACCTTCAGGTTCCTTAACATTTTCATTACTTATTTATTGTGGAAGGGTTGTTAGCTCTTTGCACAACCCTCTATCTGCGATATTTTCGTTTTCTTAGATTGATATAACCAAGGTATAGGCGTCGACCGAGATTTGAACTCACGCACTGTAGACCAATACGCTACCCACTAGTCTACATATACCCTAGAACAATCTGTCACAGAAATAAAAAGCATTCCTTATGTTGACACTAGTAACAAAAATTCGTTAAAAAAATGTACAGAAACGGTTGCTCTCTACAAATTTAGTTTAGCCATTGAAATGAGGGCGAGATGCGAAAAGCGAAAATTCAGCTTAGGTTCGAGGTGAGTACTAGGTTTACGTCTTCAATAAGTCAGGACGTAGCGAATTTGGAAGAAAAAAACATGCTAAATGTTTTCATCGTAGTTTCGATGGGGAATCTTCATATCTATTAGATCAAAATCGAATTCCGATTAAGCCCTCTATAGGCACATAGGACAGGAACATTTCTCTTCCATAAGACACGATCCTAAGCATCGATATTAAAACTAAACTAAAATCATTTGAATTGCATAAATATTCAGCAGTGTCTGAGTTGAATCGAATACTTAAAACTTTTTTTTTATATATAATTATTATTAATTTTTAAAAATACTATAATTTGTCTGTTAAAATTAGAATTTGATAAAAAAAGATCATCCATCAAAATTTCACGCGTATGTGTACAATTCGTAAACAACAGTTTCACTTAGAGATAACATAAAATTGAATATACCTGAACATTTTTTCTCTCAAACCAATTAAAATTATTCACACCTATTTGAGGTAAACAACTTTTTTTTTATCTTCTAAGTCAAAAAATATTTCTTGCCTCATCGAAATCGTTCCTATACGAACCTAGAATCAAGGTTAAATCGATTTACACACTTATAGAAATGCTTGGGGAATCGTATATTTCGATCGTGAAAAATACGAAAATTTTACAGTTTAAATTAGACACGTAAATAATAATGTTGATGATGTAATTTAGATGTTTGCAATAAAAACCAAACTAAATTAACAAAAATATTAAAGAAAAATGTACAAGAATAATTTTATAAACATATTATAATAAAAATCATGGATAGAACTTTCAACTGAAAATTAGAACATTTAAGAACTGATGATTATCTTTCTGAGTAGGTTTACTTCTGTCAGAGAGAAGATTAGAAATTGGTTCAAGATTTTTTTTTTAGTCGTTCTCGCCATATTTTCAATTGTTTCAATTTCCTGCTAAGATTTCTTGTATATAAGGGGTAGGCCAGGGTTTTTCCTCTGGCCTCCCCTACAACGGTTCGATAAATAGTCGACCAATCCAACCTTTTTCTTGGGGTTGCAATCCAGAGCTGCTCTGGCTTCCTCAGAGTGTGACCGATCCACTGCCACTTCCGCCTTCGAATCTCAATGCCAATCTTTGCCGGTTTAGTTGTACTCAAAAAGTCGTCATTATTCTGACCTGAATGTCTCCAAAATGCGTCGAGGGCATTAGACTTTCAAAAATTCGTGGTTAAACATTTTCCACAAGTTTTCCATCAAAATACCATCAAAGATTTTGTGAATGTTTTCACAGTGCATTTCGAATTGAAAGGAAATATTTCCGGATTTTACACTGTTACGCTTTATGACATTTCGGTCTATGTTAAGATCTTTATCAAGCCTTTGATAAAGAGCTCAGCAGAAACCGAAACGTCACAGTAATAAAACGTAACAGTGTAAAATCCGGAAATCTTTCCTTTAAACCGTCAAAGGTGTTTCCAGTCGTGAAAGCTACAATGTTTATCTCATTTTCTCTTATCCTTCGAAAACAGTTCCCGGAAATTCTCGTTTGGCTGGAACCGCGTACAAAAATAAATGTCCTTAAACTCGTTTTGAGCCGATAGCTGAATAAAAAGACATTTTTTCGGTTCCCCGACATGTTTTTGTTTTGCAAACTTGTGCTATGTGTTCGCTTAAATTACGCGTAGGAATATGATAATGCTATGCCGGATTAAATTAGCTAAATTGTAGGACTGCCTTAGTTAAAAACAGATGTGCATTAGAGTGAACCCTTGTAGACTACTTATAGCTCAGAAAGTTTTTGTTTTTTAAATAAAATTTTAAGCAATTGAAAAAGAATTTTATTGTTAAGACTTAACTAAAAATAATTTGTCATAAAATTTTCAATTCATTAAAAAATCAAATTGATAAACTAATTGATAACGCACACGTTTTTATGAGGTTTTGCTGCCTTACCAGTAGTATCAGAAAACGTTAATTCCAAACAAACACGTTATCGCTGTTTGCATCTTAAAAATTTTTATCTTCTCGTTTTGAAATATGACATGATTTTGTCATTGTTTGTTCACTAATTACACTATTAGCGCTACGAAATATTATCAATTGACTTGTCAGTGTGCGTGTTTGAAAAGTATATTTCAACCTAAAATTTTATATTTAATACAAAAACAAAAAAGAAATATTTCCGAAACTAAATTATAGAAAAGTTTGAACCTTGCCGTCATTTCATATCTAATTTTCTACAGCTTGCACGAAATAGAGCAATTAAAAATATCTACCATGTTTGAAGAAATACTCTCCAACACTATCATTTTACCTAAAACTGGAAATAACTTTGTCTAGCTATAGTGTTTTCGCATTGAATAAAAACGTACTAAACAAAATGAAATTCAAATGTTAATCAGTTTTTTTTTGTGCGGTGCTTTTTATTATGTGGTTGTTTTGGCGTGTATTGTATTATTTTTAATAAATGATCGAGACGCAGAATTGATTGTAATATCTCTTAAGAATTTTACTTCCAAATTAAATTTCTAATTCCTCAAATATGTGTTTTCTAAACTACGTAATATACGTTTCATTATGATTTATGTTCCTTTCCATTTCGAATGAAGAAAAATTTTCATTTTCAGGCAAATTTTTCCACTCGAATTTTTTGGTATTTCGTGTAATTATATTCTTAAAAAAAACGTCTAGTTGATGATTCGTTGAGAACAATCTTATAAATAGAACGTTCATTTTTTTTGCAGTTATTGCGTGTACAAGAATCTCATTTTCTCTAATATACCGTTGAAGGTTAATTGCTTTAAGTGTGTTAGTGTTTTTTGCACTTGAAAATTAATAAAGCTGAGTAAATTCAATTTTATTAATTTAATGTTTGCAGTCCTCGTTGGAGAGAATAAAATAAGGTACACTCTGATTTATTTTGTCGTTAACGCCGAAGGCTGAATTTAATGCCTCTGTTGCCGTATTGTTCAAGACCGATTAAAAAAATGAACTTGGCAAATTTTATCAATCAAATATATATACATATATATATATATTTTTTTTTTTTGCTATCCTTTCACCGACTTACAGTAGTGATCATCTGGTGTCATTCAAGCAGTAGATTAGGTTTAGGTTGTAGGAGGGTAGTTTCGTAAAACCACAATGCCCAGGCCTGGGGCCATCAAGTTGGGCCCATTATACTCCCCTATTTATTATTAGATCAAATTTACTCCTCGGAGTGGGGGGCAATTTAGTGGGGATAACTCCAACTACACTCCTAACTCTGCCGAACGGTGTTCCGGCGACCGCTGCGGAAGACAGCAGGAGCACGCACGTGCGTTTCGGGCCTAATAACGATTGGTTTTTTTTTAAGGTAAAGAACTTCAAATTGTAATAAAACATTGAAAAATTATTTTGATATCTATGAAATTGGCTTTATTTGAAAGATAATTTTATGGCATTAATGTTTTAATATGATTTCGGACATGTGGTCGGCGCGGCTGGCACGTACATGGCGTAATCTGGAAGTCCAATTTTCACACACTCTTCGCAGTAAATCAGGTTGTATTTTGGCAATTACGCGTCGAATATTGGCTTTCAAGTGCTCAATAGTTTCTGGTTTATCGCCGTAGACAGGGTACTTTACGTATCCCCAGAGAAAAAAATCGAATGGCGTCAAATCGCACGAACGAGGTGGCCAGTTAAACGGTCCATCAAATGTTTCTTTCAGTAAATTAATTTTATCGCGCGCTGTGTGGCATGTGGCGCCATCCTTTTGAAACCACTTGTCTGCGACATTAATGCCTTCCAATTGAGGCACGAAAAAGTTAGTAATGTCTCTGTATCGCTCACCGTTGACTGTAACGTTCTGACCATCATCATTTTTGAAGACATATGGACCAATGATTCCACCGGCCCATAAAGCGCACCAAGCGGTGACTTTTTCGGGATGTAATGGTGTTTCGACAATGGCTTGTGGATTATCATCGCTCCAAATGCGGCAATTCGGCTTATTGACATTCCTGAACAAAATATTCAAATTCTGTCCTTTTTCCTTATAGTCGATCCATCAAAACCCCCTCTGAATCCCAAAAAATTGTGACCATGATTTTTCCAGCGGATTGCGAGACCTTGAACCTCTTGGCGGGTGGAGAGCCTTTACAGAGCCACTGCTTTGAATCAGGCTCATAATGATGAACCCAAGTTTCGTCTCCAGTAACAGTCCGGGTCAAAAATGCATCCCTGTTCGCGCTACAGAGATCCAAAACTCGCGTGAACACTCGACGCTCTGCTTTTTCTGAACCGCTGAGAGCATTCTCGCTACCCATCGTTCCCTAAATTTATACATGCCGAAATGATCGTGGAGGATATTCAAAATTGTTGTATCTGATACTCCAACCATGTTTGCAATTAGTTTCTTCTTCATCTCCGAGAACAAGTGTCTTCACTTTTTCGACGATTTTTGAGGAAGTGGCCTCAATTGGCCGGCCCGAGCGTTCATCACCTTCAATTGACTCTCTGCCTTGTCTGAATAACTATGCCACTTATAAATCATCGTTTTTCCAGGGCAAGAGTCCTTGTAAACTAAACAGATAATATTTCTTCTAAAATGATTGTCGCGTTTTTCCTTCCTTGGTAAGGATCTTTATGATAGCACGAAACTCAATTACAGAATTTTTGTATTTATACCTGTATCGAGTGGTAAAAATATTTCCCTCTCCCTTGTTCATCCCCTTCATTCCGCGAACTATTTGACTTTCGATTGTACTATAATGGATAAGCACATTTATCTAGATATTTTGAAAATTGATTTCATGGAAAGTACACGTAAGTCTTGAGGATAGTTTTGTATAAGAGCATGCCAACGATCCGAAACATACCTCGCATCTAGTTCGAGAGTGGAGGATTTACAATGTAAGCCAGAAACTTGATCATCCGCCCCAGTCACTTAAACTTAATCCACTCACGCATTTGTCTGTGAGACCGTATAAAGCAAGCAAGGATACCTTAAAGGCTACTTTAATTGAAGAGTGGTAGCGAATACCACCAGAAGAAATTAAGAAACTAGCTCGATCGATCGGGTCTCAGCCAAATATTAATATTCAAAACATGTTCCATAAAAATAAAGGCTGTAGTGCCGTAAGTAATCATTTTAGTATTACAGTTTTCTTTCTTTTTGCTTTGGACAAAGTCTAGTAGATAATTTTTTTACCGATTATTAATGTTTGACAAATATTACTTCAAACTACATTTAATTTTTTTTTTAAATATTACAAAAAAAAATATTTTTTTCTGTTACACAGTATCGAATGTGTACTTTTGTGGCTAAGTGAATATCTCCTGAGTTTCTAGCTAAGTCTGGTGTCCCACAAGGATCAATCCTTGGTCGTCTACTATTTTCACTTTTCATTAATGAGATGTCCCAATTCAGTTTTCCAAAATGTCTAGAAGCATATCGTTTAGTTTTATTTTTTTTTTTATTATTATTTCCTTCTTTTATGACGATTTCAGTTACAAGTCGCAAATGTAAGCAGTTACAGTCTTCGATCACTTAATTTACATTTGGAACTTTAACTTTGTCACAGCTTTCATAAAAGTAAAAAATGACAAAAAAAATCGAGCAGTTGCTACGAAAAATAAAAGAGGAAATGATTTATTTTGAATTTCGCAAACTGTAGGCTGTCGCAGAAAAAGTTCTCAGTTCGTTCAAACTTATGCTGGGTTTAGATAGGCAATGTTTTTTTTTCACCAGGCTATGTGACAGACTCATCAATCAGCCAAGACTTGGTTACGTTTGTGGAGGGGTTGGACACCAATGTAGACGACTACCAGTGCGCTCTTGTACGTCTCCGTGTTTATACCATGGCGACCTAAGTAGCCAGTTTGCTCTTCCGGTGTCAATTAGATCCCAGCTGTCCATCGAAAGTCGATCGATGCCGTGACGATTTGGACAAGTTTCAAAAATAATCATTATTTTCGTAAAAACTAAATTTTTGATCAAGAAAGATGTAAATGCTTATTTGTAGTGGCAACTGCTTCTGTTTAATTCCATGTTCTATTGTTTTTGAGACGTGAGCTTCTGTCACAGTTCACGTCGCATATGTAAAATAATTTTTTAGAGTCCACGTCACATATGCACAAGAATTTTTTAGAATCTGCGATTGATCGATGAGGAATTGGATGATTGGTGGTCTAAATTTGAAATGGACCTAGGATTTATGAAGTGCTCCCCAAGTTCCGCTTAATTCTTCGCCGCCGCAACATGGCAACAACAACAAACAAGATCCACAAAAACTCAATGATTTGTGTCAGAGAGCCGCCTTATTACACTCTAGGAAGATAAAATTTACACAGAGATCCGCTCAGTCAAATTATCGCCGATAATCCGCAATATTTCACAGAAATTACCTGTTATAATTCACAACTGACAGTTCGAATTAGAACTGTCGAATTGTTTCCAAGTGCACCAACTTACCAGGTCAAAACTTTAGTAATGAACTAATACTCTGGATCGTTTTTTTGTTGAGTACCTTAATTTGCTCTACTCCCGTTAGCAAAAAAACACAGCTAATATTGACAACGGCAAATCATAATTTGAATCCCATTCGTTATATGTATCTTACGAGGGTAGTCTGAAAAGTTCTGTACCTACCATAGAAATAAGTATTTTTTCGGTTAAATGTAATTTTATTTTTCAACATAGTCTCCTCTTAAGTAGGTACATTTTTCCCAGCTTACCTTTTTAACTATGGCAAGTCGTATTGTAATTGGCGTCTTGCTTCGCAAAATAGGCGTTTACGCGTATACGATAACCTCGTTTAATGAAAATTATTGTCCCCCAAGCGAAACTTTAAGCTTCGGAAACAGGAAAAAGTCGCTGAGGGCAGATCTGGTGCATACGGAGGGTGGTCAATCACTTCGAAGTGCCATTCATAAGTTTTGGCAATGTAGACCGCCGAAGTGTGAACAGTTACGTTGTCATGATGGAATAGCCTTTTGTTCTTCAAATTTTGCCGTTTTTTTACAATTTTTACCGTCATAGACCGTGAACAGCCTTCATCTCGATTAGGCGTATGACTTCCAAATGGAAGAACTCATTTTTACGAAAACACTGACATCGACTAACCAAAATGACTGTTAAACAACAATTTAGCGTCCAAAATAATTGAAAATTTCAGAGCCCTCTTTCAAAGCATCCCAGTAAACAAAATAATTCATTAAAGACTTGTTAATGAATTATATTAACGAGTGTTTTGATCATTAACGAGCGTCGTTAACGATACATTAACGAGTCATCAAGCGAACTAAATGGACATTCATTAACGAATTACTTTTAACTATTCATTAATAAATTGTAAAACGCTTACAAGAAACGAGTATGTATTGGCAACATTGTTTTCTGTGACATCCGATTTGACAGTTCCCGTTGTTTTGGGGTTAGTTTGATTGGCCAATTCATCATGAATAGACTCACGCTGGAGCAACGTTTACAAATTGTTCAAATTTATTTTGAAAACCATGGTTCAATTCGAGGAACTCAAGCATCGTAATCGTCCATCAGAGCGATTAATTCCGAGAAAGTATGGGTCATTTTCGCAATACGTTTACTCTAAACGATAATACACATCCCGTAAGACGTCGTACAGTGTGCACACAACAAGCGATTGATGGTGTGCAGCGTAGTGTTGATGATGATCCAAATGTGCCAATTCGTCATCGTGCTCAACAATTAAACTTGTGTCCATCCACTTTATGGAAAATTTTGCGTAAAAATCTTGGTTTACATGCTTACAAGATTCAATTTGTACAGGAATTGACGCCACACGATCATTTGGAGAATGGGCCGAAGGAAGCAGTGCTATTGATCCGCTATTTCATTTCAAAATCTTGTTCAGTGATGAAGCACACTTTTGGCTAAATGTCTATGTCAATAAGCAGAATTGCCGCATTTGGAGCGATGATAATCCACAAGTCATTGTCGAAACACCATTATATCCAGAAAAAGTCACCGTTTGGTGCGCTTTATGGGCCAGTGGAATCATTGGTCCATATGTCTTCAAAAATGATAATGGTACAGAGACATGACTACTAACTTTTTCGTGCCTCAATTGGAAGGCATTAATGTCGCAGACATGTGGTTTCAACAGGACGGCGCCACATGCTACACAGCGCGCGATACAATTAATTTACTGAAAGAAACATTTGATGATCGATTAATTTCACGAAATGGACCTGTTAACTGGCCAACTCGTTCGTGCGATATGATCCCATTAGTTTTTATCCTCTGGGGATATGTAAAGTCCCATGTCTACCCTGATGAACCAGAAACTAGTGAGCACTTGAAAGCCAACATTCAACGCGTTATTGCCGAAAAACAACCCGATTCACCGCGAAAAGTGTGTGAAAATTGGATTGCCAGATTACGCCATATATGTACGTGCCAGCCGCGGCGGTCATATGCAAACATTAATGCGATACAATTATCTTTCAAATTAATCCAAATTCATGGATATTTTTCTGTGCTTTATTTCAATTTAAAGTGCTCCGCCTCTAAAAAAAACACCCTGTATTTCTTTCACCTATGTTCTCTTCTTCTTTTTTTTTATTATTCGCACGACCCTCTATCTACGAATTGTTCATTTTCATAAAGCTGGCCAAGGTATATCCGGTGCTTGGAATTAAACGTGATAGGGATTTGAACCCACGGCCTTCGCATTGTTGATCAACTCCTCCCATCCAACAGTTATAACACTGAAGTTAACACTGTTTGAATAATCAGAACCATTTGACATGATTCATTAATAATAATTACTAGATCGGCCTCACAAAACTACTTCTGTGCTTTCCATTATTTTTGCGAGTGTGCAGCACCCACTCAAACTAGAAATTCCGTTATATTGTTCATACGCATTAACTAGTAAGAAAGATTTCCTTTTTCGGAACAACATAACTACTGTGTTGTTCTGAAGTAAATTGAAACAGGTTGATCCTACGTGGAATTGTTAAAAAAAAAGATATATTGTAAGAACTTACTCACTTCATGTTTAGCCATAATTTTTAAATGGATATTACCTGCACAACCTTAATTGTAATTCTGTTAAAGCTTTCAATTCACTATAGTTCTGAAAATTAAAAACAATTTAATTTCCAAAAATGTAATAATTAATTCGAGACCAGCGGAACACGTCATTAATTTTCTCGGATAGACATTGAAGTTTTATAAACAAAAAAAACATGAAGAGGCGTATACACCGGTTATAAAATTGACAAGGTCAAAAAACTGACCACGAAATTATCGCAATGGATTAGCTAATTGTAATCCATGTCATTCGATGTATTATGTAGATTTAATGCTGTTTATTATTATTTTTTCAGGTTGTTGGAAAGTTCTTACAAAAACATGATTTCGATCTGATATGTCGGGCTCATCAAGTCGTTGAAGATGGTTATGAATTCTTTGCAAAACGACAATTGGTAACACTCTTTTCAGCCCCGAATTACTGCGGAGAATTCGATAATGCCGGTAATTATTTTAGAACAATTTATTCCCATTGTTTTTTTTTTTAATCAATTCTCCGCTTCCAAAACTAATTTAACATCATTACAAAAGAATATACTAAAATATTAAAAAAAAAAATATATATATATTTCCCTACGATTATTTTTCTCCAATATCGAAAATTTTCTTTTTAGGTGCAATGATGTCGGTCGATGATACGCTGATGTGCTCGTTCCAAATATTGAAGCCAGCTGACAAACGTAGATTTGTTTATCCAGGCTTTAGTGGTTCGGGGCGACCATTAACACCACCACGTGGCGCAAATAATAAAAACAAAAAGAAATAAATAATTCATTATTATTATTATTTGATTAAATTGAAAAAACAAAAACAAAAAATAATAAGAAACAAAACAAAAAATTTATTACACAAAAATTTAAGAGGAAAAGAACATTTAAGAAAAAAGTAAATAAAAGTAAAATATAACACCTTTTTTTGCTTAAGAAAAAAAAGTGAGAAACATCCATTTAAAAATATAATTACAGATACAATTGTATAAAACAAAACAAAAATTAAAAAAAAAAAAAAATTGATTTAAAAATAAAGAAGCTAAAATTTAAATTAAACAAAACAAAGCAAAATATATATGAAAAAATAAACACGAAACATAAAAACGTCAAATAAAATCATATTTAAAGAGGAGTGAATAGAACTTTCTTTTTAATTTAATTTCAATCGATTTTATTCTTCATTTTCTCTCTTCTTCTTTTTCTCGATCTTTCTATATCGCGCATTATCTCTCACGATTGGAATAAACAAAACTTTTTTTTTTAAATGATGGTAATGTTTATGCTAAACAAAATTAATATCTATAATTAAAATTGAAATTCAGCAAATAAACAAAAAAAAAATTTCAAAATCAAATTTTCTCTACATTATTTCTTCTTCAATAACTTTCCAATTATCATTCAATAACGAAAGTATTTTCTAATATAGAAACACACATTTCATAAATTTAGTTCAAAAAATGTTTTAAATTTGTTTTTATTTTTGTCTTCTTTCTTATTTATTAAACACACACACACAACACAATATTAATATCAATTAATTTTTATCATAGTTAAAAGTCGAAACACGTAAAAAAAAAAATTATTTTATTTAATAACGTATTCTATTTAGATTTTTTTTTTCTTAATTTTAATCGAACGTAGAAACATTTTATGCAAGTAAGAAACAAAAAAAAAGATACAAAACATCAACAAAGCTCTTTTTCTTTTTTCAAGAAATTAAAAATAATAATAATAAATGAAATATTAAAAAAAAAAGAATCAAATTTATAAAAAAAAGCGCCACTGCATTACATGACCACCCCGACCACCTTTAGAGCCTTCTATTTTGTTATATTTTATTTTTGATTGCAAAAAAAACTTTTTTTTTTATTTTTCAAGGAATACTACAAACAAGAAATATTCAAAATTTTACTATTTTTAACTAGAAATTAAATTCAGAAATGAAACGAAAAATTCTACCATTTATTTTTCTGTCCTCTTGTTAAAATTGAGTTTGATTTTTTGTTTGAAAAGAAACATTTTACTCAATTTGCTTCGAATCGAAACAAACCCACACTATCTGTTGTTGTTTTTTTCCAAACTATATTTTTCATTTTGTTTTTTATTTCTGGTTTGATTATGTTTACAAAAATTTTTGATTTTCTGTTAGTATTTGGTTGTTTTTTTTTTAATTCGTTTGTGTTGGATATGTGAATGTCAGTCAACTGCACTCAACAATCGAATAATATTATTTTTAATGAGCAGTCCAGTTAACCAATCGTATTGATGAGTGATTCTTTGTTTTAAAAAGGCCTAATTATATGTTATTGATCAAGAGTTGAATTATTTTTTACTACTAATTATTTGTTATGAAAATTATTTACACATTTGAATCGTTACTAAAAGCAATTATTTACGAGGCTTCTCAATTATGAAAAGTAATCTCCGAAACATTTCGTAGGCGTTCTGCAACCATTTTATATTTTGTTATGAGTTGAAATCAACTCAAATTGGGTTTTTTCATATTTTATTGAAATATAGTTTTCAAGAAAATTGAATGACACAATTTGGGTTATCGAGAAAATTAAACGAAATCAGAAAGATCTATGAGCTGTACTCTATAAGGGTTAAATGCGTCTTGGGTACGACTGAGTCCTGTTCTAACATGAAGTCGTCTCAGTTGTAGACTTGCTCGATTTTCGTCGAAATGAAGTGCGCAAGGGGTCGCTGGATTTCAAGTAAAAATAGAAACGGCTTTAATTTAAAACGAAACTTTATTTAATAATCTCTTTACACTTGAGTGTCCTTCGCTTGTAATTCATGGCTTCTAAGACATCGACCGCGGCTCCAAAAACCAGACTAAATGTTCACCAAAAACGCTCGGCTATTTGTATTGCTTTCTATTCGTTCGCGTCGCGTTCGCTATTTTGTTCACCGTCTGTTTCAAACCCGTCGGCTTTTTTTCGTTGTTACGTCAATTCCAGGCACTCGTCGGTCATCTCCGTTCGACTCTAATCATTCATCCACTAAATCATTCCCCTTGTCGTGTCAATCTTTTTTTTCTTCTCGATCGAGGGCTGCTCATTACTAAAGCATTTCATCGTTACTCGAATCTTTTTTAGCTCATGCGTATGGTTGTTGTTGCTTTCTATCAAGTATTTCGTTGTTACCCGAGTCATTGCCTGTATTATTTGTCGGGAGCTGTAAAGCGTTTCGTTGTTACTTGAATAATTCTTCTGTCGCCCGATCGCTGCCGTTCGTCACCGGTCGTCTCCAATGCCGTCGCCATTCATTGCGACATAATGTGGGAACGTTCATGACTGCGAATTCGTGCCTGCATGTTAGTTGTTGCTTCTCTATATTGCTCGTGCTCAGAACTATTTCGATCTTGTTCGATTCTTTCTTGGTAATTCAATAACCGCGCGTATATCCTATCGGATAGTCAGGCGGTTCTCAAAGCCCTAACATCCAATAAACACGGATCGAGGTTAGTTTGGGACTGTCTTCAAGACCTAATCATCCTGGGGAAAACGAACAACGTAACCTTAATGTGGGTACCAGGACATATGGGAATTGAGGGAAACGAAGAGGCTGATCGCCTTGCAAAAAATGGCGCGGAAAAAAACTTTATTGGTCCAGAGCCATTCTGCGGAAAACCAAAAGGGCATCAAAGCTCGACACTTAAGAAGTGGGTTGAACAAGAGCACAAAATCTACTGGAATAGACTTCCAGGCTTATCAACCTCAAAAAAACTAATCATACCACAAAAAAACAAAGTGGAAGATATCCTAAAATTCAGAAAGAGCGATATTAGTACTCTAATTGGCCTAATGACGGGGCACAGTGGAGTGAACCACCACCTCAATAATATGGGCTTAGCTGAAACCGACATCTGCCGTCTCTTTCTCGAAGACTCAGAAACGACAATACATATCCTATGCCACTGTGAAGCAGTGGCAAGGAAAATGCATAATCTTCTGGAGAAAGGGTTCATTTCCACCGAGGAACTAGCCAACATGGCTCCCTTACAAATATTCAAATGAGCTAAAGCTATTGAGTTATGGTAGAGTATAGGGGCAATAATCGCACAATAGGCCAAGAAAAGCCCGCAATGCTCTCACGTGTTCCCCTAATATAAATAATAATAATAATAACCGCGCGTCGTATACTTGTTTTTGTTTGAAGACCTTGAAATTCCGGTAGCGTTCTTTGTGCTGTTCGTATACACGCATTGGTTTGATGATAAGCAAGCGAGCTGAAATTCCGCATTTCGAGTACATTGGAAAACCGCGGATATTTAACTAGGGCTAACATGCAACAGTACTTTGTTTACACCGATACTTGCATACCTTCTCTTAAATACTCTGAAATACTCGATATGATCCATGAGTATACTATACAATTTTCATCCCTCGCACGTTATGTCAGCATGGACAGCGGAGCCGAAAAGGATATTGAGGCTCGTATAAATAAAGTTCGTCGGTACTTCGGTATCCTTTCCCCTTTCTGGAGGTTAAGAGAGATCTCCCTTCGCACGAAGCTGCGAGTTTTTGACGCATGCGTCAAATCTGTGTTGTTATATAGTTATACTACGTAGAAAGTGACCGTTCGATTTACCAACAAACTGCAAACTTTCGTAAACCAATGCCTCCGACGCATAATATTCTGGCCAGAAGTGATCTCCAAAGACGAACTTTCGAGACTAAAATAGGCATTGAGATTCTAAGGCGGAAATGGCAGTGGATCGGTCACAATTTGAGGAAACCAGAGCGAAACATTGTCAAACAAGCTCTGGATTATAATCTTCAAGGAAGACGTCGGTTTGGTGTTGGTGGAAGCGAGCAGTTGCGCAGGAGACCAGAGGAATAAACAAGTCCTTGCAACAGCTTAAGGCTGATGCTCAGGATCGCGTCTTGTTGTTGTGTTGTTTATGTTGTTTATGTCATATGCCCCTATAGGGGGTCTTAACAGGAATTTGATTTTATTTGATGATTGCACATCAATGACATGAAACACATTACCGGATAATCTCTTCCAAGTGATGTACAACCACAAACAAGAACAATGTCCATTGTCACTTCCGACAGTTCCGTTTTCTTGATAGCTTCACGTCGACACTTCGGGAGCATCAACACCTCTTTCGCGATTTTTGTAAAATTTTACTTATTTTAAAGTCAACATTTTAGCGAGTCAGGTGTCTTCTTCTAATAACTAGTAGCCTTTTGGACATTAAAACATTTCGAAGAAACCAACTTTAATACCGTAATTCATATTCTTCGATTTGAATCTATTTTTTTGAATCACAAATGAAGTCATAAAAAATTGCCTTGAAATGAATTGACCCGTTGAAAGCGCACGTCTCAAATTAATACGAAATCTACTGACACTTCATGATTCCAATTCCTACCGTGACCAGTCAAATGACCGGTCTAAAAATAAAAATATAATTTCTTGAATCATGCCAAAACTGCATTGCCTTTCGTTTGCAATGAGTTTATAGTTTCAGAATTGAGAAAATATATTAATTGTTCATCGTACAAATGACCGATCGTGGTAGGTAAGACATTATACATTTTTCTCGGAAATCGAACAATAAAAAAAGAAGTGAATATTGCAAAATGTATATTGTAGGAAAATTCGTGAAGTTCAAAGACGATGCAATTACGTTGTATATAGGAAATTCTAATTGAAATTCGAAAGTCGAGGTAGTTTTAGTGTTGCAAAGTGTAAAATTTCGTAGGGGTACAAAACAAGAGGAAGACCGGTATCAATTTTCGTTTACTGCATACCAGGGATTGAATGGGAATCCACCAAGCTATTTCGATGCCTGTAGACTAAATTCATGTTCTTTCATAATTCTATTAAATGGGCCTAAATTTAGCTCGAAAGTATCTGAATTTATCGAATGTCATTTAGAATTTCTCTTAGTTTACATGAAACTCCTGTTACATATATTTGAAACAATGCATTGAGAGCGAATTCACAAACAATGAATAGCTATCCCTAAACGTATGAAAAATCAACCAATTTTCTGTTAAGACCCAATATAGGTGAATAGAACAAAAGCAGCTCTCCTCCACAATCCATCGAATTTTGGTTGTCGCCAAGACTTTTATTCTTTTCGACTGCTCGCTTCCATGTGCTGCATGATCGACCAACCCGGCGTCTTAGTTCAATACAGAGCATGTTTGAAGATTTTTCGCACTGGCTTCTCCAAAGTGTGACCGATGCACTACCACTTCCGCCTTTGAAAGTCAATGCCTATTTTAAGCTGTCCAGTTCAACTCCAAAGTTTTCCGTTGAAGATCAGAGCAAGCCAGAATTTACCCTTGAAAGTTTCCAGCTCTTTGACAAGCCTAACAGTCACTTTCCAGGTTGGGTAATTTTCACCGATATTTCGCCGACTTACATTTCAAAGTTTTTTTTTTTTGTCCATTAAGATCTATTGGAGCAATAAAATTTGCGCGAATATTTGGAAAAAAAGCAAAGTAAAATCCTGATATCTGGTAAGCCGAACCTACCTTTCACCACAAACTTTCGAGTATTTACGAAATATGTATGACATCATAAGAAGATGCTCGAAAACTTTACTCGAACGTTCATGGCCATCTAATGAATTTGGTTGATCGGGTTGAATTCTGTTTTTTTGTGTCTTGCAATGTGCACAAAGTAGTCTTTTTCGTTATACGATGTTAGCTTACTTTCGACTTGCTTTCAGTATATTTACATAAAAAAACACTAAATCTGTCGATGTATACAGACTATTAGTTAATTTCTTAGTAATCTAGCGTTGCAAAATAATCATTATAATGCAATTTTTTACCCTTTTAATAACATTTGCAATTATTACTTCCAAGTTTAATTTCAATGTAAATATTCTACACAAAATTAAAATGGTTAAAAGAAAAAAAGTATTATTAAAACAGGAATTGCCTAAAATTTATTTTCTATCATAATTAATAAGACTCTTATTTTATTCAATAAAATCAAAAAAAAAAAAAAAATACAAAAAGGCTTTTAGATTCTTTACAAGTTAATATATGTTATAAATAATAATTACAACAAAAGAAAATATGATGCTACCATGCTTGCAATATACAAATTATACATTTATTATATTTAAAACTAAAATAAAATTTTTATTATTTATCTTAATGCAGTTGTATAGGAATTAAACAAACAGAAAAACAAAAATTTTATTGCATAAAACAAATATGAAAAAAAAAACAACAAACAAACAAAATAAAACACGGAAATACTAAATTTCTTTAAAACACAAAATTTTCTTACTTATAAAAAGAAACCAAAAACAACTTCGAACACATTTTTTTTTCGGTTAAATTTTTTTTTTTTTTTTTTAATATTTTCCGTTCTTTAATTACTACAACTTTTTGAGAAGAAATTTTTTTTCCAGTTGATGCGAACAAACGATGTTTAAAAACATACTATAAAAAACAAAAAACAAATATGGCAATAATCCATAATAATTTTGAAAGAACTATTTAAAGAAAAGCACTATAAACATTTATTTGGATAAATAAAAAAATAATTTTCTTCTTTTCAGTGAGAGTGATTTGACGATGATGAGAAAGGTGTAGAAGAAAAGTGTGTGATATTTACTATAATATTTAATTCAATGATTTATTGATTTTTTTTTTCGATTTAATATTTACCGTCCAATTTACCTGGTTATAGATTTGCTGTTAAAATAAAAATAAAATAAAAAAATAGTTTATACAAGGATGGCAGCTGGGTAATAGTTTATTAGGCAATATAATATAGTTCGTTCAAAATATCGTTATTTAAGGAAAATTTTGAATTTGCACTTGTACTCTCTGATTTTCATATAAACGTAAATGTATATTCTCCTGAAAGCCTTATAGAATTACTTGTTTTATGGTAACGACTGCTGTTCAGATTTCGCTCACCTATAAAATCGTGGTATAGATCCTGATGATGTAAACAACTGGTATACGGACCAGCCTGGCTTGGATCCTAGGCCATTCAAACTTGTGTAAACGTAGACTATCATGTCTATCGAAACACTGGTAGTAGACTTTGTATTTACCTGGTTTAAATACGAGCCAACAAGTATTGATTAGGTCTATACATGTTGTAAACAATTCATTGTGAATGTCTCCTTTCGAGTTTCATTTCAATCTAAAATATGGGTCTTGATTATCGATTTCAAAGATACGATTTAAAAAAAAACCGTTTGAAATTTTATTTTTCGTAAGCGCCAGGTAGGCAGTGCATATTTTAAAGGTCTATGACTTCCTAAGAAATTTAGAGATTACTTTTGGCTACAAAAAACTAACCCCTAAATTTCTCAAGCTTCTCAAAAAAAAAATCAAATAATGGTTTGGTGAATGTTTTCACAGTGCATTTTGAAATGAAAGAAAAGATTTCCGGATTCTATTCGTGACGTTTCGGTCTCTGCTAAGACCTTTATCAAACTGCTGTCTCAGCAGAGACCGAAACGTCACGAATAATAAAGCATAACAGTGTAGAATCCGGAGATCTTTTCTTTCAAAAATCAAATATTTTAAACAAATGAAGGAAAAATTAAATACGTAAGCACTGTGACTTTTGTGAAGTAGTAGTCCAGTACAGAGGCGACCGGACAGTAGGTTCACCTGTGCAGAGTACCCCCTAAATTTTATTGAAAGAATATTCTTTTAAAAATAATTTTTCACGTAAACAAAAACCAATTGCTCGATAATTCATTTAATTCCTTGCAAGATCGAATGCTCGCATGTATTTGGCAGTGGTGCAACACAAACATCGCACGCAAAAATTCATTCAAATACCATAGGATGTCGGTGCAGCGCACCGATGAACACGTCGATTGAATGGAAGTGAGGAAGCTTTGAAGATTGTGTTGTTTTTCGTTTTGCTTTGTTCGAATGAATATTTCCGGTGTTTTTATGCCTAACAACAGGCATTCTTTAATTAGATTAGATTTCTTAACTTTTCGCTGGGCGTAACAGCTAACAGTCTACAGTCGTAGATCAATTTCATTTAATTATAAATCACATAGTTTTTTTTTTTTTTGCTCTGCAACAGGAAATTTTTATTTTAACTATTTTATTTTATTTACTGTGGAATTTGAGAAAAAAGAAAACTTATACACAGTGCATAAATCATTTAATAAGGCTACTGACTTCACCGTTTTCTATATAGAAAGTACGGAACCATTTTTTCGGGAGCAGCTCGACCGATTTTAATAATTTTGTGTACACTATTATTTTAGTAAAACCAATCCTAAAAATCAGAGGATTTCAAAACTAATTCATTAATAAGCTGTGAAAGTTTCAAATTTTTTCATGTTTTTTTGTTAAAAAAAAATTATTTATTGTGTAGCTAACTTTTTGAAATTCCCTCCAATCTGTCGTTAGCTAGTTCTACTACATATCGATAAAAAAAATCACCTTGATATCTGTTATCATTTCCAAGAAAAATATGCCGATGTGAAAAAAATTTAAAAAAAAAACTTCAGGAGAGCAAAGAACTAACAGAGGGGTAGTACGGTTTACACCGAACTTCCTAACTTTGAATTAGTTTTTTGTACTCATCGGGAAAAAATCTGCGACTTATTTTATTTTGTGTTAAATTGAATGAAGAATAAAATTCAACACAAAATAAAATAAATTTTCTTTCCATATTCAAACTAGTAACACCTTAATAAAGAGTGTCACATTAAGACCGCCCATTTTGAAATTTAAAAAAAAACGCGTCGTAGACATGGAGATTATGTATGCAACAGAATATCCGATAAATGACCGCCACGTGATTGATGGCACTCTTTGATCCTTTTGACGAAATTTTCGATGACATTTTGGCATAGTACCGGCTCAATTTCATCAATGGCGCGACAAATCTCGACTTTCAATTCAGGAATCGGTTTGGGTTATTGGTAAAATCCTTTGATTTAAAAAAAAAACCAAAGGCGGCAAATCGCATGATCTTGGTGGCCAATTCACATCGCCGCGGCGCGTGGTAACTTTTCCTTCAAATTTCGTCCTTAACCATTCCATCGTGTGCACGACCAACACAAAAAAATGGGGTTAAATTCAAAATTGGCGGTTTCAATGGGACACCCTTTATAGTAGTAGGCCTTAGCGAATGAATAATTGTGATTAGTTCCGAGCCATTTATTATTAATTGTTTGTGCCACCTGCAAACTAAAAATATTCTTAGCATTTTCTGTGTAGTTAATTAAAAATCCGCCCGAGAATTTTGCCGATTAAACACCCACTTCAAATATTTACGAGCCACCACTGGTCCAGTAATGAAGTGAACAAATTTGTGTTTTAGTGATTAGGCGTTACATTTTTTATTTAATGTTATTACGATCTAGTTATAAAACTAAGAAGCAATTTGTTCTTGACTTGATTTACTATGGTTTAAAATTCAAGCTAAGCACTTATCCATCGGCACCGTCTTAGTGTCTAATGGTTTCTACTTTTTTATTGTGCATTTAAATTTAATTTTTGTGTCTATAATTATTGTAGTCTATTATGATTTTCGCACTATGGTCTCATTGTTAAGGAGTTGAATCGCCTCGGTTTGGTATTGACCTGTTAGAGAAAGGTTCGCTCGTGACTTTGTGCAAACTTTTTTAGTTCATTCGTGACAAATTCTATATGCAGATCCTTGTGTAAATTATCATTGCGTATGTACCATGGTGCGTCTAAAATAATTGAAAATAATAATCTATCGATATTTGAGGTCTAAATGCAAAACTAACATTCTCAATCTTTGCAAATTTTTTAAAAACTACAAAAAACCTCTACAATTATTCATTATATCTAAATCTAGATATTTTTCCTTAATCATTTATTTTCATAGGGGTCATACGAAACAAAAGATAATTCAACAAATTTGAAGTTTTGCTAATTTTAGAGGTTTTTTGCGGTTTAAAAAAAAACTGTACAAATGGAGAATGAGAGTTTTGCTTTTGGACCCCTCGTTTGGTATATTTTATTTTTAATTATAATAATATAAATTTCAAGTTAATAGCTTTTAATGGTTTGGTGATAATTGATTTCTTAAATCTCCCTCTCCTTGCACCCCAACTTAAAATTTTTAAAAAAATTGTAGATCATATAGGTCTACAATCTAACAGAATCTCAATTTAATATCTGTATTCGATTTTGAGATTGAATTTTTGGAAAGTGCATCATTTTTGAAATGCTCCCTATTTCCCACCGCTACTAGTATGTCGAAATGTTATATTTTTCTCTTATTTCGCTAGTATAGCTTAATATATGTTCAGAGATAATCATGATTTTAATATTTAAGTGCTTTTCTTTGCACGTGGGATGCTCGTTTTTGGGTGAATTGGAGATTGAATGTCGGTCGGTAGGGGAGAAGAGCTTAAGTCGAAAATTACACTTACCAATATCTCGATGGCGAATGCAGATAGAAAGCCGAAACCGGACATTCGGATAATGTGGAGAGAAAATAAAAAAGGTTACTTTTTGTTTCCGGTGGGGTCCAAGAAATTAAGGCTAAAAACCACATTTCGCATGTCTATTAATTGATAATTTCTCGTCAGTTCCTAAGCACAAGAAAAACCCTTGACGCGGCAAATACTTTAAACATTTAAAAATGAATATCTTCACTATTTTTCAAGCCACAAAGTTGTCAAATTGAAGAGCTACATATATGGAGAGAGGAGCGGGAAGTTGCGAACCAAAATGTGTAAAAAAATTTAGAGCTCACAAAAAATAAAAATGGTTTAGATCAACGAAGTGTGGCGCTAATCTGCACAAGGTGTTCAGGTAACGTGAAAAAAAACAACATTTTTATTTTGTTAATTGCGTTAAAAAAAAAAAGTTGAGAAAGCTCAGCAAGACTCCCGTGGCGTAGTGGCAGTGTGCTTGCTTCACGGGTTCGCTTTTTATCATTCAGTCCCCCATATCAACTGTAAATATTCGTCAGTAACAGCCAGTTCAACCCGTTACAGTAATCCTTACTTCCCTTCCCATTTCGACCTCACTTCTCATTTCAACCTCACTTCCCATTTCGACCTCACTTCCCTTCCCAATTCGACCTTTCTTACATTCCCATACCGACCTTATGAATAATCCCTCCCTCTATGGCTATCTTTATTCATTTGCGCATAAAGGCATAAATTGCCTATAACACAAGTCATTCTTTACAAAAAAAAAAAAAAATTAACTGGTCTAATAACTTCACAGCTTCTGATTCTTCGCATAGGTTTTTGGAAGGGTCAAACACCAATGCACGTAGTCCACCATTGTCAAACAATCAAATTCCTGTTAAGACCCCCTATAGGGGCATTGGACAGAAACAATTCTCTTCCACAAGGCGCGATCCTGAGCATCGGCCTTAAACTGTTACCAGGACTTCTTTATTCCTCTGGCCTCCTACTCAACTGCTCACTTCCATGTGTACATGGTCGACCAACCCGAAGTCTGCCTTGAGGATTATAATCCAGGGCGATGTTTCGCTCTGGTTTCCTCAAAATGTGACCGATCCACTGCCACTTCCGCCTTTGAATCCCAATGCTCATTTTAGTCTGTGCAGTTGTACTCCAAAGCTCGTCTTTGGAGATCACTTCTGGCCAGAATATTCCTAAAATGCGTCGGAGGCATTGGTTCACGAAAGTTTATAGTTTCTTGGAAAGTCGAACGGTCACTTTCCACGTAGTACAACCATATAACAACACCATTACGACTCCGTATTTATACCATGTGGACCAACAAATCATTTAGGAAGCCTGCTCGCACGGTAAAACTAATAAGCTTCATCGGCTCAAGAGACCGGAGATTATTGAGCTCGGCGAAAAGGTACTCGCCGAGAGTTCCGGTTGTAAGGCGAAGTCTTCGAGCATATTTTATAAAAATTTTGCACTTTTCAAAATTTCAAGCCGTTATATCTTAAAATCCAATATTTATTAGGTTGAAATCTTGTCAGACTGTAGAGCTTTATGACCTTTAATTTTGATTTCTTAGGTGTTGAGGGGTGTAAGGAGAGGGAAGTGATGGGCCAAAATGTCGAAAACTTTCACTAATTTCTTCTGGGACTCTGGTAAATGATGCAAAGTTCAAATTTCGCACGTGCGTACATATATTTGATAAGCACAAGGAAAAAATTAAAATTTGAACAAGAACTTTTATGTACAAAAAGGGCGCGCCAACCTGCACGAGGTGTTTCATGTGAATTGAAAAAAAAACACAAAAACTCAAAATTTTTGATTGAAATTTTAAGCTATAAACTTGAAAATTGGTGAAAATAATTTAAATAAAATGTTTAAAAGTTTAAGTTATTAACTAGTGGAATATCTTTAAAACTTCTACCTCCTCCCATACAAAAGTATCTTTTCGACTATTTTTAAAAAATTAATTATCACAAAACCATTAAAAGTTACTTGAAATTTTGCACAACCACTTCTTAAAATATTTAATATGGAGTTGCCCTTCTACCCCCTCCCAAACAACCGTCCAATTCCCATCAAATCAACTAATAAACAACAAATTAAAAGGTACGAATTTTTTTTTTGTAAGAACTCTTTTCAAGACACGAAATAATACTGCATCGCAAATTTTACGATGGTTGGAATTTCATAGAATTTACTTCGTCTAAGAAACTAACATTTTATACAGCGAATTTTGAAGGTGATTCAAGCAATCAATTAACAAATTATTAAGATGTTATCATTCCTTCTATCGCACACACACCCACAGACAATCCCGCCGCCGCCGTCCCCCATACAAGCCCAAACTTAGATTCATAAACCAATAACATATTGATTCAATGTACTGAAGCTATTGATCATAATCGCAGTTAAGTGTTAAATAATTGACAACAGCCCTACCCTAGATTATTGACTTCTCACGCATACTCAACTTGTCCCAAGAATAATAAAGTTGCGCCCAACTCGTTGGCAGATTTTTTAATTTTCGACTATTTTGGTATTCATTTCTGTTTAATTGTTCATTAGGCTTATTTTTTCATTCCACACAATCCTTGATCCTAATTATATCTAACTAGATGTACCCGGCCACGCATAGCTGTGGCGCATTGAATTGAATGCAACAATCAAAATCAAATTAACTCTCATTTTTCTTTATATAAAGCTACAATACGATGAGGAGAAGGACCAACGTGATTTTCAAAAACAGATAATTAAATCATTTCCAAAATATAATTGATTGACACACATTTCGTTTTTCGAAAACAAATAATCAAATCACTTCAAACGATTGATTATTCACATCAATATGAACGAATGCAACGTTGTGTCGAAATTTCAAGTCAATCCGAGTTTTGCGAGCAAAAATATACGCAGACTGAAATTTTACCTATATGGTAAAGATGAATAGTTTAATTATGCTGTGTTTAACTATATACCTAACTATATCATTAACTGATTAAAATCTCGAAGTGCTCGATCAAAAAAAATGATTAGTCTAAGAAATTAGTATAACAGAAAACCAATGCTTAAGTCCATCTACATCTCATCTACAATGCCACTACAGCCCAAATCGGGCCTTGGCCTCCTGACTTTCAGGTTCCTTAACATTTTTCATTATATATTGTGGAAGGGTTGTTAGACCTTCGCACAACCCTCTCAATCTTCGAATTTTTCATTTTCGTAGATTGCTGGAATTATGCGTCGACCGGGACTTGAACTCAAGACCCTCGCATTGTAGACCAACACGCTACCCACTAGGCTACACCCTAGCTCAACTATGTATGCTTATTATACTTAAACTGCAATTCCCAATTTTATCACTAAATGAAAAATCTGTTGAAATCGAATTTGAGCAGAGAAATGAGGGAATTGACCATAAAATTTTTGGTATTACAAATCTTGTTTCAAGATGTCATTGCATTTGAATGATAAAAAACTTTTGCTGGCATTCTGCTTCTCAGTATTGAAGCGTTTTTCTCGAATGATATGATTTTTGTTTAAGTCTGATCCAATCGATTAATAATAAAAATAAATTCAACGTGAATTAGCAGTTGCGACAAGAAGTGACTAGTACGTGTTTAGTTTTCTACTCGATCGAGATTGGTAATGCCAGGAAATCAAAAACTCGAAAAGCACTTAAAAACACTCGATTCGAGATTTTTATTTTCACCTTCAATCGAAATTTCGCTAGACCAAGATATATTTTTTTTAAATTTGATTGTTTGCATGATTGTCACTAAATAATTTGAATATGTAATTAAATACTCTGATCAATACTACATGACACCCAAAGTATTTCAAAGTTTTTCTTAGATAGTTTATCATTTATTTGCTCAAGCTTTGTTACTCGTAACTTAGAAATGCCACTATTTTAAAAAAAATTATCTTACTTTCAAAACAAAATTATCTTCATATTGACTATACTGCAACCGAGGGTCTATTTAATTTGACTTCATTCATTATAATAATTGTCGGCTTTTTCTGCTTCTCGTTGTTATTTCATAATATTTTCCACTTAAAATCATCTTATTAAAATGTTAAACAAAACGAAATAATTGTTTTTATCTTTGGTTTAAAACTATTTGATAATTTCTCAATATACATTTAGGTTCGAAAACAAATATTAAAAAATAAAAACAGGATAAGTATTTTAGCTACGAAAAAGAAAATTGCACGGCTCCAATATTTGAAATATGTAGAAACGCTGAGATCTATTATTCGAACAGACTATATAAATTGCTTATTGTTATTCTTCTACAACTTCTTGCTCTACTCTTCATTCTAATTTAATTTGTTGTTTTAATTCCATTGCATTTGTTTTTAAGTAAACAACAAATTTATTTAAAAACAAAAATATGTATATTATGTTGTAATAAACACTAAAAATATATGTAGCCTTATATTTCACTGAAAAAGTTTGGGTTTTTTTTTCAAGAAAAGCAAACGGAAAAAAAGAAGCACACTATTTTTATAAGGCTGTATTGAAACACATAATACACCAAAATTCGTCCATTTTTTTCAAAACCATTCATCTAATCTGATCATTCTATAATCCAATTCAATTTGTATCATATTTTGTATATTTGAATAATCTATTTAAAAAATAAAAATTTTACATATGTAAATTTGCACAACACATGCACCAAAAATTATTATATACCACTTTTCACATTTTATCTATAAGAATGACAAAAATTATTAAATATCTACTAACATTTTATTTATTTTAATTTTGTTGTTAGTTTTTTATTTAAACATAAATGTTATATATTGTGGTATTTTACACAAAGTCGAGAAAAAAAAGCGCAAATGATAAAAAATAAAGAGAAATTAGAAATGATGTGAAAATCGATCATGATAAATGAAAAAATACGTTTACTCTCTGAAAAGAACATTACGAAAATTATTTATAAATTGTAAAAAGAAAAATAGAAAGAAAATTTTTATATTTATTATGTAAAGAAAATCATAACTCATCGAAAAAAAGAAAGTTTTGTGTTAAACATCGCTTGTTTTGCCAAATTGTTTTATAGTTTAATTATTACATTAATCTGTTTTCATAGTTTTTTTTTTTTTTGTTCTAATTTTATTTCTTCTCTATTTTCCCATTTGTCCATAATTAAATTCTGTTTTTTTATTTAATATTACATTTCTTTCTGTAGTTTATATGTATTTTTGAATTTAGTTTCTTAAAAAAGAGCAAAAAAAAAAAAAATATTTCAAATTTTTGCAAACAAAAACAAAATACGATTTTTTCATGGTTGTGAATATCATTCTAACGCATTTCTTTTTTCTTTTTAATTTTATCTATGCAGACACAACCCGAAGGAACTGAAATATGGGCGGCGATAGCAAAAAAGCCGATCGCGTCAAAAAGAAAAGAAAAAATTGTGCTATATTGCTACTTCTCCTTCCGACTTGCAAGAGTTGAAAAAAAATAAATATATATATGAAATAATAAAATGACAAGAAAATAAAATATATTTAAAAAAAAAAATACAAACAAGTAAACAAATAATTATTATTATTAAAAAATAACTTCATCAACCGGAATATTATATAAAAAATAGAAAAAAAAAACATTTATTAATAGAAATAAAAGAAATTCCCTTATACTTTTTTTTTGGATAAAGCTCAGATCACACATAATAAATCAAAAACTTTGTATTGTCATTATTAAAAATAAATATTTGTAAATGCAAGTTTCTGTACTTACAGAAAAATTTTTTGTAAATCAAGTATTTTAAAATTTTGTTTTATATAATTTACAATATCATAAAAAAAATATTTTGCTCTTTAGAGTTTCAATTCTTTTTAATAATCCAAATTTTTGAATCGAATTCCCGTTGAAGAACATTAATTTTTTACCTAAAAATAAAACACTACCTTAAATACGTTCATTCATTTGCATAATATTCTTAATGATTATTTGTTTTTTTTTTTTTACAAAAAAGCTCTTCTATTGTTTTATAAACTTATATAACTTTTCATACATTTTATTTTTATCATTTTGCTTTTCATTACAATTGACAATTTTATTTTTGAGATTTCATCAATATTTTGTTTTTGTCAAAACACTACACTAAACAGTTTTAATGAGAACAAAAAAATGTTATTTTTCTGAGAGTAAATAAGTAATATAAAAAAAAAATACATCATAATTGAAATAAATAAAACTTTATATAGTTTTTCTTTGTTCTTTTCTGTTTTCTATTTCATAATTTTTCGTTCGATTTTATCAAAGAAAAATCATAATTCGATTTTATTTATTGAGAGAGAAAGACAACACAAAATTTGTTTAGTCAACAACAAAAAAAAAATATTAATAATAAAATGGAATAAATATAAAAAAATAAAACAATTTTATTGAATTAATACTTTAGTCCCTAGAAATTTGAAATGATCCATGATTTTCATGAATGGCGAGATTTAATGTGAAAAATAAACAAAAATGTTATCATTTGCGCTTTGAAAATATGGCATCAATTGATTTTGGTTGTTGCTATGTGTGTAAAAAAAAAAATCAAAAACTTGATAGTCTTTTACCTGTATTTGGAAAATGTTAATAATTTTTTTTTTTTTTTTCATTTATGTTTTTCGTTAATTGAATGGCTGATTTTGTGAAGTTTTTATTTTTGCACTCTGTATGTAGTTTGGTATGTAAAATAATTTTGCTTTTTTCATTTTCAATTGGGCTTGTGTATAAAAAAATTAACACGTTACTAATTTATAAGAATTTACAGTTCGCAAAAAAAGATGATCGAAACTTAATTTGTATTAAATTTCATGTTATGTAAGAACTTCATTTTGCAGGTTGTGAAATGGTAAGAGGTTTCATCAAAATATTTGGAAAACTCCTCATTGATGTATACATGTACAGTCAAACCTCTCTAACTTGAACTGACACTATGACATTGAATTTAGTTCAACTTAGAGAAAGAGCAGTTTTCTATATCAAGAGCTCGCTGTGGCATGGTAGTGAAAAATGTTCAATTTATAGAAAAGTTCGTGTAAAGGTGTGTTTCGACCAAATGCGCAGAGCCCAGCCGAACAGAGCAAAACTGCTCGAAATATCCATGCTTGCTTAGTTTGCACTATGCGTCGCGCGCGACTGAGCATGCTCACAATGCTCCAAATTCAATTGGAAACAAAACTTTCGCGTGCTCTGCTTGTTTAGTTTGAACGCTGCAGTTATTTGATCCGAGTAACGAGCATGGCTGACGACATGTGGAATAAGCAAAAAATATTGTAGCTCATCGATTGTCATCGGCGAAAGGAAGCAATTAGGAATCCTAGCCGTGAAAACTACCATAACAGAAACTAAAAAATAGATGCATTTGCGTCCAGATCTCGTTCGGACGGGGTGAGTATGTTTACATAGAAAGTTTTCGTTCGGCTCAGTCATGCTCGACTCTGCGGATTTTGTGTAAACGCAGCTTAAAATAGGCTTGACTGTGCTTTAAGTTGTTTAGTACTAGTTGATACTTAAAGTTGAGTTTTTGAGATAAAAGTTGAAAGAAATTTAATTATCTAAAATCCCAAACATCATTTTTTATTCTTAATACCATATGTATGTAATCATATTTACATTTCCGGATCAAGTAGGCAAGAATCTTCTGATTTCAATATTCGAGATATGCGGATATTTATTATTTCAGATTTTATTCGAAAAATCGTTTGAGGATAAGGACAGCAACATAATCGAGAGATTGAATTTATTTTTATCAAGATAATTCAAAAAGTTGTATGTTTACAATAAATTGAATGTAATATTGATTCGAGCTTTTTATTCAATTTAATATCGGAAAAAGGATTTATAAAATTCACAGTATGATTATGAATGATTTGTGGCTTACATGACAAAAACTTCGTTTATAAAGCCGTCCTGGGCTTATGTAAAAGCGAATAGAGAAATATGCGCCAACAAGTCGGGCTCAACTTTGTAATTCTCGGGACAAATTAAGGATGCGTGGGAAGTTAATTTGCCGGTTAGTATGGTAACAGATAAGGGATATGAAGAAGATGTGTGTTCTAGGGGCAGAGCAGGGCAGGTCAATTGTCAGTCAATATTTCTTTTATTCGCTGATGACCTCAAACTGTTCCTCCGTTTCTGATGGTATGATTCTCCAGGCTGATTTGTCTGCTGTCTCTCGTTGGTGTTCAAACAACGATATCTTGATATCTTTTTGAACATAGAAAAGTGTTTTACTATGGAGTACTCGTATAAGACTACCTCCTCTGTTCTCTCTTACTCTATTAATGGATCCATCCTTACAGCAGTAACCGCAATAAACGATCTAGGAGTGGTCTTTGATCGTAAACTTAAATTCGTCAATCATTTCTCCGAGATTACTAATAAGGCATACAGACTTGCTGGCTTCGTCCTCCGCACGACCGTCCAGTTTAATAGTCCAGGAACAGCTGCTCTCCTATTTTCCACACTCGTCCGTAGTTTTTTGGAATACTGTTCCACCGTCTGGAATCCACACCATTCTTGCCATGTTCGCTCCATCGAATCTGTTCAGCGTAGATTCACTCGAACCCTTTTCTATAGATTAAGGAAGCCTCATATCGACTACAATGGCAGACTTGAAGTACTTCACCTACAGCCACTGCATTTAAGGCGGACCTTCCTCGATGCTTGCTTCCTCTTCAAGCTGTGCAACTATCTGCTCAATACCCACCTCTGTGACGACCTGAACTTTAGACCAGGAATAGTCTCAACAAGGAATTCAGACATCTTCAATCCTCCACGAGCCTCTCTCGATGTATACCATCACTCTCCGATGCTAAGAATGCAAAGGAACCATGACCGACTCCAATTTGGTTCTTTAGCTTCTTCTTTTCCAATATTTAAGAATAGAGTTAAATCTATCATATTTAATGTTTAAATTTTTATTTTTTACTATTCATTTATTTTTTAGCGTATATTATAAACTATCATCTTCAATGTTTAAATTTTCCTCTTTGCTATTCTTTTATTTTCCGCTTTTGTTTAATTGAAATTGTAATCTTTTTGTTCAAGAGCCCAAATAAATAAATATACAGTAGTGGCCACGAATTTAGAACACTCGTTATCTGTAACTTTCCAGTGCAAATATTTTCTACTGTTTTATGCTTTTCAGTCGACTTTTGTTTCTTGAATGATGGCTATGATGGGTTGATCATGTCCCGTTAATTTAGTCTGGTTCCTTTGTTCCCTTTCTTTTTTATTCTGACTTAATTGCAAGTAGTACGTCAAGCTGGCCACGAACTTAGCACACCTCTAAAATCTTACTAATTTCGGGCTCTTGTTTGTGTTAAATCAAATTAATTGGTAAGAATTGCGTTTTTTTAATTTCATTTATGATTGTTATTTAAAAAATGTGTGTTTAGAAATGGCGAAAGGTACGTGGTGCACAGAGACTCAGGGGCAGGTAGTTCAGCAAATGAAGAGCAGTGGAAGTACCGTTACCCAAATTGCTAGTGCTTTAAAATGTTTCAGAAAGATGGTGTACAATACATTGAGCCATATGCAACAATGTGGGAGCTCCAAAAATATTAAACAGCGACCTCGAAAAACAACAATTAAAGAGGACCGTCTGATTTATAGAGCCTCAATCAAGAACCCTTTTAATAGCTCGACCATCAAGGACAATAAGACGACGGCTAAATCAAAAACAATTGCGTGGATGCATTGCACAGAACAGGCCACTTGTTTCAAAAAAAAAATTTTAAATCTCGAATTGCGTTTGCCCGTGAGCACTTGCAACAACCTTTGATTTTTTGGAAAAATGTGCTTTGAAGTGACGAATCAAAGTTTTGTCGGTTCGGATCCGACGGTAAGCGGTACGTATGGCGTCCTCCAAACATGCAGCACCATTAGAAGAATTTTAAGCACGGTGGGGGGAGTGTGATGGTGTGGGCTGCGTTTGCTTAGTATCGCGTTGGTCCTACATAAAATTGACAGAATGGATCAGCATGTTTACAAAAACATTATTGTTAGCACAATGATGCCATTTGCTTATGATAACATCCTCTTAAATGACGTTTTATGCATGACAACGATCCAAAACACACTTCGAGCACAGTGAAGAGTTGCTTGGAAGAGAACCGAATTGATGTTCTGAAATGGCCAACCCAATCACCGGATATGAATCCCATTGAGAATTAGTAGAATGATGTCGAGGAGCATATTCACGTAGTCAAATCAAATATGGCCGATTTTTGGATCGAAATTAAAAAAGTTTGGTATGCAATTCCGAGAGAACGTTGAATGACCCTGGTAGAGAGCCTACCGACGAGATGCGCTGCTGTCATTAATTAAATTATTATTAATTAAAATGAAGGATATCCGATAAAATACTAAATTCATACGTAGACATTTGTTCTTTGTTATTTTGTTTTTCGCTTATAGTAAACAGTTTTTCAATTTGTGATAAATTCGTGTCCAGCTTGTTTTCATCTTATTCACAATTAAACTGAAATAGAAAAGAATGGGAAGAAATTAAACAAATGAAAAAAACGGGACATAATCGGAAACGGGACATCATCATCAACATTGTGGGCAAAACTCAAGAAAAAAATTGGACCGAAAAGCATAAAACAATAGAAAATATTTGCACTTGAAAGTTACTGATACCGAGTGTGCTAAATTCGTGGCCACCACTGTATATGTATGTGGTCGGCTGTTTGTTTACAAACCAAAACTCACCTTATTAACCCTTTCTTTGAACATTTTAAAAAAAATTGAAACTTTCCACCTAGGCTAATTTGAGGTCGCTGATTTCAAATCTGTAATTTCAGGTGCGACGTCTCACAGGTTGTCCTATATGCAACCAAAGGGTGTGAAAATACTACTTACACCTCGAATGGTTTCTATGATAAACCATTTTTATTCTCTAAATGAAATCTGAGAGTATATTGTGTTTGCCTTACCGTTGTAACGCTAAGAAATAACGATCGCACAGAGCCGCAAAGGGTACAGAAATATTTGTTGTTGCTCAAAAATCTCGATTCCGAGTGACCGTCTGTCCATCTGTCTACAACATAACTCTCGAAAGCTTTGATCTATCGTGCTGAAATTTTTCATATAACATTTTTATCAAAAAAGTAACTTTAAGTTCGTGAACGGGCCACATCCCCCCACTCCTTCTACCCCATCCCATACAAATTTCATGAAATCTCGAAATATTAAGAAATTGATTTTTCTTTGAAACTATTTAAGCTATCGATTTGAAATTTAGGTCAAAGTATTATGATATATGTAGATGTAATTAATATCACGGAATATCGATCCGATTCCTTCACTTCTTCTACCCCCTCCCATACAAATGGACAATTTTGAAAAATACTTATTTTTGATTTTCATTGAAAAGCTGAAAAGACAAAATTTTGCCTGAATTTAAAAAAAAATTATAATTGCAATTAGTTATAAGAAGAATTATCAACTTCACCTCACTCCTTCTACCCCCTCCCATACAAATTTCACGAAATTTTTAAATTTAAATTAAATTATTTTTCTTTGAAACTGTTAAAGCTATCAACTTGATATTTTGTATAAAGTATAAAAATAGAGATATCAATAACGCGAAAAAAATTTGTTTTGATCCGTACACTCCTTCACAAATGCATAATTTTTGTTAAATGCATTACATCGATTTCCATTAAAATTTATCGCTGGAAGCTGAAAGTACTAGAAGGCCCTGAACGTATGTTAGGGGAGAAAACATTACTATTATGAGAAAAATACTTGCTTACCATGGCGCTACAGCACAAATCGGGCCTCGCCCTCTTGAATACTTTACCTCCATCCACCTCGGTTCAGGGATCGATTCCTCCAGTTTGAGAATCCTTGCAGTGATTTGCTTTCTGCGTCAATCGAATCCTCCCAGCGCTTCCGTAGTTTTCCGACCGGTGTGCATTCACTTTCCCTTTTACTGTGCATTTGGGAATCATTCCGTCATCCATCCGCTCCACATGACCAGCCCATTGTAGCTTCTTAAATTTTATGAGGGTTGACACTTCTGGAATGACGAAGATAGCGTACGATTCTCTATTGTATCGTATTCTCCAGATTGAGTCTTGCTTTACAGGTCCGAGGATTCTTCTGAGGACCTTTCTTTCAAAGACCTTACGTAATTTTTCGCATGCATGAGTTAATGTTCA
This sequence comes from Chorisops tibialis, assembly GCA_963669355.1. NCBI lineage: Eukaryota > Metazoa > Arthropoda > Insecta > Diptera > Stratiomyidae > Chorisops > Chorisops tibialis. The sequence continues at coordinate 88,042,945 of OY770262.1, read as the reverse complement.
CGTTTCTGCTGCCATAGCATAGCACAGGTCTTATAATTGTTTTACATATTTTTAGTTTAGTTTACCTGTGTACATTCTTGTTGTTAATTATTGGAAGCATCAAATAATACGTATTATTTGCTATCATAATTCTTCTTTTAATTTCCATGAGTTTGCTTCCATCCTTCGATAGGTTTGTTGCTAGGCGTACAAAGCTGTCTACGTTTTCTAGGTTGTAGTCTCCTACTGTAATATTTTATCTGATTGGCGTCTTTTTCCCATAACTTTTGTTTTGTTTTCGTTAATATTGTTATAAATCTGACAACCTCGACGTCCCCAGCAATATCGAGAGAAGTCTATCAACATTTCAAACGCCATAAACATGTTTCCAGCAACTTCTAACGAACTCCACAATGTTGGCAATCTTTCTAGACACACACACACAACGACACCTGTCTGGGAGACTTAGTATAAATAACCGCCAACTTTCAGACAACGAGTCAGTCATTTTGGTGACACCTATCGGTGGAAGAACGCGAATCGGTACAAGCGATAGATTGCCAGTGTTCCTGAGTTGTACGAATTAAGTTTTAGAGTAAATTAAGTGAAGTGATCGGGAAATAGTGTAAAAGTGCAATAAATAAATTATTCATTGTTTTTAAAACGAATTGAGTTTTCTTTGGAATCTGGCGAACCCCTAGCTCGCAACAATTGGTGTCAGAAGAGTGGGATTCCAAGGATAAATTCGGGTTAAAAATCGCGAGTGAAATTAAAAATTCTCGGAACGGATAATTTTGTGAGAGCGGAAAAGTGAAACTAAAATTCTCGAACGGACAGTGAGAATTTGGTGAAACCGAATATTCTCGAGTGCTGTAGTGAACAGTGACTTTAATTAGCGAAGTAAAATCGCGGAACTAAAATTCTCGAACGGACAGTGAGAATTTTGTGAAATCGAATATTCTCGAGTGCTCTAGTGAACAGTGACTTTAATTAGCGAAGTAAAATCGCGGAACTAAAATTCTCGAACGGACAGTGAGAATTTGGTGAAATCGAATAATCTCGAGTGATTTAGTGAGCAGTGACGTAAATTTAAGTGAATTCGAATCGCGGAAAAACTGGAAATAATCGGTAGTGAAAATGCCGCGTTATTTAAAAGACTTAAAAGTAACGGAGCTGAAGGAAGAGCTCAGTAGACGCGAGTTACCTACAACAGGGAGCAAGTCTGAACTTGTCAGCCGTATGATCGAGACACTTGAGGCTGAGGGTGAGAATGCAGATAGTTTTGAGTTCCAAATCGAAGAAGCTAGTAAAGAGGAGTGCTCTGGTACATCGGATGCCTTAACACAGTTAATGCAACAAATGATGCACAAATTGGATCAACAATCTGCGGATATGAATCAGAAATTAGAGCAACAATCAGTGGACATTAAACAACAATCTGCGGACATTAAACAACAATCAGTGGACATTAAACAACAATCAGCTGTGACAACGGACATGACTCAGAAATTAGATCAACAATCTGCGGACATTAATCAGAAATTAGAGCAACAATCTGCGGACATTAATCACAAACTAGAGCAACAATCGGCGGATATTAATCAGAAATTAGATCAGACCTCAAAGGACCTTAACCAAAAATTGGAGCTGCAAAATAATAAAATAGACATCATGGGTAAGGCCATAGAAGAAAACGTTGAGAAGAAACTTCAAATCTTCGAAGAACAAATTACGGAAAAGACATCCGGAATTGCAGAAGAAGTCGAACGCCTAAAAAGAGACTTCGATAACGTGAAGGCGACTGGCGTCATCAAGACAGAACATGTTGCACACAAGGGTCTCAAGGCTCCAATCTTCGATGGACAAACACCGTGGGCTATTTATAAGACCCAATTTGAGGCCGCCGCAAGAAACAACCATTGGAATGATCTGGAACGAGGAACGGCTCTTATATTGGCGTTAAGAGGCCCACCAGCTGAAGTTCTTCAAACGATTCCGCAGGAGCAACAACAAGATTTTTCAACGTTAGTCCGGACATTGGATCTTCATTACGGCAGTGACCACATGCGAGAGATCTACAAAACTCAACTGTACAACCGAGCTCAAAAGAATGGTGAAACACTTCAAGAGCTGGCACGCGATATTGAACGACTCACACTATTATCGCTGCCTAATGCGCAAACAGAGCAACGCAACGATACAGCTGTTTTCGCATTTAACAATGCTGTACAGGACAGAGAGCTGCAACAGGCGTTAAAACTGGCAGGTAAGAAAACGATTGGCGAAGCCTTAGTATATGGGCTGACGTTCGAAGCTGCCAAGCAAAGCTCGCGGAGTAACTATCGAGTTCGAGAAATAGTAGAAGAATGTGTGTGCCAGAAAGCCGAGTACACCAAGCGGAGCGAAGGATCTGGTGCTCCTCGATGCTGGAATTGTGGACAGGCAGGACACTTACGACGCGACTGCCGCAAACCCAGAAAAGCGATCAACTACTGTTCCGGCTGCGCTGCTAAACAAAGAGGAGGAAGGGGCGAACCGTCACGAGAGCACGCTTCGCCTAATGACAGTCCGGGAAACGAGTAAAGGCCAACTTCATGGGGCAGAAGTTGGCTGGTAGAATCGACGCCCCCGGAACCATCATCGCAGTTTCTCGACTACATCGTTGTGAAAACGACTTATGTATGAGTGGTCGAGTCGGCAAATTAAACTGCATCATAACAGTCGACACAGGCGCAACACGGTCAGTGCTAAGATCTGACCTTGTAGATCGTACTTGGCTTCACAACACCAAGAAGTACGCACTTCGCACTGCTACAGGAGAAACTACAACGGTCCATGGAGAAATAGCTCGTGACATACAGCTTGGGGATTTGACCTTCTCGCATGTATTCGTGGTAGCTGACATTACCGATGAGTGTATCCTTGGAATGGATTTTCTGAAACCACACGGTATCCAGCTGGACTTAGGACAACGAATAATGAAGTGGCGGAATATTGAAATCCCGATGGAAATAACATCATCCAACACAACAAAGCTACGAGTTGTATTGTGCGAAGATGCGGATATACCAAAGTCATCCGAGAATGTTATTTGGGCAGAGCTCGATGGTGATCCCGGGAACCACCGATTCTACCTCATAGAACCGGAAACGACACCTGCATTACGAAGTCTGATACTAGGAAAAACGCTCGTAAAAAGGAATGAGAAGATGATGGTACCAATAAGAGTCCTGAACGTTGCGGACAGCACTACCAGCGTAAAGAAAGGAGATGTAATTGGCAGCTGTGAACCAATATCGGCGGTGACGAGTATTGACAAGGCAGAACCACATGACGTACCCTCTAAAAATAAGCCAAGAAGGAAGGACAATGTAACATCAACACTTCTTCAGTCAAGCAACCTTAGAGGAGAACAACACAAGCAAGCAGTAGATCTAATCGAAGGATTCAGCGACGTCTTTTCCACCGGTGATGACGACTATGGCAGAACAAACTTAGTGAAACATCGTATAGATACCGGAAGTGCTACACCGATACGTCAACCTCCAAGAAGAGTACCATTAGCGAAACAAGGGGAAGTCAATTCAATGGTCAAAACTATGGAGCATCAGGGAATCATCGAAGAATCAAAGAGCCCGTGGATATCGCCAGTAGTGCTGGTAAAGAAGAAAGACGGCAGTACCCGTTTTTGTGTGGACTACAGGCGACTAAATGATGTTACGAAAAAGGATAGCTATCCACTACCTAGAATCGACGATATCATGGACACCCTGACCGATGCTAAATGGTTCTCAACGTTGGACCTGAAGAGTGGTTACTGGCAAGTGGAGATAGATGAAAAAGATAGAGAGAAGACAGCATTCTCTGTCGGCAGTGGACTGTGGCAGTTCATCGTAATGCCATTTGGCCTGTGCAATGCTCCAGCTACGTTCGAAAGACTGATGGAATTCGTTTTGCGTGGTCTGAGTTGGAAAACTTGTCTCGTTTACCTAGATGATGTGATCGTTATCGGAAAAACATTCAATGAACACCTAAAAAATCTGCAGGAAGTCTTCCAGCGACTGCGAGCGGCAAAATTAAAGCTGAGTCCGAAAAAGTGCACTTTGTTTAGTGCAGAAGTCAAGTACTTGGGTCACATCGTTTCAGCTGATGGCGTAAAGACAGATCCGGAGAAGATACTGGCGGTGAAAAATTGGCCTACTCCGAGTGATAAACACCAGTTGCGCAGCTTCCTAGGCTTAGCGACATATTACCGACGATTTGTAAAAGACTTTGCTAACACGGCGAAATGTCTGCATCAGTTAACAGAAAAAGGGAAGCCATTTACATGGAGTCAACAGTGCCAGGAAGCATTCGAGAGGATAAAAGACCAACTCTGCGACTCCCCAGTTCTGGCGTATCCAAAACCAGGTCATGGTTTCATCATAGACACTGACGCCAGCAATGTCGGTATCGGAGCAGTACTATCACAAGAGATCGATGGGCAGGAGAGAGTGCTATCTTACTACAGCCGAGTACTCTCAAAATCAGAAAGGAACTATTGCGTAACTCGCCGAGAGCTACTAGCCATAGTAGAAGCAACAAAACATTTTCACAAATATCTCTATGGTCAAAAGTTCCTTCTTCGAACGGATCACGCATCGCTTAAATGGCTACTTCAGTTTAAAAACCCCGAAGGCCAAGTAGCCAGATGGATCGAAAGGCTCGAATCCTACGATTTCGAGATTGTTCATCGAAGAGGAAGAATCCACGGAAATGCCGATGCGCTTTCACGTCGTCCTTGTCCACCGAACTGCAAGCATTGTCACCGTATAGAAGGAAAAGAGGCCGGAGAAACCATTCAGAGGATAACGACCGAACCAAAGACTGGATGGAATCAGCAAGAACTGGAAGACGCCCAACGTAAAGATCCAGATATTTCACCGATCATGGCATGGAAGGACGAAATGAAACGGCCTGAGTGGAAAGACATCTCACAATTCAGTGAAACCTTAAAGTGCTATTGGGCACAATGGAACTCCCTTCACCTAGACGGCGGATTATTAAAACGGAAATGGGAGAACGCTGATGGAAAGTCGTATCACATGCAAACCATCGTCCCGCATTGTAAAGTCGAGGAGGTTTTGAAGGAATATCATGGAGGTACCTCCGGTGGGCATTTGGGAGTAAACAGAACCTTGGCAAAGATACGAGAAAGGTTCTATTGGATCCATCTCCGAGATGATGTCGAAAACTGGTGCCGTAAATGTACTACGTGTGCATCGAGTCAGGGCCCACACCGCAGATCAAAGGGAGAAATGCAACAATACAACGTGGGAGTCCCATTCGAGAGAATTGCTGTGGATATTGCTGGACCATTCCCGGAATCAGAAAATGGTAATCGCTACATTTTAGTGGTCATTGATTATTTCAGCAAGTGGCCTGAAGCTTACGCAATTCCAAACCAAGAAGCAGTAACCGTCGCAGAACAAATTGTTACCAACTGGGTGAGCAGATTTGGAGCGCCACGCGAACTACACTCCGATCAAGGGCGCAATTTTGAATCTCAAATATTCAAACACGTGTGCCAAATGCTGGGAATAAACAAAACGAGGACAACTCCATTACACCCACAGTCTGATGGAATGGTGGAACGTTTCAATAGGACATTGAACTCAAACCTATCCAAACTCGTCAGCGAGAGGCAACAGGACTGGGACCAGCACATCCCTCTATTTTTAATGGCCTATAGAACATCGGTGCATTCAACAACAGGAGAAACTCCGTCCCGAGTCATTTTCGGAAGAAATATTCGAGTCCCTGCGGAGCTAATGTTTGGAGTGCCACCAGACCAACCAACCAATGCTAAAGATTATGTCTCGGATCTTCGATGTCGACTAAAGACAATTTATAACCTGGTCAGAGATAAAATTGATTTGGCGTCCGACCGCATGAAGACGAGGTATGATCAACGGGCGAACTCATCAGGATTCCAAGAGGGCGATTTGGTTTGGTTATACAATCCCAAACGACAGAAGGGCAGATCGCCGAAACTACAGCGAAACTGGGAAGGCCCTTACCAGATCATCAACCGATTAAATGATGTCGTCTATCGGATTCAACTACATCAAAAACCTCGCACTAAAATGAAAGTGGTACATCTAGACCGACTAACAAAGTACCAGGGTGCCAGGGAGGAAGTGAACAACTCTGTTCGGGACGAACAGGGACTAAGGAGAGGGTAATGTTATAAATCTGACAACCTCGACGTCCCCAGCAATATCGAGAGAAGTCTATCAACATTTCAAACGCCATAAACATGTTTCCAGCAACTTCTAACGAACTCCACAATGTTGGCAATCTTTCTAGACACACACACACAACGACACCTGTCTGGGAGACTTAGTATAAATAACCGCCAACTTTCAGACAACGAGTCAGTCATTTTGGTGACACCTATCGGTGGAAGAACGCGAATCGGTACAAGCGATAGATTGCCAGTGTTCCTGAGTTGTACGAATTAAGTTTTAGAGTAAATTAAGTGAAGTGATCGGGAAATAGTGTAAAAGTGCAATAAATAAATTATTCATTGTTTTTAAAACGAATTGAGTTTTCTTTGGAATCTGGCGAACCCCTAGCTCGCAACAATATTTAGTCCAACTTCTCTTGCTACCGACTCAAGATTTACAAAAACTTCTTTAGCACTTTGCAGAGATCTTGCAAGGATATCTATGTCATCGGAGTGGACTTGAAGCATAGTGTTGCCTTGTTGTCAACGGGAAGTTTCCGAACAAAATATTCGAATGTCAAGTTGAAAAGCATTGGTGTAAGGTCGTATCCTTGTTTAAGGCCGTTGTCTGTTTTACAGCTGGGAGTCAGATCATTTGCTACTCTGGCTTGTGACAAAGACTCGGTCATTGTCATTCTTGTAAGCTGAACCAGTTTCGATGGGAATCCAAACTGCATGATTTTATACAATACGCGTCTGTCGATACTGTCGTATGCTTGATTGAGATCAACAAATATCAGGGGTACTTTATTCCCAGCACTTTCCAGCACCTGTTAACTAAGGATATCTGGTCAGTCGTCGATCGTCCAGCTCTAAATCCGTCTTGGTATTCACCAATTTACTTTGTTACCAGAATTTTCATCAAGATCTTACACAGAGATATTCCTCGGTATTTTTCGCAGCAGAGTTTGTTACCTTTTTTATAAATTGGAGATATGATGCTCTTGCGCCAACCTTCAGGATTTATTTCCTGCGTCCATATGTCCGTTACTTATCTTTGTATGAGATGCACTATGTTTCGCTGGTTTTCAGAAGCTCAGCTGGAATTTGATCAGTGCCCGACGCTTTGTTGTTAGGGTTGTTCCTCAGGGCTGTTTTTACTTCTTCGAGTGTGGGAGGACTCAAAGAGGATCTTTCATTAGCTGTTACATCAGTTGTACCTGCTTTTATGTCTGCTGCTGCTGTTCGTGCGGATGATGGGCTCGGATTGAGAAGTTGTTCAAAGTATTGCGTCCATCTTAGTTATATATCTTCGGCATTACTTAGAATCTTCCCTTCTGCAGATGGTCGTTTTTGGTTGGTATCGTTCTTTTATCCTCTTGACAAGGGACGTGGCTCTTGTGTTATGTAATTTAAAATGTCCATGTTTTTAATTTCGTCATTATTATATGTACTTCTATTTTTTTCTGTCTGCATATTTTGTTTGGCGGCCGTTCCGTTAATATTTTGTAAGCTTAATTTTTTCGCTCTAATGCATCTTAGCATTTGTTGCCGAACCAATCATTTCTTTTGCGCCGAGGTTGTTCTATCACCTCCTCTGCGACGTATGTAATGCAATCTTTGATGTTATGTCGCATTTCTTCTATTAGCATGCTGGCGTTGTTATTTATTAAAGCCGCGAACTGCGAAACATACTTGACGAAAAAACTTGGTACCGGGAGATGCTTAAAAATGTTTGATAACGAACAATCTCGGTGTGGTTAACAGCATCGTGATATGTGGTGAAACTTGGCTATACTATTATGATGTGCCATGAAGTTTCAGAACAAAGTTTGGGTATGTGATGATTAGGACACACCAGTAGCTGTCCGAAATTCTCGGGAGGGGTATCATTTTGAAGAGCTGGTATATTTTCGTTGCTAAGAAAAGAACCTTGATTTGAAAAATGACTGCTGAAGCCATCGTTTGTGTTATCTCCACCAATTTGTATAGATTGAACATAGAACGACGCTTTCCTCTTCAGAAATCACCGCCTTGTGCGTTATCTTATTTTTCTCAGTTGAGAAGGCGTAATGATGAGAGGATTAAAACATCCATTATGGACTCTAAGGAGCATTGCTTCGGAGAATATCACTAGAAAGCCAGGTTTAGTGAAAGACCCGAAAAGATTGTTAGCAGACTATTGACTGTCTCACATAGATTACAGATTTTCTCTTGTGTCTTCTTCATCACTTTTATCGTTGATCCTGCTATTGATGTTTGGTTTCTTAGTAATTCAATCAAATTCTTCTCATTGATCTTCATCTTGTATTTTCATGCGAACTCCTCATCCAGCATCCCAAATAGTGATCGGACTAAACTTCTCTTCTATTCTTCACCTGCCGCTGTTAAGGAGCTGTTGGAAGCCTATTATAAAACTACTGTACACTTGGCCTACAGCTGGTTTCAAAATTATTAACTCCTGCTCTTTTGCGTACTTCTTCGATATTGCTGTTGAGTTTATAGCGCATTATGTTCCATTCACTATCGGTTATTCTTGACCAATTTCTTCGAAGTTTGTACCGGGGTTTTTCGAAAACTGCGTTATTTCTACAGGTTTCTCGCCGACTGCTAATACTCGAGGCACACTAAAGAGTTTAATACCATTGACACATAACGCAGCTAAATTATAATGAAGGCCTAAATTATCATTAAGCTGCTGTGTGTCATACGCTAGTTTAGCTAAATTACCAAAATAGTGATCATTTATCAGTTAATACCATTGACACATAGCGCAGCTATATTATAATTAAGGCTTAAATTATCATTAAACGGCTGTGTGTAATACACCTATTTAGCTAAATTACCAAAATAGTGATCATTTAGCAGCTAAATCATCTCGTCATGCTCTCAGCTAAATCATCTCATTTAGCTAAATCCTCTCATTTTTCTCATAATTTAGGTTATAACGATGAAAAATGTAGTACTAGAGTTGGAGCTTTCATAAAAGCTTCGTCGTGCAAGAGAGAAGAAAAGTCATTTTCTGACAGCTCTGAATTATACAAAATCTTGGAATCGTGATTTAAACGCCTAGCCAGGAAAGATGACTCGCAAAAGATTCTAAAACAGGACAAAGGATCGTTTTTCTTCGTTTGTCGCCTTCTTTGCAAAATTTGATTGCCTATTGACTATGCAATTCAACTTTTTAAAATTATGACAGATGAGTGAGCGGCTCTTCTTAATTAGCAAAGTGTGTCACCAATCTACTAACGATGAAGACGAGCTAAATTACGAATTAGTCAAATTATAATTAGGACCGCTATGTGTCAATGGTATAAATCATCTCGTCATGCTCTAAGCTAAATCATCTCATTGAGCGAAATCCTCTTATTTTTCTCATAATTTAGGCTATAACGATGAAGAATGTAGTACTAGAGTTGGAGCTTTCATAAAAGCTTCGTCGTGCAAGCGAAGAAAAGTCATTTTCTGACAGCTCTGAATTATACAAAATCTTGGAATCGTGATTTAAACGCCTAGCTATGAAAGATGACTCGCAAATGATTCTAAAACAGGACAAAGGATCGTTTTTTTTCTTTTGTTGCCTTCCTTGTAAAATTTTATTGCCTATTGGTTATGCAATTCAACTTTTTGAAAATATGACAGATGAGTGAGTGGCTCTTCTTAATTAGCAAAGTGCTGTGTGCCACCAATCTACTAACGATGAAGACGAGCTAAATTACGAATTAACCAAATTATAATTAGGACCGCTATGTGTCAATGGTATAATAGAAGATTATGAGCTTTTGGAGTTTAAAAGCCTTCAACCTTCTTGAAAATAAGGCTTATACTTGAGACACAGAGTTTAAAAGAAGTTTATGAGCTTTCAGAATTTATGTGCCTTAAATATGAAGTTTAAACAGATTTTTTTCTCAATTAGAGTTACTCTATGAAGAAGAAAGAACAAGACACCTGGCAATAGAGTTCGGTCAAGGTGATAATCAGTTTTTCCGTTAAATTTGAAAAGGCGCCTACCTATTTTCCAGCATACGATAAATACGCAAATTTGATTGCAAACCGTTCATAAGTACGCGAAACGTACCAAATCATTTTTTCATCACTTAAAAGTTCTGCAAATAAAAGGTATTTGCGAAATAAAACCACTAAAAAGTTACGCGGATACGTTGCACGCATACATATGAAAAAGAAAACCGCCCAATCTGACAGGTTCACCAAACTCTTCCAGGTGCCTTGTTCTTCCTTCTTCATAGAGTAACTCTATTCTCAACGAAAAAGTTTTTATCACAGTTTAATTATACGTAAAACAGTTCGCAAACTAGAGAGAATTTCTCGAATCGAACTTACCAATTTCCGTGCAATTTTCACGCACACATGCGAACAATCTACGTGTAAAGATAAGCTTAGTAATCAGCTGTTCATGAATTTGAGAGGTAGAATATGAAGAATTCATACTGCGAAAATTTTTTTGATCTATGGGCAACATAGCTAATTTTCGTACTCAGTTTTCATTCACTCTGGTTTTTATAAACGCGTTCTCAAAAGAGGTTTGGTAATATAAACCTTTTTAAATTTTTTGTAAGGCCCTGAAAAAGATTTATTTTACACATCCCTCAAAAAATACCCAGAGGAAATTTTTGAACGAACTGTCATTTACCTATTTTTTGATCTTGACAGTTTTAAAATGGCAGGCAAATCAAGCGTAAGTAAAGTGAATTTGTTTTTAAATTCGGTGTTTAATAATGTTTTATTATTAAAATAGACGAAAAGAAAGCGAAAATGTGTTTGGTCTCCGACGATGGAGAAAAGGTTAATAGATGAATGGAAGGGCAGGCAGGATGACCTTCGAAAATCGAAAAGGAACGCACATATTTATGCAGAAATAGCGGTGCGCCTCGATGAAATTTCAATTTCTGGAGAAGAGGTGCACCGAAAAATTCAAAATATGACAAAGCGATACAGGTAAATTAATAAAAAATGTTTTTCAGTTTTTATCACACATTTTTCAGACAGAAAAATGCAATGTGGGAGTATCGGGAGGATCACTCACCATCAGAATGGATGCACACATGTTTCCCTGATTCTCTAGTAAGTTCCAACTTTGCTTACTTCTATGTTAATTTCCTTATTACTTTAACATGGTGATGGGATAGGCGGTAAGCATACGCCTCCGGGCAGCATTACATAGAAAGTCTTACTCCAGCTATTCCATTGAGTACATATTTCCAGCAATTACAAGGACTTTGTTCTTATACCGCTTATTTAGAACAAATTACTGTAATCAGTCAGTGTAATGCATGTTTTCATCAATTACAATACACTAATTTTCTGCACTAGTGCAAAATAACGAATTACAGAATCGAGTCAAGTGATGAATTGCAATTACGATCTAAAGAAGGGCTGCCCAACTTCGAGTGGCCCAAACATTAGTTTTAATAAAATTGCGGTTGTGGTGAAGGCCGCATCATAAAATAATTCGTATGCAACTTTATCAGCAATTTGTGTATTTGTTTAATTATTTTTATTTATTTAGAAAAATTAGTAGGAAGTTTGGGGATATTGATTTTCACTAACCAGAATATCAATATTAACATTAATTATTGTTGTTGACAAACGAAGCAACTGAGTAAGTGGTTTATCAGACAGAAAAAACCTACATTTTACTGACTTTATAAACCAAAAGCTGTTTTCGCAAAGATACGAGTTATTAGCATTGAGCCCATTATAAGGCCTAAGTTTCGCAAGTTCGGGTGATGTTTTCCTGGGAGTAACTTCAAAAACTCCATTCCTATTTCGTTTCTTTTCTGGTAAAAAGGATCTGACTGCAAATCACACAATTCCCGTTACAGGTCTGCTCTGTTAACGTTTTCAACAGTAGTATGTAGTAACTGGCTGGGTAAAACCTAAAATATGTATTTTTTAATATCGTTGTACTAGGATTCAAATTCTTCTGCAATTGTGTCAATGTATTTTATATAAGTTGAATTTAAAACTTCCTCAAAATCCTTCATTTCTTCAAAGTGCTCTTAAAACCATGGATAAAATGAAAAATCATGTTTTTCAAGTGAAGCCTTGAAAAGCATGATTTTACTTTAAAATCCTCTTATATGGCCATACAAATTGGCAATTGTCTGATGTTTTTCGTGTAGATTCAAATTTATTTAGTTAAGGTGGGCTTTCATGTTTGTTAAAAATACAAGATCTATAATCTGATTTTCCAGTTCCGTAGTGTCGGACTTCATTTAATTTTTAAGAAAAAGGAGAATCTCCTTTCGTAGAACGAAGAAACGTTACAAACTGATTCCGGCACTTAATCAACGAATATCAGTGTGAAGTAACAAGTTCCCATTTTTAACATCTGCTTCGGCTAAAAAATTACGAAAAATTATACGAGTTAAAGAACGATTGCTCCCTCTTATAATGTTAGTTATTTCAACAACCACTTTCATGACAATGACACGATCAAAACCTTCTTGTTTTTAGTAATGAAGAAACCAATAGATTTTTTCCCCACAGAACTGGAAAGTTAATTGCGCAATACTAGAGTTGAAAATATGAGGCATGAGGCTTCCGTGGCGTAGTAGGCAGCGTGCTTGCTTCTCAGTCAATAGGTCGTGGGTTCGATTCCCACTCCAGACGGTAATTTTTTAAGCGCAAATTTTTCAGTTGCTACTGGTGATAAAAAATTATTCGCAATAAAATGGGGAAACGGTGTAAAAGTGAAACAGTTCCACTTGAAGAAGGCCTAGATACTCAGTAGATGGTTTCTGTTCGCTTTCTATCATTCAGTCCCCCATAACATCTGCAAATATTTGTCAGTAAGCAGCCAGTACAACTGAGCAATATACCAGCTTCTCCACTCGCTACGGTCGTTCTCACTCCCCTTCCCCAACCTTCCCAATCCAATTCCTTCCCTCCATGACTGTGTTCGTGCATTGCACATAAAGGCCGAAATTGCCTATAACACAGGTCATTCTGTAAAAAAAAAAAAAAAAATGAGTTAAAGGTTCAAGAACGACGGTTAATATTAGTTTTATAAATCTTATTGCAACACCATTTGCACCAATTGCGCTCGATGTTATACTTCTGATAGCATCTATAACATCCAGCGAAGTAACCTGGTCGAATCAAAATTATGCACAAGAAGAGTTGGTGAATTGTCCGTCATATTTTAAATTAGGGTTAGCTGCAGGAACGGATTTATTCGTATGCAAAAAATGTTTATTTAGATCGTGTGCCTATCCGTGTGTGTACAGGCAGAATAACGTTGATTTCTATATCCGACCTGCTTTGAATTCTGCCAGATTTGTTTATAGGCTCTACTCGCTTCAAATATTAGGTCTGGGAAAAAAGTTCGTAGCGTTCTCCCGATGGCGTCAATTGCAAATAACTCGGGAAATACAGATCGCAGTGACACCACTAAACGCTCGTTGGAAAGATGACATTTTTAGCGTTACTACGGTGAAGGTACCTTACCAAAATTTGCTGCGCGGAAATGGTTCACTCGCTTTCGTTTTGATAATTTTGATGTGAAAGATGAGTCACGCTCTGATCTCCCAATCACTGAAAAAGCTGATGAAATTCTTGAAAAAGTCCAGCAAGATAAGCATATCAGCAGTATCGATAGTGGTGTGGAGCTAGGTATTGACCGAAAAACTGTTTTGAACAATTTACACAAAGCTGGCTACAAAAAGATGCTCGATGTATGGGTTCCTCATGAATTGAGCGCGAAAAACATGATAGACCGAATTAACATTTGCGATGCGCTGCTGAAACGCAATGAAATCGATCCATTTCTGAAACGTATCATAACCGCTGATGAGAAATGGGTCACATACGACAATCGGGAGCGTCAAAGATCGTAGACAAGCGATAGTGAGCCGTCGCAAGTGTTCGCGAAGCCTGGATTGACGCCGAAAAAGGTGATGCCGTGTGTATAGTGGGACTGGAAGGGAATCGTCCACCATGAGCTACTTCCAGTTGGTCAGACGATTGATTCTCAACTCTACTGTGGAAAACTAGAGAGATTATGCCAGGCTATTGAAAGAAAACGGCCCAAAAAATAGGAAAGGTGTTGTCTTCCATCATGACAACGCCCGACCACATACTTCTTAGATGACCCGCCAAAAAATTCGAGAGCTTGGTTATGAAGTTTTGATGCATCCACCGTATAGTCCAGACATAGCACCCTCTGATTATCTTTTGTTCCGATCTATGCAGAACTCTCTCAATGGAATTAAGCTGTTTTAAAAAAAAAAACCTGTAAAAACCACTTGATTTAGTTTTTCAACCAGAAACCACAGAAGTTCTTCACCAATGGCATCATGGCTCTACCCGAAAAATGGCGAAACAATGTCGATAATAATAAATTCATTTTCACACTATAAGAAAACCACTTGAATTTTACTAAAAAAAACGCCACGAACTTTTCTCCAGACCTAATACTTTTTTGTAATATATAATTTTTCTGTAGCTTATTTCAGTTTTATCTTTATTGCGGATTTTTCGATAAAATTCAAAATTCTCTGGACTTCTCGATTTTTTCCACTTGCAGTAGAGCATATTACGTTCAATCATCATATTTTCAACCGTTTTAGTGAAACAAGGACTTAGGTTGGGAATTGTTTTTTTTGATTTTTAATCGTACATCAGTGTCATATAATTCATTAACTCTTTTATTAAAAAGTTCGACTTTATCCGAGTGTAAGGAAAGCAATTCCTGCCACGAGCACTTTGAAGCATCATTGCAAAGTTGATCAATATTTATATATTTGAAGTCCCTATAGAAGAATATCTCCGGGTTATTACTGGGAAATCAAAAGTCTCAAAAATGAGATCGTGGTCGTACATCGGTAAGGAGCACTGATTAAAAAATAGTAGTTTGCCTTTGTTATTAGTAACGCGTAAATCCAGTAAAGAAAACTCTGTTAATATGCGAGTAGGAAGATTGTTACGAGGGGAGGTCAAGGACTGAAGGGAATGGATAAGGAAGGGTGGAAATATTTTTACCTGGAGGTATTTTAACACTCAATACAGGTATACATTGTGACAATAAAGTACCGGGAATTTGTAATTAAAATTAGCCTGGAAAATGATATTTCAAAAATTTTTGGTATGCAGGTGAGACTGTCTTTGATTAGTATCCCGAAAATTAGGGCGATCTGTTAATCAGTTAGTTTACAGCAGCTGGTTGAATGGGTACATCTCAGTAGTCCACGGCGATTTTTACAACAGATAAAAAAATGGAACAAAGAATTTTTCTCAAATTTTGTGTTTCCAGCCAAATTTCTTGTGTAGACGAAAACATTCAAAAAGTGAAGGAAATGGTGCTCGAAAATCATCATAACAGTGTTAGGGAAATAGCAGGAGAGCTCGACATCTCTTGCGAGTCCATTCGTTCGATTTTAGTGGATAATTTCATTATGAAACGCGTCTTTGCTCGACTCGTTCCGATAAAGCCGAATTTTCTTAAAAAAAAGTACCGTGAACAGATCACTTTGGACATGCTTGATCGTGCGAATTCTCAACCAACATTCATGGAGCGCATCTTAACTGGTGATGAGACATGGCTCTATGTGTTTGATACCAGTCAACAATCATCGGAAGGGGGGCAAAAAAGTGAGCCGAAAACGAAAAAATACGCCAAAACTGCTCAAATTTCAAGACGATGCTCACCGTTTTTTTTCGATATTCGAAGTTTGATCCATCATGAATTCGTTCCGGAGGGACAAATGGTCAATAAGGAGTACTATTTAACCATATTGAAGCGTGAGCAAACACTTAAAAAACAGCCGGAATTGTGGAAGCAGAATTCATGGATTTTGCACGATGAAAATGCGCCATTGCATTGAGCTTCAATTGTGACCGAATTTGAGGCCAAAAAAGCAACTAGCTCTATCAATCAACCACCGTATTCACCAGATTTGGCCCTGTGTGACTTTTTCTTATCCTCGAAACTGAAATTACCGCTCCGTGGAACCCGTTTTCAGTCGATCGAGGACATAAAACAAAAATCATCGTGGACTATTGAGGTGTACCCATTCAACCAGTTGCTGTAAACAAACTGATTAACAGACCGAGCTGATTTTTGGAATAATAATTAAGGACAGTCCTACCTGCTTACCAAGAAAAAAATTTTGTGATATTATTTCTCAGACTAATTTTAAATACAAATTCCCGGTACTTTATGGTCACAATGTAAATACAAAATTTCTGTCAAATCGAATAACTAACATTTTAGTTATCGCCAAATCAATAAGTCAATCGGAAAGAAAACGTTAACTATGGACAAAAGTTCCTTACCAAGGAGTTCAAGGTTCCAAAAACCGCCGAAAAAATCATAGACACTATTTTTTGGGTGGTTCTGATGATCGACTATTAAGAAAAAGGACAAAATATCACACGGAGATACTATGCTAACCTCCAACAAAAATTAAAGGATACCATCAAAGAAATAAGAAGAGGAAAGTGAACTCGAGGTGTGCTGCTTTTGCACGACAACGCTCCAGTTCACAAGAGCGTTGCAATGGCTACCCTGCAGAAATGCGGCTATGGAATATTGAACCATCATCATCATCATCAATGGCGCGATAGCCCAAATCGGGCCTTGGCCTCCTGAAGTCGTCGCCTCGAATCGTCGCGATCCAAAGACCGCGTCCTCCAGCTGCTAATTTTTAAGATGGCTTTGCTATCTTCATCAACCGAGTCTTCCCATCGCTTGCGTGGCGTGCCTACTGGCCGGTTACCACTCGCTTTGCCTTTCAGAGCACGTTTGGGGATTCTTCTGTCTTCCATTCGCTCTACATGGCCAGCCCACTGCAGTTTACGTAGCTTGATGAATGTTGAAGCTTCTGGCTCGTCGTAGAGTTGATACAACTCAATATTGGAATATTGAACCACCCCTCTTATAGTCTAGATCTGGCCCCTTCCAATTACAATTTGTTCCCAAAACTGAAGAAAGAACTTCGGGGATGAAGAGGTGAAGTCGGCAATTTCAGTGTATTTTGAAGGCCTTGATAAAACATTTTTTTAGAAGGAATTAATAAACTTTGCGAGATATACGATAAATGTGTTTGGCTTAAGGAAGAATATATTGAAAAGGAAAAATAATAACTTGTTTAATTTTATCTCCTTTTCTGTCATGATATCGCAATTGGAGTCACCAAACGAGAATATGTTACCATGTTCGACAACAAGTTCAGCCATTTTATTGATTATTTGCGAGGCATTTGGATATGTTGGAGATGTTTAGACAACACCTATTTTACATTGGATGCACTTATTTCTTACATCTACCCATAAAAATAATTTAGCACCAACTCATTTCTTATAAAATTATAGCCGTACGCACAATCGAAGTCCTTTTATGTTTTTGTGCTTAATGTTATTTTATGTATACTTCTTTTTTAGAATTAACACAAGCTAAAACTATTTACATTTCCTTCAATACGTACATACAGTGCCGGAAAAAAGTTTGGAAACATGGTCTCTCAACCCATAATCATAGCTCTGAAACAAAATTCCTTGTGCACACACCTATGAAACTTTGCATAGAATTGCAGTGCCGCATTTCTTATAAATCTTCAAAGCGAAATTTGTTTATAACAACGCTAAAAAAAATTGTGACGACAGTTTCGATTTTATCTGGTATTATTCGTGGAAAAAAGTATGGAAACACATATCTTTTTCTTATAATTCGAGTTTATTTAAAGGAAATAACATGTTTTTCTTAGTATTTAGTGCTTCTCCCTTTTGCTTTTAGTACAGCCTTGCATCTCCTCTCCATTGAGTCCACCAACTTTTCGCAAAATGAAACCGGGATATTTTGCCATTCTCTAATGATTTCATCGTACAGTGCATTCCTATTAGAAATTTTTGTGTATCGAATTTTACGCTTTACATGTTCCCATAGGTGTTCGATTGGACTCAGATCTGGGGATTGTGAAGGCCATTCCATAACACTCACTTTTTCCTGTTGGAACCAATCCTTAACTAAACGCGAAGAATGCTTTGGATTGTTATCTTGTTGGAAAATCCAACGTAACGGCATTTCTTCTTCAGCATATGGAAGCATATTGTTTTGCAATATTTCCAAATACCGATACCGATCCATTATCCCATCTATCCGAAAAATTGGGCCAACTCCAGAACGTGAAAAACATGCCCAAACCATTACCGATCCTCCGCCATGTTTAACTGTTGGTAATTGATACCTTGCATTGTACCTTTCACCCCGTGGTCTTCTAACGTAATGTTTTCCATCGCTTCTAAATAGTTGAAATTTACATTCATCACTCCACAGAACTGTATTCCATTTGCTGGGAGTCCAAAGAATGTGTTCTTTTGCAAATGTTAGTCTTCTTGCAATATTGGCTTTTGATAAGAGTGGCTTCTTCAGTGGAGATCTTCCAAAAAGGCCACTTTCCATTAATCTATTTCTAATTGTCCGATCTGTCACATCTGAAATACCTCTGTTCTTTAACTCGGCGTTGATCTCAGTGGCCGTTTGTCCTGGTTTTTGTTTAGACACCCTTTGAACTATGCGATCGGTGGTTGCTGTTGTTTTTCTAGGCCTCCCTGACTTTGGAGCACACTCGACTGTCCCTCGCTGATGAAAGTTTTTAATAATTTTCGAAATTGTTCCTCTTGGTATATCAAGTTTTTGTGAAATTTGAATTTGTTTTGTTCCGTTATTGTACATAGAAACGATTTTCTCCTTCAAATCCATTGAGTACAACTTACACTTCGGCATTTTTAATTATGTTTCATAGAAAAACTTTAATTGGAGTTAAATTTTATTCAGTCGCACAACAAATAACTACTAATGACATTCAATTTCAAAGTAAACGGTTCTAATTAACTTTTTGACAACAAAAACCGTTTTGTTTCCATACTTTTTTCCGCAAGTATTACCAGACATATTCGAAACTGTTGTCACTATTTTTTTTAGAGTTGCCATACTTAAATATCCCTTTAAAGATTAAAAAGAAATGGGATACAGCTATTCTATGCAAAGTTTCATAGGTGTAAGTACTAGGAATTCTGTTTCAGAGCTATGATTGTGGGTTGAGAGACCATGTTTCCAAACTTTTTTCCGGCACTGTAGATGATCTCAAATCACCCCCGTGCGCACGGTCCTGTCCCATACAAATACAAGTATCATGGTTTCATTCTTAATAATACACTGGCGGTCACGAAAACCGCACCACCCCTAAGCAGTGAGGAAATTAGAAGATGTTTAGTTTTGTGCAAAGCCTGTGGGTTCAGTTGCTTTACTTATGGGTTTGACTATACTTATCACCTTTTTGAGAAAAATATTTCGTACCTGTGTGCATTTTCTCAGAATATATTGAATGTTTTCAAAAACAAGGTCAATTTGCATGCAATTTGGGATTTCCTACAGTAAAAAGTAAAAAATTCTAATTCAGGTTTTATTGACTTATTTTATTTAAAACTGATTACATAATGATCTTATGGTCATAAAAATGTTTTGATAATTTTTAATACCGCGTCTCGCCCCCCTTCGCTTTTATAACCTCACTTATTCTAGAAGGCATCGAATCAGCAAGGACTTCGAGAATTTCGACTGAAATGTCTTCAGTCCATACTCGATCCAACGTCCTAATCAATTCCGCCTTATTTGCTGGCTTCCAGTCTGCCATTTTCCGCTTTAAAAAGTGCCACAGGCGTTCAATCGGATTTAAATCTAGAGAATTTCCTGGCCATTCTAACCGCTTTAATCCGAGGTTCGCAAAGACTTCATCCAACTGTAAAAAAAGAAAAAACAGGAAGTTAATAAATTTAAATTGTTCTTAAAGAGAAACGGCGAAACCTAAAATTTTAATCCGATTTTGACTCTAAACTTACCGATTTAGCTCTGTGGCAAGGCGCAGTCATCCTGGAAGATGACTTCATCAGTGTAGCCTAGATGCTCCTCAACTGCTGGCAACAAAAATGTGTTTAACACATCCGCATAGTTTTTGGCATTCATTGTGCCTTCAATGAAGTGTAGTGGTCCTTTTGTGAAAAAGGAGAAGCATCCCCAGACCATCTGGCTTGGCGCATTCTTCTGCGTCGCGATAGTGCAGCCACCGCTGTATCGTTCTCCACTTTTTCTTCGAACATACGGCCGATTATCTGCACACAGCAAGTTAAACTTGCTTTCGTCAGACCAAACGATGTTTCGCCAGTCATCAGTCGTCCAGGTTTCATGCCGTTTTGCCCATTCCAAGTGAGTCAGCTTCATTTTTTGGGTGAGAAGTGGCTTTTTCGCAGGTCGACGTTCGTACAAGCCGGCTTCTCTGAGTCTTCTACGGACGGTTTCCACGCTCAATTGTACGCCGTGATGGGTAATAAGGTCGGTTCTAATCATTGGAACACTTTTGAAGCGGTCCTTCAGGCTTATCGGTCAAATCTACCCTGCTGGTAGTCTTCCTCTTGGGACCAGACCCTTTGGACCGTTCCAGAGGGTCCAAATTTTCTATTTCTGCAAAAGGCGTACAATTGTAGAATGACTACATCCTATTTAATGAGCCATAGCGCGAGAAGATAGTCCTTCCTCCGCCAAAGCACATCCTATTTTATGAGTCATAGCGCGAGAAGATAGTCCTTCCTCCGCCAAAGCAAAAATTTTTACTTTTTTTCGCGCGACAACTGCTTATAATTAGCACTCATACTGCACTTTTCACTGATTAAGCCCTGTGGATTTAAAACCACTGAACTAAATATTCCAATTGGCACCCTTTTATACTTAAAATATAACGAACTTTTCAGATAAGGTAGTATATTTTATTGCCACCCCCGATCCCGAACATATTTAGGTAGATTTCACGACTAGGTAGGTGGTGCGGTTTTCATGACCGCCAGTGTATATGGTTCTAATTCCAACAAAATATAAAACATTGTGTTCAAAGTGTCATGAGCCTAAGCAGATTAGACGTCTCAGATAACGTAATTACTAACTAAATTCTCTGTTTACTATTGCGATTCTTATGCGGACAAAGTCTCGGGGGATCGCTGGTAGCATTATAAAACAGGAAACTTTATATTAGTATGTAGTACAGGGGTGTCTTTGTCAGTCGAAAATATTGTTCTTATTCGTTAAAATTCTTTGTGTCTATTTTAACCAGTTCAATTCAGAGCGCTGTTCATTATGATTCATTCAGTCTCACGCATCACTATAAACATGAGTCACATCGAGAGAAAGAAAATAATTTCCGGATAGTAATAACAATGATTGTACAAAGTAGCAATTTTCAATCTTTCTGGAGAGCTTTTGAACTAAATAAAAACTTCAACTATTTTTATTGTTGTCCATTAAAATGGACCATAGAAAATTGCAAGCACGTTTTACTTTTTCTTCAGTTTTATTGCTTATTACTTAATATAATCAATCAATGGTATGTGAGGAGTTGCATGTATGAGATATGCGCGCAATTAAACTAATTAAAAATAATACGAATAAAGAGAACCGCCAGAATACACAATAATATAGAAAAACAAAACAGCGAGTTTCCAACTAAATATTTACATCAGGCCTTAATAGAGATTAAAGAAACCGAATAACTAATACTCTTCATCCAGATGAGAAATAGATTCGAAAACGATTTTCACTTCCCCAGCAATTTATTCATTTCCTTGTTCTGCTTCGACATTCGAATATCGACACCTTCGATTTTATCATTCATGTTATCGAGCAAATCATTTTGGCTTTCGATTTCGGTTTTCAAATCCAATCCGAGATGCTTGAGACGCGACAAACTTTCGCACATCTCGCCCAAATTGTCCTCTAGCTGTGTATCGAAAGCGCGCTGCTTCGTATCAGCCTGCATTTGCATAGTGTCATCGCTGCGAAGACGATTGATTGGATGCGAATCAAAACGTTCGTCCGGCGACATACGGGGCGGTGGTGGTGAATCGGAACTGGATTTCTCCGGTTCTTGAGGCGACGATACTTTACTTCCGCTTGCCGAAGTACGTGGCGACATTTCCCGATTACCCGCCAGATAATTTTTCAAACCGCCGAAAACGCTTTTCAGCCCGTTCAGATGTTTCTGGCTGAAACGTAGCGTCGAGCTTATCTCGTCGAGTTGGCGACTCGATTTTTCGAGTTGTTCTCTTTGTTTTTGCAATTCGCCTGCTGTCGCTTTGCCCACTTCTTCCGTTTCGATA
Source organism: Chorisops tibialis (assembly GCA_963669355.1). Taxonomy (NCBI): domain Eukaryota; kingdom Metazoa; phylum Arthropoda; class Insecta; order Diptera; family Stratiomyidae; genus Chorisops; species Chorisops tibialis. The sequence goes on along the minus strand of OY770262.1, from coordinate 88,020,594 downwards.
AGGAGACCTGCAAGAAATCGTGTATTAGCCTGAATGCAAAGAAAAGCGTGCGTGCAGTCTTCGTTACAAACCTAAACTTCGTTTTGACGATTCCAAAGTTCTATCCTCGATCTCCCTCCGCTTTTCTTCCATTGTTTGCGTCTGATCATCGAACGGATTCGTGCTGACTTTGCCCGAATTTACACGGGAGTTCTTCAGGAATGTTTCGTCATCGACATCGTCATCTTCGAATAAACTGTTCGGATTTGTCACGTAATTGTGCCCCGACATTTTCGACCGCTTGAAACTTGTAAAAAATAAATCGACAGAATGAGAAGGAACTTTCTAAACCGAGTCGAAACAATCTGTCACCGTCTGTCATGCCTTATTTTTGGAGGCGGTGGGATGGCTGCCGCCCAGCATTGCCAGATTCGATCGGTCGAATTTACTGGGTCTGGAGAAAATCTGAAACTGTTATACGGTTTAATTATTGAATGGCGTCATTCTCTCCACGTTTGGCATAAATTCCATATTTCACAAATTGATGATTTATCACATCGTCTGTCACGCTATAGAAAAATCAATATTTGCTTCGAAAGTGAAATTATCGTGATCCTGGTTAAATTTGAAGATATTTCTACGCAGTTCAATAGCGAATAAATGAAATGGTAGGGTAGAGATGTAGTTTTTTGTCGAACGTGAGTTATTATTCTGTTGCGTTTATTTTAGGCGGATAATACGCCCGAACCACCGAGAAAACGAAAACGTAATTGGTCGATGGAAGCAACATTAAAATTAATTGAAATATGGAAAATGTACTACACGGACATTAAAAAGGACATACGGAAGGCGAGAATCTATGCAGCGATTACGACCGAGTTGAATCGGTGTGGAATTTCGGCCACAAAGGACGAAGTTCATGTAAAAATTTGTAATTTAAGGGTGAAATATCGGTGTGTAATTTTATTAGATTAGTATTAATGAAATGGATTGGTCGGATATGGAGTCGTTAGAACAATGTAGAAAAATGAAGGGTAACAGTTATCTTTCGCAATTTGATTCGGGACGTTATCCCTTAATTAGCGTAACGAGTTCTGTTTCTATTGTTTACCTCGAAAATGTTAGGTGGGTCCAGTAAGAAGATACCAGCCCTTTTTGGTGATTTTTTGCTGAGATTTTCGCTAATTATGACCGACTCACTGCCGCTTTCGTCTATTACCTAGAAGTATTCAGTTATATTCCAAAGATATACTCGTAAGTTGAAAATAATATTTGGCAAACCGCTAAAAGATCTATGGTTCCGTCGTACGCATATGCGGTAATAATTCAAATTTTATTAAACGTTCTCCATCGTTTATTCTGTGATAATTGATACTAGCATTCAAAAGTTCTTCGATGCTGATAATGCTTCTAAGGACGGCTAAGTGCCGTTTCTATGTTATATGTAATATGAAGCCTTAATTTGTCGCTCGCTGAGTCTGATTTTAATGTTGTACTCCGGTAAAATCCAGAGAATAGTTAATATCTAGATATTCTGTATGTAAAGCTGCTTACACAGTTGAGTACGAATGTGAACGAGGCAGACGAGGACGCATGAGCATGCAAATTTATACGTGTATACGAGCATGAAGATTCACCAACAGTAGAAGTGGTAGTAGAATCTGTGACATTAGTTGTCGTCGATGGTAAGGTGCCAAGCAACGAGTACTGGCTTCGAGTATTGGGCTGCTCTATCCCGTAAACTTCACAGTTTTAATCATGTACCTAAAATTACATAAATAATTCTGAATAATGCACCAGATTCATTTGCTTCCGCCTTAACATCTGTGCACACTTTCTATTTTTACGCAAAGTATTGATTTCATTTGGATTGAAAATCCGTCGCTTGTAAAAACCTTTTCACCATCTGCAACATTTTTACTACTTACCGCGCTAATTTTTGAGATAATAATTAAGGACAGTCCTACCTTCTTACCAAAAATATTATTTTGAAATATCATTTCCCAGACTAATTTCAATTACAAACTCCCGGTAATTTATGGTCACAATGTATGTATATAGCTATTTAATTGTTATGTTGTCGCGGTTAATCATGTTTCTGAATTATAGGTACTCAAAGATTAAATTGTATAAATTCGTTATGTTTTTGAATTATTGAATGTTACCAATCTAAACTATCTAAAATCTCAGAAGTCAAAATTATAAACGTAGTGTTAGAAGTAAAATTAAAATTGAATATAAATTCATTCATTGGTTGACTGTATCAAAGCAGAGACGTTTATTCATTGTACCTGCCAACCAATAGTACAGCTTGTGTGGAGTTGTTTTCATATGGCTTTCCCCAAAGCATGACCGATTCACTGCTGCTTTCGCCTTTGAATCTTAATGCCTGTCTTCTGGTTCTCTGAGCATTTTTTCCGATTCGTATCCCAAATCCTATCCCCGAAAATCGCACATCAAGGAAGCTGATCGTCGATTTCTTTATGTTTCAGAACTGAAAAACGTATGATGGAGAAAACCGGCAAACCAACCGAATGGACACCTTACTATAAGCTAAAAGAATTTTGTGAAAAGGAATCGGGTACAGTTGTCATTGATGACGATGATGGTAGCTTAAGCAATGAAGGTATGCAATTTAAATACAATTTCCAATTCAATATCTTTATGAAACCAATTAAAATTCGATGTAGATAATACAAATCGTGATTCTACTATGTCAAATGATGATTTCACAATGGACATTAAATCCGAAATGGAGTCAATATTAGAAGAAAGTACACCGATCTTGCCGCCTCCAACGCCATTGAAACTGCCGTCAAGTGATCACCCGATAAAAATAGAACAACTACGTAATTCTCCCGAATTAGAAACGAGAGCAAATGATCCGGATAATGATCCCGACTACGAACCGGACGAACCGGTAACGGTAAAAAGAATTAGACGCAATATGGACGAATTAATATTGAAAGAAATACGCAAATCAAATTACTGGTCCGAAAGAGACTCACGCAATTTCGAACGATATTGTATGAAATCGCTACAAACAGATCAGCAAATCGTCCGTTCGATCGATAATTTAACAAAAGCCATTTTACACAGTATACAAAACAAATAAATACGTTTTTCTCTTTTGATATTATAACTTACTTAAATGCGTTTTTATTGATCTTCTAATTTCAAGGGCATCCTCATCTACATCGGTATTAAATTTAATTTCTCGTTCCGCTTGCGCCGGAACATTATCAAGCCAGGATTCGCAAACAGTATCGTTATTTTTCTCGCAAAAATTATGCAAAACGCATCACGCTTTTATCAAAACCGACGAATACTCCGATCGAATATCTAAACTTTATGTTAATTTACGAAATCTAGATCATAATCGATCGAAAGCCGAATCGATTGCGGATCGACATTGAAAAAGTTTTTCATTGAATAATATTTCGGTTTTTGATATAAAGCAGAGTTTTTGATTCTTTAAATTTAAAGTCGCCTACGAGTAGAACAGGAATCCTAACGCCTTTGTTGCGTAAAGCTGATATTTCGGCTCATGAACCGAAATAGATCGTGTGGAAACTTAGAGCCAATACAGCACTTGGAACTGATTGGCCTAAGTTGAGAATGTATAGAAAGAATAGCTAAACTAGCACTTTAACCAGTTAGCCGAAAGGATTAAAGGAAAACAACCTTTTTTCTTTGTGATAGATAAAATACTGCAATTTTATTCTCAAAACTGTGGCGACACGACGTCGGATTAATGTGGCGATACGACGTCGTCGGCACATTCCAGCCGCATCGAAATCGGACGGATTTACGCTGACCACACAAGCAAAACCGTCCTCATTTTCATATATCCAGATTTGCTGATCGCCATCGTCACCTTCTGCATATCGCCAGATATGCAACGGATCAAGTGGCATTCCCGACGATGCGCGCGATCAAGCAATGATAATACTTTGTTGCTTATCTTGCACAAACTACGCCAGCCAGACACGCCGCAGCGTCAGCATTAAGACGAAAATTAAAAGGCATTCGCGCTGGCTTTTTGAGACAGTCTTCAGTCTACAGTCTTCATTCTACAGTCGTCATTAGTCGTTCGCAGTCCCAGTCGCAATTACACAGTCGAGTTCAGTTTTAATAGTTTTTTTAATAAATATTATTTATTCCGAAATTTGTGTTTTACTCACCACCTCCGTCGCTTATTTATACATATTAATTCGCGTACATGATATTTAAAAAATAATTCGCATGCTTGAGATAAAGTAAAGAGCGATATACAAAAAACAAATGCAAGGTGTCAAATGAACGCGAGCAGAAGGCACATGAAGCTAACATAGGCAAATTTCGTGGGAAGAATTTTATTATTTCATGTGAAGAATTTTATTATAAAAAATTCCTCACGGTGTTCGGTTACAGACGCGATTGTCGCAATTATTCCGTGTGAAGAATTTTATCATAGAAAATTCCTCACAGGGTGTTCGATTGCAGACGCGATTGTTGCAATTATTTCGTTATCGAAATTTGCCCATGAGAATCTGTTATCGAAATTTGCCCATGAGAATCTGTACAGCATTCAATCAATTTCGCGTTGCTGAGAAAAGTATCGTCAGTGGTATGCAGGTCAGGTATAAACGAACTCTCGAATATCGAAAGAACGTCATCTTCGTATGCAGATTTAATATCTAAAACTGTAAAGTAGAATCTGTAATAAAAACAATTGAATTTTTTAACACAATTTTGCAATTAAATTACTTTGATCTGCTGCCGCTAGAAGAATAACTGTACCCCATGTTTTTTATTTAGAAAATTTGGTTGATCCTTTTTAGTTATGATATCGAAATAGCATCCATCTAATAATATAAATCGAATTAAAAAAATAACGTAATCATATTTTTATGTTATGATTAATTTACCAACAGCTCCATAGCATTGCGGCAGTCCACCCAGTTTCTTGAATCCTTTCGATATTTCGGAAATACTTTGCTTCGTAGACGAATAACCAGTTATTTAATCTTTTTTCATTCGATTGCGAACTGCTTCGCAAAATGCTCGTGTCAAATCACCAACGGTGGTTCGTTCGATACCGACAATTTCCGCCATTTCTTTAAATCGTTCCGGATTACCAATGGCGTAAAGCGATATTGCAACACGCTTTTCTAGCGCTATTGCTCTCCTCATCGATGTATTATTTTTCTTCATAAACGAGAATTTTTCGCATATTATTGCTAAAAGACGACGATCGATACGAAAGGTTTCTTTAAATTTTTCATCGCTGAATTGAGGTACAATAGCTTCCCAGTAGTTTGTGTTTTGTGTCTAGAAAAAATACATGTCGATACTATCGGAAGTATAAATTGAAACCCGACCCAATAGATGGCGCCAGCAGTAAATGCTAGTCAAAAATGGCGGAAAAGAAACGTCACATGGTAAGGTTAGGCATCTGTCAACAACTCCTCATCATTAGATTTATGAACTTCTATCGGCGTCATATACTTTATTGAATACGTCGAAGTTTGAGCCGAATAAGCGTCATTTGTGGGAAGTTTTGGTTTTTGCCTTCAATCCACAAAAATCTGCGGCTGAGACGCGTCGAATGATTGTTGAAACTTATGGTGACGCTGCTATAAGTGAAAGAACGTGGTTTTAATGCTTAAGAGCGGTGATTTTGACGTCGAGGACAGGCATGGCGGTGGAAGAGAGAAAACTTTTGTGGTATATACTGGGCTGGTGAAACCGAGTGAAACCACCACGGGACATCACTATCGAATACATTTGATGCGTTTGAGCCGAGTGTCCCACTTTCAGCCATATTGTCCCATTGCATCCCGCAACTATTGGGAGAAGCTTATATGTCTCGCTTAGGAGCACCGTAATGTTTGAATATACTATCTATACTAATAATAAAACCGTTCGATTTAAAATGTATGTTACCACATCGCTTAAAAACTACTCAACGGATTTTGATGTGGTTTTCACCATTAGACAGCTTGTTAGTCGGTGCTTAAACTGGGGTATGTGTCATTTCAATATTTAATGACATTACAGCCCAAATTGAGTTTTGAAACTTGAAAGCAATCGGATCGAAAAAATTTGTAAGAGCAAATTGTAGAACTAAGAAAATGATGATATTCTTACCATGTAAGTCTTTTCGCTTATTATTTATAATTGTTGTGATAAATGCGTTTTTGTTGTCTGAGCATGTATCGTATGCATTCATATACCATTCATGTTGTGCGCACGCCCGCGAAGGTTACTACGATTGGTCACCTACATCTCAAGCTGGGCAGAATGTCGAGCTTCCAATTAGGTTTTTGCTGCTCTGCGGCCTCGGGCCGTTGTTATTGCTTTTATTCCAATCCTTCCCGTTTAAGTGTGACTGGTGACTTTTATTTTAATATTTTCGGTGCAAGGGAGCCGAATGTTGATGTGATTGTTGCTCTAGAAATTATTTGAACCTTAATAGGCCAAAGAATAATGTCTTGATGCGGAGTGCACACAATTGTTGATTGACAGGTTTGAAGTGACTTCTTCTTTAAAATTGTCGATTATAAACGCAACTTCCCGAAGATTTTCGACTTTTGAAAATTGTAAGCGATCTAATGTCAGTAATTTCGCTACCCAACAATTTAGTTACTTGGAGTGTTTATGTTTACCTCTTCGAGAAGCCTTTTCACTGCCACTGTTCTGTACAGGGATCACACTTTCTCCAAGATCGGAAGAAATAGTCCCTTTTTCGTTTACGTGGTTGTTGAATTAGATCAGTACAAGACAGACATTACTCCAGGTTTCGAAAAAAGTCAGTTTTTTCCGAAAATGCGTAGTTAAACATTGCTGAACTTTCAACACAGAGTCAACAGTAAATTTTATGACACTCGACGAAATTTAAAAATCAACTAGTGCCAGCTTGTACTGAAGAGTTGATAGGAACTTGTGATTTCACAAGAAAATTTCTTGAAATGTCAATATAGGAAGTTCGATTCACTACCTTTAAAAAGAAGATATATCGCCGAAAATAAGGGTTGAATTATCTTCGATTTAAAAAAAATGTCTGCCTAACGAGACTTATTTATTTAAGCCAACAAACATAAATGCTATCTCTGACAATTATGTGAACATAAGTATCAACAAGAATTGTAGGATTTGCTTCCAAGACCCAATCAGAGATCGAACGGCGCTGCTGGTGGTTCGCCGGCTGCAGTTTGTGAGTCAATTGGACCTTATACGCATGCAGAGTCAAATCTTTCGCCAATATTCGCTGCAATGTGGACGTGGAGAGGTCGAGTTCTTGTGCAAGCTGACGGATGAAGCTATTTGGGTCGTTTTCAACACTGTCCTTCACTGCGGCGATATTTTCGGTTGAACGTCCGGGGCGAAATCATTTCGTTGTTTAACATCTTGCACTGAGCCAGTCTCTTGGAATTTTTTGAGTAGGTTGCGCACACACATCTCAGAAGACATATGATTACGATCAAAATTTGCTCGAACTTTGCGCATCGTAACTGCGATTGAACGCAAATTTTCGTAATAAAATTCAGCGACTGTGTAGCGTTCCATGGTAAATTTCCCGCGTTTACAAATGTCAACATTTGACCAGCTGTCAAATAATAGACCTTTCCAACCAACCCTACACTTCTTGCTCAAACACTCTATATATATTTAGTAGTATAGAATAGTATAAAATTTACGATAAAGAAAAATTCAACAAAAAAATCTCGCCAATAATCGCGATTTTATATTATAGTAAAAAGAGAAACAGGAAAAGAATATATAATTATTTTAACCCACTTTTTACTTGTTCTTTAGTTCAATTAAAATCTATTCGAAATTTTCGTTGAAAATTCTGCTTATTGTTGAGATGAGCTCATTTAATCGAAATAATCGACAGTAATAACTTTCTCGCGGCACAACAACAACTGGCTACAAACCAATTAAAAGGATTGATGGACGAAATGAAAACAATTAAAACAACACTAATGTTATTGTAAACGGAGAATCAGAAGAAAGAAGTTAAAATATGTTTATTGGAAGCTAGAGTTAACTCTCTAGAACAAAAGGAATTAGAAACGAAAGTTGAACTTCGCGGAATCGATGAATCTAAAAACGAGGACACCACAAACACTGTGCGAGAAGTGCTTAACTCCGAAAATTTTCCGAGTGCTAAGAACATTATTCGTGCGTTTAGACGAAGGAAGAAGGATGGCAAGAGTTCCTGTATTGTCGTCGAATTCGATTTTAAGACATCTGCGAAAGAATTACTCAAACACAGGAAGATTGTTTCAAAAGGATTCACTTTTTACGTAAATGAATGTCTCACCCCGTACAATAGGCAGCTCTTGTGGAAGACGAAAACAAAAGCAAATAATTGTAATTATAAATATACCTAGATCCGTGATGAAAGAATTTTTTGCCGACAGAAAGATGGAGAAAAAGCTATATCCATTAGGTCAGAAACTGATATCTCTTTTTTAAACTAAAAATTAAACAATTGTTTCTAAATTTTTCAAAATTTTATAATTTCCAACTATGTTCACAAAGTTTTAGGTTCACAAAATTTAATATTTTTTCATTATATTTACAAATATTACATTCCACTATACGCAGATCTTATATCTAAAAATAACAAAATTTCAAATTACATTTACTCATATTAGAACTGAAACTACACTCGAAATTTATACAAAATAATCTAAATAACGTCATATTGTTTCAAATTATTCGTAGCCTACTCACTTTATATATACATTTATACCGCTTATATTTAAAGATCCTTTATCAGCTGAATATTACATGCATATTTAAATTGTGTAACGGAGAATTAAATCAAAATGGCTAATGACATTTTTAACGGGATAGATGATTTGGATGTTTGTGAAGAGTTTATGTGTGGTAGTGCAGATGAATTTAAACAATATATTAAAGGTGAGAAGTATAGCATTAGCCTGTTTCATACTAATATCAGAAGCTTAAAAAAAATTTTGATAACTTGTTAGTTAGTTTATCGGTGTTCGATGCTTTTGATATTATTGTTCTATCAGAATGTTGGAATCCCGACGATTTGCGGAGCTATGAGCTGCCGGGTTATACGGGACTCCTTTCAATGAATGATATCAATCAGAACAGTGGCGTAGTGGTTTATTTTAAAAAAAGTCTAAAAGTAATGAATAGTGAGGAATATAACTTTAGTGAAGCTACTTGCCTTATATAACATTTTTGTACTGAAAATGAAATACATTTTAAATTGGTATCAATATATAGATCGCCTAGCTTTTGCGCTAACACTTTTAATATAGAATTAGAAAGATATTTCACAGTGTTAAGAGGGATAATATAATATTCACAGGCGATATCAATATTGATCTAATTGCAACGACAAGTAGAGAACGAGATGACTATGTTAATGTTCTAAATGGAAATGATTTAATATCAGTTATAAATTTTGAAACTAGAGAGCGAAGTTGTATTGATCATATTTTTGTAAAAATAAAACAGAATACTTTTAGTAAAGTACAATCAGCCATCATTGAGACAAATATCACGGATCATAAGAGCATAACTTTAGTTCTACGACCGAATCTCCAATCTTGTATAAGAGAACATAGTAATACTGGTTTTAAAAAAAAAGTAGATTTTGATCTACTTACTGAAAAAATCAAATTACTTACATGGAATAATGTATTATCTTTAAATAATGTAAACCACTGCGCGAATAATTTTCATTATACTCTAGGGGAAGTAATAGAGGATAGTACGATAACAAGTAATATTGCGAAGCCAAAATTTGTGAAATTGAAGCCTTGGATAACACAGGGTCTCATAACATCAATTCGGAGAAGAGATAGATTAAGCAAAGCCTTAAGAAAAAACCCTAACAGCGATAAGCTAAAAACTTACTTAAAAAAATATCGCACTAAATTGACCTGTATTATCAAAAGAACTAGATATCAATACTTTGAGGATATTTTGCAAGGAGCTGGAAATAATGGAAAACAGGTATGGAAAACAATCAATTTAGCTATTGGGAATAAAAGACAAAATGCAAATCTGGAAAGAATAAACCATATGGGTGAGGTTTTAGATGTTAACAATAACTCTAAAAAAATTGCAAATATTTACAATGAATATTATACAAATGTGGGAAGTAATTTAGCAAAAAATATAATAAATAGTACAGGTACTATACAAACTGAAACATATATGACTACAAATAGTTCAAACATTGATGTAGTGACGGAAGAAGAAATAGCTTTGGTTATTGCAAAAATGCGTCTCCACGCATCTCCTGGGTTTGACGGATTAACAATTGAATGTGTCAAACATATTAGCACTTATATCACAAAGACCCTTTGTCACATAATAAACCTTAGTTTTAAGACAGCACTGTTTCCTGATATATATAAAAAGGCAATAATAACTCCTATCTTCAAGGCAGGAAACAAAGAGCTCAGCTAACTATCGTCCAATATCTATCATCTCTAATATAGGAAAAGTAATTGAAAAATTAGCCAAAATAAGATTTGTTACTGAAATAGAAGAAAAAAAATTATTGGCAAATAACCAATTTGGTTTTAGAGCGGAACGCAGTACTCATGATGCCATTGCACTGTTGAGTAAGCATATCGCCTTGGCTTTAGACAAAGGGTTGAAATCTTGTGCTGTTTTTTTTGATCTAGCCAAAGCATTTGATTCGATTCCACACACTAAAATTATTTCCAAGCTTCATAAAATGAACGTAAATAAATCATTAATAGATTGGATATCAAGCTATCTTACAAAAAGACCACAAGTAGTTAAAATAAATAATGTTCTAAGCAACGAGCTGACTTTTGATTTTGGTGTACCACAGGGGACTGTTATGGGGCCTATATTATTTTTGCTATACGTTGACGATCTATATTCACAAAACATAGAGGGCCAACTTATCTCATATGCTGATGACACAGTTCTTTTCATTGAGGATAATACCTGGAAAGGCGTAAGTGTCAAAGCTAATTACAGTCTTTTAATATTAAAAGATTGGATTGGAATTTTAATATACTGACATTGAATGCCCAAAAGACTAACTACATCACCTTTTCTCCTAACAAATTTGGACAACCAACGAATTTAGGTTTGTGCATTCATTCAAGTAACTGTTCTTCAAACTGTCACTGTCAGCAGATTGAAAAAGTAACTTTTTCAAAATATTTAGGGGTAGTTTTCGATCAACATCTCAAATGGGATATTCAGGTACAATCACTATCAGAATTCCTTAATGCAAGGAAATGCCATAAATCGGTTCCAAATTCAAAAGATGGAAACCAAATTATCCTCTGGCTCATCATTTAGTGAAGGGACGAAACAAACAAGAACATCCCTACACCATGTACATAAATAAAAATAACAAAAAATTAACAAAAAATTGACAAAAAAAAATTGATATCAACCAGCATTAAGTTTACGCTTTAAGCACATCTTATCGATAGAGAAGTCGAATACATCAGCATTCTTATTAACTTCTCTCGCGAGACGCGAAATCGGCTCATTCATACCATAGTTTGTCCGATGAAAGCAAATCTGAAGAAGTCTAGGCTGCCTGGGTAAAAATTGACCAACTGCAAACTGCATTAAGCCCAAAAGCGTGGAAGAATCAACTAACCCTGTAAGAAGTTGATGAGCAAAAACTACATCAGCTACCTCACGTCGTTTAGAGAGTGATGACATATTTAATAGCTTAAGTCGATCGATATAAGGGGGAAGACGAACTCTGTCATTCCAATTAAGGTGGCATAAGGCAATTCTCACAAATTTACGCTGAATTGATTCGATTCTGCCAATGTGCTCATCATAATAAGGAGACCAAACTTGAGAAGCATATTCAAGGTGAGATCTAACGAAGGTGTTATAAAGAATCAATTTAACAAAGGGATTGTTAAATTCCTTGGATAAGCGTGTGGTAAATCCTAACATAGAATTACCCTTTTGTACAATCTTATTTATATGCAAGCTAAAATCAAGTTTACGGTCAAATGTAACACCTAAGTCAATTATTGATTTGACACGATCCAATATACAGTCATTAAGACTGTATATTATTACAAACGGTGAGACTTTCCTAGTAAATGACATAACATGACATTTATCCACATTCAAATGAAGATCATTGTGGCGACACCAATTACTAAAACTAATCAAATCTTCTTGAAGAAAATTGTCGGAGTTGGAACTAAGAGACCTAAAGATCTTAATGTCATCTGCATAAATAAGTACTTCCGAGTGTTTAAGAACATATGCAACATCATTAATGGCTAGGACAAACAAAAGTGGCCCCAAGTGACTTCCTTGAGGAACACCGGAATGCGCAGTAAATGGCATAGAAGTACAGTCACGAAAGAGAATTTGATAAGTTCTATTAAATAGATATGACCTAATCCAATTAATGAACCATGTAGGAAAACCCAACATGTCTAACTTCAACAAAATAATGGAATGGGGTAGTTTATCGAATGCCTTACTAAAATCAGTATAAATACAGTCCACCTGCTTACCCTCCTCAATATCCACAATGGATTTATTCGTAAACTCCATCAAATTAGTGACTGTTGACCTATTTTTGACAAAACCATGTTGTTTACTTGAAATCAAGGATTTACAGTGAAACGACAAGCACTCATACACTACAGACTCAAAAAGCTTTGGAATAGCTGATAGCTTAGCTATTGGTCGATAGTTAACGATTTCAGATTTTGCACCGCCCTTATGAGTCGGTATGATAAAAGAGGCCTTCCATACGTTCGGGAAAATCCCAGTTTTTAGGGACCTTTGAAAAAGGAGGGAGAGTGGTTCAGCAATAGAGACACAGCAGCGTTTCAAGACAACTTACTTACTTACTTGTTTTTAGATATACCTACTTTGTCTTTTTATTTACAAACTTATATTTTGTTTGACATAATAATTGTATCTCTATATAGCGCCATCATTTTTAATCTGCAAGCCATTACTCCTCACCCCTACCACAAGAATTGTTCTTACAAGGGGGAGTACTTCAATGTTTAAAATGTTCAAAAAAAAATTGTTTTAAAACAAAAATAAAAACTAGAATTAAAAAAAAAAAATAATTTAGTCCGTAATTGGTATGATGAGGAGGTAAATACAAAATATCTCGAACTCCAAGCTATTATACGTTTTTTGCTCCTTTCATATGTATAACCCAGTTAAAGTTTTCAACAAAATAAAGTGTTTATTTCATATAAATTTTAAATAAAAAATTTTATACAAAAACTTAATAATTAATAGGGCTCCTTTTTGGATTTTATGACTTCAAAAATCCTTGTTTTCACTGATTCGATTAATTTATTTAACATTTCAGGGTCAAGTTTCTGCCATTCAATACTCTACTCACTCATGTACTAAAAGGAAGGGTGAAAGGAGAAAAACCAGTCGGAAAGCGCTGGCAATATTCAGCCGACGAGGACAGCAAATAGCTTCTGAAATTGTCGATAATTTTAGTCCAAGGTCCGACTTGAGTGGTAGCGCCATTGACGTAGATGATACTTACTTGTGTCAAGTTGATCGCATTCGTTTCTTCAAAGAGCGCGCCTTGAACAGAGCCATTAAACGAATGGCTCGCCTCCGATGGTTCATCACTCGAATTCGTGCTATAGCCGCTAATCGCCTTAATCTGTCGGGCTTCCTTAAAAGTACTGAAATTTCCGCCAAGGCTCCACAAATTATCGGCAAGTCGATTTTCGTTGTTGATTGTTTACAAATACCTAACGAACAGATGTTCAGCTAAATTGACGTCTACCAATCTGTTATAAAGCCATTGAAATCGGGAAATTCCCCGATACGAGTTTATGAAAAAAAAAGCTGAAATGACACAAATTAAGAAATCGTAACTACAGTCAAGTAACTAAAATTTATTCAATTTCAATTCAACTAAATGGACATATCAAAACTCTGTAAAATTCTAAAATCACAACAGCTCAACCCTGGATCGTTTTGTTATGGCAACGCCTTTTCGGGCTACCATTTTGTGTTTATGATTGGTTTTTATGACGACAGTTTCAGTTCTGTGAAAGTTTGTTTTCTGAATAACTAAAACATTAAAACCGAATTGTCGGTGTAGAAAATACCAAAACTAACGAATTTACTCATATCCGAAAAATAGCGCCAAATGAAGACCTGAAATTTGAGGAAAATTGACAAAAATAATCGGACAAAACCGGAATGACTGTTCGGATTTGTCACGTAATTGTGCGGCCCTCGACATTTTCGACCGCTTGAAACTTGTAAAAAATAAAGCGACAGAATGAAAAGGAACTTTCTAAGCCGAGTCGAAAGAATCGGTCACTTAGCTTAGGCGGTGGGTGGCTGCCGCCCAGCATTGCCAGATTTACTAGGTGTGGAGAAAATCTCAAACTGTTATACGATTTAATTATTGAATGGCGTCATTCTCTCCACGTTTGCCATAAATGCCAATTTCACAAATTGACGATTTATCATATCGTCTGTCACGCTATAGAAAAATCGATAATTGATTTGAAAGTGAAATTATCGTGATCCTGGTTAAATTTGAAGATATTTCTACGCAGTTCAATAGCGCATAAATGAAATGGTGGGGTAGAAATATAGATTTTTGTTGAGCGTGAGTGATTGTTCTGTTGCGTTTATTTTAGGCGGATAATACGCCCGAACCACCGAGAAAACGAAAATGTAATTGGTCGATGGAAGCAACATTAAAATTAATTGAAATATGGAAAATGTACTACACGGGCACCAAAAAGGACATACGGAAGGCGAGACTCTATGCAGTGATTACGACCGAGTTGAATCGGTGTGGAATTTCGGCCACAAAGGAAGAAGTTCATGTAAAAATTTGGAATTTAAGGGCGAAATATCGGTTTGGAATTTTATTTATTAGAGTAAAATTAATGAAATGGATTGGTCGGATATGGAGTCGTTGGAACGATGTACATAAATAGGGGATAACAGTTTTCTTCCGCAATTCTTGATTCGAGACGTCCCGTAATTAACATAACGGGTTCTGTTTCTATCGTTTGCCTCGAAAATGTTAGGTGGGTCCAGTGAGAAGATACCAGACCCTGTTGTATAGCGGAGGCCAGAGGACAAGTTATTTCGATACCAAAATATCGAAATAACTATAAAAGGATAAAGGATAGGTTCGGGGATGGAACTGGTCCGAGATCCACCAACGTCCATCTCGGTGTCAGTATCGGGCTGGTGCGACGTGCTAGCGCGTTGCCGGGTCTAGCTACGGAAGTGGGGGGTTCGTTGCTCCGATACTGACCATAAAACCATGGCCTGTAACAACAAAAACGAGCTTTAGAGCTCGTCACGTCGACTTACCCCAGAATAGGTATTCAACAAAAAAAAAAGACTCTGATCGCGGTGTTAACCCCATCAGATGCCTCGACGATGGCGACTGGTGTTAGGTCGCCTTACCCTGCCCACCCTGCCTTAGTAATACAGTCTCCAACAAATCTTCTTTTGTATGGCCCCATGGAGAAAGAGGAAGGAAGCTGTGGAGGTTAGAAGGGCTCTTTTAATGATAAGATCACCAATTCATTTAAATTATTTTCTTATTTTAATCATCATACAAAATTTGGTATACAATCGCAAAACTATCGTAAACACTTGAAATATTTATTGTCTAACATTATAGTTCTTCTTCTACAATGGCACTACAGCCCAAATCGGACCTTGGCCCCTTGACATTCAGGTTCCTTAACATTTTTCATTACTTATTATGGAAGGGTTGTAGTTGCGGATCTCAGGCGGATACCCATTTTGAAGGGTGTACGGGGTCAGGGGGAGCGCTTAAACCGAAAAATTCGAATTCAAATATCTCAACCATGGTTACAGCTAGGAAGCTAAAAACCAACATACATAGAGGAGTTTGTGGGACAATTTTCAAAAATAATTTAATTTTTTTATCCATTGGCGTCCGAAAAGGGGGGGCTAAGAACCAATTGTCGGCCGAATTTTTTTTTCAAATGATTATATCTTCGAAATTACTTCCCATAAAAAATTGATATTTTGAGACCATTAAGATGGCATATGGATCTACTAGAATCAGTTTAGATAGAAGCTAATTATTGTAAGGAGCAGGGTCAGAGGGGGTGCAAAGAAAAACACTTAAAAATTAATATCTCGACTGTCTCTTAAGCTATGTACTTGAAACTTGAAATGTATACTATGCTTTACTAGCGACATATGAAAAAAATATAACATATGGGCATAATAGTTGTGGGGGGAAATGGAGAGCATTTCAAAAATGGCGCACTTTCCAAAACTACAAATCACCAAATCTCAAAATTGAGTACAGATATCAAATCAAAAATTTGTCAGATTGTAGAGCTATATAGTCTTTAATTTTGGTAAATTTAAGTTGGGGGGTGTAAGGGGAGGGAGGTGGAAAGCGAAAATGTTGAAAATTTTGAGTGACTTTTTTATGGCTCTGATAAAAGATACAAAGTTTAAATTTTGCACGTCGACACATCTATTTAATGTACACAGAAAAAAATAATAATTTGTTCCAAAATTGTTATGCACCGAAGTGGGGGGGTCTAACGTGCACAAAGTGTTTCATGTGCAATGAAAAAAACACATAAACTGAACATTTTTGAATGAAATTTTTAGGTAGAAACTTGAAAATTTGCGAAATGCATTTAAAAAAAATCTCTAAGAGTTTGAAATATTAACTGGTCGAATATCTTCAAAACTTCTACCCCCTCCCATACAAAATTATTTTTTCGACCATTTTTAAGAAATCAATTATCACCTAACTATTAAATGCTATCAATTTGAAATTTTGCACAAGAACTTACAAAAATAGTTGAAATAAAATTACGTTAAAAGTTTTGAGATTGCCCGTCTACCCCCTCCCACACAAAAGTATGATTTCGACCAATTTCATTAAATCAACTAATGACCAACAAATTAAAAGCTACAAACTTGAAATTTTGTACAAGCACTTTACAAGAGAAAAGAAATAAAACTGCATCACAAATTTTACGATTCCCCTACCTCCTCTACCCCCTCCCATACAAATGTTTGGTTTCGTGAATTTAAAATACACCGAGTCCTATGAAAATTCTATGCAACTTCGTCTCTGAAACTGACATTCTATACAGAGAATATTGGACGTAATTCAAGCAATCAATTAAAAAACTATTAACATCCACCCACCCTTACTATCACCCTCCCCCCTCTCTTCATGAAAACTCAAACTTGCATAAATAAACGAATGAAATATGGAGCTTTTGAACGTTTCCGGAAAGTGTTAAATTGAAAACTGCCCTGCCCAAGAAGCTCCTTTCGTTTAGTCTTCCCTAACCTTCCCTAATCTTGGTACGGCGTTGGCCCTATACATAAAATTCACACAAGAATGGATCAGCATGTTTACAAAATATTGTAAACACAATGCTGCCATTTGCTGATGATAACATGCCTCTTAAGGGGGATCCTGCTTTAGGAGGCCTAAAAAAGCATTTTTCGAGTGTTTTTTTAGGATAGAAAAAACTAAGCCAGTCCGGTGTACTTCTGAGAATATATTAATACATATTTGAACATAATAAAAAAGTTTTTGAAAGTAAAACATATTGAAACGCAGCTGACTTTCATGGACGTTTGTGCCGTACCTTGTAATTGCAGTCTCCACCTGGCGGGAAAGATTCAGCTCGTAATTTTCGTCTGAACCAAAAAAACCAAAGGAAATTTGAATTTTCATATATATTTTTTCTAGATGAACTAACAAAAGCCCAAACAAATTGCGAAATTTATAACTTTTTTTCAAGTTTGAAAAAAAATGTGATTTTTGCTGAACAAAAATTCACTTCAGCTTGATAAAAAAGTGGTTTAATTTTTTTTTTCATGAATCTTTTTAGTTCAAATTGAAGAGAATAAAAAACTGAAGCGAACAAACTTTGGTTTGTTTTGATTGTTTATATAGTTTTGGTGTAATCACGCCCGCCAGTTTGAAAAAATTGTAAAAAGAAAAACTCGAGCAAACGCGCTTCAAGTTTACGATAAGAAAAAAGCGCTCGTATATCTGCTCAGCGCCCCCCCGCGTTTAGTGCTGTATCTTCGAAAATATTTCGAATTGGTCTATATAACTTTACGTATGTATATATGTATTCTTAGATATATTAGGAATAGATTTAAACAATTAAAAAAAAATCGATTTTTTGAGCCTCCTAAAGCAGGATCCCCCCTTAAATGGCGTTTTATGCGTTACAACGATCCAAAACACACTTCGCGCACAGTGAAGAATTGCTTGGAAGCGAACCGAATTGATGTTCTGAAATGGCCAGCCCATTCACCGGATATCAATCCATTGAGAATTTGTGGAATGATGTCGAGGAGCACATTCACGTAGTCAAACCAAAAAATATGGCCGATATTTGGACCGAAATTAAAAAAACTTGGTATGCAATTCCGAGAGAACATTGTATAACCCTGGTATAAGGCCGACCGATGAGTTGCGCTGCTGTCATTAAAAATAAAGGATATCCGACAAAATACTAAATTCATACGTAGAAATTTGTTATTTGCTATTTTGTTTTTCGCTTATAATAAACAGTTTTTCATTTTGTGCTTGTTTTCATCTTATTCACAATTAAATTGAAATAGAAAAGAGTGGGAAGAAAATAACCAAATGAAAAAAAAGGGACATAATCATCACATCGTGGGCAAAACTCAAGAAAAAAATTGAACTGGAAAGCATAAAACAGTAGAAAATATTTGCACCTGAAAGTTACAGATACCGAGTGTGCTAAATTCGTGGGCACTACTGTATACTAACTTCGATATTAAGGCTGTTGACACATAATAGAGATAAAATCGTATTAACTCACTTTTCGATATTAACTCGCGTTAGGCTGTCAACACACGATAGAGATAAAATCGTGTTAACTCGCGCTAATAAATATTAACTTCGATATTAAGTCACGAGTTAGGCTATCGACACACGATAGAGATAAAATCGTATTAACTCACTTTTCGGTATTAACTTGCGTTAATATATATTAATTTCGATAAAAAGTCCCGAGTTAATATCGTTCTGTATTAATTCGGCTAGCAGATACTCAATCCAAAAGAAACTTTCAAGCGGGTAATTTACAGTACGAAATAGAATAAAATTTCGAGGAATTTACGTTACAATGATATTTTATTTCGTTGACATTACAAAAAAGAGAGAAAAAAAAGCTTCACAGCGAAGCGTTGTTTCATTCCCTCATATCAAGAAGGCATCGTATTAACTCACTTTTCGATATTAACTCGCGTTATTATATATTAGCTTCGATATTAAGTCCCGAGATAATATCGTTCTGTAATCTATATTAACTCGGCTAGCAAATACTCGATCCAAAAGAAATTTTCAAGCGGAGAATTCACAATACGAAATAGAAGGAAATTTCGAGAAATTTACGTTCAATGACGTCTTATTTCGTGGACGTTACAAAAAAGAAACAAAAAAATTCACAGAAAGACATTTTAAAGAATTTAATGGTGCGCCCATGATTTATTTGCAATACAGAATTTTTCATGACTTCACAAGGCGTAATACAAAACAATTCCAAAATTTATGTTTGACGTTTAAATTTGAAGCTTCACTCTGACGCAATGCCTAGAACCTTCTTAGATTGATATAATACGGTATTTAAAAAAAACTGTCGTATGTCACATACAAAAGCTGTAGTGGAAGCTTTCATTTTAATACGACTTTTTCTCTATCGTGTGTCAACAGCCTTAATATCGAAGTTGATATATATTAAAGCGAGTTAATATCGAAAAGTGAGTTAATACGATGCCTTCTTGATATGAGGGAATGAAACAACGCTTCACGATCACAAGCTCCGCGTGTCAAGTTTGCTTACGATCGCCTGTGCGTGATCGAGAATATTTCGGGTGAGTAAACTAAAACGGAAGTGATTAATATTGTCTAATTATTACAGGAATAACGATTCTGCATTTCAGTCGCCCAAAGGAACGCCAAACCACACACTCTCACATTTCATCTAGAGTATAATAATCGATCACGTATTGGTGGTGGTATAAAAAAAAAGCTTAAATAGCTGATCATAACAGCACCATGTTTTTATATGGTTGTTGCTTCGATGCATTTTAGGGATATTCTACAGATAAGCTCTGAATTATAACCAGGGAGCCGCCAGGTCGTTCGACAATGTAGCACATGTAAGCGAGTAGATGAGCAGGATGCCTGCGGAATAAACAAGTTCGGGGCTCCGATGGTGATAATAGGTCCTTGTGAAAGAGAGCTGTTTCTGGTTTTAACAGAAGATTGATTGATTGACAATACCATAACCGTTATTAGAACTCAAAGGAACAGGATGCTAGATTTACCATTTTTTTTTCTTTTCTCCATGGGAACCTCGACAAAAAATTCAAAAACGGTGCGTCATAACCATGCGAAGAAAATAATTCTGAAACTGTATCGTTCTACCAAAACTTCACAAGAAATCGAAATTAACCACTTTTCTGCAGCAATTGGTTGGTCTTAGTAGATGTTCTAAATAGATATACAGAAGCAAATTCATCCGATATCGAAAAACCAACAAAGTCAGAATCTTTCGATTTTAGCCTGCGAAAACACTGGAACAACTTGACGCAAGCATGAGTGCGTTAGGTTTCTGGATAGGTCGGACACCAATAAACTTAGGCTACAGCGGGTCCAATGTGCGCCTCCTTGCTAATACCATGTGAACCTACATATCACACAATCATACTGTTCTACCGGTGAGACTAATATGTTCGAGAGATCAGAGATTATTCAACTCGTTGAAGAAGTATTCTCCGGGAGTTTCCACAGCACAGCCTCTGTCTTCGCAAACACAGTGAGCCTTGACTATACCTACTAGTATCCTCAGCGAGGTCCTATCAAGTTTAACTCTAGCAAATCTACTCCATGGCATCTTCTTGTTGGTACTCGAATCGCTATTTTTCCATTTCCCAGACCACGTTGGCGTAGATTGTCGTAATGGTTTTGAACGTTGAATTACTGTAGTCTGTAAACCGTTGGGAAGAGATTGTATGGTAATATCACTTTTTAGTTTCAATCTTCCTCAGTTCCAATCAAACGGAACACTTCTTTTCGGATACTGTCGAGCAATGTTAGGTATGGAAAGAAAAGATTTCCGGATTATACACTGTTACGCTTTATTAAAGGTCTCAGCAGAGCCCGAAACGTCACGAATAATAAAGCGTAACAGTGTAGAATCCGGAAAACTTTTCTTTCAATTCGAAATGCACTGTGAAAACATTCACCAAACCAATGTTAGGTATGATTTTGGAGTCCCAGCCCAAACATAAGAGTTGTACTCAACACGTTGCCGGATATCGACCGAGATTCGCATTCTAGATCAACACGCTACACACTATGCTACGCTAATTTCAGAGAGAAAGTATAAGATCAACTGTAGACGCCTAAGGAGGAAAAAAAACAAATCAATGCTCAAAAGGGCTTCCGCGGCATAGAGGGCAGCGTGCTTACTTTTCAGTAAATAGGTCATGGGTTCGATTTTTTTAAGCACGCATTTTTCAGTTGCTACTGGCTATGAAAAATTATTCGAAATAAAATGAGCAAACAGTGTAAAAGTGAAATAG
The DNA here is from genome assembly GCA_963669355.1 of Chorisops tibialis. NCBI lineage: Eukaryota > Metazoa > Arthropoda > Insecta > Diptera > Stratiomyidae > Chorisops > Chorisops tibialis. Next base: position 87,998,994 of record OY770262.1, on the reverse strand, counting down.
TTCCACTTTAAGAAGGCCTAGATACTCAGTAGATGGTTTCTGTTCGCTTTCAATCATTCAGTCCCCCATTAACATCTGCAAATATTTGTCAGTATCAGCCAGTTCAACTGAAAAATATACCAGCTTCTCGTTACGGTCGCTCTCACTCCCCTACCTTCCTAATCCCATTCCTTCCCTCCATGACTGTGTTTGTGCATTGCACATAAAGGACGAAATTGCCTATAATACAGGTCATTCTGTAAAAAAAACAAGAAAAGAGTTCCAGCCCAAACATAAGAGTTGTACTCAACACGTTGCCGGATATAAGCCTTCTAGATGGTAGCTAGTTTAGACTCAGAAAAGTATTTCTTACTTTTCCGTAGAATACCCATACCCATACCCGGTTCATCAAGAGCGTAGGTGTATTTTCTCTAATCAATGCGATAGCTAAATTTTACACCAAGTAACATAAAGTCTGCAGAAAATGACATTTTTAGGCCATTAAATGTTGGCGGCCGACGTCGTAACTTTATGTTTAATAGAGATGACATAACTGGATTTTTGAGGAACTTTACTGGGTTCTGATTTCATCCCAATTTCAAATCGTCAAAAGATACCTTCTCTTAGCTGAACTGAACATGCGGAGTATATCTCTGCTATGATTAATGTAAGCTTGAGATCACTGCACGCTCCCCAAAAATATGTTCCTCAGGATCTGCAATTTGGAACATTATTTTTATGGTGATTTCAATCTATTGTATAAAAATTATTTGAATCCCCTCCCACTCCTTCCACCACCTCTCATACATAAACCAATTAAAAGCAAAGATTTCCGGATTTTACACTGTTACGCTTTATAATTTGTGACGTTTCGGTCTCTATTGCGACCATTATCAAACTGATCGACAATTACAACAGACTATTGTTTGTTGTAATTGTCGATCAGTTTGATAAAGGTCTCAGTAGAGACTCTCGCGACACCAAGTTTGTAGAAAAGACGATAGTAAGTGATACGATAGTAAGTGAAATAAATTATAAAATTGGCGAATTCCCTTAAAATCATTACAAAAAAAAACAAAAAAATGAATAAATAAAGTGAGTGTTATTTGTGTAACATGTGCGTAACCAATATTATGTTTTTTAAGCATTTAATAAATTTTAGATTTTCGTTATGAATGAAATAAGCTATACCGTTGGATTAAGTTGTTTTCTTCAATTTGAATAAAGGTTATGTAACAAATTGGTTTGATCATAATCTTATTGGTCACGCACATGTGACACATCGCAAGTGCGTAGCGCTTAAATGTCTTCCTGATTTACCATCATCATATAAACAACTTTTTAGAGAAATGTGCTGCGACATTTTTATTGAACATTTTATGATGGGCTCATGTCAGTTTTGTCCAAATGTTAATGCTAAAAAATACTGCCTATTTTATTTGAATATAATACTCATTATTTTTGGAATAAATGGATTAAAAGCTTGAGGCTTCCGTGGCGTAGTGGGCAGCGTGCTTGCTTCACAGTCAATAGGTCGTGGGTTCAATTCCCACTCCAGACAGTGGGATTTTTAAGCACAAATTTTCAGTTGCTGCTGCGGTACAAAATTATTCGAAATATAATGGGCAAAACGATGTAAAAGTGAAACAGTTCCACTTCAAGAAGGCCTAGATACTCAATAGATGGTTACTGCTTCTTCACTCATTACGGTCGCTCTCACTCCTCTACCCAATCCCATTCCTTCCCTCCATGATTGTGTTTGTGCATTGTACATAAAGGCCGAAATTGCCTATAACAGAGGTCATTTTGTAAAAAAAAGCAAAGAAATTGGAAAATTTGAACTTGTGAGACGCAAGGAAACTGTGGCTGATGCAGTAAAGGATTTCAGTCAACAAATACTACGCTTCAAGAAACATGTTCATAATAATGTTGTTTAATCACGTCATTTTCGATATCCAAAGGATGTCGTAAGTGAAACTAAAATTTGGCTGAACATTTTGCCACATTTCATCAGGATGGAATCCAGGCCGATCACTTTTCTTACCGACAAGTAATCATTTTTACTGCGTGCGATTAAGAATCAAACTGGATCTTTTGTAGCTGTTAGTGATTATCTATCACATGACAAATTTTCTGTGTTGATTTACCTATAAACTTTACTGAAATACCTCATTCTTGAGCTTCTAATAATCAATGAAGTGTAAATATTTTCGGATGGATGTACAAGCCATTTCAAAATAGATTTATCTTATCAAACTTGCCACTTCTTCAATCCGAAAACAATTTGAAGATTTCTTGGTCATTTTTCACATAGCGAAGGAGCAGTTGATGTTATAGGTGGCACCATTAAGCGTTGTGTGTGGAAGCAATAAAATGGCGACGTGCTGCATTTTAGGAAATTAAATCCAAAACTGCTCCACACGGAAAAACTGACATCATTAAATGAATTTCACATTTCTTATGTTTTATTAAAAATTAATGTCATATTGATATTTCATGTTAATTCGCAGAATTATTGGAATAAGTAGCATATCGTGGGTTTTCTTAAAATTCACTAAATTTTTTTTTTTAGTACGTAATTATATGTAAAAACGATAGATTTACTAATTTAAGAGCGCGCAAGATACTATTATTAACGATACTATTATTAACGCATGGAACTACGTTTTGGGTGGCCCTGCGGGGCTCTTATTATTAAACCCCCTTTTTCGTATCCAACTACGGCTACGCATGGAACTACGTTTTGGGTGGCCCTGCGGGGCTCTTATTATTAAACCCTCTTTTTCGTATCCAACTACGGCTACGCATGGAGGTACGTTTTGGGTGGCCCTGCGGGGCTCTTATTATTAAACCCTCTTTTTCGTATCCAACTACGGCTACGCATGGAGCTACGTTTTGGGTGGCCCTGCGGGGTTCTTATTATTAAACCCTCTTTTTCGTATCCAACTACGGCTACGCATGGAACTACGCTTTGGGTGGCCCTGCGGGGCTCTTATTATTAAACCCTCTTTTTCGTATCCAACTACGGCTACGCATGGAACTACGTTTTGGGCCCATTCCATTTATAATGGAATCCCAGCCGAGGAAAATGAGGAAATGGCCATTTTAGAACCTCAAAAATGAGATTTTGAAATGCAATTTTCCTCATTTCCCAGGCGGAAAATCGTTAATAATAGTATCTTGCGCGCTCTTAAATTAGTGAATCTATCATTTTTACGCATAAAATAAATTAATAACATTTATTTTTATACATTTTAAAGAAACCCACGATTTGCTACTTGTACTGAATTATTAATGTACTTACACTTACTGAAATATAGGGTATTTTATTTAACTCATGCGTGACCCATATATGGAAGATTTTTGTTTTCATTGCACATTGCGTCGATTTCAACCAAGTGAAAACTTAAGAATGACATAAAACGTCACTTTCTTGTACGTTTTACCTGTAAAACATTACGTTAAGCCGAAGATTGTCACAACCTGGAATATTTTAGTATGGAACATACTTTTTACGGGGGCTGTTATAAGAAAATCTTTAGAAAAAACCGTCATCAAAATGCGTTATCGAAATTCTCGTAGTAGGAGTGAGAGAATATGGAAAAAAAAAAGAAAAAAGAAAAAAAGAAAAAAAAAAAGAAAAAAGAAAAAAAAAAATAAAAAAGAAAAAAAAGAAAAAAAAAAGAAGAAAAAAAAAGAAAAAAAAAAAGAAAAAAAAAAAAGAAAATAAAAAGGAAAAAAAGGCGTTGTCAGTTATAATTTGACTAGTGTTAAAGCGAGCTCCTATAAGCGGGTTACGCGGGTGTACCGGCTAGCGCAACGCTGCAATCACATAATTACCTATGCTACCCATGATATTTTCAATGAAATGTCGTGTAAGTATGTTCCATATTTTGCATGTTTTAGCCCGATAAAAACGATACAACGAACTATGTCCCGCGAACAATACAATAGCCCGGAAAGTACGACAATGCGAATACCCGAAAGTGCGACCATGCGAATACCCGAAAAGTAAGAAAATACGAACATTACGTTCAGCTTGTACTCTAGATCACCATGTACGGCCCCACTCGCGCAGTGAGTGGGTCCGGGGGGGGGGGGGGGGGGGGGGGTGTCCGCAAGCGAAGTGAGTGGGAGGCGAATAAGGCGCGTAGCGCCGGGTTTTTTATTAGCATAACATTTTCAAATTCATTACTGAAACCTATTGCAAATTTTATTTTGTTGTCGAAAAAATCATTTCGACTCTCCAAATGTCGAATGCATTGCGTTGCTCGATCGTCTTCAAAAAACATATACTTTATATATATACTTTTCCCCGGGATACTTGCCCTGCTTAAGACGCTAAGGGAATTTCGAGCAGTCGGTTATAATTGAACCCAGAGATCTAGAGTTGAAAAGCGGTCGTGTTAACCACCAAGCTTAAAAATTGAATAAAAAATCACTCGTTGATTGACTGTGTCAAAGCAGAGATGTTTATTCATTTTAGCCAACCAACAGTTTGAGTGAAATTATTTTCATATGGCTTCCTCAAAGCATGACCGATTCACTGCTGCTTTCGGCTTTGAATCTTAATGCCTATCTTCTGGTTCTCTAAACATTTTTTCCATATCCTTACTCGATTCGTATCCCAAATCCTATCTCGGAAAATCGAACATCAAGAAAGCTGATCGTCGATTTCTTTATGTTTCAGAACTGAAAAACGTATGATGGAGAAAACCGGAAAACCAACCGAATGGACACCTTACTATAAGCTAAAAGAATTTTGTGAAAAGGAATCGGGTACAGTTGTCATTGATGACGATGATGGCAGCTTAAGTAATGAAGGTATAAATTTTAAATGCAATTACCAATTCAATATCTTTATGAAACCAATTAAAATTCAATGTAGATAATACAAATCGTGATTGTACTATGTCAAATGATGATTTAACAATGGACATTAAATCCGAAATGGAGTCAATATTAGAAGAAAGTACACCGATCTTACCGCCTCCAACGCCATTGAAACTGCCGTCAAGTGATCACCCGATAAAAATAGAACAACTACGTAATTCTCCCGAGTTAGAAACGAGAGGAAATGATCCGGATAATGATCCCGACTACGAACCGGACGAACCGGTCACGGTAAAAAGAGTAAGACGCAATATGGACGAATTAATATTGAAAGAAATACGCAAATCAAATTATTGGTCCGAAAGAGACTCACGCAATTTCGAACGATATTGTATGAAATCGCTACAAACAGATCAGCAAATCGTCCGTTCGATCGATAATTTAACAAAAGCCATTTTACACAGTATACGAAATAAATAAATACGTTTTTTTTCTTTTAATATTATAACTTACTTAAATACGTTTTTATTGATCTTCTAATTTCAAGGGCATCCTCATCTACATCGGTATTAAATTTAATTTCTCGTTCCGGTTGCGCCGGAACGTTATCAAGCCAGGATTCGCAAACAGTATCGTTATTTTTCTCGCAAAAATTATGCAAAACGCAACAAGCTTTTATCAAAACCGACGAATACTCCGATCGAATATCTAAACTTTGTGTTAATTTACGAAATCTAGATCGTAATCGATCGAAAGCCGAATCGATTGCGGATCGACATTGAAAAAGTTTTTCATTGAATGATATTTCGCTTTTCGATATATCCACAACGAAGGGATAAGGCTTAAGTAGAGTTTTTGATTCTTTAAATTTAAAGTCGCCTACGAGTAGAACAGGAATCCTAACACCTTCAATTAATTTCGCGTTGCTGAGAAAAGTATCGTCAGTGGTATGTAGGTCGGGTATAAACGAACTCTCAAATATCGAAAGAACGTCATCTTCGTATGCAGATTTAACATCTAAAGCTGTAAAGCAGGATCTGTAATAAAAACAATTGAATTTTTTAACACAATTTTGCAATTAAATTACTTGTGATCTGCTGCCGCTAGAAGAATAACTGTACCCCACGTTTTTTTATTTTGAAAATTTGGTTGATCCTTTTTAGTTATGATATCGAAATAGCATCCATCTAAGAATATAAATCGAATTAAAAAAATAACATAAATCATATTTTTATGTTATGATTAATTTACCAACAGCGCCATAGCATTGCGGCAGTCCACCCAGTTTCTCAAATCCTTTCGTTATTTCGGAAATACTTTGCTCCGTAGGCGGATAACCGGTTATATAATCTTTTTCCATTCGATTGCAAACTGCTTCGCAAAATGCTCGTGTCAATTCACCAACGGTGGTTCGTCCGACACCGAAAATTTCCGCCACTTCTTTAAATCGTTCCGGATTACCAATGGCGTAAAGCGATATTGCAACACGCTTTTCTAGCGCTATTGCTCTCCTCATCGATGTATTATTTTTCTTCATAAACGAGAATTTTTCGCATATTATTGCGAAAAGACGACGATCGATTCGAAAGGTTTCTTTAAATTTTTCATCGCTGAATTGTGGTACAATAGCTTCCCAGTAGTTTGTGTTTCGTGTCTAGAAAAAAATACATGTCGATATTAGTAGAGTTACTCTACGAAGAAGAAACAATAAGGCACCTGAAAGAGTTTGGACAACCTGTCAGATTTAGCGCTTTTTACTTTCATATGTATGCATGCAACGTGTCTGTGTAACTTTTTAGTGGTTTTATTTCGCAAACATCTTTTATTTGCAGAACTTTTAAGTGATAAAAAATTGATTTGGTAGATTTTACGTACTAATGAACGGTTTGCAATCACATTTGCTTATTTATCGCATGCTGGATAATAGGTGGGCGCTTTTTCAAATATAATGGAAAAGCTGGTTATCACCTTGACCGAACTCTATTACCAGGTGTCTTGTTCTTTCTTCTCCATAGAGTAACTCTAGATACTATCGGGAGTCTAAATTCAATCCCGCCCTTTCCCAATAGAAGGCGCCAGCAGTAAATGCTAGTCAAAAATGGCGGAAAAGAAACGTCACATGGTAAGGTTAGGCATCTGTCAACAACTCCTCATCATTCGATTTGTGATCTTTTATCGGCGTCATATACTTTTTTGAGTACGTCGAAGTTTGAGCCGAATTGGCGTCTTTGCGGGAAGTTTTGGTTTTTGCCTTCAATCCACAAAAATCTGAAGCTCAGGCGCGTCAGATCATTGTTGAAACTTATGGTGACGGTGCTATAAGTGAAAGAACGTGCCATGATTGGTTTTAACGCTTCAAGAGCGGTGATTTTGACGTCGAGAACAGGCATGGCGGTGGAAGAGAGAATTTTTTTTGTGTAATATCACGATCTGTTTAAACCGAGTGAAACCATCACGGGAGATCACTACCGACTACATTTGATGCGTTTGAGTTGAGCTTTGAAGGAGAAACAGTACCAAGAGAGACACGACAAAGTGATTTTGCTGCATGCAACGCTCGGCCACATGCTGCTCAGGTTGTGAAAACCTACTTGGAAACACGGAAATGGGACGTCTCACCCTACCCGCCGTATTCTCCAGACATCGTCCCTTCCAACTACCACCTATTCTGATCGATAACGTATGGCCTGGCTGAGCGACACTTCTCTTCTTACGAAAAAGCCAAAAATTGAGTCGATTCGTGGATTGCCTCAAAAGAAGAGCAGTTTTTTCGATGCGGATTCGTATACTACCAGAAAGATGGGAAAAAAGTTGTGGCTAGCGATGGGAAATATTCTGAATGTAACCATTTTCCCACAATAAAGGTTCAAATTTGGAAAAAATACGGTTTTCTACTTATACTCCCAATAAAATGAGCGAAATATTGGACTATGGAGAAGATAAGGCATCTAAAGCTACATAGTGAATGTACTGGCTCCGCTCAGGTTTTCTTATGTGTAGCCATACATGAGAAACACTGGCCAGTCCCACTTTCAGCCATATTGTCCCACTGCCTCCCACATCGTAACGTTTGAATACACATACTATCTATACCAATAATAAAACCGTTCGATTTAAAATGTATGTTACCACATCACTTAAAAACTACTGAACGGATTTTGATGTGGTTTTCACCAGTTTATTAGTCGGTGCTGAAACTGGGGTATATATCATTTCAATATTAAATGACATTACAGCCAAAATTGAGTTTTCGTTATTATTATGGCCGATCTTATAGTTTGGGTGTGGATGTAGAGTGAAAGGTAGGCAGAAGCTAACCCTAGAACATTCAGTTGGTCAAATGTAAGACATTGACTTATGGAATAGGAGCGAATTTTATTTTGAAATTTGATATTAAACGATCGCAGCGGAAACATCGTCCTATCCTGGAGAGAAATCGGTTTTAATATCATGCAAGTGGTTAAGAACCGATGTCCAAGAGGACATAAAAATAATGGCGGGAACTGAAAGACGAGGGAGTTCTTGTAAACTTGAAAAAAACCCACCAGTCAGATAAAATTTAGTCCCTAACAATAGCGCCGTAACATAGATAGGTTAGACAATCTTGGAGTTAATCTCTCCAAAGATGGCAATGAAATCGACGAAGTCAAAAAACCAAACAAGTCATATTAATCGCTAGTTCGAATAATCAAATGCAGAAAAGTGAATAAGAGGCCCCGAAGATCTCTATTCGAAAACGACAGTAGGCTGGCCGCGCCAACGGATGGAGAACAGAAAAATACTCTACTCACTCATGTACTAAAAGAAAGGGTGAAAGGAGTAAAACCAGTCGGAAAGCGCTGGCACTATTCAGCTGACGAGGACAGCAAATCGCTTCTGAAATTGTCGATAATTTTAGTCCAAGGTCCGACTTGAGTGGTAGTGCCATTGACGTAGATGATGATACTTACTTGTGTCCAAGTTGATCGCATTCGTTTCTTCAAAGAGCGCGCCTTGAACAGAGCCATTAAACGAATGGCTCGCTTCCGATGGTTCATCACTCGAATTCGCGATATAGCAGCTAATCGCCTTAATCTGTCGCGCTTCCTTAAAAGTACTGAAATTTCCGCCAAGGCTCCACAAATTGTCGGCAGATCCATTTTCGTTGTTGATTGTTTACAAAAACTTTACGAACAGATGTTCATCTAAATTGACGTCTACTAATCTGTTATAAAGCCATTGAAATCGGTAAATTCCCCGATACGAGTTTATGAAAAAAAGCTGAAATGACACAAATTAAGAAATCGTAACTACAGTCAAGTAACTAAAATTTATTCGATTTCATTTCAACTAACTGGACATATTAAAATTCTGTAAAATTCTAAAATCACAACAGCTCAACCCTGGATCGTTTTGTTATGGCAACGCCTTTTCGGGTTACCATTTTGTGTTTATGATTGGTTTTTGTGACGACGGTTTTACTTCTGTGATGCGTTCCGACAAAACAAAAGTTTGTTTTCTGAATAACTAGAACATTAAAACCGAACGAATTGTCGGTTTAGAAAATACCACAACTAACAAATTTACTCATTATCCGAAAAATTGCGCCAAATGAACACCTGAAATTAAAGGAAAATAGACAAAAAAAATCGAACAAAACCGGAATGACTCACCCACTTACGAATAACTTGTCGTTTGGAATTCTTTGCGCATGACATTTCCAAAGTTTTGCAACAAGTGCAAAAAACTGATAACGTTTTTTTATTATCAGTGCACGGGCAGCGTAAATAAGTGAAGAAGTAGACGAGGCGATAGAAGATGAATAAAAGTGACAATTGTGTTGAAACACCTGCCGCACCGGAATGGTTGTCAAAGTTGGAAAGCCGCCGGGAAAAATTAACAAAATCGACGAAATTGGGGCACGAAAGTGGTGCCGGAGCACCTTGCAATGTTTGCGGTAAGCAATTTCTGTTTGTCTTAACAATTTTACAACTATTGGAAATACCTGGTAATTTACTACTTGTTTAAGTAAGGGAGGGAAGTCATCGATCATCGGCGATCAATAGCCCAATTTTTTGTTGTGTTTTTAAAACAAGGTGTGAACAATTCGCAGATTAACTCCTTAGGTATTGTTAGCATGCTTCACAGCATTTATTTATTCTAAAGCTGCTCTGTCCTGTTACACGTTTTTTTATTTCTCCACATGTCTTTGGGAGGGAGGCTTTCTAGGGTCTCCGATAATTTAATCTTGCGATTTTTGGGTCTTGGACTAAGCCTTCGATTTCGAGATTGGGGGCCTTAGATCCCATTATCCTCTCTATTTTTTTTACTCTACTAATGTATTGATTGATGAAGAGATTAAAGAATTCTATGGCGCTCGGTGTACCCATTTTTGAAGACAAGAATTACCCGATTACTTGTATTTACTTCAAACGATATGAAAGTACAAAATCTCTTCTCTTCACTACAACTATATGTAGGCTAATCTATGCATGTAAATATAATTGCAGTGTCTGTCTGTTATTTGTGTAAATGATTATAAGTTAGAGTTTTGTTTTTTTTGGACAGTAACTAAGCAAAAACACACGTTTTTAAAATTCGTCACTGTCTGCTTGTCTGTCCGGCTGCAAAAACGGCTGAGCCGATTATAATGAAACTTTCACAGTTTATTAGGTATACTTTGAGATGTATTCTGCGTTTAATCTTATTTCAATAACCCCACGCCTTCTACCCCCTCCCATACAGAATGGTTCGTTTTCAAAAATATATAATAATCAAATTTTCTTGAAAACCATAGGAGCGAATAATTTGAAATTTAGAATATATTATTTTTATCATAAACGTGATCTATGGTACACAAATCATTTGAATCCCCCACTCCTTCCATTACCTCCCATATAAACTGCACTTTATCATGAAATACTATAAACCGATTTGCTCAGTACGTAGGATGGTAAATGTAAGATGAGGTTGAAATGGAGCACTATAACATCTAAATCTTAGGCTTGAGCGAGGTCAGGTGGCCAGGATCAGGAGAAGAACGAACCCCGAGCGGAAACATCATTCTGTACGTTGGTCCTAAGAGTGAAGCCAAAAATGGCGTGGCGGTCGTCCTTAAGGACCAGTGTAAGAAACGTCATAATTCTGCAGTGCTGCGCACCGACTAATACCACAACACCTGGTGACAAAGAGGAGTTTTATAAACAACTGAGTGCCACCTTCGATCGTGTTCGAAGAAGTGATATTATTAGCATCTCAGGAGATATAAACGCCCATCTTTTGTTTTGAGCGCGACCAATGCCTTCTATAGTAGAAAGCCGAGTAACTGAATCCAACAACAACACGTTGGAGTCATAACAAACATGACAGTTCTATACAAATTCGAGCGCTTTTGTATGGAGCAGACACGGCGGGCTTCGTAAGAATCGCGTTTATTCTTAAATGCAGTGTTAAAGATAGTTCAGCTTTCTAAGGTACTTTATTGATAGTGCTCGGCATGTAATTATGACACGTTGATATTAGTGCAATGGATTTTTAATTGAAAAAAGTGCGATCAAAGTTAAATCTCGGCTTCTAACACCCAAGAAAATCTGTCACTCATATTGTGCAGAGTTCTCCGGTTAATTTTCACACAGAAAATTGTAGAATTTTAGTTATTATGAAAAGTGTGCACTCGCGTAATATTTTCGTGCTTAATTTGAACTAATTATGCTCTTTTCTTGTTTTCGGCAAAACGTGTTTTTACGACAAGTTCGTCAAAAATAATACAGGTGGTCCTTTGTAATGGAAAAATCCATGACGTCATACCCACTGGAGTCATTCAAGATGGCCACTACGTCAGTTCTGCCCAGCTTGATATGTAGAAAGCATTGGCGCGACACGTTTTGACAATGATCACTTACCTTGTGCAATCTTCTCACAATACCTTGCAATGCATGTCAAATTCCTCAAATAAACTGCTAGTTTATGCAATGCCTTCACATTACTTTTGAATGCATTGCAAATTTCTTAGGTCGAAATGAATGATTTCTTGCATTGAAAAGGGAATGGTTGCAAAATTCCTATCGGGATGTTTTCTCGCCAAGCGTCAACAAACAGAATCGTTAACTGGACCAAACAGCTGTTTGTTGAAGATGTGTAGGTGCAGGCAATTGTAAAATGAAATTGAATTTTTGGCTGGTTCTGATGAAAAGGCACAATGATATCCCAAGTGCATTTTGATAATGATCTAACCGAATATTTATATGTACCAAAAAATTCAAACTTAACGGTTTCAACCCTGGGACGCATCTGCCAGACTCCTAATACCGAGTTGCTCAGTTATATACATAGTTACTCTAGTTATATCCAGTGGCGACTCTAGAAATCCGACCGAACCGGCACTACTGGTCCATAAAATGAATTAATATTATTTCAAGTCCGTCGAATTTTCAGAAATCGTATAGGAATTGAGGATGTTCATACGAAATTTCAAAGACGAAGATCGTGCCTGAACTATTATTAGTTGTGGTCGATTTAGTGGATGATAGGGATGTTTATTTTTCGGAATCCACAATCAAATAAGCACAGTTAATTCATTTCTAAAGTTCTTTTTAATTTGATTCGTGTTGTTTTTTCATTGGCTTAGTCATGAAACAATGGAAATTTAAGAAGCGAGTACAGAATTTAAGCTTTGTCAAAATGTATGAGTTTTCGCATATCATCTGTGCAAAAAACAAAATTTATGTAAGCGGAGAACCAATTTGCACTACAGCGCTTCGAAGAAGAAAAACCCAACGAGACCGGTATTCAGCAATTCATGATCTCCCTCATCACTCAATACTAATCAATTTAACTAATAAAATATAATGATAATCGAAACATTATATCATATTTTGAATACATGTCTGTATTTCCACGGAAATTGCAATTGAAAGTAAATTTGTTTGGAGTTTTTGCTAAAAATGTTGGAAGCATATTTTCCAAGAAAATCGACTTGTTATAAAGTTGTAAAATTTTGTCATCAAACTAATTTCTTCTCATATCACTTTAATTGTTACCAAAATATTGGGAACTTGAATAAGTTTCCACCGTTTTCCGACAGGCGTTGTTATCTTAGCATTGGGCAATACTTAAGTTACTGTATATGAACGCGCCCTCTTTAGCTGGTGTATATTATACAGCTCTGCAATTAGGCTCGAAATGATAGCATATGTTATTCTTTCGAAGCGTAAACAACATATTTTTCATAGTGTTAAACATATCGAATTTCGTGCCAAAAAAGAGTATTTGCGGGGAATTTCACTGCATAATTTAAAAAAAAAAAATCAAAAACCCAACGAAATGACCACGGAAGATTAATGCGTTTAAGCCGAGCACTAAATGAAAAACGGCCGCAATACGAGATGAGACACGACCAAGTAATTCGGCCACATGTTGCAAAACCGGTCAAAACCTACTTGAAAACGCCTAAATGGGAAGTCCTACCCTACTTGCCGTATATACCAGACATTGCTCCTTCCGATTAACCTTTGCTCCAATCGATGACTCATGGCTGATCATTACTTCCATTCTTCTGAAGCAATGGCGGCTCGTAACTAGTCCGGCGCTTAGAAAATCTTGACAGTGGACCCTAGCCGCGCACCTTGTACTATTCTCGACAACAAAAATTCTGCACACATATTACTCATCGACGAGAGCCGACAGTCAGAAACACATCGTCGTCGTCTATGGGCGGAGACAGTCAGAATCACATCGTCGTGTAGGCGACGATCGAGCCGACAGTCAGGAACACGTTATCGCTCAAGTCACCGTACCATTGGTTGTGCTGAGTATAAAAAGGGCGAGCATTCGTGAAAACAGGCAGTTGAGATCGACGGAAGCAGTCAACGTTTTTATAAAGCGAAAAAGTGGACGGTTGGATTGCGAAGGAGCGGAATTTCGGAAGCGATTAAATAAAGCTTCTGGTTATTTTATATTAAAAGCGACTTAGTTTCATTTTTACTTTAAATCCAGCGACCACTGGCGTACTTCAATATTAATATTTCATCAAATTGAGATTCAACGGCGAAAGTGGCAGTGGATCGGTCATACTTTGAGGAAACCAGAGCAAAACATCGCAAAACAGGCTCTGGATTATAACCCTCAAGGAATGCGTCGGGTTGGACGACCATGTAACACATGGAAGCGAGCAGTTGAGCAGGAGGCCAGAGGAATAAACAAGTCCTGGCAACAGCTTAAAGCCGATGCTCAGGATCGCGCCTTGTGGAAGAGAGTTGTTTCTGTCCTATGCCCTGTAGGGGGTCTTAACAGGAATTTGATTGATTGATTGATCAAATTGGCGGATGTCATTTTGGATAAAAATTTTGAACTGCAGATAAATTTTCTTGTAGCACAATTTTAAATGTAATAAAAATGGCAATGACATAACGTTGATTTTATGGAGTAGCTTTACCGTATGGGATTTATCAAACAATCAAATTTAGTTTCATTGTGGTCATTTCACCATTTTCAGTGGTAGATGTAGCATTAGCATTTTATATTTCGGGAAAGGTCGTGTACCTTGGACCAATTGTACCTTGGGCCTATTGTTGTTTTGACGAATTTAATAACGTTTTGAAAAAATGCTTTTCACTAATTTTTCGCCCATTGTTTTTAGTAAATTTTCAATATATGTCACCCTTTCGATTATTGTCTATTGCTGTTTTAACGTGCGCTTAGGTTTATGGGGTACGTGCTTACGAATGAGAGAGAAATTGTAGTTTGCTAGGGTTACGCTCAGTGGCACCGGATTCCAGCTTTCGTGAAGCCGATCCAACCAGTTCCAAGGAGCCGAAGCGATCCAGATTTCTTAATTTGACTGTTTGATTTATGCAGCCCCGGGTGCCATGAGTGAACCAAAATAGAAACAAAGCGTTGAGGATTCCAGCTCCATGATTCCAAACACTCAGACAGCTCCGCAGGGCCGGAGGTGATCCCATCGTAAATAGTGAGAGTGGAGGGGGCTCCAGCTCCAATAAGTCGAATACTCAGACAGCTCCGCAGAGCCAGAGGTGATCCCGTCCACAGTTTAATTATACGTAAAACAGTTTACAAACTGGAGAGAACTTCTCGAATTGAACTCACCAATTTGCGTGCAACTTTCACGCACACATGCGAACAATCTACGTGTAAAGATAAGCCTTAGTAATAAACTGTTGATTTAAGAAGTATGAATTTGAGAGGTATGAATTTTTTTAGGCGAAAATATTTTTGATCTATTGGCAACATAGCAAGTTTGTGCACTATGCCCTCTTTCGCTCTGATCCCGTCAGTCGGGCAGGCGTTTTTGGGATTATAGAGAGAGGAGCCGGACACTCAGTCAGCTTCGTAGAGCCAAAGACGGTCCCTTTTGTCATAGTCAGTCATTCGGTAAGGAAAGAATGGTTGTTAATTTTTCCTCCATTTGTTCCTATTTGAAGAAGTGTTGAAGGTTGGTCGTGAATAACTTCGTACAGTTGTGATGAATGGTTAAATTCCAATGGTGTTGCTCTAAGGTTATTCCGTACAGTCGAGTTGCAATCGGTCAGGGGTGCAGGGTTTCACTGTGTGCCCTTTGGTTTGATGGGCGAATATCTTCTCGCGCCGTTTCTGGGTCTTAGCCTATTCTTACAGGTAATTTTTGCTGAGCCAAAATAAAAACATTAATTTTTACTATTTAGCAATTAGCAATATTGCATAGTTCGATATTTTCTGGACTGGATTTCAAAATTTTGACAATTAATTCAGTTTCAGATTTCGCAATCCAGCTTATCAATTCACTGTTATTTGTTTTGTTTTACCTCCACATTGAAACTGCTGACCAAGTGCAATGATACGAAATCAGGCACAAGTCATATCAACCCAGTACGCAATTTACAATGACCCCAGCAGGAGGTAATTTCCATGCTTGGAAATGCTAAATACATCAAGAAACGAGTCGTAACCGACTGCACCCATATTATTTAGTCGCGTCCGTTGACTTTTTCTTGCTCGTAAGCATTTCCATGCCTGGTCAATATACATTAAGTGCCCCCCATTTTTTAAATTTCTACAAAATTTGCCCTCACTCCCCTATCTTGTTTCAATTAACCAAAATTTTAGCTCTTAGCTTAGGTTATGTGATTTATTATTATGTGCCAATTAAATTACCGCAGTCAACTAATTTAATCCTAATTATCACACCCAAGTAACCCCATTCTGTATAAAATCTTCATCATAAATTCATTTTTCTCTTTATAAAATACTTCTTAAATATGCCATTATTCAATTTAATTACAATAACGTAGACTTAGTTAGCGCTGTTAAACAATTTTCAAACTATTTCTGCTACTAAGCTCCCGAAACTGTGGCTCTATCTTTATTTGATTGCAACGTTCCAACCATAGTTAAGACTAATAATAGTTTAGGTTATGCTGGAGGCAGGCAAAGGTGAAAACAGGAAGAAGTAGAAAATAAAGAGATGCATTCTTCCTTTACAAACAACAAGTTTTCTTTTTTTTGTAACTTCCGCTACTAAAACATTCTTCACGACATTTTCTATCAGCACCGATTTCCTTCATGAAGACCCTTCAACATGGAAGGATGATCCTGGTTACAAAAGTGGAATTGAAAAACTTGATAAGACAAGTGGTTGTGAATGATGCTGCAGATATAGGTGTCAAACTAATTTCATTAAAACTAAAAAATATGTGTACATCACATTCTTACAAAAGATGAAAAAGAGAAACAATTTGTCGACCGTAAAAACTACCCAACTGCTACTAAATTCTCTCTTAGGAAAAAATAATTATTGCTCTGAATAGAAATATGTTTTCCTTATAGAAATTGTTGTGTTATTAAAAAAAATATATTTTTAAATTTGTTATGTGATTTCAAGGATTTTCCCAACTTCAAGGCGTTTGAGGATCGCCTAGTAGTTGTTCGATTCAAGTGAAATTTTGTGCAACTTGTTTTTTGTTGATAAGAAAAAGATTAGAGGGTGGGAGTTGCAAAATGTCATCTATCGGAACATACCATATAACTAAGGGAAATCCTAGTGCACATACACATCTTTTATTATTGTTTACATCCCTCGAATGACCGCTTATGACATTGAAATCTGCGATGTCTTTAAGTTTGTGCAGCCTCAACGATCGTTTGAGGCAGATACGGGATTCTTTTTGGCTTCCGAATGCGATGTGATTTCGTATCAACGCACTCCTCACTTTACAATTTCGTATACAAAAATCGAAAAATGCAAACAAAAAAATTCTCCCCTTTAAATATTTTATTTTTCTAATTATTTCATTTGATTTTTCAATATTAAAAATTTTCAGGTTCCAGTTGCCCTGGCCTCGATTTACATTTCTGGCGAAAAGTATGCCGAAACTGCAAATGTCGAAAAGATCAGCATCTATGCAATGACGATGATCTCTCCGGTTGGGCTCAATTCGAAATTCTGGGACAGATTCGATCAAAACCAGCTTGTAAGTCTACTTTTTATTTCAAATCCATTTTCTCTCCTTTAATCATGTAAAACTAATTTTCTCAGATATGAAAATCAAAGCGTTAGCTGATCAACCAGTAAAACTCGAATGGATACCACCAAACGCAACACCGGATGTGATATCCGATTACATGGACAATCTCGGTTCGAATCATATACCCGTTGCCGGCAGTGATGCAGCGACCAAACGTAAACAACAACTCGAATTCCAAGTGCCACCCCATGATTTAGATGCAACACTTTGCGACAATTTAACCGAATCAGAAACGGCGCAACTACAGCAATATGTTAAAAAAGTCCGCGAAAATTGCGTCGGTCAAGGTAATGTGGTTCGTGTTGGAGTCGTGTCGCGCGGAATGGTTGGAAATGTAGTGGGCAGTCAATCGAGTGATGATGTTGAATTGGAAGGCACTAAATGTCCACCTGCGGAAATTTTGCAAAAATTATATGCAACGCCGGCACAAGTTATGAATGATAGGGTGGCGAGAGCCGTTTTAAATTCACAGAATCTGATTGATGCGTTATTGTGTGAGCCGCCGCAACAACTGCCCAATAAAATAGTAGCATTCGAACGGGCTTTAAGTCCTGATTTTAATCACAGTCCGTTGAGTGAACCGAATAAAGTGAAATTGAGAGCAATGCATCTCAATATGGACATAGTGAAGAGTTTAGTCGAAAACGGGCCACTTTATGATAACATTTTGAGTAATTTGAGACGAAAACGAATCGATTTCTCGCACGATCCTATTCTTGTGCCTATTGAGAAATTTCGAGTGGAATACATGACGAACGAACAGTTCAAACAGGATATGGATAAGCTGGTTGATAGCATGAATTTTGTACATCCACAATACGCAACTCCGATCAAATCGAAACATAGAGACCAGGATCCATTCCATTCTCCAATTCCGCTACGAAATCCCGTTCAAACTCGTATGGGTGCATTGATGAAGCAAGAGACACCGATGCGCAAAGTTAAATTTGGAGGAGTGAGTGTCGCCTATGATTTAGGCATACCCATCGATGCTACTGTAGAACGTGATCCGTTTTTCGCTAGAATTCTGAACTCGGAAATTCTTCAGAATGCTGTTCGAAATCCGGCTTCTTTAATGGGCGGCGGTCTTATTCTGTCCGAAGTACCAATGATAGCAGATTTTGATAACATCGAAAGCTTGAGTCTTCCGATGCGAAGGAAGCTCGATACCATGGGTGTAAATCAGCAGGCTGTGCAAAGTGCAGTCGTCAATGGTCCGATGTATGATAAACTCTTCGAAGGATTGAAAGCGCGTAAGATTAATTACCCGGACTGTAAACTGCTCGCCCCGATAGATCTTTTCCGCGGTGAATTTATTGAAAATGCACCATTCCAAAAGGAGATTTCGCAATTTGTCGAAACTCTTCCGAATAATTTCAGTATTTCTTATTCGGAACCATCTCAAGGACAATATTACCCATCCGAACAATTAGCCGCCAATCATTCGTATCCGCAAAGTCCATTGAAGGGTGGGATGCATGGATCAAAAAGCTCTGATTCTGGTTTCGAATCTAAGCCGCCGACTCCGAATTACACAACATTCCCAGGTGCAGCCGAAGACGACGATCCAACCTTGCTTGGAATAGGAGCCAATGCCGGTAAGCTGTCTTCGATTCCGGGTCTCGACGAAATGAACATGTATCCGCAAGTTCGGCCAACAAAATTCGCTCATGCTGTCGAGAACCTGCCAAAAGGTCTAGAAAGTCTTCAACTTTCGGAAACACCGGCGATTGAATCGCTACATCCAGTGCCAGTATTAAAATGTCGTGAATGCAACCGCGACATAATGTCGGGAGAAGTTGCCGTGAAAGCCGAACGTGCCGGTAAAGAAGTTGCTTGGCATCCTCAATGCTTTGTGTGCCATAAATGTCGGGAGCTTCTTGCCGATTTGGTTTATTTCTTCCACGGCAATAATGTGTATTGTGGACGGGATCTGGCATTAATTTTGAAAATACCGCGTTGTAATGCATGCGATGAATTGATTTTCACAAAAGAGTATACCGCAGCCGAAGGTGCAACATTCCATATCAAACATTTCTGCTGCTACCAATGCGATTTACCGCTGGCCGGACAACAATATGTACCGGATGAGAAAACCAATATGCCATTGTGTTTACGGTGCTACGATGAATACTATGCAGAACGTTGCCAGTTTTGTAAGCATATAATCGGACCAGCCGAACAGGGTGTTGCCTGGGGTATGGTACATTGGCATGGCGAATGCTTTATGTGTGCCGGAATTGGTTGTGGAAAATCGCTGATTGGCGGACGATTTTGCGTTAAGAACGATATGCCGTTTTGTAGCCCGCAGTGTGTTAAGAGTGTTTTATCTTAAATTTTTAAGCGCTTACTAGGAATTAGATTTAAGATCTCTCTACATTTTTTTTATTAAGAGAATGTCGCTATTTTAGATACAAAATTTTACAATTATATACGTGCTCGAGCAAACGAACAAATAAAGCCAATAAATTTTTATCGTGAAATAAAAAAATTTATCTTTATCAAATTTAAATTAAAAATAGTTTTCCTTTTTTTCTGTCCAAGAAGATTTGAGTGTCATCATGCAGGTAGAATCGTAACTGATTTAGGGATAAAAATAATTAAAATTGAACGCAGTATTTTATAAAATTCGTCTACTATGGCTTTGAAGTACTTTCCCGGACGAAATACTTTTATTAAAATTATCATTTTTTTTTACGTTTCAGTGCCGAAAATTTTTAATCAATATCCAATTTTTTGAAATTTCCTTCTATTCCAAAAATATCGGATGCAACTTTGGGCTTTCCTGGACGTCTCGTCTCATCTACTCGTCTAGTAAGCTCTTCGTCTGAAAAGAATTTTTCATTCTTTTTCACATGTTCGTAATATTTTTCTGAAATATCAAAACAACATTTAAGATAAAATAATTGTATTGTTTCCACGAAACCATCTTACTATAAAATGTTTCGAATGATTCTTGCGTTCCGCCATATTCTGTAGGTAAACACTCTTTTGGAACATATTCGTGTAATGTCTCCATTGTTTTATGCAGTTTGAATACTTCATTTAATTCTTTTTTCATAAATGGTCGCATTAAGGCTAGAATTGTATCCATGAATGGTAAAATGTTTACAAAGTGAAAACCTTTTAGCTTTACTGGGCACGAGTCCTAAAAGAATTTTTAAGTGTTAAACAATGGAGAACTGAAAGTCTGTGTAGTCGCTAACCTGGAGATAAAGTAAGAATTTTTTTACTATCGTCGGGCCGAGGCGAGAGGTATGTCCAAACGTGCCACCTTTGAGATCAATGACGATAACGTAGCCATCGGCGGTGCCTTCTTCAGCCAACCACAAATCGAAACACATGAAATATCTAAATTGATATTTAAATTTCGCTCATGAACATTGAAATTTTCTACTTACAATTTTATTGAATCGGCAAAATGAAATTTATTAATTGTCAAATCAGTTAATTTACCAATCAGAACTTTGTTTCCAGTCGGTGTTTCATACGGCAGTGGCCCAACAGCTCTGTAATATAATTAAGGAGAAATAAGGCTCGATAAACGAAGATTTTCTCAAAAATATGAATTGTTCTTGGTGGCCTAAGACATTTTTCTCATACAAAATAGGATTCTATGTAGCATTCTCATACAGTTCGCAAGAAATCTTTGATCTAATTATGTTCCTGCTTGTGTTCGTTTAATGAAATATTACGTTTTTTTTTATCCAAGATTCAACTTACAAATAATCCATAGTTCGCGCAATATCATCTCCATGAACGTTTCGTCCAGCAAAAAACTCTGGACAATGGGTCCGAGTAGTGTAATAAGTATCGATAGTTTGCTTAGCTAATTCAACACTATTCAAACACGAATGAAGGAATAAAAATGCTTCCCATTCCTCGATTTTTGGTAAATGCGGCTGATGTTCGAGCCATATCAACAATTTTAAAACTTCACCCTTTTCTGTGGCCGGAAATTTTGCATACGCGTCGTTAATATTAAATAATTCCATTTATTATTATTTAAAAAACAAATTAAAGAGAATTTTTCACTACACTGGACTTAAATTCTTGATATTAACTGGACATTTTTATTTGGTGTTATATTAATTGCACTCGTTCTTCTGATAACGATTGATATGGGGTTTGATTTATTTCCTAAGTAAAACAGGTGGTGTTAATCTTATCGTATTTGAGAAGAATCATCTAAACGTACTTTGGATTAAGATGGAAAAAAATTATGTTGTATAGTAGCTCGTAATAGGTTCAACATTGGTAACGAAATGCAATTCAATTTTTATTCGACGAAGCTATGCAAGAGGTGCATTTAGAAGTCTTGATTATGTCTAGAGTAATTTATCTAATACGTCTAATTTTTTTTTGTTGATTGATTGCTTATATGTTGTATGAACTTATCAACTATCGCAGCACTTGATGTAGCGAGTGATAACGTTTGAATGTACTCTGCTCAGATCGATTTCATTCAATTGAAAATTTTGAAGAGAAACATTTTTTAATTAGAAATTAGCTGAAATTCTATTAAAATAGCGGGTACGGACTGTTGTATGGGAGGTGGTAGAAGGAGAGGGACTGGTTTTTAAGATCACCAGGTTGTGTTCCAATTTTAAAGTCGATGGCTGTCACATATTCGAAGGGAAATGCTTTTCTTAAGTTTATCAAATATGAGGTATTTGTATTGGAAACGGTAGAAGGGGTAAGGCGAAGTTGATAATATTTTTTTTAACAATTATTGCAATTACTTAAAGACAAATTCTAGTAACATTTCATGTTTCTACCTTCTCTAGTTTTAATAGTAAGTCGATGCAATATATTTTTTAAAATTGTGCTTTTGAATGGGAAGGGGAAGAAGGAAGGAGAAGAGAGTTTTTCGACGTTGTTTACCGAATGAAAATTTTTTACCCGTTCGAGTTGCAAACACTCGCAATTTAATAATCATTTTCGAACCAGAATAAAACTAGTCGATTGCCTGGAACTTTCGCAAAATTCTTTTTTTTTTTCGCGTAAAGAAAATATTTAGCTGGGCCCACCGCCATCTTGGTATGCGGGACTGGTACTAGCCCGGTCAGCTGTTAGTTAAGCGCCCAAAAATAATTTTATCAAAAATTTTAAAATTCACTTTTTATCAACTTTTCATCATCATCAAAATTATGAATCAAAATGTCTTTGTTTACATATACTTTATGATTTTTAATTTAGAATTAGTACAAAAATAAATAAAATGGTGCAGAAAACAAAGGAATATGCAAATTTTTTTCTCAATTTTGAAGCTGCGATAACGCGCGATACAATTTTTATTTTCCAGTCCTGAAGAATCTAATCAATAGCTCGAACCCTACGCAAGATGTTTTTCTTTCACTCAAGATACTCACAATGCCGTCGAAAGGACATATTTAGTATTGTTGCGAGCTAGGGGTTCGCCGGGATTTCAAGAAATACACAATTCGATTAACAATAAAGAATAATTTATTTATTCGCACTTTTACTTAATTTACACTTTAACTTAATTCACTCTACATGGCAATACTGCCGATATTTCGCTTTCTTGTACCGGTTCGCGTTCTTCCACCGATAGGTTTCGCTGAATGACTGACTGCTGTCTGAAAGCTGCGGGTATTCTTCGGGTGGGTGTGTGTCTCAACTAGAATGTTCTCGATCTTTAGTTATAGCTTTTTACATATTGAGAGACTGTTCAATATAGTTCTGGCACTTTCGGGAAAAATCATTGCCAGATCTATAACAGTACTATCCTTAAAAAACAGAACACAATTATGATTGGGCGTAAAGCCCACTCATATGATATTCTAGATGAAATGGAAAGAGTTAAATGTACCGGAAAATATGTCATCTCAAATTCTTTCGAATAGTGAATAGCGACTTTTGTATGGGGGGTGGTAGAAGCAGAGAGAGGGGGGAGAAGGTTTATATTTTATTATTATTATTATATTTTTTGTATATGGCACCGAACGTGGTATGCAAAATATTGTATGCTGAATTTAAAGTTTGTAACTTTCATTATTTTTTCAAAAAAATTGGACATAGTTTTCCTGAAATTGGGGCATTTGTACTGCAGGTGGCAGAGGAAGTGGAGGGGCTTAGATGATTTTGAAACTGCTTATCAATATCCTTATCACCATACTTTGTTTCGATTTCAAAGTCGATAGCTTTCATATGTTCGAAGGAGAAATGCTTTTCTTGAATTTACAAAGTAGATATTTGTATGGGATGGGGTAGAAGGAGTGAAACAGCTGATCACTCTTTTTGCATTTATTGCAATTGTTAGGGGACGAATTGTGGCAAAATTTTAAGCCTGAACCTTTTCTAGTTTTAATGGAAATCGATATAATGCATTTATCAAAATTTTGCATTTGTATTGAAGGAATACACGAATGTAAACGAAATAGTTCGTCATTAATGATATTTCTATTATTATACTTTCCATAAAAGTTCAAGTATAAATAATTTATTTGAAATTTCAAAATTTCGTGAAATTTGATAATTTTTTTCAAAACTGATTGCAATTGTAATAAAATTAATTGTGATAAAAATTCTTTCTCTTAATTTTGCTAGTTTCAATGAAAATGGAAAAAACGATTTTTTCAAAATTCTAGGATCGGATGAATATTGTGCTGTTAATTATCTGTACATCTTTATACGTTGACCAAAATTTGAAGTCGATAGCTTAAACAGTTTCAAAGAAAAATCAGTTTCTTAAAATTTCGAAATTTCATGAAATTTGTATGGTAGCAGGAGGAAGGAGTGGGGGATGTAGCCCGTTCACGAACTTAAAGTTTATTTTTTGCTAAAAATAATACACAACAAATTTCAGCACGCTAGCTCAAAACGTGGAAAAGTTATGTACAGTACAGTACAGACGGTCACTCGGAATCGAGGTTTTTCAGCGACAACGAATATTTCTGTATCCTTGGCGGCTCTGTGCGAGTATTTTTTCTTAGCGTTACAAACGGTAAGGCAATCACAATATACTCTCAGCTTTCATCTAGAGTATAAAAAGTATTAGTAATTAGAAAATTAAATTAAATTAAGTATTAGCTAGCAACTAGCATACCAAAACGCCTGAAAAAAAATTTCCTGAAAAATTTTTCAGAAATTGAAAAAGAAAACGAAAAAAGTTCCCGGGACCATACTGACCGGTCTAGGATTAAAAGCTAAAATTTCAGATAGGTAGTTAAATTTATCCAATACGCGCAGGGATGAATTCTAATGAACGATTGATGAAAACTGCTCCCAAAATGGGATCCGCTCTATGGCATTTGCGCATATTCAACTTATTTATTTATTTGGGCTCTTGAACAAAAAGATTACAATTTCAATTAAACAAAAGCGGAAAATAAAAGAATAGCAAAGAGGAAAATTTAAACATTGAAGATGATAGTTTATAATATACGCTAAAAAATAAATGAATAGTAAAAATAAAAATTTAAACATTAAATATGATAGATTTAACTCTATTCTTAAATAATGGAAAAAAAGAACCAAATTGGAGTCGGTCATGGTTCCTTTGCATTCTTAGCATCGGAGAGTGATGGTATACATCGAGAGAGGCTCGTGGAGGATTGAAGATGTCTGAATTCCTTGTTGAGACTATTCCTGGTCTAAAGTTCAGGTCGTCACAGAGGTGGGTATTGAGCAGGTAGTTGCACAGCTTGAAGAGGAAGCAAGCATCGAGGAAGGTCCGTCTTAAATGCAGTGGCTGTAGGTGAAGTACTTCAAGTCTGCCATTGTAGTCGATATGAGGCTTCCTTAATCTATAGAAAAGGGTTCGAGTGAATCGACGTTGAACAGATTCGATGGTTCGAACATGGCAAGAATGGTGTGGGTTCCAGACGGTGGAACAGTATTCCAAAATACTACGGACGAGTGTGGAAAATAGGAGAGCAGCTGTTCCTGGACAATTAAACTGGACGGTCGTGCGGAGGACGAAGCCAGCAAGTCTGTATGCCTTATTAGTAATATCGGAGAAATGATTAACGAATTTAAGTTTACGATCAAAGACCACTCCTAGATCCTTTATTGTGGTTACTGCTGTAAGGATGGATCCATTAATAGAGTAAGAGAGAACAGAGGAGGTAGTCTTATACGAGTACTCCATAGTAAAACACTTTTCTATGTTCAAAAAGATATCGTTGTTTGAACACCAACGAGAGACAGCAGACAAATCAGCCTGGAGAATCATGCCATCAGAAACGGAGGAAATTTCCCGGAACAGCTTTTCAGCCGTCGCTGCCGGAGTAATAGCAGGTCCTGAATTCGGATTAGAAGAAGAGATGCCACGATTCAGCCGACCTTGACGCTGCTGTGCCTTAGATAGGCGCTGCTCTAGTCGATAAATCACCGATAGTGCTTGGTCCGAATACTCGGCGACAGCATTAGCATCCTTGGCCAAGTATCCGCTCTTGATAGCGTCTGAAGTCTGGACATCATTATTTGCCCTAATCAGGCTATTGTGAGCCGCATGGAAGCGATTTAGCTGCACCACGAGCTCTTCTACGATTGCATCGAGCTTCGTCTCGTCGTCATGCAATTGCGCTTCTGGAGATGTTAAATAGTCCGTCGCGGCGTTGGCTATTTTGGTAACTTGTCCGCGTCCCATGTGTTGAAATTCCCATTACCTTTTTTAGTATTTCATTCTGCAATGGCGCTACAGCCCAAATCGGACCTTGGCCTCCTTATATTCAGGTTCCTTAACATTTTTCATTACTTATTGTGGAAAGGTTGTTAGTCGTTCGCACAACCCTCTTTCTACGAATTTTTCATTTTCGTAGAATGAGGTGACCAAGGTATATCCAAGCAGGCAATGTGTTGGAATTATATGTTACACCGACCGGGATTTGAACTCACGACCTTCGCATTACAAGACCAACACGCTACCCACTAGGCTATACCCTAGCTTAGCTTTAGTATTTCATACGTATGCGAATGAGATTGAAACGACCTACAGCAATCCCTTGACTTACGTCTCCCTTGTTATACGTTTTTTCGACTTAGGTCTTTCATTACTTTGAGGCCAAACCCTTGAAATTACGTCGTCCATCCCTTGACTTACGTCGCCGTTTTCATAGAACAAATGTTTGTTCATATGAAAACTTTTCACCTGGTAAAAGGGAATTCCCAAAATTTGTGAGCGCAATTTTCGTAGGAAAGTTTTCGTGTTTGGCGTTCATACATTATAGACCGA
Organism: Chorisops tibialis; assembly: GCA_963669355.1. NCBI lineage: Eukaryota > Metazoa > Arthropoda > Insecta > Diptera > Stratiomyidae > Chorisops > Chorisops tibialis. The sequence goes on along the minus strand of OY770262.1, from coordinate 87,972,486 downwards.
GATTGTGTTGAGGTGTTTTTGACTACATTCGTATATTTCGAAAGAATTTCGTGTTTGGTTGGTGTTTGAATAATTGATCGAGTTTTGTGATGTTTTGTATTAAATACATATACATACATACCTGCGTACAAATAGTATTTTGAATTATCTACGTAATGGCATTCAGGTAAAATTGAATATGTATTTTGTCTACGTATATACATATTGTATTGTATTATGTACAATTTGAGTTTTATATTTATAGCAATCAAATGGATAGAACTAAGCGACAACATTCTGCTGGGAAACCGTATCCGAAGAAAATGCGAAAAACAGTGACTATTGGCAAGAAACTAGAAAGAAAACGTTTCGATGAAGGTGAAAAATCGACAGTTATAGCAAGTATTATGGGACTTCCCCCAACAACTGTTCGAACCATTATCAGCAATAGAAAAAAAATAAATGAATCAACTAATGCAGGGGCATCCACAAGTGGTACAATAATTACCAAAAAAAAAAAAAAACCTGCATTGGAAAAAATGTTGATTATTTGGATCAAAGACCTGAATCATCAAAATATGCTGGTGAGCATATATTCGAACAAGTAAACTTGAATCGAGAAGACACTTTCGTTGCCAGCAATGGATGGTTTGAAAACTTCAAGAAAAGAAGTAAAATTCACAATGTAAAAGTAAAAGGTGAAGCGGCTAGTGCGGACTACGACGCAGCGAAGATCTTTCCAAACGCTTTACATGATATTATTGAAAATGTAGGATATTGCGCACAGCAGGTGTTTAATGTTGACGAGACAGGCCTGTATTGGAAACGCATGCCCTCAAGAACATTTCTTTCGATTGAAGAAAGAAGAGCTCCTGGCTTTAAGGCAGAAAAATCCAGGACTACTTTGCTTCTTGGATTAGGTGATTTGAAACTGAAAAGTCTTGCTGTTTATCAATCAGAGAATCCAAGGGCTTTCAAAAATGTAGGCAAGGAAAATCTACCGGTTATTTGGAGGTCCAACAAAAAGGTCTGGGTATATATTTCGTGATTGGTTTGATCAATATTTTTGTCCGACAATAAAGAAATATTTGGAAGCCAATAATCTTTCTCATAAAGCGTTACTTATCATAGATAACGCTCCAAGTCATCCCATAAATCTCAGCAATGATGCCATTAAGATCCTAATACGACCGCGATTCTTCAACCAATGAATCAAGGTGTTATAGCATCCTTTAAGGCCTATTATTTGCGGCGTACATTTCACCAATTAATTGAAGCTACTGAGTCGGTGGACAACAGTGAAATGTCAATTAAAAAATGTTGGAGCAAGTATGATATTGCAAAGGCAATTAGCAATATAAATGAATCATGGCTAGAAGTTTCATCCGAAAATATGAACTAGGTGTGGAGAAAAATATGGCCTGATTGTGTAACAAGTATAACTAATGAATTTGATGAAGAACTCATTGAAAAGGATATTCTTGAATCAGCCAGACAAATAGGATTTACAACAGTTGGTCAAACCGACATTCAAGAATTATTGAGCTGCGGAGACGAGCCACTAAGTAATGAAGAGCTTGAGGAGCAAATTCTGGCAAGTGAGAATGAAACACAAACAATATCAAAGGACCAAAGTGTAAACAAGGAAAAAACATTTTAAATTAAAAGATTTGGCCGAAGCATTCGAACATTTAGATAAAGCGTTAAAAATCTTCAAAAAAAATGGTCCCGACGAATTAAGAAGTGCAGAAATTTCAAACGAAGTCTACAGTTCTGTCAACGATTACAAGCAGTTGCTCGAAGAAAACATAAAAGAATTATGATTGGGCGTAAAGCCCAATCATATGATACTCTAGATGAAATGAGAAAGAGTTCAATGTACCGGAAAATATGTCACCTCCAATTCTTTTAAATAATTAATAGTGACTTTTGTATGGGAGGTGGTAGAAGGAGAGGAGGAAGGTTTGTAATTTTTGGATATGACACCTAATGTGGTATGCAAAATATTTCGTGCTGAATTTAAGGTTTGTAGCTTTCATTATTTTCAATTGGACATAGTTATCATGAAATTGAGGCATTTGTATGGGAGGTGGCAGAGGAAGTGGAGCGTTTAAGATGATTTTAAAACTGCTCATCATCATCCTAATCACCACGCTTTGATTCAATTTCAAATTCGATAGTTCTAATATATTCGAAGGAGAAATGCTTTTCTTGAATTTATAATACAGATATTTGTATGGGAGGGGGTAGAAGGAGTGAAGAGGAGCTGATAATTTTTTTTAACATTTATTGCAATTACTAAAAAACAAATTCTGGCAAAATTTTAAGTTTATCCCTTTTCTAGTTTTAATGGAAATGGATATAATGCACTTAACAAAAATGGTACATTTGTATGGGAGGGGGTAGAAGGAGTGTACGGATCAAAACAAATTTTTTTCTCGTTATTGATATACTTTATGCAAAATATCAAGTTGATAGCTTTAACAGTTTCGAAGAAAAATTATTTAATTTAAATTTCAAAATTTCGTGAAATTTGTATGGGAGGGGTTAGAAGGAGTGAGGTGAAGTTGATAATTTTTTTTAATTCTGATTGGAATTATAATAAAATTAGTTGTGGCAAAAATTTGTTTTTATAACTTTGCTAGTTTCAATGAAAATCGAAAAACTGCATTTTTCAAAATTATGCATTTGTATGGGAGGGGGTAGAAGGAGTGACGGGATCTATTCCGTCATATCAATGAACTTTATATCATAATACTTTGGCCCAAATTTAAAATCGATAACTTAAATAGTTTCAATGAAAAATCAATTTCTGAAAATTTCGGAATTTCGTGAAATTTGTATGGGAGGGGGTATAAGGAGTGGGGGGGGATGTGGCCCGTTCACGAACTTAAAGTTTCTTTTTTGCTAAAAATGGCACACAACAAATTTCAGCACGATAGCTCAAAGCGTTCGAGAGTTATGCTGTAGACAGACGGACAGACGGACAGACAGCAACTCGGAATCGAAGTTTTTGAGCGACATCAAATATTTCTGTACCCTTGGCGGCTCTGTGCGAGCATTATTTCTTAGTGTTACAAACGGTAAGGCAAACACAATATACTCTCAGATTTCATCTAGAGTATAAAAAGAAAACAAACTTTGTCCGAAACACGAATTTCGACCTTCTTCGCCAGTAAACCAGTCAACCCACAAACAGTAGAAATAGAGGCTATTTCTTCTAAAGATGATAACAATTAATGTGTTGCTTCTTAGTGCTTTATTTGGCAAATACATATGTATTTGTATTTAAAGAAAGCCGTCTATTTTCTTCTTCGTAAGTTTTATAAATGCGTATTCAGTTTGCAACTTGTTGCCTTCATCACTATTTGTAATTTGACGTGTAGTCGTGTACAGACACTTGATGAAGGCTGCAAATAACAGCCGACATACGCAATTGTATACGAAAATAAAACTTATGTAGACGAAAACTTAAATTGCAAAAAAAGAAAACAATAAAAAAGATAGACCTTTTTTCCAGTTTTTTCACAATTTTTTCATTTATTGTATTGTAATGTACAAACATTGTCATCCTCTCCCAAACACCCCTAAATAATGAAAATAAAGCAAGAATATGTATATAGCAATAATCATAAAAATATATAGCAACAGTTCGAATAATAAATAAATAAGCTAAGGACCTTCATTTGGTGCTTGCTTTCCTTTTGTACCCTGAGGCAGAATTTTCCCGTACCAAAAACCAGCAGTAATCTGCCAACATGCTCACACTCTACTTCCCTGAAAATCTTCTATCGAACTTGCTGATGTCCTGATGGAATCGTTCCCCGTATTCATCCGAAATTGCTTCTAAATTTTCAGGGAAGAAGTCCAGATGTGAGTGAACGAAATGCACTTAAGAGACATGTTACACGCCATGGCCTTGTACGCTGACATGAGCGACATAATCATTACTTTGATTGTTACCCATAAAGTTCTCTCACACGTCTTGGAATGCAAGCCAACCTCGTTTTTCTTTTCGATTCATGCGTTTAATAAACGTCGAATCTCGGAGAAGCTGTCTAATCTGGGGGCGCACGAAAACTCCTGCCTTAATTTTAGCTTCACTAAGACGAGGAAATTTAGTTTTCAAAAATTGGAATGCGTCACCTGTCTTGTCCATTGCTTTCACAAACTGTTTGATCAATCCGAGTTTGATGTGCAAAGGCGGCAAGTATGTAAATATTTTCCTTCGAGGATCGTGAACAGCAATTTTCTGACCGGGATTAAAAATTTCTCGCTGAGGCCAGTTCCGTACGATGTAATGTTTATCTCGCGCTCGGCTGTCCCATTCATTTAGGAAGTAGCAGTATTTTGTGAAGCCGGATTTCAGGCCAGTGAGTAGAGCAACAACTTTTAAGTCAGCGCAAAATTTCCAATTATATTCATGATAACTAATTTTATCAATACGTACATCTCCTTCATATCCACAGAGTATGTAGCCTGGACTGATGGTAGCTCATTCCCATTGGCCAACAGGACAACTTTCAAGCTTGTCTGGATAGATAAACAGTCTTCATTTTTCTGGCTCGCATCTTCAGTTGTAACATCAATGCATTTGAATTATGGGCAGAACACTAAGCGTTCATGTTCCAAAAGAGGTAATTTCAGGGTTGACTGCCTGAGCTAATAATAGCAGAAGCTATCGGGATCATTTTTACAAATGCGTGGCATAATTGTACAATAAATCATTTGGAAAGAAAGATTTTCGAATTTCACATTGTTACGCTTTATTAAAAGTGACGTTTCAGTCTCTGCTGAGAACTTTATCAAACTGATCAACAATTACCGAAGATTATGATTTTGTGTTTGTAGAATGGGGTTAATAGGGTAAATTGGGTGTGCGAAGGGTAATTAGTGTTAAATTGATTAAGTAAGATTAGTATCAGTTAAATAAAGTAAGAACAAAGCTGAAATATGTGCAATATGGAAACTGGAAAATGCAAAAAATGAACAAATTGTGAAAAAATCGATCATTTTTAATGATTTTTTTACAATTTTGTAAGTCCCCTCCAAATCTACCTTCTTGGGAGAAATGTTCATGTTTTAGATCTTTTCACCTCTCTAGCCACTCAAAAGGATTTAAAGGCTAAAATAATCCTTTCCATCTAACTAAATTATAGAAAATTAATAAAAATAGGTGAAATAGGTCACCGAAAACGGTGAGTGATGGAGAAAAACGGAGCTCATATTCGCATTCAGGAGTTCATTTCACTTAAGAGTCCGCTGGAATGGTGTCAGGGCTTATTTTCATGCCGTACAGTGTAATTGAAAGCCGAGTCTGATTTTTAAATGACTTTATTCACGATTAAAGATTACGTTAAGACTGCTAGTTATGGATGAACAGAATTCATTTGTGTTACAAACTAGTCAATATCCAATTTCTTAAAATTACCACCCATTCCAAACAAATCGGATGCATCTTTGGGTTTTCCTTGACGTAATTTTTCATTGGTTCTTGCCCTCCGTTCCTCGTCCAAAAAATAATCGCGATTGTCTTTAACATGTTCATAAAATTGTCCTGAAAATAAATCATAAAAACAAAATTTTATCAGAAAAAATAAGGAATATTTACTGTAGAATGCATTCATGCTGACGTCTTCACCTCCATATTCGATTGGGAGGATATTTTTTGGAACAAATTCATAGAAACTTTCCATTTTAGTGTGAACGTGTAATTCACTCATCAGTTCTTTCTTCAGAAAAGGACGCATAATAGCAATTATTTTATCGATAAACGATACTGCATTCACGAAATGAAGACCTTTTAGACGAATTGGTGGAGTTTCCTATTCAAAATAGAAATTAATTTTATTTAATAAACTTTTTTGTAATTATTCTAACACGAATTTTAGATTCTGTTACGAGAGGCGATTGATAAGTATCCGTTTTTTTTTCTTTTTTTGAAAAAGTGCGATTAATTTTTTAACATAGTTCCCTTCAATCAATTGGCCCAACGATACTCCGACTTTTTGAAGCCCTGCGAAAAATACGGTTGGTCGAACTCTGCCAGATAGGCTTTAATTTGGACGATGATCTTCGTTCAATGCGGATGTATTTTCGCCGAGGCAGTTTTTCGTGTTTGGAAACAGAAGTATAAACCTGGAGAATACGGCGTATGCAACTCGCAGCTCGATTCCGCCTATTTCGCTGTGCCGGCGCAGTGTCACAGTGAAACAGTATGTTTTTCGACAAATGAGTCGTTTCACGTTTCATAAATCATTAAATCAGTTCAGTAATTTGTCGTAATTCTGCTGTGTGTACGTTCATTCCTTTTCCAAATATTTGGTCTCTGAAGATAGTACAGAAATCCCAGAATACGGTGGCCATGACCGTCCAGGTTGATTGAAACTTGTTTGGTGCACGTTCGATATGTAATGTCCATTATGTTTACTGTTTCTTCCGCAGAAACTTCTTTGGATTATGCTTCTACTTTTCTACAATTGCATTACAGCCCAAATCGGACCTTGGCCTTCAGACATTCAGGTTCCTTAACTTTTTCATTACTTATTGTGGAAAGGTTGTTAGCCCTTAGCACAACCCTCTATCTACGAATTTTTTCATTTTCGTAGATTGAGATGACTAAGGTATATCCAAGCAGGCAGTGCGCTAGAATTATATATTACGCCGACTGGGATTTGAACCCACGACCTTCACATTACAAGGCCAACACGCTACCTACTAGGCTACACCCTACATTTATTTATTAATTTATTTGATTATGCTTAAACAGTCCAAAATCTGCTTCGAAATGGTCATTCGATTCCATTTGTTGTTCACAGTGAGCAAACGTGGCAGCCATCTTGCCGATAACTTTATTATGTTCAAATGTTCACGTAGGATATTCTCCACATTTTCAAACGAAATACCTATAATATCTCTGATCTTCACGCGTCGGTCTGTCAATAAGAATAATTCCATGCAGAGAGTCAGGCTAAAATATCAAATTCGACATCTGTGATTTCACCTTTCACAACATTAAGCTCGGTCCACACTATATAACATAACATGCTATATAACCATGTTATGTAACATGTTATACAATTTTTGCAAAAATGTAACAAAACTTGATGTTACATAACATGTTATATGCTATCGGTCGAGTGTCGGTAAACATCACAGGAAGTTATATAATATTGTTATGTGAAATGTTGCAACATCGTCCACATTTGCGTAACATGTTATAAAAGCTTCAAACATTTTTCTAGGTCTGGACATAAATGTTATATAACAATGTTACAAACTTTTTGTTATATTACAAAGTTAAATAACATGTTATATAGTGTGGACCGAGCTTTACGCTTGGTACATTTGGTGATTTTTCTTAAGCTAAATTTTTCCTTTAAAATTTTTCTTGGTGACCCTTTAGTTAGGGATTATTAATTGCGCACAGTTCTTGGTGTAAGAAACGTACAAAAAAAAAGGCTCAACACTTTTTTAAATTTTGCTTCACCTTCGCCGATCAGTACTGCACTTTCTCCATAGTTAAGAAAAACTCTAACTGGTTCACTTTCAACGGCCACAAACACAAAAGTACGAGTTATCTAAAAATCCGACAATCATTGTTTAAAAAATGAAACTAAGTGTTAAACGATAAAATATAGATTTCACGTCAGTAGTGCCATCTGTTCTCAGACGCGAGTACTTATCAATCATCTTCCGTACATATGTATATTTATTGAAATCACAATTTTTTTACAAATATTAGAAATTCAGAGACATCTTCTTTTACACACTACAGTCCAAATCGGGCCTTGGCCTCTTGACCTTCAGGTTCCTTAACATTTTTTGTTATTTATTGTGGAAGGGTTGTTAGACCTTCGCACAACCCTCTATCTTCGAATTTTTCATTTTTGTAGATAAAGGTGACCAAGGTATACCCAAGCAGGCAGTGTGCTGGAATTATACGTCGACCGGGATTTGAACTCGCATTGTAAACCAATACGCTACCCACTAGACTACACCCTAACTAAGAGACATTCGACTTTTAATTTATAATATTTGTAAAAAAGTTAAATAATACAAAGTAAAACACCTGCAAGTAGAAAAGAAATTTCTTCATAGTGAAAGGTCCAAAACGTGCCACATGACCTAACTGACATCCTTCCGTGTCCATCACCAAAATCACTCCATTCGAGGCTCCCTCTTCAAGCATGGATAGTTCAAAACACATTGTGTAACTGAAATAAATTGAAAGGAATAGCTTAATCACTTCGTTCAGTACATGGTATGCAATGCACTATACATATTACTACTTAATTTACCATTTAATAGAATCTGCAAAATTAAAATTTGATGGTTCGTAATCGGTTAATTTAGCTATGAAAACTTTGTAACCTTCAGGTGTCTTTTGTGGAAGTGGATATATTGCTCTGTAATGACGGTAGAAAGAATCATTAATTTATTGGAAAGAACTTCAACATTTTTTTTTTTTGCAAATAACCTTAACTTACAATCCTTCCTTTTTTTGTAGTGTGTCGAATTTGATGATTTTAGATCATATCGTATATTAAATTTTATAAAAAAAATTTCCTGCAAAATTTCACGTTTTTAATTTATCTAGGTTTCAAGAATATTTATGTTGTTTCCGATTCTAATTATTTGTATGGGAGGGATGGACGTGTTCAACTATTTTTTAGCTGGATGATCCTTACATCCATATCAATCAATCAATTTCCTGTTCAGACCCTCTATAGGGGCATGGGATATACACACGGTCACAAAAGTCTACATACACCGCTTAATTATGTTATATAAAGAAAACAACAAAGCCTATATTCAAATCAAAAATGCTAAAATATGCAATAGTATAAACCAACATTACGATCTGCTGGCTATCATGGACGAATCGCAAGGAAGAAGCCGTTTACATCTACAGTGAATGGGGAAAAGCGGCTTGATTTTGCTAATGCATCTAAGAAAGGATTACGAATTTTAGAGAACTGTATTTTTTATGGATGAAAGTCGCTTTAATATGTTTGGTTGCGATGGACCTGGAAAGGTTTGGAGGAAGGCCAGCACTGAAATATGAAAGAAAATCTCGTTCCTACAGTTATACATGGTGGAGGAAACGTAATGGTATAGGGAGCCATGGTGGGTACAGGGGTAGGAAAGTTACACTTCATAGAAGGAATAATGGACCGAAATCAATATTTGAATATATTGCGGGAAAACCTAAGACCATCGGCAGATTGCTTAAAGCTCGGAACCAACTGGGTATTCCAACAAAACAATGCACAGCGCTATGAATGGATATAAAGTAATAAAGAATGGATCCTGTTTAATGTGCCAAAGCAATTGCATTCATCACCCCAATCGCCGAATCTCAACCCGATCGAAGTATATTTGGTATGAACTAGAGAGACGCGTATAATTTTTTTTATAAAAATATAAAAAACCCAACAAGAACTCACTCAAGGAAGCTCTACAAACAGCATGGAATGAAATAACACCATCTATTACCGAAAACCATATTCTTTCGATGTCAAGCGGTCATCGATGCTAATGGAAGCCCAACTAGATAAAAAGTTTAATTTGATTTCTATAAAAAGTTCATATTTCTTTATTTTACTTTATATAATTTTATATAATAATAAAGTATTGGGAAAAAATTTGCTACCCTGAAATTTTGTTTTTTCGCGTTTCATGACTAAGTTAGCCTAAAAATGCAAAAAAAAAATCCGTTCCGCCGTACGCCGTACATATGGACTCATATCTCCGAGACCCTTAAAGGTAGAATGTTCGTTTTTGGGTGGATTGTTGATTGAGTAAGTGAGCTCCATTATTTAAATTTTGGAGAGGTTCAGGTGGAAGGGGGAGGAGGAGGAGGGAGTCAAAAACTTCACTTGCTAATATCTCCACCTCGAATGCAGATAAGAAGTTGAATATCAGCAGAGATATAGAGACGGTTATGGGACAAACTTTAAAAATAATTTAATTTTTTTATCCATTGGCGTCGGAAAAGGGGGGGCTAAAAACAAATTGTCGGCCGAATTTTTTTTCAAATGATTATATCTTCGAAGTTACTTATCGTAAAAAATTCATACTTTGGGACCATTAAGGTGGCATATAGCTCCACCAGATTCAGCTTAAAGGGTGGCTAACTATTTTAAGGGGGAGGGTCAGGTGGGGTGCAAAGAAAAACACTTAAAAATGAATATCTTAATTATCTCTTAAGCTATGTAATTAAAACTTGAAACATACATTAAGCTATACTAAGAAAATACGAAAAAAATATAACATGTGTACGGTCAGCGCTCATTAACTCTCAAACCCTTCAAGATAGAAAGTCACTACCTGCATTTACGCGTTGAACCACAACCACCACCACCACTACCCCCCCCCCCCCCCCCCCCCCCCCATTCCGCCTTTCTTCTTTTGAATGGTTTGCGCACAAAGTCGCAAAGGCGCGTCTCCGCCTGGGGAGGAACTCGTTGATACTGCCGCTTTCGAATTTTGTCGGTGATAGCCCGATGCTTCACCTCCAAATCTAATAGCAGAGCCCAATGAGTAGCTGTATAGCTCCAGTGGAAAGTGTAGGACATATAGGTAAGCATGCATTCAGGACTGCTCGTTGGGACGTGTAAATCAAATGTGTCGCCAAGGTTTCATGTCATATTATCGTCCCATACGCTGCACATGCAACGGCATGTAGGTTACGTATCGGGAACCACATGCGAGAAATGCATATTTGGTCAAACGCATCGGAAAAGATCACAAGTATACCCACGTTTATCTAATGTTTGCGCATCGGAAAAACTATGCAAGCAAACATAGGCATTGGGTTAAGGTGTTAAGAAACGGTCCTGAACCCATCATAAAATGTAGATGCACTTTTGCATTTTCGAATGTTAACGATGGGAACCAAAATTATATTGCTTTCCCATATGCTGAGCCAGTAAATTATAAATTAGGATAAGCTTTTAGAAATTAAGTTAGTCTTAGGATGTCAACAGAAGAGTGAACATTGAATTACGTGTAAAGTTATTTTTTAAAAAATAAAATAAAACATCGACACCCGAGTTTTATTAGTTGTATGATGCGCACTGATTGTTTGGTAAGGCTCCGTTCGTTTCGTAGACCGCATCAGCGACATCGGGACATGGAATTCTCGATTTGTATACCCGATTTCATACTCCAGATTGAATCTGGGAAATATTTGTTGCCGCTTAAAAATCTCAAAACCGGATGTCCGTCCGTCCGTTCGCTCTCTAGCTCGAGAACGCGTTGAGCTAGAAAGTTTAAATTTTGTACACGTCGTTTTTGACGAAAACGTTAGGCCAAGTTCGTGAATGGGCCAAATCGCTTCACCCCTTCTAGCCCCTCCCATACAAAATGACTCATTTTCAATCTTTTACAATAATCAAATTTTCTGGGAAACCATAAAAGTAAATAATTTGAAATTTATTATTTTTATCATGTATGGTATGTATGGTATAAAAATTATTCAGATTCCTTCATTCCTTCCACCACCTCCCATACAAATTGCACTTTTTCATGAAATACTATAAGCCAATTTTTTTATAACATTTATCGTGCTCAAACTTTGTATTTATACCTTAATTAGTATTATTATTAATATCCAACAAAATTAACTGATTAGCTTCACTAGTTCTTCCCCCTCCCATACCATATGACACAATTTCAAATATTCGCAAGAAATAGATTTTCTTGAAAATTATGAATATTACTAGCCTGAGAGATGCCAATTACATTATATTCATAGCTATTTCTGAAAAAATCACTTAAAACCCCACACTCCTACCACCTCCCAATACAAGCTGCACAATTTTACTAAATCGAATACATGAATTTTCTTGCTTCCATGTGCTACATGGTCAACCAACCCGACGTCTTCCTTGCGGATTATAATCCAGAGCCTGTGTGACGATGTTTCGCTCTGGTTTCCTCAAAGTGCGACCGATCCACTGCCAATTCCGCCTTTGAATCTCAATACCTATTTTAATCTGTCCAGTTGTACTCCAAAGTTTGTCTTTAGAGATCACTTCTGGCCAGAATATCCTTAAAATGCGTCGAAGGCATTGGTTCACGAAAGATTGCAACTTCTTGGTAAGTCGAACGTTCACTTTCCACGTAGTACAACAATATAATAACACGGATTTGACGCATGCGTGAACTACTCGCAGCTTCCTGCGAAGGGAGATCTCTCTTAACCTCCAGAAAGGGCGAAGGATACTGAAGGCCTGACGAGCTTTATTTAGACGAGCCTCAATATCCTTTTCGGCTCCGCCGTCTATGCTAACAATGCTGCCGAGATAACAAAAATCTTGCACATCTTCCACATCTTGTCCGTCAAGAATAATCGGTCTGCTTGTGTTCGAACCCATGTGCATGTACTTGGTCTTACACACATTTATTTTAGTCGCGCCTCTTTGCATTTAGAATGCAACGAGCGAATATTTGACTCTAAGTCCGAACGGTTATGTGCAAGCAATTACACGTCATCCGCATAATCAAGGTAACTTAAGAAGGTAAATAGTCTCCATTGAAGACCTTTACCTTCCCCACCTTCCAGTGCAGCTTTCAAGATGTCATTTATTACCACCAGAAACAGGGCTGGTGGTAATATGCAGCCTTGTCTGACACCCGTTCGTACAGGAAAGCTGTCGGACAGCTCTCCTCTATGTAAGACGCGACATCTTGCATCTTCGTAGGATTCTTTAATCATAGCTATGATTTTATCTGGAATACCTCTCCTGCGCAAAGCATTCCATATGTAATCTTGCTAAATGCTGTCGGAAGCCTTCTCGAAGTCTTTTATAAAAGCATCTAAAAAAATCAGGGCTAAATGGTCATAGAACTCAAGCTTTGAGTTCAGAGGGGCCCAGATCCAAATAATTGCAATCTATATACATATTTAAAATAATAAACGTTTTTTGTAAACGCACTATAGCCCAAACCAATGATCCAAAATAAACGAACTAAATACCATTGGAAAGGTATTTTCATGAAGATGTGCATTTTCAGGGTTCTCTACCTATTCCGGTTCCAGATTATCGCTGAAATACGGCAACATTATGAAAGAAAGGGCGACAGGGAAATTGCAAACTCATTCCGTATGCTAATCAAATCCCGACATCCGACAAGCATAGACGAAAGCCAGAGCGGGACAGAAACATAACGCACAAACGTGGTACCGTCTATCGTCACAAGAGTAGAACACAACCCAATATTTTCGAATTTAATCGAATGTTTTTGGTTTTTTCTTATATATAGCTATACAGAGAAATCACAGTGATCGACATAAAGAGTTGAACATTTGTTATTAGCATATAACGTTTTCTTTTCAGTTGTGCGATCGTTATACTTACACATACATAATGCTTTTGCGTCTTTTTTAACATGCAAAAAACATTACTATGGCCGCTATTCTCTATGGAAGCTCGCGTCAATTTTGTGTTTTAAAGTCTATTTCGAATCTACCGATTAGTATCTGTCCAAAATTTTATAACTCGCATTGTCCATTTGTTCGTCATGCTTTTTCTTATTATAAATACTCTTTTCTTTCATGGCCTTATATATCTAGAAACCATGAAGGAAAAAGTATATATCCAATTGAAATTAAAGCGCTTCCAAATCATCAATGATACACGGTTTTAGTAGCATTACTTACCGTGCGAAGGGCTAACAACCCTTCCACAATAAGTAATGAAAAATGTTAAGGAACCTGACTGTCAGGAGGCCAAGGTCCGATTTGGCCTGTAGTGCCATTGTAGAAGAAGAAGTAGAAGCATTACTTGCTAGGGTTTAGCCTAGTGGGTAGCGTGTTGGTTTACAATGCGAAGGTCGTGAGTTCAAATCCCGGTCACCGCATAATTCCAGCGCACTGCCTACTCGGATTTACCTTGGTTACCTCAATCTACGAAAATGAAAAATTCGTAGATGGAGGGTTGTGCGAAGAGCTAAAGGTGCGTTTACATCTGACACTTATTGCCCGAATTTATGTCCGAGAGAAATCGTGGCTAGTGTAAACGGAGATAAATTTATGTCCGACACTTATATTCTACTATCGGAGATAAGTGTCGACACTTCTGTCCAAACAGATGTAAACGCTGAATTTTTGTAAATTCAAGCTCTCTCGACACTTATCGCAGAAGTTGACTGCTCGTCTACTTTTGCAATAAGTGTCGGGAATACTGAAGGATGCAATGCAGTTCTTTTGTAACGTAAAGAAAAGAACTTAAAAATTAATAACCCGACTATCTCTTAAACTATGTAATTGAAACTTGAAACATAAATTAATCTATACTAGCGGAATATAAGAAAAATATAATATTTAGGCATAATACCAGTGGCGGAAATGGGGAGCATTTCAAAATTGGTGCATTTTTGAAAATTTCAAACCGTTATATCTAAAAATGCAATGCAGGTATTAAGTTGAAATTTTGTGATATTGTCGAGCTCTATGACTTATAAATTTGATAAATTTTTTATTTTAATGGCTATAAGGAGAGGGAGGTGATGGCCCAAAATATCGAAAATTTTGAGAAATTTTTGTAGGGCTCTGGTAAATTCAAGTTTTGTGCGGGAATGGCTATGAAAAAATAAACTGCCAAGAAGTCGGGCGCAACTTTATTATTTACCCCCATACAAAATTACGCAATTTTACAATTTGAAAATAAACGGATTTGTTCGAAAAGTATAAATGCTATTGATCCGAAATTTGTAATATATTACTTTAATTATGATTTCAATCTACTATATAAAAGTTTCTTGAGTCCTCCCTTTCCTTCCAGAACCTCCCATACAAACTGCACTTTTTTATGAAATACTATAAACAAATTTACTCAGTACGTATAAAATTGATCGAGTTGAAATTGTGCACAGTACCTATTAAATTTTTGAAACCTCAATTTTTTATAAAACATTTTGATGGCAACTCTAGCATGATGAGAAAAAATTAGTTCAATGTCGTCATCCCCTCCACCACTTCCCCTACGAAATTTCTTGAAATGAAAAAAAATTCATCTTGACCACATAAACTGAATTGCAGAGTGGAAGATATGTACGACACATGTGTCAGTCTGTAAACGGGTCGGACATTTCTTCCGAATTTCAGCATTGCGAGAACTGTCGGACACTTATCCACGACATAAGTGTCAGGTAATTTCTCTCAGATGTAAACAGTCAAAGCGAATTTCTGTCGGACACTTGACACTTATGTCCGGAGAGAAGTGTCAGATGTAAAAGCACCTTAACAACCCTCCCATAATGAACATATTAAGGAACCTGAAAATCAAGAGGCCAAGGTCCGATTTGGGCTGTAGTGCCATTGAAGAAGAAAAAGCATTACTTGCTTTGTTTTCCATGACCCTAATTGCTTTATTTATCTGCTCCAATTTTTTATTAACGCCATTTTAAATTTGTGCCATTTGATTTTCTCCAACTAATAAGATCATCTTGATTTTAAATTTCTAAGCGCAAATAAGATTTTAAATTTAGCAATACTGAAGTATTTTTTGTGTCACTATCAAAGTCTTTTAATTTTTTCCCGCTGGAAAGAATGTATATACAATAAAACACACTGTCACAGTAT
This sequence comes from Chorisops tibialis, assembly GCA_963669355.1. Classification (NCBI taxonomy): domain Eukaryota; kingdom Metazoa; phylum Arthropoda; class Insecta; order Diptera; family Stratiomyidae; genus Chorisops; species Chorisops tibialis. The sequence goes on along the minus strand of OY770262.1, from coordinate 87,956,915 downwards.
AGGTATAAGGGCGGGTCTTACTAACGAATTTTTTTTCAGCGCGTTTCACTGTTTTACAGTCCCAGTGGGAAAAAAACCTTTGCAAATTATTTTAAATGCGCTTAATTTGTCGCGAGGAAGTGCTTTGAATTTGCTAACGTTTCCATATACATTTTAAGCTCTTCGCTTCAGCTTTAATAGGAGCAATTTGAAAGCGTATTTTCGAAGCCAGCTTTAAGCGCATTTTTTGTGTTGAGCAAAAAAAAGTGCGATTTAAAGCTCATAAGAATTGTAACGAAGTGATTTATTTTTCAAGTTTCAACGTTTAAGTCGGTTAAAAGCATGTGACTTTAAGGTGCTTTAAAACTGCTTTTCTTAACACCTCTAAAAGCGATCTTAAATCACGTGTTTAGAAATGATAGGATCAGATCAGCATTTACGGATCATTGGTAACTAATGCATAATAAGGTATTGTGTAGACTCATTGCTGGTTGCTAGTAATAATTTAAATATTTAATTAATTCATAATTTGTGAATAATATTTTCGTATTAACCCGAATCCCGTCACTTAGGACTTCATAGGTTCGTTCGTAGAAAAATATTTGAAAATTAACCACTCCATACTCCCCCCCCCCTCCCCTCCCCCCTCCTCCTTTCCCCCTACGCTGGATCCTGCCGAGCGACATTAAAGAGTAAGATAATAATAAAAAGTTTTTTCCTCTCAAATTTTCACTCTTCCACTTACATGGCTTTCATAATATTGATCATATCCTTGCCCAATATGTCTCGACTGCCGAAAAACTCCGGACAAACGGTCCTCGTCGTGCAGTAAAGGTCGTACGTCTGCTTCGCCACTTCAAGACTAAAATGGCAAGCATGTAAGAAGAAACATGCTTCCAATTCCGATATTTCCGGTAGATGTGCTTCCTGTTTCGACCACTCAACAAACTTTACCACTTCACTTTTATCCAGTTCCGGAAATTTCCTGTATTCATCTTCGACACGGACTAACTTCATTTTTTTAACGAATTTTTAGGACTCTCGCACCTGTTTGGATAGAAACGCAATGTTACGAGATGCTCGCACTACTAAGATCCAAAATTTAAAATCAGAGATATTTAATACGGAATTCCAGATTGTTATTATGGGGGACATATCGTGGTTCAAATTGTTCTTGCGTGCAATAATTAAAATCACAGCAAAAAAACAACGATTAACCGTTTAACACAAGGCTAAATGTTTGTACATATTGCTAATTGATACACGTAAAATTTGAAAACCAGTGTGGATATGACTTGTTAAAATACTAAAAAAATTTTAGGATCATTAACTTCTGCATAGAAAATATGCATAAATAGGTAAATTGGCAAAGGCCATCAAGGCCCACATAATTATAAGTGGATATGTAGATAGGTTTGGCTTTGACTTTACTACGAAATTTACTGGTCTACAGTGATTCACTGTTTACTTGTAGCTATAATTATTTTTTTTGGAATTTGTCATTTGTAAGCGCACTAACTGCAAATAATGAATGCTTCTGTTTTTTTTTTGCAATATGATATTTTTATAACAACGTTAATTGCAAAAAATTATAAGAATATTGCGTGTTGCTTTTAGAGATTATCTCATGTAGATATGTATTGCTCTTTTGTTGAATTATACGAGTATTTGACATTGCAGTAGTTAGCTTGTACAAAAGTTTATAATTGTAGTTATCTTCCATCAATTACCCACACGTTACGAAACATAAATAATAGTAATTATAATAATTATTATGGAGCTGACAAACTTATACGGATCATAGAAACAGAGCCCTGGAACAGATCATAACAACGAAAAGTGACACAGGCATGATGTCTGTATGTAATGTAGGGTGTTTTTTAGAGGCGGAGAACTTTAAATTAAAATAAAACACAGAAAAATATTTTTAATATCCATGAAATTGACTTTATGTGCAAGATAATTTCATAGCATTAATGTTTGAATATGATTTTGGGCTAGGTCCTCCGATGTTCGCCATTGTTCTGCGTATGCTGAGTTCACTCGTCCTGCTTTTGCGCAGGCAAAATCCCATTCCTTCCCTCCATGACTGTGTTTGTGCATTGCACATAAAGGCCGAAATTGCCTATAACACAGGTCATTCCGTAAAAAAAAAAAAAAATGGCCGCCGCGGCTAGCGCGTACGTAGCGTAATCTGGAAGTCCAATTTTCACACACAAATTTTGTTCAGTGATGAAGCAAACTTTTGGCTAAATGGCTATGTCAGTCAGAAGAATAGCAGCATCCACAAGCCATTGTCGAAGCACCATTAAATCCAGAAAAAGTCACCGTTGGAATCATTGGTCCATATGTCTTCTTACTTACTTACTTACTTACGATGGCGCTACAGCCCAAATCGGACTTTGGCCTCCTGAATGCTTTGCCTCCATCCATCTCGGTTCAGTGACCGCGTCCTCCAGTTTGAAAATCTTAGCAGTGATTTGCTGTCTGCGTCAATCGAATCCTCCCAGCGCTTTCGTGGTTTTCCGACCGGTCTTTGTCCGTTGACTTTCCCTTTTAGTGTGCGTTTGGGAATTCTTCCGTCATCCATCCGCTCCACATGACCAGCCCATTGTAATTTTTTAAATTTTATGAGGGTTGACACTTCTGGATTGTCGAAGATGGCATACAATTCTCTATTGTATCGTATTCTCCAGATCGAGTCTTCCCTCACAGGTCCGAGGATTCTTCTGAGGACCTTCCTTTCAAAGGCGTTAAGTCGTTTTTCGGACGCCTGAGTTAATGTCCACGTTTCGCTGCCATAGCATAGCACAGGTCTTATGATTGTTTTGTATAGCTTAAGTTTTGTTTTCCTGTGCACGTTCTTGTTTTTGATTATTGGAAGTACCGAATAATAAGTCTTGTTTGCCATCATTATCCTTCTTTTAATTTCGATGGGTTCGCTTCCATCCTTCGATAGATTTGCCCCTAGATATATGAAGTTGTCTACGTTTTCTAGGTTATAGTCTCCTACTGTAATATTTTGTCTGATTGGCGTCTTTTTCCTAGTTTGCGTCATAATTTTTGTTTTGTTTTCATTAATGCGTAGTCCAACTTCCCTTGCTACCGAGTCAAGGTTTACAAATACTTCCTTAGCACTCTCCAGAGATCTTGCAAGGATATCTATGTCGTCGGCATATGCTACGAGTTGTGTGGATTTGAAGCATAGTGTTCCCTTGGTGTCAACGGGAAGTTTCCGAACAACATATTCGAGTGTTAAGTTGAAAAGCATTGGTGCGAGGCCGTCACCTTGTTTAAGGCCGTTGTCTGTTTTAAAACTGGAATTCAGATCGTTTTCTACTCTGACTTGTGACAAAGACTCAGTCATTGTCATTCTTGTCAGTCGAACCAGTTTCGGTGGGACTCCAAACTCCAACATGATTTTATACAGTACGCGCCTGTCGATACGGTCGTATGCTTGTTTGAAGTCAACAAATATCTGGTGCACATCAATATTATATTCCCAGCACCTGTTTAACTGAGAATATCTGGTCCGTGGTTGAGCGTCCAGCTCTATATCCGCCTTGATATTCACCAATTACTTTATCAGCATAGGGCTTAATTCTCTTTTCTAGAATTTTCGTCAAAATCTTATAAGACGTACACAACAGAGATATTCCTCGGTAGTTTTCGCAGCAGAGTTTGTCACCTTTTTTATAAATTGGACATATGATGCTCTTGCGCCAATCTTCAGGAAGTATTTCCTGCGTCCATATGTCCGCGACTAATCTATATAGGAGATGCGCTATGCAGGTGTCGCCGGCTTTCAGAAGTTCAGCTGGGATTTGATCAGTGCCCGGCGCTTTGTTGTTTGGGTGGTTCCTTAGGGCTGTTTTTACTTCTTCGAGTGTGGGAGGACTCAAAGCGGATCCTTCATCAGCTGTTACATCAGTTATACCTGCTATTGTATCTGCTGCTGCTGTTCGTGTCTTCTAAAATTTTGAAAACGGTGAGCGGTACAGAGACATGATTACTAACTTTTTCGTGCCTCAATTGAAAGGCATTAATGTCGCAGACATGTGGTTTCAACAGGACGGCGCCACATGCCACACAGCGCGTGATACAGTTAATTTACTGAAAGAAATATCTCGTTCGTGCGATTTCACGCCATTTGATTTTTTTCTCTGGGGATATGTAAGGTCTTATGTCTACACCAGTAAACCAGAAACTATCGAGCACTTGGAAGCCAACATTCGACGCGTTATTGCCGAAATACAGCCTGATTTACTGCGAACAGTGTGTGAAAATTAGACTTCCAGATTACGCTATATGCGCGCTAGCCGCGGCGGCCACTTGTTCGAAATCATATTCAAGCATTAATGCTATACAATTATCTTTTAAATAAAGCCAGGATATTAAAAACATTTTTCTGTGTTTTATTTCAATTTAGAGTTCTCCACCTCTAGAAAAAACACCCTATAGAAGCATTGCTTTTGTAGCGAGTGAGTGGCTACTGCGCTGTGTTGTGTGTCGTTCCAGCACAGCTTACGACAAACTCGTCTAAGGCTTGTGCAAGTAGGCCCTACCTTAGTTGCTAAGGGAATACCGCACAGGTAGATTGATTAGAACCCGCGGGTCTAGAGCAAAGCGGTCGTGTTGACCACTGAGCTATGCAGGCTTAGTCGAGCTTTCCAGGCACAGTTACATTTTATCTCTGGGGATATCTCACAGATAGAGTATTAATATATGATACCGAATAAGGAGTGAAGAAGTATAACTTAACATGCGGAGTCCCGCAGGGCTCAGTACTATAGAACCCATATTATGGACTATACAATATGATGACATCTTACGATTTCCAGTACCAAAAGGTGTACAAATAATCGGCTACGCGGATGATATAGCAATTACTTTAGTAGCGAAAGACTTAAAGAGTATCAATAACATGAGTTAGTGCTCTGACATTAAGAACTGGCTTAGAACATCTAATCTAAAACTAACTGCAAAAAAACAGAAGTAGTTCTTATTACAAGCAGAAAACAAAGAGAGCATTTAACGTTAAATATAGATGGACTGGAAATCGTATCCCAACTCTCCATTAAACACTTGAGTCCTATGATTGATGCAAGATTATCCTTTCAGACGAACATCGTAGCTGCCTGCGCAAAAGCAGAACGAGTGAACTCAGCCATATGCAGAACAATGGCGAACATTGAAGGACCTAGCCAAAACAGGAGGATACTTTTTTCTAGAGCGACGCGATGTATGCTGCACCGATATGGAGTGAAGCACTATGACACAAAACTTACGCGAATATGTTAAAAAAAAGTTCATATAGTAAGTGCGTTAAGGGTTTGCAGTGAATTACGCACAATCTCATATGACGCCGTGAATATCATAGCTGGTTCACTGCCACTAGACATACTAGCTGGTGAAGCACAACGAATATATCACAAAAAGAATACGATAAACCGATGCTTAACAGTGGAAGAGGCAAAAGAAGAGCAACGGGTAAGTAACAATGCTTGGCAACTGCAATGGAACACCGTAAACAATGGTCTTTGGACGTATAGACTCATAAGAGATGTAGGTAAGTGGTTCGGACGGGTATAGCCTAGTAGGTAGTGTGTTGGTCTTGTAATGCGAAGGTCGTGAGTTCAAATCCCGGCCGGCGTAACATATAATTCCGGCACATTGCCTGCTTGGGTAAACCTTGGTCACCTCAATCTAAGAAAATGCAAAATTCGTAGAAAGAGGGTTGTGTGAAGGGCTAACAACCCTTCCACAATAAGTAATGAAAAATGTTAAGGAACCTGAATATCAGGAGGCCAAGGTCCGATTTGGGCTGTAGCGCCATTGTACAAGTACAAGATTCGGACGGAAGCATGGTGAAGTAGATTACTACATGACCCGATTTCTGTCAAGGCAGAAGCTATTTGCACAAATATGGCCTTGACTGCTCGGCGTCCTGTCCAAGCTGTACAGATGCAATAGAAAATGCTGAGCATGCATTCTTTCACTGCCCAATTTACGAAATGGACAGAAGGAGAATATATGACATCGAGGGAGAAAACATTAACCCCGACAACATTGTCCCACATATCTTGAGCTGCAACGACATCTGGATCGCGGTGACTGAGATGTGCGTGACAGTTCTCACCGAGCTAAGGAGACACGAAAGACTTCGTAGGGAACTATATGAGACAGAAGTGCCTACAATATCTTCAACAGTTGACAGTTAAATAAAATAGGCAGTGATATATACATGGTGACATAGGACATTACATGTGACAGTAAATTGACGTTTAAGCTTCATGCTCCTCCCTCCTCCTGACGCAATACTTAACGCTGATCCAGGGGGATAGTGGGTTGAGTGAGGGGTTTTGAGCGGGTTCAAATCCTGCACCTCAAGACTTTCGATGCTTTTCCCCGGGTTAAAAAAAACTTACGAACTTCACAATGATTTTTTCCAAATATTTTTTAAGTCATTTAGATGTGTCCAAAAGCTTACCGTCAGTAATTTTGGTAGATTCAGTACTTTGGGGGTTGAACGGCGGATCATAATAGAATATAAGTGTCGACATGCCATCAAATTAATGATTCGTACATTTGAAATGATGAATTACTACTATTACAAAATTTATCGAGTTCCAAAGTGATCGTCTGAACTAATCGGATAAGTAAAATTAAGTTATTGGTTCGTTTTATTTTAAAATTTCTTAATTGCATACTAATTTCTTTTGGTCGCTTTAGAAGATGCAAATATGGGGTTGAGGTAAGTATCAGTCAATTCAGTCACAATTAGCCATTGTTTATTTCAATTAAAAATGTCACTCTAAGCAGAAGCTAACATTTTGCAGACGTGGTGTGTGGATTTGAAGCATAGTATTCCTTTGGTGCCAATGGAAAGTTTTCGAACGGCATATTCGAGTATCAAGTTGAAAAGCATTGGTGCTAGGCTGTCCCTTTTCTTAAGGCCGTCTCCTTGCTTAAGGCCGTCCCCTTTGCTTAAGGCCGTCGTCCGTTTTAAAGCTGGAAGTCAGATCATTTTCTACTCTGACTAGTGATAAAGACTCGGTCATTGTCATTCTTGTAAGCCGAACCAGTTTCGGTGGGGCTGCAAATCCAACATGATTTTATTCAATTTACTCAATGATTCTGGAAAAGTGCTGGGTATTTCCAGAATCTATTTAACTGAGAATATCTGGTCCATGGTCGATCGCGCAGTTCTAACCCTGACTTGGTACTCATCAATTACTTTGTCAATTTTCGAAGCTTACATTTTGTATAAAACATTTTGATAGCAACTCTAGCATGATCTGAAAAAAATTAGCTCAATGTTGTCACCCCTTCTACTACTCCCCATAAAAAATTTCTTAAAATCAAAAAAAAAAATCTCTCTCCAGAACATTACATGACTGGCCTTTACGCCCAATCGTAGTCTGTTATGTTTATACTCTAGATGAAATCTGAGAGTATTATAAGTTTTTCACAAAGTTAGTAACGCTAAGAAATAAGACACGTATAAAAAAAAATGAATGATACTGAAGTTCATGTAATCACTAAAAAATCTCAAAACTGGATGTCCGTCCGTCCGTGTCCTCTTTAGCTTGAGAGCACGTTGAGCTAGAAAGCTCAAATTTTGTACACATCGTTTTTGAAAACTGCACTTTTTCATGAAATACTCTAAGCAAATTCACTCAGTACGTATAACATTTAGCGAGCTGAAATTGTGCACTAAATATTTATTTCGAATTATTAGTAAGACCAACAAAAATTAAACGATTTACTTCATTCCTTCTACCCCCTCCCATACAATCTGATAAAATTTCATAACTTTAAAAAAGTCGAATTTCCTGAAATGTATGAATGCGGCAGATCTGCAATTTCAAACATGTCAAAAGCATAATGTTTATAGTTATTTCTGAAAAAGTTATTAAGAACTCGCATCTTCTTCTACCACCTCTCAAACAAACTGCATAATTTCGCGAAATCCAATAGGCTAATTTTCTCAGTACCTATTAAATTTTTAAATCCTAAATTTTGTATAAAACATTTTGATAGCAACGCAATCTAGAGTATCGCACGTAGTTCTGTTATGTTTTTAATAGGTTTGTTCAAATTTACGCTAACGAAAAAAATGAAATATGTAATGATTAGCAGAAACGATAGTATACATTTGGGTTTAAGCCATGAGATTCCAGTTCCGATGATAATTTAATAACATACTCGTACAATATTTTTTTTATTTTAAACATTTCTTCTCAAACAATAATATCTAGCTAATCAATATCTAATTTCTTAAAACTTCCTTCAGTGCCAAATAGGTCGGATGCATTTTTTGGTTTTCCTGTTCGTTGTTTCTCATCAACTCGTTGAGTTTTTTCTTCGTTCAAAAAGAAATCTCGATTATTTCGTAATCTTTCGTTGAAACTTTCTAAAATTTCAGTAGAAAATATTTCCTAATAATAATTTAAAATTACATGAAACAAACTAACCCGAATAAGTTTTAAAGCTTTCTCTTGAGCCGCCAAAATCCGATGGTAAGAACTCTTTAGATATGTGTTCATAAAATGTGTCCATGGTTTGATGTAAATGAAGGACATTCATTAATTCCTTTTTCATAAAGGGTCGCATTATGGCCAGGACTTTATCCATGAATGGAACAGTGTTAACAAAATGGAAGCCTTTTATTCGAACGGGACATGCTTCCTTAAAATAAATATTTAAATTGAATTTAATATAATTTACCCATATCACCTACATATATGTATGTACATTTAAAAACATATTCATTTGATTATTTTTCATATTATGAATTTTAGAGGATTTATATTTTATTACCTGCAAATAAAATAAGAACTTCTTCATTACAAATGGGCTTAATCGCAAAACATGTCCTATCAAGCATCCTTCCATGTCAACTGCCAACACATGACCCTCAGCCGTCCCCTCTTCCATTATCCACAGATCGAAGCACATGAAATAACTTTTAATTTGCAATTTTTAGTGGTAATAAGTATCAGGCTCGAGCTATTCGACTTTGTGTTCAGTGTTACGAAATGAAGGCAAGAATTTCGATTTGAATTAAATTTTTAAAATCGTGAATTTTGAATGGGAGTTGGTGAGATTCGACCTATCAACTGGGTCCAAGTCAGATTAAAATGAGATTGTGGAGCAGCAATGTCTTCTTTAAAGACTGGAACAAATCCGATTGTTGACTTGGATATGTCTAACGGCTCAACTCAACCAAAAATTTTGTATGTCACGAAATTCGTTACCGTGAGTCTATCTCTCTAAAAGGCGCTTATAATCTCAACCGAACAATAGGCGCAAGAATGTCGACCAACTGAAAATGTCCTTTCGAAAAAAATTCTGCTGCTAAGTTATGGGTACCTGGTATTTCAGGTCCGATTTGTATGAGAAACTGCAAAATTTTTACAATACCTCAACCGCAATCTGGTCAAATTTAATGAGTCGAAGATGAACGTAAACAGGATAGCGACAGCTTACGACGGTATCGGCGACATTTGCTCTATTGAGATGACAATGAAAGGAAAACGCGCCCTACTCGACTCCGTCTACATTTCGCCAAACACTTTGATTACAATTTTTTTTAATCAAAGTGTTTGGCAAAATGCAGACTAGTTCTGAACTACGGTCGCCTGGTATTTCAGGTCGGATTTCTTTTAGGCAGTAAATGTGGAAAATATTAGATGCCTAATATTAGACGACGGCATACTGAAAGTATTCACCGAAGGCAAAACCCATCATTAGCAATCTCCAAAACTTCCATTGGCGTCCATTGCTTCTTGACTTACAACTTGAAAATCAAAAATTGTGATAACTTTTTTTAGTATTTAAAGGAGGGGAATGAAACTTATATGTAAGAATCAAGAAATTTCAAAAACAAGATGAATTTCGTTATTTTACATACACAATTGGTCGAATTTCGACCACAGGCGATACTAGTAAATATTACTACAATTTAAAGGAAAAATTTCTAGGTTTCGGTCTTTGCTGAGACTTTTATCAAAACTATCTCAGTAGAGAAATTAATAAAGTCCAGCAGAGAGACATCTGGAAATCTTTCCCTTAAATTCAAAATGTACTGTGAAAACATTCATCGAACCAATACTATAATTACAGTTTAATCACATCCGTAAATGAAAACTCATTCGGATCTTGATGGATAAGTTTCGAAATGATGATTTTTTCTCCATTATTAGTCCGGTACGGAAGCGGCGCAATAGCACTAAATTAAAATAAAATTAATTACTGGTCGATTACTATTTCCCTGCAATCACATACCAAACTTTCATTGCACGCTTTATATCATCATTCAGGACATCTCGATTCGCGAAAAACTCGGGACAATGTGTACGTGTCGTGTAATACAAATCCACGGTTTGTTTCGCTAGTTCAATACTATTGTAACACGAATATAAGAAGAAAATTCCTTCGATTTCGAGCATCGGTGGTAAATGGGCTTGATGGTTTATCCATTCCAAAAGTTTCAACACTTCCGGTCTCCTGATATCGTTTAATTGTTTGTATTGATCTTCAGCTGGTATTGCTTTCATGATTTTTAATTTTTTTTTTTTAATTTTTTGTCCACTTTCGAAGCGCGTTGTATTGTATACTGCTCCCGGATCTTACTAACGATGTACTTATTATGCTTTCGGCAGTTGAACAATAATTGGTGATTTAAAAAAAAATATTATGCATCTCTGTAATAATTATAGCAGTAAATGCATACAAGTGCATAGAATAGTTATATCAGAGTAAATGGCGTGACCTCAAGCTAAGGTAAACTTTGTATTTTAATCATGTACACATTCATTATTTATGATGAAACGACAATTGTTGGATGACTGTAAGGAATGAAGCGTAAATCGAGTATTGATAATTATTAAGTACCTACATAGCTACTTACTAGATTTTACTGAAAAATAATGCAAGAGTAGTCTCCGATTTATTGGTAAAGTTAGTAGAGTCACTGTACACCCAGCGGGAAGACTTTGAGCTCTTTGTAGAGAATCCCTTATATGTATAGCGCCTGAAATATGGAAAATCCTTCCAAGCTAAGCGCTCAAAAATCAATTTTCTTAGATCCCATGTTCAAATCTACTTTTCGACTTGAAAAAAAAAATCACTTAAAAAATTGCTTAATTGTTACTTACTTATGAGGTCTGAATTGAACTCTTTGCTCAATACAATAAATATGCTTTGAAATGTCTTCGAAAATGCGCTTTAAGATGGCTTCTTTTAAAGCTGAAGCGAAGAGCTTACTTCAGCGGACATGCAATATTAAAATGTATTATTTGGAATGTTAGCAATTTCGAAGCACTTTCTCGCGATTTTAAATTAAAGGAGTAGTTGATCTTGCCAATTTACTTGTTCATGTACTTTTTCCTCGAAAACTACCCAACCGATCTTGTTCGACTTTACAGGCTTTATTGTGCCTAAAAAATGGAGGATTTTTTTTTTTAAAACATTTCTTTCGAATAGTGAGTAGTGCCTTTTGTATGGGAGGTGGTAAAAACAGAGTGGAGAGGTTTGTAATTTTTGTATATAACGCCGAACGTAGTATACAACATGTTTCATGCTGAATTTAAAATTTGTAGCTTTCATAATTTTCGAGGAAATTGAACAATTTTTGACTGAATTTATGGGATTTGTGGGGGGGGTGGCGGAGAAAGTGGGAGGCTTTGGATGATTTTGAATCTGCTTATCAACATCCTAATCACATTGCTTTGTTACAATTTTAAAGTCGATAACTCTCATATGTTTGAAGGAGAAATACTTTTCTTGAATTTGCAATACAAAAATTTGTATGGGAGGTGGTAAAAGGAGTAAATCGAAGTTCATATTTTTTTAGCATTTGCTGCAATTATTAAGGGAAAAATTCTGTCAAAATTTTAAGTTTGTTCTTTTTCTAGTTTCAATGAAAATGGATTAAATGCATTTACCAAAATTGTGTAATATTTGTATAGGATGGGGTAGAAGGAGTATTCGAATCAAAACCAAATTTTTCGACATCAATGTAATATTTGTAATAGTATACTTTTCGCAAAATTTAAAGTTGATAGCTTCGACGGTTTTGGAGAAAAATATTTTAATTAAAATTCTGAAATTTCGTGAAATCCGTAAATCTTTCTTTTCAATTGATTTACTGTACAATTATGCTACGCGAGTGTAAAAATCATCCCGATAGCTTCTGCTATGTTTGCAGGGAATTAACTTTCAAAGCGTAACGCTTCTTAAGACTGCCTACAAATTAGTACTTTGATTGTGAAGTTGGTGATCACGACAAGGATGGGGCTCCACTATCTGTTGCAGTAGCTTGATGAAATGGCTCAAAGGTACCCGTAAATCAATGTCATTTGTTGTGTCCATAGTTTAGCGCGAATCTCGCTGTCATCTCATAGATTGTTACTTTTGTACGACTTCCACCGTCGGGTTCTCTAGCAAGAGTAAGCATACAATTCTGTATCCAAATATCCCTTCAGCTCTAAGTTCCTCACAGCGAATCCTTGGCAATCCCAGTGCCCCCGAAAACTTATACTACAGAGCCGGAAACGGATTTGACAAACTTTGAGCCACAGCCTGCATCATCTGAAATTAATGTCAGCGTACAAGGCCATTGAGTGTAACATATCTCTTACAGTGCATTTCCTTTACTCATATCTGGACTTCTTCCCCGAAAATTTAGGAGCAGTTTTGGATGAACACGGTGAACGGTCCCATCAAGACACCAGCAAGTACGAGAGAAGATTTTCAGGGAAGTGGAGTGTGAGTATGTTGGTAGATTACTGCTGGTTTTTGGTACGGGAAACTTCTACCTCAGGGTACAAAAGGAAAGCAAGTACCAAATGAAGGTCCTTACCTTATTTTTTTATTATTCGAACTGTTGCTATATATTTTTATTATTATTGCTATATATTCTTGCTTTATTTTTATTATTTCGGGGTGTTTGGAGGAGGATGAAGGGAGCTGGAATATGTACAAAATAAATGAAAAAATTGCCGAAAAACCGGAGAAAAATCTATCTTTTTAATGTTTTTTGTTACAATTTAAGGAGGAGAATCCCCTCCACCCTCAAAAGGAATTTAAAAGCTAAGACAATCCTTTTCACCCCTCTAAATTACGAAATATTGATAAAAATAGGAGGGGCCTCCTCCGAAAACGGTGGGTGATAGGAAAAAACGCGGGAGATATTCGGATTCGATTTTTTTGCCGTTCAGTAATATTAGATTCGTTTCAGAATGCGGCTTGCGAGCGCATGCACAGTTGTAATTATGGGATTCTATTAGAGAGAACATCTGGTGATAAAGAGGAGTCTTATAGCCAACTGAGTGCCGCCTTCGAACGTGTTCCAAGAGGTGATATTATTATCATCTCAGGAGATATGAACGCCCAGGTTGGATCAGACAACACTGGACTAGAACACGTCATGGGGAGGCATGGTGACCCTTGGGTCGACGCGTCACGACCTTGGATTAAGAGACCCGAAAACGGCGAATTATTTGTGGAGTTTTGTAGTACTCGGCAAATGGTCATCGGAGGGACCCTTTTTCCACACAAGAGTCATCATAAAACATCTTGGGTTTTCCCTGATGGTGTTACTCAGAACCAGATCGACCATTTGGCTATAAGTCGTCGATGGAGAAGATGTCTCCTTGATGTGCGAGCGAAACGTGGAGCTGACGTGGGGAGCGATTACCACTTGATGGTTGCCTGCTTGAGATTGTGTACAGCAGCTATCCGACGACCACAAATTCTTCAAATGAAGCGCAAACTTAATGTGGATAAACTCAGAGATCCCAACAAAAAACGCGAATACACCACTATTCTACGCGAAAAGTCATCCACATTGGGTGAATATGAAATGCGCACACTGGACGCCAATTGGGAGGCAACCAGAAACACTTTTCTAACTAGTGCTGACGAATCTGTGGGATATGTGCAAAGCGGTGAGAAACCCTGGATGTCGCAAGACACATGGGACAAGGTTGGCAATCGGAAAAAAGCCAAATTGGCAATCATCTCTCAACCCGATGTCAACCAACGAACGCCCGACATGAGGCAGAACTACTGCGATGCTCATATACAGCTTAAAAAGGCTGTTAGACGCGACAAGAGAAAGGCTATTGAAGATCTGGCAAACAAGGCAGAATCTGCGGCTTACCTTGGGGATATGGGTTCACTATTCAAAATCATAAAACAGTTGACGAACAGGAATTTGACCGCCAACCACCTGGTGAGAGATGTCAACGGAACTCCCCTTAATATGAGTGAACACCAGTTGCGGCGATGGAAGGAATACTTCTCTGACATTTTAAACATCTTTTCAGAGGAAGATATTCCGGAAACAGAACAACTTCCAAACATCCAACCGCAACAATCCTCTATTAGGGACGATCCCCCAGATAAGGAAGAGATAGTTTCCGCCATTCGGTCAATGGCGGGAAGGAAAGCTCCAGGTATAGACGGACCACCAAACGAACTCCTCAAAGCGGACCCGGAAATAACTGCCGATATACTACTCCCACTCTTCACTAAGGTGTGGAATGAAGGAAGATATCCTACTGAATGGAAGGAAAATTCCGAAGAAGGGCGACCTTCGGGATTGTGGCAATTGGCGTGGTATATGTCTACTTACTGCCGTATCAAAAATTATGGCTAAGGTAATTCTCAATAGGATTAGTGATGTCGTCGAGAGCACTCTCGAGTTTATCAGGCTGGATTCCGTAAAGGGTCGTCTTGTACCGACCACACAAATACCCTACGGATAATATTATTAGCAGTCAGCCAAAATGGGCTCGCCACTACATCTCATGTTTGTGGACTTCGAGAAGGCTTTCGACAGCGTTAAGCGAGATTACATATGGAATGCTTTGCCTAGGAGAGGTATTCCAGATAAGGTCATAGCTATGATTAAAGAATCCTACGAAGATGTAAGGTGTCGCGTCTTGCATAGAGGAGAGCTGTCCGAGAGCTTCCCTGTGCGAACGGGTGTCAGACAAGGCTGCATATTATCACCAGCCCTGTTTCTGGTGGTAATAAATGACATCTTAAAAGCTGCACTGGAAGGTGGGGAAGGTAAAGGTCTTCAATGGAGACTATTTAACATCTTAAGTCACCTTGATTATGCTGATGACGTGTGTTTGCTTGCACATAACCGTTCGGACTTAGAGTCAAAAGTTCGCTCGTTGCATTCTAAATGCAAAGAGGCGGGACTGAAAATAAATGTGCGTAAAACCAAGTACATGCACATGGGTTCGAACGCAAGCACACCGATTGTTCTTAATGGACTGGATGTGGAAGAGGTGCAAGATTTTTGCTATCTTGGAAGCATTGTCAGCATGGACGGCGGAGCCGAAAAGGATGTTGAGGCTCGGCTAAATAAAGCTCGTCAGGCCTTCGGTATCCTTTCCCCTTTCTGGAGGTTAAGAGAGATCTCCCTTCGCATGAAGCTGCGAGTTTTTGACGCATGCGTCAAATCCGTGTTGTTATATGGCTGTACTACGTGGAAAGTGACCGTTCGACTTACCAAGAAACTACAGACTTTCGTAAACCAATGCCTCCGGCGCATTTTAGGAATATTCTGGCCAGAAGTAATCTCCAACGACGAACTCTGGAGTACAGCTCACCAGACTAAAATAGGTATTGAGATTCAACGGCGGAAGTGGCAGTGGATCAGTCATACTTTGAGGAAACCAGAGCGAAACATCGCAAAACAGGCTCTGGATTATAATCCTCAAGGAAGACGTCGGGTTGGTCGACCATGTAACACATGGAAGCGAGCAGTTGAGCAGGAGGCCAGAGGAATAAACAAGTCCTGGCAACAGCTTAAGGCCGATGCTCAGGATCGCGCCTTGTGGAAGAGAGTTGTTTCTGTCCTATGCCCATAGGGGGTCTTAACAGGAATTTGATTAGAGAGATAGACTCACGGTAACATATTTTTGATACACAGAATTTTTGGTTGAGTCGAGCCAATAGACATATCCATGTCAAAAAAAAAATTCGGTCGACATTTTGTTCTTAGCCCACCCCCTCTCCCTTTTCGGACTCCAATGGATACAGAAATTAAATTATTTCTAAGGTTTGTCCGACAAAACCCTTGTTGCGAATCATTTTCTTTGCCTTGCCATATATTTTTTTTGTTTCTAGGGACTTTACTTTCATTAAAATTTAAAATATTACTTCACGTTTTTTCTTAATGTTAAGATTTCTGTCCGTGTTTAGGAACATTTTGTTTTTTTCGACTATTTCTTTTTTCTGGTTTCTTGTCTCCAGAATTTGTTGAAGGATGAGTGAGGAGTAAGGCCCCATATGGGAGCCCTGGTATGGCCGGCATTGGGACGCTATTCTCCTACAGCTTCTCGGACTAAGAGTTTTTATTGGTAAAGATATGTAGATACAGCACTAACAAGGAAGGGCGATTTTTCAAGTACTTTCTCCCACCCCATTGCTCCTGATCTAGCCGGCAGGAAGTGCTGACCCAACTTGGAAGACCCCCTTTAAAAATTTGTAGCAGGATGAGGTCACTCCAATTTCGTCCCGTTACACCCTCTATATGTGTGTTGATTTCCACCTTCCTAGATAGAGCCATGGTTGAGATATTCGAATTTTCAATTTTCTATGGCTATGGCTTTTCTATCACTAGACCCCTAAAATGACTTTCTGCCTGAGATCTAGACCCATCAACAATCAACTAACAAATTAACTTTCTATCTCCTAGAGTTTGGAAGTTAATGTGAGCTGAGCGTACACGTACGGCGCACAGCGGTCCATGTAGGAAATCTTAGCGGACAAAATAAAAAAAACTAGATGTCATATAAAATCTGATTAAAGAGTATGTATGATAAGTAAAATGCAATTGTTATGTAGATAAAAGAAAAGTATATTAAGAATTATTAATATTATATTCAAGAATTGTTTTCCGATTTTTTAAATCATGTTTCTGAAAGGAAAAAGTGCCCATTTAATAAAAAAAAAACGGTTTTTATAACAAAACGCTTAATAAATAAAAATATTGAAAGTATAAATTGAAAACTGCCGTTTTTTTCTTTTTCAAAATTCGAGCCTTTGTTGTACAAAGATGGTTAAATATTAATTATTGAAAGAAATGCCCATCGCTAGCCAAAACCTTTTCCCATCTTTCTGGCAGCATACGGATCTTGCGTCGAAAAAACTGCTCTTCTTTTGAGCTGATACAATTATAGGCTGCTCAGACAGGCCATGCGTCATCGATCGGAATACACCACGCCAAGCTGGTCCCATAAATACAAGCATTATTATCGAGCCATGGACGTTGTGCTTGGCCGTCAATATGATATAATATAGATGATGCATGACCGCAGTATCCTCACAATTTTTTGGCTTTGGATTATATTATCGTTATGGATCCACTTCTCATCATCATTGACGATGCGATGCCGTTGGAGCTGTTCGAACGTGAAAAACACCATTCGACATTTCTCAGTTTCAACTCATACGGCACCCAATTTCCTCGCTTTTGCATCATTCTCATATTTTTCAAACGATGTGAAATGGCTTTGTTAAGCTTATAAAGTCGAATCCTTGAGATCGGCCACACCAGCCGGCGTCAAGGATTACTGTTATATTAGCTTTTAAAGGAAGCTACAATTGCCAACGGATCTGAAGGCAATGGTAGCAGGGTAATAGGAGACTGGGAAACTTAGGATAGTGTTCTAAAATGATACCTTTCTTTTGACTACAAAAAGCTAATTTTATTCTTCGAGTAAGATTGAATACTAAAAAATATACAAATTGAATCGTACTTATATCTAAAATAAAAGTGCAACACTTAAAATTAATGTGCGAAGGTAAACATAATCGTGGAATTTTATTTCTAGAGTGTAAGTTGAACGATCGAGCATAAAAAATGATGACACATTCATAATTAGTGTTTATGCTCGATCGTTCACCTACTTACAGGTAAATACAATAATAAACGTAAGTTGAACGATCGAGCATAAGAAATGATGACACATATTATCGTTTATGCTCGATCGTTCACCCACTTACAGGTAAACATTATGATTTTTTGCACGTTGGGTTGAATGATCGAACATGCCTTACTTAAATATGATTTTAATGCATATTCGATCATTCACCAAACTTAACGTAAATTATGTTATTTATTATTGCTGATTTCGACATCCGAGCATACATACATTGTATGGCTCGATGATCTCTGTTCAGCTTCTGAACATATTGGGCGGCCGGCTTCGAGCACCTTGTTGAATCTTCGTTGGAGTGATGTTGGAGTCCCTGGCTCGTCTGTAACTGTTGATGTAGCTTTGTCCGGGACCCATTTCTTGTCACATCTGGTGCAGAGCCTTTTGAGCCGGAGTGCGATGAGAATAACCGCAATAGTGATGGTGATTGAAGCTGCGACTGATATGGCATGTTGCTTGACTACACGCAATGTTGAGATTTGTTGTACTGTTGTGTCGCTTGTTTCCTTGAAGAGTTGTTCGGTGGCTTTTAAGGGCATGATGGGATGACGCTTGTAATGCTCTAAGGGTGCCGAAAAGTATCCTGGTACAATCGCCTTAGTGAAGCTACTGGATGCCATTCTCTCATCGGTGATGGTTCCTTGTAAGGTTACTTCTTTGGTTTCTATAATACAGTTACCGTTTGTTCGTATAATCCCGATGTTTTTGAGCACGATTTCCTCCCTCTCATTTTGGCAAATTATGGAAGCTGGAGTTGGAACGTCGGCTAAGAATAGCCAACTGTTTTTTATCATTAACTCTTTCCAGACGATTCCTGAGCTCGTTACGACTTTTGTTGGGCAAGCTGTCTTTTGGTGCCGATTATAGATTTCGTCGATCATACAATTTGGGCTTGTATCCATATTTTTCAGGACAGTAGGAGAGCATAAATAAGCTTGATTCTCCAATTTGCATGATCTTAGTTGTTTCTGGTCTAGACTATAATAGGTCAGCTTATTAAAGTTCATTGCTAGAGTTCCGCTGTCTATTGCAGCAGTTGAATAATGATGAGCCGTTGTCTTGTTGGGAATCGCAGTGACGTGAATTAAGTCATAGCTGTTGGTGTCGATGATCGTGAAGTAACCATATACCTTTACTTTTGTCAACTCTCCCTTTATATGGATTTGCTGCTGAGGAGATCTGAGGATCTTCAGAGTATGGCCTAATTTAGTTGAAACTGCTTCTAATGTCTCATTGATGGTCCTGAGGCTGAGTAGGCTCATTATACTTCCATGCCCGTAAACTATACTCGTCAGCTTTGCATACTTCGTGAGCACCTCGTCATAATAGTCGACAGCCGTTAAGTAGGTTGAAATTATCCGAAGAGCTATTTTATTCTCATCGATTCGAACGTACCACGTTTGCATGTTGTTGATAGACTGAATGACCTCCTGGAGCTTATCGGTGAAGTGATGAAATTTTTCTGTCATTACAGTGTTTGTTTCTGTAATTCGTGTGCTGAGCAACAAGGATTGTTGGTTTGTTGATTGCAGAATATCTTGCTGATTGCGACTCAACTTGTCAATGTCATCATATACCTCGTCGTTGACTCCGAAGACAGATGTAAGCAGCTTTCCTAGGACTCCTCTTCTTTTTCTGGATGAAGTGAGTTCATTTATTTCTCCTAACTGATGTGTTATTTCATTTCGCTTGATTTCGAGGTGGTGAATGAGTGTATCACAGTGCGTGGTTTCCGATAACTGGCTTGTTTTCCGGCACATATCCTTTGCTCGATCAAACGTTTATAGAACATTCTTCCTGTCTTGCGAAATATCCTCCTTATCAAAATCTATCTCCACTCGTAAGTTCCCACGTATGACATGTGAGAGTCCTAGTTTTTCTATATAAAATCCTGGCTTGGGTGTGAAAATTTCGTAGTTGTTGTTACTAGTATTCGAAGCTCCAACGGACATCAGTAGTAACAGAACCATGACCACATTTAATAATCGTTTAGCCCAAGAGCATGGTGCAATCTTTGGCCTTTTTTGTGTTTGACATTTAGGTTCTTTAACTTTTCTTTTCTGGGGGCGTTCCATTAAAGGTATTTCTGGTGCTGTTCTTTTCTGTGAACATGCGAGATGAGCCTTTAGATTAGCCTTTCTTAACTCTATGGGTTCTTCTGGAGTCTGTACTGGAAGTTGACATAAGTTCGCAAGCGAAACTTGCTTGTACTCATTTCCGTGGTATCTCACGATCACCGTTCGGACCTTTCCATCTGCTCCGGGTTGTAGCTCATGTATCCGAGCAAGAGGCCATTTCGTTGGAGGAGTATCTCTTTGCTTGATAAGCACCATCTCGCCGATTCTGGGGTTCGGACTTTCCTTCGTCCATTTTGTGCGTTGTTGAAGATTGTGTAGGTATTCTGTGGACCATCTGTTCCAGAATGTTTGATGCATTACTGTCAATATCTGCCATCGTTCATGTATAGTTTTCTCAGATTTATCTGGTTCAGGTAGGGCTAGTAATGGTCGACCAATTATGAGGTGTCCAGGCGTCAATGCTTCGAGATCATTTGGATCGCTGGAGAGTGGTGTAATGGGCCTTGAATTAAGGCATGCTTCAATTTGACACAATATGGTCGTTAATTCCTCGAATGTTGGTATTATCTTCGTTTCATCTAGAATTCGTTTAAGATGTCCTTTGG
This sequence comes from Chorisops tibialis, assembly GCA_963669355.1. NCBI lineage: Eukaryota > Metazoa > Arthropoda > Insecta > Diptera > Stratiomyidae > Chorisops > Chorisops tibialis. The sequence continues at coordinate 87,936,284 of OY770262.1, read as the reverse complement.
CGGACTTGACGCCAGACTCCCACAATCCTCCAAAGTGTGGTGTGGCGACTGGTATGAATTTCCAGGAAACACCGTCTTTTGCTGTTATTCTTGCTATGTTGTTTGTCGATCTTTTAATTGCCTCCTGCATGTCTCTATCCATTTGATTGCTTGCGCCCACAAAGTTTGTTCCATGATCGCTGTATATTTCACGGCAGAGTCCTCTTCGACTGGTGAAGCGTTTGAATGCTGCGAGAAAGGCTTCTGTGGACATGTCGCTGACAAGTTCTAGATGAATTGCTTTCGTGACCATACAAACAAATAGGGCGATGTATCCTTTTAATGTGGTCGCGCCTCTTCCCTTGGACATCCGAGTCTTGAGAGGTCCAGCGTAATCAACTCCACAGTGCGTGAAAGCATCCGTGGGGGTAATGCGGACAGCAGGTAAGTTTCCCATTATCTGATGGTTGCTAGTGTTTGCATATTTGCAGCAAGTCAGGCACCGATGAATTTCATGACGAATAACCTTTTGATCATTGATTATCCAATATCTCATCCTTAAATAGTTACGGACCAGTTGCAATCCACCATGCATTGTTCTTGTATGCGCTTGTTTCACGATTAAATATGTAATATGGTGTCTTTGTGGCAGAAGCATAGGATGTTTGCTCTCTTGCGAAATATTTGCATTTCGCAATCTTCCCCCGACTCGCAGTATTCCAAAACTGTCGATGAATGGATTGAGGCATCTTAGCTTATTCGTCAACTGTTTTCCATTTTTTAGACTGGAAATCTCTTCTTCAAATTCCGTATGTTGAATCATTTTAATAATATTGAAGTGCGCTTGTTGCAGTTCTTCAGGCTGTATTCTTCCAGTCTTTCTCTGCGCTTGCAATCTTTTACAATTATGGATGAATCGTAAACAGAGTGCTACGATTCGTGTTAGGTAGGTAAAGTTAGAGTACCGTTCTAGAAATCCAATTTCTAATTTGATTGTGCTCATTGCTATAACTTTCGGAATTTGCTCCATTTGTATTGGCTGTCTTAGCCATGATGGACCATTCCACCATAACTTATGGTCTGGAAGCTCTTTTGGACTGATTCCTCTGGACGCACAATCAGCTGGATTTTCTTTTGACTTCACATGATTCCATTTCCAGTGTCCATTAGCCAGTTTCTGAATTGTTGAGACTCGATTAGCCACGTAAGTCTCCATTGATGATGGTTCCTTCTCAAGCCATGCTAGTGTGATGGTAGAGTCGGACCAAGCGTAGATTGGAACGTTTTCCATATTCATGGACATGATTGTCTGGTGAAGCAGTTTTGCCAACAGGACTGCCGCATTGAGCTCGAGTTTTGGTAAAGATATTTTGCCTTTTAGGGGGGCAACCTTAGTTCTGGAGCAAAGAAGTGTTGTTGTGATAACTCCAGAGACGGTAGTAGTTTTACTATATATGACTGCCGCATATGCAACTTCGGATGCATCGCAAAAACCATGAAGTTCGGTTTGTCCATCCCTGGAATGGTGTATCCAGCGCGGTATTTTAATGAGCTCTAAACATCTAAGTTCTTCTTCTAATTTTGTCCAACCATTGACTATATCCGCTGAAGGTTCTTCATCCCAATCCGCGCCTGTTTTCCAAACGAGTTGCATTAGAAGTTTAGCACGAATTGTTACTGGAGCAAGCCATTGCAGAGGATCGTAGATGGTAGCTATGTTTGACAATAGCTGACGCTTCGTTAGTTTTTTTGAATTATCGAAGTTTGTAATTTTGAACTGGAATTCATCTTGAGCTGGATTCCAAATTACTCCCAATGTTTTCATGGTTGCGTCTTCAGTAATACTGAGAAATCCTTTTTCTCTTGCTTCCTCGGGAATGCTAGTTAGAAGCTCAGAGTTATTGCTAGCCCATTTTCTTAAATTGAAACCTCCTTTTTTTAATAGGATGGTTATTTCCTTTTGTAGGTCCTTTGCTTCTTCTTTTGTATGTGCACCGCTTAACATGTCATCGACGTAGAAATCATTTTTTAAAATTTTTGCTGCTATTGGATGTTTATACTTTTCGTCGTCTGCGAGTTGAATTAGAGATCTAACAGCCAAGAAGGTTGCACAAGCTGCCCCATAGGTGACGGTGTTAAGGCGGTATTCCTCCACAGCTCCTTCTTTATTCCTTCGCCATAAAATTCGAAGATAGTCACGATCTTCTGGAGCAACTTCGATTTGTCGGAACATTTTTCTATGTCCGCAGTGTAGACGTATTTATATTTTCTCCATCTAAGCAGAAGTTGGGAGAGATCCTGTTGTAATTTGGCTCCGGTATAGAGCTTATCGTTTAAGCTGATACCCTCTGAAGTTTTAGCTGAGGCATCAAAAACAACGCGTACTTTTGTGGTGGTGCTGCTTTCTTTAACGACTGGATGATGAGGTAGGTAAAAAACATTCCGACAATCTCCTGTATATGGGATGACTTTCTGCATATGCCCTAGATCAAGATATTCTTGTAAGAAGTCGTTGTAATCCTTTGAGAGTTCTTTACTTTTTTGAAGCCTTTTTTCCACTTGCTTATATCTCAGCATTGCTCGGTTTCTAGAGTCTCCTAGTTCTTTGGAAAATTTGTCGTCTTTAAATGGGAGATGCACAATATATCGACCGTCCTTTTTTCTTTCATGTGTGGTCTGAAAGTGTTCTTCGCATCTGAGCTCTAATTCTGAAGGTTCTCTTCTTCCTTCTTCGTTGTCCATTTCGAAAAATTTTTCCACTGACTTGTGAAAATCGGACATGGAGATGAGAGAGGTGACCTTTTTTGATTTTTGTTTAGCATTGGTCATGGTTTTTCCTGATAAAATCCAGCCAAGCTTTGTTCGCTGCGCTAGTAACGGTTTTTCTCGTCTTATTTCATCTTCTATGATATCCTCGAAGACGTCTGCTCCAAGTATGAGATCTATATTTCTCGGAACGGCGAAGTTTGGATCTGCTAATAGTAGGGTTTTTAGTCGGCTTATGTTCTTTAACTTAACAGGCTCATCCGGTAGTACAGCGGTTAGCTTAGGCATTATAAGTGTATCAACCAGCAAGAAGAATTTTGATGGAAATCTTGGTGAAATCGTGATTGTTACTTTCTTTCTTACGGTTTTTGTGTCGACGCCTCCTATGCCAGATACAGCTGCCATTATGTTTTCTTGCTGTATGCCGATTTTTTTAGCAGCCGCAGATGTTATGAACGACGTTTGAGATCCCTGGTCAATCAACGCTCGTAGTGGCAGGCTTTGACCAGAACTGGTCAACACGTTTATTTGTGCTGTTGCAAGCAGCACATTCATGTTTGTTATATTGCTTCGATTCTCCGGTTGCAATTTCGGCTCGTTGGTGGCAAAATTGACAGAAACAGTCTTGTTCGTAGTTTGTTCTTTAAACGGAAAATGCAGAAGCGTATGATGCGGTTTTTTGCACTCAAAACAATTATGCTTACTGTTGCATTTTGTTGCTTTAGTGTGACTTAAGCAATTCTTACAAATTTCATTCGAAGTGACGAAATTGTGCCGCTTGTCAATGTTCAATTTCTTGAATTGATCGCAGCGGTATAAGTTATGCTCGCCATTGCAGTATTTGCAAACAGTTGCAATTGCCACAAATGACTTCTTTTTTATCATTTGGTTTTCTGGGCATTGTGTTCTGATGGAAGTTAAGACATGATGTCGCTTCATAAGAAAATCGTACAACTGTTGTAAAGATGGCATCTCTTTCCTGTTCTCTAGATTTTCTTCAAAGATCCGTAAGCTTTCATTGTCTAATTTCTTCATTGCTATACGGACTATCAATGGATCCCAGGTCTGGGTATCGTGGTACATGTTCTTTAGAGCTGCAAGACAGTTGCGAAGAACATTGTACAGGTTTATAATTCCTGCAGCAGATCTGTGCTCTACCTTTTTGGCGTCAAGAATGGCGTCAACGTAAGAAATCACCATTTTCTTATTATCGCTGAATCGCTCTTGCAAAATTTCCACTGCAGTGTTGTAGTTCAGTGCGTCCAGTTGTAGGTGTGCAATCGAATCTTTTGCATCACCTTCTAGATAGCTGAGGAGATACTGCATCTTGTGGATGCCTCCTATGTTCGGATTGTCGTGAACAATAGTCTTGAAGATGTCGATAAATCTTCTCCACTCCTTGTAATCGCCATTGAATTTCGGTATTGCAATGGGCGGTAGCTTAGGCAGATTGTAGTTGGCTGCCCAAGACAACGAGTGTTGGTTAGTTCCTTCTGGGTATAATGCCATTGGAGCAGGCGTAGTAGTGGTTGTCAGAAGGTTGGCACTGTATGCAGCAGTAACTGGTGTCTGTTGTAGCAGGTTCGTTGACACTGATGGCCATGTAGTCGACAATATCGTAGGTTTCAGCGAGTCCAATTGAAATGGTGCGCCAGACGGAGGTGCCAGGTTACTGGGAGGACCAGGAGGATCGGCTACCGTACCTTCGTCTCTTAGCGACCGAAGGCCCTCAAGATAAGTCGTCTTAGTCTCGAGGTAAACCTTCTCCGTTGCTTCGTATATGCCTTCGGTGAAGTAGGCATCCGTGGAAGATAGCTCTTCGCTCAATCTTGTATGTTGGCTTCCGAACTTCTGCCACAGCTGTTGGATTTCGTCCAATTTCTTAGTATAGTATGCCTCGGTTTTCCGAGCGCTACTATCCTTTCTGAAATTCCTTTTTAGGTTCAGCAGGGCTTCGGCTATGCCCCGCTGTTCTTCGATGATGTTGTTGCTCATCTTTGGAGTACTCTCTGGTCTTATTTTCCACTTAGCGACAAGGAAAGGCCACAATAGCGTTTGTTGTCAGCTAATTACGTTGAAGGATAACACTTGTAACCAGGAGTAATCCGGCTCGACGGACCAATGTTAAGCTTATAAAGTCGAATCCTTGAGATCGGCCACACCAGCCGGCGTCAAGGATTACTGTTATATTAGCTTTTAAAGGAAGCTACAATTGCCAATGGATCTGAAGGCAATGGTAGCAGGGTAATAGGAGACTGGGAAACTTAGGATAGTGTTCTAAAATGATACCTTTCTTTTGACTACAAAAAGCTAATTTTATTCTTCGAGTAAGATTGAATACTAAAAAATATACAAATTGAATCGTACTTATATCTAAAATAAAAGTGCAATACTTAAAATTAATGTGCGAAGGTAAACATAATCGTGGAATTTTATTTCTAGAGTGTAAGTTGAACGATCGAGCATAAAAAATGATGACACATTCATAATTAGTGTTTATGCTCGATCGTTCACCTACTTACAGGTAAATACAATAATAAACGTAAGTTGAACGATCGAGCATAAGAAATGATGACACATATTATCGTTTATGCTCGATCGTTCACCCACTTACAGGTAAACATTATGATTTTTTGCACGTTGGGTTGAATGATCGAACATGCCTTACTTAAATATGATTTTAATGCATATTCGATCATTCACCAAACTTAACGTAAATTATGTTATTTATTATTGCTGATTTCGACATCCGAGCATACATACATTGTATGGCTCGATGATCTCTGTTCAGCTTCTGAACAGCTTTTTGAGTCTCGCCCAATAAATCTACCGCAGATTTTTTGAATTGAAGGCAAAAGGCAAAACTTCCCGCAAATGACGCTTATTTGGCTCAAACTTCGGCACAAAAAAGTTTATGATGCCGATAAAACTTCTCAAGTCTAATGATGAGGAGTTATGGACAGATGCCTAAGTTTACCATGTGACGTTTCTGATCCGTCATTTTTGATCAGCATTTACTTTTGGCTGCATCTATTGGGAAACGAATTTGTATTCCCGATACAATAATTTCAGTAAACGCCGAAGGCGCAAAAATGTACAGACGAGTTTAGAAGTTTCGGCTTTCTAAAAATAACTAGTTTCAGGAAGCAATTTCACTTGCGCAACCCAAACCATTCGTGAAAATTTTAATCCTTTAAACTATGTACTTGTAGTATCCATATTCTTTTAAATGGAAAACTATTTATATTATGAGACTTACGTTTTTAAAATTTTAAATAATTTAAAAATAATAAGTCAAAATAAGTATAATTGATAAAAACAACATAACGACTACGATCGGGCTTAAATCCCAATCGATACTCTAGATGAAAGAGAAATTTTTTGATCTTAAGAAATTTTGTATGGGGGGACAAGGAGCGCAAGTTTGACTTCAATAAGAAGGAGATATGCGTCGCATTAAAATTCTTCCACTTTTCCTCTCATTGCTTTTAGTCGCATATACAAGAGAACAAGACCACAGGTCAATGGGAGTAAAATTTTCGCTCGCGGCAAGTTCGACTTCTATAGGAAGGAGTGATGCGTTAACGCAATTGCTTCCAGCCAGTGCTTTCAGTCGCAACCTCTAGCTCCCGATCAAAGTATTGCCAATGTTGAAATTTCTGTACTAACCGAAAAATGATCAGGAAGAAAAATGTGAAGAGGTAGTTCCGGCAATAATGCCAATATTTGTCATGCTTTGAGTGGAAACGAATCGGTTTAAACTTCGGCAGATCGGGCGACATCTTTTTTTGATGTCTTTACTTTTTTGATTAAGAAAATAAAAACTAGAAGCTTAAACTAAGGCTTGAATTAATTAATTATTCTACACTTTTAAAGCTTTATTTAATGAAAAAAAGTTTGAAGGGTCTGTCAAAGCAAGACGTCACTAAAATATTTCATCGAATTTCGGCCCGTTGCCACCCTAGCAAAAAATATATGGATTGTCCGTTAATTTATTAATTTAGACGGTTTAAGCTCCTATGTGGTAGTAGGGGTGAATGTGGATTTTTTTTTGTATCACGTTCATGATTTCTGGGTGCTCTCAACATTAACAGTGTTTCAAGCAGCTGCCCAGAGAGGTCTTAGTAATAATTATAATATATTGCTTAAGCGTAATAAACCAATATACTTAACAAATAATTGCTTTCCCTGGCTATAAAGTCACGCTACGCCACTTTTTGTAAAGTTTTGAAATTATTTCATATTGTATGTGAGAGGGTGGGAGCTAGGGTGTAGCGTAGCGTGTTGGTCTTGTAATGCAAAGGTCGTGAGTTCAAATCCCGGTCGGCGCAATATATAATTTCTAGCGCATTGCCTGCTTGGATATACCTTGGTTACTTCAATCTACGAAAATGAAAAATTAGTAGATAGAGGGTTGTGCGAAGGGCTAACAACCCCTCCACAATAAGTAATGAAAAATGTTAAGGAACCTGAATGTCAGGAAGCCAAAGTCCGATTTGGCCTGTAGTGCCATTGTAGAGTAGAGTAGAGTATGGGAGAGGGTGGAAAGAGTGAAGCTAATCGTCTATTTTTTTAGGTCTTACTAATAGTTCTAAATAAATATTTATTGCACGATTTCAGCTCGATAAATGTTATACGTACTGAGTAAATTGGTTTATAGTATTTCATGAAAAAGTGCAGTTTGTATGGGAGGTGGTAGAAGGAGTAAAGGGATTCGAACAATTTTTATACCATACTTTGAAGCCGTTATAAAAATGATATATTCAATTTCAGATCAATCGCTTTTATACTTTTTGAAAAAATCCGTCTATTGTCAAATTCCGAAATTGAGTCATTTTGTATGGGAGAGGGTAGAAGTGGTTGAGCGATTTGGCCAATTCACGAACTTGTCCTGACTTTTTTGCCAAAAAGGACATGAACAAAATTTGAGATTTCTAGCTCAACGCGTCCTCGAGAGCTAGAGACTACACGGCCGGACATCCGGTTTTTAGATTTTAGAGTGATTATTCTTAGCTACTGTACTGTACTGGTTTCTGTGCTTATGTATTCCGTTTTTGTTTCATTTTTGTCGACGATTTTTAGTTCCTTAGATTCTTCTTGATAGGCCTGGAATATAAAAAAAAGGCACTCTCAGTTCGGATTTCAGTGAGTTACGTATTGAAAATCGCGTTTCAATACAGCTAAGGGCCTCAAGAGCTTCCAGTAATTGTTGAAGGTTAAATTATAAAAAAAGCAAATTTTACTTTTTTTACTGCTCAATAATGATTTTTATTCTCTAGATGAAATCTGACAGTATATTGTGTTTGCCTTACCGTTTGTAACGCTAAGAAAAAACGCTCGCACAGAGCCGCCAAGGGTACAGAAATATTTGTTGTCGCTCAAAAACCTCAATTCCGAGTGACCGTCTGTCCGTCTGTCTGTCTGTCTGTCCGTCTGTCCGTCTATCCGTCTGTCCGTCTATCCGTCTGTCCGTCTGTGCGTCTGTCTAAAGCATAACTCTCGAAAGCTTTGAACTATAGTGCTAAAAATTTTTGTGTGTCATTTTTAGCAAAAAAGTAACCTTAAGTTCGTGAATGGGCTACATCCCCCACTCCTTCTACCCCCATCCCATACAAATTTCATGAAATTTCGAAATATTAAGAAATTGATTTTTCTTTGAAACTATTTAAGCTATCGACTTTAAATTTATGTCAAAGTATTATAATATACATGTCATTAATACCACGAAATAATGACCCCATCCCTTTACTCTTTCTACCCCCTCCCATACAAATGGACAATTTTGAAAAATACATATTTTCGATTTTCATTGAAACTAGTAAAGCTGAAAAGACAGAATTTTGTCAGAATTAATACTACTATAATTGCAATTTATTTTAAAAATAATTATTAACTTCACCTCAATCCTTCTACCCCCTCCCATACAAATTTCACGAAATTTTGGAATTTAAATTAAATTATTTTTCTTCGAAACTGTTAAAGCTAGCAACTTGATATTTTGTGTAAATTATACAAATAGGAATATTAATAATGCGAAAAAAATTTGTTTTGATCCGCACACTCCTTCTACCCCCTCCCATACAAATGCATAATTTTTGTTAAATGCATTTTATCGATTTCCATTCAAACTAGAAAAAGTACAAACTTCAAATTTTGCCAGAATTTGTTTCTTAATAATTGAAATAAGTATTAGAAAAAATTCTCAGCTCCGCTTCACTTCTTCTACCACCTCCCATACAAATATCTGTATTGTAAACTCAAGAAAAGCATTTCTCCTTCAAGTATATGAGAGCTATCGACTTTGAAATTGAATCAAAGCATGGTGATAAGGATGATGATAAGCAGTTTCAAAATCATCTGAAACGCTCCACTTCCTCTGCCACCTCCCATACAAGTGCCCCAATTTCAGAAAAACTATGTCCAATTTCTTTAAAAATAATGAAAACTAAAAACTTTAAATTCAGCAAAAAACATTGTGCATGCCATGTTCGGGGCCATATACGAAAAATACAAACCTCTCCCTCTACTTCTACCACCTCCCATACCAAAGCCACTATTCACTATTCGAAAGAATTTGAGATTAACATATTTTCCGGCATATTAAAGTCTTTTCCATCTCATCTAGAGTATCATACGATTGGGCTTTAAGCCCAATCATAATTCTGTTATGTTTTTCTTTTATTTTGAGTGTTCTAAATTGGTTAAAAACGATTTGAATTAAGCAATTACAAAAAAACAGCTTATCATTGTATTAAGTACTTCGATAAGTACAATTAAAAAAAATATAGATTGTAGATACTGCATTAACTTTTTTTTTGCCATAGCAAAAGCCTGCCAATTGGATTTTTCGATATCAGTAAAAAGTTTTGTACACATATTCGTATGCACATTCTAGATATGAGGCATTACTTTTTCCCGCCAAGGTAACAAGTTACAGGTGCATCAAGCCATTAATCACGTTTTCATCTTAACTCCAAGGTACGAGTACCTACATAATGATGCTTCTTAATTACGATTAGATTAATACACTCTACCGTTTAGATATGTTTTACGCGAAAACGAATCGAAATATCATATCAATTGTTATCACAAGAACGATTGCAATAAAACTAAATAATCAATAATCATAGAAAATTGCTAATTCCTTATCAAGAGAAAAATAGAAATCGTACTGTAGAATATTATATTAGTCATTATTGTAATTTTAAGAATAATGGAACTTTTTAATATTAGTGACGCGTATAAGAAATTTCCTGGTACGGAAAAAAATGAAGTTTTGAAGTTATTAATATGGCTAGAACACCAACCTCATTTGCCAAGAATCGAAGAATGGGAAGCATTTTTATTTCTTCATTCGTGTTCGAATAGTGTTGAACTAGCTAAGCAAACTATCGACATTTACTACACTACTCGGACCCATTGCCCAGAGTTCTTCGTTGGAAGAAACATTCTAGGAGACGAAATGGATAGAACAATGGATTTTTTGTAAGTTTTCGAAATGACGACTTTTGCAATATTTTGATAAATATTTATTAATTTAGATTTATTTTTATGTTTGATTTGGTTTTTTTTAATAAATAATTACTACTATTTCCAAACTAATTCATTTTTAATAAATTTCAGAGCTATTGGACCTTTGCCATATGTAACGCCAGATGGAAATAAAATTTTGATTGGCAAATTAAGTGATTTGACTATTAGCAAATTTAACTTAGCTGATTCGATCAAATTGTGAGTTTTTTGACTCTATATCCATTGTACTGATTCAAAATTTATTTTGCTTTAGTTATTTCATGTGTTTCGACCTATGGTTGGCTGAAGAAGGCACTGCTGACGGTTTCATTATAATAATTGATCTTGAAGGTGGCACATTTGGACATACCTCTCGTCTAGGACCGACAATAGTGAAGAAGTGCTTATTATATTTGCAGGTTTGTACTAACATTAGCTGGCCACACACCTTTGAGAAAAGTTTTCGAACATCGAACGTCATATATCGGAATAATTGCAGGGGTATGTGAAAAGTGTGCTCACCTGATATTAGAATTTTCGTTTCTTTTTTTTTGCAGAATATCATCGAACCCAGATGATATATTTACATGAGCTGGGTAAAATAAAAGTTTTACTGCAGGTGTATTTCACTTTTTCATATATGTATATGGTAACATTGAACGCAAAAATAAAATATTCGCGAGGGGTTAGTGCGAGGAGCTACCAACGCTTCCACAACATCAAAATAATTGCTATGGAGCCTAAAGGTACCCAGTAAACATTTTGCATGAAAAAATATTGGAATTCTTCAAAACTCCGCCTTTATCACAGAGTCAACACCGACCTACTCCTTACTCCAATGAAATTCCATCCTAGCGCATCAATTTGCTCGGACCAGTTAAAAGCTCTTCGATCTGCTCACAGTTCACGATACGAGCAGTGACCAGATCCACATGTCACTGAGCACTAGCAGTTAGCAGATATCTATATCACTGAGAACTATAGCAGTGAGTAATCAACATCACTGATAAAGGCGAAAAAATCACTGCTATTAGATGAGCTGCTCTTTTTCTTAGATATTGAAAAAGAGCAATCGCAATTGTTCTCTGCGATTAAGAAAGAGCATCCCATGTCTGTGGCAGACTCGAAGGAACCCCAGTGGGAAAAAAGCAACGTCTAAGAAACAGTGGAACCAGCGATTATGTAGGGTTTATCAGACCTTCCCGACTCGATTTGAACTTTTCGTATTTTTTACCCACGACGGAACTGGAGGTAATCGATCGGTTACTCTCTCGCTTCCTAGGCACTATTGATTTAAGAAATGATTTAGAGCATCTGAAAAATCGCACGCGTAGCTGCTGTGAGTTAGTTACTTCTATTGAACGATTCTGTAAGAACTGCAATTAAATTAAAAGCCTTTCCTCGTAAGTAGTTCTTTCATATAATCATCATCAATGGCGCGACAGCCTAAATCGGGCCTTGGCCTCCTGAAGTCGTCGGCTCCAATCGTCTCGATCCAAAGACCGCGTCCTCCAGCTGCTAACTTTTAAGATGGCTTTGCTATCTTCATCAACCGAGTCTTCCCATCGCTTGCGTGGCTTGCCTACTGGCCGGTTACCACTTGCTTTTTTTCAGAGCTCGTTCGGGGATTCTTCTGTCTTCCATTCGCTCTACATGGCCAGCCCACTGCAGTTTACGTAGCTTGATGAACGTTGAAGCTTCTGGCTCGTCGTAGAGTTGATACAACTTATGGTTGTATCTTATTCGCCATTCCGTTCCTTCCTTCACAGGTGTCAAAATTCTTCGGAGGACCTTTCTTTCAAATACGTTAACTGCTTTTTCGAAAGTTCGCGTTAATGTCCACGTCTCACTACCATAACAGAGCACAAATCGTATAATAGTTTTATATATCCGCAGCTTATTGTTCCTGTGCACTTTCTTGGATTTCATTATTGGAAGTACCGAATTATTTGCTAGTATTATCCGTCGTTTGATTTCGTCTGTTTCATTACCGTCCTTTGCTAGATTAGCCCCAAAATATATGAAATTGTCCACACTCTCCAAATTATATTCCCCATTTGTTATGTTTTGTCTGATAGGCGCTCTCCTTCTTGTTTGCGTCATTACTTTTGTTTTGTTTTCATTAATGCGCAACCCGACTTCTTTTGCGACGGAGTCAAGATTGACAAATACCTCCTTAGCACTAGGGAACGATCTTGCTAGGATGTTAATGTCGTCAGCGTGTAGTGTCCCGTTGGTGTCGACTGGGATTTTTCGGACGACATATTCTAGTGCCAAGTTGAAAAGCATGGGGGCTAGACCATCTCCCTGCTTTAAACCACATTCCGTTCGAAAGCTGGTTGTGGAATCGGTTTGTATTCTCACTTGGGATTCAGTGTTCGTCATTGTGAGTCTTGTTAGTCGGACTAGTTTTGGAGGAATTCCAAAGTCAAGCATGATTTGGTACAGTACGCTCCTGTCGATACTGTCGTATGCTTGTTTAAAACCTACGAAGATTTGGTGCACGTCTGTGTTATATTCCCAGCATTTCTCAAGCACCTGTTTCACCGAGAATATCTGGGCTGTTGTAAATCTTCCGGTTCTGAATCCGCCTTGGTATTCGCCAATTATTTGATTAGTATAGGGCTTAAGACGACGTTCAATTATTTTTGTCAGTATATTATAGGACGTACACAACATTGATATTTCTCTGTAATTCTCACAGCAGAGTTTGTCTCCTTTCTTGTAAATTGGACATATAATGCTTTTTCGCCAATCGTCGGGTATGATTTCCTCTGTCCAAATTTTGCATATCATGTTGTGCAGTATTTCAGCGACACAATTTCCACTGTTTTTTAGAAGTTCAACTGGTATTTCTTCAATTCCCGGCGGTTTATTTAGTTTTTGGTTATTTCCAATATTATTTTCAAGGAAAATAATCGAAGTAAATTACTCAGGTGACTTATTCCAACGTCCGCCTATGGCAAGCTATTCACTCGTATTTTTTAAATAATTTTATTAATTACATTATTTAATTCAGGATTCGTGCCCGGTTAAACTGAAAGGATTGCATTTTGTAAATATTTTACCTTTTATGGACACAATTCAAGCCCTTATGAAACCTTTTATGAAAAAAGCACTAAATGATGTGTTCACACTGCACAAGACAGTGGAAACATTACAAGAATACATTCCAAAAGATTGCCTACCTGAAGATTATGGCGGAACGCAAGAATCTTTTGATATATTTTACAGTAAGATGAATTTTTGAAAGTTAAATTTTAACGTATAATTATATTGGACTAAATTTCAGAAAAATACTATGAACATATGAAAGAGAATAATAAATTCTTTACAAACGAAGAACTTACCCGAAGAGTTGATGAATCGAAACGTCCGGGGAAACCGAAAGACGAATCAGATATTTTCGGAGTAGAAGGAAATTTTAAAAAATTGAATATCGATTAAAAATTGTCACTAATCAAAAGAGAAACGCAAACTTGTTTTTTTCTTTACTACGTAATAAAGAGTCCATACAGGATACAGGATTATTCAAGAATGCAATGTACAAATGCACCGCAAAGTGTCTTCGTAATGAAAGGATCATTAAAACATTACAGGACTACGATTAAGCGTAAGACCCAATCGTGAGATACTCTAGATGGAAGAGAATTTTTTTGATTTTAAAAAATTATGTAGGAGAAGTGGTAGAGGGGGTGACGACATAGAACTAATTTGTTAACATCACGCTAAAGTTGCTATCAAAATGTTTGATACAAAATTTAGGATTTAAAAATTAGTACTGATAAAATTAGTGTATTGGATTTAGTGAAATTGTGTGGGAGGTAGTATAAGGAGGGGCGAGTTCTTAATGACTTTTTCAGAAATAACTATAAACGTTATGCTTGTCATTTTTTAAATTACAGATCAGTAGCATACATACTTTTCAGGAAAATCGACTTTTTGTAAAGATCTAAAATTGTGTCAATTTGTCTGGGAGGGGGTAGAAGGAGGTAAGCTAAGCGTATAATTTTTTTTGATCTTACTAATAATTCTAAATAAATATTTAGCGCACAGTTTCAGCTCGATAAATATTATACGTCCTGAATAAATTTGTTTAGAGTATTTCATGAAAAATTGCAGTTTTTATAGGTGGTGGAGGGAAAGGGAGGGCTCGAATAATTTTTATACAGTAGATTGAAATTATCATAAAAGTAATATATTCAAAATTTCAGATTAATAGCTTTGTGAAAATCCTTTTATTGTCGAATTGTGAAATTGTGTCATTTTGTATGGGAGGTGGTGGAATGAGCTCAGTACAACTGAAAAATATACCAGCTTCTCCACTCGTTACGGTCGTTCTCACTCCCCTTCTCCTACCTTCCCAATCCCATTCCTTCCCTCCATGACTGTGTTTGTGCATTGCACATAAAGGCCGAAATTGTCTATAACACAGATCATTCCGTAAAAAAAAAATTTTCATGGGAAGGGGTGGAAGGGTTGGACCTTGAACGGGCCAAATTGGCCCGTTCACAAACTTGACCTTACTTTTTCGTCAAAAACGACGTGCACGAAATTTGAACTTTCTAGCTCAACGCGTTCTCAAGACACACATATGGACGGACGGACATCCGATTTTGAGATGTTTGAGCGATAACAAATATTTTTGTACTCTTGGCGCTTCCGTGCGAGCATTATTTCTTGGCGTTACGAACTTTGAAGCAAACTTATAAAACTCTCCAATTTCATCTAGAGTATAAAAACTTACACCAAAATTTTTACGAAACCCCAAATACAGTTAGCTTCCACAACAATATCATCATCAATAATTATCTTTAACGAGTTCTCCTAGACCGCTTACTATGTTTAATTATACTCTAGATAAAATCTGAAAGTGTATTGTGTTTGCCTTACCGTTTCTAGCGCTATGAAATAATGCTCGCACAGAGCCGCTAAGGGTGAAATATATTGTTGTCGCTCAAAAACCTCGATTCCGAGTGACGTCTGTCCGTCTGTCTACAACATAACTCTCGAGCGCCTTGAGCTACCGTGTTGAATTTATTGTGTGTCACTTTTAGCAAAAAAGAAACTTGAAGTTCGTAAACGGGCTACATCCGCCACGCCTTCTACCCACGCAAATTTCATGAAATTTCGAAATTAAAAAAAAAATTGATTTTTCTTTGAAACTGTTTAAACTATCGACTTGAAATTTGGATTAACGTATAAGGATATCACTCCTTCCCTCCCATACAAAATTCACAAAATTTCAGTTAAATTATTTTTCTCCGAAACTGTCAAAGCTATCGACTTCAAGTTTTGTGGAAAGTCTAATAATAGAAATATCATGAACGTCGAAAAATTTTGTTTTCATCCATATACTCCTTCTACCCCTCCCATACAAATGCATAATTTTGGGAAATGAATTGTATCGATTTTCATTAAAACCAGAAAAAGTACAAACTCGGTGTCATATACAAAAATTACAAACCACCTCCCATACAAAAGTCACTATTTACTATTCGAAAGAATTTGAGATGACATACCTGTTTTCCAGTACATTAAACTCTTCCCATTTCATTTAGGTTTTACGCTCAATCATAATTCTGTTATGTTTTTTATTGATATTCTACCAAGCGTTAATAACAGCCATTTTCAACTGTTGAATATTGTTATACTGCCTGTTTTCCTAATAAACTTGTCTGGACAATCAGGAATAAGTGGCACGGCTCACATGTATTCTGCCGTTGTCCTGTTGAAAACCCCAATACTCAAAACCTCTGGTTCTCATAGGTAAAAGGCAACAAATTCATGCGCACCACCTCTATGTATTCCGATAAATTCATTCGAGTACTGAGAAACGCCAGTTCCAACATTCCATCTGCTCAAAAAACTCCTCAAACCATCAAGCTGCCTCCACCAAAATTGCGTTTTGACAAGATTTGGGATCCTTCCGCAACGCCAGCCAATACTCATTGAAACCATCTGGACCATTCAAGTTCCGATTTCAGCTTTTGGCGACAAATGCGTCTAACACATTGTGGAATGTCCATTTTGACACATCTAGTCGACAATCCTTGGCGATTAGGGCAGCGGTCTACATGGAGTTGCTCCTATGTTGAATTATCCGATGCTTATTTCTTATCTTTTTTTTATTTTAAGAAATTTTTTATGGTATGGTGTGGTAGGGGTCAAGTGGTAGAACGCTCAAATGGTAGAACGCTCAAGTGGTAGAACGCTCAAGTGGTAGAACGCTCAAGTGGTAGAACGCTCAAGTGGTAGAACGCATCTTTTACTTAATGTTTTTTAGCAATTACTTTTAACGGCATTGCACTAATTTTTCCACATCAGTTGCTATCAAATTATTTCATTGATTTGAATGAAATTAAGCTTCAAAAATTTAATAGGTACTGAGAAGATTAGTGCATTGGATTTAGTGAAATTGTGCAGTTTGTATGGGAGGCGGTCCGGTAGTCGGGAGTTCTTTATGACTTTGTGGCGATACGACGTCATCGACACATTCCAGGATCCATAACATCAGACGTGTACGTGCTTATCGCGCACAAGCAAACGGTCCCTTTTTGCATATCGCCAGATATGCAACGAAGAAACTATCAAGTGGCATGGCCGACAACGCGCGATCAGCAATTGATTTGTGCTTATCGCGCACAAATGGATTTCGAAGTACACGACGAGAGACGCCGTGGAGTCAGCAAAAAGATGGGACAAAAATTAGTCGCAGTCGCGCTTTCCATCTCAGTTTTTTAATCGCAGTTCACGACAAGCGTAGTCGACCATCAGTATCAATAAAGTATTATATTTATTTATTTACCTCCCGTGTTTTACTCACCACCTCGTCCGCGCTCCCAGGTCAAGTTTTGGGCCTGGGAGAAATAACTACCAACATCATTCAATTGACATGTTTTACATTGCAAATCAGTAGCATTCATACTTTTGAAAAATATCGGCTTTTTGTAAAGTTGTGAAATTGTGCCATATTGTATGGGAGGAGGTAGAAGGAGAGCAGCTTCTACTTCTATAATGGCGCTACAGCCCAAATCGGACCTTGGCCTCCTGATATTCAGGTTCCTTAACATTTTTTCATTACTTATTGTGGAAGGGTTGTTAGTCCTTCGCACAACCCTCTTTCTACGAATTGTTCATTTTCGTAGATTGAGGTGACCAAGGTATATCCAAGCAGGCAATGTGCAGGAATTATATATTGCATCGACCGGGATTTGAACTCACGACCTTCGCATTACAAGACCAACACACTACCTACTAGGCTATACCCTAGTAATCAGCTAATCATCTCATTTTTTTCGGTCTTACTAATAATTCTAAATAAATATTTTGCTCACAATTTCAGCTCGAATATTTTTATATTTACTGAGTAATTTTAATTTATATGTACCTATATAATTATATTTATAGTATTTCATGAAAAGTGCAGTTTGTATTGAAGGTGGTGGAAGGATTGGGGGATTCAGATAATTTTTATATAGTAGATATTGTCATAAAAATAATATATTTGAAATTTCAGATCAAAAGCTTTCGCAATTTTCAAGAAAATTAATTTATTGTCAAATTCCAAAATTGAATCATTTTACATGGGAGTTGATAGAAGAGGTGGAGCAATTTGGCCCATTCTCGAACTTGGCCCATTCTCGAACTTGACCTTAATTTTCAACTAAAAATAAAGTTCTCAGTGCGCCGCGCGGTGTAAATATTTTTTTCGGGTGATCCCGTTATTGATCCATTTCTTTTACATGGATTTTTTAGGGGATGAATCAAGGAATACGATGGTATTTTTTTCGATTTTTTATCGACGCTTAAAATGCTAATAGCTACAATTGTTTAACAATATACAGGGTGTTTGGTACTCCGTGCATAACCTTGTAAGGGGTTATTCCTGGATATATTTTGAGCAAAAAATTGTTCTACGGAGCTGGTCAATTTTCAATATCCACGGAGATACAGGGTGATCAAGAAAAGTCCTTCGGACCTGTACCCTCACTCACTCAAAACGCTATATCTTGAAAACTAATAATCACAATTCAAAGTGTTATAGCTTGTTTTTTAGGGAATCAAATTACCTTTCATTTGCTGTAATAGTCCGCATTGTAACTGTATCCAATTCTGAGATATTTGCTTCAGAACACACATTTTTGACACTTTGACCCTCAAAATTCTAGGATCAATGTAGTTTTTCTCTAAAAAACCCATTATAAAAATGTCATTTTAATGTTCTTTTCTTATGTGCCATATTATTGCCTACAAAAGATGCGTACACTTGCATTGCATAAGTTTTATAGTTTAGAAGAAATTATCATTCCAATAATGTAGCACTTTTGTCAAAAAAGCAAGAATAGGTTGATCAACACTCTCCGCTTGAACTAAAAGAACTTAAGAATGGTTTTTATGGTTTATTTCAATTTTCCTTAATTACAATAAATGTTCAAAATGGCTCCCTTCATTTTGAATGCACGCTTAAGCTCGTTTTGCCAGTGTTCTCTTTGTGTTCATACTCCTCAACTGCTGCCTTACTTCTGTTGCTGCCGCATCGATTCTGGTGTTTAGATCCTGCAACGTTACTACTTCCGTTGCGTAGACAAGGTCCTTCATCCGTCCCCATACAAAGAAATCCATAATAGTTAAATCAGGAGATCTTGCAGGCCAGTGTATCGGTCCATTTCTACCGATCCAGCGATTGCTATAATTGGAATTTAACCAATCTCTGATTTATCGGCCGTAATGAGCTGGAGCACCATCGTGTTGGTAAAACATGGAAGCCAATCGTTGCAGTGGCACATCATCCAATAACTCTTGTAGATCATTTGTCAAAAACTGCAAGTAATTGGAACTATTTAGGGTAGGCGGAAGCCTAATAGGACCAATAAAATCGTTGCCAATCACACCTGCCCATAAATTGACACTGAATCTGTGCTGAAATGATGCCTCTCTTCTTGTATGTGGATTGCTCTCAGCCCATGTGTGTAAGTTGTGGAAGTTTGTGATACCGTCCCTGGTGAATTGGGACTCATCAGTCCAAAGAACGTTGTTCATAAAATTCTCGTCACTTAGTTGTCGTTCAAGGAGCCAATTGCAAAACTCCATCCTTTTGGGCAAATCAAAGGGTACCAGCTCCTGCACTGGTGTGTGGTGGTAGGAATGCAGCCGCTCTGCTTTGAGGACACTCCAAACTTTCCACGTAGAGACGTTTGACTGCAATGCCAAGCGTCGGACAGCGTCGTTGTGTTGAAACTCATTTTAATTTAATTCATTTCCTCGATAATTTAAATACTACTTAAAGGACATTCATCGATAATTTAAATAGTAATTAAAGGACACAAAGAATATTTCAGTTTAACAACATTTCAGGTAGTTTTTTTAGAACGAGGGTTGGTTTATGCCATATTTTATTTTTAAGCCATAGGTATTTTCGCTTATTACTTGGAAAACGGGAAAACCTAAGTCATAAGTAAGTATGCATCTTTTGTAGGCAATAATATGGCACATAAAACAACAACATTAAAATGACATTTTTATAATGCGTTTTTTGAGAAAAACTACATTGATCACAGAATTTTGAGTGTCAAAGTATCAAAAATTTGTGGTCTGAAGCAAATACCTCAGAATTGGGTACAGGTACAATACGGACTATTACACCAAATGAAAGGTAATTTGATTCCCTAAAAAACAAGCTATAATAGTTTGAAATGCGATTATTAGTTTTCAAGATATATCGTTTTGAGTGAGTGAGGGTACAGGTCCGAAACACTTTTCTTGGTCACCCTGTATCTCCGCGGATATTGAAAATGGACCATCTCCGTAGAACAATTTTTTGCTCAAAATATATCCAGGAATAACCCCTTACAAGGTTATGCACGGAGTACCAAACACCCTGTATATTGTTTTGGAATAATGTAATAAAAAGGCTACTCGATTAAATATAAAATGGGAAAAGAATGAAGGCTGTGCGACAAATAGAACCGGAGATAATAGCTTTTCAAGAAGAGCGAACCCAAATATTCTTTAAATGTTTAAACATCCATATTGTTTAAAATGAACAAATTAAAAAAAAAATCCTCGGCTTATTTGATGTATACTACCTTTTGATAAATTTTGGAAGCAATACAAAATGTGTTACAGACCGTACACCTATTTAAAGTGTACGGTCTGTAAAAGAATGACGCATATAGGAACTCTAATTTCGACTACGTTTATATATACATATATATAATAGATATGCTCTACACCTTATTTTAACATTACATGTCCGCTGAACTAAAATATTCACTTCAGCGCGGCTGCGTTGACTACTAAGCCAAGTGAAAAACCGAGGCATCTGCCTTTCTCTAACATCTTTAGAAGTTTATTAGTAGTAGTAGTAGTATATTTGTGGAAATATTCGTGTATAAATGTAATACAAATAAATAAAATATGTTGATTTCAATCTTAAAAAAAAAATACAAAAATGAAATATAAAATATGGCACAAACTCACATGAGCTAAAGGCTTGTGTGTGAGAGTTCAATTCATTTGTATGAGAAAAACATTATTTCTTAAATTAAAATAATAAAATAAGCTAGGAATTTAAAAGCATTAATTCATAAAGAGAAAAAAAAAATAAAACAAAAATATTATTTTCAAATTTAAAAGAGATCAAATAAAAAGCGAATACTACAATGTACAATCTGATTGTGATAACTTATGAAAAGAGATATTATGATAACATATAATTATTAAGATTATTTACAAATTGCGGATTATCGCTGATAAATTGTTTAATAATAATTTTGTAGTTAAATAAATTTAATTTACATTTAATTGAGATTGGCAAGTTATTATAGGATACAGGTCCTAGTACGGAAGCATGTCTTTTAGTGAGTTCTTTCTTACATTTACTTATATCCAAAACAGATCTTACTTGGCTTCTTGTATTATAAATGGTAGTGAATAATAAAAATTTTGATTGGTTAATATACATGAATTTAAGAAGTGATCTTATAGCATGTGTCCTTCTGCTATATGTCGATTAGCGCTCGAACATTGATTTTTGAGCGATTCGCTCAGATTTGTATTTTCCAAATTTCAAGCGCTTTATAATGGATTTTGTGCAAGGAGCTTTAAATCTTCCTACTGCATACGCAAATATGCTGAGGGAGTACACTAAGAAGAGGATCTATATATGCTCTCCGATTGTTAAGCCGCATTCCTAGCATTCTCGTTTCGCGAAATTTGTATGGGAATGTACTCAGGAAATTAAAAACCTAGAGCAAAACTGTTGCGAGTAAACGGCTACTGCTCAAGGAGCATATATAATAAGGAGTGACTATGACCATGCTGTGCCTTGTAAGAAAATGGGAATGAAAGTATTTCCCTCCCTTACTGGCGAAATGCTCGAAATTTTTCGAAAAAGATCGTTTCGATATCTTTGTCTGGCACACTTAAAAATATTGCAACTAACTCTTTCCCACGATAAATTGTTCGAAACAGTTGTCAAATTTTCGAAAGAATTGTTTCGCTATCCTTGTTTGGCATACTTAAACCCAAAGTAACTATCTCTGTCCCGCGTTAAATTGTCCGTTGCTAAAGTGCTTAACTTAGACACGAACCAAAACTAATAAAAATTGAAAAAATAAAGATTTCTGAAATAAAACAGCAAAATCCATTGTACTGAAAATTATTTTATTGCTGACTGAATATTAGCAACCAAGTTAAGCTTCGACGCAATTTTCGAAAATTTCCGAATCCAAAAGTATTCCTACATGAGACAGCCTATCAGGCACTCCATTTTATATGTCCTCCTTGCTACTGCTGCATTGCATTTTATCCCAGGCCTACTTATAACAAATTTGACAAGGCTTATGTACGCAAGTTCTGCCACATACGCTAAGAGACTACTATGTAGATAGCTAGAATTGAAACTGGGAATCTAAAGCTGTGAAGCGGTCGCGCTAACCACCAAGCTATCTATACCCACGGCTTAGTTGGTTAGTAGTCAGCACCGAACAATCACATAACACTCCAATGAGACACTCAGGGATGTCAACTAATGAGGCGGCAGATAACCTAGCAAAAAGAGAGCCTCCACGCAGATAATAGGTCCAGAGCCACACTGCGGTACTCCCTTCATTATCAGCTGACGGTGAGCTTCTGGTCTAAACAGGAAATAGACCTTTGAGCAGAGGCATACCAAGAGATTTCTGGGAAACGCATCACAGAAACGATTGTCCAGGCTTCGCAGCCGAAACAAAAACAAACTGAGTATAATAGTTGACTTCTTCGCAGGACACTGCCATCTCAACAAACACATTAAATGACTAAACCTAGTTGAATGACTTTGCCTGAAAGAAAAAAAAACTGCAAAGCATGTACTATGCGAATAATGAACAGATAGATACAGTGCGCAAGAAATTAATCCGAGAGTACATTGTGTTTGCCTTACCGTTCCTAACGCGAAGAAATAATGCTCGCACAGAGTCGCCAAGGGTACAGAAATATTTGGTGTCGCTCAATAACCTCGACTCCGAGTAACCGTCTGTCAACAAAATAACTCTTGAACGCTTTCATGCTGAAAATTGTTTTTTTTTTGAAGCTATCGACTTTAAAATTAGGTCAAAGTACAATGATGTAAGCATCATTGACTCCAAATAATATTGATTCGATCCTTTCACTCCTTCTACCGCCTCCCATATAAATGCACACTTTCGATTTTCATTGAAACTAGTAAAGCTAAGTGGACGAATTTTTGCCAGAATTATTTCTATTACAATTCCAATCAATTTCGAAAAAATTATCAACTTCACCTCATTCCTTCTACGACCTTACATATAATTTTCACGAAATTTCAATTAAATTATTTTGTCAAATCTATCGACTTAAAATTTTGAGCAAAGAATTAGGAGTACAAATAAGTTTCCGCCATTTTCAAAAAATAGGAATGTATTGTGAAGGAACGGTATATTACCTTTTACTCAAAGTACTGTCCATCACTAGCCACTACTTTTTTCCCATCTTTCTGGCAGCATTCAGATACCACGTCGAAAGAACTCTTTTGTGGGTATCCAGGAATCGACCTAATTTTTAATATCTTCATATGATGTAAAACGCTACTTAGACAGGCCAATACGGCAAGTGTGTAGGACTTCCCAATTAAGTGTTTCCAAATCGGTTTTTATAGGCGCCGATGCATGCGGACGAGCAATATCATGTAGGGGAATAATTTTGTCGTGTACAGAGTAGTAAAAGGCGCGCTTTTCCTTGAGTGCTCCGCTCAATCTAATTAATTGTACTCGGAAGAGAGCTCCAGTAATGGTTTCACCTGGTTTGAGCAACTCATAATACACGACACCAAGCTGATCCCACCAAATACACAGCATAAGTTTTTTTCCATGAATATTCGGTTTGGCTGATGTTCAAGCCAGGTGGTCTCCATGATTTTCTCTTCCTTGGGTTATCGTCGTAGATCCATTTTTCATCACATACAATGCAAAAAACCCTTTTTTTATGCCTGGCAAACAGCATTTCACACATGCAAAATTGGCGTTTAACGTCTCTCGGCTTCAGCTCATATGGAATCCGATTTTCTTGTTTTTGAATCATTTGCAACGATTATAAACGATGTTAAATTGCTTGCTGAAGCACTTTTAATGCAAGTGCAAGTTATGATGCTGATACGGAGTCACTAATACTTCAATGTTATGTTGTTACCAGATGTCCACACTTACGATATTACGTTTTACATCTGACAATTTCAACATTCTGGTGGGGTAATTTTTTGTCAAACGTACTCCTAATATAATAATGCAAATATCATTAACGTCGAAAAATGTTGATTTGATCCTTATACTCCTTCTACCCTCTCCCATACAAATGCATAATTTTGGTAAATGCATTGTATTGATTTCCATTAAAACTAGAAAAAGTAGAAACGAAATTTTGCCAAAATCTGTCCCTTTATATTTGCAATAAATTCTAAAAAATATCAAATTCGCTTCAAACCTTGTCCTCCCATATATATGTATTTCAATTTTGTAAATTCAAGAAAAGCATTTCTCCTTCGAACATATATGTAAGAGCTACTTACTTCGAAAGTGAAAGAAAGCATGGTGATAAAAATGTTGATAAGCAGTTTTAAAATCATTTAAAACCCTTCACTTCCTCTGCCACCTCCCATATAAATACCCCCATTTCAGGAAAACTATGTCCAATTTCTCTGAAAAATATGAAAGCTAGAAACTATAAATTCATCTTGAAACCTTTTGCATATCACGTTCGGTGTCATATACTAAAATAACAATCTTCTTATTCTGCTTCTACCACCACCACCAATATAAAAGTCACTATTCACTAATCGAAAGAACTTAAGATGAGATATTTTCGGATACATTTACATTAAACTCTTTCCCATCTAGAGTATCGCTTGATTGGCCTTTACGCCCGTCACAATTCTTTTGTTTTTTATCCTTTTAAAACATTTTTTCCAAAAACGGGAAATTTCATGAAAAGACTAAGGACGGTTATCAGCTACGCCCCTATGACCAATTTTAGGCGTGGGGTTTTGGGCTATTAATACTCGCAACATCCTGTTATTCAGGTAAATTTCTGCTAAATCTAAACACGGAATATCAACTTAAAAAATTATTACTTTGTGTATTACAATAACTAATCCAGCTTAAAACACTATTTCTTTTTCAACAACAAATGTCCTTTCGGTATCAATTGATCGCTCAACCTTCGCTGTCTTTCTTCTTCTTTTTCGCGCTTCATCCTAACAATTCTTTCCTTGGCGAAATCTATTTCTCGAATCTTTTCGACCATTTCTTCGCAAGCTTCACGTTGTCGATCGAGGCGTTTCTTTAAGTTCATCTAGCGCAAACAAGAAGAAACTTTAAAATTATTACAATTGTATTTTTACTGGAGAACTTACTCCGATAGGTGTAGGACGTCCGTCCATAAATGTGTAGTCAGGTAGATTGGTTAATGGTCCGAATACGTTTGGATTCAGGGGCAGGCCTCGCTTCTTCCGCCATTTCTTGTCCAGCGAAAGTGGAGCAGTTGTGGAAATGCATCGCTGCAAGCCTGTTTATTGTGGAGAGTGGAAATCAGATTCCAAGGATCATTGTGAAAAATACTCACCAGCTACAGCGTGGAGTTTATGTGAAGAAATCCGCACAAAGTTTAACATTTTCACTGCGGTATTAGAGGTACGAGAAGTTGACGTTTTACTGGCTGATCAATCAGTATTGCCGCGTGTAAAGATAATTCTTATTTTTCAGTAATTTCGACAAAATATGAAAACTCTTGTTAAAAAATATTCAAGGCGACTAGTACAGTTTGCATGCAGCTCATTAGGCCTATTTTAATCAGTGTAAAATAGTTAAATAAAAATTACTCCGCCACAGGGTAGCAAACAGCCACAACTCAGCTACAACTTCACACTTAGTTCCGTTTGTCAACCTGACGTTGCATTTGCTGGCTGGATTCCGCTGTTCTTTGATTTCTCGTTCCTAATTTCTTCGTTTCTTTTGTAAATCACGAAAATTATCTGTTAAAACATCACTGAAAAATGTCAACGAAAACTAATACAATCGAACGGAACGGCAACCTGAAGCCCAGTTCGCTGAAAACGATTTGGACCAGAGCGATAACGGCAAACGCCGAGTGGCCTGATAAGGTAAACCAGAGCCCTGAAAACGGATTCGCATCACTGAAATTTGATTTGGTTGCTATTTCAGGAGGAATTCCTAGATGTTATCTACTGGGCTAGGCAAGTTCTTGGCATTATTTTAGGAGTTGTATGGGGTATTGTGCCTCTCAAAGGATTCATCGGTTTAGTTCTGTAAGTCTTGGAATTTCTGCTTTAGCTTCTTTCGATTAATTTTTATTTTCTAATTTGAATAGTTTCGCCGGCATTAGTTGCGGAATCGTCTATTTATATTCGTTGAATTTCCAATCGGTCGACGAAGAAGCTTACGGCGGAGCTTGGGAACTAATAAAGGAAGGTTTCATGACCTCCTTTGCCGGGTTCCTGGTCACGTGGATCATCTTCTATACGGGGTTGCATTTCGATAGTTTAATAGACTCGAAATAATTTTGTTTTTTCGTCGAGTAGCTCAAAAGTTTATTTGTTGTCATATCTTATATGTGCAATGATTTAAGGGGGAGGGTCGGTAAATTTGTGGCATTGATAGTGTAGCCTGTTTGCAGGGTAAGTTGCAAGTATTTGGATCGAATTTTTCAACAAGGTGCCAAGCTACTCAGTAGCTTGCAATATTTATGTTTTTCTCAAATATCAATGACCTGTCTTTCTTTAATCATTTCATTTGATGCTTGTTTTCCCGTAATTTAAGACATTTTTAAAAAAATACTCAATGGTCTTTTATTTTTTGCGAATTAGATTGAGGAAGTATATCGTATTGAGAAAATAAAACATTTTTAGGTGGTTTTGTCAGCCTACATACAACAAAGTGAGTATTCAAATCAATGTTTTGAGTTAAATCATTAAATAATTAAGGAGTGCGGTGACAACCCTTGAGCCTGCATGTTCAAAAAGGCAAAATAATTGGGATCATCCGATTGAATGATAATTTATCAAAGATCCTAACCCTTTATAACCAATGCTAGAGTAAGACGAAAATTTTTATCTCAACGGTCCTGGGTAAAAAAATTAAAAAACAAACTACATACTAACGTAAATGTTTCAGTAATAAACCACTTAACACTCATTCGTCGTTTTTGTAAGTTTTACACGAAAAAAATTTAAATTGTAAAAACGTTATTTATGCGCAAGTAGGGTTTTGGCTCTATGGCTATTTTTAGGTAGTGTGCAAATTTTGACCAGAGCGAAAGAAGACTGAGTGCGAAAACGGGCTATGTTACCCATAGGTCAAAAAAATTTTCGCATAAAAAATGCTTACCTCCCAAATGAATGATTTTGATTGGTTCGCTCAAGGTTATACCTCCCAAAACTTTAAACAGCTGATTACTAAGCCATATATTACACGTAGATTGTTCGCATATGTGCGTGGAGATTGCACGCATATTGGTGAGCTCAGTTCGAGAAGTTCTTCCCCGTTTGCCAACTGTTTTACGTATAATTAAACTGTGATTTTGACGAACTCAGTGCTGCCACCTTAGAATATGTATATAAGGAAATGAAGAGCCCTATAAAGAAAACTGAAGCAATTCCTATACATGAATAACACGATCGCCACCTGTCGCCGACCCTTCTCAGATTCCATAAAATCGGTAAATTTGCTCTCAGTTCGACGACAATACAAGCAAAAGTGCAGGTATCGCCTCTCTTTTCTCTATCGTAAATCATTCCCCTTGCATTTTACCTCCGCAAGTTCCTACAAGACCGGTTTATTTTTAGCCGTCATATTTCTCCGATGTTACACGATCGGGACAAAATCGACCAAGCTGTCAATTTGTCACGTGGTGAAAAAAAGCGGGAAATGAATAAAAATTGTCGGAAGTAATTTCTTGAATGAAAATAAGTGAAAAAATAATATTTTCAGACTCAGGACAATAAAACAGTGTAATTAGTAAACTATTTGCAAGGATTCCGGAATTTAAAAGAGTTTTTAAGTGAAGAAACACTGTTACTAAGGGAATTAAAAACATGAAGTGTTGTATTTCCACCTGTGGGAAAAAGTACGTCAAAAAGGGCGAAGCGGTATCATTTTTTAGGTAAGTACACAAACAGTGAAACTGGTCGCAGTTGGGGTTTTGTCCTTTTCTTAAGTTTTCATTCAAGAATAACAAATTTAAAAAAATTAAACTTGAGAATCGACCAAATGATATGCGCATTCCGATATTAATGCAGTGGCGTAGTATAAAGGGTTGTAATGCTGGAGTAAAACTATGCTGTTACAATTCGCAATCGGTTTTTTTTAAGATCTTTTAGAAGATTACGATTTAGGTCGTGATATAGTGTTTCAAAGAAAAAAATAATAAATCGAATATATAAAATAGAAAAAACATAATTTTTTGGTTTGAGTAATTTAGTATTATTAAAAAAAAAATAGTCGTGGAATGGGGCATTTATATCGGAAATAAATCGTGCGCCTTTGAAACTTTTGTGCTTTTGAGCATATTGAAGAAAACCTGTTCGCACCGTGAATAGTGAAAATTGAGATTTAGATCTTACAATTATTCCCTGCAGCACAGAGCTTATGTAATACACTTATACACAGAAAACATCAGAAAGCAAAAAAATACTAACATTTACGATATTTCTGTTAATTTTTGTCGTAAAAAAAAATTAAATACTCAAGATCTTCACTACGATTCAAAAAAGTAATTTTCAAAGTTTGCGTTTTTCATTTTAATAGATAAGATTCTGTTTGCGGAAAAAATACACACTCTTACTGAATTAGACACACTTAATATACAAGGCCCCCCCATCCAATTATTCAAACATTAACGGCGGCACTGGGATTTAGACTGGTTTCTCGTTTTTTTCTTACTCATTTTTTTTTCAACGCAAAAAAGCTTCAATTCTCTTTCAGAAATGGTCTTCCTTTACTACTACTTCTATGGCTGCCACACAAAAAAGTCGTGTGTGTGTGTGTGTGTGTAAATATTACACACAAGCGAAAAGTATAGAATATTGTGCGTTAATATATTTTTTTTACTCAGACTTTGTTCTGAGTTCATTTTGGTTTGCGAAGCTGTAAATGCAAAAAAACAAATGACTCATGGATTGAACGTTTATTTAGTGACTTAGAAGAAAATGATTCAGGTCCATTTACATTGGAAGATGATAAAGAATATGTACCAGAGCCTTTACGGAGTTACGACAGTGAAGATAGTGATATAGTGGTTGTTGATGAAACGACCAGAGGAGATGTTATTGCAAAATTGAATATGCTTGTTTCAAAAGACAAAGCCATTTGTAGTGCAGCTGGATATTGCAGAATAACTGATTAATCAATAATTTGATTAATAAAAATAAAGCACTACATTTAAATTAACATTTATTAACATTTATATTATAAAAATTTATTTATTATTATTTGTTATTGTTTAGATTAAATTTTACGTTTAATGTGAATGAAAATCTTTTTTACACTAAAAATAAAAAACAATTACATCTATATTTTTCATAATAATAGTTCACTCGATTATTATTAAAAATAAATATATAAAGTATATTTGTGTGAGTGTAATTATTTATTTTTAGTAGAGTGTATTTTAAAGTGTAAAGTGTATTTGCATATGGAATTAATTAAATTTAACCAATTCCCCACACACCCCCTTCCTAGAGAAGGGCTAACAGTCCTTCTCGTTAAGATTTAATGAACCCGTCTGTGATCTGGTTCGTATCGTGGAAGTTGGAAGAACAAAAGTTACGCGCTTTTTAGTTGATGCTTGATGCTGGGAAGAATCAAATGAAGGTTTCAGCCGATCAATTGAGACATTCTTTTCTTTACCATTAATGGAAAGTGTAAAGAATTTGTCATTACGTTTCAAAACTTTATAAGGTCCTTCATAAGGTGGTTGAAGCGATCTCCTCACTTGGTCCTGTCGGACAAACACGTGTTCGCAATCTTTAAGTGAATGGAAAACGAAAGTGTTAGTGGGAGTGTGAGCGGAAGGTACTTTGGGTTTTATCGAACTCATGAGTTGTCGAAGACTTTGAACGTAGTCGCTAGGAGATACAATCTGTGGTGTTTTAGAATTAGTGTCTAAAAGTTCGTATGGCAAACGTAAATTTTGTCCATAAACTAATTCTGCAGGAGTGGCATCGACATCTTGTCTAACGATTGAGCGAAGTCCGAGAAGAATGAACGGTAGTTCGCGTGTCCATGCTTCAGAAGCCTTGCACATTAGAGAACTTTTAAGGATTCGATGCCAACGTTCTAACATACCGTTAGCTTTGGGATTGTAAGCTGTAGTTCTGTTTCTTTTGAAGCCTAAAACTTTGCCTAATTCCGAAAAAAGTAAAGCTTCAAATTGTGGTCCTTGGTCAGTTACAATTGTGACTGGAGTGCCGTAACGAGGAATGTATTCTCTGACCAAAGTGTTAGCCACAGTTGTTGCTCGAATATCCACGATTGGGTAGGCTTCAGGCCAACGAGTAAAGCGGTCAATGACCGTAAGACAATAATTGAAGCCTTCCGAAGTCGGAAGAGGCCCAACCAAATCAATATGGATATTAGCGAATTTTTTGATTACTGGTTCGAAATTGCCGAGCGGACTCTTAACGTGGCGAGAAATCTTGGCTTTTCCGCAAGCTATGCATTCTCTGCACCAGATGTGTGAGTCTTTATTAATAGATGGCCAAACGAATTTTTTAACTAACAATTTAGTTGTTGCTCTAATGCCTGGATGAGCCGTTCCATGAACCACATCGAAAATCTTCTTACGCAGCGTTGAAGGAATGTAAGGCCGCAGAGTGTTTTGCGAGGCGTCACACCAAAGTTGCTTAGAGGAATTTTCGATGTTAAAAGGTATCATCTTAAGACTCGTTGATTTTTTAATTGAAGGTAATTCTTTGTCGGCTAGCTGAGCGTCAGCAATTTCAGAGTAATTAACTGATGTTGGAATGGAAATCTCGTCAATGCGAGATAATGCGTCGGCGACGACATTATCTGAACCGGATATATGTCGAATATCCGTCGTAAATTGACCGATGAAGTCCAGATGCCTTAACTGACGTGGTGAAGCTTTTTCAGCGTTTCGCTTGAAAGCAAAAATAAGCGGTTTGTGATCGGTAAGAAGTGTGAAAATTCTACCTTCTAGCATGAATTTAAAATGCTTAATTGCAATGTAACATGCTAAAAGCTCACGATCGTAGGCACTGTATTTTTGTTGAGCTGTGGAAAGTTTCCGCGAAAAGAATGCTAATGGTTGAAAAGCATTAGAAATTTTTTGCTGTAACACAGCTCCGATGGCTGTATCTGAAGCGTCAACCACTAGCGAAAGTGCTGCAGAAGGAGAAGGAAATGCTAGTGTAGTTGCCTGAGCTAATTGTTCTTTGCAACGATTAAAAGCTTCTACAGACTCAGAATTCCATGGAATAATGGACTTATCACGTTTTTTCTTGCTTCCATGTGTGTATTTGTCTAAAATAGATTGAGACGTTGCTGCATGAGGAATAAACCTTCGGTAAAAGTTAATCATACCTAGAAAACGTCTCAACTCGTGAACAGTAGTCGGTTGTGGGTAAGAGATAATAGCTTCTATCTTTGAAGTCATTGGAAAAATTCCATTAGAATTGATGGAATGACCCAAGAAATCCACTTGAGTTTTAGCAAAGTGGCATTTAGCTAAATTGATTATTAAACCGTATTTTTCTAGTTGATGAAAAAGTTTATCTAGGTGAATGAAATGTTCCTCAATTGACTTTGAGGCGATCAAGATGTCGTCAATATATACGAAACAAAAATCAAGATCCCTCAAAATTGAAAAAATGAATCTTTGGAAAGTTTGCGCGGCATTGCGCAAACCAAAAGTCATTCGAATAAATTCATATGAACCGAAAGGTGTGGAAATTGCTGTTTTTGGAACGTCATCATCGTTCAGAGGAATCTGGTGGTATGCACGTTCCAAATCAACTGTTGAAAAAATGGAACAGCCATCAAGTTGTTGAGCAAAATCCTGTATGTGTGGAATAGGATATTTGTCCGGGACTGTTTGTGCATTAAGTGCCCGGTAATCCCCACATGGTCTCCAACTTCCATCTTTCTTTTGAACCATGTGAAGTGGTGAAGCCCAAGGACTGTCTGATGGTCTGCAAATTCCAAGGTCTACCATTTTGCCGAACTCGGCCTTCGCGATCGCAAAGCGAGAAGGTGAGAGGCGTCGCGGTTTACAAAAGACTGGACGTCCTTCAGTAATAATGAAATGACGAATCGTGTGCAAATTGTTTGAATTTGTTCTATTTGATTGGAAAATTTTTGGGTGTTGTGCAAGCAATTTTTGAACTCGAGGATTTTCGTGATTGGCTGCTAAGACAGATAATACTGTAGAAGATCCTTTTAAAATTTGTCCAATAGCTGAACTGACGTTAGTAAGTGGATCGATTAAACGTCGTTGCTTAAGATCCACAATCAAACCGAAATGACGAAGGAAATCCGCTCCTAAAATTGGTCGTTCAACGTCGGCAATAATGAAATTCCATTCAAAATTTCTTTTAAGTTTGAGTGAAATTGTAATTTTGTGTGAGCCAAAAGTAGAGATTTTAGTGCAATTTGCAGCGGTCAGAATCAAGTTTGGATTCATAACGCGTTGACCGAAATT
Organism: Chorisops tibialis; assembly: GCA_963669355.1. Taxonomy (NCBI): domain Eukaryota; kingdom Metazoa; phylum Arthropoda; class Insecta; order Diptera; family Stratiomyidae; genus Chorisops; species Chorisops tibialis. The sequence goes on along the minus strand of OY770262.1, from coordinate 87,903,794 downwards.
ACTTTTAGGAACTACTGAAATTTCCGCGCCCGTGTCTACTAAAAAACGTAAACCGGATGTTTTATCTGGTATAATAAGGCGACTTGAGTTTGAACTAGTGTTAAATGTCGCCATTTTTAACACTCGTGTTGGTTTTTTTCTTTCGGAAATTTACAAGGTTCTTTACATTTATTGGCTCTAACCCCAAAACGTTTATGATAATAGCAAAAATCTTCAGACTCTCTTGATCCACTTTGTGAACGGTTATGCGATTTTGATCGTCCATTGCGATTACTATTATAGGACCTATTAAAGTTTCGACTTTGTCTTGTAAATTGGGTTAGTTCATTAACCGTTGAAGTCAAAGCGGTTATTTGTTTTCGTAATGATTCAATTTCTGAACCCAGCGCATTTGGCGAATTACTTATCGAAGCGCTTGCTAATTGCGGAAAACAAGAAGTGTCTGCAATTTTATCGGCGATTTCACTCAATTCTTCAAGGGAACCTGAAGATACTGTTAGAATGGCTTGTATTTGAGTAGGAAGACGTTGTTCCCAAAATTTTTTAATAATATTAACTGGAACATTGTTTCCAGCGAGGGAACGGATTCGACCTAATAGTTGAGAAGGCTTAAAATCTCCTAGGTCGATCCCATTCATAAGTCTTTTTAACTTATGGTCTTCAGATTCTCCAAACCTTTTTATCATAGCATCTTTGAAATAAACGTAACAATTTTCCGCCGGAATGCTGTCGATGATGTCCATCGACTGTTCACATTCCGCTGCACTTAGCATACTAAGCGCATGATTGAACTTGGTTAGTTCAGCTGTTATATTAGCTGCGGAAAATTGCGCATCCATGATGCGAAACCATGCAGCGGGGTTGGCAATCCAGAAAGGAAGTTTCTGAATTGCAACCGCAGCCAATTGTAAGTTATTAGATGAAGTATCGGTAACCTCATCATTTGATACTGACGATGTATGATTAATAAGAGACATGTTGTATATATTTTTATGGGAAGTTGATATTGAATTAAACAGAAAAAAGAAATTTTTGTATGAGAATTTGAATAAATGGAAAAATATAGATGTAATTTTACAATTTAAATATAATGAGTAAATATATTATGTAATAATTTTTATTAAATTTAAATGTAATTATTAATAAAATACCATAAATCCTCTTGAAATTTGTGTCGCTAATTTTCAATTATTGTTGTTTTTTCTTGAATTAATGATGCTGTTGTTGATGCTGCATCATGTTGAATATTCAAATATCGGTATAAGCTTCAAGTTGTTGTATTTAGAGTTGATATTTTCTATTTTATAACAAAATTCTTGAAGACGATTAAGATTTCAATTCTTGAAATTTCTTAGGTTTCTTCTCAGTAAATTCGATGAAACTTCTCTCGCTGATGGTTATAGAAATTTGTTCAATGTAGAAAAATTGATTTGAATTAATTAAATTTAACCAATTCCCCACACATTCAATTCAATATTATAGATAGAGGCATGATATACAAGAGCGTTTACAATTCCGTTCATGTGCAAAACTGGCTTTAATTCCAGCAGGTTTTAACAAATGGGTTCAACATCTGGAAGTGTTATATATAGCTACCAGGTAAAAACATTACAATTGATGAACAGTTACTACCATACTGTAGTAGATGCCCATTTACGCAATACCTTCCTTCAAAACCGTGCAAATATGACATAAAACATTGGATTGCATTTGACGCCGAAACATTTTATGCTTACAATGCAGAAGTATATGTCGGTGAGGATCGAAACTGTCACCCCGAAACCACTCAACGTGAAAACGTTGTATTGAGATTAACTGAAGGATTGAATATTATATGTGACAATTTGTTCACTTTCCATCATTTTGGTGCATTGCAAGAACGGCAGGGGACGCTTGTTGATATAATTCGTAAGAATCGAAAAGAAATTCCATAAATGTTGATTAATATGAAAAGGTAACTATTGTACCATTCTTAGTTTGCTCTCGATCATAACAAAATGTAGTGATTGCTCACTACCCGCCTTCTGGTTCATATACCTAGTCCTGCCATAAGTTCTGTCACATAATTTCTCACATTGGCAACAACTTTATTTTATGAGTGACATTTCAATATCGGCCAGTTTTATAAACGTCATAATGTTGTTGACAGTTGATGGTCATTTAAAGTGTGTTCGTTAACGTGTGAAGATGGAATGGGGTGTAATAGAAAACCGAACTGCAGTGATTGCACTACATAAGTGTGGAAAATCCGCGAGTGAAATTTTCAAGTTGTTGTGCCCGTTAAAAATAACGCAAAGATTTGTGTATCGTGCGATCCAGAGATATAACGCGATCCAGACTATTGAAGATCGACCTCGTTCTGGACGTCCGCGTGATGTACGTTCTTCTGCTGCCATCAAAGCGGTCGAGAGTCGAATTCGTCGAAATCCGCTTCGTAAACAACGAATCATGGCTCGAGAGATGAACATCTCCACCCGAGGTATGTCTCGCATCATAAAATCTGACCTCGGGATGAGTGCCTTTCGACGATCAACGGGACATTTGCTGACTGAGCAGTTGAAGCAAATTAGGAGCACCAGATCGAAAGAGCTCCTTCGGCGGTACGGCAACAACAAACATCGAGAAATTTTATTTACCGATGAAAAAATTTTTACGGTGGAGGAACATTTCAACCGCCAAAATGATAAGGTGTATGCCCACAGCTCCATAGAAGCCCGAGAAGTTGCCACTAGGGTACAGCGAGGACATCATCCAGCATCAGTCATGGTATGGTGGGGTGTCAGCTACGAAGGGGTCACCGAGCTTCATTTTTGCGAAAAAGGCGTAAAAACTGCAGCGAAAAATTATCAAACGGACATCCTGGAGGGATGTGTGAAGCCGCTGAACTCTACGCTATTCAACAATCGACATTGGGTTTTCCAGCAAGATTCTGCGCCAGCCCACAAAGCTCGAACCACACAAGCGTGGTTGGAAACCAATATTGCACAGTTTATAAGGGCGACGGAATGGCCTTCTGGGAGCCCAGATTTGAATCCCCTGGACTACAAACTGTGGGCGGAGTTAGAGTCCATGGTGTGCACGAGACGACACCCAAATATCGAGAGCCTTAAGCGATCTTTGACAGAAGCAGTAGCTAATTTTCCGCTAGAAACAGTGCGTACTGCTATCGATGACTGGCCCAACAGATTAAAGAGCTGTGTTAAGGCTAAAGGCGGCCACTTTGAATAATTTGTTGCTTATTTTACTTCCATTAGTATGCCAAAATAAAATATATTTTCCTTTGTCAAAAACTCTTTTTCATTTATACAAAAATTGCCCATATACGTGTGACAGAACTTATGGCACGACTAGGTACATACATAGATCAAATATCTATAGAGGCTATTCAAGAATTACAAAACGAATAATACTGGTTTCGTTTGTAACGAAAAGAAATGAATATAAAACATCCTGATAATGAAATTGATGATTCAAATGATAAAAAAAGCCTGAAATCATCAATTTTTACAAGAGTACCAAATTCAGTGTTGACATTATGGATTAAATGGTGGGAACTTATCGTTCAAAAAGAAAATCGAATTGATGATTCCTTGCTGTTTTTTGTAATATACTTGATATATCTGCTTTGAATACATTTATTATATATGCAAGACTAAATCCTGAATACAAGCTAACTCAAAAGAACTTCAGGCGTCTTCTATTCTTGATTGAGCTTCGAAATTGACTTGTTGGGTCATATATTGAACAACACTCTCGAACGCCAAGAGGAGAATGTGTTTTCCGTCAATTCGTGGTGAGCAAGTTTCACCATATGAACCAGCTGATGAGCCAAGGATTTCCAATATGAATTTACAACATCCAACAATCACAAAAAAACAGGTCACATGTGCCAAAATATAAGCAAATCCAATGCGTATACTAGTCATTGCGATAATAGTAAATCGATTTCCAGGTCAATTGTGTGAAAAAAAGCGATAGTAAAATGTAATGAATGATTTTTTTTCCTTTTTCTCATATATTCTGGATTTTTGTAGCAATTTAATTTTTACTGGGTTTTTATAAACATTTTTCGATCAAAAAACGACGTTTTTTGGGATTCTTAGAGGTTTTTTTTCTAAATTTGGCATAATTTTTTTTTTTTTTAAACCGCTTTTGTATAATTTGGAATGAAACTAAATGGATTATCTTGTTTTATTTCAAAAATATCTTTTAATCTATTTATCGATGTTTTTTATGGAATTTAAAATCATGTGGAGAAACTACACATAAACGACTGTTACTCGACGGATGAGTGTTGAGCACTTAATGACATTTTACACTATTAAAAATAACTTTCATTAAACTTTTTTTTGCTTTACTTCATATAACCTAAGCGTAAAAATATGGAGCACCCCTCAATTATTTAGTGAGGTTCCTATAATAGACCGCCAGTTCTAAAGATTCTTTAGGGCTTTACTGTTCTGCCGTATGTTAATTTATTTTATTTGTTATAAAAGGAGGGGAATGAAACTTATATCTTTAAAAAGGTACTGAGCCATAGATGTGCACAAACCAAAAATCATGTGTGTATGTTGCTGTTAAGGCAGGTAAAATAAAGTGGGATCATTCAAGCGGGATCCCATCTCAGTACTACACGCGTCCTATACGGTGATCGGACGAGAACCGGTAGGTCCAGAATGCCAGCTTGAGCTTTTAGGCAGGAAATGTGAAAATGGAAAAGTTTAATTAAAGAATTCTTAATGTTAGGCACATTGAAAGTGTTCATCGAAGGCAAAAACCAACAACAAGAGTCTCCAAAGCTTCCCGACTTTCATTCGCCTCCAATTCTGCTTTACTTACAACGTAAAAATCAAAAATTGGTGGTCATGTTTTTTAGTATTTAAAGGAGGAGAGTGGAACTTAATCATTGGAAAGGTACTCTGCCATAGATGCGCATAAAAAAAGGTGTGTATGTTTCCATACACAGGTAAACAGGCAGGTAAAATAAAATGATGCAAGCGGTCCCCATTTGAAGTACTACACTCGCTCAATGCTGCTTGAATTATAATGTGAAGATCAATAATTGTGGTATTTTTTTTCGTATTTAAAGGAGGGAATGAAACTTATTTGTAAGAATTAAGATTTTGTATACTACCAAATTTCAATTGTCAATCAGTTGTCAAAACAAGATGATTTTCATTATATTACACACACAATTGGTCGAATTTCGACCACAGGCGATACTACCAAATATTAATATTTAAAAATAAAATAGTTTATTATGAGAGAAAAAATATTGCATATGCCTCTATAGTGGTCCAAGTGTCGCAGCAGTAATGGACCTGGTGGGCACTACAGTTACAATGGAATTTTGTAGACCAATGGAAACAGCGTAAAGAAAATGCAGAGCTTACTACGAGGGAGGTCAAAAATTTCGCGGAATGACAGGGAAATGGGAAAATAAACAAGTTATTATTTTTCCTTTTCAATATATTCTCTTTTAAGTCTAATACACTTATCACATCTCTCAGAAAGTTTATTATTTCCTTCTAGCAAGACCTTCAAAATAGGCTGAAATTGACGATTTCACCTCTTCATCGTTGGTAAATTTTTGTCTTTCTGCAGTTTTGGGAACAAATAGTAATTGGAAGGAGTCAGATCTGAACTATAAGGGGGGTGGTTCAATATTCCGTAGTCGCATTTCTGTAGGGCAAACATTGCAACGTGGTTCTTGAGAAAAGGTTTGTTGTCGTGCAAAAGCAGCATACCTCCCTACCTTGCCTGAATAAACGATGCCACTTATAAATCATCGTTTTTCCGTAAACAGATGACATTTCTTCCGAGATGATTTGTGGCGTTTTTCCTTGCTTGGTAAGGAACTTAATGAAAGCTCGAAACTCAATTTTATCCATAGTTAACGTTTTCTTTCCGATTGACTTGTTCACTTGGCGATAACTAAAATGTTAGTAATTCGATTTGACAGAAACTTTGTATGTTTTGTTTATACCTGGAGGTATTCTAATCCTCAATACAGGTATAAGTATTGAGGATTAAAATACCTCCAGGTACAGACATTTCCCCCTCCCCTTCATTCCGCGAAATTTTTGACCTCCACTCGTAACACAGTAAAAATCTTTATTCCGAATTGGATCACGCGGTCCAAATTAGGGGTATCTGGAATTTCGTTGTGCCTATAGTGGACATCCTCTGTACTACACAGGTTCCTTTTCCTAGGTTAAGGGTTAGGTTACTTCCTCCTTTCCTTTTTTTAACGCTATTTATAACTACTTTATAACCATTTTTATTATCTCAGATGATTAAAATAATCATAATAAACAATAAAATTCAAAAACTTAATATCTTTATTCCGGTTCTACGGCTGGGTTTCACCCCCCACTCGCTTCGCTCGCAGCCCCCATGCGATACTCTAAATGAAAGAGAAATTTGTTGATTTTAAGAAATTTTGTAGGGAAGTGGTAGAGGGGGTGACGACATTGAACTAATTTTTTCATATCACGCTATAGTTTATACACAATTTAGGATTCAAAAAATTAATAGATACTGAGAAAATTAATGTATTAGATTTAGTAAAACTGTGCAATTTGAATGGGAAGGAGGGTCAAGTTCTTAATGACTTCTCAGAAATAACTATAAACATTATGTTTTTAATACGTTTTAAATTGCAGATCAGTAGCATTCATACTTTTCAGGAAAATCGAATTTTTGTAAAGGTGTGAAATTTATTGTATGGGAGGGGGCAGAAGAAGTGAAGCTAATCGTTTTTTAGCCTTACTAATAATTCTAAATAAATATTTAGTGCACAATGTAAGTTCGATAAATTTTATATGTACTGAATAATTTTGTTTAGAGTATTTCATGAAAAAGTGCAGCTTGTATGGAAGGTGGTGGAAGGGGAAGACTACAGTAGATTGAAATCATCATAAAAGTAATATATTTCAATTTTGAGATCAATAGCTTTTATGCTTTTCGAGCAAATCCGTTTATTGTCAAATTGCGAATTTGTGTCATTTTGTATGAGAGAGGTTAGACTGGATAAAGCGTCGTTTAATTTTTTTTTGTATTACTAATAATTCTAATTAAATATTTAGTACACAATTTCAGCTTGATAAATTGTATACGCACTGAGTAAATTGGTTTAGAGCATTTCATGAAAAAGTGCAGGTTGTATAGGAGGGGTGAAAGGAGGGAGAGGACACAAATAATTTTTATACGGTAGATTGAAATCATCACAAAAGTAACACATTCCAAGCTTTTTGAGCAAATTCGTTTATTGTCAAATTGCGAAATTGTGTCATTTTGTATGAGAGGGGTTATAATGGGTGGAGCGATTTGGCCCGTTCACGAACTTGACCTTACTTTTTTGTCAAAAACGACGTGTACAAAATTTGAACTTTCTAGCGCAACGCGTTCTCCTTATTACTTAGCGTTACAAATTTTGTAGCAAACTTATACAATACTCTCAGATTTCATCTAGAGTATAAACAGCAAATTGGTAAGTGTTTAGATATTTATGAGCACTGTTCAAAAGAGAAAGTATAAGGTTGGTGATTCGGAAGGGCCCGAAGCCACTCGTCTTTGTGTTTTTAATGGGGTGGGAGGGATTTAATTTCTTAATTTTCCATACTATTCTGCGACGGCACATTATAAGAGCCTGGTCCATTACTGCTAAAGTTACCTTAACTGCTACGATGAATAATTATAAAACTCATACGTTTTAAACAGATCACATAACACAATTGAGAAGATTTTTTCCCTATGTTTGATGTTACAGCACTATTTGCCTCGAAAAATATGGTGACCGTACTGTACAAACTTACTCACTTGGTCGAATCGACTTTCATAATGGGGCTCTAAGTCTATCTATCTTTTAATTCACGTTAGTCCATATCTTTATTGGTTCTACACAATGAATATAGAGTAACCAAAAAATTTTACAGAGACTTCTAGCTTTTGTCCCGACTTAAGAACGGCTAACCAAAAACTTCCGACGCGAGAGCGAAATTCAATTTTTGAATTGCGATGAAAAATTGAATACTTGCGAAAAAACTTAAAACTCCACTTAATTATTTTTTTTAATTATTTTTATCAACAGATATTTTATTTATTATTCATTTTATATCAATTTTTTTATACATACATTTATACCTCTATCATATAGAAAAATATTAAAATATGTTTATTATTTATTAGATGATTACATTACACATCAAGCGTTTACAAAGAATTTCAAAAACATTACGGATATTATTTTCTTAAACGCTTGAAACGATTTGTTTTTAATCTAATTTTTTCCTGTCACTTTAGCGCGATAATAAGCCAATTAAAAAAACGTACATAAAAAATAGGCTTAAATAAGTAGATAATAAAAAAAAGGAGATGAGAAAAAAATTATTTGTTTTTAATTCAATTACAATAATAACAAAATCATCATGCGACCAGCACAATTTTAATATATTTCTAGTGTTCACCATGCCTAAGCATTAACCGACGTACCCGGCGAATCGATATTCATCGAATCACCATTCGTAATCGATGCATTCTTAAAATCATCATCATCTTCTTCTTGCTCTTCGAGCGTTTCCATTTTTTGATTTTTCAATCGTAATTCAAAGACCTGACTTATTGCCTCACGGAAGCATAAAAAATTATAATCGATAACACCCTGACGACTGAAATTATCCTCGCGTAAAATACAAACAAGCGCTAAGAATTTATTTACTTCGCGTAAATATAGGATTGTACTATTGTTTAGTTTGATTAGACTAGAGCTTTGGTTATCGAATGCAGTTTCGTCAGAGCTAGAATAGATTTAATTCGAGACAATGTGAAATGTAAGAATTCAATTTTCAACTTTACCTATATATGCTGGAGAGATCAATTACAACATCGATCATATCGCAACATAGCTCGTAGCTTTGCATATCGACTGGCGTGCAATCGGTTGCGATATAAATTTTAGAGACAACATCAAATAGAAAAGCCTTTTCGATACCGGAATTCTGTTCAGGATAGAAATAACGATTGAATAGGTTTTAGGTTGTCCGACACCGTTAAGTTTACTTACCGATATTAATATGTTAAGAAGGTTTTCCAGCGTTGGCAATTGTGGAATTAATTTTTGCACGACTTTAGAGAACGCTTCGAATATCGAATGATCATAGATCGATGTAAGATGGAAGCTTAAGTGAATTTGATTTAGACCCGCATCGGATAAATCATCAGTAGCTCGCTGATGAATATCTCTTTGCGATTCCATTTTTGAATCATCACTGATGCCATCGACCTGGAAGAGTAAAATTTAAGTAAATAATTTTTTGTTGTTTCATAAACGCCGATGTATAAACTCAAATGACAATAGATTGAAACGTAGCGAAATCCAACTCCCGATATTTATTGACTTCGTTCGGTTCTTGCTTATACTATTTTAGACTTCCCGGACGAAATAGTGGAAAGTCAACGCTCCAGAATCTTTATCATATGATTCAAAGTTAAGAGAGCCCCTCTAACTATATTATCGTTAAAAGAAACAGCTGCGAGTCAACCTTGAGTTTCAATCAAAGTATCCAAAAAATGCGTATTAAAGCGACATCTTCTATACAGGGTGTTTGGTACTCCGTACATAACCTTGTAAGGGGTTATTCCTGGATATATTTTGAGCAAAAAATTGTTCTACGGAGATGGTCAATTTTCAATATCCACGGAGATACAGGGTGATCAAGAAAAGTCCTTCGGACCTGTACCCTCACTCACTCAAAACGCTATATCTTGAAAACTAATAATCACAATTCAAAGTGTTATAGCTTGTTTTTTAGGGAATCAAATCACCTTTCATTTGGTGTAATAGTCCGCATTGTAACTGTATCCAATTCTGAGATATTTGCTTCAGAACACAAATTTTTGACAGTTTGACCGTCAAAATTCTAAGATCAATGTAGTTTTTCTCTAAAAAACCCATTATAAAAATGTCATTTTATTGTTGTTTTCTTTTGTGTCATATTATTGCCTACAAAAGACGCATACACTTGCATTGCATAAGTTTTATAGTTTAGAAGAAATTATCATTCCAATAATTTAGCACTTTTGTCAAAAAAGCAAGAATAGGTTGATCAACACTCTCCGCTTGAACTAAAAGAACTTAAGAATGGTTTTTACGGTTTATTTCAAATTTCCTTAATTACAATAAATGTTCAAAATGGCTACCTTCATTTTGAATGCACGCTAAAGCTCGTTTTGCCAGTGTTCTCTTTGTGTTCATACTCCTCAACTGCTGCCTTACTTCTGTTGCTGCCGCATCGATTCTGGTGTTTAGATCCTGCAACGTTACTACTTCCGTTGCGTAGACAAGGTCCTTCATCCGTCCCCATACAAAGAAATTCATAATAGTTAAATCAGGGGATCTTGCAGGCCAGTGTATCGGTACATTTCTACCGATCCAGCGATTGCTATAATTGGAATTTAACCAATCTCTGATCTGTCGGCCGTAATGAGCTGGAGCACCATCGTGTTGGTAAAACATGGAAGCCAATCGTTGCAGTGGCATATCATCCAATAACTCCTGTAGATCATTTGTCAAAAAATGCAAGTAATTGGAACTATTTAAGGTAGGCGGAAGCCTAATAGGACCAATAAAATCGTTGCCAATCACACCTGCCCATAAATTGACACTGAATCTGTGCTGAAATGATGCCTCTCTTCTTGTATGTGGATTGCTCTCAGCCCATGTGTGTAAGTTGTGGAAGTTTGTGATACCGTCCCTGGTGAATTGAGACTCATCCGTCCAAAGAATGTTGCTGATAAAATTCTCGTCACTTATTTGTCGTTCAAGGAGCCAATTGCAAAACTCCATCCTTTTGGGTAAATCAATGGGTAACAGCTCCTGCACTGGTGTGTGGTGGTAGGGATGCAAACGTTCTGCTTTCAGGACACTCCAAACTTTCCACGTAGAGACGTTAAACCGCAATGCAAGCGTCGTATACTAGTTGATGGATCATTTTGAACTGCAGCTAGGATTCGTTGATCAATTGAAACAGCGATTACCGGCGCAGGATTTGCATTCACTCTGCTTGTCCTAACACTGCCTGTTTCCCTAATCCTTCTGTAAACGTCTTGGAATACTCTCGGGTAAGGTATTCGACGATTGGGAAATCTGTGATGATACAAAGATCGCGCCGCTTGCTCATTTCCCTGACACTCTCCATAGAGGAAAATTATGTCTGCATATTCTTCGTTCGTGAACTCAGGCATTTCGAAATTCTTTTCTAAATTTTAGTGACACCTTGTTGTTTTACAAATTTAACTAAAACTGATAAAAATATGAAGTATGGTTTGCTTTTATAGGCTTTTCATTTTGTTAGGTAACCCATTAAAAAGGGCAAAGTGCTGCACCTAGTTGTGTTGAAACTCATTTTAATTTAATTCATTTTTTCGATAATTTTAATACTACCTAAAGGACATTCATTGATAATTTAAATAGTAATTAAAGGACACAAAGAATATTTCAGTTTAACAACATTTCAGGTAGTTTTTTTAGAACGAGGGTTGGTTTATGGCATATTTTATTTTTAAGCCATATGTATTTTCGCTTATTACCTGGAAAACGGGAAAACCTAAGTCATACGTATGTGTGCATCTTTTGTAGGCAATAATATGGCACATAAAAAAACAACATTAAAATGACATTTTTATAATGCGTTTTCTTGAGAAAAACTACATTGATCACAGAATTTTGAGGGTCAAAGTATCAAAAATTTGTGGTCTGAAGGAAATACCTCAGGATTGGGTACAGGTACAATACGGACTATTACACAAAATGAAAGATAATTTGATTCCCTAAAAAACAAGCTATAACACTTTGAAATGCGATTATTGGTTTTCAAGATATAGCGTTTTGAGTGAGTGAGGGTACAGGTCCGAAGGACTTTTCTTGATCACCCTGTATCTCCGTGGATATTGAAAATTGGCCATCTCCGTAGAACAATTTTTTGCTCGAAATATATCCAGGAATAACCCCTTACAAGGTTATGTACGGAGTACCAAACACCCTGTATAATAATGAAAAACTGTGCATATATTTGAAGCCGCGTTTTGCCGAGATAATTTCGTCGGTTCAGTGCAAAAACTCGCCTGCCCAGTGTTCGATTTCCAGCCGATATTCTTTTTCACGATTTGCCTACAGTATATATATCATAATTTCAAATAATTTTTATTACATGCATGAGTTCAAAATAAAATCGATTTTTTAATTCGGAGCTAACGGCTTGATGTCTAAAACTGAATGCATTTAAATCTAATTGAAGTAGATTCAAAAATCGTGGCTAAATTTTGGCGAAACAAGTGCATTAGCATCGATGGTTGAGTTGTGGAATGCTCGCCTGCCACGTGGATTAGATTTTCAGCCGACAGATTTTTTTGTATTTAATTTATTGCAAATTCGAGTTCTTCCAAAATGACAATGTATTTCCACATGGACAACTCTCTGTCGCTATGACACGAGTCCAAACACAAGAAGATTTGAAGTTATTTATAAACAAAATGATTTGAAGCTATTTAAAAATAAATCCAATGGGAAATGCATCGCATAGAATGTCGTATAAAAGAAAGACCTCATACAAACACGTCACCTTCTTTCATTATATTACACAGATTTTAAGTTCTGGACAGAGATTGGAAACTCAGGGATAAGTAAAAATTAATTATATATATTTTATTAAATAAAAAAAATATTTCTAAAAGAAAAAATTATTTTTACTTATTTATTTTTTATTAAATGTCTTTCCTTTTTGTGCAAAATACGCGTGCGAAGCACAGGTGCATGTGCTTGTTACAAATAAGAAAATGTTAAATAGCATGTTAGAGGGTTGGTCCGTAGATCGAAATACCTGAGAAAAATGTTAATAAAAGTTTTTAAAGATCGAATTTTATTTATCAGTCAGTAATTAAAACTGGCAATAGTGTTTTTCATTTAATAAAATCTACATTACCCCTTTTTTCGGTTACTTTACTTTTCGCTTGATGCTTATGCATTTTTTCATTGTATTTAATAATTTCTAGAGACGATGCAAGCTAATAGATATTATTAGGAGTACAAACAAGTTTCTACCTTCTACACTTCTCCTTTTTCCTTGAGTGCTCGGCTCAATATCATTAATTGTGTTCAGTAGAGAGCTCCAGTAATGGTTTCGTCCGATTTGAGCAACTCATAATACAAGACACCAAGCTGTCACCACCAAATACACAGCATGAGTTTTTCCCATGAATATTCGGAATGGCTGTCGATGTTGAAGCATGGCCAGGTGATCCCCATGATTTCATCTTCTTTGGGTTATCGTAGTGGATCCATTTTTCATTACCAGTGACTATACGATGCAGAAGACCCCTGGCAAGCAGCATTTCACACATGCAAAATCGGCGTTCAACGTCTCTCGGCTTCAGATCATATGGAATCCAATTTTCTTGTTTTTGCAACGATTTTAATCGATGTGAAATTGCTTACTGAATCACTTCTAATGTAAGGGCAAGTTCTTCTTGTGTTTGGCACGAATATTCCTCCAATAATGCATCCAATTTCGTGTCTTTGTACACTTTCGGCCTTGCACTATGTTCTTCGTCTTCCACGTCAAACTCACAGGTCTTAAACTCTTGAAACCATTCACGACAACTTCTCTCACTTAAATCAGTCTCACCATATGCTTCTAAAAGCAATCGATGCGCCTCATCTGCAGATTTCTTCAAATTAAAGAAGTAAATCAAAAGTTCCCGCAAATGACGCTTATTCGGCACAAAACTTGACATCTTCGCACGAACAAAATTATGTGATGCTGGCACGGAGTCACTAATTCTTCAAGGATATGTTGTTACCAGATGCCCAAACTTATGATATTACGTTTTACATCTGCCAATTTCATCATAACCTTCTAGTGGGGCCATCTTTGCCAAACGTCGGAAACTTATTTGTACTCCTAATAACTTCAGATTGTTATGTAAGTACGTGGTAAGGTCTAAATGTTTCTGGCCTGATCTACTTCAAAATTTTCAAGAAAAAGGAAACTGCCTATTATCAGTTATGAAAACCCTACCTGGAATCTTGGTAAGAAATCACAACAATTGCTTCTTCAGTTGCTAAATTACATTTATCAAAAGCAGAGCGTGTCCGGATATTTTAAAAATGTGAACATTGGAGTATTGCACTATTATGACATTCCTCACAAAAGAGCGTACTTCAACAGCTCAAATAAAAGATCGTTTGGACGCAGTATATGGATCATCTAGGGCATCTAGGGCGCAAGACTGCATCGTATACGTCGAAGCTGAGCAGTGCTGCTATGGATTCGGTCCATTCGGTGTACACGTAGGTAGCTGCTGGTAGCCCATATCGCGGGCAGAGGAATAAGCTTGGAACCTAGTTCCCTGATTACGAGCGTGGAGGTTCGTTAACAACCGGACATAGCAACCCAAAGAATGGCAGAGAGTTAGATAGGTCTCGCCCCAACCTGTATGGCATTCCTGTGAAAACGGTAAAGATTGAAACTTTCATCGAAATACATGAAGAGGGCGGTAATTGTCATTTCAAAAATCAATTCGAGTTTAAAGAAAACCATGGAATTAAGCCCTCGCATCAGGTGTTCACGTTAATCCACCGACAAAGTCTATCTCTGCACAATACGAAGTCCTGACTGAAAGACTGCTGAAGACCAAAGAAATTGCAGCAAGGTTGTGGATTCGATGGAATGGCGTGGACCTAATGAAAAACAACCAAGAAAGGCCAAAGCTCAAAGCCAACAAAATAGATCATGACGACAAATTTTTTTCGGGATTACCAACGAATTTCGTCGACCGACTTCAAAGAAAAAGACACAAACCTTAGCTCAATATACTACTCATTGTTCTTTTGCCTATTGAGGGACGCCTTCACAAAAAAACTATAAAGAAAATTGACGAGTGTGGTGCGACATCTGCACGACAATGCTCCGGTTTATATAGCTTTAGTTGCACCAGCGACTGTCGTCGAATGTGGCTCTGAAGAAATCAGCCACCTGCCATATAGTTCAGATCTTGCGGCATGCAACTATTATTTATTTCTCCTTTTTTTTCAAAATTAAGATCTGATCTTTGTGGACGAAAGAAGATGGCAAGTCCGCTGTATTGGCATATTTTAAGGACAAACCAGCTAAGTATTTTTAAAGGCTATAGCGATGGGATAGAGACCTATTTATTTGCTTTGCATAGGTATCCTCGAAATATGCGCCCAAAATTTTAATATGTGGCGCACCGGAAAACGGAACTTACTCCAATGTAAAAAAAACACTATTATTGCCGGCGGGATATTCCCCTGTGGGATGAGGGCAGAAAAATACACCCACAGCCGTCCTGCTTGCCCTAAAAATGGCAAATGGACAGTCAGTGGATCATGGGCTTATCACCCGTTATCTTAAAATCAAACTGATGCGAGGAACGGAGACAGCGCACAGGAGCTATACGACGGCCACAAATTCTTCAAATGAAACGCAAAACGGATAAAACACGAGTATACCACCTTTCCACGCGATAAGTCATATATTTTGGGCGAATATGAAATGCGCAGCAGTCTCTTCTGGTGAAAGAATCGTTCATTCGCAAGCTCGTGCCTTTCCGACCAAGCGCTTTTGATTTTTTTTCTTTACGCTCGTTTTCATACTGAAAAAATCAGAATCAGTTCGGTGATGCGGAAATTTTTAAATCGATACTAGATACTAATACTAATTTATTATGGATGATAGATTTAATATATTTAAAAATGGTATAGAAGAGCGGATAAGGCACCGCATCATGAGCTTCACCTGAGCAATGGCGGGTCGCTGCTCGCAGATTTTGCCTTATTAGCCATATCCGCAGTAATCCTTCTCTTTTCGCTTCTCAGAGCCTTCTTAAGCATGTGCATTGCAGTCGTTCCGTCTTACATCGGGTTCTTTGGTTGACACCAAGTTGAGAGCTAATTGCTATTTTTTCAGATTTTCCAACCTTATCCCATGTGTTGCGACAGACAGCGTTTCTCACAGCTTTGCACAGATCTTAAAGTTTCTTTAGCATTTGCCATAGCAAGTGTTTTTGGCTGCCACCCTCACTGCTCAAATGTGTGGGAGCTTAAAGCTGTGCAGCCTCATCAGAGGTTATCTGATACTACGAGGCTGGTATCGCATCAGTTTGTATGAACGATGTGCGATTCTGGTGTGATGCAAGCCTCCGGGAGTGTGTTTACGCAAGGCTCTAGGTGAGCGAGCAGTGTGCGCCGAAAACTGAGCAATGAATGAAAAACCATGCGCAAAAATTGATGCGATGAAAATGCCATGAATAAGTGTACATAAAAGAAGAGTGAAAAGATACAATGTGTCTGCCAATATGCTGCATAAACGTCGGAGTTGAAGAATGTAGCAAACGAAATCGAATGCGAAGCTAATCATAAACGTAAATGATGGAGTTGGAATAAGTAAAGCGAACGGCGGTGACCGAAATACCAGAGCCTGATGGTAAAATAGCGACCCAAAGGGAGTAAATTCAGATGCAAAATTGTGAGACTACTGTTCTGAGAACAGTATGAATGCTGAACTGCAATATGTTCGTCATACTCACGACCAACGTATAGAATGGTATTTCCACTCGGAGCTCGTTCTTATCCTGATCCTGTCTATCTGACCTCGCTCAAGTCCAAGATTTGGATATTATAACGCTCCATTGCACGGCAGATCACTGATTGACGGTTTATGGACCGAGTGAAGCCACCCCGTCCACCGTCATTCAATGTTCAAACGTTCCAGAAGCCAGTCGCAGTCCGTTTTCTAATACCGAGGGTCATTACTGTGGAACTTATTCGTATCCGAAGACCGTTTCTCTTATCAGTAAGCGTTTTAAGATCACTGGTGATAAGCCCTTGATCCAGTGGGATTCCACATGCACATAAATAATAGTGCTCCGCTCATAATAATTCCAAAACATGAAAATGCATAAAAAGGAAAGAAGAAACAACGGTTTCATCTGTGGTTAAGCAAACTTTCACTAACAGCTCAAATTTAAGCTCCAACTAGCTGAGTAATGTTATTCACGGCAATATTCTTGTGCTCTGTCCAGTCAACAATTGAAATAAAATTCAAGCTACTTTTGCGTAGATGGCCTAACATTTTTTTAACTCGCTTTAGTATAACCCCTAACAATTTTCGTTATCTTCAATAATTTCGTTTTCCTTATTTTGTCTCCAACTGTCCAGAGGTGCACCTAACCCCCATCGAACGAACCGATTTCTTCATACTTGTTCAAACAAAATTTCGTTCTATGTTGACATCAGTCTCAAGATTGGTCGCATAAGATCGCATTAATAATTGTAAAATGAAAACAACACATTGAACTTGATATCGATGCGCCTCGAATGAAATAAACAAAGCGCGTTATTTACGCCATAAAATTCGGTGCTGCACTGCAGTTTTGAAATGCACCGCAATCTACTCGATTCGGTCGTCTATCTATTTATAAAGCGGGCGTCGTCTCGTTCGTTTACCGCACAATCGATTGTAGCGCCTTACTTGATAACCCTTCAGGTTCCCGGTGAAATGCAATGCTATCGGTTTTCTACGGCTTCCACGCATTTCTCAACCGCAATTTCAGGTTTTTACTCTACCGTGCAGAGCGTAGACACCCAGAATTACGCAAATTCCAAAACACACTTACCTTATGAATGAATACCTCAAACTTGATCCTGGGATTGATCTTGTACGCCTTAATAACGGTGTTCTTGAATTTCATTAGCGCCTCGTTATAGTCGTCCTTGGCATCGATTACGAACACCAGAGCGCCGCAACCGCCGAAAATCATATCCGAATCGAAGGTGGGATCGATGAAATCAATTTGTCCGGGAAAGTCCCAGATTTGAAACTGCACGAAGCTGCTGTTATTAATGTCGTCCTTGACGATTTTGCTCGTCGATTCGAGAAACAGGGTCTCGTTCGGCGACATTTTGTGAAACACGACCTTCTGGATTGAACTCTTGCCGGATCGTCGAAGGCCCATGAGAAGGATACGTGGCTTCGTCTCGGTGCCGCTCTGGCTGTCGGTTTCGTGGTCGAATGGGCCGCCGCCGTACCCGAAGTCCTTGGGGAAAGAGTCCGTGTGGTAGTCCATTTGCTCTTCCTCATCCTGATAACTCTGCGAAACAGTGGTTAATTGGGCGACGATTTAGCGGCGGATAAAGTCAATTCACTTACCATTTCGGCCTTTGAATCGCAATTTCGATGTAGAAAGACATTCAAAGTTGTTTCATCAATTTAGTAAATGACAATCAGCTGATTCCGGTCTGTCACAGATTTTGCAATTGGCAAAAAACGGGAAAGAAAATTGTTGAAATAAAATTATGACTCTTGAAAATGTAATGCGAGGGAGATTGAATATTTCAAATTACTAAGCTCGATCCTTCTTGATGATTACTAACCTAATCAATCGGAAATGATCCAATTCGAAATATTCTCTTGTTGGTGAAATTGCGAGACCGACATCTGGCACCACCATTTCGCACGTCGAATAACAAACCTCAACGCTAAACTGTCAAGGCGACAAGTACTTGCAGTTTCTTCGACGAGGGAGATTGCTATTTGTTTTTCTTTATTTTTCTTTTATGGTTTTTTTCCTAAATTCAATGTCCGGCGAATGTGGTGACTAAGAAATGTTTTATCATCTGATATCGCGTGAGAGCTGCTGATTAACGCACATCGTAAAATTCAGTCGATGTAAACATGGGTGATGGTTGTCAGAAAACTAAAGGACAAGATGTTTCTCGATCGGAGGAGAATAAGCAGCAAGGAGTGAGCCAAGCGCGAAATTGGTTTACGTCGTTATCGCGGCGATCCAAGTCCGCAGCGCAACAGCAGCAGGCAGCGTCCCATAGTAGCGATCCGACCGATCGAAAAAATTTCGAGAAGCCCAAGAAGAACGACAAAAATATCTTCCAACGATTCAGGAAGCAAGTCGAGAAGAAGTGGCCGGGATGCCGAATGAAATCGAGTGGTTCGAAGTCGGGTGAAATAACAGGCGGCCGTGAGACAGAGGAAAAAAACCGGGACGATTTCGAGAACTGTTCGAAGGCAGGCAACAGCGGAGATTTACCGCTGCTGATGGAAGCGGACGAGCGCCGGAAGTATTTGGCCGAGAAGCTGGCAAAAGATAGCGACCCGAACATTGTTATGTACAATGCTTGCTCGGAAATGCTCAGGTACGTGTGCAAAAGATTTTCGCTAGTAATTAATTTCGCAATTATTGCCTTTTTTTGTCTGGTGTTTTGCTGAATCGAATTGATAATGGGCACCGACGATGACCTCTAATGCTATGATTTCGGCATCCTCAGTTGTCCAAGCAGATCGTTTTTTTATTTCTTCTTAATTTCACTGTTTGTCGCTTTTCCGCTTTCGAGCTGATTGGCCGTGGCTTTTCTTTACCTACCTCCTATAGCGTGCTCGAGTTCCGAAGCGATTCGCCATCATCCACAATGTGTCAGGTTGCATTTTTCTTTAATAGCTCTTTATTTTTTATTTTTTTATTCTGAATTGCATTTTTAATTATTTATATTTTATAAATATCTGGCGATATGCTAGATTCCGAGGGGTCTGGATTAAGCTTCTACTTCTACAATGGCACTGCAGCACAAATCGGGCTTTGACCATGTTCCTTAACATATTTCCATTATTTATTGTGGAAGAGTTGTTAGCTCTTCGCGCAACCCTCCATCTACGAATTGTTCATTTTCGTAGAATGAGGTAACCAAGTATACACAAGCGGGCAGTGTGCTAGAATTAATCCTCGACCGAGATTTCATCTCACGACCTTCATGCTACCCACTATGCTACAACTAGGCTAGAGTTAAGCAGTATCTGGTATCACAGCGGTCCGTTTATATGTGCATGCGCACATCAATCCATCTGCGCAAGATGTACGATTCCGTGGTAAACGTTACTAAGATTTCTAAAGTACCTCAAACAGGCAAACTACCTACCGCAGGACAAATTTTTCAATGGGTTTCGGGTTTATATTCCGGCATCGGATGTTTAAATCGCTGGAGTTATCGAATTCCCTACTGATGAAGATCGCATGTCCATTGAAAGTTTTGGTTGTAGTTGGGGTAAATTTAAAAAGCCCGCGATTCCACACAATTCTAGAGGCACATCGATTGTCTAGGGCCGATGAATCTTAGGAAATCAGATTTTATATCCCCTACGAGTGAACTTTCTCTGTGGAAACCTGCCTGATTATGTAGAATACTACTTACTTACTTACGATGGCGCTGCAGCCCAAATCGAACCTTGGTCTCCTGAATGCTTTGCCTCCATTCATCTCGGCTCAGTGACCGCGTCCTCCAGATAGCAAATCTTAGCAGTGTTTTACTGTCTACGTCAATCGAATCCTTCCAGCGCTTCCGTGGTTTTCTCTCACAGGTCCGAGGATTCTTCTGAGGACATTTCTTTCAAAGGCCTTAAGTAGTTTTTCGGACGTCTGAGTTAATGTCCACGTTTTGCTGCCATAGCATAGCACAGGTCTTATGATTGTTTTATATAGCTTAAATTTTGTTTTCCTGTGAACGTTCTTGTTTTTGATTATTGGAAGTACCGAATAATAAGTCTTGTTTGCCATCATTATCCTTCTTTTGATTTTGATGGGTTCGCTTCCATCCTTTGATAGGTTTGCCCCTAGGTATATGAAGTTGTCTACGTTTTCTGGGTCTCCTACCGTAATATTTTGTCTGATTGGCGTATTTTCCTAGTTTGTGTCAAATTTTTGTTAAGTTTTCATTAATACGTAGTCCAACTTCCCTTGCTACCGAATCAAGGTTTACAAATACCTCATTAGCATTCTCCAGAGATCGTGCAAGGATATCTATATCGTCGGCATATACTACTAGTCGTGTGGATTTGAAGCATAGTGTTCTCTTGGTGTCAACAGGAAATTTCCGAACGACATATTTGAGTGTCAAGTTGTAAAGCATTGGTGTGAGCCTTCACCTTGCTTAATACTCATTTTTCCGTCCGTGGTCGATCGTTCAGCTCTAAATCCACATTGGTATTCACCGATGACTTTGTCAGCATAGAGCTTAATTCTCTTTTCTAGAATTTTCGTCAAGATCTAACAAGACGTACACAACAGAGATATTCCTCGGTAGTTTTCGCAGTAGAGTTTGTCACCTTTTTTATAAATTGGACATATCTTCAGGAAGTGTTTCCTGCGTCCGTGACTAATCTATGTAGAAGATGCGCTCTGCAGGTATCGCCGGCTTTTAAAAGCTCATCTGAAATTTTATCAGTGCCCGGCGTTTTGTTGTTTGGGTGTTTCCTCCGGGTTGTTTTTACATCTTCGAGTGTGGGAGGACTGAAAGCGGATCCGTCAACAGCTGTTACATCAGTTATACCTGCTATTGTGTCTGCTGCTGCTAATTGTGCGGGTTATGGCCTCGGATTAACAAGGTGGTTAAAGTATTGCGCCCATCTTAGTGTTATATCTTCCGCATTACTTACAATGTTCCTTCTTGTATCCTTGCAGAAGGTCTTTTTCGGTTGGTATCCCCCTTTAATTCTTTTAACATGGTATTACGCGGCTCTTATGTTGTGTAATTTAAAATTTTTCTCCAAGTTTTTAATTCGTCATTATTATACTTCCGTTTTTTGTCTGCATATTTTGTTTGCAAATCGTCTAAGATCATTGTATTTATCCCGTCTGTTCGTATCGGCCGTTCTGTTAATATTTTGTAAGCTTGATTTTTTCACTCTAAGACATCTTCGTTGTCAAACCAGTCATTTCTTTTGCGCCGGGGTTGTCCTATCACCTCTGTGACCAGATGCAATGCCATCTTTGATATTTTGCCACATTTCTTCTATCGGCATGCTGGCGTTGTTATTCAGTATTGGCACGAAGTGTCTCTCTAAGCCTGATACGTACTTCGCAACTACTTTCTCATCCTTGAGTTTTCCTATGTCGAATGTCTCGGTTTGCAATTCGACATCGGAACTTGGTCTTTACCAAATAGTGATCTGTGCCGCAATTAGCCCCTCGACATGTACGCACGTCGAGAATACAGAATGCTGTTCTTTTCTCTATTAGAACGTGGTCTATTCGGTTGATAGTTTTTCCGTCGGGCGATGCCCACGTTCTCTTATAAATGTCATGATGCGGAAAGCATGTCGAGCTTACAATAAGATTTTGCTGCTGGCAGTCAGCCTCTGGCCCTTGTCGTTACTAATATCATGGAGACTGTGCCTTCCAATTGTCCCTATGTAAGTTTCTTCTTTGCCCACATTCGCGTTAAAGTTACCTAATACTATTTTAATATTGTTCGACGGAAGGGAGCCGAATGTTGATTCTAAGGTGCTGTAGAAATCGTCTTTAACTTCGTCGTCTTTGTTTTCCATTGGGGCGTGGACATAATTCAGCCAAACATTAAACAATTTTGTCTTGATGCGGATTGCACACAATCGTTCATTGACGGATTTTAAGTTGGTAACTTTGTGTTTAAACTTCTTGTCAACGATTAACGCATCTCCAAACTCCCGGCTTCCCGACTTTTTTCCCACTTTTGAAAATTCTGTACGATCCAATGTCAGTAATTTCACTACCTAACAATTTAGTTTCTTGGAATGCAATGATGTTCATATTGTATTAGCTTGCCTGTTCCAGCTCTGCATAAACAAGCCTCACTGAGCTAAGTTTGGTGCACAACATGTTACCAGCGCTTGCGTTGATAACGAGCTAAAATTTATCCTTTGTGGTAGTGCGATCACTTGTCCGGCTCCGCCAATTGTGTAAAATATGCGTCAATGAACCGAAAAGGACAGGTGGAAAATAATACAAAAAAATGTTCTATACCAAAGTATTGTCAGCTGTTACATCCACTGCCACTTCGGAGAATCAATTAGCGTCAGCAGCTCCTGCATTTGACACTGAAAATTCCTCCTCTCCCCACTAGCTCCGAAAAATTTTCATCGTAATAGACAACCCTCTACTTTCGCGCTCTCCAAGTAATCGTTCGCCTCGCACCAGCAGCGTTATAAGCCGCAAACCTGGCAGAAGCCCGTCTAGGTAACATAATGATATACCGTGTGCCATGCGAAATCCAAGCTTGAAATCGAAACTATCCTACATGTTTGTGAGATCCTGCTATACTAGCCAACCTGATTGACTCCCTAGTTATATCCTTTTGTAAATTTATTTGGTCTAAACTTTCTCCATTAGCTCCCCACTTTTTTTCTTTGATTAAAGCTAAGAATCTGCCCCTATTGCTGTGGAACTGAAGCAGTATAGTATCTAAGATACACAAATTTTGACACTTGCTTGAAATTTCCAACATTGATGTTTAGTGCAGTGACACATGACTTTTGCCATCCTCAAACTTTGATGTTCCCGTTTGTCACCTCATCAGAAAATACCGCCTAAATTAGGCGTTTTCCTTGGTATTAAGCATGGCTTTTAATTTAAGCTAGGATGTAGCCTAGTGGGTAACAAGTGGCTTACAATGTGAAGGTCGTGAGTTCAAATCCCGGTCGACGCATAGTTCCAGCACACTGCCTGCTTGAATATATCTGAAAAAAATGAAAAATTCGTAGATAGAGGGTTGTGCGAAGAGCTAACACCTCTTCCGCAATAAATAATGAAAATGTTAAGGAACCTGAAGGTAAGGAGGCCAAGTACCGATTTGGCTGGAGCGCCAATGAAGAAGATTTAATTCAAAACAGTGGACATTGTCTCTGATCTGAAATGTGTGTTGTTCTAGAACTCCTTCACTTCTTCTAAGGTCTAGCGCACCTGACCTTATATTGTGTCATCAAGTCTAGCATCATGCTCTACTTGTTTTGTTGTTAGTTTTGGACAATGCTGCCGGTAGCGACCACTTACCCATCCATAAAGCTCTCTTCTTCAGATATACTACCGAATACTCTCCTTTTATGGCTGACTGCACAAAGTTCATATGTTGGGAAAGATGCTGTAATGAAATCAATGCAGACTTAGGTACAGTAAGATCTTATAAGCCTATTCACCAAAGCAACAAAAGCAGCGCAGACTCGACCTATTGCTCCCTCAAAATCGCTGCGTAGGATTCCATAAAAGATTAGTGGGATCAGGAATGTTATTAGGAATATTACGAAAAACTTGTGGCTTTTATAGATTTCAGAAGAACCGGCAGTCGTTTCTTCTTCACCTATCAAAGCTTGAAAATGAGCTCAACCATCTCTTGGCTCATAAAGAGAGGGAATCTTTCATGAATTTTAGCAATTCGTTGTCTAATTAAACGTCACTATCGACCTTATGGGCAATGAGTAGAAAATTCAGAGGTTTTAACCACAGCACTTCTATCGCAAATAAATCTAGCTGGTTTCTCTCGTTTGCTGCTAATTTAGCTCCGTCATCTATTCCTATGCCTCGTCCAGAGTTATCAGAGAGTTTATTTACGAAAAAATCCGAGTGCTTTTGAAAACGTATGTTTGAGCGCTTTCTTATCAATCATTGAGCTTAAAATAGCTTTAACAGCTTGCAGTAACTCGTCCCCAAGCCATACAATATCCGATATGCACTTCTGCGCAAACTTCCGTTTATGGCAAAGGAGCCTACTTAATGAATTCATCAGTTCAGGCACATACCCAGAGTTGTGGTATAACTGCAGAGTTATTCCAATCCCGAAGCCAAAGAAATCACCGTCAGATCTCGAATCGTCCAGATCAATTTGTTTACTCTCGTGTCTTCGAAAAACTTTAGAGAAAATGCTCAATTCTCGGCTAGGTGGAGTGAATGTAATCATAAGCATTCTCCAACTCAATTTGGCCTACGTAAAGAAGCACTAATCACTGTATATCAGCTTTGAGCATATATGTATAACACTTTTCAACACTTTTTCAAAAAAAGGAAATCCGTCTGGCAGTTTTCATAGACATCAAATCAGCATAATATGCTCTGTCAAATTTTATGCGAGCTTGGTTCCCGATCTCTGTAGCTGTACAAAAGAAATTTGCAATTGACAATCAATGGTAATATCATAGAAACAAGAACTGCTTTCCTAGGTCTTGCGCAAGGGTCGGTTCTTTCGTCTTTACTTTATTATCTGTATATCAGGAACATGGACTTGGCGATAGGTAACAATAGGTCTTTACTGCAGTATGCCGATGATAGGGTCCTTTTTTCTTCGGTAAAGACCCCCACGATGTTCACACCAAAATTCAAGACTCATGCAAACGACTAGAATGTTTTTTCAACAATCTCGGGCTAGATATCGTCTACTTAAACCGAGCTCATGGTATTTACGTAGAATAGGACACTTCCAAATTCTCTTATAAACATTAACAACACCGTCATTAAAAGTTGCCATATTTTGAATACCTTGGAGTATATTCCGACTTGAAGCTTACATGGAAATGCCATATTAATCAGGTAATGGAGATATGCTTCCGACGTGTAAAATTTATACGGTCTGTCTCTGGCTCCTGGTAGGGAGCTGATCCGACGTGCCTTCTAACAACTTTTAAGTCCACTGTTGGGTCGGTCATAGAATACGGGATAACCAGTTTTATTGGCGCTGCGAACACTCACATTAAAAAGATGGAATAATCGAGCTTGCATTGGTCTAATGAAAACAACTCAAATTGCTCAAAGTTCTAGCCGGAGTTCCTCAATTACGTCTCTCACTCGCTGGTCGAATATTTTTCACACGTACACCAGCCAATTGAATTCTACACGATAGTATCAGTGAACTGTGACTTCGGAAGCCACCTAATACACAGTAATAACTGCCTTCAAATAAGCGAATAAGTTGGAGAGGAGCCCGAGATACCACTGTTTTCTACAACAACTTGAAATATCCCTTTACTCTTTTAATATCTCTAGATATGGTGGCAAAGGTAAAAGAGATCCCAAAGACTATTCTACCCCTTGTTCCCAGTGCATTGTTCTCCTCATTCATCAGCTCATTACAGCAAACTCCGTCATTTTTTTTTCGCCGATGAATCCAAATCTAACGAGGGTACGGGTGGTTGTTTCTTTTGTGATGACATTTGCCAAACGATTTTCAAATTGGCAGCACCTGCTTCAATATTTTCTGTAGAAACTATTGCAATTTACTTGGCCTGTACCCACATTAAAAAACATCATTCACAGGATAACTATCGTATTGAATTAGATAGCTTGTCGGCAATATTTGCTATTATCAACGTAAGCTCAGCTATCAAACTCTCCCACCCTTACATCTATAAATGCAGAATCGTCTTGGAAGAACCTTCGACGAACGGTTTCTATGTTCTTTTATTATGGGTTCCCACACACTGCGGTATTAAAGGTAATGAAGTTGCAGATAAACTAGCCCGCGAAGGCTCACTTTATTTTGGGCGCAACTCTTCAACCTCAGTCCAATTAAAGAGGACTTTATGACGTTGCCGACGCAAAGACTCTTGAATTCTTGGAAAACTCGATGGAACCGAGGTGACATGGACCGATACTCCAACTCTATAGTCCGGAATGTATCTCCCCAAGCTTGGTTTAGAAGACAACCGAAAACAACAAAATTATCGCGGCTCATGTCCAATGTCGCTCTGAATAGTAATCTCAACCGTTTCGGAATAACAGCTAATAGTTTATGTGATATTTGCGAGCAATACGAAGACGCCGACCACGTCCTCTGGTCATGTTCCAAATTTACAAGAAGAAACGAGCTAATCGCTTCACTGGCTCAAAGTGTTTCACTACTCCCCTATTTATACGCTGCATCTTAGCAGTTTGCGTATCTCATGGAATTGTCCAGCCCATTTATGATAGCGCATTTTTTATTAAAATAAATAAGAGTGGCGTCTAGTATTATAACATAGTAAGGTAAGATAGTTTTGATTTATTAGTTTCACATTTTTCCACGGCTCCAATATGGCTGCAGAGACCTTGGGTCTTCCTAAACTAATCATAGGAAAAAATTTCACTGTACCCTTGACGAGCATTATTATATTTATTATTATTATATAAACACAATGTACTCCTAGATTTAGTCTAGAATAGTGGTCCCCACAGGTTGAGGATGCATGGGAGGTCAATATGCAGGTTAGAGTGGTTAAGGAAGACTAAGCCCCTTTCACAAGTGGAAACCATTTAGGGCAGGGCTGCTGTCTCTGTAACACATAATTGCGGATATGATCAATAGCAACAGTACATGAAATCAATATTTCATTAGTTTATGCAAGTTTGGGTTTTTATAATCACGTTCAATATTCTCTGTATAGAATGCCGGTTTTATAGACGAAGTTGCATAGAATTTTCATAAAATTCGGTGTATTTTACATTCACGAAACCAATCATTTGTATGGGAGGGCGTAGAGGAGATAAGGGAATCGTAAAATTTGTGATGCAGTCTTATTTCATTTCTCTTGTAAAGTGCTCGTACAAAATTTTAAGTCAAATTGATTTATTGAAATTGGTCTAAATCATACTTTTGCATGGGAGGGGGTAGAAGGGCAGGCTCCATTCCAAAACTTTTGACGCAGTTTCGTTTCAATTAATTTTAAAAGTTCTTGTGGAAAATTTCAAATTGATAGCTTTTAATTGTTAGGTGATAATTGATTTCTTAAAAATGGTCGAAAAAAAATAAAAGTTAATATTTAATTTTTTCAGGAATTTTTTTAAACTTTGTATCTTTCACCAGAGCCCTAAGAAATCACTCACCCCTTACACCCATCAACTTAAGATTTTTACCAAAATTAAAGACTATGTAGCTCTGCAATTTGGCAAAATTTAAATTTGATATCTGTATTCAGTTTTGAGACATAACGGTTTGAAATTTTGAAAAGTGCACCATTTTTCCTCCTACTACTATTATGTCCAAATGTGATATTTTTCTCATATTTCGCTAGTAGAACTTACTATATATTTCAGATTTCAATTACATAGCTTAGGAGATAGTGCAGATATTAATTTTTAAGTGTATGTCTTTACACACCCTTCCCCCCTCCCACCTCTAACCCTCCTTACAATAATTAGCTTCCCTCTAAGCTGATTCTAGTGCATCTGTATGCAACCTTAATGGTCCCAAAATATGAATTTGTGCCACAAACCCTTCGATGTATACGTTGATTTTCAGCTTCCTAGCTGAAACCATGATTGAGATATTCAAATTCTCAGTGTTCGTTTTTAGCGCTGCCCCCGCCTCCTCCTTAACTCGTACACTCCCTTAACTCGTACACTCCCTAAAATGGGTGTCCGCCTGAGATCCGCAACCATCTACAATCCACCCAAAAAAGAACTTTCGTTTGGGAGTTTATGTGACGGATTTTTTTTTTGCATTTTTAGGCTATTTTAGACATGAAACGCGAAAAAACAAAATTTCAGGGTAGGAAATTTTTTTCCCAAGTCGATCACAATACTTTATTATTAAAATAATAAAGTAAAACTCATATGCCCAGTATATTGGAATCGCTGACTGATTACTTTCCGTACTTAAAGAACCAAAATAATTGCTAGGTGCAAAATCCTTTCAAAATAAAAGATATACCAAAAGGATTTCTAGCCTTGATTTATGAAAGTTTAATTGAAGTGAGCTCGGATAATAAATTAAAAGTCAAGTTTAGAACAGTTCCGTTAGCACTATTCTGGTCACATGTATACGATGAATATCCAAGTTTAGCACAATAGGAATTCTACCTATAATTTATTTGTATAAAGTTGGGCTTCTAAAGTATACGGCGACAACAGCAAAATATCGAAACAGACTTGACGCCGCACCTGATATTCGAGTTCCATTATCTAACATAACACCAAATGTTAAGAGGATCATGGAATCGACGAACCAATGTTTCTGGTTCGTTAAAGTTTTTATTTCTATTTTATTTATTTAAGTTTATGTACCTTTTTTTTTTTATTGCCACTATTATTTCTGTGGTCACAGGGAATAACTGGGTGAATCTACAATTGTAAGCTGCAATTTTAGACTTATAGCTTGGTAAGTCTAAAATTACAGCTTGCAAATTTAGGCTTACCCAGTTTTTCCCTGTGACTACAGGTTTATTTCTATGATAAATTGTTTTTTTTATTGAATAAAATTTGAAGTACTAAAACAATATTTATTTTATTTAATATGTCATTAAATTTTGGGGGAAAAAAGGGTTCCATGATCTTTGGAAAAACTTCTGAGGGTTCCGCGATCAAAATGGCTTGGGTAATCCTGATCTAGAGTATAAAAAGAATTCTATCGTTCTTGCTCGCGTACCCCTACAGATATAATTTACCTCGTACTCCAACTCAACTCAAGGCCCACGCGTATCCCCAGGAGTACTCGTATCCCGATTTACTTGTAATTACCAGTGGACTAGAATTTTCTACGAGATACATATAAATGAATAATTTATTCTTTTGCGCTAATACTTATAAAAAAATGAGAAAGGAGAAAAATGGAGTTGCTTGATGATTTCTTGATTCCCTATTACTGTTTTTTACCACATTTTTTAATAAATTTTTGAGAGAAGGAGATAGCTTGTAATGAAACCAAATAAAATAATTTCTCTCTTTTCATAATTTCCAGTCATGCCTGGTATTGGGGTAAGATATCTCGTTTTGAGGCACAACGTCAACTGAAAGATACGCCAAATGGCTCGTTTTTAATACGCGACTCGGAAAAGAACGGTTCACAATTTACGCTCAGTTTTCGAATGTGGGATCGTACGCTACACTATCGCATACAATATTACGATAATTACTGGCATTTTGAATCGCGAAAATACGAATCGATGGTCGACATGGTCGAAAATTTTATGTATCGCAGTGCCGATGAAGTTTTCGTATGTTTCGTACAGCGGCCATCGGAAATGCTTCCACCATATCCGGTCGTATTACGCTATCCGATTAGTCGCTATTCGAAAATCACCGCTCTTCAAGAACTATGTCGTCGCGCTATCCAAAGAAACATGGACCAGAAGGAAATCGGTAAGTTACCGATTCCGGCCAAATTGAAAGCATATTTAGCCGAAGAAGTTATTATGGATGTTCTTTAAGTAAGTTTTATTCGATTTCGAGTATTATTCAATTTAGTATTCTTTCGGTCTTGTGCAGGTAACTGCATACGATTTGTTGTTTTATAGTTTTCTTATTTTATCCTCTCGAATGTTGTGATTATATTTTTATTTTAGTTTTCTTTTTCGGAAATTATAAATAATATTTCTCTATTTATATTATTATCTACCAAATTGCATATATTCGAATGGTTTAAGTCCCGCGGGTAAATTTGAATTCTTACTTTAAATTGAAAAGCATGAGATTCATTTGTCGGGCCGACCAGTTTCTATTCCCTTTATCGGCTTATTTTTTTTTTATTATTATTTTCTTATTATAAAAAATAAATCAAAGATATTTTTAACTAATTTATTCATTATTCAATTTGTGTAATAGTTTTTATACGATAAGATATTCATAGAATAATTATGCGAATTTTAAATGCATCATCTCTCATGATATTACGATTTACGAGTTGAATGCAAGAACGTAAGGCTTCGTTTAGTAGCCCTCGGTCTACCAAAAGCTCGTAATGTGATCTTATTATTGCCTTCTTATCTTAACTTGAGATAGTAATCAAAACAATTTAATTCAATGCTAAATTATTGTATATTAAATTTTAAGAGAAAAATTAGAAACTAATTTGTAATTTTGTTGTGCAATTATATGTAGTTTAGTAGTATAATCCTCGGAAAACGAAAATATTATTTTTCACTACGATGAAAAAAATATTGCTCTACATAACTTGATTTTTCATTCAAAGCTATCCATTTTAAAAAAAATAGCAAAATGTAGTTTGTACTGTCTAGTGTTATTTAATTGCCAAATCCATACACAATTACCGAAATGAGAATAATCAGAATGCAAGATTCGTGAGAATCCTGATTGACGCATAATTCTTTCGAGGGTACATCTGGGCCACCTTAATCTGCGCAAATAAGAATATTCGCAAATCGGGGATTCGGGGCTAACAAATCCTTTCACAACATCAAATAAATGTTAAGAATCTCGAAAGTCAGGATGCCAATGCCCGACTTTGGCCGTAGTACCATTGAAGATGAAAAGCATTTAAAGCAAACAAAAGACCAAATACCATTGTTCTCATTTCTTTCATTTTGTGTATTTTCTTAAAGACGAAATGCAGTCTTTTTTTAATAATTATATGAAAATCTATATACAAGAAATATGTACCAAAATAATTGCAATATAACATAAACGTGATTTGACGAGAACAAACGCACAATTTAATAAAATATATTTAAAATATAAAAAATATTATTATAAAATACTTGTAACGTATTACGTATAGTAAAAGCTAAAATATTATTATGTAATTTAAAGGTAAAGACAAATTATATTTTGATACAACTTAAAATGTTTAAATAAACTCGATAAATGTTAAATTGTTTCAAGACTTTCAATTCCGGCTGGACAAACACCCAAAACCTTCAACTTAATTTTCAACAATTTTTCTTTCGGTTGGATCTGCAATAATAAGCAAAACTTACGAAAACTCCCAAACGTTCCAACTAATTGGAGATGAAGCCAACACGGTTTCTATAGACTCCCTAGAGCATCGCAGAAATGTCGAAGTACTAGCATTTGCTACTGCTACTTTCATGGTAAATGCAATGACGAACTTGTTAAACTTATTCCACCTCTTCACACATTTCCTAGAAATACTTGCCTAGCTTCAAGTGCACACGAGTTTCCCGTTAAGCTTCCAACTTCCCGTACAGTGAAATATAGGCAGTAATTCATACTCCGAATTTGAAAGCTTTGAAATGCATTGCCAGAAGCTATATTGTCATACGACCTTCGACGTTTCAAACTCAACGTTCACCGGCATTTTAGGCTTTTCCCTCCTTTTAATTCCGCTTAACCTTAACTCTTTTTTTTCTCCCTTACCGACATGACTGTGTGATTTGCATTAAAGGGTGACTTCTAAATTGTGTTTGGCTACGTAAAAAAAATCAATTTTTTTGGGAATCCAATTTCAGTCATCATTTTATGCAGCTAAGAAAAAATCAACGATATAGTTTCTATTAGAAAAAATTTGAAAATTTTCAGGCACCAAAAGGATTTAATAAAGGTAAGAAAAAAACAACAGAATTGGGCTTTACGCCCAATCATATGATACTCTAAATGCAATGGGAAAGATTTTAATGTACCGGAAAATATGTCATATCAAATTCTTTATAGTGATTAGTAACTTTTGTATGGGAGGTGGTAGCCACAGTGGGGGAGGTTTGTAATTTTGGGAAATGGCACAGAACGTGCAGAATGTTTCGTGCTGAATTTAAAATTTGTAGTTATTGCTATTTTAAAAAAAATTGGACACTGTTTTTCTGAAATTGGGGTATTTGTATGGGAGGTGGCAGGGGTGCGGAAATTTCGCAATGATTTTGAAACTGCCTATCAACATCATTATCACCATCGATAGCTCCAATTTTAGACTCAGTAGCTCCCATATGTTCGAAGGAGAAATGTTTTTCTTGAATTTATAATATAGTTGTTTGTATAGGAGTGGGTAGAAGGAGTATACGGATCAAATCGAAATTTTTAAACTTTAATGATATTTGTATTAGTCCTAGGTTTAGCTTAGTGTGTAGCGTGTTGGTCTACAATGCGAAGATCGTGAGTTCAAATCTCGATCGACGCACAATTCTAGCGCACTGCCTGCGTTGGTATACCTAATAACAATATTTTTCCGCAATAATGATACTCACATTATTATATTAGGAGTACTAACAAATTTTCGCCGTTTGACCAAAGTTGGCCCCACCAGAAGGTCATGTTGAAATTTGCAGATGTAAAACGTAATATTGTAAGTTTGGACATCTGGTAACAACATAACCTTGAAGTATTAGTGACTCCGTATCAGCATCACATAATTTTGATCGTGCGAAAATGTCAAGTTTTGTAACGAATAAGCGTCATTCGCGGGAACTTTGATTTACTTCTTTAATTTGAAGAAATCTGCAGTTGAGGCGCATCTATTGCTTGTAGAAGTATATGGTGAGTCTGCTTTAAGTGAGAGAAGTTGTCGTGAGTGGTTTCAAAAGTTTAAAAACGATGAGACGCAAGAAGAGCTTGCACTTACATTAGAAGTGACTCAATAAGCAATTTCTCATCGTTTAAAATCGTTGCAAATGATTCTAAAACAAGGAAATTGGATTCCATATGAACTGAAGCCGAGAGATATTAAACGCCGATTTTTCATGTGTGAAATGCTGCTTGCCAGGCATAAACGAAAGGGTTTTTTGCATCGTATAGTCACTGGTGATGAAAAATGGATCCACTACCATAACCCAAGAAGAGAAAATCATGGGGACCACCTGGCCATGCTTCAACATCAGCCAAACGAAATATTCATGGAAAAAACTAATGCTGGGTGTTTGGTGGCATCAGCTTGGTGTCGTGTATTATGAGTTGCTCAAACCAGGTGATGCCATTACTGGAGCTCTCTACCGAACACAATTAATGAGATTGAGCCGAGCACTCAAGGAAAAACGCGCCCATTACTACTCCAGACACGAAAAAATTATTCCTGACATGATAATACTCGTCCGCATGTTGCGGCGCCGGTCAAAACATATTTGGAAACACTTAATTGGGAAGTCCTGCCCCACCCACCGTATTCACCAAACATTGCCCCTTCCGATTATCACTTGTTCCGGTCGAAGGCACATGATCTGACTAAGCAACGCTTTACATCATATGAAGATACTAAAAATTGGGTCGATTCGTGGATAGCCACAAAAGATCAAAGGATGAAGAGTCCTACTGACGTGGTATCTGAATGCTGCCAGAAAGATGGGAAAAAGTAGTGGCTAGTGATGGACAATACTTTGAATAAAAGGTAATGTACCGTTCTTTCACAATACATTCCTAATTTTTGATAGAAAACGGCGGAAACTTATTTGTACTACTAATACTTTGACCTTTTTTTCAAGTCGATAGCTTAAATAACTTCGGAGAAAAATAAATTTCTTAAAAATTTCGAAATATCATGAAATTTGTATAGGAGGGGGTAGAACGGGTGGAGGGATGTAACCCGTTCACGAACTTAAAGTTTCTTTTTTACTAAAAATTACATGACATTTCAGCACGATAGCTCAAAGCATTCGAAAGTTTTGTTGTAGACCGACGGTCACTCGGAATCGGGGCTTTTGAGCGACAGCAATTATTTGTGTACCCTTGGCGACTCTGTGCGAGCATTATTTCTTAGCGTTACACACGATAAGACAAACGCAATATACTCCCACATTTCATGTAGAGTATAAAAATTGATTACTTATAGGATCCTTCGATAGTTCAATATTCAAACCGGCTTATACTGGCTACTGGCTGTATTTTGGTCTATCTGACTGTACACTAGAACCTGAAGGTTATGAGGCCAAGGTCCGATTTGGGCTGTAGTGCCATTGAAAAAGAAGTTTTCAATAAGGCGGTATTAGAAACTTAAACACAGATGATCCCGCTCGTTTGTCTTGACTACTTCTCGTTCCAACGAGCGTTCACTGTAACCCATTTTTAGTTAATCAATTTTCTGTTGAGAGGGGGTATAGCACCTAAGCCATTCTTTTTGTTGTTGGTTGAGGATAACTGAAGGCGAAAACATACGGCGAGCGACTAGGGCTGACATGTAACAATACATAAATGACTTATTACTTTGGTACTATTAGGGAGATAGCAGTAGAGCTCGACATCTTTCGCGAGCCCGTTCGTTCGATTTTGGTAGATACTTTGTCCATGAAAGGCGCCCTTACTCGACTCGTCCTAATAAAGCTAAATTTTCTCCAAAAAAAATGTACCGCGAACAGGTCTCCTTGGACATGCTTGATCGTGCGAATTCTGATCCCACATTCATGGAGCGCATCATAACTGGTGATGAGACATGGGTCTATGAGTTTGACATGCAAACCAGTCAACAATCAACAATCATCGGAATGGAGGAAAAAAAAAGAAACGAAACCGAAAAACCCACGCCAAAGCCGTTCAAAAATTAAGACGATGCTCATTGTTTTTTTCGATATTCGGGGTTTGATCGTTCGGTTGATTCGTTCTAGAGGGACAGACGGTCAATAAGGAGTACTATTTTACTGTATTGAAGCGTTTGCGTGAGTAAATCATGGATTTTCCACAATGAAAATGCGCCATCGCATAGAGCCTCAATTGTGACCGAATTTAAGGCCAAAAGCAACAAATTCCATCATCAATCACCGTATTCACCAGATTTAGCCCCGTGTGACTTTTTCTATTCCCGAAACTGAAATAACCGCTCCGTGGAACCCGTTTTCAGTCGATCGAGGACATAAAACAAAATTCGCCGAAGGAACTGGAGGCCATTCAAAAAAGTGGTTATGAAAAGTGTTTCGAGGACTGGAAAAAACGCTGGCATATGTTGCTGGTATGTTGCATCTAATGGGGATTACTTTGAAGGTTACATATTTTAATTAATGAAATATTTTGCGTTTTATTTACATATTCTTGGTACTTTTTGGTCAATGTATAAGGTCCGATCTGAGATATAGACAAACGATGTGGGTATGCAATGAAGAAGCGTTATTGGCGATCATAACAAAGGAAGGTGGTATTTTCAGCTTATGAGACAGGCGAAAATTTGCCTGATTAGGAGCGACTCAAAACGGCGCCGTCGCTGTCGCTTTCCAAAATCCTGTATCTATTTTCATCTTTCAATGCCGTCAGCACGGCACTGAAATTTTTTTTTTTATAATTCAGTTACCATGTTCATAATCGAGCGCCCCGATATCCAAGAATTTCACAAAACAACTTCGAACTCCCCGTGAAAATGCAAGAAAAATTCTGGCTAAATTCCATCCATCAATTCAAATCTAAAAAGAATAAGTTCTGTTCGGATCTGATGTTCGAACAATTCGTCAGGAAGTACTTGACCTGACCATCCCCTGCCTGGTTGACAAATGCCAATATTGGCAGCTATCTAAAGAAGCTTCACTTACAGATCATAGGCATATCTGTTTTTATATAAAGGCTTCATTTAGCTATATTAGCAAGTATAGAAATCCTAAACGTACCAACTGGGATCTTTACCAGTCAATCCTCAAGTACGAACTAGGTAGCGTAGACGAATCAATAAGCAGCCAAGACTGCATTGATAAAATAGCCAACAAACTCGTGGACAACGTCATAAATGCCTACGAATAAAGCTGTCCCGTTCTACACAAGAAAAGGGCAAAGCAAGAACCTTAGTGCGACAAGGATATGTGGGCACACAATCAAAATATCGTTACTTAATTTAAAATTTTAAAAATTTACTTTTTTTCACTCAGTAAGCGCACAGCGCCAATACTATAGATATTTATAAACTTAAAATATTAACTCAGTAGTCTTTGAATAGCGAAAGATAAAATTTTCATTTTTCTTAAAAAATTGTAATTTTTACAAAAATAAAAATAATAGCAAGAAATCATTTTTATTTTTCGAGTAGGACACTCGCGCCTACATTGGTGACCCCGACAATTGGATTAACGCAAAAATAATTTCAATTGTGCACGTTTTCGCATTGTCATTTTCTTTTTCGGTCGCGCATGTAAATATCTTGTGCCTTCCGTCGCTGTGTCGTGTTATCGATCGTATCATTGAGTTTTCAAAAACATTTTTAATCAAGCAATATGCTCAACGAAGACGACAATGAATCAAATGTTGCAAATCTACAGCAGCAACAAAAGCGGCAGCAACAAATTCAAAGCAATTCGACTGAAAATACGGATAGAGAAATTTATCGTGTCGGCGTAAAACCACCGCAGTTTTTTAAGGAGCAACCGGATCTTTATTTCTTGCAAATGGAAGCGCAATTTCGTAAGTGCGGAATTAAAATGGATCAAACAAAATACGATGAAGTCGTTTCATCGCTCGATCCGAAATTTCTCCAATTGGTTTCGGATATCGTTCGCAACCCCCCGCAAAGTGAAAAATATGAGATGATTAAGAAAAAACTCATCGAAGAATGCACCGATTCCGATCAAAAAAAGCTGCGAAAATTAATAAAAGAAATTGAGCTTGGCGACGACAAACCATCCCAACTGCTGAAAAAAATGAAAGATCTCGCTGGTGATAAAATGAGCGACGACGCAATGAAGCAATTGTGGCTCGAGCGTTTGCCTGAAACGGTGCGTGTGGTGATTTCAATCGCTGATGGCGATTCTGCACAGTGGGCTAAGCAGGCCGATAAAATGCTCGAAATTCAAAGTTTTTCGAACATATCATCAGTTTCAAACGCGATGAACGATCAAATCGCTGCGCTTCAAAAGGAAATTGCCGAGCTCAAAGCCAGTCCTTATCGTCGCGACATAAGAAAATTTAACGACAGTGGCGACAGGAAGCAGCGCAATCGCAGCCGTTCTAAATCGCGCAACAAGTTTCCGTTCTGTTTCTACCATTACCGTTTTGGCAAAGAGGCAAAAAAGTGCAACGAGCCTTGCCAATTCAAAAAACTCAATACGGAAAACTAGATACCGCTTCATTGTTAGCGGCGCATGAAGTGGCACATCAATCGCAACGCCGCCTATTCGTAATAGATCGTAAAACAAAAATTGAATATCTCATCGACACCGGAGCAGATTTTTCAATTTTACCGGCATCTTTCAAAAATAAACTTCAATCACCGGATACTTACTGTCTCTACGCAGCAAATGGCTCGCCAATACGAACATATGGCAAGAAAATCGCAACGGTCGACCTCGGTCTTCGTCGAAACTTTATTTGGGAATTCCTCATCGCTGACGTGACACGACCAATAATTGGAGCCGATTTTCTTAATGAATATGGACTTCTCGTCGACATTCGGAGCAAAAAATTGCTTGACAACACAACGAATTGCAAAGTCATTGGCGAAGCAAAATTTATCGAATACGAACGCATAAGTACAATCACATCTGATTCAAGATTCAAAGATTTGCTTGACGAGTTCAAAGATTTGACATTACCAAATACAATAAATCAACTAATTTCAAAGAAAACAGCCGTTGAGCATCAAATTATTACAAAAGGACAGCCAGTTTTCGCCAAAGCAAGACGTTTGAATCTTGAAATGCTTGAAATTGCCAAAAAGGAATTCGAGTACATGCTGAAAATCGGCATATGCCAACACAGCAAAAGCAATTGGGCGACTCCGCTTCATATGGTTCGCAAGAAAAACAACCAGTGGAGGCCATGTGGCGATTATCGCAGACTGAACGCAATCACGGTGCCTGACCGGTACCCTATACCGCATATTCAAGACTGCACGCAATTGCTGCATGGAAAAAAGATTTTTTCAACTATCGACTTGGAAAAAGCATACAATCAAATACCAATTGCACCTGAAGATCGACTCAAAACTGCAATTATTACACCATTTGGTCTTTTTGAATTCAACGTCATGACTTTCGGCCTATGCAATGCAGCGCAGACATTTCAGCGATTTATGAATGAAGTGTTTCGCGACTTGAATTTTATCATCGTCTACATTGATGACATCTGCATTGCGTCCGAGAACATTGAGCAACATCGACAGCATCTTAGAATTGTTTTTCAACGTTTATGTGACTACGGTTTGAAAATAAACATCGCCAAATGCGTACTCGGTCAAAGCGAAGTGAAGTTTCTGGGACACAAAATCTCGAGTGCTGGCATTGCACCGGATTCTGAAAAAGTCGAAGCAATCGTCAAATGTCAAAAACCGAAAGAAGCACACGGACTTCGTAGTTTTATCGCATCACTCAATTTTTACCGCCGTTTTTTACCACATGCTGCGACCAATCAGGGAAAGCTGCAAGCGAGGATAAAAGGCAATAAGAAAAACGATAAAACGAAGTTAATTTGGTCCGAAGAAACCGAAAAAGCGTTTGAGGAAAGCAAGCGGGAAATAATTGACGCAGTCACTTTAACTCACCCGATACCAAACGCAAAGTTGGTTTTGACCGTCGATGCAAGCAATTTTTCTGTCGGTGCAGCGCTTCATCAAATGAACAACAATGAAATGCAGCCGCTTGGATTTTATTCGAAACGCATGACTGATACACAGAAACGGTACAGCACCTATGACAGAGAACTGTTGGCTATATACCAATCAGTCAAATTTTTTCGGCATATGATCGAAGGAAGAAATTGTACGATTTTAACTGATCATAAGCCGATCACATTCGCGTTCCAGCAAAAACCAGAAAAGGCTTCACCTCGTCAAGCTCGACAGCTCAGTTTCATTAGTGAATTCACTACTGATATTCAACACGTACCCGGTAACAAAAATGTCATTGCTGATTTCCTTTCACGCATCGAAGCAATTCAAACCGACGGTGCCGTCGATATTGAGAAATTGGCACAGCAACAAAAAGACGACGATGAACTCAAAGGATTGCTTTCAAACAACTCAAACACATCGTTGCAGCTGAAACTAGTCAACCTACAGAACTCAAGCAATGCTATTTACTGTGATGTTTCAACAAATCGAGTACGCCCGTACATACCGAAGCAGCTCAGACAACAAGCATTCAATTCAATACACAATTTGGCACATCCGAGCAAAAAATCATCTATTAAATTGGTCAGTGAACGTTTTGTGTGGCCAAACATGAAAAAGGACATTGCTCAAATGTCAAAAATATGCATTGCATGTCAAAAGTCAAAAATCATTCGTCACAACAGATCGACAATCGAAAGTTTTAAAGTTCCAGACAATCGTTTTCAACATATAAACATCGATCTGATCGGGTCTATGCCGTCCTCGAATGGTTTTCGATACTGTCTGACATGCATCGATCGATACACTCGTTGGCCTGTCGCAATTCCAATAGAAGACATGACAGCCGAGACAGTGGCAAAAGCGTTGATAAGTGGGTGGATTTCGCACTACGGTGTTCCAGCAGAAATCACAACGGATCAAGGGAAACAATTTGATTCGAAATTATTCAACGAACTGTCAAAGGCATTGGGTATCAAGCATTTGAGAACTACAGCTTATCACCCACAGGCCAACGGAATCATCGAGCGGTGGCATCGGACACTAAAAACTGCAATCAAATGTCAACAATCAAACAATTGGTCTGATAAATTGCCGTTAGTGCTACTTGGGCTTCGTGCAGTATTCAAAGATGATCTGAATGCATCGCCGTCGGAAATGTTGTATGGTACGACAATCAGATTACCTGGTGAATTTTTCGACGCAACGAAAAATGACGTGTTGGAGCCCGATTTCGTAAAAAATCTTCGCAACTGTATGGAAAATATTCGACCTGTTGCTACATCGAATCATGCAAAAGGAAGCGTTTTCGTCCAAAAGCAACTGAAGGATTGCACACACGTGTTTCTACGCGACGATAAAGTGCGACCACCATTGAAAACGCCGTACGATGGCCCATATGAAGTCATGAAACGAGACGAA
The DNA here is from genome assembly GCA_963669355.1 of Chorisops tibialis. Taxonomy (NCBI): domain Eukaryota; kingdom Metazoa; phylum Arthropoda; class Insecta; order Diptera; family Stratiomyidae; genus Chorisops; species Chorisops tibialis. Next base: position 87,863,386 of record OY770262.1, on the reverse strand, counting down.
AAAACCATCGACATCATCGTGAAAAGCAAAATCATCAAAGTCAGCATAGATCGAGTTAAAGCAGCATTTTTGCCAGTTGAGGATTACGATGCAACATCGAAGACTTTGACGGAATCGACTAAAAAAGAAGATGTACCACGAACGACACGTTCCGGGCGAAAGGTACATTTTCCAAAACGTGACCTCTCATCGTGACTTCGCCACTGGTGGGGGAGTACTGTGGGCACACAATCAAAATATCGTTACTTAATTTAAAATTTTAAAAATTTACTTTTTTTCACTCAGTAAGCGCACAGCGCCAATACTATAGATATTTATAAACTTAAAATATTAACTCAGTAGTCTTTGAATAGCGAAAGATAAAATTTTCATTTTTCTTAAAAAATTGTAATTTTTACAAAAATAAAAATAATAGCAAGAAATCATTTTTATTTTTCGAGTAGGACACTCGCGCCTACAGATAAAATGCAAGAAAACTAAGAAATGTTCAATAGAGCAAAAACCTTTGGTAACTGGGATGAATACATACATGAAGAAGATTTTGTGAAGAGATAGATGACTTCCCGACGGCCCCAAAACTCCAAGTGGTGTCAGCGAAAGTCATCTCGATTGATATCGGACTATTAGAGAGACCATTTGGGTCCTTAACAAAACGTATAATTTAAACGCTTGGAGTATTATTGGCAACAAAATAATTATCAATGAAGATTTGGAAGTAGAGGAAAGAACGTATCGTCAAATTTCATTAACCAATAGCATTGCTGGTAAAATCTTCACTCTGGAAAAGATCAGATGAGCGATTAACACCTTTAAAAATAATAACTACAAATCAGCCGGAGTTGATCAAATATTCGCCGCATCACTGTAGAAGAGATTAGAGGTCCTAATGCCAAGTATCTTTAAAGCCAATTTCATATGGAAATATATGCTAAAAATTTGTAGGAAAGCGAGGGTGACCTTTGTAAACCAAAGGCAGGGAATTGTCCCATTTATCAGCCTAAGTCATATCGCCTTATAAATATTACATCCTTCTTCATCAAGGCGATGGAAAAATTAGTGGACCTTTACATAAGAACAGGGCCTAACATGTTTAGTCTTAATAAGAACCAACATGCATTGAACGATTGGTTAAAAAAGTTTCAATCCAGGAAATAAGAGAGTCGCCCAAACTAATAGCTTTAAGTTTGATTAAAAGGGCATTGTGCCAAATTCTGTCAAAAGTCTTGGAAATATCGAGAGCGATAATAATAATTCTTGCGGAATCCATACTGTTTGTCGTCAATAATATCATTGATGTTGAGATATTCTATTACTCTATTGCTGATGATTGTTTCCATGACCTTCGACATAACTGAGGTTATTGCTATAGGGCGATAATTAGCGGGATTGGTGCGTTCTCCTTTTTTCGGAACTGGCTGAACGTTTGCAAGATTCCATGAAGATAGGACAGAAGTTTAGCAAGTAAAGCGCAGCAATTTTTAAGGACAAAGGCAGGGGTTCCATCTGGACCGGACAATTCGTTAGCATCTAGATTCTTAAGAACTCGGTATACGTTACGCGGACGAATGCTAATCTGTCCTAAGGAGGAATTTAGCGTAGTATACGTTGGAAGGCTAGAGTTCGTTGGTGGTAAAGAAGAGTTGGCAGCGAATTGAGCCGCTAAGATGTTTGCCTTCATGCCAGGATCCGCAATAAACCTCATCATTGTAGTTTAAGGAGGGAATCGATGATGCAGAACCACCTCTGATGGAAAGAGCGAGAGACCAGAAACTTTTGCTGCCCTTAGGACATCTCAAAATTGTTTGCCTGTTTCTGGTCATGGAAATATTTTCTTATTGTAAGCTCGATTTACAGAGATTCCTTTCTTTTTTGAAATTAATCCAATTAACTTCGGACGGCAGCTGCTTATAAGGACGGTAAGCTGCCTCTTTAGCCCGTATCGCAGTACTACATTTTTCATTAAACCCAGCCTTAGAACTGGGCTTGATTGGTTTGTAGCTTTGGAGGATGAAAAGTCTCATTTACTGCGGCAGAAGCATACTCAACACTTCTGTTGAAGAATATTGACCAATCAAATGAGTGATAAAATTGCTTAAGATTGAACCAATCGGCATTTCCGTAATGCCAGAGAATTAACAGAAGTGGAGTATTTAGCTGGGTCAGATATTATGAAAAGATCAAGAAGATAAGATTCTTGGCCTGCAACGTTAGGGATATGAGTAGCCCTGTCTACAGTTTAGCATAGGTTATCCGATGATGCGAATAGTTCAACAAATCAGCCGGCTGGAGATATGTTACGGGAGTGACGAAGCCAATTTATATTATGGACATTAAAATCCCTCGCTACTGCGATTTCGGATTCAGGGTGTTTGGATGAATATGAAATATTTTCAAATTCATTCATTGTGTCTTCGTCCGATATATTAGGGAATGAATAATGCGCTTTTGAAGACTTTAACCCAAATGAAATTGAATTCGGGATTCGTACAAATCCGTACTCGGGCAGAAGTTGGTAAGCGACATTATTGCAGATGTACAATGCAATCCCCCGTTGTCTAAAAAATACATCCTAATCATCGTCATTGGAAACTTTAGTTTCACCATGAGCGAGTATCGCTGGACTTTTAGAGGTGAGAAGGCAATACACTGCAAAGTGATTCGCTCTTAGCGCTCGAATATTTGTAAAGTCAATTGCAAATGAGCTTTGCATTGACTAGTGTTGCAAATCGAAATAGATTGCAACAACAACCAACAACACAACGCCAAAGAACAAAAAAAAATTTTTTTTTTCATTGACCGCTGACATAGTACGGGAGCTGTGCAACAACAACTTACGCACTTAAAGTGCGAAACCTTCTAGCAAGTGATTGGTAAGGTGCCGTTACACCGTCCGACTATGGTTTAAACTACATAAACAACATAGCCTGCATTGGCAATCGGAAAAAAGGTTTAGAGAAAAAAAAACAATGAACTCTTTGTCTTTTTTGACTTTAAAATTTGATGTGGTAAGTAAGGTGTTGGAATAAAAATATTTTGGAAGGATCTCACCGGATCACTGGCAACCAATTTGTGGGTCCCTTTCGAAGCACTTTCCGAGCACAAAAAAGAACAAAAAGCGCGTTAATCTTTATTTTTTTATTTCCGATCGCGATGTTAATGCGGTGAAATCCACAACCGTTGCATTTAGAAAGCAATGAGTGAACATTTGACTCTAAACCAAAATTACTTTTAATATATCGTATCGGCGTAGGATCTATCCCAACAAAAAAAAATGTATGAAAAATTGATTATTCGAAAGAAAAAAATAATTTTACATGAATTTGCTTCGAGAACCCGAGGCAAATGTGGCATTGAATTTCAAAAATTATTTAACGATGAAAAATCATGCGAACAGACGAACCAAATTGATAGATCGACACCAGATTCATGATTGTCACATATCATCCCTAGTCCCACGCCGTATGTTTTCGTCTCCAGATATTCTCAACCAAAAAACAAACAAATACGGCCATATACCCGTACATCCCGATACCGACATGAGCGAATACGTCGAACCGAGCCGACGGTCAGGAAGAAATCTACGACTTCTTTGTCGAGAACGAAATCAGCAATAATTGCACAGGTCCTGATCAAACTACATGCTAATACACATTGGACTGCTCATGAACACATCGACGACGGTTGCTGTAGAGTCGCTATCGGTGGCGATGATATGAACGACGACGACGGTCTATATAGAGTCGCTTTGCGTGGCGATGATGTGAACCACGACAACGGTCGCTGTAGAGTCGCTATGGACGGCGATGGTGTGAACGACGACGACGTTCACTGTAGAGTCGCTATCGGCGGCGACAATGTGAACGGCAACGACGGTCGTTTTATTGTCGCTATGGGCGACGACGAGGGTCGCTGCGAGTCGACGATGTGGTCGACCGTCCATGGCCATATGTGCTGGGTATAATAGGGTGAGCGTTAGTGAAACAGAGTCAGTCTGGTTTGGAGCCGGCGACGAGTCAGTCGATGTTAAGAAGGCGACAGTGTCGGCATTAGCAACGGAACGCGAAAATTAAGGCGATAAAATGTGAACAAAAAGGGGTAATTAAGAGGAAACGATTGAATAAAGTTTTGCGGTTATTAAAAATTAAAGTGAACTTATTTAACTGTTGGTTTTATTTTTACCTGAAACCCAGCGACCCCTTGCGCACTTCACTATCTAGCATCAACTTGTCGGTTCATCGTCAATCGGTTAACGAACTCGACAAGCGAGTCACACACTTTTCGATTAAGCGTCAACTCAACAAGTTCTTCATCAGTCTGTCGATAAATTGGCAAATGTATGGGGCCTTTAAGGCTTCGTTGTAGACAAGGCAATAACGCAATTTGTCAACGGCATTGCGTCATCAATCCATTTGCCTGCTCTAACAGAACTTACACTGCAACATGCTTTATCTTGCGCTTTTCTTGTTTTATTAAATGATCAAACATCCTCAAACTGTGTTTTTTTTATTGCTATAATTATTTCTCAATCAGGTTTATTATAAAATTTATGTAAGAATAAGTCAATATTGTTTAGCATTTTTTTCGTTTTTTATTCATACTACAATTGTATAACGAGTTTATTGTTTAATGTTTGTTTATTTTGAATAATTATTCGTTAATATATATTTTTTTAATATATAATATTACTATAGTAAAAATAGAAATAATATAAAATAAAATTGTTATGTAGGTCTGCTTTTTTTTAAATTTATTTATCAAACAAATATATGTAGAAAAAAAACAACAAAATCACAGGGGAAGACTGAATGAAAAGAAAAATATAATTATCGTAAAAAAATGACTAAATTACATGCCCAATTACATAGCTCTAATTTCAGTGTTTATTATTTCTTAGTAAAAAAAATATAGAAATCTGGATTTTTATTTACGAATTATTTCCCCATCGTAGTCTTTAAAAAAATTGACAGTGGATTTAGTTTAAATTTAATATATATCAGTTTTTATTTTTAACATTAGTTTGTGTCGTATTACTATTTTAAACGAATGAAAGAGTTTTGATTACGAATAGCACAATATTTAGAAATAACGATTAATATCAAAAAGTCAGCCGAATATTTTAAAACTGTCAGAGAAAAATGGAATGACAGTACCTTTAGTTTCTAGTAATCAAGAATTTATAAACGAATGATGAAACAACGTATTTACATATTTGTCAGCTGAATTTTTGAAAACGATTAACATTTACATCGATTTTTTTTATTTATGAACACGTTAATTGCTTGATTATTTAAATATTCCGAGTTGGAGGCTAAAAATCATAACCTGTAATCAAAATGAATATTTAAAGTTTCAAATAGACACCATTTCAAGACTATTATCCTCCATTAGTACAGCCGTATTGACATTTATCAAAGTTTCTAAACTCGTTTCATTCATTTCTAAAACAAAACAAAAAAAAATTTTTTTTTTTGGTTTAGGATTAAATTTGATGCACTTGTAACGCGTGTACACCATTTTTTTCTTCATTTTAGATTGTCCCATCGTTAAGTTAATTATTAAATGCACAATCAAACCGCACGCATACATAACTATGTATATATTTCGAAATCTCAAATTGACAATAAATTTATTTAATCGATAGAAGAAAACAATTGTGTTAATCGAAAACTTAATCACCGAAAAGTAGTGTATGTTAATTAAAAAAATATCAAAAGTTTTTTTTTTGTATTAATCTTAATAATTGGCATTTGAAACAAAACTGGAAATAATTTTTCCTTTAAAATTTTTGTTAGTATCCAGTTACAATTTATTGAAAGATAATTTGTATTTTTTTTTTTAAATCATAATCATTAATTTTATTACCATTTTTTTTTTCATAAACTAAAATAAATTATAATGGAAATTTCGTTTCTATAACCTTACACTGTTCATACGTCGTCTTAATAATTAATTTGGAATAAAAATATGATCTAGCATAATTTCTTTTATTTCATAATATTTAATCATATTTAGTTATTAAGTTTTTTCGTTTTTATAATTTACATAAAAAAAAATTATATCAAATATAATTGCACAAATTTACAAAACAAAAAAAAGTTATTAATTATAAAAACAGAATAAAAATATTTATCTAATTAATAGAATGTAAAATGTAAATAGTTGTTATTTTGATTTATATCATAATCATAAAAGTACAATATTAAATAATATCAAAGAAAAAAATAATATAAACGATGGATAAATGCTGTCTTTCAACTACAAATTATTTTCTCAATTTTTATTTTTTGTTTTCCATTTTTTTTATCATTTAATACTACACATCGACGGTGTCATCTTTACTGTATTGTGCATCTCTATAAATTGTATTGCGGAATGATGATCTCTGTAGGCCTTCAACTAACGTCTCCTAAAAAATGATTATTACAAAATAAAGAAATGATATTTTTAAAATTGAGTTCCATTCAATAATGCTATTTATTAACGATTGATGCCGTTCCCATTAAGACCGCCTATTTAAAAAAAAACGCAGTGTTTATTTGAAAAGCTCTGATGTTTTTATTTCAATAAAGAGTGTAGACATGGGGATTATGTATGGAGCAGAATGCCCGACAAACGCTGCACGACCGACACAAAAAAAAAAAAAATGGGGCTAAATTCAAAATAATTCAAAATAGACGGTGTTAATGGGATACCCGTTACAATGAATGCAGCAGCGTTAGCAGACATTTGCATATTAGTTAACAAAGATGACCTGGCTTGGCTGTTTAAATGCATACGGCAAATTTTACTGCTACATTCATTGTATACCAGCCTTAAATTTATTTCGAAAATATCTTTAATGTACAATAACATTTATAAAAAAAAAAATAATAAAAAAAAAAAAAACAATCGGTTATTAACTCGATAATGTTTCCAAAAAAAAAAGTATTAAATTTAAATGAACTTGTTTCATATTGTTAAATGCCAACACTATGCCGCTCTTCGAATGTTCGAAAACAAAAGGCAACAACAATTAGGGGCCTAGAGCATGATGAGCCGACATCAAGAACGATATAAAAAGAGGGGGGCATTTATGATGGAGAGTCAGTCAGGATTGAGAAGCCGATCGACCCGGAATTCAAAAGGCGATAAGAAGAAGAAGAAGCGAAGAAGACTGGAAAGGCCCAACATAATAGTTCAAAAAGTTATAAAGTTGCGGTTGTGTTTAACTTAAAAACGAGTTAGTTTTATTTTTACATGAAATCCAGCGACCCCTAGCACACTCAATATAATTTTTTTGCTAAATTTTTGTGATTGCGAATTTAAAGAACTGTTCCTACAAAATACAAAATTTCCTGTAAATTTTGATCTGATTTTCGGAGAAAATTCTGGGAATGTAGAATGGAAATATTTCACACCAGTCCTGCTTGTGACTAATCAACCTAGTGGCCTGTGAGCTGTGTTTCATAGAGTTCACGCACAGACGTTCTACTCACACTCAAAATTGGTAAATAACTAGAAAATAACTAAGACTACTGAGTTTTAGACGAGTTTTTTGCCACATTGAGTTTGTGCACGCTAAATATCATTAAAAAGTAGTAGATGATAGTTTGCCTTAGCGAACGAGCTTTGCAAACTCGTTCTGCGATGCAGTTTACGAACCAAAACCGCATTTTGTAGTTTAACGAAATGTATGGCAATGAAAACGGTAGATTGAAGTCATCATAAAAGTAATATATGAAATATATTCCAAATTTCAGATCAATAGATTTCATACTTTTGGAGTAAATCCGTTTATTGTTAAATTGGGTCATTTTGCATGCGAGGGGGTAGAAGGGGTGGAGCGATTTGGACCGTTCATGAACGCCTTCTCAAGCTAGAGAGGACATGGACGGACATCCGGTTTTGAGATTTTTGAGTGATTATAAGAACTTCTGTAACATTTGCTTTTTTTTTTTTTTAAGGAACCGAACACAATTTAGGGGGTCACCCTATAATGCTATGCACAGATGTGTATAGGAATTGGAGAAAAAAACTCAAGTTAGATTAGTTTAATTTGCTTAGCTTTTTCTCCGAGCCTTATTTCTTAGCGTTACAAACTTTAGAGCAAACTTATAATACTCTCAGGTTTCATCTAGAGTATAAAAAGCAACATTAAATCCCACATATATAAAAATGAATTGACTTTTTTTTTATTTAGGGCTTATTAGTAATCTTGTTAAAACTGTGTGTCAATGTACAAATCCTGCTATAATTGTGAATACTGCTCCTAGAGATAAGACACAGTAAATGTGGGCTACTACATAATAAGTGTCATATAAAATAATATCAATAAACACCATTTTACCATGAAACTTTACAAACGACAAACGTTCGCGGCTTGGGCACTGTAACTGCTAAAAACTGACCTGAATTTTGGAAAGAAAATCACCTTCAGCTACACAGCCCATTTTTGGTTAAATGGTTTCGATAACAAGCAAAATTTTCGTTTTTGGAGAGAGAGTAAGCTACAAAAGATTTAACAAGTGCCATTGTATTCCGATAAATATCTACCAACAATTATTCTTGGAATAAGTTGAGGATGCATAGGAAGTCAATATGCAGGTTTGGGTGGATAGGGAAGACTAGGTGAACGCTGGTACTAGGGCAGAGGTGTTGTCAATTATTTAACAGTTAAAAGCGATTACGATCAATAGCTCCAGTATATATACTCAATATAAATATTTCATTCGTTTATTTATACAGGTTGGAGTTTGTATGGGTTGGGGATAGAAATAGTAGGTGGATGTTAATAATTTTTTAATTGATTGCTTCAAAAATCTTTATATAAAATGTTAGTTTTATAGGCAAAGTTTCATACAATGTTTTCAGTCCAAATCATCTAGCACTACTCCGATCAGCTGTCCTCCTCGTTTAAGTTCAGATTTAGTTGTGCTTTTTCCTGCTCTAACCGAAGTAAGTGATCTTTTATATCGCTCATATCTTCCTTGGTGGCAAGATCTCTTTTTATGGGAGCAGCTGATCGATAGAAATTTCTACCTACAGTTGGCATCGTTGTGGTTTGGACATTTGTGGGATGCGAGTCGTCAGGTGAAAAAAGTGGTCTTTTAATGTTTCTTCTTATTTACTTCTGCGATCATATATTGTAGAGCCTCCGGGTCACTTAAGAGTGATCGATTTTCCAGTTTTTTAAATCACAACGAGATATTTTTATCCATTTTATTTTTATTTTTTCACCGAGCGACACTACAAGATTAAGGCTGTCGACACACGATGTGAGGTAATATATACAGTGTACCAATAATGTCTTCGTACAGCAGCTATTTGAAACTCGAGTGATAAAAAACAATAAATTGTTGCAAGAAATTTGAAAAAGTTTTAATGCAGATTTATTCATTAAACATTTTTATTTAATTTAGAAACAAAAACTAATCCATTAAAATAATTAATTACAAAGTTATTAACTAAAAATAAAACAAAGTCGACAATTTGCCTCCAATAATATCTTCGTACATTTAAGATTTCGCTTGCTCTTCGATCTCTTGGCTGATAATTATCGATCATAATTATTTTCCACTCATAACGGTTTGTAATAACAGTAAACAAACAAACACGTGTGTTTACTAAATTTACTAAATTTTATGAGTTTCGCTCAGTATAAATCGAAATTATGCCTGGTAAATACTTGTCGTTTGAAGAGCGTAAGCTTATAGTGAATTTACACGTAAAGGAGCAAAAATCATACGCGGAAATAGCCAAACTATTGTCCCGGAGCCGTTCTACTATCCAATCTGTAATCGGGCGCTATAAATATGAAGGCCGCGTAGAGAATAAGCCTAAATCAGGACGCCCTGCAATTCTCACTGATGTAGATCGGCTGCAAATCAAGCGTATGATTGCCAAGGATCCGTTCATAAGTGCACCAAAAATTAGTGCAGAGCTCCGTCAATCCAATCAAAAAGAAGTTCATCCAGAAACAGTACGAAAATGCGTGATTGATGTCGGATTTAAGTCTCGTACACCTCGCAGAAAGCCACTGGTAAGTGAAGTAAATCGCAAAAAACGTTTGGACTTCGCTCGGCAATACCAAAATGCATCTCTCGAGTTCTGGCGCAATGTTATATTTTCTGATGAGTCCAAATACAACATTTTTGAGTCTGATGGGAGACTTAGAGTGTGGAGAAAGCCAGGGGAAGCTTACAACCCAAAAAACACCATCAAAACTGTAAAACACGACGGCGGCGGCGTAATGGTATGGGGCTGTATGGCTGCCAGCGGCGTTGGAAACTTAGAAATAATTGAAGGAATCATGGATCATCGGGCATATATTGAAATTCTCAAGATAAATTTGGAGCCAAGTGCTGAGAAATTGGGTTTATCAAAGGATTTTTACTTTCAACAAGATAATGATCCTAAGCTCATGGCTCATAATACTAGGATGTTCTTGGCGTAGAAAACTGCTTAAGACACCACCGCAAAGTCCTGACCTCAATCCCATTGAGCACATGTGGAACATGCTGGAAAAAAGGATCAGGACTCATCATATTAGCTCGAAAGCTCAGTTAAAACAGGCTCTTCTGGAGGAATGGGCGAAAATAGAGCCAAGCTATGCAAACAAACTTGTAGCATCGATGCCACACCGCCTTAAAGCCGTAATTAAAAATAAAGGCTACCCAACTAAATATTAACAAAAAATGTATCTACCTAGTCCTGCCATAAGTTCTGTCACATAATTTCTCACATTGGCAACAACTTTATTTTATGAGAGACATTTCAATATCGGCCAGTTTTATAAACGTCATAATGTTGTTGACAGTTGATGGTCATTTAAAGTGTGTTCGTTAACGTGTGAAGATGGAATGGGGTGTAATAGAAAACCGAACTGCAGTGATTGCACTACATAAGTGTGGAAAATCCGCGAGTGAAATTTTCAAGTTGTTGTGCCCGTTAAAAATAACGCAAAGATTTGTGTATCGTGCGATCCAGAGATATAACGCGATCCAGACTATTGAAGATCGACCTCGTTCTGGACGTCCGCGTGATGTACGTTCTTCTGCTGCCATCAAAGCGGTCGAGAGTCGAATTCGTCGAAATCCGCTTCGTAAACAACGAATCATGGCTCGAGAGATGAACATCTCCACCCGAAGTATGTCTCGCATCATAAAATCTGACCTCGGGATGAGTGCCTTTCGACGATCAACGGGACATTTGCTGACTGAGCAGTTGAAGCAAATTAGGAGCACCAGATCGAAAGAGCTCCTTCGGCGGTACGGCGACAACAAACATCGAGAAATTTTATTTACCGATGAAAAAATTTTTACGGTGGAGGAACATTTCAACCGCCAAAATGATAAGGTGTACGCCCACAGCTCCGCAGAAGCCCGAGAAGTTGCCACTAGGGTACAGCGAGGACATCATCCAGCATCAGTCATGGTATGGTGGGGTGTCAGCTACGAAGGGGTCACCGAGCTTCATTTTTGCGAAAAAGGCGTAAAAACTGCAGCGAAAAATTATCAAACGGACATCCTGGAGGGATGTGTGAAGCCGCTGAACTCTACGCTATTCAACAATCGACATTGGGTTTTCCAGCAAGATTCTGCGCCAGCCCACAAAGCTCTAACCACACAAGCGTGGTTGGAAACCAATATTCCACAGTTTATAAGGGCGACGGAATGGCCTTCTGGGAGCCCAGATTTGAATCCCCTGGACTACAAACTGTGGGCGGAGTTAGAGTCCATGGTGTGCACGAGACGACACCCAAATATCGAGAGCCTTAAGCGATCTTTGACAGAAGCAGTAGCTAATTTTCCGCTAGAAACAGTGCGTACTGCTATCGATGACTGGCCCAACAGATTAAAGAGCTGTGTTAAGGCTAAAGGCGGCCACTTTGAATAATTTGTTGCTTATTTTACTTCCATTAGTATGCCAAAATAAAATATATTTTCCTTTGTCAAAAACTCTTTTTCATTTATACAAAAATTGCCCATATACGTGTGACAGAACTTATGGCACGACTAGGTATAGTTTTAAAGATTTCTCATAAGCCGCTTCGTAAGTGTACGAAGACATTATTGGAGGCAAATTGTCGACTTTGTTTTATTTTTAGTTAATAACTTTGTAATGAATAATTTAAATGGATTAGTTTTTGTTTCTAAATTAAATAAAAATGTTTAATGAATAAATCTGCATTAAAACTTTTTCAAATTTCTTGCAACAATTTATTGCGTTTCAAATAGCTGCTGTACGAAGACATTATTGGTACACTGTATTATCTCGCTTTTCGATATTACTAGTGTCCTAGTATCCTATACATAATTCAGCCTACTTATATCAAAATAGGAAGTTAATATATATTAGCTTGCATAGTCTGTCGAAGGCATAAGGATGGCATTGGGATTACCTGCGATTGCTCCTTTTCAATATCTCTGAAAAAGAGCAGCTCTTCTAATAGCAGTGATTTTTTCACCTCTATTCTCCATGCTAGTGAGCAGGGATGACAAAAGCTACTATTGCAGTGATAAATATCTCCGGAACAGCTGCTCTTTCAATTTTTTTTTTTTAATTTACCAATGATTTAAATTGTGAACAGAAAAACGAAATGCATTAAACGGAAGAGCACAGAAAATTGAAATGATAACAAATCCGAAAAAAATCAAAGTAAGTAAGTGGTTAAAAAAGCACAATTCAATACAAAAAAAGACAAAACTGCAATTTTCTACTAAATCCCTAAATCTAACACACAGGCGTACTCAATCTCATGCTCAGTAGCACCAGCTAAGTGAGCATAGCGATCATTTCCCGATGCACCGAGCTCCTTCTCATGATCAGTTCCTACCTATCTGCTCAATAATATCTGTGCACTGCTCGCGCTCAGTGTTATCTGCTCACTGATATCGATATATCTGCTCACTGCTTAGTATAAAAAACTATATTTGTACACTGAGCAGGTATAGTAATGAATGAACAGATGAGCAGGTTACGACTCTACGAGCTTTGAGCAGATCGGTTTAGAGCTGGCGCGAAGTGTGTTATGGACGGAATCTACAAAGTTGCTTATTATGATGAATGAGAGCAAACAATGTTGCAAGTAGAAGACGGATTGTTATAGTCATTAATATAATAACAATCCGCCAATTATGCTGAATATTGTGCGACGACTTGATATGAATGAGTCGCAGAAGATTTATTATTGTAATTCAAAATCTATGAATAAGAAAAAGACCTTCTAGCTTAGGAATATAGATTAAGATAGCTTTATGTTTGCGTTTGTATTTGTAAACCTTTAAAATACCAACTTTGAATGTAGAGGATGCTTTTTGATAGTTGAGAAGAACATAGTCCGCACCGTTCTTAACTTTTACAATTTAATAATTGAATATACATATGTGTAAAACATAAATTTTCTGTCTTTTATTAAACATTCGGGCATAACAAGTGCGACCGAAATTTTGGTGAATGAGGTGCGATTTGTTTAGCGAGTGGTCGATGAATGCGAGTGCGAACAAAAACTCTGGGATTCGTAGTAATGATCAAGTGAGCTGTCAGTAATTTTTTTAGCGATAGACCGTAAGCATTAGCATTTTCAATGGCAATATGCGATTAAATCAGTGAAAAAAACGCAGGTATGTGAAAGAGCATACCATCTCTATACAAGATGTCTGACTCCTTTAATAGTCGGCAAATCACTCATGTTTCGCTAGTATAGCGTAACAATTACATATCTTAAGAGATAGTCGAAGTATTAATTTTTAAGTCTTTCCACCCTCCTTACGTTCCCCCTTAAAAAGAAATGCATCTCTTTAAGTTGATGATGGTGGATCTATGTATGTGCCTAATTGGTCCTTAAATGTTAACTAATTTATATTAAGTAATCTTGGAGATGTAATCATTTGAAAAAAAAAATCGTTGTTTTTAGCCCTCCACCCTTTCCCCTCCCCCTTTTAAACCACAATGGATACAAAAATTAAATTAATTTTAGTGTCCCAATACCCGTCTATATGTGTGTCGATTTTTAGTTTTCTAGCTAAAACCATAGTTGAGATATTCGAATTCATAGTTCTCGGTTCTAGCGTTCCTAACCGTTCAAATTGCTTTCACTGTTTTCTGTCTGTCATGCTCACTGACGACATCATTTTCAGCGATCAAATCGCACCTCACTATTAAACTCCCAAGCCGATCAGATCGTACTTCACTGACTAAACTTGATAAAATTGATAAAATCGATCATCGATAAGAACGCACTATAACATACAAATTGTCTTCAGTGATCAAATCGCACCTCACACACATCATCGGGCAAATCACAGCTCAACAGTCAGACCACAGCTCACCGACCACATCGCAACTCAACAGCCAAATCGCACCTCATCGACATGCTCGCAAGGCTCATTTCAGCAGCCTGCTCACTTGACCGCTGTCCTCCATGATCAAGCAGCACGGTGAAATTCGGTCGATGAACAGCGATTTGACCGATGAACCTAATTTGGCCGTTGCGGTTTGACCTGACCGGTGAGCTGCGATTTGACAGGTGAGATGCGCTTTCATCCATCATAGCTGATTTATCAATGAAGGCGATTTGTTCGGTGTGATGCGATCTGAGCTACAAGATGGTTAGTGAGGTGCGAGGTTGTCGATGAGCTGCGATTCAGAGCAGTGAGCAAATAAAATAACGACGCGGCTTATCCTCACTAGCAATTCCAAGAACTAACATTTTATTGTGCATCTAGGATTTGACGTTTTGTGCCGAGTGCTTAGAAGGGGGGTTTTTTTTTTAATGATGGATATGGATTCATCCGATATGGCTCTCCAATATATATTCTCGATGTCAGCCTTATTTAAAATCAAACAAGATTAGATGTTAGTAGATCTCTGTTTGGCAGATTATTTAACCAGAATTTTGATGGTGTAGATGGGAGTTGTATATTACCACAACACACAACGCAAACCACCTTTAATGTAGTTATTTTATTCAACATTGCCGCGATATAGTTTAGTGCATTAAATAAATAATATAATAAATGCAATGACTGATTTGATCGATCAAAAAGTTGCATTAGCGCTCCTATTAAAAAACATTGATTTACTATACACGGAACTGATCGTTGGTCTAATGCAGTCGGTGGTGACACCGAACCCGGTTCATATGGAACCAATCGTATCATAGAAGTTCAATTGTAGCACAAAAACTGTCCGATCTTGGCGCTGGTGGATTGACCTCCTTATCGGGGTCTGCTCATAAATGTAATTCACACCAACGAAAGTGTAATATTGAACGGTTCATTTGTCTAAAAGTCGGATGCCTAGGTATCGCTGCCTTGTAGCATATCATTAATCTACGCGAATTACAAGGTAATCTGGGATATTTTAAGTAAAGCGATACGAATATATGTAATTGAAAGTGAAATAGCTAGGGTATATCCTAGTAGGTAGTGTGTTGGTCTTGTAATGCGAAGGTCGTGAGTTCAAATCCCGGTCGGCGCAATATATAATTCCAGCTCATTGCCTGCTTGGATATACCTTGTTCACCTCAATCTAAGAAAATGAAAAATTCGTAGAAAGAGGGTTGTGCGAAGGGCTAACAACCCTTCCACAATAAGTAATGAAAAATGTTAAGGAACCTGAATATCAGCAGGCCAAGGTCCGATTTGGGCTGTAGCGCCATTGTAGAAGTAGAAGTTGTAGAAGAAAGTGAAATAGCATTTTCAGAAATTTTTTCTATTTTCGGTCAATTCAGAAAGCGCTGCAAGTGAGATACAACGCTTTTTTGTAAATGCGCTAATGAACGCACCGCAAAGCACTGGGACGATTGAATATCCATAGCATTTCATTGAAAATGATGGCTTCTCCTTAAAAGATCATCTTTGTAAAAGTCCAAAGCTATAAAATAGACACACCACTGAAAATTCAGAAAAGGCGTAAAGCTGTTGTCTTTACTCATCTAAAAAATGTACCGGAAAACATTAGTAGATTGCACGTTTGGCTATAAGATTGTTAAAGCAATTGGAAATGATTGAAAGACATCCTTTTGCGATTGGTACAAGTATTGAGGAAATACTATGGTAATTCTCATACCCGTCAATATATTGTAGTATCATTGAAGTTGTTTTTAAATTATTTATTAAATCTACGCTTGTTAGATTACCAAAGATGTTAAGAGTTTGTAAAATATGTATGAATAAAAATTTATTTCTTTTCAGTATATTCTTTGTCCGATACGGCGATAAAACTCTTATTTTTTTCAACTAAATAAACACAAACTTAATCTACATTAAATAGTAAACAAATGATAAAAGCTTACAAACTCAAAACTAGCAATACAATAATCAACATGCCAAACAAAACAAAATAATAAAGAAATAAATAAATCAAACCTCAAATACTGTCGTAATATTTTTACCGGCAATTCGTTTCACTATATCTGATCGTTTTTCGCCATTCTCCGTAATCGTAGTTATACTCGAATTTGTCGTTGTAACCGATGAACTCGTCATCATTGTCGACGAAGAATTCTCATTCGACATATGAATATTATTATTCGGTGGAAGATTTTTCCTAGGCAAAGCTTGTGGCTTTTTCATAAAATCTAATTATGCCATTCGTGTGTCAAGATTTACAACATGTGTCAATGCGGTGTGGATATTCAAAAATGAAATAAAAAAAACCAAAAAAAGAATGGAATAATAATAATTGCATGCACATGAATGAATCAAATAAAATGATAAATAATATCATGCAAAGTAATTTTTTATAAACGAATAAAACTTACCGGTTCGACTAAGGCCAGCTGCCAATTCTCTAACGGATTTCTTTTCTAATGCTGCACCTAATAAAATATATTAGATTGAAAGTATTTTTCATAAGTCCAACTATTAACCTGGTGTAATTCCGACAATACTACCACCCGAAGATAGGGCTGTACCGGGACTGATGCCAACTATTGAACCGCCATGACTTTGTCCAAACGGCACTAAGTCGCAATCGCCTGCATCAATCTGTTCCGGTGTAGTTTTATTCGATTCCGAATTGAAGTCGCCGGATTTTGGTTCGTTTCCAACAACCGACCAAGGTCTTGGCTTCTGCAGTACAATTGGCGTTTTGATTACACCATTTCCAGTTTTATAGATAACAGTGTCTCCGCCCGCATGACTTTTAATCGATTCGTTGCTTGGCGATCGCATTCTCTCGTCCTTATTGGGCATCGGTAATCGATCGTGTGCTCGATCATCATGACCTTCTGTGCGCATTTTAATTAGAGGCGATTTTCGTCCGACTAGTGGTGAATATTTTTCTAAATTGTCTGATGATCGCGATCTTGTTGTCCATGATACACCTAAGAAATCAAATGTGATAGGCGTTAAAAACCGACTGGAATTATTTTTAATAATTGTTCTTTTACCTTTAAGCAATGGTGAACTTCGATCCAATTTGATGTGCTTTCTTTCTTCGAGTATAGGCGTTGTTTCTTCAGACGTTAGGCTATTGAATCGTCCGTTTTCATCCCGACTCATAGTCGGACTGTCGACAAAACTTAACGAACTGCATTCTTCTGATGTGGGTGAAACGAGAGGTGTTAGTGTTGTCGGTGTAACCGATCCGGGTCTAAAGAATTGTTCTAGACCCTCACCAAGTCCTTGTGTGACAGGATCGGCAAATACTGTTCTCGAAGGAGCACGAGTTTTAGCGCGTTTCGGTCGACCTTTAACCAAATGTTGTAATTGAAATGAAGCGCTTGGAAGCTCTGTTATCGAATCACAGCATTCATCTTCGCGTTTATCGTGCGATGCATTTGAACTTCGTCGAGAAGATGGCGATTCTAGTAAGTCGGGTATGTGTCCTAGACTAAGATTTTCCACAACCGATTGAGGTCGAACTTTACGGGCGATCGAACGACGTTTTGAAGGAAGAAGCGGAGTTGCCTGCGAGAAGATTAAAAAATACGAATATTGTTTCATGATATATGCAAGCGGAGGGTTTTTTTAAATTTAAATGATGTAATGACTACATTACGAGAAATTTCGTTGCGTGAGCTTGCGTTTTATTACAAGAGCTACAAAATAATGTTTCTCAAAAAATAATTCTCTAAAATGTAACCAATTCAAGGGATTTACTTACAAGGTTTAGATACTCCAATTTCTGTAACAAACGGATGATGAGCATGATTGGAAGACACAAAAACATATATTGAATGATTTTTTTTATTACTAGCCAAAATTTTACTGTCAATTTGTTAGGAAAAAAAATTTTTGATTTACAAATGATGAAGCACAATGAACGTGAACGACAAATTAAAAAATAGCAGATATTTACAGCAATAAAATGTCTACTTATCTAGAGAGTGTATGAACCAAATGATGCTCTTTGACATAAAAATGAGCTCAAATATGTGATACAATTATTCTATTTTTTAAGTTAAAGAGCTATAGGTAAATATTTAAAAATAAAACAAATGCACACAAATACCATAACGAAAAATAAAAAGCTTTAATACTTCCAAAAAGAGACGACAGGACAACTTACAGTTGGAGAATCTAGTCCCAATTTTGGAAGATTTAAGCCACGGGAATGTGATACTAATCCATCGGAGTCCTAAAATTGGATCATTACGTCACTACCAGTCTAAAGACTTAGTTGAACTTTTCTCTAAACTTACATGACTAGACCGACTGCGCACAATGTCTGGCGTTTGAGGCTCATCTAAAAGCACTGACGGCGAATCAGAAATACCTAATCCTCGTTTATAACGCGTTAAAGCATCCACAACCTCGTCTGTAGCCCGATCGGATATTGTTGCAGCTGCCGATTGTTCTATTTCACTATGAAAAAGCAAACAGAGATCCAAGGTTAAAAGCTTAGATATTAAATAATACACGCAGTTACTCGGAAATCAATCTTGATGGCTTGTAACTGTTTCTATTGCCATCGCAGAAACCACAACAGCAACAACAACGATGGCCACAGAGTAACTTCCGGATGTAAAACATAAGAACAAATCAATTCGACAAGATCACCAACAACCGAAATATTTTTCATTCTGACATTGAGGTAAGAATGTTTCCATAATCTTATCGGCGAAAATACCGTCTTATCAGTAATCGTTCGTGCTCAGCCAGAAAAAAAGCGAGAAAAAAAAGATAGCTACTGCGCGAGAGAATAACAATTCAAGTAAGCTCTCACCACACACACACTCACCTGATTTTATTCATTATTTCACTGCCGGCATTATTAATGAGGCACGACTGCAAAAATTCGTCGGATATCACTAATCGTTCGCTGAGCACCTTCCGCAAATCATTAATAACATTCTGATTACCCAGCGTTTTTGGACATTGCTCGATACCTGTCCGTATCATAGTTTCGACAGTTTCTTCTAAATAGTCACGAATCGATTGACTCAAATCGGTAGCAACTCGTGTCAATTTGATTTCGATTGGATGCGGATCAGTTCGTACAGCTTCTTGTAATTTCGGCATTAGTTGCTTACAATTTTCAGCATCGTCAATTAATCGCTGTACGGCCGATGAATCACTGCCGCGAGCCAGTGACATAGTTTCCTGCGTTTCACTTACCAACTTATCGACAAGTTGATGTGTTGATGATAACATGAAACCGTGTTGCAATCGAAATCCTTGTCCGTTTGTGCGTTTCAAACCGTTACCGTTTCGTTGCAGAAGCTCTTGCATTTTTCGTGTTACTGCGTCCGTTTTTTCCGGATGATTTTTCAAGCATGGAGCAATATCGAAAATTGGAAAGGGAATGTGACGCATCGAAAAATTATTTTCCAATGCATAAACGATATCCGAGTACCCTTGAAGCGTTATATTATTTCGATCCAAAAATATTATTCGAAGTTTATTATTGATTTGAAGAGCTTTAGCTAATAGACGAGCACCAACATCCCCCATATAGTTGCCGCTTATATCTTTTTATTTATTAGAAAATAGAAAATTTATTGCGATGATAAATAAAAATAATAGTCATACACAACTATTTAAATAAATGGCTACTCACCTAATTTTTGCAAACTTTGATTGCTTCCTAAGGCATTTATAAAATCGTGTATATCATTTTTCAGTTTATTTTCCGACAATATTAATTCCGTTAATGGAAAATCGTCCTTCTGGATTAAATTGACTAACGAATCCATAACCGTTGGTATATGTTTCGGTTTCATACCAGTTAAGCTTCGACTCATATGCAAACATCGTATCGACGGATTCTTGGAAATAGCTGTCAAAACTGATGCTAATTCGGCGTCCAAATCTACATTGAAAAACGATTATACAATTACAAAATAACAAAATCTATCGACTGCACATACTATTGTCTCCTATATCTAAACTCTGTAGTACACGTACACCATGTATGCAGGACTCTAATACATGAGCTCCCTGAGCACCTAATGAATTACAACTTAAATCTAAATACAATCCGGCAGTCGATTCGTTGCATGCCAGG
This sequence comes from Chorisops tibialis, assembly GCA_963669355.1. Taxonomy (NCBI): domain Eukaryota; kingdom Metazoa; phylum Arthropoda; class Insecta; order Diptera; family Stratiomyidae; genus Chorisops; species Chorisops tibialis. The sequence continues at coordinate 87,842,953 of OY770262.1, read as the reverse complement.
CCAAGTAGTAAATGTCTGTAAAAAAAATAGCATTTCATTTAGAATGAAGCATATTCCCTTTCAATTTTTGTTTAATCTACTTTAACGCTTCCATAGGCAGCTTACAACCAGCAATATTCAGATGTTTGAGACTTAAAGTGCTCGTAAAAAACTGTTTAAACGATGGAGGTATTTCCTTTCCCTTCTTTGTACTAAATGAGTTATGTGAAACGTTTAAATGAATAAGATGTGTAGAACAGCCGCGGAGTAATGCACCAAATAACTGAAATAAAAGGAGATATTTATTAATTAAATTATCTTGTAGAGCTGTATAGATTAAACTTTGACTAAATCTATGCCTATAAACATTTAGTACTGGTGCAGTTATCTAATGAATTTAGTCACTGCAGACATGTCTTACTCCACGTTTCCTCAGTAACTAAATTCGGATGCTTATAAGAAAAATACAATCCTCAAGTCGAAATATTTGGATCACAAGAAACTGCTGTGAACCTGGGTGCAGCCTAGTGAGTTGCGTAATGGTCTACTATGCGAAGGTCGTGAGTTCAAATCCCGGTCGACGATAATTGCAGCACACTGCTTGTGTGAGAATATCTGGGTTACTTCAATCTGCGAAAAAGAAAAATTCGTAGATAGAGGGTTGTGTGAAGAGCTAACAACCCTTCCACAATAACAAATAAAATATTAAGGAACCTGAAGGTCGCCTGTGAGATGAGGCAGAAGAATACACCCAAAGCCAATCCTGCGCTAAAAATGGCAAAGGGACACTCACTGGATCATGGGCTTATTACTTGTGATCTTAAAATCTAACTGATGCGAGGGTCGGAGACAGCGCCTCGGATACAGACGGATTCTACTGTAACGACTTTCGGTATTCGAAAACGGACTATGATTGGCTTCTAGAATGTTGGCATATTAAATGACGGTAAAAGGGCTGGGGTCACTCGGTCCATACACCGCCAATCAGTAATCGACTGTGAAATGGAGCACTATAACATCCAAATCTTGAGCTTGGGCTTAGTCAGTTGGACAGGATCAGGAGAAGAACGAACGCTGAGCGGAAACACCATTGTGTACGTTAGCCCTGAATATGAAGCCAAAAATGGCGCGGCGGTGGTCCTTTCACCGAGAGCGGAAAACAGTCTCATCAGCTAGGAACCAATGTCGGATCAAATTATTGTCGTTAGACTTAGGACCAAGGTCAGAAATGTTACAATTCTGCACCAACTGATGACGGAACACCTGGTGACAAATAGGAGTTCTATGGCCAACTTAGTGCCTTCAATCGTCTCGATCCAAAGACCGCGTCTTCCAATTGATACAACTCATCGCTGTATCTTATTAGCCTTTCCGTTCTTTCCTTTACAGGTCCCAAAATTCTTCGGAGGACCTTTCTTTCGAATGCGTTAACTGCTTTTTCGGAAGTTCGCGTTAATGTATACGTCTCGCTGCTATAAAATAGCACAGGTCGATAATAGTTTTATATATCCGCAACTTATTGTTCCTGTGCACTTTCTTGGATTTCATTATTGGAAGTACCGAATAATACGTCTTATTTGCTAGTATTATTCGTCATTTGATTTCGTCTGTTTCATTACCGTCCTTTGCTAGATTAGAAGTTGTCCACACTCTCCAAATTATATTCCGCAATTGTAATGTTTTTTCTGATTGGCGTTCTCCTTCTTGTTTGCGTCATCACTTTTGTTTTGCTTTCATTAATGCGCAACCCGACTTCTTTTGCGGCGGAGTCAAGTTTAACAAATACCTCCTTAGCACTAGGAAAGGATATTGCTAGGATGTTTATGTCGTCAGCGTACGCTACTAGTTGGGCGGACTTGAATAGTAGTGTCCCGTTGGTGTCGACTGGGATTTTTCTGACGACACACTCTAGTGCCAAGTTGAAAAGCATGGGGGCTAGACCATCTGCCTGCTTTAAACAACATCCCGTTCGAAAGCTGGTTGTGGAATCGGTTTTTATTCTCACTTGGGAAGAAGAAACTAGTGACCTAATTATAATTTAAATATTTTGAAATGGAAAATTTAGAACATGACGCATGATCTAAAAAGAAACTACATATTTTTAAATAAGACTATCAAGACGAAGTTCATTTGATTTCCGTCCAAAATTAAAATAATAATTTCTACAAAAAAATAACACTTACGTTTTCTAATGTTGTATCAGTCGCTGAGAGGTCCAGATATTCTAAAACATTTGGTTGTGCCAGGAAGTTATGTAAATTCTGAAGAGAAAAATATGTTTATTATTTATTTCAGTCAAAAGCTAATTTTAACATTCTTACAGTTATGTCATCTTTTAAACTATTTCCGCTTAAGTCTAGGTATGTCAATGAACTAGAAATACTTTGATTCAATGAAAGCGAATGTGACATTTGATTGACGCCTTTAGATGTTAAACCACAATGCGATAATGCCAATTTACAAAGCCCTTTTGAAACTTTTGCTATTGGACCTGCAAGATGTATTGCGCCTAGAAATAGAAATAAATGCATTAGTCGACATACTAAACAAAACATATACTAGGAGCCTATAAACACATGGAAGCAAAAAAAAAAAAAAACTTCACAAAAAATAAGCTTCAGACAGATGCTGCCGTGTGTAAACGGCAGACCCCGGCAACTTCCTAATACACAGGATTTCCCTTGACAATAATTAACTTTTAATGATGATGTAGAAAATAGGTCTACACTCAGCAGCAACTGTAGACAGAACCAAAAAAAAGCGAAGAAAATTCTCCAGATTCTCATATGTAAAACAAGAATAATGCAAAACATGTTTCATGCATTTAATAAAACATTAAATGTATTGTACACATTTAAAGCATATTACAATATAAAATAGGGCAAACAAAACAAAAAAAATAAAATCAGTAGAAACATAATTTTTCCTTCGGTTTGCTACATGATTTTCATGATTGAATTTTAATTAAATTTTGAATGTAACATCATTTGTTACTTGATCCAATGAAAACAATAATTTTGTAGTTTTGTGCGCAAGCCGACCTTACAATGAATTGTAATGAATTCAAACAAATATAAATGAATTTCGAATGATAAGATTATTCTAATGCGTTCATATTGCAGTAATGAATTAACATTAACAGGCAATGAAATTTTCTTGTAAATGTTGAACAAAAAAAAAAACAATTGAAATAAAGAAAATTTCTAGCGAAATATTTATTAGGAGTAACCCATCAGCAAAATTAATAAAAAAATAAAATAATTTTTTTTTTAATTTAGCTTTGATGCTATGAAAAACCTATGCAAACCTTGCACTAATTTTCCAAGGAGGGCGCTTAGGGAGTTTGCACCTACAATTACAAAGGGTCAAAGGATTCGATTTTGATTTCGTATTTATATTTTTTTTTTTTATTTTTTTTTTTTTTTATTGTTTTTTAGAATGATTTATAATTGGTAGGTTATGAAGATGCATATATATATTTATTAATTATTGACTTGCAAATTGTTAAGTTTATCATTTATTGAACGTTAGCGCACGGGTAGAAACGAGTTTAAGAATTTCCTGGTAAGGGACCAATACAGGAGAGAGAAGCTGGGGATGCTCAACCCTCAACTTAACAAGCACTAACACACAGAACCGGCGCTAATACAAATGGTTTGTTTACAAAAAAAAGAATTCATTATGCATTTTAAAATAAAAGCTTGTAATTATTTGATCTATAAAGATCCGTTCTCGTTTTGCTTCATGGCCTCCTTAGACGCGAGGTTTAAGTCGTTTGGTCAGTTTTCACTAATACTGTATTCATTCGGAAAGCGGAGCATCGAACATATTCAACGAATTAACCTGAAACTACTAAACACGACTAGAAACAAAATCAAGTGTCCGGCAGTCCGAATATATCAGGTTATGCGCAGTCCTGACCTACCGATCATGAGATCAGCCACTTGACCTATACTAGAGATACTTGATACACACTAACACTTCTGTCCTAATAGAGTTTGGACAATGCATGTACAACGATTGCGCGGGAAATTTTGTCCGAAATTTTAATTTTCTCAATTCTTTTTCTTTTATGAAGTAAACACAATCATAATGAATTGTTATTTTTGAAAGTTATATTTATTTTCGATTGTAATGAGTATTCTATTCAAAAACTTGTAGTTTAACGCAAGTTTGTGCTCGTGTCCGTACATTTGAAATCGGTCAAACTTTGCCTGTTTTTCACATTTCTTATGTTGCCTTCACGCTGAACTGTTGGTATTATAGCATTGTCCAAACTTTATTAGGACAGAAGGGTTAGTGTGTATCGAGTATCTCTAACCTGTACCATATACGTTCCGTTTACCAAATGCCAAATGGAAGTAGACAACCACTTCACCACCACTTAAATTTTTCCTTAAATGTGTTGAAGACCGCTCGACTTATTATCATAATCTCCTCAGCGTAGTGGGTAGATAACTGTCTCGTAAACTTGGATCCGAAATTCGATGTTGGGCAGAGATGTTTTTGGATGATTTTTTAAGCATTACGACGGATTAGAGCAATTGTTTTGTTTGTTTGTTATCGATGGAAATGGTACGTGTAAGAATATGTAGAACTACAAAACAAAGTACTAATTCATATCAATTGAAAAATAGAACATTCAAAAAAACATTGAGGAAAATATGTAAATATGGAAAAGTGAATATTGCAAAATTTGTATCTTTGAAAGATCTGCAACCTTTGAGGCTGGGGAACATTGACGTGAGAGTGCGAGGCGAGACTGATTGTGAGACTCCCTAGGGCTGTCAAATAATTTCGTATAATTTCGACCTTAATCTGGCAATACACATTACAGTGTGATGCGAGAAAGCGATGTGAGAATTTCCTCTTTACTCAGAACGTGTATTGGTCCAAATGAAAAAAAAAACCATAAGAGAAAGAAATGGATGTCGAGGCTCGTATCAAGAAAGCTCGGCTTCGTTATCATACACTTTCTAAGAGAAATTTTCCTTCGCACAAAGCTACAAGCAACATGGAAGGGGACTACTACGTAAAACCAAGCACATGCCAATGGGTTCGAGCACATGCACACCCATTGTTCTTAATGGACAAGATGTGGAAGAGGTGCAACAATCTTACGTCGGAAGCATTGTCAGCATGGACACTAGAACGGAAATTGATATTGACACTCGTAAAAATAAAGGTCGTTAGTCCTTCGGTATCCTTTTCACTTTCTAGCGGTTAAAGAGATCTTCCTTCGCTGAGAATTTGTGATGCATGCATCAAATCCGAGTGGTTATATGGTTTCACTACATGAAAGGTGACTGATAGCTTACCCAGAACTTTCGTGATGGAGTCGGTCGATAATGCACTGGAAACGAGCATTTCAAATGCAGACCAAAAGAATAAATAAATCCTGAAAACAACTGAACTCCGCTGCTCAGTATCGCATCTTGTGGAAAAGAGCGGTTTTGAAATTTATTAATTAAATGAGATAGGAGAAAGTGGGTTACGCCTGCTCAAAGATGGAAGTTGAATTTAATTCGCGAGCTAATAAAGGATTTGCTAATTATTAGGAATTCAAAGCTTTCCAATAAGACAGAAACGAATGGAAATCAAGCAATTGTCAGAAGATTTTAAAGAAACGAAGTATTTGTGCGAGTCGGAAAAAAACAAATAAATCTAGAATATTAGGAGTATTTAGCTCTTTTACCTTCAATCAGGAAGTTCGAGCAAACATCTTCGTTCCAAGTAAACCTCTTACATCAAAAAATGTTGCTGAAGCGGACCGGTACAGTTCAGCCAAAAGGCCAATATGGTTTTGTCCAGCGCTGTTACACAGCAGACGCCCAAAGAAGACGTACGTAGTATGGATTTTGGATATTCGAAGACGACCTGGTAGAGATTTTAATAACAGAAGACGTTGTACAAGTAAGGATCCATGGAAAATGTCCTTCCTTATGGGGTACAAGACAAAGCCTCGAAAGTGGTAAACAAGGAGGCATCGTAATATTCAATATTGGGTTATACATATAAAGGCTCTTCCTTTTTGTTACTATTTTTAAACTCTAGATGGAATCTGAGAGTATTATAAGTTTGCTCTAAAGTTTGTAACGCCAAGAAATAATGCTCGCACAAAGTCGTCAAGGGTGCAGAGATATTTGTTGTCGCTCAAAAATCTCAAAGCCGGATGTCCGTCCGTCTGTCCGCCCGTCCGTTCGCTCTCTAGCTCGAGAACGCGTTGAGCTAGAAAGCTCGAACTTTGTACACGTCGGTTTTGACGAACAAGTAAGGTCAAGTTCGTGAATGGCCAAATCGCTCCACCCCTTCTACCAACTCCCATACAAAATGACTCATTTTCAATCATGTATAATAATAAAATTTTCTTGGAAACTTGAAAAGCTAATAATTTAAAATTTGGAATATATTATTTTTACCATAAATGTGATTTACAGTATAAAAATTATTCGATTACTCCCACTCCTTCCACCACCTCCCAAATAAATTGCACTTTTTCATGAAATACTCTAAACCGATTTTCTCAGTACGCATAACATTTATCGAGTTCAAATTTTGCACTAAATATTTAATTAGCATTATCATTAAGATCAGAAAAAATTAACTGATTAACTTCACTGCTTCTACCCCCATACACATATAATATGATACAATTTCCCAACTTCACGAAAAATTGATTTTCTTGAGAAGTATGAATGTTACTAGTCTGAAATTTATGAGATGTCGATTTTATAATATTCATAGTTATTCTTTAAAAAAATCACTAAAATCCCCCTACTCCTTCTAACTACCTCCCATACAAACTGCGCAATTCAACTAAATATAATATAGTAGCTCTGTTATGTTTTTTTTAATGTTTATTTTTTTACGCGTTCAATAAATGATTAAACTATTTCAACAGCTAAAGCAAAAGTCTTCGAAGAAGACAAGTTAGTGATTGTAATAGCGATATAATATAAACATTTATTAGTTTTTTTTATATTATACAGACTAATTTTGTAGACTGTGTACGAGATATGTGCGTGTATTTTTTATTTTTATTTTAGATATAAAACATACATACCCTTATCCTCAATTAAATTATGACTTAAATCGATAGTACGAAGAGCGGGGTTATTATTCGTAATCACAGATACAGCTAACTTATGAAGAAAATCAGACCTGTAAGCAAAATAATACGTAAACAGTTTCATATTATGAAAACAGATTTTTTACGGAGATTTATTCAATGTATACATACCTTAAACCTAACGCTTCTAAATGCAATTCTTCCAACCACATAGATCGTTTTAACACGTGTAATATTCGTTCCAACGTTTCATGCGATAATCGCATATGTGACGCTTTCAGTCCCCGAAAAAATGTGTTATATTCTAATGCTGAAACGATGGCCATTAGGTCCCTTTTGTAAAGGAAAAATTTGCAGTGGTCAATTAGTTAAGTTCAACCGTATCATATATTTTCAATTAAATCATACTTAGGCTCTAAATGATCAAAATCTCTTAAATTTAACAAGCGTGTGTCATGGGAAAGATAAATTGTGTCAATGTCCCATGCGACTTCCTCTCTATAAATATATAAAATGAAATCGTTTATTTTTAATATCATATTCAGAATAAGAGTAAAAATGTATTCTACAAACCTATACGGCACTCCATGATAATCACACATGCAGGCGTATTGTGTACTGAAACCTCCGCATGGACCCACATTTCGCGGATCGGATGGCCTTAATTCATCCGAGAATATCGGCTCGCGTTCTGCTTGTTGAATATCAATCTGGAAATTTAATATGCCGGTTTACAAAAGTTTAAAAAATAAGTTTTGATTAAAGACGGAAATAATACAGTTTGGCCAATCTTAAATTTAGACTGCAGTTCAGTTATGTAAATTTTTATGATAAGCCTGGTTTTTTTACTTACATAACATCACCGATAATGTGATACAATATATGCCTCGGTTTCTAACTTTTCCGGGCTCAGACTATTCCAGACAGAAAACAATACTGCAGGGGTTAGCAATGAATTTATTTTCATTGCAACAAAATGCATTAGTATGTATTCCGTGTAATGGTATTCATGACTGTTGCATAATTAAAAAAAAATCAAGCAAGGATACGAAGGATGATAAATTTATTTGCAAGTCAGTGCGGCGAAGCGTCATAACGAATTACTAGAGCAGAAAAAAATTAAATCAATCGAAAATCTTCGTCACATTCAATTTTAATCAAATCCTATTTTCATTATGCGAATGTAAGCAAAAATTATGATTAAAATCGTAGAGACGGAAATTTGCATGTAAAGCAAATTCGAGTAAATAAATATAGCAAGACAAACTTCCACCCTCTCCCTCCCCTCAGTCACATTACTCCTCCTTGACACTACACCTCGTTAAGCCGTTACCAGTGAAGTTGACGGTAATTACTCATGACAATGACATCAATGGCTTAAGTGTAACGGAGGAGCTTCCATTGAAACAATTGTTATTTAAGTGGGTCAACCCATTATGCAAGCATTGCTCAATGTTTTGACAGTTGATATACGGTCTAGCAGGATGATGGTGATGCTGATGATGTAAAAATAATGTGTTTTTCATATAAATAAAAAGAACTAAAGAAATTGCAAAATAAAAGACACGAAAAAAAAATGGATTTTCTTTGAAAACGTTTGTAGTCATGTTTCGCCTTTGAATAATGTGTCGAGGAGTCACTTTCACTCGGTATTGCTTTGCAAAGATTTTAATTTTCAACAGACTTGCATATCTCATTGTTTTGCAGATGATACATTCTGATTTCATTCATTTAATGCATCTTAGACGATTCATGCGGCCGAGTTTTAGAATTTCTTGATATAACACACTAATAATGATGAATGTTTAAACGATCAAACAAACGTTTTCTGTAACTTCTGCAGAAACCAACTTAATTGAGTTATTATCATCTTGTTAATTCTATAATCGAAATTCTATTCGTGGCTTTGTTGTAAGTAGGACTGCAAACCGAATCGATATTGGTGCTAAAAACCTAATTATAGTCGAATCGTAACGAAAAATTAAATAGTCTAACGAATCTTAGCCTAAATCTGAAACTAAAAGTGAGAATTTGATTATAAAACCGATTTCAATGTAAAGGATCGCGTGTTAGTGCGAAAGCCAGTAGTCAAATCGATGCATAATTTTAGTGCACAACTTTTCTGGGCCACTACAATCAATGAAAATTGGCGGGCGATTCTTCAACAGAGCACAGATACAAATGTTTCGGAACTAGATGGTTATCACGTAAAATCACTATTTGGTCTAAAACGCGAAAAAAAACAACAATTAAAAAAACAAGTTATGTTACGTATGAAGTAAACAATTCTGGAATTTTGTCAACTCTAAGAAAAACTCTGATGGTTATCCTTCCAGTATGTTTTTTAATGATGTAGTCAGTGCTGATCCTACTACAATTAGCAACTTATTTTCCAACCATTTCCGGACCGCCTTCAATTGCAGTACGCCGCTAACATCCATTGGCAACTTTCAATACATGTCAAAGTTTCCTTCTTCGTCCTTGGTTCCGAAAGATGTTTTCATTGACGAATCTACTATTTTGAAATACATTGATAAACTTGCTACTAATTTCTCTAGTGGACCAGATGGTGTTCCTTCTTCTGTGATTAAAAAGTGTAGTTCATCTCTTTTACCTATCCTTGGGTATCTTTTTAATTCATCGCTTCGTAGTGGAGTTTTTCCTACGTCATGGAAATACTCAACTATAATGCCCTTGCTTAAGTCTGGTAAAAGAGACAATGTAAGTAATTATAGGCCTATAGCGAATTTTCCATGTGTTACTTAGCTGTTTGAATCTATTGTGTGTGATGTAATGTATTTCCATTCCAAGTCGATTATTGGATCATTCCAGCATGGCTTTGTCAAGGGCAGATCCACTGTACCTAATCTTATGGAATTTTCGAACTTCTGTCTTTCTGCTATCGAAAACGGGCAGCAGGTTGATTGCATATACACTGACTTTAGGAAAGCCTTTGACAAAATTGACCACAATATTCCTGTGCATAAGCTCTGCCTGCTTGGTTTTCCTGATATTTTAGTCCTTTGGATTAAGTCGTATCTTAGTGATCGTATTCAAAAAAGAATACTTTCGTGGAGCCTTATCTTCTGAAATATTTAATACTTCAGGCGTTCCGCAAGGTAGCCATCTGGGTCCACTTCTATTCCTTCTGTTTATTAATGACGTGAGTTCGTTTATCTCTAACTCGAACATTCTTCTCTATACCGATGATGCAAAAATCTATAAGATTATCTCCAGCAGCAATGATTGTCTATTATTGCAAAGTGATATCTCGCGTTTTCATGACTGGTGCTTACTTAACAATTTACATCTCAACATTAATAAGTGCACTGCTGTTTCGTATTCTAAGAAAGGAATATCAATGAATTTTGACTATGTTGTAGATGGATGCTCTTTACTTCGTTCTGACAAAGTACATGATTTGGGCGTACTATTCAACTGTAATTTTACCTTTGATGATCACGTGAATCACATTGCTGGTAAAGCGAACGCTATCCTCGGTTTTGTTAGGAGAGAATTCAATGATTTCTTTACAACGAAAATGTTGTATTGTGCATTTGTCCGATCTATCCTAGAATATGCTAGTCCTATCTGGTCACCATTTTAATCCATTCACATAGATAGGATCGAAGCAGTTCAGCGTCGGTTCTTAAGGTTTATCCTTCAGGGCCTTCCCTGGTCCGATCCACTCAGGTTACCGCCATATGTTGATCGTTTAAATCTGCTGTCTATGGATTCCCTTGAGAAAAAGCGGATACATGCCAGAGTTGTTTTTGGTTAAGTAATTTCAGGTATATGACAAATTACTGTCTATGATTAAATTCAACCTTCCATGTCGTCCTTTGCGAAATTATGAGCTTTGTAAAATTCCGCAGCATCGCACGAACTACGGGTTTTATGAACCAGTTTCATTCATGTTAAGATATTTCAATAACTTCTTCTCGCAATTGGATTTTCACATGAGTGTCCCACAAGTAAAAAGTCAGCTTTCTTGAGGTTAATAATGTTTGATTTTGTAAAAAGTTTAAATTTGTGTGTACCTAATTCTGTTTTATTATTTTTATTCTTTTTTATTGTTTCCAACTGTGCATAACTGTGGATAAATGTAGAAGTCAACTTTTTGATGAAATAAATTATTATTATTATTATTATTAAACAGCTAATCTCCTTGATTGTATCTACATTGTTATCGTTAAACCTGTATGGGACTAATAAATAGCATGCATTACCACAGACAAAATAAATACGGAGATGAAGAATGACAAATGGAAAAAGTAGTATCGAAAACTGGCAAACTTTTGTCGTATAAATAAGTTAATTTAAGCGGTTCTACGGTATTTATGACCTGCAATAGAGTATGTGAAGACCATACATATATGTATTTACAAATTGAATTCGAAACTTGAGCGGTTAGTATATATATTGGATGTACGTGAACTATCAATCTATGTAGCTTATGAAGTCCTCCATAGCTCTATATATTTAATTATCTGTGGGTTTGAAATTACAGGAGCTCTTCGCAACTAACGGTACCTTGCGTCGTTATTGGCAGAAAAACGATGAGGGTCATACAAGGATTTTGCTATATCGCTTGGGATGTGACAGGGTAAGCGGGACGTCTCCGGACTGCAAGACTTTGCCGTTCCTTTACAAGCTATCCTTTGTTGTAGATATTCCTACCATAGGTGAATGTAGTTTTGGGAGTAGCACTACGAAGCTGGAACTATCCGTGTAGATTAGTTCAATGATGTAAAGTAGCATGAAGTGTGTGAATATTATTGCGACCTGCGAGTTGGTAGCTAAAGAGTTTTTGAAGCATACATTTTTGGCACGGGGACAATTCTCTAGTTGGGCTGTTGCACTCTCGAAAAGCTTATTTCGTTCATTTGTTCTTTACAACAACAAAACACAAGTAAAGCCTGGTAGTTTACACTTCCCTAGATGGGATCTGAGATTAAATTTTGTTTGCTGTAACGTTTGTAGAGGTAAGGAACAGTACAGACATGTTTATTGTCGCTTAAAATCCTCTAGAATGCTTTACAAAATAAAATTTAAGTTCATACATGAGCCATCTACTCTTTCGACCACCTCTCAAGCAAATTTGCAATTTTTGGTAATACTAGACAAAGAAAAAAAGTTTTTTTTTTTTTGCTAATTGCAATGAATGTTTCCCCCTTTTCTCTGCGACTATATGGAAGCTGTCAACTTAAACATTGGTACAAAGCAACTACTTCTACCACCTCCTATACAAATTTCACTATTCAGAATACCAAGGAATCATAATAGGAAGCAAAAACTGCGCGTATATTTGAAGTCACGTGAAGTGTGATTAAGTTTTCACGAGATAATTTCGTCGATATCGGTAGTTCAGTGAAAGAACTCGCCTGAAACGCGGGCAGCCCTGGGTTCGATTTCCGGCCGGAATTTTACAAAATTTATCATTTACTTGCTTCGAAATAACAGTCAAACACTAAAGAATATTGGTTTGGTGAATGCTTTCACAGTGCATTTCGAATTAAAATGAAAGATTTCCGTATTTTATATTATTATTATTTTTATATTATATTTATTATGTGTAACGTTTCGGTCTCTGCTGAAACCTTTATCAAACTGATCGACAAATTACAAAAGGCTCTTATTTTATACAGAATGAGGTTAATTGGGTGTGAGAAGGGTGTGCGGTCGACGGAGCAAGTCGACGTCGAGCTAAGTTCAGCGGTCGACAGAGCAGATTGAAATAAAAAAATAAAAAGGCGCTTAAAGTCCAGTGCGCAACTGAGGACGCGAAAGATAAGTTTGATTCTTCGTCAGCTAGGCAGGGGCTTATTATGGTAAGATCAAGTACTTCCGGCCTGGAACTATTCATGAATGTCTCCTTCTTCTACTTTTTATCTAACTCTACGTAGGGTACAGTTCAAGAGGTGGGGCGTCTTTTTGTTTTTTTTTTGTATAATAATTTAGCAGAAACAATAAGCCAGTGAGTTGGTTCGCCGATTCGTATTCCCGCCACCTCCTTTGAATTATGATTGATTTCAAAATTTGTAGAAAGCTAAACTTCAAGCGAACTGAAAGTTTTATACTTTTGACTTTATGCTAAGCTTCCGAATGATACTTTTGCATTGTTTGAAAAGTAATGGAAGTCATATATGTTATGAAGCACTTATTTAAAGTTGCTTAGGTATCATTAAATAAGAAAATGAAAATAAATCCGCTAAAGTCGCAGTGGTTTTATTTTAATAACAATAAATAGGCTGGGGGAAACATGTAGATTTTTTATAAGCAGTCCTTTTCCATACCGAGTACAACAATATTGTTTTATAATAAGTATAGTTATTCCATGGAACACTAGAGGCGATTTACCATAAGTCGGTAAAGGTGAAGACCAATATTTGGAGCGAAATTTAAAAAAGGGTCGACCTTTTTTTTGGTACGTTCTTAACACCTAGAACTGTGCACAACTTTTAATACTTCACTAAAAAGTCACAAACAAAATTTTTGAAGTTACAATTTATCTTAGGATAGATGAAATTGGCAAAAGAAAACCGCTTAACTCACCACTCCACGAATGGTGAATTGGGGAAGTTGAATTCGCAGGTGTCGATTGTAACATTTCTACCAAAATCTGATAAAGTGTGTCTCCTTCTTGCATGGAGTGACTCTAATAAAAGACACACATGTTGCTATATATTTGGGAATCGCATGACCGTAATCATTCGATAAAAAAGTCATCATAGATTTAAAATTCGGTAATTTACTCTTCATTTCCCCGCATACATTTTTTCAATACCTTCCGGTATATTTATTTTTTTCCTTTTCGATTCAATCAAAAATTGAAAACAAATCAACATTTTTTCTTTGTGTTGTCGAGAGAACAAATTCACTTTCATTCGATACACTTAAAGTTCTTTGATATAAAATTATGGCTACACTAAAGTTTTTATGTAGATATAGAATGAGAGGTTATCATGCATGAGATCAACCCTTTTGATAAATGTGTAAAAATTTTCTTATAAAAAAACATTTTTTTATGCATAAATTTTCAACTTACCTTTCTAATGATGTACTTAAGTGGAACTGTGGGGAAGATTTGTTTAATTGCAGACGCCAAGTCTGTAAGTATAACATCGGCATTCTGCAAGAAAATATGAAAAAATCTATATAATCGGTATTTTTGGGACTTTAAACAAAAAAAATAAAGGTCAGGTAGGACTAAAAAATAAAAATTGTAAACATGACAGTGTATAAAAATTACCGAGCTGAAATTTCCAGCATCTCCAGTTGTTGCGAATGTGTACGTTCTGTCATTAGTGATAATTGAGAAGTGGGTCGGCTTTTTACTCTCTACTGCCTGAATGTCCAAGTAATGAAAATGGCTTTCAATCTGTCAAGACATTAGAAGGAAAGATGTTATGTATTTCTGAGCTTTTGAAAAATAATAAAGCTGATAAGTTTCGTTACCTTCGTCGGAACTTTGGCAATGAGTAGATAGATTCGAACTGGTGTAAAGACCTGAAAATAACAAGAAAATTTAAATAAACCGTATATCTATAGAAAAAATATTATACATAATTATTAATTTGCATATAAATTACTCATTTCAACGAGCTTTGTCACAATTTTCAGAAAAGTTGGAATAAATATCACAATTATGAACTTTTTTCTTAATGATTGCTAACTAATATGACCAGTAAGACACTCAGTGGGTTACGGAGCAATTAAGTTTAAGTTATATTAAAAAAAAATCAGTTTCCATTGCTAACTTAACTAAGTCATTTACAAAGTTTACGATAGGTACTTGTTGAGAGTTAAAACATTTGTATCGTTCGTTTCGTTGATTCACTACTCGTACTGAACTGTAATGTTCATGAATTTTGCTAAAATTCATATTTCAAAGCTTCCATGATGATGGAAAGTTTACCTTAGGTTCCCCTTACCATACCACAATTCTGATAGTCCTTGAGAGTTTTCTAAAGTAAATATTTTAATTACCATATAATAGCTCGCTAGTTAATTTTTCGGAGAAGCGTAGTTATTTCAAAACTAACAGGAGTTTCCACGAAAACTTTGAGCCTTTTAATTGCATATTTTCCTTCATTGAAGTTATTGTTTCTTTCAAAAGTGAAAAGTCAGAGAATGGTTATAGTATAGCATTGAGGCATTAGTGAAAAAGTTAGTTAACAATTTTTTAGCTAGAACAACTACTTTTAGGTAGATTCCATTTCAATGAGTGGTGCGATAAAGCTGTGCGCGAAATTCAACATTCATATTATTGTATGACAATCTATCTATATAAATATAATTGTAGTGTCTGTCTGTTATTTGTTTAGAAATGGCTATAAATAAGTTTTTTGGTTTATTTTAGCAATGACTAAGCAGAAACAGACGTTTTTAAAAAATTTCTCTGTCTGTCTGTCTTTCCGGTTTTCACCCAAAAACGGCTAAGCCGATTGTAATGAAACTTGCACAGTTTATTAGATGTGCACCGAGATGTAATCTGCGTGTAGTCTTATTTCAATACCCCCACGCCTTCCACCCCCTCCCATACAAAATGGCTTATTTTCAAAAATATTTATTAATCAAATTTTCTTCAAAACCATTGGAGCAAATCATTCGAAATTTAGATCATACTATTTTTATCAGAAATGTGATCTATGGTATACAAATTATTTGAATCCCCCTACTCCTTCCACCATCTCCCATACAAACTGCAATTTTTCATGAAATGCTATTCACTAATTTACTCAGTACGTCTAACTTTCATCGAGCTCAAATTTTGTACTCTATCCTAAATTAGCATCATTATTAATATCGGGAAAAAATTAACCGAGTAGCTTCACTCCTTCTACCCCTCCCATACAATGTGACACAATTCCACGACTTCACAAAAATTCGATTTTCTTGAAAAGCGTGAATGATAAAGACCTGAAATTTAAAATAAATCGATTGCATGATGATTATAGTTGTTTCTCGAAATATCACCAAAAACCCCCCTTTCCTTCTACCACCTCCCATACAAATTGCACAATTTCATTAAATTCAATACACTAAGTTTCTCAGTACCTACTCAATTTTTGAAGCTTAAATTTGGTACAAAACATTTTTATAGCTATTCTAGCATGATGTGAAATAAATTAGTTCAGTGCAGCCACTTCCCATACAAAATGTCATAATATCACAAAGATTTCGATTTCATCTATAGTATCGTATGATTGGGCTCTACGCACAATCGTAGTCCTGTTACGTTTTCAAGCTTAATGTTATTTTATTTGGGTTTTTTTTAATTAACACAAGCTATAATTATTCACATGTCCTTAATGCTCTTCAATACGTATATGATCTCAAATCACGGGATTGATTTGATCACGAGCCCATTCAAATGCGAGTATCATGGTATCATTCTTAATAATTTATGGGTCTGATTCCGACAAAATACAAAACATTATGTTCAAAGAGCCATTGAAGCAGATTATATATCCCACATGATGTATTACTAACTACATTCTCAAAAATTGCTTATTATTGCGATTTTTATGCGGACGAAGTCGCGGGCGTTTGCTAGTACTATATATAATACCGCTCATCTTTTTGCGGTCGCCAACTGCTTATGACCTTATCAATATATGTATGTACATCGGAACAACGATAACAGTGCTATAGTGCTCTAGTGAACGATTTTATTAAGTGAAATCAAAAAGTGTTCTAATTGTTAAAAGTCGAAAGAATAAAATTTGTGTTTTTTTAACACGAACGCGGTCGTAAACTGATTATACTCTAGATTAAATCTGGGAGTATTATAAGTTTGCCACAAAGTTTGTAACGCTAAGAAATAAGGCTCGGAGAAAAAAATGAATGATACAGAAGTTCACTCAAAAATCTCAAAACCATATATCCGTCCGTTCGTGTCCTCCCTAGCTTGAAAACGCGTTGATCTAGAAAGTTCAAATTTTGAACACATCGTATTTGACAAAAAAGTAAGGTCAAGTTCGTGAACGGGCCAAATCGCTCCACCCCTTCTACCCCTCCCACACCAAATGACACAATTTCGCAACCCAAAATAAACGGATTTGTTCGAAAAGCATAAAAGCTATTGATCTGAAATTTGGAATATATTACTTTTATGATGATTTCAATCTACTGTATTAAATTTATTTGTGTTCTCCCTCTCCTTCCACCATCTCCCATACACTTTTTCATGAAAAGCTCTAAGCAAATATAAAATTTATCGAGCTGAAATTGTAAACTAAATTTTTATTTAGAATTATTAGCAAGACCAAAACAATTAGACGATTAGATTCAATCCTTCTACCCCTCCTATACAATCAGACACAATTTCACAACTTTACATAAAGTCCCATATACACTCTGCACAATTTCACTAAATCCAATACACTAATTTTCTCAATACCTATTTAATTTTTGAATCCTAAATTTTGTATAAAAAATTTTGATAGCAACTCTAGCCTGATGTGAAAATAAAATTGTTCAATGTCGCCACCCCCTACAAAATTTCTTAAAATCAAAAAAATTCTCTTTTATCTTGAGTATCGGACGATTGGGCTTCACGCCCAATCCTGTTATGTTTATACTCTAGAAGAAATCTGAGAGTATATTGTGTTTGCCTTACTGTTTGTAAGGCTAAGAAATAATGCTCGCACAGAGCCGCCAAGGGTACAGAAATATTTGTTGTCGCTCAAAAGCCTCGATTCCGAGTGACCGTCTGACCGGCTGTTCGTCTGTCTGTCTGTCCGTCTATCCGCCTGTCTACAACATAACTCTCGAAAGCTTTGAGCTATAGTGCTGAAATTTGTTGTGTGTCATTTTTAGCGAAAAAGTAACTTTAAGTTCGTGAATGGGCTACATCCCCCTACTCCGTCTTCCCCTCTTTTATGAAATTTTGAAATTTTGATAAATTGATTTTTCTTCAAAACTGTTTAAGGTATCGACTTGAAATTTGGGTCAAAGTATAACAATGTATATATCATTAATATAACAAAATATTGATTCGATCCCCTCACTCCTTCTACCCCTCCCATATAAATGCACAACTTTCAAAAACCTATTTATTAGATTTTCATTGCAGCTACCGAAGCCAATTAAACAAATTTTTGTCAATATTAATTTCATTATAATTGCAATCAGTTTTTAAAACAATCATCAACTTCACCTCACTTCTTCTACCTCCTCCCATACAAATTTCACGAAATTTTGAAATTTGAATTAAAATATTTTTCTTCGAAACTGTCAAAGCTATCGACTTGAAGTTTTGTGAAAAACATAATAATAATAATAATTTTGTTCTGATTCTTATACTTCTTTTACCCCCTCCCATACAAATGCATAATTTTGATAAATAATGCATTAAAACTAGAAAAAGTGCAAACTTAAAACTTTGTCAGAATTTGTCCCTTAATAATTGCTTCGCTGTACTCCTTCTACTCCCTCCCATAAAAATATCGATATTGTAAATTCAAGAAAAGCATTTCTCCTTCGAACATACGAGAGCTATAAACTTTGAAATTGAAACAAAGCATGATATAAGAATGTTGATAAGCAGTTCCAAAATCATATAAAATTGTCCACTTTCTCTGCCACCTCCCATACAAATGCCCCAAATTCAGGAAAGCTATGTCCAATTTCTTTAAAAATAATACAAGTTACAAGTTTTAAATTCAACAGGAAACATTTTGCATGCCACGTTCGGCGTCATATACATAAATTACAAACCTCCCCCCTATGCTTTTACCACATCTATACAGAAGTTACTATACACTATTCGAACGAATTAGAGATGACATATTTTCCGGTACAGATTAGTTTTAGGGAATATTTTATTTTGTTCTAGTCTAATTTATTCAAAGATATTACAATGGATGTGACAAGAAACTATGAAACACGACGTGAAGTGGTAGGGTACAAATCCATCGCTGAAAAGAATTTGTGTTGCGAAAGAAAGATTCTTTCTAAAAGTAAATTTATGCTGCATAACAAGGCGGTATAAAACTCGTATGATCTGCATGAATTGCCATATCTTACTGATAAATCATTAAAACAATATTGTAGCGTGCTAAGGAGTTATTCACATCTTACTGTACGTAACTCATCAATGAAGAAAATGAATAAGGAAAAGTATCGAAACTATGCCATTAAAACTGCAAGTGATTTCATCATTGCATGACCAAATTCTGTTTTCATTTATACAGTGCTATTAATTAGTGCACTGAATGATTGAATGATTTTTAATGCACGAACTGAACTTTATGATAGTGAATTTTTCGAGACAAAGTAATTTACACCTGCATATCTCTAAAAAACCACAATAAAAAGCATGATTCGTAAAAAAAAAGCCTAAGGAATTGTGCCTTATTCACACATACCGTTTATTCAGTCAACCTTCAATAACGACCGTGGAAAATACAGAAAAAATAAATAAACATCCCCTTGAAAATGCAATATAAGGCGGTAAAGCGATAATACGCATCACATTTCAATCATCGTTGTAGCATGCGAGCTAATCGTATTGTTCATAAATGCATAATTTTTAGATATCGAATTTCTGACGAACAAGTGTATGCGGTAAAAAACGAACACCTAAGTGCGAATACTTATGTATAGGGATCAATGGAATGAAATGCAATTTCAAAGTGCAACAAGTAAGTTGCCAGTATTTATGCTGACGATTATTACATATAATCGAAAATGAAAAAAAAAATCATTTATTTCCATTTATAAATCAAAAGACATACACTTGACCAGTGCCGTAACATTTTCTTTCATAGGGCTAATGGCATTCTGATTTTCAGGTTCATTTCATAATGATTGACATGAGTTTTCTTATAAAGCTGGATCATCCACAAGGACCAAATACCGAGTAACATGGATATAAATAGTTGCTGCAGCAAATATTCGCATCTCGCACTTTCCTTCTTTGTGTCTAATGTATCGAAAGATTTTACGACCAGAAGCTGAGGCAGACAATTTTGAGAGTTGTACTAAAGGTAGCAAAAGTTCTTGGTCTCACGCTCGCACTATTACAAGTAATTCCGCCTCTTCTACTTACAATGGCGTTACAGTCCAAATCGGACTTTTGCCTCCTGAGTTGTTCGCCTCCATCCATCTCGGTTCAGTGATCAGGGGGATGTTTGAAAATCATAGCAATGATTTCCTATCTGCATCAATAGAATGCTCCCCACGCTTCCGTAGTTGTCCAACTGGTCTTTGTCCATTAACTTTCCCTTTTAGTGTGCGTTTGGGAATTCTTCCGACATCCACCCGCTCTACATGACCAGCCCATTGTAGTTTCTTAATTTTATGAGGATTGAAACTTCTAGATTGTCGAAGATGGCATACAATTCTCCATTGTATCGTGTTCTCCAGATCAAGTCTTCCATCACAGGTCCAAGGATCCTTCTGAGGACCTTTCTCTCAAAGGCGTTAATTAATTTTTCAGATACCTGAGTTAATATCCACGTTTCGCTGCCACAGCATAGCACAGGTCTTATAATTATTTTTTTTTTATATATTTTTAGTTCAGTTTTCCTATGTACGTTCTTGTTTTTAATTATTGGAAGTAACGAATAATACATACGTCTTATTTGCTATCATAATCCTTCTTTTAATTTCGATAGGTTCGCTGTCTACGTTTCTTAGGTTATAGTCTCCTATTGTAATACACTCTGTTTCATATTTATAACCCACGTACCAATTTCAAATTATTTTTGCCTTAAAATAATTTTGCCCCAAATTAAATACAAGGAAAGATTGAGAAACTCTGTGCAATGATTTTTCTGTAAATCATTTCTCATTACCGTTCTTTTTGCTGCAGTTCTTGGAAAGTCGTCATTTTGTGCGTTTCATATTTATAACCCACATGGTGATTAGTGCAGTTAGAAATCGACACACTGAATCAGTTTAGTTGTTGTTTACAAGAGGGTTTCGTAATAATCTTATTATTTAAAATGCCGCGCGGTGTGTCTTTAAATGATGTCGAAAAGGGTGAAATTTTAGAGTACAAAGATGATGGTTTGAACATAAGTGAAATTTCGAGAAAAGTTGCTCGCAGTCGGCATGTAATTCGAAACTTTTTAAAAGATCCGGAGTTACATGGGAAAACAAAGCGAAAGGGAAGAAAAAGAAAACTGTCTCCGCGGGGAGAGAGGAAAATTGTACGGGCAGCAAGCAATTCGACACTAAGTTGCAATAAATTGACAGCTCTTGTCCCAACAAAGGTGTCAAAAACAACGGTTTGGAGAACCATTCAACGTAATCCTAACATTTCTAGAGATAAAATGAAGAGTGCTCCACGACTATTAGATCGCCATAAGAAAGCTCGGATGGATTCTCAGAAAACCACACGGCTACAGATTGGTCTTCTATAAGACATACTGGCTTTCGTACTTCTTCATTGTTTAAGCTCAAGATTTCATTTTCAGGTGATATTTTCTGATGAAAAGAAATGGAACTTATGTAGGTGGACCCAACGGATTTAATTCTTACTGGCGCGATCTGAGGAAGGAACCTCTCTATTTCTCGAAGATGAATTTTGGTGGCAGTTCTGTGATGTTGTGGGAAGCATTTTCTGCAGCAAGGCGTTTGGATATACAATTTATTTCATGGCGGATGAACAGTAGAGATTACATCAAAGTACTCGAAAACAGTTTACTGCCATTTCTGGCAGAACATGGCGAAAAAAACTGGATTTTCCAACAAGATAATACCAGAGTTCATACCAGGCGTGAAACAATGGGTTGGATGGAGACTTAATTCCATTAGGGTGATGAAATACTCTCTACAATGGCGCTACAGTCCAAATAGGACCTTGGCCTCCTGACATTCAGGTTCCTTAAAATTTTTCATTACTGATTGTGGAAGGGTTGTTAACCCTTCGCACAACCCTCTTTCTACGAATTTTTCATTTTCGTAGATTGAGGTGACCAATGTATATCCAAGCAGGCGATGTGCTGAAATTATATATTGCGTCGATCGGGATTTGAACTCACGACCTTTGCATTACAAGACCAACATACTACTCACTAGGCTATACCCTAGCTAGGGTGATGAACTGGCCGGCATGTTCTCCCGATCTGAATCCCATTGAAAACATTTGGGGAGTTCTTGCCAGACGGGTATATGCTGAAAATCGCCAGTATGAATCACTGGCGGAATTGAAAGCTGCAATCCTTGATGAATGGCAGAAACTTGATCCTGATTTGTTAAATAAATTAATCCAATCGATGAAAATAAGGATTTTTGAAGTTATAAAATCCAAAGGAGGCCCTAATAATTATTAAGTTTTTGTATAAAATTTTTCATTTAAAATTTATATGGAATAAACACTTTATTTTGTTGAAAACTTTAACTGAGTTATACATATGAAACGAGCAAAAAACGTATAATAGCTGGAACTGTTGCAAAAATAACGAATCCTTGGAATAATTTACCTACAAATAATTTCAGCTCCAGGCTTTCTACATTTAGCAAACAAATACAAAAGCATAACAATTTTCCGAGTGGAAATAACCTAACTTTTTCCTAGTCATAACTTTTGTTTTGTTTTCGTTAATTCGAAGTCCAACTTCCCTTGCTACTGAGTCAAGGTTTACAAATACCTATTTAACACTCTCCAGAGATCTTACGAGGATATCTATGTCGTCGGCATATGCTGAGTTGTGTGGATTTGAAGCATAGTGTCAACTGGAAGTTTCCGCGCAACATATTCGAGTGTCAAGTTGAAATGCATTGATGATTGTTTAAGGCCGTTGCCTGTTTTAAAACTAGAAGTCAGATCGTTTCCTACTCTGACTCGTGACAAAGATTCGGTCATTGTCATTCTTGTAAACCGAACCAGTTTCGGTGGAACTCCAAACTCTAACATGATTTTATACAGTACGCGCCTGTCGATATTGTCATATGCTTGCTTGAAGTCAACATATATCTCGTGCACATCAATATTATATTCCCAGCACCTGTTTAACTAAGAATATCTGGTCCGTGGTCGATCGTCCCGCTCTAAATCCGCAATCATCAATTACTTTGTCAACATAGGGCTTAATTCTCTTATCCAGAATTTTCTTCAATAATAAGACGTATACAACATAGATATTACTCGGTAGTTTTCGCAGCAAAGTTTGTCACCTTTTTATAAATGGACATATGTACATTGTGACCATAAAGTAAGGGCACTTTGGAAATAAAATTACTCTGGGGAATATTTCAAAAAAAACATTTTTTTTGGTAAGTAGATGGTACTGTCTTTAATTATTATCCCAAAAATTAGTGCGGTCTGTTAATCAGTTTGGTTTACAGCAGCTGGTTGAATGGGTACACCTCAGTAGTCCACAGCGATTTTTACAATGGATAAAAATATGGAACAAAGAATTTGTCTCAAATTTTGTGTTTCCAACCAAATTTCATGTGCAGAATCGTTGCGAATGTTGGAAAAGGCTTGCGGTGATTCAGTAATATCAAAAACACGAGCCTTCAAGTATTTCAATGCCTTTAGGGACAGTAGAGAGATCGTTGAAGATATGCTTCGTTCTCGACGACCTCCGACCGCTTCAACTGACGAAAACATTCAAAAAGTGAAGGAAATGGTGCTCGAAAATCGTCATACCAGTGTTAGGGAGATAGCAGGAGAACTCGACATCTCTCACAAGTCCGTTCGTTCGATTTTGGTGGATACTTTGGCCATGAAACGCGTCCTTTCTCGACTCTTTCCAATAAAGCTGAATTTTCTTTAAAAAAAGTACCGTGAACAGGTTACTTTGGACATGCTTGATCGTGCGAATTCTGATCCCATATTCATGGAGCGCATCGTAACTTGATCAGGGAAGCATATCGAGCTACAATAAGGTGTTTGCTGTTGACGAAACCTGTCAACCTCTGGCCGTTATCGTTACTTATGTCATGGAGACTATGCCTTCCAATATTTTAAATCGTTCCACGGAAGAGAGTCGTTGATTCTAAGGTGCTGTAGAAATCGTCTTTAACGTAATGGAGACTATTTAACACCTTTAGTCACCTTGATTATGCTGATGACGTGTGTTTGCTTGCACATAACCGTTCGGACTTAGAGTCAAATAGTCGCTCGTTGCATTCTAAATGCAGAGGCGGAACTGAAAATAAATGTGTGCAAAAGCAAGTACATGCACCTGGGTTCAAACACAGGTACACCGATTGTTCTTAACGGACAAGATGTGGAAGAGCTGCAAGATTTTTGTTATCTCGGAAGCATTGTCAGCATGGACGGGCGAGCCGAAAAGGAAATTGAGGCTCGTCTAAATAAAGCTCGTCAGGCCTTCGGTATCCGTTCACCTTTCTGGAGGTTAAAAGAAATCTCCCTTCGCACGAAGTTGCGAGTTTTTGACGCATGCGTCAAGTCCGTGTTGTTATATGATGACTTTACCAAGAAACCGCAAAATTTTATGAACCAATGGCTTCGACGCATTTTAGGAATATTCTGGCCAGAAGTGATCTTCAACGACGAACTTTGGAGTACAACTGGACAGGCTAAAATAGGCAATGAGATTCAAAGACGGAAGTGGCAGTGGATCAGTCACACTTTGAGGAAACCAGAGCGAAACAGGCTCTGGATTATAAATCTCAAGGAAGACGTCGGGTTGGTTGACCATGTAGCACATGGAAGCGAGCAGTTGAGCAGGAGGCCAGAGGAATAAACAAGTCCTGGCAACAGCTAAAGGCCGACACTTAGGATCGCGCCTTGTAGAAAGAGTTGTTGCTGTCCTATGATTGATTGATTGACTTGCTTGGGTATATCTTGGCCACCTCAATCTGTGAAAATGAAAATTCGTAGATATGCATGCAGTTGTTTGATATGATTAAAAACATAAGAAAATGGATTATCCTCATTTCTGTAAACATCGCTATACTTATATTTCAGTTATTGAGAAAATAAACATACATATTTCTAGCGATTTGATACTTCCATATTGTTCAAAATCGTCAAAACAATACTCGTTCAGAAATGTTAAATGTCTAGTCTGCAGACTCTTGTACTGAAAACTCTTCGAAGAACAAATATACATAAATTATATTTCATGCAATATGCTCTATTGTTCATCCTTACAACCAGTCCTCTATCGACAGGATATACCACCAGACCAATGAATGCTTGCTGTCTTCCACCGTTCGTATTGTCTTCCTTATGGAGTCTTTCATATCACATCAAATGAAAGATGATGTGATAAAAGTTAATACAGTCTGAATGAAATGTACGGCGACACGGAATGGGGTAGTATATGAAAAAAGTTTTTTTTATAACGTACACGAGAATTCAGTTATACTCGATAGGAGTCGGTTGAGACTACAAGTTCCATTTTGAAATAAACAAAAAAGATTCTAGGAGAGCTTCACAAATAAAAAATTTCAAAAATTACAATTTGTGCAATCCTGTCGTGTATTACGTCGATATCAGCAAGGGAACTTCTCTAAATTTGGTGGTTTTGTATTTCTATGAATGATGATGGTTAGATGTATAACATATGTTTTGTACATACATACATGTGCAAAATTTTAAAGAGTTTCAAGTGCCACTTTGAGGATTACTGTGTATTTATGTGTGTAGATTTATCGGTATGCACAAATATAGACCGACTAATTAAATTTGTTAAACTTTAAAAAGTTTATTTATGGGGTTACTCGCATAGTTTAGCATGTTTAGAATCTACGCCTAAGAGAGTTTTGCAAAAATCGATTTGAAAAAAAGGTGAAGTAGATGATTTTTTTAAAACTGGTTGCAATTATAATGAAATTAATACTGCCAACAATTTGTTCATTTAACTTCGCTAGTTACAATGAAAATCGAATTAATTGAGGCTTCCATGGCGTAGTGGGCAGCGTGCTTGCTTTTCAGTCAATAGGTCGTGGGTTCGATTCCCACTCCAGACGGGATTTTTTAAGCACGAATTTTTCAGTTGCTACTGGCGATGAAAAATTATTCGAAATAAAATGGGCAAACGGTGTAAAAGTGAAACAGTTCCACTTCAATAAGGCCTAGATACTCAGTAGATGGATTCTGTTCGCTTTCTATCATTCAGTCCCCCATAACATCTGCAAATATTTGTCAGTAGCAGCCAGTACACCTGAAAAATATATATCAGCTTCTTCACTCGTTACGGTCGTTCTCACTCCTCTTCCTCTACCTTCCTAATCCCATTCCTTTCCTCCAGGACTGTGTTTGTGCACATAAAGGCCGAAATTGCCTATAACACAGGTCATTCCGTAAAAAAAAAAAAAACACATTTTTGAAAATTGTGCAATTACATGGGAGGGGGTGGAAGGAGTGAGGGGATCGGATCAACGATTTGTGATATTAATTATACATTGTGATCATAAATCACCGGGAATTTGTAATTAAAATTTGTCTGGGAAATGATATATCCATTTTTTTTTTGGAAAGCAGGTAGTAGGTGTCCTTGATTATTAGCGCGGTCTACTAATCAGTTTGTTTACAGCAGCTGGTTGAATGGATACACTTCAGTAGTATTGATTAACATTAACATACTGATTAACAGATCGCACTGATTTTTGGGATAATAATTAAGGAGAGACCTACCTGCTTACTAAAAATTTTTTGAAATATCATTTCCCAGACTAATTTCAATTACAAATTCCCGGTGCTTTATGGTCACAATGTATACGTTGTTATACTTTAATCGAAATTTCAAATCGACTCCTTAAATAGTTTCGAAGAAAAATCAATTTACTAAAATTTTGAAATTTCATGAAATTTGTATGAGAGGCGGTAGAGGGAATGGGGAGATGTAGCCCGTTCACGAACTTAAAGTTACTTTTTCGCTAAAAATTACACACAATAAATTTCAGCACGATAGCTCAAAGCGTTCGAGAGTTATGTTGTAGACAGACAGACGGTCACTCGGAGTCAAGGTTCTTGAGAGACAACACATATTTCTGTACCCTTGGCGGCTTTATGAGAGCATTATTTCTTAGCGTTACAAACGGTAAGGCAAACACAATAAACTCTCAAATTTCATCTAGAGTCTAAAAACTTTAAACGTCTTTCTCTCGAAATGAGAATTCCCGAAATGTTGGACTCAATTGAGAGGCGAAAATAAGACAAAATGACTTCCAGTTTTCGAAATTCTATGCGAAATTGATTTTTTCAAGCATCTACTACGTTGATGCAAAAATTAAAAATCTGATTTGTGATTCAAAATCACTATTAATTGAAATCTGGCGGCAAAGGGTCCACTTGGAATGTGAACGAGTAGAGAAGCATACAATATAAATCAAACCATAAGAAAATTACTATAAAGGTAGAAAAGCTATAAAACAAATCTAAAAGGAAAAAAAAACATTTGTCAAAATTTATTGATAGTTACATCATTTGTATAACACATCTGTGTACTTTTTGGCAGTTCGACAAATATCGTAATTTTTTAACAAATGACGAATATTATTCTCTAAATTATGTATTTTGTTTATTTTTATTATCTTTGGTTGTTTTATTGATAAATCCGTAGGTATATAGTTTATTTTACTTTTTTTTCAAATAGCAGAATTATTCATCGTGAGTAATAAGGTGGTGATTAATTTTACGATTTAGCTCCATCACTGTGTTCTTTCTTCAACGGCACTGCAGCCCAACTCGGACTTCATGCTAATTATATAAATTCTTATCATCAGCTGCATTTGCTTTATTTAGATTTTTTATCTTTAAGTAGCAGCGAAACTCAAGGGATACCGATTTTGTGGTATAATTATAATGCCAACCAGGTCATAAGGAAGAATATAAGGAGCATTAAACTGAAAGTTTCTCCCTGTGTGATGAGGGCAGTAAAATACACCCAAAGCCAGTTCCACTTGCCCTGAACATAGCAAATGGACTGTACGCGATCATGGGCTTATCACTCGTTATCTTAAAATAGTAACTGCTGTGGGAAACGGACACAGCGCCTCGGATATGGACAGATTCTATGACAACCACATTTGACATTCGAGAACGGACTATAATTGGCTTCTGAAACGTTCGAACATTGAATAACGGTCGAAGAAATTGGGCCACTTGGTTAGTGATCGACCGTGAAATGGACAATGGACTATTACATATAACAACCAAATCTTGGCCTTGAGAGAGGTCAGATGGACAGGATCAGGAAAAGAACGAAACCCGAGCGGAAAAACCATTTTGTAAATGGCATGTTGGTCGTCCGAGAGAAACAGTTTCGTTAGCTGGGAATAAATATTGTATAGGATTCTCATCATCAGACTTACGACCATGGTCAGGAAGGTCAAATTTAGCAGAGCTACGCAATGCGGCAACAGCTGTTAACAAAGAGAAGTTTTATGACCAACTGATTGCCACCTTCGAGCGTGTTCCAAGAGGTGATATTATTATCATTTCCCAGGTTGGTCCTGATAATACTGGGGAAGCTAGATTACACATGGGTCGACGTCTCATGACTTTGGATTAAGCGAGTCGAATCCAGCGAATTATTTATGGAGTCTTGTAGAACTCGGCAGAAAGTGCTGGGAATATAATATTGATGTGCACCAGATATTTGTTGACTTCAAGCAAGCATAGGCATAGGTACTGTATAAAATTAGTGTAGAAAACGATCTGACTCTTAGCTTTCAAACAAAAAACGGTCTTAAGCAAGGTAACAGCCTCGCACCAATACTTTTCAACTTGGCACTCGAATATGTTGCTCGGAAACTTCTCGTTGACACTATGCTTCAAATCTACACAACTCGTAGCATATGCCGACGATATAGATATTCTTGCAAGATCTCTGGAGAGTGCTAAGGAGGTATTTGTAAACCTTGACTCGGTAGCAAGGGAAGTTGGACTACGTATTAATGAAAACAAAACAATAATTATGACACAAACTTGGAAAAAGACGCCAATCAGACAAAATATTACAGTAGGAGACTATAATCTAGAAAACATAGACAACTTAATATACCTAGGGGTGAACCTATCGAAGGATAGAAGCGAGCCCATCGAAATCAAAAGAAGGTTAATGACGGGAAACAAGACGTATTATTCGGTACTTCCAATAATTAAAAACAAGAACTTGCACAGGAAAACAAAACTTAATCTATATAAAACCATCATAAGACCTGTGCTATGCTATGGCAGCGAAACGTGGACCTCAGGCGTCCAAAAAAAACTACTTAACGCCTTTGAAAGAAAGGGTGTGAGGGAAGACTCAATCTGGAGAATACGAAACAATAGAGAATTGTATGACATCTTCGACAATCCAGAAGTGTCCACCCTCATAAAATTTAAGAAGTTACAATGGGCTGGTCATGTGGTGCGGATGGATGACGGAAGAATTTCCAAACGCACAATAAAAGGAAAAGTCAATGGATAAAGACCGGTCTGAAAACCACGGAAGCGCTGGGAGAATTCGATCGACGCACACATTCAGCTTAAGACGTCTGTTCAGCGCGACAAGGGGAGGGCCATTGCGAATCTGGCCAATAAAGCTGAATATGCGCTTACCTTAGAGGATTAGCTATTTGAAACTATGAAAAAATTTTAGAACAGGAATTTCACCGCCACTTTGTAAGAGATGAGAACAGAACCCTACTTAGTATTAGTGAAAAACATTTGTTGCGATGAAAGGACTACTTCTCTGATATTTTAAGCACCTTGTCAAATATAGATATCCCAGAAACCGAACAATTACCAAGCATCCAACCGCAACAATCCTATATTAGAAATGGTCCTGCAGAAAAGAAAGAAATAGTTTTCGTCATGCGATCAATGGAGGAAAGGAAGCTACAGGTATAGAGGCACTGAAACCAAACTCCTTAAAGCGAGCTAATATCAGATATATTCCGCTATTCCCTTTATTGAGTTCAAAGCGAAGGAAGATGTCCGGCGATGGAGGACGTCAATCCAAATGCAAAAAGGCAGGACTGAAAATAAACGTGCGTAAAACCAAGTAAATGCGCATGAGAACGAGAACAAAGAAAACAGAGCAAAATATTTCCAAACAAGCTTATAATCCTCAAGGAACACATCGGGATGGTCTACCGTATACTACATGAAAGCGAGTAGTTGAATAGGAGGCCAAAGGAATAAATAAGTCCTGGCGACAACTAAAGCGCAATAATAAGAATCGCTCTGGAAGAGAACTGTTTCTTTCCTACGCCCCTATAGGAGGTCTTAACAGCAAATTGATTGATTAATTGATGTCTAGTTAAATATCAGGTCTACAAGATTGAACGCATTAGCAATAGGAAAGATATTGTAATCTTTGATATATGCTGAGACTCGTATCCAAATTCGAAATTTGACAAAAATGTTGGGCTTAACGAATTTTGACCATCAAAACAAGCTTAGGTAAATGAATTTCGAAATTGAAAGATTGGCTACAGAAATTATTCCACAGTTCTTATAGTCTCAGAGATAGTAAATACAAACTTTTTTTTAATTTTTATGGGAGGTGGTAAGGCGATCATAATACATTTTATTTGGTCATTTGTAGCCGTTACAAGGATTTATTTTTTACAGTTTGACTTGTGTTATATGATTGTACTACATGGAAAGTAACCGTTACGCTTACCAAGAAACTGCAAACTTTCGTGAATCAATGCCCCCGACGCATTTTAGAGATATTCTGGCCAGACGTGATCTCCAATCACGAACTTTGAAGTACAAATGGACAAACTAAATAGGCAATGAGATTCAAAGCCGAAAGTGGCAGTGGTAACACTTTAAGGAAGCCAAAGTAAAATAACGCCAAAAAAAACTCTGGATTATAATTCTCAAGGAAGATTGGTCGACCATGTAGCACATAAGCAGTTGAGCAGAAGGCCAGAGGAATAAACAAGTCCTGGTGACAACTAAAGGTCATGATCGCGCCTTGTGAAAGACAGCTGTTTCTGACCTAAGGTCCTATATGTGGTCTTAATAGGAAATTCATTGATGGATTGTGTTGTAGCAATTTCTGCATTTATGTGCAATGCACAAAAGTCACAGGGAAGTGAGCACGACCGTAACTAGTGGTGAAGCAAATATATTTTTTTAGAAAGCGAATAGAAACCATCTATTGAGTATGATAGACCTTTACAAGTGGAACGGTTTTACATTGAAAGAAAAGATTTCCGGATTCTACACTGTTATGCTTTATTATTCGTGACGTTTCGGTCTCTGCTGAGACCTTTATCAGTTTTACATTGTTTACCCATTTTATTTCGAATGATTCCACATTGCAAATAAGAACTGAAAAATTCGTACTTAAATATGTAAATCCTACTGCCTGAAGTGGGAATCGAGTCCACAGCCTATAAGCTGCAAAGCTAACTACGCTACGGAGACCAATAATTTTATAAAAAAAATTGAGAAAGCATAGTAATGAGTACAAATCACTTCCCAATTTATTATGAAAATTTCCTTAAAAATTATAAACATGAAATTCAACATATAACCGCCCCATTTTTATAGTTTTCTTCAACAATTTATACATAATTAGCTTGTACTCATCTCCTATACCACCTCCCATACAAATATTATTATCTACTGAAAAGCAATCGCGATGGCATGATTAACTTATCGCATGAAAAACGTTCACATTTCATCGTTATGTTATGGTCTGTGAAAAATACAAGATCTTCGAGATCCTCTTTCAATAACAATTCAACTAACTTTTTAATCTTAAGAATGATGGATTAAACACAATAAAACAAACTTACTAGTACACGATTTTCTGTCTTGTCACCTTTCGTTTCGAGCTTAACCATATACTTAACGAGAATTTTTGTATGACGGCCCAATATAGATTTAACGCTATCTGAAAAGAAAAAAAATAGGTTAACGGAAGCAAAAGAGGAAAATTAGAGTTAAAGGGATATAAAATAGTAAAATACATTATGTATAAAAGAGTCTGCTTACCATCCAATTAGGCGGTTGCACTTTAGAAACAACGTTGCTCAACTTAAAGGCACTTGACCCTTTTTTCGCATAGTGTACCACCACGTAGCTACCTTTTACTATACAACTGTTTTTAGTCCTGATTTAAAGACCTGCTTCTACATGCGTACAGACTAAATAGGTAGTGAATACTATAGAGAGAAAAGGCATTCCCTGATGTGTACTATAGTTTTCAGGATTCAGGATATTATTATACTACTATACCACACAAGTTGACTCACTTCCGCACATACAACAGTATTTTATACATAAAACATGAGATCCATAATACTTGGAACGGTGTACTATTCATTGAGCTCTTCGTTTTAATGAAGGAGCACAATGTATAAGGGTCATGATATGCCTTCAGTGATTCAAAGGTCACTGATGGGTTGGTCCTATTAACTAGATACTATACGCTTACGATGCGAGAATTTCGTTATCTAGGACTATTTTATAATTCGAGTAGTACTTTCAAATAAATCTTTAATTCTACTATGCTACTTATTTAGCTTTATCGTTTAGTAAAAAACGTATACGTAATCTTGGCCATGAACACAAAAAAAGAATATGAGGCGAAAAATTACGCGGACACAGCTCTTTTGATTTAAAAACTATGACAAAGAGAAATGAATTTTCACAATTTATGAAATAAAATCGTTTTATTGTAGTAGAGCCATCACAATAAATTCTTTAGGCTACAATCAAAAATGCATTTAAATTGTTTCATCGACTGCAGATTATATGGCGTATCCAGAGACAGACATACTCACTTGTGCGATATACATATGAGGCGTATTTTAAAGTGCAACTAGACATTGATGATGACATTTTTATGGAAGGTGATATAGACAAATGATTGAAGCTTATTTCTTTTTTTGCTATTTTAGTTTCGAATATTTTATTTGAGTCTCATAAAAGCTCTAAGAAAATCGTAGGTTCTAATTATAAAAAAAAAACCAATGTTTCACTAAATTTCCATTTAAAAGGGTCTTAACAGGAAATTGATTGAAAGGGCGTAGCATAGCACAGAAATAGTTCTCTTTCACAAAGCGCGATCCTAAGCATCGGTCTTTAGTTGTTGCCAGGACTTTTTATTCCTCTAACGTTCTGATTAACTATTAGTGATGCCAAGTTTCGTTGCTTTTCGGTACCAGTAACTATTTGTTACTTTAAGGAAAGTAATCGTTACAATTTATTCGTTACTCATGTTACAGGGATGCGGAAACCAGTTTTGCAAATCAAAAATTCAAATAGAAGAAACCACCTCTAGTTCCCATGCAGTAACTATACAGGGTGTTTGGTACTCCGTGCATAACCTTGTAAGGGGTTATTCCTGGATATATTTTGAGCAAAAAATTGTTCTACGGAGATGGTCAATTTTCAATATCCACGGAGATACAGGGTGATCAAGAAAAGTCCTTCGGACCTGTACCCCCACTCACTCAAAACGATATATCTTGAAAACTAATAATCACAATTCAAAGTGTTATAGCTTGTTTTTTAGGGAATCAAATTACCTTTCATTTGCTGTAATAGTCCGCATTGTAACTGTATTCAATTCTGAGATATTTGCTTCAGAACACACATTTTTGACACTTTGACCCTCAAAATTCTAGGATCAATGTAGTTTTTCTCTAAAATACCCATTATAAAAATGTCATTTTAATGTTGTTTTCTTATGTGCCATATTATTGCCTACAAAAGATGCATACACTTGCATTGCATAAGTTTTATAGTTTAGAAGAAATTATCATTCCAATAATGTAGCACTTTTGTCAAAAAAGCAAGAATAGGTTGATCAACACTCTCCGCTTGAACTAAAAGAACTTAAGAATGGTTTTTATAGTTTATTTCAAATTTCCTTAATTACAACAAATGTTCAAAATGGCCACCTTCATTTTGAATGCACGCTAAAGCTCGTTTTGCCAGTGTTCTCTTTGTGTTCATACTCCTCAACTGCTGCCTTACTTCTGTTGCTGCCGCATCGATTCTGGTGTTTAGATCTTGCAACGTTACTACTTCCGTTGCGTAGACAAGGTCCTTCATCCGTCCCCATACAAAGAAATCCATAATAGTTAAATCAGGAGATCTTGCAGGCCAGTGTATCGGTCCATTTCTACCGATCCAGCGATTGCTATAATTGGAATTTAACCAATCTGTGATTTGTCGGCCGTAATGAGCTGGAGCACCATCGTGTTGGTAAAACATGGAAGCCAATCGTTGCAGTGGCACATCATCCAATAACTCTTGTAGATCATTTGTCAAAAACTGCAAGTAATTGGAACTATTTAGGGTAGGCGGAAGCCTAATAGGACCAATAAAATCGTTGCCAATCACACCTGCCCATAAATTGACACTGAATCTGTGCTGAAATGATGCCTCTCTTCTTGTATGTGGATTGCTCTCAGCCCATGTGTGTAAGTTGTGGAAGTTTGTGATACCGTCCCTGGTGAATTGGGACTCATCAGTCCAAAGAATGTTGTTCATAAAATTCTCGTCACCTAGTTGTCGTTCAAGGAGCCAATTGCAAAACTCCATCCTTTTGGGCAAATCAATGGGTACCAGCTCCTGCACTGGTGTGTGGTGGTAGGAATGCAACCGCTCTGCTTTGAGGACACTCCAAACTTTCCACGTAGAGACGTTTAACTGCAATGCCAAGCGTCGGACAGCGTCGTTGTGTTGAAACTCATTTTAATTTAATTCATTTCCTCGATAATTTAAATACTACTTAAAGGACATTCATCGATAATTTAAATAGTAATTAAAGCACACAAAGAATATTTCAGTTTAACAACA
Source organism: Chorisops tibialis (assembly GCA_963669355.1). Taxonomy (NCBI): domain Eukaryota; kingdom Metazoa; phylum Arthropoda; class Insecta; order Diptera; family Stratiomyidae; genus Chorisops; species Chorisops tibialis. Next base: position 87,808,208 of record OY770262.1, on the reverse strand, counting down.
TTTCAGGTAATTTTTTTAGAACGAGGGTTGGTTTATGGCATATTTTATTTTTAAGCCATATGTATTTTCGCTTATTACCTGGAAAACGGGAAAACCTTAGTCATAAGTATGTACGCATCTTTTGTAGGCAATAATATGGCACATAAAACAACAACATTAAAATGACATTTTAATAATGCGTTTTTTTGAGAAAAACAACATTGATCACAGAATTTTGAGGGTCAAAGTATCAAAAATTTGTGGTCTGAAGCAAATACCTCAGGATTGGGTACAGGTACTATACGGACTATTACACCAAATGAAAGGTAATTTGATTCCCTAAAAAACAAGCTATAACACTTTGAAATGCGATTATTAGTTTTCAAGATATATCGTTTTGAGTGAGTGAGGGTACAGGTCCGAAACACTTTTCTTGGTCACCCTGTATATCCGCGGATATTGAAAATGGACCATCTCCGTAGAACAATTTTTTGCTCAAAATATATCCAGGAATAACCCCTTACAAGGTTATGCACGGAGTACCAAACACCCTGTATGTAACAAGAAATCGCTTGTGGTCTTGATTTTGTTGGCCTAGTATGTGTATCGCTTGTGGTCTTGATTTTGATGGCCTAGTATGTGTATCAATGCAATGATGCCAAGTCCGATTTTTTAAATATTCCTCTTATAAGTAGAAAATCCCTTTGAACACTAACATAAATAAAACGACAATGTGAAGGAAATAACTTTTATTAAATCGAAATTTTCTTCAGCGAAAATCCTCAAATTGATAAAAAAAAAACATAATAGCGCTACGATTGCGCGTAAAGCGCTACGATTGCGCGTAAAGCGCAATCTTACGATACTCTGGATGAAATAAAATTTTTTGTGATCCCAAGAAATTTGTATGGGGAGTGTTAGAAGGGATGATAGCATTGAACTAATTTTTTCCCCATCATGCTAAAGTAGCTATAAAAATGTTTTACACAAAATGTAAGTTTTAAAAAGTGTATGGGAGGGAGGTGCTAGAAAGAGTGCGAGGATTTTAGTGATTTTTTCAGAAATAACTAGGAATATTATAAAACTGACATCCCTTAAATTTAAGACTAGTGCCATTCATACTTTTCAAGAAAAACGATTTCTTGTGAAGTTGTGAAACAGTGTCAAATTGTATGGGAGGGGGTAGAAGTAGTGAAGCTAATCAAATATTTTTTTTTGATCTTAGTGTTAATACTAATTAAGTATTTATTACAAAATATGAGCTCGATAAATGTTATATGATCTGAGAAAATCGTCTTAGAGCATTTCATGAAAAAGTATAGTTTGTATGGGAGGGTGGAAGGAGAGGGAGGACGCAAGTAATTTTTCTACTGTAGATTTATATTTTTATGAAAGTAATATATCTCAAAATTCAGACTAATAGCTTTTATACTTTTCGAGTAAATCCATTTGTCGTCAAATTGCGAAATTGTGTCATTTTGTATGGGAGGGGTAGAAGGGGTAAAAGGGGTAGAAGGGGTAAAAGGGGTAGAAGGGGTGAAGCTAATCGTCTAATTTTTTTCGGACTAACTAACAATTTTAAATAAATATTTGGTGCACAATTTCAGCCCGCTCAATTTCATACGCACTGAGTAAATTGCCTTAGAGTAATTCATGACAAGCACAGTTTGTATGGGAGGTGGTAGAAGGAAGGGGAGGACATGCATAATTTTTATACGGTAGATTGATATTATTATAAAAGTAACATATTCCAAATTTCAAGGCAATAGCTTTTATACTTTTCGAGCAAATCTGTTTAATGTCAAATTGCGCAATTGTGTCATTTTGTATGGGAGGGGGTAGAAGGGGTGGCGCGATTTGGCCCGTTCACGAACTTAACCTTACTTTTTTGTCAAAAACGACGTATACAAAATTTGAACTATCTAGCTCAACGCGTTCTCAAGCTAGAGAGCGCACAAACGGACGGACAGACGGACATCCGGTTTTGAGATTTTTGACTGAACTTCTGTATCATTCATTTTTTTCTCCGAGCCTTATTTCTTAGCGTTACAAACTTTAGAACAAACTTATAATACTCTCAGATTTCATTAGAGTATAAGAAGTAAACGTGATTTTGAAGAATACGGATTACCACCAAACGAAAAAAAAAGTGACTACCAATCACCACCAAACGATTGAAACCAGAAAAATTAAAAAAATCGAAGTTGGGGGGGGGGGGAGATCACACACGTTATTTATCACTCTAATAGCAGTTCTTGCCATCCCTGCTCACTAGTATGGAGAATAGAGACGAAAAAATCACTGCTATTAAAAGAGCTGCTCTTTTTTACAGATACTGAAAAACAGCAATCGCAGTTGATCATTGCGATTGGAAAAAGGAGCAGGTTTTTGCCATCCCTACTTATGCCACATGCGATCTTTGATTTAGTTCATTATGACAATATAGGAAGCTTTGGTGCCCTTTGGTGTTTCGGATTTACTGTTCTTTAGTTTCATGTGTCGTATAGCTATAGCGATATTTTGTTTAGTGTGAAATACTCTGGCACTCTCCTATTCTGTTGCAGTACGCTAGTGCTACAAATTTACTCTGATCATAGTATTGTATCTCGTGTTGTGAAGCAATCTTTTGTTTTTTATGACATTTCATTCAAATACGCAAGTGTTTCAATTGCATTTTGGCGCCACCCTCGAGACGACGCCCGGGGCGGTCGCCTCCTTCCCCTCCCCCTTAACACGACCCTGTTAGAACTTAAATATTAAGAAAACTATACGTCACATATCAAATCTGTTCAATGTAATTATAATCATTTCAAATCCCTTAATTGGCACATTCTTCAACTGATTAACATTCACGCGAATTCTATTCGAATCTCTCTAGTGGCCCCGAAGATTTCCATATCCTGAAATCGGTGAATGAATTCTACAAAGCCTCTCGATTATCTACAAGGTACTACACATCTAACACCTTTTTCTTGTCGTATTGCGTGAAAATGAGATATAGGCACTTTGAATGAACACCACAACTATCAGTACTGGGATTCAGGTGAGTATTTACTAAATGTCCATTCACCTTAATAAAGTCTGTGTTTTCTACCGTTCTTTCCGTTTAGTATATTTACTCAAAAGATAAGTCCAGAATAACGTATGTAACATATCTAAGTCTTACAACTGAAGAAGTGTAATTCGACCAGATATACAAGTACGGCTAGGTCAAGTGGTATTGTGTTGGTTCTCCATAACCAACATAAGTGTATATTGGCTTTACGAACTATGAGAAATATCTTGGCTATGCCAAGAACATTACACGAAGTATAAGTTATCTGGTGAGTTAAAGTGTTTTATCGGCTTCGATATAATCGATCTGAGTCTGCTTTGATTACACACAGGGTGAATGACAATTCTATGCAGCTATAGAGCCAAGGGATCACTTAAAAAGTCAAGGTTAGACTCTCCTCTAGGCTGTTTTGGAAGATGACAAATTGCTATCTATATGTACTTGCGAAAGTACTAGGATATTTATCATAGACAGAGTTTCAAGGAGTGGCCGATCTCCATAAAAAATATGACTCACATTTATTCGTACATTGCGTGCTTATATGTAAATATGCAAAATGTTAAAACGACCCATATCATTTTTTTCATATTTTCTGAAGGTAAACACACATTTAGAATTATACAAATATAATGATATGTGATTACAAAATGAAATAGCGAACCAAAAAAAAGCATTGAACTAAATCCCAAGAATTCTAGTTCAGTTCGAGACTCTCGGAAATCCATAATCGATATAAATGGAGTGTACTAAAGCCACCATCATGTGTGGTGACTGTTTGCGAAAACAATGGTTAAATGACCCCAAATCGGACAGAGTATAGCCGAAAGCAAGCAAACTAGGTAATGGGCACTGAACATGTTCGTTAATTCAATTGGGAACAAGAGAACTGAATTTACAACTCACTGGAACTCGATAAACATACCTCGTAATTGATGTGGATGTTATTCTCGTTGAATTTAGCAATATGTAGCCAACACATATGCCGCTCATATTCTCTTTATAATCTTTTTGATCCAAATAAAATCCATCGAACGGAAATAGAATCTTTCTTAAGCTTCGAACAAGTTTTCCTTGTAAATCATACTCTTAATTTTATAGAGTCTAGCCCGCTTCGATTAAACTTAATACGAAACGTTGAACTTGAACTCATCATTGTTTTCGTTTTGTCAACTATTCCAGACTTACTAGTGACGCTTATTCGATGTACCTGACTGAATATTGAAATGTCTAGAAAAAAAATAAACGAGTCATTTCAGTTAACGCGCACAAAATGCTTTTCGATTAAAAATTCAAGTGTGATTTCATTCGAGGCAAAAACAATAAACACACACTTTAAGCCAGTCATTCGCATGTTGCGTGAAACTTGAAATTTCAAAATTTAGAGTACATCTGGAGTTGATCCAAGTTTTATCATATTATTTAAGCTTAAGAAATTCTGCGAATACAAGCTGGCATGTGTTTTGTTGTGAAAACGAGCCAATAATAATATACAGGGCGATAGTGAAAGATCGCACCGAACTGCCTTTAATACTGCTTACGTATTAGTCCAGTTAGTTTAGGAAGTTATGAAAACAAATAATCTAACATATTTTATATGATTTAATTGTGACGAAGTGCGACTGCATGGAAGAATCTGGTAGATAACTTTTGAGCACCTGTAGATTCTTTGTTTTTATGAAAAACTGCCACGTGGAGTGCATTCCACATTCCTACCTTTATTTCACTATATGAGTGAGGAGAACATCTCTGATCTGACATTGTTAGTCGCTGTGAAAAGGATTAATCGTCGTGGTTCACTTACTGAGCGTGGTCTATGTTATCGCTCCCTGGAGCGGTATATGGGACTGTTGGAATAAAGGGGCATTAAAGCAGGAAGTGTAGGCGTACATTACAATACAATTTGAAGGTGTTACATAGCTCCATATAATTTTCAGTACAACAAGAATATACGATACATATAAGGATGCAGTATCTCTAGTATCTAGCCTTGGTCTCCTGACCTTCCGGTTCCTTAGTATTTTTACTTACTTATTGTGGAAGAGTTGTTAGTCCTTCGCACAACTCTCATATCTGCGAATTTTAATTTTTGCAGATTGAGGTGACCAAGTTGTACCCGAGCAGGCAGCGTGCTGGAATTAATATGTTAATCGAGATTTGTGCTCAGACCAACACGCTACCCACAAAGTTACACCTTAGGTTGCAGTATAGTCAGTACAAATTTGCCAAACGCTCGGCAGCAAATCACTGCTAATATTTTCAAACTGGAGGACGCGGTCACTGAACCGAGGAGGAAGGAGGAAGGAGGCGGAGGCCTCCGTGGCGTAGTGGGCAGCGTGTTTATTTCATAATCAATAGGTGGTGGGTTTGATTCCCACTCCATACAGTGGAATTTTTTTAAGCACGAATTTTCAGTTGTTGCTGGTGATGAAAAATTTTTCGAAATAAAATGGGCAAACGGTGTAAAAGTGAAACAGTTCCACTTCAAGAAGGTCTATATACTCAGTAGATGGTTTCTGTTCGCTTTCTATCATTCAGTCCCCCATAACAGCTGCAAATATTTGTCAGTAGCAGCCAGTATAACTGAAAAATATATCAGCTTCTACACTTATTAAGGTCGTTCTCACTCCCCTTCCATTACCTTCCCAATCTCATTCCCTACCACCATGACTGTGCTTGTGCATTGCACATAAAGGCCGAAATTGCCTATAACACAGGCCATTCTGTAAAAAAAAATACAGCAGGCGAAGATCCGATTTGAGCTGTAGCGCCTTCGTAAATAAGTAGTATTATTCAGTATTTAGAAAGTCAATTATTCTCCAGCTATACCTGAATAATTACAATGAGCAAAATTAAAAATACACTAACTTTAATAGATTTAAATAAGTAATTATAAACATATAATACTAATGGAAATGCAGAAAAAATAAATTGCGCCCTTATTTATTACGTTTTAAATGACTATTGAGGTTTAACTACACTTTTCATTAATTGTCCTTTTCTTAAACCTATGCACAAAATTCACACGCTAGGACAGCCTAATCATTTTCGCTATCTGTTCTTGCACAGGAATTGTGTGCACATTTTTTGTACAAGAAACAAGCGATCGAACCTTAAACTGACTTTGAGTAAAATTTATAGCAATATGAACATTCGCAGTCAGAACGGGTACTTCCCAATTCCGTTCCACCAGTTTCGCCCCAGGGGTACGATTCACGATAGGGAGGTGAGGCCACTCGAGAAAAATACGTTTAACCATGCGAAACTTAAGACAATTAAACATGCTTCAAGCATGTACTAACTATAGTAGTAATGTATACAAGCATGTATCTTTTAGCCTGATCAATACAGGAACAAAAAAAAAACACAGAACGAAAACTTCACGTGCCAACGCTCAAGAAAGCTAAACTAACATGGCTGTCGTATTTGAGCAGTAACAGGTTGGTTTAGTTCTACTTATTGCCGCTCGCTGGCAGCACCACCTTGATCCGAAAATCGTCGAATTTCAACCCCCGTACCCCGTTGTGCACCGGGTTCCCCTATATACATATGTATAGCATGCTCAAATTTGATTTCGTCGTTTTACCTTATTATGTAAATTACAGATAATATATCCATCCACTTGACAAAGGTATACTTATGCATGAAGATACAATGATTTCGATTAAATCCTTTGAAAACCTTTTTTGAATTGAGTTTAATATTGATGTTACTCAACGTTGTGTATCATCATAACTAATAATTATATCAGGTTTATAAAAATTTTGAAGCATTGCTTTTTCGATTTGTAGATAGTATTATGTGCGAATTAGTTTTCGGAAGTAACCCACTTGCTCCCTTAAGGCTTATATTCCAGAGCTTCTTTGGAATTTTTTTCTCTAGTTTCATGAAAGTATGACCAATCCACTGCCACTTTCGCCTATGTATTTCAAACTGCACTCCAAAGCTCATCATTGATAATGACATCTGGCCTCAATGTCCCTAAAATGCGTCGGAGGTATGAGTTCACTAAAATTTACTTTTGCATTAGTAAGCTTGAAGGTCACATTCATGCAGTGCAACCATATAACAACACGGATTTAAACAGTCACAGCTTCGTGCGAAGAAAGATCTCTCTTAAATTCCAAAAGAACCTGATATGCTTCATTTACACGAGGTTCAATATTTCTTTCGAGTTCGCCATCCGTGCTGACAGTGCTTCACAGATAACAAAAATATCGTACCTCTTCCACATTTAGTCCGTTAAGCACAGTCGGTGTGATTGTAAACGAACAAATGTGCATGTGCTTGATTTTACGCAGAATTGAATTGCTGATTGCAGAAATCACATGAGTCACTAATTTAAAATTGTTAAGAAATTGAAAAAAAAATGATTATTTTCTACACTAATTTCAATCCTTGCACGCTGGATTTGGAGGTTTGTAACAACCAGACTCATGTCATTTCTGCACACATTATGTAAGTATCCGTTTAGAATGTGAAAACAGTAAAAAACCATGTTGAAATACATAACAGGACTACGATTGGGCGTAAAGCCCAATCATGCGATACTCTAGAAGAAAGATAAATTTTAAGAAATTTTGTAGGTGAAGTGGTACAGGGATTGACGACATTGAACCATTTCTTTCTCATCACGCTAAAGTTTCTATCAAAATGTTTTATACAAAATTTAGAATTCAAACATAACAGAATTATGATTGGGCGTAAAGCCCCCTGTGCGATTGTTATTTCTTAGCGTTAGAAATAGTAAGGCAAACACAATATACTCTCAGATTTCATCTAGAGTATATAAACGTGATTTTTATACCATAGGTCACATTTATGATAAAAATAATGTATTACAAATTTCAAATTATTAGCTTTAGTTTCCAATAAAATTTGTACTACCTATATAAATGAGCTAGGGTATAGCCTAGTAGGTCGTGTGTTGGTCTTGTAATACGAAGGTCGTGAGTTCAAATCCCGACCGGCGCAAAATATAATTCCGGCACATTGCCTGCTTGGGTATACCTTGGTCACCTCAATCTAAGAAAATGAAAAATTCGTAGAAACAGGGTTGTGCGAAGGGCTAACAACCCTTCGACAATAAGTAATATAAAAAAAAATAAAATAAAATGTTAAGGAACCTGAATATCAGGAGGCCAAGGTCCGATTTGGGCTGTAGCGCCATTGTAGAAGTAGAAGTATATAAATGATAGAAAATGAGTCATTTTTTATGGGAGGAGGTAGAAGGGGTGGAGCGATTTGGCCCGTTTACGAACTTGACCTTACTTTTCGTCAAAAATGATATGTATAAAATTTAAACTATGATTGATTGATTGATTGAGATCAACGCGTTCTCAGGGTAGAGAGCGCACGAATGGAGGGACGGACGGCCAACCGGTTTTGAAATTTTTGAGTGATAATATTAACTTTTGTGTCATTCAATTTTCGCTCCGAATATTATTTTCTTAGCGTTATAAACTGGATAGCAAACTTATAATACTCTCAGATTTCATCAACAGTATAACAAAGTTAAAACAGAATTATGATTGGGCGTAAATAAAATGGGAGTCAAAATAAATGGTGAATTGTAATTGTTGTATAGGAGGTGGTAGAAGGTTTGTAATTTTTGTGTATGACATTGAAAGTCGTATGCAAGAAGATTCATGCTGATTTTAAAGTTTGTCGTTTACATAATTTTCAAAGAAATTGGACATTATTTTTCAGAATTTGGGGCATTTGTATGGGACGTGACAGAGGAAATGGAAAGTTTTGGATGATTTTGAGATTGCTTATCAACATCCTTATCACCATGCTTTGTTCCAATTTTAAAGTCAATAGATCGCATATATTCGAAAGAGAAATGCTTTTCTTGACTTTCTAATAAAGAAATTTGTATGGGAGGGGATAGAAGAAGTGAAGCGAAGTTTATATTTTTTTCAGCATTTATTGCAATTATTAAAAGATAAATCTCGGCAAAATTTGATTTCTAATTATGCTAGTTTCAATAAAAACCAATATAAAGCATTCACCAAAATTATGCATTTGGGAGGTAGGTAGAAGGAGTGAGGTGAAGTTGATAATTTTTTCAGCATTTATTACAATTGCTTAAAGACAAATTGAGGTAACATATCAGTTTCTATCTGCTTTAGTTTCAATGAAAATCGATATAATGCTTTCAATAAAATTGTAAATTTTTATGGGAGATAGTAGAAGGTTTATTCGGATCAAAACAAAACAAATCGACATTAATGATATTTGCATTATTATACTTTGATCAAAATTTCAAGCCTATGGCTTTCAAAAGTTTCGAAGAAAAATAATTTAATTGAAATTATGTAATTCCGTGAAATTTGTATGGGAGGAGGTACAAGGAGTTTGGTGAATTTGACATTTTTTCAAAATTGAGAGCAATTATAATATTAGGTTGTTGCAGATGAAATGGCGACTTTCGCGATGAAGTGAAGTTAGCTGCGATTTTCATGTCTCAAACTGCCGCCAGGTGGCTCTGGTAGTAATGAATATTGAAGTATGTATAAATACTCCTACATTTGGTCATGAAATCATTTCAGTTTTGGACTTCATTGAGATCGGAGAGAAAAAAAACATGGAATCGAGTCACAAACGGTTACTTTTTCTTTACGAGTTCAAACTTTGCCACAACGCAAGGGAGGCAACCAAAAACATCAACAGGGCATTTGGAGCTGACACAGTAAGCGAACGAACCACACAGCGATGGTTTGAAAAATTCCGATCTGGAGATATGACCCTTCAAAGTGAGCCAAGTGGTCACCAGGACCATCGATAGACAACGACGAGCTGCGTTTACTAGTGGAGTCTGATTGACGCCAAACTGTAAGGGACATTGCAAAGAAACTGAGCGTACACAATTCGACAGTTTCCCGGCACTTGCAACAGCTTGGAAAAGTCAAAAAGCTTGATAAGTAGATTCCGCATGAGCTTACTGAGCAAAACATGACCTCATGTAGCAAGAATAACGGTCAAAAAATAAAACGAGTTGCAGTATGATACTCCTCTTCATCCACCAGATCTCTCGCCAACCGATTACCACTTTTTTAAACATTTGGATCATTTTTTGGGCCGAGAAACAATTTAACAATGAAACAGCCATCAAAAATGTCTTTGAAAAATTTCTTCAGTCTAGAAACTCGGACTTCTATGAAACTGGCACAAATGCACTTGTATCTCGTTGGGAGAATTGTATTGCATTTCCTGATACCTATTTTGATTAATAAAATTAAGTTTTATAAGAGTTAAAGTTGTTTGAAATTTCACTAGCAAAGTCGCCATTTCATCTGCAACAACCTAAAAGAATCAGTTTGCTAGTTTCAATGAAAATCCAAGAAATGAATTTTTCAAATTTGTGCATTTATATTGTATAAATTTTTCTTGACGTCAACGATATTACATCATTACACTTACTTACTTACGATGGCGCTACATCCCAAATCGGACTTTGGCCTCCTGAATACTTTGCCTCCATCCATCTCGGTTCAGTAACAGCGTCCTCCAGTTAGAAAATCTTAGCAGTGATTTGCTGTCTGCGTCATTACATCATTATATTATGACCTAATTTTCAAGCCGATAGCTTAAATAATGTAAAAATGTAGATTCGGAGAAAAATCCATTTTCTAAAAGATTCTCCTTTGTTAAAAATTGCATAATAAAAATTTCAGCGCGATAGCTCAAAGCGTTCGAGAGTTATATTGCAGATAAACCGACAGACAGGTTTTGGAGCGAAAGAAAATATTTGTATACCCTTGGCGACTCTATGTGAGCATTATTTCTTATTTATTAGTTCTTATGGTTAGAAGTTTAAAAATTGGTAGAAAGGGACGAAAGATTGAACTAATTTTTCGAATCGTACATGGCTTGCTTATGCCCTCTACACACAATGCGAGATACAATATAAAATATTGTTGCGAGCTAGAGGTTCGCCGGGATTTTCAAGAAAAACACAATTCGTTTAAAAATAAAGGATAATTTATTTATTCGCACATTTCACTGTAACTCGCACTTTTAATTTAATTCTTACTATACGGCACCACTGATATCGCGTTCTTGTACCGGTTCACGTTCTCTCGCAGATGTTGCTTAACTCACTCTGCTGTCTGAAAGTTGCGGATATTTATACCAAATCTCCCAGACAGGTGTCGTTGGGTGTGTGTGTGTCTAGACTATTCTAGATTGCCTACATTTTGGACTACACTAGAAGTTGCTGGAACTTTGTTTATGGCTTTTTACATGTTGGGGGACTTTTCTGGCTTTTTCTGGGAACATCAAAATTGCGTGGTTGCCAAATCTATAACAATATTACTATTGGCGGTAAAATTATAAAATAATTGACCAAGAGGAACATCAACTATTTCAAAACTATTAATGGAAAACCCACATCTGTAACATAAGGATTATTGGCCAGATTCGCAAGCTGCATATATGAACTGCGGTATTTCCATCTTAAGTCACGAGAGCTTAGGTTGACATCGGGTTTAGAGATTATTACCAATTTGGCTTTTTTCAGACTGTCCCAAGTGTTCGCGGCACCTAGTGTTTCTCGTGGTTTTGCACATGCTTCACAGTTTATTCAGCACTTGCTAGGAATATGTTTTTGGTTACCTCCCGCATAACGTTCTCATTTCATCACCGCTCTTTGTAGATAACTTGGCGCGTGGTCTTGCGGAATACTCGCATTGCTTTCATCATTCCCCAGTTTGTGAATTTATGGCCATCGGACAACTACCGTACACAATTGTTTCCCACGTCAGCTTCATACGTCACTCGCACATCGAGGATACATCTTCTCTATCGGCGGCTTATGACCAAAAGGGTGATTTGGCTGCGAGTAACACCATGAGGGGGAACTCATAATATTTCATAGTAACTCTTGTGAGATCCGATGACCATTTGCCAAGTGCTATAAATAATTCTCCAGTTTCGCGTCTCTTAATCGAAGATCGTGATACGTCAAATCAAAAGACATCAAGTTTCTCTATGACGTGTTATAATCCAGTATTGTCAGAGCCGACATAGGCGTTTATATTTGTCGCCGAGCTGAACGCGCACACCAATACACTGTTAAACCCTTGCCTTCTCGTACAATGAAATTTAGGCAGTCTTTCATTTCCCGAACGTCAAAAAGTTTGGGAACACATTACCCGCCAAAGTATCTCCCAACGGGTACAACCGAAAGTGCTTCAAGGGCAATGTCCACCGTCACTTTCGTCTCTCCCCGCCTAAATAAACCCAACTTTTTTTTTTTTAATTCCTATACCGACGTAACTATGCATAGCATTATAGGGTGAGCCCCTAAGTTATACTCGGCGCCTTAAAAAATAATAATGGAACACGCTCGAAGGTGGCATAAAACTCCTCTTTATTGACAGTTGTTGCGGCATTAGTTGGTGGTTAGAACTGCAGAATTAAGACATTTTTTACCTTTATCTTGAGCCTGACGACGATAATCGCTCGCGGTGCGAGGAGGACCAGTTGTAGCTTCACACTCAGGAATCCTGACGGTCAGGGCCAACGTATATAATGGTGTTATAATTATCCATTTCACGGTCTATCACAGATTAGCAGTGTATGGACTGAGTTACCCCACCTCTCCATCGTCACTTTATGTTCGAATCTTCCAGAAGCCAACCATAGTCCGTTTTTGAATGCCAAGTGTGATCCGTATCCCAGGCAGTGCATCCATTTCTCTAATCAGTTAGTATTTTTAAATAAAGAGTGATAAGCCTATGATCCAGTGAAAGTTCATTTGTCATTTTTAGACCAAGCAGGACTGTTTGAGGATGAACTCTTCTGCCAATGTTATACACAGTTACATTTAGTGTAAAATAATTTATTGCTGTAAAATTAACACAACATTTGTCCTTCTATCTAACTTTTTCCAACTACGATTCAAAGAACCATTTTAGTTTCACTTATTCGTTTTATTTTTCATTTATTATTTTGATCTTTGAAGCCAATCATACTAATTAAAACGACCCAAAACAATTAAACTCTTGTCAAAATTAATTACCAATGAATAAAAATTGTGACTAACAAGTGCTCCACACCTGACTAATTCAAGACTATACCACATAGACGTTTGCCATATAAAGTAAACAATTTTTATGGTTTGAACTTGACTTAGTGAGACTTAATTTGCGTGTTTAAAAGCTCGTGCACGAGTATAACTGAACTATTCACTCCTTACATGCAACTGTCGTAAATAGATTCATTAAAAATAATTAAAATCATTTAGCATTCAGGTTGCATGTAGATTTGGAAGAATTCAATTGTGATGTACTCGATTTGTGGCAATAAAAGGTTTATAATATTGTTCAAAATGTTAGTAAGAAATTGACGTGACTCAGTGCGTAAACTTTAATTTTCAAAGGAAAGTCAACTTTTCAATCTTCAATAAGTTCGATGTTCGAAATTTCGGGATTTTTTGATGGGAGGTGGCAGAAGGAATAGGGGAATGTGACCCATTCACGAGCTTAAGGTTTCTTTTTCTGCTACAAATTGCATTAAAAAAATATCAGCTCGATAGGTCAAAGCGTTCGAGAGTTATTTTGTAGATAGAAAGATAGACGGCAACTCGAAATCGAGGTTTTGTATGACAACAAAAATTTGCGAATCTGTTCGAGTATTATAAATCTACAAGTCTTTTACTAAATCACAAGATGAACCCAACTTTAACTTAGGCAGGTGCACATTTTTCAATGATTCTGGATGATCATGTGTTTTCTTTCGGGCTAAAAAATATATAGGGAGTCCCAATAATAGAAATTGCTAGTATTATCATTTGGTAAATAGTAGATAAGTTTGAAAGATAATTAATGAATATTGGGAAGAGAGGCACTTCGCGACAATGACAAGCAACAACTCCAGCATGCCAATAGAAGAAATGTGACAAAACATCAAAGAAGGCATTACATCTGTCGCAGAGGAGGTGATAGGATAACAACTTCAGCTTAAAATAAATTATTGTTTCGACAATGAATGCTAAACGGAACAAATATTTGCAAACAAAATATGCAGACGGAAAAAACGGAGGCACAATAAGGACGAAATTAAAAACATGAACGAAAATTTTAAATTACACAACACAAGAGCCGCGTATTCCCTAGTTCAAAGGTTGAAAGAGGGATACCAACCGAAGACGACCCTCTGCAAGAATGCAGAAGGCAACATCATAAGTAATGCGGAAGATATAAAACTAAGATGGGCCCATCATCCACACGAACAACAGTAGCAGACATATAGCACTTTTATCAAAAAACACGAATATGTTGATCAACACTCTCCGCTTGAGCTAAAACTGTCACTGAACCGATATGGATAGAGGCGAAGTATTCAGGAAACCAAAGTCCGATTTGGGCTGTAACGCCATCGTAAGTAAGAGAGTAGGAAAAAAAAATTGAACCCTGAGGAGCACCAGCATTGATAGGAAGGGATGCATATACAAAATTATCCATAATTACATATTGAATATTTGGTTACAAAACTTCTAGCCTTAAAATTTAGAGAGTCGCTTAAGTTAATAGATTTTTGTTCTGTTGAAAAGTGCGGCTGCTATTGATTGGAAAGCGAAAAAATTTTCAAGCAAGATTTGCGCAGCTTTTAAGAAATAAGCCAATAATCAACGTGCAGTCTAACTTAAGTGGTTGGATTTTTACAAAAATAACCAAGATTATCTTTTAGATAACAAAAATTGTTATTGAATACTTTCGATAAAGTATTTCACAAAATGATAATCAAAAAAAAACTCCAGTACTAGTTGAAATACGAGAGAATGGAAAACAACAATATTTAGGTGTATCAGTATGAAGACTGAATGAAAGTAAACATAAAGTCATTGTTGTTTGACCAGTACACTCATCGTTACAATTCAATTAGCACCTTAATCGTACCGGTGTATGCGAAAAAATTTCAGATCCTTGGTTCTATGGAACTGTTACCGTGACGAATGTGTTACCAAGCGGAAGCCCACAACGAGAAATTCATGGAAGCCCTTGAAGCATATATTTTACATATCTGTAGATATTTCGCGTAAATTAACGGAAACATAAATTGCACCTGAAATTTCTAGAGAACAAAAAAAAATGGTGTTCGAAAGTGCGATAAGAGAGAACAATTGTGCGGGCTTCATCCTCAGCGAGAAGCGTACAACGTAAAAATCTTCAGTTTTTATGGTACGTAATTAAGAAAACTACGTCACCCAACACGGTTCATTTCAGTTCAATGCAAAGGTATGATGGGGTCGCGAGGAGCACACACCCAAGCCCCACCTTATTGCTTGTACTAGTACCTACCTGAACTTCCCTCCGATGACAGTTGAATCGCAATAATACTCGCGATATATTCCTCGATGTGATTCATCAACTCGTTGGTATACATCTTCGATGTTTTGCTTCTGGTGCACTTCTGTATTATCGACGAAGGTAGAGAGGAGCTTGGGGATTCAAGAGATCACTTCACAATTATTATAAAACGATTTTTTAAACGAACTCCGAATGATTTTAAGCGGAAAGACTCATTGCTTCACCAACTTCGTCAACAAACTGGTTTGAAGGAAAAAAAAATTGGCGACTAGGTATTCGGTTTCGTTATTGTTATCGCTTGAGAAAGCAGCGAGTTGATAGCTAAAAAAAACTACTGATAAGATTATAACGTCTTTTTAGTGATATACAACCGTTTGCTTTTTTTTAGATTAAAACAAAATTAACAAGGTATCCATAAGATGGGGTTGAATTAGTGTGTAGATTGCTGCCATTACCGGGGCACTTAATTCGATTTTTATCATACCTAAAAATTAAACTTTTACACCTTTTTCAATTCACTTTCAAATCAATTACGAATATATCAGAGATATCATTCGTATTTAGACATCTTTTGAGATATCATTTTCTTTGCAGATGTTTACGCAAGTGCATGCTGTTGTATACAATCGTTGTTAAATATAGAACAATTATTGCGGTATATAAACTCGGTACAGAAATTTCCTCGTGGCTTTTATACTTCGTTTTGAGATAAAAATTAATGAACTAGCGAAAGAAATGAAGGAGCATTCAAAGGAATACGAAATGTGAGAGCCAAAGCCTTATAAATACTTAAGACTTTGTATTAATGCGGAAAGCATGTATATAATTCCAGCAGCGGAGGATAAAACGGTTCTAGACTTTATGAATTTTAAAAACGTAAAACTAAAAAAAAAAATTCATAGAGATTGCAAAAATATTTCATAAAGTTATCACGCGTTAAGCCCAATCTTGTCTGGGAGTTGGTAGAAGGGGAGATGAAATTCTGATATAATTTTGAATACCGTTCTGAGGCGTACCAATCAGGGGGGTGGGGGATTTGCGGCTGCCCTCCAGATTTTAGAGTGATTCGTATGAAATGTTTATTTTTTTTCAATGGCACTAGAGCCCAAATCGGGCCTTGGCCTCCTGACCTTAACATTTATCATTATTTATTGTGTTTTTAGTGAATTTTAGTTTTTGTAGATTGAGGTGACCAAGGTATACCCAAGCAGGCAGTGTGCTGGAATTATGCGTCGACCGGGATTTGAACTCACGACCTTCGCATTCATTGTAGTATTGTGTACAGCATAGCTATGAAATGAAATGTTTATGCCGGTAGCATAACTAAGAGCAGCAGCGCCCCTCCGCGAAACTTTCTGGGCAGCCCCGCCAGAGCAGCGATTATTGCGGTATAAATTTTGTGTACCAATTTATAATGCAAAAATTAAGTTTAATGCAAATTTTTAGCAAATATATCCGATTTATAAATATTTGTTGTCGCTCAAATACCCCGATTCCGAGTGGCCGTCTATCTGTCTGTTATCTATAACATAACTCTTAAACGCTTTGAGCTATCGAACTGAAATTTTTTCTGTCATTCTTAGCGAAAAAAAGGTAAAATTCGAAAACTGGCCACCCCACTCTTTTTGCCCCTCCCATACAAACTTCGCAAAATTTCGAATTTTTGGGAAATTGATTTTTTCCGAAACTATCCCAGTGCAAACTTGAAAATTTGGTCAATGAATAATAATATAAATACCATTTACGCCAAAGAATATTGTTCTGATCTGCTTATTCCCTATCCCTTCTATACAAATGTATAATTAAAAAAAAAGAATTTGATGGATTTTCGTTGAAACTGCAAAGATGAAAGCTTGAATTTGGCTTTTAATAATTGTAATAAATACCGAAAAAAATCATCAAATTCAACTTACTTCTTGCTCCCCCTCCCAAATAAATTTCACGGAAGTTCAAAATTTAAATTAAATTGTTTTTCTACGAAACTGTTTAGGAATAGCAATAATAAATTTTGAGCAAAGTATAATATCAGTATATATCATTAATATCGAAACATTTGGCTCTGATCCGTTCACTTTTTTTTACCCCTTCCCATACAAATGCCCAATATTTGATGCATTATATAGATTTTCATTGAAACTGAAAAGGTAGAGACTTCCAATTTTACCTGAATCTTTCTTTTAATAAATTAAATAAAGCCTAAAAAAATTATCAAGTGCACCTCACTCCTTGTACCCCCAAAAAATGCCCAATTTTGACAAAAAAACATTTCCTATTTCAAAAAAACAACAGCAAATAAATAATTTCTAGTATGCAACATTTTATTATAACAGAGATTAAAAAAAAAACATAACAGGAGTACGATTGGGCATAAAGCCCAATCGTGCGATACTCTAGATGAAAGAGAAATTTTTGTATCTTAAGAAATTTTGTAGGGGAAGTGGTAGAGGGGATGACGACATTGAAATAATTTTTTCACATGACGGTAAGGTTGCTATCAAAATGTTTTATACAAAATTTAGGATTTAAAAATTTAATAGGTACTGAGAAAATTAGTGTATTGGATGTAGTGAAGTAGTGCAGTTTGTATGGGAGGTGATAGAAGGGGGGGCGAGTTTTTAATGACTTTTCAGGAATAACTATAAATATCATGCTTTTGAAATGTCTTAAATTGCAGATCAGTAGTATTCATACATTCCATGAAAATCGACTTTTTATAAAGTTGTGAAATTGTGTCATTTTGTATGGGAGGGGGTAGAAGGGGTAAAGCTAATCGCCTAATTTTTTTTTGGTTTTACTAATAATTCTAAATAAATATTTAGCGCACAATTTCAGCTCGGTCAATTTTATACGCACTGAGTAAATTGGCTTAGAGCATTTCATGTAAAAGTGCAGTTTGTATGGGAGGTGGTGGAAGGAAGGGGAGGACTCAAATAACTTTTGTACAGTAGATTTATATCATCATTTAAGTAATATATTCCAAATTTCAGATCAATAGCATTTATATTTTTCGAGCAAATCTGTTTATTATGAAATTACAAAATTGTGTCATTTTGTATGGGAGAGGGTAGAAGGGGTACAGCTAATCGTCTCATTTTTTTTGGTCTTAATAATAATTTTAAATAAATATTTCGTGCACAATTTCAGCTCAATAACTATTATACGCACTGAGTAAATTGATTTAGAGCATTTCATGAAAAAGTGCAGTTTGTATGGGAGGTGGTGGAAGGAGGGGGAAGACACAAATTATTTTTATAGAGTAGATTGGAATCATCATAAAAGTATTATGTTCCAAATTTCAAATCAATGTCATTTGTACTTTTCGAGCAAATCCGTTTATTGTCAGATCGTGAAATTGTGTCATTTTGTATGGGAGGGGGTAGAAGGGGTGGAGCGATTTGGCTCGTTCACGAACTTGACCTTACTTTTTTGTTAAAAACGACGTATACAAAATTTGAACTTTCTAGCTCAACGCGTTCTCAAGCTAGAGAGGACACGGACGGACAGACAGACGGACAGACAGACAGACGGACAGACGGACGGACGGACGGACATCCGGTTTTGAGATTTTTGAGTGATTATATGAACTTCTGTATCATTCATTTTTTTCTCCGAGCCTTATTTCTTGGCGTTACAAACTTTGTGGCAAACTTATAATACTCTCAGATTTCATCTAGAGTATAAAGACGAATTCATTTAGGACCTGCTGTAAATCCGTTTGGCGCGAAACTAACTGAATGAAGAATATCCGTTTTTTTATCTTGTCCCCGAAGGTCGTTTTGGCACTGCTAGCAGAACTGTGGAAGTTTGTGATTTAATATATATTGCCCTTCTTCGTAATATTAAAAGTACATAAGGAACATGGATATGGGTTTATAAAGGGTGTTTTTTTTAGAGGAGAGGAGAACTTTAAATTGGTAACACTGTTTTCTGTGGAAGCCGATTTGACAGTTCCCGGTCGTTTAGGAGTTAGCTTGGTTGGGCAATTCATCATAAATAGACTCACGCCGGAGCAACGTTTTATTTTATTTTTAAAACCATAGTTCAATTCGAGAAACTCATCGGGCATTACGTGCATGTTATGGTTTTCGTAATCGTCCATCAAAGCGAATAGTGCGAGAAACTATGGGTCGTTTTCGCAATACGTTACTCTAACGAAAATACACATCTCGTAAGACGTCGTACAATGCGCAATGATCATCGCAACATGAAAGCTCTTTCGTTGTGCGATCGGTGAGCTTAGAGCTGGGGCTGTGTGAAGTGCGACTGCGATTTGTTCAGCGAGCTTTGATATGATCTATGGGTTTTATGATCTGATTGGTGACGTGGGACGTACGAAGCGGTCAATGAGATGAGCTTTTGTGGGTAAGCGGCGATTTGTTTGGCGAGCATTGTTTTGAGTTACGATCTCGTCGAGGTGAAGTGGGACATGTGAGTTGTGGCTATTGCAAGTTCCACGGATTTATGTTGTAGTCCACTGTGCCGATAAGGGCTTTACATTCTTCATTGATGAAATTGCTTTTGTGAGTAATATCGAGTGTAAAAAAGAAAACAATAGACCCTTTCGGTTTGGCTTACTATGACGGGGTGTGTTTTTTTTATTTGGTGTGTACATGCGATGCTTTTGACATTTTTGCCATCCTCACTCAATTGCGCTTGATCATTTTTTCGTACTTTGGATAGTAAAAGAAAACCTTTTCATTCCGAGGGAAAAATGGGGGGAAATGTTCACTACGCGCAGTGCGCACTGACCTGGTGGTACTGAGTATGAGATTGGGTTTGCCTGATTGTTAAATGCAGGATTTCGCAAAAAATTGCTGTTTTGTCTGTTTTTTTTTTGTTTAGTTGTGTTATTTAAACCAACATGTAAATAAAAACTTTGAAGTTTCCAGATTTGATTTCATTTCAGTTTTCTGTGCTCTTCCGTTTAATTTATTTCGTTTTTCTGTTTCAATTTGAACCATTGCTGAATTTCAAAAACAAAAAAAAATTGCAGCTCTTTTCGAAGATATTTATCACTGCAATAGCAGTTTTTTCCATCTTTGCTCACTAGCATGGAGAATAGAGGTGAAAAAATCACTGCAATTAGAAAAGCTGCTCTTTTTCACAGATATTGAAAAAGAGCAATCACTGCGATTGGAAAAGAGGAGATTTTGCCCTCCCTAGATATAAGCCAAAAACCAGTCTCTGCCAAAATAATTGGTGAATACCAAGGTGGATTCAGAACCGGACGATCTACAACAGACCAGATATTCTCGGTGAAACAGGCGTTTGAGAAATTCTGGGAATATAACAGACGTGTACCACATTTTTTTGGATTCTAAACAAGCATACGACAGTATCGACAGGAACGTACTGTACCAAATCATGCTTGACTTTGGAATTCCCCCAAAATTAGTCCGACAAACAAGACTCACAATGATGAACACTGAACCCCAAGTAAGAATACAAGCCAATTCTGCAAACAGCTTTCGGTCGGAATGTGGTTTAAAGCAGGGAGATGGTCTAGCCCCCATGCATTTCAACTCGGTACTAGAGTATGTCGTCCGGAAAATCCCAGTCGACCCCAATGGAACACTACTATTCAAGTCCACCCAACAAGTACTATACGCTGACGACATTAACATCCTCGCAAGATCGTTCCCTAGTGCTAAGGAGCCATTTGTCAATCTTGACTCCACCGCAAAAGAAGTCGGGTTGCGTATTAACGAAAGCAAAACAAAAGTAATGACGCCTTCTTGTTTGCGAGAACGCCAATCAGACAAAATATTGTGCGAAAATGGTTAAATATTTACTATTTAAAGAAATGACCATCACTAGTCACAACTTTTTCCTATCTTTCTGACAGCATACGGATTCCGCGTCGAAAAAACTGCTCTCTTTTGAGCCGATTCATGAATCGAACTAATTTTTGGCTTCTTCGTAAGAATGGCTCAGCCGGGCCATGCATCGGAATAGATGGTAGTCGGAAGGGGCGGGTGGGATAGGACGTTCCATTTCAGTGTTTCCATGTAGGTTTTCACAACGTGAGCAACATGTGGCCAAGCGTTGTCATGCAACAAAATCACCTTGTCGTGTCTCTACTCGCATTGCGGCCGATTCTCCTTCAATGATCGGCTTAAACGCATTAGTTACTTTTTGTAGCGGTCTCCCGTGATGGTTCCACCCAGTTACAGCAGCTCATAATACACCGCGCAGAGCTGGTCCCACCAAATACACAGCATGATTTACGAGACATGGATATTGGCTTGGCCGACAATGTTGATGCATGACTGCGGTATCTCCACGAATATTTTCGCTTTGGATTATCGCAATGGATCCACTTCTAGCCGCCAGTGACGAAGCGATGCAAAAAACCCTTCCTTTTTTGCCGTTGGAGCTGTTCGCATGTGAAAAAACGTCGTTCGACGTTTCTTGGATTCAACTCGTGCGGCACCCATTTTCCTTGTTTTCACATCATTCCCAAGCTTTTCAAACGATGAGCTGGCTTGTTGAGTCACGCCCAATGAACCTGCAAGCTGTTGTTTCATTTGATATGAATCTTCGTCCAGTAATGCCACCAATTCTGCGTCTTTTAAACGCTCCTTGTCTTCCACGCCGAATTCACCCATTTTACAACGTTGAAACCATTCGCGACACGTTCTTTAACTAATAGCACCCTCACCATAAGATTCAACAATCATTCTACGCGCCACAGCCGTAGATTTTTTTGAATTGAAAGCAAAAAGCAAAACTTCTCGCAAATGACGCTTATTCGGCTAAGACTTTGACATGTTCGCGCACAAAAAAGTATACGCCGATAAAACTTCACAAATCTAATGATGAGAAGTTGTTGACAGATACCTAAGTTTACAATGTGACGTTTCTGATCCGCCATTGTCGATCAACATTTACTGCTGGCGCCATCTATTGGGAAACGGCGGGTTTCAATGTGTACTTCCGATATTTCTCGAACTTATCCATTTGTAGAAGGTGTGAGCGGGTGGCAAAAATAAATTGGGTTGAGTATCAGCTTACGCCTGCTTAAATCAAAAATTTTGAAGATGATCGATTTTCGAAAAAAGTATTTTTTTTTTAATTATGAAATATTGTAAAATTTGTATGAGACTATCACCTATAGTCTGGTGATGATTTGACCCTTTCAAGAGCTTAATGTTTCTGTTTTTGCTGAAAATGAAAGTCGTGAACAAAATTCCAGCTCGATATCTCGAAGCATTCGATATTTGTCGTGCGGCCGAGCAGTCCAATTCGAGCGACAAGAAATATTTTTGTACTCTTGGCGATTTTGTACGAGCCTTATTCCTGATAGGCATTTCAGATACATATATTAAAATATCTGCCGACAAGTAGCTTAATTTTTCCTGGAACATGTTGCGGATGTGTGTGAAGTCAATATCTAAATAATACAGTACGGCTTAGAAGCAATAAATGCACAAATCATGCTATAAAAGAGCTTTAAAATCAGTGTTCAAGAAATTTTCTAGCAGTTTTCCATTGCATTTTATAGTCCTGAACTATTTCTGCAAATTAGCTTTTAACGCTTGTGATAAGAATTTTTTAGAATTACTATAATTTGTAAACTAAATCTTAGATGCTACTTTAAAGCTTGGAAGCAATGCTTAAAAAACAGCGCAACTATGTATACTTGTTATGAAAGCGCTAGAAAAGCATTAATGATTATTATTTTATTTTTATGTTTCGAAAGCCCAATTATTGCATAAAAAATATTTTGAAAAAAATTCAAACAATTTATTAGCATTTTTCATGGTAATAAAAGTGGGTTTAAAGCGCGATAAAATTCTAAAACGCTGCTACTCACTTTATGGAAAAGCATGAATTGTCATATAAAAGTTGTCCAAGTTGGATGAGAGAAATCTAAAATAAACTGCCAACAAGTCGGGCGAAACTTTATTATTCTTTGGACAAGTTGCGGATGCGTGGAAATTCAATATGCAGGTTAGAGTGGTTAGGGAAGGCTAAGTGAAAGGGGCTTCTGGGCAGGGCAGTTCTCAATTTAATACTTTGCGGAAACGTTCAAAAGCTCCAGTACATACAATCAATATTTCGTTCTTTTATTCATGCAAGTTTGAGTTTTCCTGAAGAGAGGCTTGAGGGGTGATAGTAAGGGTTGGTGGATGTTAATAGTTTTTTACTTGATTGCAGTTTTAGACTTATTTAGTCATGAAACACGAAAATAAAAAATTTCAGGATAGGAAATTTTTTTTTTCTGTGTCGATCACAATACTTTATTATTTTAATAATAAAGTAAAACTAATGAACCTCTAGCACATATCATTTAATAGGCAAGAGGACTTAGTTCTCCAAGCATTGCGAGGAGAGCCACTTCGAGTTCTACGTAGTGCCCCCTTGGTGATAGCCGAATTTAACACTGAGCTGAAACTAAGCTGATTTTTCATACAACAAAAGTGACTTACTTTCGATTAAAGTGACAACATTTCGTTTATTTCAACCCATATAAAGTATCAAATCCACTCATTATTTTTTAATTGATATTCAATGCATTTTTCAAAATAATTCGTAACAGGAGCTTAGAGTGAACAACGTGAATTCCGAGTCGACTTTCGATAATTTCAGATACTTTCTAAAGTCGATGCGAAAACACGATAAAATACAACAATCGATGTAAATTTACAGAAAAGCAATGCTCTAAATAAGATCAAAACAGATTTTTCAATTCCACGATAAAAATCAATCTTGGGTGACAACAATTTCACAATTTCTTCTCACAAAAAATTACACTGATGACCTCTTTCATTGAATTATTCAACACATAATCGAAATTTCTTTTTCATCCGAATGTGAACTATTACTATTACTTACTAAAGTTTCCACTTAAGCGTGTCAATCTTTAATCTTTTTATTATCATTCCTTGTTTACATTTTTATTTTTAGAATTTATTGTATTTACAAAACCAGTTTTGAATTAAAAAAAAAAAAGAAATAAAAAACTATGAAAATGAAATTTCCAAACTGAATTCTTATCGAAATAAGCATAATTACACTTCTAGCAGTTTGACCCAAAAAATGAGAGAATTTATGACTTCATTTGTGGCCGTTTGTCATTTATTCGAAAAATATTCGACATTCCAAAAAAACTTGTCTTGTAAGACGACGATGGCAAGACGACGATGGCAAACTGTGCAGTGGAAGTGAAAGCATTCCTTCCTGCTCTTGAATTCAAATCGCTCATATACGAGTATGTGAACTGATAAGCAATCTTGTTCATTTTCTAACAAAAATAAGCTGAAGATGCCAGCATTTAAATTAAAAAGACTGGAGTTGAGCTTTTTTTTAAATATCTTTCTTATCTGATCCTAACGGTCATGAAAATACTGGTCCTAAATGAGAGTCAATATGTTGCATATATCATTGCAGATGATTTTATGATAGATCTAGGTTAACGAGATTCGTTTCTAAACTAGCTATATAGTGTGTGCGACGATTTTTAAATGGAATAATTTTATAAATGTCCTAAGCACCGATCGAGTTTTGTTATCTAAGCGAAAAAAATTCAGAATGATTAAATATATTAGTTTAACCAATGAATGCTATTAAACAACTAAACGGGGTTAGCCGCTAAAGTTTATGAGGCTAGAATTCGAAGCAGTTACTGAAAGAATGATTATTCAAATACTTTTTTAACCTTTCTCACAACGGAACTCCGTATAAAACAAGTTTGCTCAAAACCACGCTCTTCGAGTCGCACGCAAGTATTTAACAATAGAAAATTTGAAATATTTTTAGTACACCTGTATGCAAAATAATGACAGTGCTTGATATTGAAATTTTAATTTTGAAATCGGTGCTCTTCTTCATATTGCATACATACGACAGATATTACGTGTATCAACAAGTAGCCATACTCAAACAAATAATGAAACTTGCACACATTTTTAGGTATATTTCACTCCCCTCACGCCTTCTACCACCTCCCATACAAAGTGGCTCATTGGCAAAAATATGTAAAAAATCAAATTTTCTTGGAAAACATAAGAGCTACTAATTTAAAATTTAGAATATATTATATCTGTCATAGTATACAATTCACTCCTTTCACCACCTTCCATACAAACTGCACATTTTCATGAAATACTATACACAAATTTTCTCAGCACGTATAACTTTCATCGTTCTAAAATGTTGTACTAAATCCTTAATTAGCATTATTATTAATATCGGGAAAAAATTAACCGATTTGCTTCACTTCTTCTACCCTCTCCTATACAATGTAACGCGATTCCACAACTTTTAAAAAATTCGGTTTTCTTGAAAAATTTAAATGTTACTGATCTCAAATTTAAAATATACATATCAATTTCATGATGATAACTATTTATCGTTCTACCGCCTCCCATACAAATTGTACAATTTCACTAAATCCAATGAACTAAGTTTCTCAGTACCTATTCAATTTTTGAAACTTAAATTCGGTACAAGACATTCTTATAGCTTCTATAGCACAATGTGAAACAAATAAGTTCAATTCTGTCACTCGTTCTACCACTCATACGAAATTTCTTAAGATCACAAAAATTTATATTTCATAGAAATAGTATCGTATAACAGGGCTTTACGCACAATCGTAGTTCTGTTATGTTTTTGAGCTTATTTATACTTTTTTATAATTAACACAAGCTACAACAATTTAAATTTTCTTAACGCTCTTCAATATGTGTATGACCTCAAATCACTCCCGTGAGCACGGGCCTGTCCCATACAAATACGAGTATCATGGTTTCATTCGTAATCATGGTTTCATTCGTAATCATGCATGGTTCTAATTCCAACAAAATACAAAACATTGTGTTCACAGAGGCCATTGAACTAAGCAGATTATATATCCCACATAATGTTTTACTAACTACATTCCCAAAAATTGCTTAATATTGCGATTCTTACGTGGACAAAGACGCGGGGGATCGCTAGAAATATATAAAATATAAAACTCATAAGGGCTGTGTTTAATTACCAATAATTACTGTTGGCCTTGTCTCGCACAAGAAAATCTGCTGCCGTGCTTCCCTAAAATTATTATATTTTTACTTAAAAAAAAGAAATCAGTATCTGGAATCGAGCCCCGGACCGACCGCACGTCAATCGAGTCACTGTCGCTGCGAAACTTATAACTTGCCAAAACTTAGTCATTTACTTAATGTTGACAGTTTTTTTGTATGAGAAACTTTAAACCCTTTTTCAGGTGTTTAGGGTGTGATATTTTTTAGATTTGAAAGTTTTTACAGTACTTTCATGTTTCAAAGAATTTAATAAAGGAAAAAACCGCAAATCTGTAGGTGCTACCGTTTCCATCAGTCACTTACATCTGAGCATATATATTAGATATGTGTAGGATTTGTTTCCAAGACCAAATCAGAGAAAGTACGGCGCTGCTGTTGGTCCGCCGGCTGCAGCTCTTGAGTCAATTAGACCAAATCTTTCGGCAATATTCGTTGCAGTGTGGACGTGGAGAGGTCGAGTTCTTGAGCACGGTGACGAATGGAGATATTTGGGTTGTTTTCAACACTGTCCTTCGCTGCGGCGATATTTTCTGTCCACGTCCGGGGCGAAGTCATTTCGGTGCCTTCACATCTTACACTGAGCCAGTCTCTTGGAATTTTTTGATTAGGTTGCGCACACACGTCTTAGAAGACACATGATTACGATCCAAAATTTTCTCGAATTTTGCGCATCGTAATTGCGATTGAACGCGAATTTTCGTAATAAAAAATCAACGACTGTGAAGCTTTCCACGGTGAAATTCCCGCGTTTATAGATGACAAATGTCAAGCGACAAGCTGTCAAATAATACGCCTTTCTAACCCTATACCTCTTGTTCAAATAACCTATATATAAGATCTGTCTCACAACCACTGAACTAAATGTATATATGTAGTGATTCATTTTGAATACACTTTAGTTTTCGGGAATTCCCACATTTATTCTGAAAAATTTACATGTGTAGTGTGTGTGTTCTACTATACTATCTTAATTAACCTTATCGAAAGTTGAAATGGTTAACGGTGTTGTGCAGAAAAAATAAGCCTCATCAAAAAGTCATATAACCTATAAGTTTATTCAAGAATCTATAAGCTGTTCAAGTAAAACGATTGCAAAAAATAGACGAGAAAATCGAGGTCGGAAAAGGAAATTAACACGTCGAGATGTAAACAAAATAATCAAATTGTCGAAAGATAATCATTTTGCGACATCAACAACTATTAAACGGAACCAGGAATTAACAGTAGATACCTTTACAAAAAGAAGAAGGCTAATTGAAGCTAATCTATTTGGCAGAAGTCCAAGAAAGACACCACTTCTTTCTACAACCGCGACATGTGGAGAGTAGAATTAATTTCGCACGAGAACATCGGGACGAAATATTCTTTGGACCGATGAGTCCAAAATTTTTCTATTTGGTTTCGGTTTAAAAACGCTTATGATTCACGCTATGCATTAAAGATAGTTAAGCATGATGGTGCGAAAATCACTGTTTGGGGGCCTTTCTCATATTACGGCATGGACCCCTATTTAACATAAAAGAAACCATGGATGCAAAAGTCTATGTTGACAAATTAACAAAAGTCATGTTAACATATGCAGAAGAAAATATGCCACTAAAGTGGGTCATAATGCAAGATAGTGACCCTAAGCAAACCAGTAGACTAGCTAAATCTTGGTTTGCATTTACTGGCGTTCATGTTATGGAGTGATAATCTCAATCTCCTGACCTCAACCCCATTGCAA
Source organism: Chorisops tibialis (assembly GCA_963669355.1). Classification (NCBI taxonomy): domain Eukaryota; kingdom Metazoa; phylum Arthropoda; class Insecta; order Diptera; family Stratiomyidae; genus Chorisops; species Chorisops tibialis. Next base: position 87,780,101 of record OY770262.1, on the reverse strand, counting down.
ATCTTTGAAACAAGCTGGTTTTGAAGCGAAACCGACAAATGTGGATGAACTTTGGCTTGTGGTAAAATCTGCATGGTCTTCGATCCCTGCACAACGACACATATCATTGATCGACTCTATGCCTAGACGCTGTGCAGCTGTTTTGTCTAATAAAGGGTTTAACATTAAATGTTAACATATTACATAGCTATTTTATTTAAACTAGGGTGTAGTGTGCGTGTTGGTCTTGGTAATGCGAAGGTCGTGAGTTCAAATCCCGGTCGGCGTAATATATAATTCTAGCGCATTGCCTGCTTGGATATACCTTAGTCACCTCAATCTACGAAAATGAAAAGTTCGTAGATAGAGGGTTGTGCGAAGGGCTAACAACGCTTTCACGATAAGTTATAAAAAATGTTTAGGAATCTGAATGTCAGAAGGCCAAAGTCCGATTTGGGCTGTAGTGCCATTGTAGAAGGAGAAGTAGATAGCTATTTTATTGAATCCAGGTTTTTTTTTTAGCCGGCAGATATTTGGACGGCCTCGGGGAAAAAGGGAACAAGTCTCTTTTTCCTCGAGGCCGTCCATTTGCTTCACTGCTATTCATTTTGCACAGCAAAAAGGAGAAACTAAAATAAATATTATGTGTTCGGAGTATGGTGCAAATTTGAATATAGGGGGACCCGGGGCAGAACGCGGTATAAAGTTGAAAATATGTTTCAAAAACATAAAAGGATTAATTAAGGATCTGTAAATTTTTCTATAAACATACATTGTGACCATAAAGTATCTGGACTTTGTAATTAAAATGAGTCTGGGAAATGATATTTCAAATAATTTTTTTTTGGTAATCAGGTAGGACTGTTCTTAATTATTATCCCAAAAATTAGCGCGGTCTGTTAATCAGTTTGTTTACAGCAGCTGGTTGAATGGGTACAGCTCAGTAGTCCACGGCGATTTTCATTTTATGTCCTCGATCGACTGAAAACGGGTTCCACGGAGCGGTAATTTCAGTTTCGAGAATAGGAAAAAATCACACGGAGCCACAATTGAGGCTAAATGCGATGGCCATTTTCATCGTGGAAAATCCATTAATTCTCCTTCCACAATTTCGGTCGTTTTTTAAGCTCACGGAGACGCTTCAATATGATTAAATACTCCTTATTGACCATTTGTCCCTCCGGAATGAATTCATGAATTCGAAAAAAAAAACAATGAGCATCGTCTTGATTTTTGAGCAGCTTTGGAGTGTTTTTTCGGTTTCGGCTCATTTTTTTCCTCAATTTCGATGATTGTTGACTGGTTTTCATGTCAAACTCGTAGACCCATGTCTCATCACCAGTTATGATGAATGTGGGATCAGAAATCGCATGATCAAGCATGTCCAAAGAGACCTGTTCACAGTACTTTTTTCAAGAAAATTCGGCCTTATCGAGTCGAGAAGGACGCGTTTCATGGCCAAAGTATCCATCAAAATCAAACGAACGGACATGCTATCTCCCTAATACTCGCATGACGATTTTCGAGCAACATTTCTTTCACTTTTTGAATGTTTTCGTCAGTTGAAGAGGTCAAAGGCCGTCCAGAACAAGGCATGTCTTCAAGGATCTCTCGACCGTCCTGAAAGGCATTGTTCCTCTCGTAAGCTCGTGTTTTTGATATTACTGAATCACCGTAAGCCTTTTCCAACATTCGCAATGATTCCGTACACTAAATTTGGTTGGAAACACAAAATTTGAGACAAACTCTTTGTTCCATTTTTTTATCCATTGTAAAAATCGCCGTGGGTACTGAGGTGTACCCATTCAACCAGCTGCTGTAAACAAACTGATAATCAAGGACAGTTCTATCAGCTTACCAAAAAAAAAATTTTGAAATACCATTTCCCAGATTCATTTTAATAACAAAGTCCAAATACTTTATGGTCACAATATATTATCATGTAATAATAACAAAAATGTGGTTTAAAGCAGGGAGATGGTCTAGCTCCTATGCTTTTCAACTTGGCACTAGAGTATGTCGTCCGAAAAATCCTAGTCGACACCAACGGGACACTACTATTCAAGTCCACCCAACTAGTAGCATACGCTGACGACATTAACATTCTAGCAAGATCCTTCCCTAGTGCTAAGGAGGTATTTGTCAATCTTGACTCCGCCGCAAAAGAAGTCGGGTTGCGCATTAATGAAAGCAAAACAAAAGTAATGACGCAAACAAGAAGGAGAACGCCAATCAGACAAAACATAACAATTGCGGAATATAATTTGGAGAGTGTGGACAACTTCATATATCTTGGGGCTAATCTAGCAAAGGACGGAAATGAAACAGACGAAATCAAACGACGGATAATACTAGCAAATAAGACGTATTATTCGGTACTTCCAATAATGAAATCCAAAAAAGTGCACAGGAACAATAAGCTGCGGATTTATAAAACTATTATACGACCTGTGCTCTGTTATGGCAGCGAGACGTGGACATTAACGCGAACTTCCGAAAAAGCAGTTAACGCATTCGAAAGAAAGGTCCTCCGAAGAATTTTGGGACCTGTGAAGGAAGGAACGGAATGGCGAATAAGATACAACCATGAGTTGTATCAACTCTACGACGAGCCAGAAGCTTCAACGTTCATCAAGTTACGTAAACTGCAGTGGGCTGGCCATGTAGAGCGAATGGAAGACAGAAGAATCCCCAAACGTGCTCTTAAAGGCAAAGCGAGTGGTAACCGGCCAGTAGGCAAACCACGCAAGCGATGGGCAGACTCGGTTGATGAAGACAGCAAAGCCATTCTAAAAATTAGCAGCTGGAGGACGCGGTCTTTGGATCGAGACGATTGGAGGCGACGACTTCAGGAGGCCAGGGCCCGATTTGGGCTGTCGCGCCATTGATGATGAATAACAAAAATACATTAATATTGTAGGAAAACAAAAGAAGAGAATTTTTATTTTCAAAAACAGAAAACCACGTAATTATGAAAACATATAAAACTAGTGGAAATGCAGAAAAAATAAGTTTGCTCTATATTTACTTAGTTTTAAGTGACTATGTAGTAGTTTCGCCAGAACAAACCCATCCTGTAAGAAAGGCAGAACTGTATGGCACCACGTGGATCACAGGTTGCGAATAGTGGATGACCGGCTTTGGTCGATTAGTTATTGAATAAGCAAAGCATGCGAATAGACAACCGCGGACAAAGAGAATGTTTTCCAGTTTCCCTTCCTATAAACTTTCTTCATTATGAAATCCATTTTTTTCCTAAAATATTTATCCTTCTCCAAAATAAATGGGCTGGATTAAGGAACCCGTTCCGAGAATTCGACTAGGCTGAGAGCCCACTCAAAAAGCTCAGCCGCTAGCGGATACCAGGCGACCACCGGATAAATTAGCCTTGTCTGCACAATGCGGATCTCTGTCCAGATCGACCGTTTTTCTCCGCTACTAGTGAGATCATATCTCCAATAAAATAAATCAAAACCAAGAGACTATATTCTATATTCTTAAAATGCTGGAAGGAAGCAAGCACGCTTCCTCCAAGGCTCCCTTGGAGCCAAGCAATACTTTGGACACCAAACCTGGTCTCAAAATGAGTTATGCTCAAACTATGGCTACCAAACCTGGTCCATGCAAAACTCGTAAGGCCTCCAACATGCAAGCAGCTTGATTTTTCGACACTAAACCTGGATCTAGTGGCTTAGGGCACGTGGGAAAAAATCGGTTTCCTCGATAGCCAATGCAGATAGTCGGTGAAGTGGACTCAATAGCGGCGTGCACTGTGGAATGGTGAAGGAGACCCACCCAAATACCCAGTGATTAAATCAGGGAGGAATCGAAATATTTGACCCTCAAAACAGATCTTCAGGTAGCAGCGTAGCACCCGAAGGCTTCTGAGTCACCTGGGGAACAAACATCACGCAACACCTCAGAACCGAAAAGCAACGAGAATCTGCGGCTCGGGCTACCAAAAAGATCGCCGAATGTACAGACTTTTCCTCGGCAGGAAAGTGTACAAAATCTCAGGGGGAGTCCCCGAAGGAAGCAAAGAGGCCGTGTCAAGGTCCTTTAGCAACGTCCTTAAAGATAGCCTGGTAGTGGCGATTATCGACAAAAATGAAGAATTACTTATGAGCGCTGGAGGAAGATTCAAAGTAAATTTTCAGTTAACTAAGCATCATGCGTGATAATCCTGGTCCTCCACAGGTATGCAGAGATTGCGGATGGCACCAAGGTCATGCAAAACAGTGTGCCGATCAAAGATCCGCGAATTTGTAAAAAATCGCAATCGCTGGGCTGGAAGAAGTGTGGCCAGGTACGAAAGTCAAGACTGTGTCAAGGAATGAGATCGCAAGCCGTACTCGATCACGAGTATGGTTACCTTCAAAATCAGGCGATTCAGATAGGTTTTTCGACATTATTCGGTTCTGTAACCCAAACCTTTTTACCCATAATTGGAGGCTTGGGAAGCTGGGGGAGAGTCTATCCATTAGACAACCAAGACGACTTACAGTCGCCAGGCCCAGAGATGGAGGACGAGCACCTTAAGTCGCATCTGCTCAGAGAGTACGAACTTTTGCCTTCCGACCTGGAAGAAGCGAACGTCACCGTGCTGGAAATTGAACGCAAAAACAACTCAGACACTAAAGTTTCCGCAAATTAATCTTCACCACTCCAAATCGACGTCAGCCTCTCCGGCTGAATCAGGAAGGAGAAGGCATAGTCTTGATACAAGAAACTTGGGCTGTTGGGAACCTAATCAGTGGACTCAAGACTACTAACTATATTCTTATTTACGCAAGGAATCAAGGTAGACCTAGATCTCATATTCTTGCCAAGAACGCTTTAAACATATTTCTACTCCCTCGAAACGAGAGGAAAAAACTACTGGCTGATTTCGGCTTATCTAGCTCATCCCCTCGAGACAAGAGTGGGAGGCAGATGAAATACGGAAGGAAGAGCCCACATCCTTCTACTCTGATAGCTCCAAAACTAGAGGTGGAATGGGAGGAGGTGTTTTCGCCGCAATGCTCAGCTTAAGCATATCTTACCGGATCATTGTAGTGTATCCCAAGCAGAAGTGAAAAAAAGCCAAAAAACAAGCCTTGACCTGGATGAAGTGTAATGTAGTATCTACTAATGATATTGGCATCTTCACTGATAGCCAGGGCGCTATTAAATCCCTGGGATCAGTCAAGTTTTCATCGAAGACTGTTCTTGATTGTTGCGCATCTCTGAGAGAGATGGCGTAACAATTCAACATTAGCATGTACTGGATACCAGGGCATAGGGCCATGCTGGGGAACTCTAGGACTGATGAACTCGCCCGGCACGGAACCACCTTGCAGATTCAATTTGAGAGAGAAGCTAAGTATGATTCTCGCAACTTATAAGCTGCAGCTCAAGTTGAATGCGATTAACAAAGCCAACGACAGATGGGCAAACGGAGTTACATGTAATACCACCAGACAGATCTGGCCTGTGCTGGGTCTAAGACGCTCTGGCAGACTGATCTTACTAATCAGGCAGACGATAAGCTCCGCACTAAGAGCCGTTACAGGACACTGCCTAATAGGGATACATACTCAGAGGCTTGGCCTTCCGTTTAATGATTTTTCCATAAGCTGCAAAGATGAGGATGAGACGATTCTTCATCAGTTATTTGCTTGCCCTGCTCTGCTCTGTTTTTTTTTTAATTTTTCATAAATTACATAAGTTACTGCTGTACATACATGTATACAGATTTAGATTTATCACTACTACTCTAAGCGATATTGTCCCACAATATTTTCGCACTATTTCTAGAAATATTTTTCGCAATTTACCTTACAGTGAGGAATAGACAAAGCTAGGGTGTAGCCAGGTGGATAGCGTGTTGGTATTGTAATGCGAAAGTCGTGAGTTCAAATCCCGGTCGACGCAATATATAATTCCAGCACATTGCCTGCCTGGATATACCTTGGTCACCTCAATCTACGAAAATGAAAAATTCGTAGATGTCGGGTTGTGCGAAGAGCTAACAACCCTTCCACAATAAATAATGAAAAATGTTAAGGAACCTGAATGTCAGGAGGCCAAGGTCCGATTTGGGCGGTAGCGCCATTGTAGAAGAATGAATAGACAAGTCCGGGCAACAGCTAAGGCCGATGCTCAGGATCGTGCCTTGTGGAAGAGAATTGTTTCTGTTCCATGCCCCTATAGGGGGTCTTAACAGAAATTTGATTGATTATTAGATTTATTTTAAGTATTTTCAATCATGATGTCATAAATTTAACTTCTCTCCAAACGAGACATTTACATAAGTTTTTGTCAAATTGAATTTGTGACCAGCATTGTAACAAGTTTAGCGTCGAAATGTTATACACTATTATTATTTGCACTTAACTTTTCTATTGTGCCAAGTGTAAAAATTTTCAGAACTTAATTTAAACTTTTGTTCGTTGCATTTATTTTAGGAATCTTCGATCATAAAGTTACAAATTCGATCTCTCTCCTGGCGACTAATGAATCAAATTTTTGGCACGAATTTCGACGTTTTTGTCACATTTTCGTAGATTTAAAAAAAGAAATACTAATTTTTAGCAAGATATGACCTTAAAAGCGTGGCCTCCCCATTTAAATGTTCGATTGAACCTCTATTTTGATGCAGTAGAATAATCAAACCACATATTTTAATATGATTCTAATACTATTAACATTAAAATAAAGAAGGTTATTTTCCAGAATCTAGCGTAATGAGTAGCGTGTTGGTCTAGAATGCGAAGGTCGTGAGTTCAAATCTCGGTCGACGTAAAATTCTACGAAAATGAAAAAAATCGCAGATAACGCGTTGTGACAACCCTTTCATAATAAATAAATGAAAATGTCAGGAGGCCAAGGCTCGATTTGGGCTGTAGTGCCATTGCAGAAGACGAAGTAGATTTCCCAGAATCAGTTACAAAGTTTGTTCATTCACATTGAAACCTAACCAATTTAAAAATACCGAGAATATTAATAGAGCTTTTCCTGAAAATATAGACAAGCAGTATAGAGTAGGCAGAATTTTTAATATGAATTCCAACCAATGTTGCATTTCTCCGAAATGGTTGTCCGACATGGATTACTCATTATCTTGGAATTCAATGGTGTGGCAAGGGACAACCTACAACGGTCGACCAAAGACAAAAATAAATGTGAGAATTCGATCAGAATCACCCAAGTGAATCTACACAGATATGAAAATGATATACCTGCCTCATGCTAATGCACAAGATACACATAGCTAGAGCCAGATAGTAACTTTCGAAATCGGTAACTAGACGCGGTTACGGTCAGTAGAGCACCGCATCAGAAATTTCTATTCGCATACCCCGAAAAATTAAGGTTCTAATCAAGCAAACGGACGGTAATTAATCTCCATTAATAATTTATTGCCCCGGTTTCCCCAGCCAAATTAGCTAAGCGTTGAAAATTGGTCAAGAGATGCGATCGCGCAGCGGTGATACGAACACTTGGGTTAATAACTTGCTGGCTTGTTTAGCGATATAGAGAAGCAACTATGCATAGCGTGTGTGCACAAGTTCAAAGAATTCGCGGTACGCAAAACCACATATGAACAACCGGTCAGTGTTATATTCGCGTTATTTTTTTAGTTGTGCAATTTTAAAAAATAAGAAAATGGGGTGCGGTCAAACAGTGTTGATTTGTCATAGTCCCAGTCTCACTGTTTTACTACAAGGGTTTATTCGATATTTCGTAATCCCTTTGTGTGGATTTGGTTGAGTTTGAAGGTAGGCATATCCGGTGCAGAAAGCATTGCTCCATTACTACGATGAATAATGCACTTAACTCACTTTCATTGTTTCAATGTTTTTTTTTCTTTTTTTACGAAATGCAAGTTCTATAGATTTTGTCTGTGTTGATTTAAATCGGCCGCATTTCAGGCGGAATTATTAGATACATTTTAAATGCATAGAGTAAAGTCCGGATTTGTGGAACAACCAGAAAGAATTCAAAGTAGTATCCATTTATTTATAAATTCTGCTTGCTTCAATTTCATACTTATAAGCTTTGATGAGCTAGGGTATAGCCTAGTGTGTAGCGTGTTGGTCTACAATGCTAAGGTCGAGAGTTCAAATCCCGGGCGACGCATAATTCCAGCACACTGCCTGCTTGGGTATACCTTAATTACCTTAATGTAGACAGGGCTAACAACCCTTTCACAATAACAAATAAAATGTTAAGGAACCTGTAGGTCAGGAGGCCAAGGCCCGATTTGGGCTGTAGTGCCATTTTAAAAGTACAAGAAGCGTTGAAGAGAGAGTGTAGCCTGGTGGGTAGCGTGTTGGTCCTGAGTTCAAATCCCGGTCGATGCATAATTCCAGCACACTGCCTGCTTGGATATGCCTTGGTTACCTCAATTTACGAAAATGCAAAATGTTCGTAGGTAGAAGGTTGTCCAAAGGACTAACAGCCGTTCCAAAGTAAGAAGTGAAAAATGTTAAGGAACTTAAAAGTCAAGAGGCTAAGGCACAATCGCGGTAAGAAACTCAGCGTCATTGGTTTTACGTTTCTATAATATAAATTATCTTTTTAGAATTTGTAGACACATCCATAAAAAAACGACTGAAATGCATTATTCTTGCTAATGTGATTATGTAAAGTTAGGAAAAATTCGCTGGTTGATGGGACGAAATCACCACATTTTCTACATATTTTCATTGGGAAATTCGTACTGTTCTCCGGTCAATGATCTGAATACAATAAGAATGGCTTAAGCTTCCTATCTCCTGCCGGATTCATACTGAAGCTGTTCGGTGATTCAACGTACAATTCCATGGCGGTCAAACAGGACTCCATGCTGGCATTGTCTTCGGAAGATTGCTTCGTTATTCGATCTCATAACGTTCAGGTATGGTGTGGACAAGGGTCGACTGTTGGTAGCCTACTCGGGGAATACCAGCTTCTCATGAAAGGAAAGGAACCTGAAGAGCTCATGAAATATAGGACAAGTTTGTCTAGAACAAGACAAATGACTTTCCGGGAAAAAATCTCACCCAGAGGAGTTTAACAAATTTCGATAAGTCTCGAGCTGAATTGTATATCAGCTATGTTGATCATGGCAGTATCGTGACGAAAAAGATTTTAACATTTGTACAATCTGACTTGACGCACAATATGTATTCCTGTTGCATGCTAGCACTCTTTTTTTATAAATGATTGGTAGCGTTATGTTCGACGGAGTAAATTATAAGGCACAAAACTATCTACAAAATTATCCGGTCCAGCGAGATGAAAATACCGCGCTGGATTGATTCGACAGGAATATGAACCGAAAATTTTCGTTGTTTTTCAATTCATGGAATCCAAACTTCTGGAAGGTAACTCTCAAAGTATAATATTCGAGTTCCTTATTATAGAGTCATGTATCGTTCGAAACTATCCGACAAGGTAGCGAATCGTATGTATCGCCAGATGTTATCTTGCTGAATGCAACTAATGGCGATAGTGATTTCAATAAGCATAAAAAATATCCTATTACGGTTTTGCAACAAGAAGTGGAAGCACTGTCGACAGTGGATCCGATTAAAAAAGAGGTTGAATTGATTTTTACTTTTTTCCGAAGACATAAACATTTCTAAATTGAATCCTTTTTTTAGATATATTTAACTCTTGACGATTTCGTATCGATTTTTAAAATGAAATCTTTCGAATTCGATACATTGCCAGCCTGGCGAAAGCAAGAACTAGTCCAAACTTCATTTAATTAATATTGTTATAAAAAATACACACAGTATTGTTATTGAAGTGAATAAATAAAATAGTTAGGTTATGAATTGAATTCACACACTCCATCGAAAATAATTGAATATTTTTTTTTTTTGTAAGCAGCTTAAAATCTTTGACGATCGGATACTCTATACTCATGCACTCAGATCCTTACCATCTAGTCTACCATCACTAAGCACTAGACTGTTCATCGAATCATTACAAGGTGTAGGGATCTCTCTCAATGTCTGAAATTATTTTCTTTACACTTCAAAAAGCCTGACGTGTGTTTCCTTGCACATAATTGTTCGGACTTAGAGTCAAATATTCGCTCGTTGCATTCTAAATGCAAAGAGGTGGGACTGAAAATAAATGTGCGTAAAACCAAGTACATGAACATGGGTTCGAACACAAGCCAACCGATTGTTCTTAATGAACAAGATGTGGAAGAGGTGCAAGATTTCTGTTATCTCGGAAGTATGGTCAGCATGGACGGCGGAGCCGAAAAGGATATTGAGGCTCGTCTAAATAAAGCTCGTCAGGCCTTCGGTATCCTTTCCCCCTTTCTGGAGGTTAAAAGAGATCTCCCTTCGCACGAAGCTGCGAGTTTTTCACGCATGCGTCAAATTCATGTTGTTATATGGTTGTACTAAGTGGAAAGTGACCGTTCGACTTACCAAGAAACTACAAACTTTCGTGAACCAATGGCTCCGACGCATTTTAGGAATATTCTGGCCAGAAGTAATCTCCAACGACGAGCTTTAGAGTACAACTGGCCAGACTAAAATAGGTATTGAGATTCAAGGGCGGAAGTGACAGTGGATCGGTCATACTTTGAGGAAACCACAGCGAAACATCGCCAAACAGGCTCTGGATTATAATCCTCAAGGAGGACGTCGGGTTGGTCGACCATGTAACACATGGAAGCGAGCAGTTGAGCAGGAGGCCAGAGGAATAAACAAGTGCTGGCAACAGCTTAGAACCGATGCTCAGGATCGCGCCTTGTGGAAAAGAGTTGTCTCTGTCCTGAGCTCCTATAGGGGGTCTTAACAGGAATTTGATTGAGATTCAGTTTTAGACATCAAGCCGTTAGTTTCAACCCAATATAAAAAAATCAATTTTATTTTGAACTCATGCATGGAATAAAATTATTTGATATTTTTACTTAAATCAAATTGTAAAAAAAAAATTGTTAAAAAAATATCGGCCTGGAATCGAAGCCGGGCCGCCCTCATCTCAGGCAAGCTTTCTTCTACTGAACCACCAATGTTGGCAAAATTATCTCGCCAAAATTTAGCGTGACTTGAATAGTGAACGATATCCCTAGGACGGTAAAAAATTGATTACGTTAAAATTAAGGAGAAGTGATAGTCAAAAAAGCGTTTCATTTGAAGATGAGTTAGAACAAGGTAATCACCTTTTTAATACAACGAAAGTCGCTACTTTTGACGAAAGTGAATTTTTTGTGTATATTGCAATGCACGAAAAATTCAACTTGATCAACCAAATTTAATTTGTTGCTATAAATAGCATGATTAAAAGGAAGAGAGAACATGTAGAACTGATTACAACAGACGATGAAAATAAAATCGAAATTTTTCAGTTTGAAAAAGATACACAAAACGATGGACCAATTTATAGAAATTCACCATTCCATAAACGGTATAAAACTATTTAGACACAACTAGAGAACAAGACAAAAAACATAATGACAGCGTTGTTTCCAACAGGGTGTTAGAGGCGGATAACTTTGAAGTGAAATAAAACACAGAAAAATTTCTTTTATATCCATGAATTTGGCTTTATTTGAAAGATAATTTTGTGGCATTAATGTGACCGCGCCGAAGCTAGGGTATAGCTTAGTAGGTAGTGTGTTGGTCTTGTAATGCGAAGGTCGTGAGTTCAAATCCCGGTCGGCGCAATATATAATTCCGGCACATTGCCTGCTTGGATATTCCTTGGTCACCTCAATCTAAGAAAATGAAAAATTCGTAGAAAGAGGGTTGTGCGAAGGGCTAACAACCCTTCCACAATAAGTAATAAAAAATGTTAAGGAACCTGAATATAAGGAGGCCAAGGTCCGATTTGGGCTGTAGCGCCATTGTAGAAGTAGTAGACCGCGCCGACTGACGCACACATGGCGTAATCTGGATGTACAATTTTCACACACTCTTCGCAGTAAATCATCCTGTATTTCGGCAATAACGCGTCGAATGTTGGCTTCCAAGTACTTAATAGTTTCTGGTTTATCGGCGTACACATGGGACTTTACATATCCCCCGAAAAAAAATGGAATGGCGTCAAATCGCACGAACGAGGAGGCCAGTTAACAGGTACATTTTGTGAAATTAATCGATCATCAAATGTTTCTTTCTGTAAATTAATTCTATCGCGCGCTGTGTGGCATGTGGCGCCGTCTTGTTTGAAACTACATGTCTGCAACATTAATGCCTTCCAATCAAGGCACGAAAAAGTAAGTAATCATGTCTCTGTACCACTCACCGTTGATTTTAACGTTCTGACCATCATCATTTTTGAAGGCATATGGACCAATGATTCCACCGACCCATAAAACACACTTTTTCTGGATGTAATGGTGTTTCGACAATAGCTTGTGGATTATCATTGCTCCAAAAGCGGCAATTATGCTTTTTGACATTGCCATTTAGCCAAAAGTGTGCTTCATCACTGAAAGCGTGTCCGTTGCATCGTTACCTAACAGGTCGCTATGACCCGGTATCCAAATTAGAAAAATTTCCGTTAAGGCCGCTAGGCGATTCAAATTTTGTCTACAAATGGACACTAGTTTGGACGTAGTCCTGTAGGATTGGAGTGTCAGAAACGCAGCCCTGCTGTCCGAGAAAATGTAACAATTTCCGAGATTGTTCTGCATTTGTATGTATTTAACTTGATTTGTGAGGACCATAGTGATACCCCAAATGTTTGGTGGATTGAAAACATATGGTCATCTTCTTCTGGAGAAGAGGACCATATCTGTTTTTTATGATAGAAAGCTTTCTCTACGGCGTCTACCGTCACATGCAAGGCGGTGGACACTTAAAAACAGAACCGATTTCTAAATTCGACATAGAAAAACTCAAGGAAGATAAAGTAGTTGCGAAATATGTGTCACCCTTAGATAGGCACTTTGCGGCAATACTGATCAACAACGCCAGCATGTCAATAGAAGAAATGTGGCAAAACATCAAAGATGGCATTACATCCGTCGTAGGAGGTGATAGGACAGCAAGAATGATTGGCTCGACAACAAATGCCAAGATGCCTTAGAGCGAAAAAATCAAGCTTACAAAATATTAACGGAACGGCCGACACGAGCCAACCGGGACAAATATAATGATCATAGACGATTTGCAAACAAATATGCAGACAGAAAAAAAAGGAAGTACAATAATGACGAAATTAAAAACATGGACGAACATTTTAAATTACACAACACAAGAGCCACGTATTCCCCAGTTAAAAAAATGAGAGAGGGATACCAACCGAAGACGACGCCTGCAAGGATGAAAAAGGCAACATTATAAGTAATGCGGAAGATATAAAACGAAGATGGGCGCAATATTTTGAACACCTCCTCAATCCGAACCCACCATCCGCACGAACAACAGCAGCAGACATCATAGCAGACACAACTGATGTAAACGCTGATGAAGAATCCTTTTTGAGCTCTCCCACACTCGAAGAAGTAAAAAAGGTCCTGAAGAACCACCCGAACAACAAAGCGCCGAGCACTGATCAAATTTCAGCTGAGCTTTTGAAAGCCGGCGACACTTGCATAACACATCTCCTACACAGATTAGTCACGGATATATGGACGCAGGAAACACTTCCTGAAGATTGGCGCAGAGCATCATATGTCCAATTTAAAAAAAAAAGGTGACAAACTCTACTGCGAAAACTACCGAGGAATATCTTTGCTGTGTACGTCTTATAAGATTTTGACGAAAATGCTAGAAAAGAGAATTAAGCTTCTTGTTTTTTAATTATTGGAAGTATCAAATAATACGTCTTATTTGCCATCATTATCCTCTTCTAAGTTCGCTGGGTTCGTTTCCAGCCTGCGATAAGTTTGTCTGACTATGAGGAAAAATAAATTCGTTTTCCCAAAAAAATTATTTGTTTCTTGCCTAACACGAGTACTTGAGTATGCCTGGCAATGAAAGACAAATCAACAGAGTCAGCCCTTCACGGTCTAGTTAGACAAATAGACTAAAAAGAAATTGCTCTTAGCGCATTCCTAGATATTGAAGGAGCTTTCGACAATACTCCACATGACGCCATAATAGCGGCAGCTAGAAAAAAAGGACTTGAATCGACCACGATAAAATGGATACAGGCCATGCTAAGGAGCCGATTGACGATCAAGGATCTAGGTGATAGCACATTGACTGCACAGACCTCTAGGGAATAGGGCTAGGGCGTAGCCTAGTGGGTAGCGTGTTGCTCTAAAATGTGAAGGTCGTGAGTTCAAATCCTGGTCAACGCATGCCTGCTTGGGTATACCTTGGTCACCTCAATCTACGAAAAATGAAAAATTTTAAGGTAGAGGGTTGTGCGAAGGTCTAACACCCCTATCACAATAAATAATGAAAAATTTTAAGGAACCAGAAGTTCACGAGGCCACGGCCCGATTTGGACTGTAGTGCCATTGTAGTAGTAGTACCTATAGGCGCTGTCCCCAGGGAGGAGTACTATCTCCAATTCGTTGGTCAATCGTAGTAGAGTAGATCCTAGACCGTATAACAGAAGAAGACTACGAGGTAATCGGATATGCCGATGATCTTGTTAATATCATTAGAGGCAAATATGATGTAACTTTGTCGGAAAGGTTACAATCTGCATTGGAACAAACATACAGAATGAACTTATGCCAAAGCATTAAAGGAATGTTGGGCCTGCAAAAACTTATATGGCAGAAGATGGGGATTACAACACAAGATGATCTACTGGTGCAGAGCAATCATCACATACGGGTCAACAGTCTGGTGGACTATAGTGTTACAACAAAAAGCGCAACTTATACTACGAAATATTCAAAGACTAGCTTGTCTTTGTATCACAGGTGCAATGAAAACCTGCCCTACTGCGGCAATGGAAATATTCCTAAGCATCCCTCCGATACATATCCAAATAAAAAAAGAGGCTGTCAAAGGGGGTTTACGCATATAGAGGGAAAATAATTACAAATCAGAGGATTTTAGAGGTCACCTCAAAATCCTAAAAGACTCAAAAATAGAGGTTCTAACTCACTATCGGACGCTATGGCGACAAAATTCAACTTTAAAAGTCCATTCAAAGTAATAATCTGAGAACGCTAGGAATGGCAATCCATGCTAATGAAATGGAAGAGGGATAAACCATCTAGTACACAGATGGCTCGCGCACCTCGGAGGAGACTGGAGCCGGAGTCATAGGTCCTAACTTCTCGGTTTCAGAACCTCTTGGTACGGAAGCCACAATCGAAATTATTGCAATGCAGCTATGTATCCCAGAGAGCACATCAGTAGTGGGTATATAGCGGTTCTGGACCGGAAGTGAACTGTCAGATTGAGCTTTTGAGGGGAAGTGAACTGTCAGATTGAGCTTTTGAGGGGAAGTGAACTGTCAGATTGAGCTTTCGTGGTGAATTGAACTGTCAGATTGAGCTTTCGTGGTGAATTGATGGGGATCCAGACTTATTAGTGGGGATCCAAACCGGTAGTTGGACTTCGAGAAGGCTTTCGCTGTTTCTTCAGAGATGGCAGTAGCAGTATCCCTAACTGATTTTTTTTTGAAATGCCAAGATTGATAAGAGTTGTACGAATTATGATTCATATATGATGAAATTGATATTTACATTGATAGGAATGAACACGTGGGTTACATTTTTAGTTGGACTTTAAGAATGCTTTCGTTGTTTATATTGTGAAATAGGTTGTGCTCAGCATTTTAGTTTTATGAATTTGGTTTCATATATGATGAAAATTGATAGATTGTGTGTATGGAGATTGTTATTGTTATTAATAGCGTGATATTTTTTTTTATGAAGTCATCATCGATTAGGAATAATTGTTTGAATTGTGTATGGCTTAGAGTATTCATATGATAGGTTGTTTACATTTTTTGTGTATGGAATTTTTGGTTTACGAGTGAGATTGATATGAAAATTTCACCTCAATCCGCTAACATATATGATCATTTTTTGATAAACGAGTTCAAGCTCTTGCACATTACCTGCTTAGATACACCTTGGTACCCCTTTACCTGTCGATATTAATTTTAGAGTAGATTATTGGTTATTGGTTGTAAGAGATTATTGGTTATTGGTGAGTATATATATTGGTTAATGGAAGAGAGAGAGAGAGAGAGAGAGAGAGAGAGAGAGAGAGAGAGAGAGAGAGAGAGAGATATATGATGTATTGGTATTGATCCAGATAGGATGCTGGATAGGGGGATGTTGTATTAGTCCAGATGGGGTATAGATTGTGGTGTATGTGTATATATGTGTGTGTGTGTGTATGTGTGTGTGTGTGTGTGTATGTGTGGAGATTTTTATTGTTATTAATAGCGTGGTATTATTTCATGACGTCATCATCAATTGTGGTTGCCATAATGTAAAAAAAAAATAAAAAAAATAAAAAAAAATAAAAAAAAAATAAAAAAAAAATAAAAAAAATAAAAAAAAAAAATTAAAAAAAAATTAAAAAAAATTAAAAAAAAAATTATTATAAAAATATATATTTATAATAAAAAATTATAAATTACATTATTTTGCTTTTCTTTTTATTATTCCACTTTTACTTAATATTATTCCACTGCTTCTTCACTTAGGAACAGGAATAAACACGATCGTTTGTTATTGCAATTAGTTTTTTCTTGTGTGGTCAGCATATTTCCGATTGTATGGAAAAAGATCCATTCTGCTTGTTTGTGTGTGGTCAGCATATTTTCGATGATGAAATTGATAATTGCATTATCAGGAATAAACACGTTCGTTATCAATTGAAATTTAAGTTTGGTGGTTTTAGGTTTCATATAGGCTAAAGTTAGCGATTGAATTCTGTGTGAGTAAAAGTAGATAAGGTTTTTTTTGTTATTATTATAGGTTGTTTATGAATAATTGTTTATAGTTTTGCGGTTCTTTGTTCTTATGGAAAAAGATATCCATTCTGCTTGGATATACGTTGGTCAGCATATTTTCGATGATGAAATTGATATTTACATTAACAGGAATAAACACGTTCGTTCGTTCGGTTGTTTATGAATAATTGTTTATAGTTTTGTGGTTTTAGGTTTCATATATGCTAAAGTTAGCGATTGAATTCTGTGTGAGTAAAAGTAGATAAGAAATTTTTTGTTATGATAGATTGTTTATAAATAATTGTTTATAGTTTTGCGGTTCTTTGTTCTTATGGAAAAAGATCCATTCTGCTTGTTTGTGTGTGGTCAGCATATTTCTGTATAAATAAGATTTTATTATAGATAAGAGTTTTAGTATAAAAAGAACAGCAACAACCTCATCGGCTATAGTTTCTCTTCGAAATTCGTCAAGTGAAGTTAATCAAGTGATTTTTTTATACATATAGTTTGTCTTAGAGATTCGTCAAGTGAAGTTAATCAAGTGATTTTTTATACATATAGTTTGTTGTTAGAAATTTGTCAACGAAAGTTAATCAAGTGTGAAGTTAATCAAGTGATTTTTATATAAAAAAGTAATGGAGTCTGTACTTTGTAAAGTGTGTGGAGTGATTTGCCCGACGGCTGATGGTCTGAAAAGACATGTAGAAAATACTCACAGTAAGTGTTGGCTTAAGCTTTTAATTTTTTCTAGCTTTTACAAAAATGTATATATTTTAAATAGAAAATACTACGATGAACGGCAACGCAATAGGAGAGAGGAAGGAACTATCTTCAATGAAACGATTGGGGACACCAGTTAAGAACATCATAACACATAAAACGATTAAACTTAGCCCACCTTCATCTTTCAAACTTTGTGATTTGTGTCAGGTGATGGTGAAAATACTAGACTGGAATCACCACATTCGTACAAACACACATAAAAGGAATAATATTCAAAGTTTTGATCAGCATTTCAAGTTAATTAAGAGCACCTACAAGAATAGAATTCAAACGCTTATATATGAAAATAAAAGCGATAATGTATTAATTCCGGAAATATTTTTAAAAAGTCTAGAGGAACCACTAATGGTCATCTTAAAAAAAATATTAGAAACATCATCCGCTATAAAGTTTAATATTGAGCTGTTTGCGGATTACATGAAAACCTGTTTGAAAGATGACAAGGAAGAAAGCGAATGTGTGATAAGCATTAAATCGTTTCAACCAAAAATGCAAACCATTCTGGATGAATGTGACTTGCAGTTAGCATTCAAAAATAACGTTGATAGCATTATTAAGAAAATGCAAGAGTTCCAAGAAAGAGATAGTGGATGGACTCTGGTGAAAATAACCCACTGCGAAATTTGCGTAAACGAATACAAGCCGCTTAGGGGAACGAAATACGTGCGTTTACCGCCTTTTATAACAGATAAACATGCTTGTGTAAACGTAAAAAACGATGATGAATTCTGTTTTAAATGGAGTATAATTTCCGCATTGTCACCGGTGAAAACGCATTCAGACAGACCATCGTCATATCAAATATCCGATATAACACAAAGTGTTATACATCTTTCCAATGGAATAACATTAAAGTTCAACGATCTCGAGTTTCCACTGAACGTGCAGAAAGTAGCAAAGTTTGAGGAATTAAACCCATCAATTAGCGTCAATGTGTTTGGGTATGAAGCAGAAAAAATTGTGGGCCCATATTATCACACAAAGAATGAGAAAAAGTGTCATATAAATTTATTACTGATACAAGACACTGATGAACTGAATCACTACGTCTGGATCAAAAACATTTCAAGGTAATAACATTGAGTTTTTTTTCATATTCCTTTTTTTTAATTATTTTTTTTTTCTGTTTAAGGTTGATCCGTCATCAACAGACTCTATACGAGCATAAGAGTTTCATTTGCAATACATGTCTGCAACATTTCCATAATGAAGAAGCCCAATTACAACACAAAAATGAGTGTGGTAAGGTTGTGTCCAGGATGCCAAGTCTCGAAAAATCAACTTTACAGTTTCAACACTATGAGCGCCAATTGGATGTACCATTCGTTATATATGCAGACTTTGAGTGTTTACTTGAAGAGGTTAGTACCTGTTTTGCTAACCCAGAAACATCTTCATCAGCTGTTGTACAGGAGCACACACCATGTGCCTTTTCGTATTACATTAAGTGTACTTTTAATTCGTCATTAGATAGGTTAAGAGTGTATAAGGGAAAAGAATCCTCTAAAAATTTTCTAGATTCGCTTGTTAGGGATGTGAGGTGGCTCTATTCCAATTATATTATGAAACCGAAACCTATACCTAGACTAACAACACAACAGATGAAAATTCAGACTGAAACGGAACTTTGTTACATGTGCAAGAAACCTCTTCTCGACGACAGAGTAATAGACCACTGCCATTTAACGGGGGAATATAGGGGTCCAGCTCATAATCAATGTAATTTATTATTTAGAGTGCCTAAATTCTTTCCAGTCTTTTTTCACAACTTTTCTGGGTATGATTGTCATTTATTCGTAAAAGAACTAGGGAATATAGATGGTGATATAAAAGTAATACCTCAAAATAAAGAACGATACATTTCCGTATCGAAGAGAATTACGGTTAGTGATACCAATACAATAGAATTAAGATTTTTAGATTCAATTAGATTTATGAACAGTAGTTTAGATGAGCTTGTTAGATATTTACCCGAGGCAAAACTGAAGACAATACGTTCAATATACGGTGAAGAAAGCAAATTTAAACTGCTCACAAGAAAGGGTGTATTTCCCTATGAGTACATAAATTCGTGGACTCGTTTGGATGATGTTTGTTTGCCACCAAGGGAAAATTTCGCGAGTAAATTAACAAATAGTGAGTGCAGTGAAATTGATTATGAACACGCACAAAAAGTTTGGAAAGAATTTAATTGTAAGACGCTTTGGGATTATTTAGAGTTATATTTGAAAACAGATGTTTTGCTTTTAACGGACGTATTTGAAAATTTCAGAAAAATTTGTAAACAAATCTATGAGCTGGATCCCTGTCAATACTATACTGCTCCGGGGTTAGCGTGGGACGCTATGTTAAAAACCACAAACATTAAACTAGAACTTTTGACTGACATTAACATTTATAATTTTATTAAACGCGGTATTAGAGGGGGTATTACACAATGTTCGCATCGACACTCTGTGGCCAACAACAAATACATGGACAATTTCGATGAAACGAAACCCTCAAAATACATTACATATTTGGATGCCAATAACTTGTACGGGTGGGCAATGTCTCAACCTCTTCCACATTCTTCATTCGCATGGGTTGAAAATGTCAATGAAATCGACATTTGCAATATTCCACTAGATTCCGATATTGGATACATATTAGAGGTCGATTTAGAGTATCCCGATTCAAAACACAATGACCATAACGATTTACCGTTTTGTGCAGAAAACAAAGCAGCACCCGGTTCTAAAACAAACAAGCTTATAACGGATTTAACAAACAAACATAAATATATTATCCACTATCGGAATCTACAACAGTGCCTAGAGAATGGGTTAAAACTTGTTTGCATTCATAGGATTTTACAATTTAAACAGTCTGATTGGTTAAAAAGTTATATCGATTTGAATAATTATCATCGTACAAAAAGCACAAATTCATTTGAAAAAAATTTCTTCAAGCTATTAAACAACGCGGTATACGGGAAAACGATGGAGAATGTGGAAAAAAGAAAAGATGTAAAATTAGTTACAAAATGGGAGAGTAAGGGAAGAAGTTTAGGTGCCCGCGCTCTTATAGCCAAACCAAACTTTCATAGTGTAGCTATATTTTCAGAAACTATGGTTGCTATCCAGATGGATAGAGTAAAAGTGTGCTATGATAAGCCAATTTATTTAGGTTTTACCGTTCTTGATATTTCCAAGCTAAAGATGTACGACTTCCACTACAACTACATAAAACCAAAATACACGAACAATGTTCTTCTAAACTATATGGATACGGATTCATTTATTTATACAATTCAGACAGACGATTTTTACACAGACATTTTAGACGACATTGACAGACACTTTGATACTTCAGAATATTCGAAAGACAATCCCTATAACATTCCTTTGAAAAATTGCAAAATATTAGGACTAATGAAAGACGAGACGCACGGAAAAATAATAAAGGAATTTATAGGGTTACGATCGAAAATGTATTCTATAAGTATAGATAATAGTAAAACTATAAAAAAGGCCAAAGGTGTTAAAAAGACTGCAACAGACATATTGACAATAGACAATTATAGAGAATGTTTATATAGGGAGAAAATTTTTAGAGGAAATATGTATATATTTAGATCTAAGCTTCATAAAATTTATACAGAATGTATTAATAAGATAACTTTAAGCCATTTAGATGATAAGAGGTTAATTAAGGATGATAAAATTAGTACATATGCATGGGGGCATTATAAAATTTAAATTTAAAATAATAATAAAATATTATTAGGTCTAAGTTATATAAAATTTATACTGCATGTATTAATGAGATAGCTTTAAGCCATTTAGATGATAAGAGAGACATTGTGATATTTAGAATTTAAGATAATAATAAAAATAATTCTTAATATATAACAGCTTTGTTTCAATCACAATTAGAAACCTTTTTATACATTTTTCAGCACATAAAGCCAATTTCTTATTTTCTATTTTTTAAATTACACTACATTTGAATTGTATTCAACTCTGCAATATCGTCAACTTTACATGTTCCAACAGGAATCTCGTTATCAGCATTCATATGTTTGAAAGTCAACCAAGTCCAATAGAGGAAAAAAAAAAAAAATATTCTGCGTTTAAGATAAAAGTGTTTGCATACAAGATCAAGGTCATCGATATGACTAAACATAAAATTCGCACATCTTGCATATTTATAGAAATTTTAAAACATTTCACTGAATCAAAGTCTTCATATTGATTATATATATAGTAGTTGTATTTATTTGATATTGGATAAATTTTAGAATACATGACTGCTGAGTGTTGTAGGGAAAAGTATAGATTTTTAAATATTCGAGAATTAATGTTATTATAAGATGATATCAAGTTAGGTAAGATGGTTTCATGGTGGTATTAGTTGGTTGTATAGTTGTATAGATGGTTGATTGATTGGTTGTATGTTGTATAGCTGTATAGTTGGTTGTACAGCTGTGTGGTTGTATAGCTGTATAGCTGTATAGTTGGTTGTACAGCTGTGTGGTTGTATAGCTGTGTGGTTGTATAGCTGTATAGCTGTATAGTTGGTTGTACAGCTGTGTGGTTGTATAGCTGTGTGGTTGTATAGCTGTATAGCTGTGTGGTTGTATAGCTGTATAGCTGTGTGGTTGTATAGCTGTATAGTTGGTTGTATAGCTGTGTGGTTGTATAGCTGTGTGGTTGTATAGCTGTATAGCTGTATAGTTGGTTGTACAGCTGTGTGGTTGTATAGCTGTATAGCTGTATAGTTGGTTGTACAGCTGTGTGGTTGTATAGCTGTATAGCTGTATAGTTGGTTGTACAGCTGTGTGGTTGTATAGCTGTGTGGTTGTATAGCTGTATAGTTGGTTGTACAGCTGTGTGGTTGTATAGCTGTATAGCTGTATAGTTGGTTGTACAGCTGTGTGGTTGTATAGCTGTATAGCTGTATAGTTGGTTGTACAGCTGTGTGGTTGTATAGCTGTATAGCTGTATAGTTGGTTGTACAGCTGTGTGGTTGTATAGCTGTATAGTTGGTTGTACAGCTGTGTGGTTGTATAGCTGTATAGCTGTATAGTTTGGTTGGTTGTATAGCTGTGTGGTTGTATTAAATAGAGCAAGAACACAATGGAAACTAGTAACGAACTATCGAGTTGTAAAGCATTGATTATTATTATTAAAATATCGGACTTGAAGTTGGGAAAGCGATACCGTATCACAGCAGGGGAAAGAATGATACCCCGGTAAGTCTCTAATCTGTAAATTTATGATTTTTTTTTTTTTTTTTCATTTTTTTTCTTTTATTCTAGATATGGATGTCATTTTTTCTCATATTCTAAATGTAGAAAAGCTATTGTCGTAGAACTGGAGAATAGAATGAGACTGTTTTTACCTTCGCGATATAATAAATGTAGCGATAAAGTGTTGGAAGAATTCAATACGGGGACACTAACTTTAAGATGCATCAGCAGAGAGAAGAAGAAGTATATAGAATTCCATAAAGTCGAAGTCGGATTTTATACTAAAGAAATGCAAAATTTAACTAAACCTAATGAAGTTTTAATCTGGTGCTAAAAATACAAAATCAAATTTAATGAAATATATGTTTTATTGTTGAATAAAAGGAAAAAATCAATCTTTACAACTTTCATTTCTTAACCTATTGTAAAATTTTATAAGTCGTTTAACGTTGTTGTATTTCCGATAAACACTATGACAAGCGCATGTATCTGGTCCGGATTTTGCGTCATCTTTAGACCAAGGACAGCTGATGAAATGTCTTCCGTATTTTGAATTTGCTTCATCCATTTTATTGTATTGTATTAAAAATAGTATATCTCTTAGAATTTCTTTGCGGTGTTCTTCCAACAAGATGGAATTATATTTAATTAAAAATGCCAAGTACTTTTCCAGCTCCATTTTTTTCAGCTTTATAAGTTTGGTCGTAGGTGGTGGGCTGCTTCTCTTTTACTAAGTATTTTATTTGTGTTCAACTACTTCATAAGACTTATTGATTTCGTCATTTAGTGTAAATCCAATGGATTACGTCATGTTGCGTAACTATACTGCAAATTTATTATTGATTTCGTCATTTTGTGTAAATCCAATGGATTACGTCATGTTGCGTAACTATACTGCAAATTTCAATGATAACAACAACAACACCACTAAAAACAACAACAACAACAACAACAACAAAACCAGAGGAGAAATACGTTACTGTTCAAGAAGCAATTGAGGGTTTTAGGCAGGATTTACTTAAAAAAAAGAACGTGAAATTGCTGGAATTATTGAAAGTGAACGGCCTTTTTTTACAGACACTTCAAACTACAGTTCCAAGACGACTTGCTACTTACAATCCGTTATACTTATGATATCAACTTTGAAAGAAAGAATTCTTAGCAATGGAGAAGTGGAACTTATTCGGATTCAGGACGCAGAATACAAATCCGATGTCGAAATAATCGATGCTAGAAGTGTAAGACAACTTTATGAAATGGAAATATCATAAGTCAAAGAAAAATAATATATATGATTAAATTTTTTTATAATTATTATTTTATTTTATTAAAATTGATTTTTTTTATTAGAAATACATTTTTGTTTTTTTTATTTATTATTTTTTTCTCCTTTGGTCATTTAATTAGAACTTGTAATATGAAAAGAGCATCTGGTGGCTTTTTCCGGTTGAGGGTCCTCTAGCCACGCTGTAATTTTGTGTGTTGAGTTGTGCTAAAGTCTCGTTTGATAATTTACTATATCTCGATGGTAAAAATACTTCATTATCTTCCAGTTCAAGTAATATACTTGATCCAAATTCCGTCCTACATTTCTTCGCGTTAACTATCTTATATAGTTTGTATGGTTCCATATCCTTAACCTTGAGAAGCGGCACTGTTTCATTGTTAAAGAAATAGCTATTCTATATATAATATAACCGATACATATCGTAATTTTCTTATGTTTATTATTTAAAAAAAATATCTTGATAATAAATATGCTTAAAACCATCATTCAGTTTGTTTTTTTCTTGAAATATGCATATTAATCA